>CANTUQ010000149.1:4597414-5904871 GCA_947683425.1 Excoecaria cochinchinensis
CTAACTCTTTGTGTTTGCAGCCATTATAGATCTGCCTAGGTGGACAAGAGGTCCTCGAGGGCGATTGATCCGGAATTCTATTTTTGAGCTACCAGAAAGGGTAGAATATTCAAATACTACTTCAGAAGCTAGCTATGCTACTTTAGAGATGGCAAACTCACCAAGAGGGACTGATGCCACCAGGGCTTTAGTTGCAGAGGAAGTGGGTTATAGACTTGAGGACTTTCAGAGTCGTTTGATGAACATGTTAACCACAATGGGCTGGCCAGCTGCTCAACAGAACCCACCACCTCCTCCTGTGAGAAGCAATGAAATGGAGGAGGTCCGAGCAAACCCACTGGAAGAGAATCATCCACCGCCAGTGCATTTTAGAGCTACTACTTCAAGGGGTTCAGAGGGGAAAGCAAGTCCTGGAGTTAGACGATGATTCAGACGAAGATCATGAGGATCGCATGTCTCAGAGAGGGAAGGCACCTCAAACTGAGGAGGCCATTTGGAAGAAGATGGAAGAGAGGTTCGAAGCAATGGCTAGGACTTTGACGAAGGGTCAAGGGATGAGTCCAGAAGATAAAGAATTAGATGGAGAGGACCCTATCCCGATGAACTTTAAGATGCCAGATGTTCCAAAGTTCGATGGTACTTCTGACCCTACAGCACATATCAAATAGTACTCGTTGGTGATGAAGGGTACTACTCTGACGAGGAAGCAGAAGATTGAATATTTCTGCTTGAGCTTGACCGGCCTAGCAATGGATTGGTATTATGGGTTGGATCGCCGAAATAAAGAAGACTGGGATTTGTTGATTGAGGAATTTTTGAGGCAGTATGACTGTAGTATGAGGATGGAAGTGACCCTAAAAGACCTAGAGCTATTGCAGCAGAAGGGAGGTGAGTCCTTTCATGAATATCTGACCCAATGGAGGAGCCGGGTGATAGAGATGAAGAGAAAACCAGATACTTAAGATCAAATACGGCTGTTCATCAGAAATGCGAACCCATATTTGAGAGAGGGTTTGAAGATGAAGGGATTGAGAGATTGGGAGCCTCCGAAGGATATCGCCATAGAAGCTGAGGTGGAATACCTGGCTAAGAAAGCGAGTGCTGATAATTATCCTAGGAAGGGTGTTAGTGGAGCTGGCAGATTAGCAGGCCCTAGAAAGACTGCAGAAGTATCAACTACCAACTTTACTCCAAGACATTTTTCAAATCTCGGAAGGTCTTTGTCGTGGGTATTGAGAAGACTAATGAAGGAAGGGAAGCTGCAGCCTTTACCATCCTGACCGGCCAGGACACTAGGCCAACCAGGGCATAGAGATGATGAGTACTGTGCATATCATCAGCACACCGGGCACACCACTAATGATTACAAAGCTTTGCGATACGTAATTCAGGATCTCATTGATTCTAAGTAGATCACTGACCCGAAAAAGCGAGGAGGTCAGAAGAAGACAGGATACAACAATGTACCCCCACCAGTGAACGCGATCGGGTCAGGTCTGCCTAAAAAATTTATATTGAGGGAGCTGTATGGCAATGATATGCATGTTACCGGGGCAAGTGAAGAAGGGTTACTAGTGTTTGTAATCAATTGCTGGTCCATCGATGAAAGTGGAGAGGAGGATGATGATATCGGGAGGTTTACTGACCCGTGGGGTTCGGAAGAGGATGAATGCGAAGGAAAGAAGAAGAGTAAAGTGGAAGCTATGACCCGGAGCGAAAGGGTAGCTCCAGAAGTTGAGAAGCCTAAAGAACCAGAAGTAGGCCAAAAGGAGAAAGAGTCGGAAGAAGATTTGATTGTTAAGCAGCTGAAAAAGACGCCGGCTCAAATTTCTCTAAGGGATTTCTTGAGGCAGTCTCCATCACACAGGCAGAAGGTAGTGGAGGCTTTATGCAAGGCAGCTGTGGCCACAACTATCTCGCCTACCGAGCTTTTAGATGTCGTAAAAGGGGGAGCGGGGGAAAATGTCATTTTTACCAATGCTGACTTGCCAACAGAAGGCCGCAAACATAATCGCCCTTTGTACATAAGGGCACAGATTAACCATAAGCACACTGCCTGCGTAATGGTGGATGATGGCTCGTCGATAAATGTGTGCCCCCAAGTGGCAATCGTAGCTTTTGGAGTTACGAAAGATATGTTAGCCAAATCTGATCTCACTATCACTGTATATGATAACTCACGAAGACATGCTTCTGGGACATTTACGGCAACAGTGAAAATAGGACCAGTAGAATCTGAAGTGGAGTTTGTGGTGCTACCTATACTTGCCAACTTTTTAGCTCTTTTGGGTAGGCCATGGTTTCACAAGTTGGGTGGAGTCCCTTCTACACTTCATCAAATGGTAAATATACCCCACAAAGGTCAAGTCGTAACCATAAGGGCTGCACAGGAGAATCAGGTTTCAATTCTAGAGATTGCAAGGCAACCATTCAGTGGGTTTCATATCTCCATGATAAGGGAGGAAGAATGGATAGAAGAAAATCCTCAGGTGCTAAACATGATAAAGAAGATGTCGTTCCTTCCTGGCGCAGGATTAGGGAAAGATTCTCAGGGGGTGCCAACAGCCATTGCTACCAAAGGTCAAAAGGACAGAAGGGGTCTAGGTTATACTGGTACTGTGAAAAAGGGTGAAAAGTTAGAGATGGAAATTCCCCATATTTAGAAAAGTTTTATGCCGGCAGTCGCAGTAAGTGCTTACACAGGGGAGACTGAACTGCAATGGGTAGACGGAAGAATAATGCCAGGGTTCGAGGTCTTTAATGATATCTATGACTGGGACATTGGATTGATTAAGCCGGTAGAGGGCTTTTGGGATGAAGAAATCATGACCAGTAAGACAATTTGGGACCGTGACATGCCCGAAGAGGTGATCACTGAGGCAATTGTAACCACCCAGCTGAAGGGGAAAGCAAAGGTTGAGGAAGCCATACAAGAGATGACCGAGGAGCCTCCAAAGAGTCAAAGCGACGCAGGACCGTCAATCGCAGCAGATGCACCAGCGGAGGAAGAAGCAGAAGCTAGTTTAGATTGTCTTTTCATTCCAGAACTTTTCAATGATGTTAATGACAATTTCAATTTTATTAATAAAGTGAATGATTTTGCTTATTTGTGCGATGTTTCTGATGATTTCACCATGCATGATCATGATCATAATCCATCTATATTTGACATTGATTCGACTGATGCTACCCCATTTAATCTTGGAACCACAGAAAACCCAAAAGAAATTTTGGTAGCATCAAATATAACTCCTGAAGAGCGAGAAAAATTTGAGAGAATATTAAAAAAATATGAAAAAGTCTTTGCCTGGACCTATGAAGACATGCCAGGAATTGATCGAAAAATCGCAGAACACGCTATTCCGACGTATCCAGATCATAAACCCGTAAAACAGAAGCTGAGAAGACTCAGGCCGAAATGGGCAGATAAGGTAAAGGAGGAAATTCGCCAATAGATCGAGGCCAAGTTCCTAGTTGAGGTGCAGTAATCAACTTGGTTGGCCAACGTTGTCCCTGTAGCTAAAAAGAACGGCAAGGTGAGAGTATGCGTGGATTATTGGGATTTAAATAAGGCCTATCCGAAAGATGACTTCCTGCTACCCCACATAGATGTGTTGATAGACAATGCTTCCATCTGTGCAATGTATAGCTTCGTTGATGGTTATGCGGGCTACAATCAAATTCTCAATAAGATAATCGATCGAATCAAGACGGCTTTCATCACGAAATGGGGGACGTATGCCTACAGGGTAATGCCTTTTGGTCAAAAGAATGCAGGAGCTACTTACCAGAGGATGGCGACCAAAATTCTAAGTGATTTGATTCACAAAGAGTGGAGGTATATGTCGATGATATGATGATTAAATCAGCCACTAGAGAAGGCCATTTTGAAGCATTAGAAAAGTTCTTTCAAAGGATAAGCAAGTACAACCTGCGGTTAAATCCTAAGAAATGTATCTTCGAGGTCACTTCAGGGAAACTGTTGGGGCACGTAGTTAGCCAGAGGGGAATTGAGATTGACCCAAACAAAGTTAAGGCCATCAAAGAAATGCCGGTGCCTCAGAAGGAGAAAGATGTAAGGAGTTTCTTAGGCAGACTACAATATGTCAGTAGATTTATCGCCAAGTTGACTTTGATTTGTGAACCGATCTTTAAACTCAGCAGGAAGAACCAGCCTGTAGTGTGGAATGAAGATTGTCAGAAGGCCTTCGATACTATCAGAAAGTACCTATTGAATCCGCCAGTGCTGAGGCCGCCATAGCTAGGTAAACCCTTGATTCTGTACTTAGCCATAGAGGATAGTTTTGTGGGCGCCATGATGGCCCAAGAGGACGAGTTTAGGGTGGAATTTGCTATTTACTATCTAAGTAACAAATTCCTGGAGTATGAGGTTAAGTACGCTGAAGTAGAGAAGATCTGTCTTGCGGTAATCTGGGCCTCTAAGAAGTTGAGACACTACTTCCACTCTTACAAGGTGCAGGCAGTGGCAAACCAGAATCCCTTAAGATACTTGCAGGAAGCATCATCTCTGTTGGGGAAAATGGGCAGATGGTTGTTGCTGCTACAAGAGTTTGATGTAGAGTATGTCACTCGAAAAACTATCGAGGGGCGTGCAGTGGCTGAATTCCTGGCAGAATACCCAATTCAAGGAGACTCATACGAGTTCAATTTCCCAGATGAGGATGTGGCAGGTATTGCAGTTCAAGTTTGCAGTTACACTTTGACGGAGATGTGAACCACAAGGGGGCAGGAGTAGGAATTATTCTGACAACCCCTGAAAATGAGAAACTCCCTTTGGCAAAGAAGCTAAGGTTCAAAGCTACCAATAATGAGGCTGAGTATGAAGCGTGTGCATTTGGTTGGAAGCATTAATAACCTTGGGGGCAAAGAGCGTTGAAGTATTTGGAGATTCATCCCTGGTGATCAATCAAATTCGAGGAGAATGGGCTATTAAAGAAGAATGGCTAATGCCATACATTAAGCACTTGAGAGACTTGAGCGGTTAGTTTGAGGTGTTCACGTTCCACTTTATTCCCAGGGCCATGAACCAGCTGGCCAACGCGCTCGCCACTTTGGTGTTTATGTGGGACAATCCAGAAGGGATAATCATGAAGCCAATTTTCATTTCTAGCTCTGAGAGACCTAGTTTCGAATCAAGATGGTATCCAGTTGAGGTGTTTGGATGAGAAAGAGGCTAAAAGGGTAATGGAAGAAACTCACGCCGGTGTATATGGGGCCCATATGAACGGGTTGAAATTGGCCAAGAATATTATGAGGCAAGGATTTTTCTAGCTTACCATGGATAACGATTGCTCAAAGTACGTAAAGCAGTACCAGTTATGTCAGTAGTATGCAGATCTAAGGCACTTGCCCATCTCAGAATTGCACAATCTGACGTCACCTTGGCCGTTCGCAGCTTGGGGGATTGACATTATTGGGGAAATTCATCCCACGGCCTCCAATGGACATAGATACATCATAGTTGCCATTGACTATTTTACCAAGTGGGTAGAGGCTGAGTCTTTCAAAAAGATTGACGCTCGAGAAATGGCCAAGTTCATTGAGAAAAATTTGATTTGTAGGTATGGCTTTCCACACCACTTGGTATATGACAATGGGGTCCAGTTCATGGCTGAAACAAAGAGGCTGTTCCAGAAATATGGTATTGAGCATCACAAGTCATCCCCATACCGTCCTCAGGCCAATGGGGCAGTAGAAGCCGCCAATAAGAATATCAAGAAGATCCTAGCTAAGATGGTGCAGAATTATAAAGATTGTTCAGAAAAGTTGCCTTTCGCACTCTAGGGGTATAGAACAACCATCAGAACGTCTACAGGGGCCACGTCATATTCCTTAGTATATGGGACGGAGGCAGTGCTGCCTGTTGAAATCGAGCTCAAGTCATTAAGAGTGGTCATGGAAGCACAGATCCCAGAAGCTGAATGGGCACAAAAGCGGTTACAACACTTGAACATGCTGGATGAAAACAGGTTGAGGGCCTATTACCATAACTAGATTTATCAGAAGAGACTTGCCAGATCCTTTGGAAAGAAAGTCAAGAAGCATCCATTAAAAGAAGGGGACTTGGTGTTCAAGCAGATGGACCAGGTGCACCAGATATCAGAGGAAAGTTCAGACCAAAGTGGGAAGGGCCATTTCTCCTCAAGAAGCTGTTATCGAAAGGAGCTGCGATTCTGTCGAATAGCGATGCAATGAGTTCAAAGAACCGATCAACATCGATAAACTCGAAAGGTTTCATGGCTAAAGACTATAAGATAAAAATAAGAGAAAAGAAGCCCTGCAGGTCGAAAACCGAAAAAAGATGGCCTTGCTAAAATTGGGCGCCTCATCAGGGTTAAAACCGAAAAAAGGCATCCCGGGAAAAAATTAGAGGCTTGAGAGAAAATATCTAATCAAGAAAACTCGAGAGGGCTAATTGGTAACAGGAGTTTGATGCTATCAAAATTTGGCTAGATTTGGTTCCATGAGCGAATGTGGTTTGCATAATTGAATTAGTGACAAATAGTGATCATTTATGTTGAAATCTTACGAAAATGAACACAACTTTGTGAAACGAAAATAAACTTGATTTGTTCATTTACATCATTTTCTAGTTCTATTTTGAAAAGGAACACAATGCTCAAAAAGGGCATATAAAACTAAGCTAAACTATGCTCTACTACTACTCTTGCCAGCCAAATGTCTATGTCGTCGTGTCATGTTGTCAGATGCTGGGCTAAGTACCCACCACTTATACTCGCTAGTAGAAGCCACGAAGTGAGTCCCAAATGGAGGTATGACAGTCTTCAGTGGAAGTTGGCTCCAAAGCTCGTGGTAACGAGAAGCAAAAGCTGCAGAAAACACTCCTCCTTGGAAGGATAAGGGAATCCTCACCACATCCTGAGTCATCTCGAGCTGACAAGCACATCGGGCAGTAATGCAAAAGGTGGCTTGACGAAGCCCGCATAAGGGGACACACCCTGAAGAGCCATCAATGATTGCGCTAGAAAGGGGAAACCAAGCATGCGCAAAGTTGATATCCTCATCTGATATCTAACTGAATCGGGCGATACCTTCATCGGAAGTTGCAAATGAGAGCAGCCGCTGACGTGGGAGGAAGTGTCTTGGGGAATATTGTGCAATGACTCAGGGAGGAGGTTCCGATAGCAACTTCAGTTTCTCCTGCAACCATATCTTTAAGAAAAAAAAAGCCACTGGAGTAAGTTGGGTTTACTTCAGGCAAAAATTAGGCACAGGGTTGTGTGAAAATCCGAAAAGGACGCACTTCCCGCCAAGGAAAAGCTAGTGTGAAAATCCACGAGGGACGCACTATCTTTTAAAATAATGACGTACTTGGAGTAATAAGGGGCTTCCAGTGAATGAAGTGCTAGACCCGGAATGAGCAGAATCCAAGCCCAGGATGGTCTCAGCCAGAATAAGTGGGAAAGGGGTTAGCCCACGGTGAAAGTCATCCAGAATCCCAAACAGGCGAGGATCGCCAATCAACTCCTCTTTGGTTACAGTAAAATACCTTAGCATACAGAACATGAAGACGACACTTACGTGGTATGTGGGCACATCAGAAAATCTGTCCAATGCCTCAATCAACAGCTCCAAAGAAAAGGTGGGTCCCTGAGGAACTAAACGAGCAGCTTCAGAAGGAGCTATACCCAAGGACAGAGCAATATCCCGACTTTGAGTCAGTCCGCAGCGGGGAACGCAGGGCATAGCATTAGGAGGATACCATGCTCCGATGATAGCAGCGAATTCCTCAGGCAGGGGGCATAGCTCTTGATAAGTGAATATGAAAACATGGAAGCGTGGGTCCCAGAAGTGGGTTGCAGCTAGGAGGAGGTTATGGTCTATCTTGACTCTTCTTAGAAATTTCAGACCAGAAAATGGAATAAGGATGTTGTTCTCCCAAGTTTGAGTATCGTCAAAAATATGGTACATTTTTTGAAGAAGAGGAGAAGTCATGCTTTGAGAGTTGAAATTGAAGACAGCAAAGGAAATAAAGAAGAAAATAAGGGAAAAACTGGAGAAAAGAAGCTGCTACAAGGTTAAAATAACAGAAAAGGCACGGAGTCCCATCCATAGACAGCCTGCCTGTCCCTCATTTTAGACGGCCTGCCCTTCTGTCATTGTCCACCTGGCAGAGTCCTCATTGCATTTCACGCACATTTATTATATAATTAACGAGGGGAATCTGGAACGATAGACGGGCAGCCCGTCGCTTGCTCCTGGAGACGGGACGCCCGTCGGTCATGAAAATCTATATAAGTCTGTCAGACTGACGGGCTAATAGTTTTTTTTTTCCTTTTCTTTTCTCTTCTTCCTTTTCATTTTCCTGTTCATCGACGCTCAGATTCCGTTTTTTCCTCATATTTTTGCCATTTTTACACCATTTTGCACTTTAATTGCACCATTGTGACCCTTGCATCATTGTGCATCTCCTGAAGTATTTTTCTTAGCGTTTCGTCGAGTTTCATTTTTCTGCAATTCCAGGTCAGTAACCAACTTTTCTTCCTATTTTATTTGCTGTAAGTAAAATTTAATTCTCTTTCACTCTATTATTAGGTTAGTTTAATTTGTTTTGCATGATTTTTAGTCAGTTGTTTAAATACTGTTTTTTTTAGTGTAGCATGATAAATATTTGTTTAGTTGATATCGCTTTTATTTGTTTAACTGAGATTTTAAACACTGTTAATGTAATTTTTGAATGCTGTTTGATTTTAAGTGCTTATGTAAAATAGTTTAAAGTGCATAAGTTAGCCTGAGCAGTCTAATATGCTTTCCATTAAGATAATAATATACATGAGCTGTTGCTTGGGGCCTGAGGCCTGTCGTTTTGAGCATTGTGCAGGAAGTTGGGCATGCCCTTGCCAGGGTGCTGCCAAAATTTTTTAGATCAATATATTGTGTTAGGTCCTAACGCCTGTCCCTTCTTCTTGTCTTTATGCAGGAGGTCGGGCACATCCTTGCCGGGATGCTGCCCAATTATCCATTTGTCGAATCAATTCCATTTACGACCATAATGTTAAACTAATTATTCACTTTCTTTCTAGGATGCCGCCACGACGACTACGTGATCAGCCTGAGCCACAGGCTCTTGACTCGATGGTTGCCGAGGCTAGGCAGAGATACAGAGTATTGGCTTGAGTGGAGTTTCGAGCCAGCCGTTTTATCTCCAGGCCATTCCTTGAGGCCCTGGGGATGGCGGACGAGGTTGATATCTTGATGGCGAGCGCTGGGTGGACCGTGTTCCTGACTCTAGCTTTTACGACTCATTTAGATATGGTGCGACAGGTCCTTGCCACCTTGCAGTATGGAGGGTTTCAGAGATCTGACATGGAGCCCGGTGTTATACAGTTTTGGATTGAGGGCCATCATTATGCTATTACGCGCTAGCATTTCGCACAGGCCATGGGGCTTCCTCATGAGCAGGGTGTTATGGTGCCCTAGAGAGCGGTCTGACGTCATCATTGGGCAACCATTGCTATACTAGGAGTGCCGTACGACCACGATACGGTGAAGAGTACGATGCTTATATCGCAGGCTCTCCAGTATCTTCACCGAGTTCTATCCAGCTCTTACCTGGGACAGGCTAGTAACCCTGGGTCCCTTAACGTCGCGGAGATATGGAGCTTGTGGGCCATGGTGACAGGCCAGCGGCTCAACATTAGCCATGAGATTTTGGCTAACCTAGTGAGGGTATCTAGGGGGACAGCCCCGGTAGTCTTTGTTGGTGGAGTGATCACTAGATTGTTGTTGAGTTTGGGCATTCGTCTAGGGATCTTTGGGCAGGCTATAGAGGAGAGCATGTATGTAGATGCCCCATCAGCTGTCACGATGGGCATGGTGGTACAGATACAGGGTCAGGCCGAGGCATACAGACTCCTCACTATTCGCGAGACACGATGTTCATTTGGTCTTCCCTCATTAGATCCTATACAGGAGCAGGCCGAGGATCAGCACCAGAAGGATCAGCCTCCACAGCCACAGCACCAGGAGAACCTCCACAGCCACCGCCCGAGGAGGAGCAGCCGAGCACACCATCGGACATAGGGATCGAGTTCACTATGGATGAGCTGTTTGCTACTCCTCCAGCGCCTAGGGTACGGAGTCCTACCCCTCCTCCATCATCGAGGGTGCAGCGGACAGCTCCACGACCACCTGAGAGATTTCATTTGTATGCTACGGGAGACCCGGGGGCATCTACTTCTGTAGCTCTACCTCCAGAGCAGACATCAGAGCCAGCTCCACCTCCAGCAGAACAGCCGGACTTCATGACCGTCATCTCCTCTATGTTCACATCCTTCGAGCGTAGGCAGGAAGAGAGAGATAGGATCCTTTTAGAGCAGCTCGGGGAGCGAGATAGGGTTATGTTAGAGAGGCTGGATCAGCAGCAAAGTATTATTCAGGAGCAGGGGAGGCTCATTGATCATTTGAGGCAGGAGCACGAGAGGCTTATAGGTCAGTTGAGATAGGAGACGAGGGCCTCTTAGGATCAGATAGCTCAGAGGGTGGATGCATCCCTTCAGATAGTGGACGAGTCGAGGGAGGCTCTCAGATTCCAGATTCAGGTATTGGAGGGGGCCATACCTCCTGTCGCCCAGTCTATCCGGGAGTTTAGAGAGCAGACAGAGGATAGACTCGGGGGCATGAGGACTGCTGCCACAGACTAGAACCTCCGCCTGGGCACTGCATTTGGAGAGCTAGGAGAGGTGATCAGAGAGACATTATAGTTCATGATGATTTGTGCACAACCCTTCCTTGATGGGTATGCTCAGGTCTAGTTCCGACAGCAGGACACAGCGGGAGCGCAGCCTTTGTCTATGCCGGTGGTTATTCCTCCTCGATTTCGCTAGCGGCCTAGGTTCTCAGCCTCTCGGCAGCCTGGACCATTAGTGCCTCCTAGCTAGCCATCTACCTCGAGAGCTGGACCCTCTGCCTCCTCATCACAGTCTCAGCCAGTTCACATATCGGATGATTATGATCCAGAGGAGGAGCCTTCAGATTATCCACTCCCATAGACTGTTCAGGGAGTTTTGGCATCGCTTCTTGTATTTTCATTATTGTCATCATATTTGTATATATTGCACAAAATTAGTTCTTGTAGTGAAATACTCATGTTCAGCTTGCTAAATTTACATGCCATTTCTCTATATTTGTCATGTCAATATTTGACTTACACTTAAAAAGATGGAGAAATAATAAGGATGATGTAACGATAAAAATAATAAATACAAAAATAGCAACATAAGAAGTGCTCATAAAATAATCAATCATATCAACTTATGCATGAATTAACAAAAAAAAAAAATCCTTTATGACACAGGAGCATGATTTTGCAATCAATCCAAGAATGGACATCAATCCAAGTGGAAGATAAACAGACCAAATACTATGTCCTTCAAGATCATATTCCACTACACGCCTTGCAGATCGGATGGGGGTTAGCAAGGAAGTTTCAACAAATCGAGATTGTAGTCAGAGAGTACTGCGTCTCACAACACATGGGGTAGTCAGAAAGTACTACACACCTTGCAGATCGAATGGGGGTTAGCAAGAAAATTCCAACAAATCGGGATTGTAGTCATAGAGTACTACATCTCACAATGGGGGTTGCAGTCAGAGAGTACTGCATCTCACATTCTCCGTGCAGGCCGAGACGAGGCTAGCAGAATGCCATGTAGACCGAGATGGGGTAGGTCAGTAGGGCACCAGCGATAGAATACATCATGATGGGACTGCGGTTAGATAACACTGCATCTCGCAATCGAGATTTGTAGTCAGAGAGCACTACTTCTCACCAAAGTTGTGCGAGCCGAGACGAGGCTAGCAAAGCAAATGAAGTAGCAGTTAGAGAACACTGCACTTCACAACGGGATCGTAGCTAGAGAATTCTGCATCTCACAAACACCTTACAGGTCGAGATGAGACCAGTAGGGACACATACATCAGAACAAATCATAGCTAGACAATGCTATCATCCATGACGTTCATCACTGAGCAGACCGAGACGAGGCCCGCTAGGTGAACAATCAACCACTCCTCCATAACATTCAGAAGGTAAGGACTGCCTCAGGTACATGTTTCTTTCCTTCTTCTTCTCTGAATTTTGACTCATCTAGGCACTAGTGCACTAGTTTCCCCAAAATTGGGGGCAACTGTAAGCACCGTGCCCTGAGGCAGTTCAGATCAGAGATTACCCGATGAAGAAATCAGTGTCAATTTCTGATCCAATGGATGAAATTCGAGAATTTTGGTCCTTCAAATTCACAAGGATTGGAGATTTTCATTTGCAGCAGAAAGAATTAGAAAAATTGGGAAGATTTAGCATGAAAAGTGATTTTTTTTTTCTGCAGACGGCCTGCCCGTCGGTGGTCCGACACCCGTCGGTAGCCGAGATGATCCGTCTCTCGCCATGAGAGACGGGCCGTCGGTGAAGCAAGCGACGGACACGTGTCCATAAACCGATGCCCATCTGTTCCTCCCCGTGCCTCGTTCTGTCCGTTGGCCAAATGACCGCGCGTACCCTTGTAACCGATGACCATCGGTGAGCTTCAGACGCCCGTCGGTCATTTAATATTGGTCGCCGGATGTTGGGGAAAACAGTTAAGATTTTTTCCAAATCCTATTGGGAATGGGATTTCTCTTTCCTACTCCAAATAGGATTCCCATTTTTCTATAAAAGGGGGGATTTTTAATGATATTGGGGTTAGACAATTTTTAATTAGGGGATTTTCTTTCTCTCAAGGATATTCTCTAATATTTTCTCTCAAAAATCATATTTTTTTCAAAGAAAAAAAAACTTTTCATCTTTTTCAATCTCTTTTCAAAATCTTATTTTGGTGAATCCAATTAATTTGAGATAACGAAATCAATTCGTTTCCATCAATTTTATTGATTCCAACATTCGAATTGTTAAAAAAAAATTGCTTTTCAAAGAAGAAATAGAAATTTTCTTTCCTTGATTTGTAACCGGTCCTTGTGAAGCGAGCGGATTCGAAAAATCTACTCGACGTTCATCCAAAAAGGTAAAATCCGAGGATAAATATTCTAAACTTAATATTTGGTTGATTTAATTTAATTATTGCCATTTTTGTGCATCTTTTGTAAAAATAAATTTATTTTCTTGTGAAATCTGCCCATTTTTGTTGTTTTTTTAGGAACAAAGGTGACCAGCGGGCAGTGTCGCTTCCGACGCCCGTCGGTCACGTCTGAATGGCCGTCCCTGGGCTCTCCCACACTGTTTTAATCCGTTTTCATTTGTTTATGTTTTCTTTTATTTGTTTTCTTTATTTTTTTTGGCCTCTTATTTAAAACTTGTTTTTTTAGTTTTTATTTTATCATTTTATTTCATTTCTGAATTTTTACACTAATGTGTTTGTTTATTTTTGTGAGATATCATTTTATTATTTTTTGGATGGATTAGAATCGGGAATGAGGATGGCTACCCAAATCTAAGGATTTATACCTGGTTTATCCCTTTAATCTTTATCTTTATTACTATTACTTATTTGATATCTATTGTTAGTTTATTATTATTATTTATTTCTCTATTTATTATTATTATTATTATTATTATTATTATTATTATTATTATCATTATTATTATAATATTATTCCTATTATTATTATTACTAGTATTATTATTAGTTTTAGTATTCATTATTATATTAATTGCATTATTATTGTTATTGTTATGCTTATTTATTTGTTTGGGTATTTGTAAAATTATTTCTATCCCGTTAATATCAAAATGGTTAAATGTTTTATAGTAATCAATTTGGGAATTTTTGCAAAGCAAGGACCAAAGTCCTATTTTAGCCAATAAAAAAAACTGTCATATGAAAAAATTGTTTTTTTGTAATAAATGCATGCAAGGACCAATGTCTTCAATCTTAACGAATATCCCGTTTTATGCATGTTTTGTACCTTATTTACAATGGGGGTTGTATTCCGCCCCTAGTTTTTTTTTGTAATTTATTTTCGTATGCTTTATTTTTATGCTATTTTATTCTCCGCTTTTATATGAATGATTGCGCCTTTTAATTAATTGCGTCGTATAGAAAGAGGGTGAAATAATAAATTCAAAACTTAATTGTAAAATTAATCAAGGTAT
Source organism: Excoecaria cochinchinensis (assembly GCA_947683425.1). Taxonomy (NCBI): domain Eukaryota; kingdom Viridiplantae; phylum Streptophyta; class Magnoliopsida; order Malpighiales; family Euphorbiaceae; genus Excoecaria; species Excoecaria cochinchinensis. Next base: position 4,611,543 of record CANTUQ010000149.1, read on the forward strand.
GAATAAATGAGAAGTCCCGAACCTATCTCTGGTCGTTGGGCTCAACGAGGCGAGAGGCCCATTTTGATGTTTCATTGGAATGGGATCTCCTAGACACCTCTTGTGTCCCACTAAAAGGCTTAATTTACAATCCTAGGCTCCATAGAGTTTGAGGGTCATTCTAATTTTCTATTGGGGTGATTGCCTCCAAGATCCCTTTGGTTTGTCCAAAATGGATATTATGCGCCGTCTTAGGCTCACTGAGGCGAGACGAACTTTCCCAATGTTTTATTGGGTGGCGACTCCATGAAACCTCCTTGTTGCCCAAAATAGACGCACTTGTAAATCCCTTACAAGTTCTAATGAACCTCTCTCGAAAGCCCTAAAAGCATGTCTTCGGGAAGCCACGGGGTTCGGCACGCGTCACACCACCGACCCCATACATCACATACCCTTATATCCCTTGCATACCACTATTCACTCTATATAACACAGTCCATTATATATTACAGAACAAAACTTTTTGCTATTACAATTGTTCATAAGGATCACATATGACACTAAATAGACTCATTAGCTAAAACCACTGCGAGGTGCCCGAACGAAACTTCTATCGTCTTAACCTGCATGGACAAACACCCATGCTAAGCGCAAAGGCTTAATGGGGAAAATAGTATAATAAACAGCCACTCATATTGGTTGTTGAAAGTAAATACATGCATACATAACAATTATACAAGGTATACTAGATAAAAGAGGCAGTATGTTCAAATAAATAATTCTTATGCCATAACATTAGTAAATCATTGTATACCTTCATTAACCTTGTATGTTTTAAGCAATAAATGCGTTAGACATTAAGATCAATTGTTTATAAACAAAACTTATGTTTAACCTTCATATCATCTACTTAATTTACCTCTGTATTTCCTAATCACAGTTACTCTTAAACTAAGAACCGCCATATTATTTGTCCATTTAAACTTCTTGACATTCATATTTTCACATGCATATATAATTACTACTATATTTTCATATTATGTGTTTTATACAATATATATATATATATATATATATATATATATATATATATATATATATATCATCAATCTATCTTATCCTTGTTTAATCACCTTATCTTAAAATTACTACTCGACATTTACCCAACATAATCTCTTAAAGTCAAAATACGATATTCATACATATACAAAACACATAGGTTCCTTACCTGCCATTTTACCTTACTTATTAAGGCCAGGATCTTGAAGATATAATATATGTCAGAACATACATGTTAAGTTCAAGCATACAAGCACTTTCAAAACGTGCAGATAAATGTACCTGAAAGACTCATTACTGCTTCTCTGACTATAGCAACTACACAATTTAAATACTCTAGAAATTCTTTAAAGTGACTATGCTCTTAACCTTTTGAACCAAATAATATCATGCATGCCTCTACACAGTCAAAGATCCTTTATACCTTCTTACCAAAACAAGCATTTATAATAAAAGACTCGTACAATGCATATATGCATACGCTTCTAATTATGTACTTATAGTATAAAGTGCATTATTTGTTATACCATCATTTTATTTAACTGGTATAGGGATTAAGATACAACAATACATAGATACCCACAGGAAATTTACAATTCCACATAAGAGTCCAAATCGGGTTTGAGAACACATAGGTGATTAAAACACTAGCTTAGAGCATTTAAGCCACATTAGACAAAATGTTCACATTCATACCTAAAAGTTTATTCTTATACCTTCATACAAGTCATCATATACTCATCAAGCCTTTACTTATTATTTCGTTCAAATTCCTTTATTCATTTATTGCCTGCTAAGTCTAGGGAGTGGATAACGAGTGAACACATTAGTACCCGAAGGTACAAATAAAAACAATTTCTTCCCTTTTTCTTTCAAAAATATTTTCACATTGGGAGATCTTAAACAAGATCCATACACATTGAGGATCGCGAGGACTCAAACAGGGACCTGGTAAGGGTCCATAACGTATTGGCGCTGTAGCTAACGGAACTCTATAAGCATGCCTATCTATCCACAGACCGACTCACGTAGGCTATACAATTTAAATTCATCATATAATACTTAGATTATTAACAATATTCTTCTTTATGATATGCATCATTAATAGAATCATACACTCATTTATTTGCTAGCCATTCACACTTATCATATTTATCATGTTCAGAAACTAATCATATACTCATCATAATTCTGTGCGATCGTACAAACATATCATATAACTTCATACCATTTGATATCCTACACACATTGAAAATTACCAACCAAGTTTACATTCTTTCATATATAGACACTCATACATAGAATAACAATGGCAAATTAATTCCCATAATTCAATTATTAATCCCAAGATAAAACATGTTATACTCCATATTAAAGTTGTACAGGTATACCACATGTAACACCCCATATACATAAACATTTATTAATGCTTAACTAAAAAGGGACAAAAGAAGAAGAATTCAAATATCCAAAAAATCCAAAACAGAAAGAGGTTACACGGCAGTATGGTAAATCCTTACCGCCGTGTAAGACATTCCACAAGGTGGTGACGAAAACCTTGCTGCCGTGTGGCCTGCCGAGCTAACACTCCTTCAGAAAACAAATGCATTTACACGGCGGTAGAGAAAACCTGATCGCCGTGTAAAATGTACAGCAGAAACACCTCTGTAGACACCGGGCCCCGAGTAGTCTTGATCGGGATTGCCCAATGATGAAATTAAGTGTGTCGATCTATAGGTAAAAAGAATGAAGTTGGAAGTGACGATTTCCTTGTCGATTTGTTGTTTTAAAATTAAATAAAAATGTATTTCAAAAATATTTTAAAAGTATTTTAAAATTTATTTTGTGAGGAAAAAGTGAGTTTTTAAATTATAGTATTTTATGGAAAAAAAAAATTCCGCAAGAGGGACGGGCTGCCCGTCGGTCGCGCCTTTGCGCGGGCAGGCCGTCAGTCGCACCGACGGGGCGCCGCGCGCCCCTCCGCTCCCCTGTTCGTCCGTTTTGCCTATTTTGGCCTTTTTGGACATAAATTCTTCATTTTAAAAGCTTTTTAACTCATTGTTTTTGCAAAATTTAATTCAAAAAGCCTTCTATCTTCCAACCCAATAAATTCAGTGGTTTTTTGTAATTATGGGAATTAAATTAATTTAATTTCTTAATTAAAAAATCTGAATTTTAAGGGGAATAAAAAGAGTTTTTTAGTGGGAATTAGGGGGGATTTTCTTTAGAAAAGATTTTTCTTCTTCTTTCTTCTTTCAAGCACAAATTCTCTCAATTTCTAAAGAAATTTTCAGCAATTCTTAAGGCAAAAAATAACTATTTTTGTTCTTGAGGATTTTCTTATTTTCAATCAAATAATTTTATACTTTGAGACAAACAAATTAATTGTTTGCACTTGAGTAAAATTCATCTTTCAATATTTTATTTTTCTAATCATATTCATCAAATCAAGACAAGGAATTGGATCATCTACCTTCATCTCTTCAAGATAAATTTGAGGGTAATTATTCTTGGCTCAATTTCTTAAATTAATTTTAATTTCATTCTTTTGTTTTTATTTAATTAGTTAATATGTAAATTCTTTTAGTTCTATCATTTTCTTCTTATTTTCTTATTCTTTTGTTTGTATTTAATTAATTATCATGTAAATTCTTTTAGATCTATTATTTAATTGTTCATATTTCTTATTTTTTATTTAATTGTTCATATTATTATTTCTTGTTCTTATTTCTTCTTTAATTGTTCATGTTCATATTATTTTCATCACTTTTGTTCACAAATAGTATTAGTATTATCATTTAACATGTTTTAGCATAATTGGCTTATTTTTATTTTCATTTTATTCTTCCATATTTAATTGAATTGTTCATTATTATTATTATTATTATTATTATTATTATTATTATTATTATTATTATTATTATTATTATTATTATTATTATTATTATTATTATTACCATGTGCTTATGTGATTGTCCATATTATTATTGGTATTATTATTATAATGCCTTAAACATGCCATGTTGATTTTATTTTCTATTGTTCTTACGTGTTTATAGGATTGTTCATCTTCTTTGATGTTATTATTATTATTATTATTATGTTTGATTGTTCATATTCTTTGTTATTATTGTGTTATTATTATTGTACCTATTACCATCATTAGTATTATTATTATTATCTTTATTCTTGTTTAATTTTATTATTACTATTATTATTTATTTCTTATGCATGCTGATTTTTATTATTACCTTTGTTTTTTATACATGTTGGATATTGTTGTTATTATTTTATGCTTTTACACATGCTGAATTTTATGTTTGTATTTTCTATTCATGTTTTTTTTGCATGTTGAGTTTTATAATTATTATTTTATGTTTGCTTATGCATGTTGGCTTTTATTACTATTATTAATATGTTTTATGCATGCTGAATTTTATATGTATTATACTTTTTATGCATGATTGGATATTATTGTTATTGTTTTATGTCTTTATGCATGTTAAATTCTATCATCATTATTTTATGCTTATTTTTGCATGTTGAATTTTATTATTATCATGTTATTTTTTCTATGCATGTTGAATTGTTAATTAATTAGATTGCATATTTTATTATGTCATTTTAATTGGCTTGTCATATATGATGCAATTTTGATTGCCTTAATTTAATTATTTTCAAGTTATATGTTTAATTATTTTTATACTAACTTCATTTTTATTTTTTTTTATTTTCATTTTTCAATACTTATTTTTCATATGTGAGTTTTTGTCAAGTGGGAGCCCATGGAGATTTGAAGATCCACTTGGGAGTTGGTTGTTATTTTTGTTGCTTTTTATTATTTTGGTTTAATTTATTATTATGTAATTTGTAATAATAAATTTATTTTCATGCACGTTAATTAAGAAAATCACAAAAATATTTCTATTAAACTAAATTGGATTTTATTTAATAAAAATGGGACCAATGTCCTAGATTTTTCATCTAAAGTAAATTATCACTTTAAAATTGTTTTCTTAAATTATACGTGAGAGGACGAACGTTCTCATTTTTAATAAATAGCCCGATTTATGTATAATTTGTATTTTTATTTACAAATGGGGGTTGTATTCCGCCCCTAGTTTTATTGTAATTTATTTTGCTTTCATTTACCTTGTTTATCGCTTTTATTATATGATTGATATGCGTTTAATTAAATTGCATTAAAATTGAATGAGAAAAGGCATGAAATACTAAATTCAAAACTCGATTATAAACTTAACCAAGGTATGAATAAATGGGGAGTCCCGAACTTTCTCTTGTCTTTGGGCTCCAAGAGGCGAGAGGTTTACCCTCCAAGACACCTCTTGTGTTACGAAACTTGGCGTTAATCCTAGGCTCCTTAGGGCGAGAGGTATACCTTCCAAGACCCCTTTGGCTGGCCCAAAATGGATACTAAGCGCAGTCTTAGGCTCTCTGATAGGAGCTAAATTGAACTAGAATTTAGTATTTATTTTGTGTGAGTTTGTGTAATTAATTATATAATTAAGTGAATATTTGATGTTATATGTGTTAGTTTATGTATATTAGTATTAGTCTGTTAGTTTTTATGTTTACTGGTATGTTTAGGTGAAAAAATGAAGAAAAGAGGTAGAAGAAGGAGAAGATCACGAGAAGAGGAGCAGGTCACGCCGTGACCAGAGGTCACGGGACGTGACTTGATAAGAAGAAGAAGAGGAAGGAGCAGAGAAGAGAGGAGCTGCGAGAGAAGAAGACACGCCGTGACCAGGGATCACGTGACGTGATGAGAAGCCAGAGAAGAAAGGAAAGAAAGGAAAGGGAAGAGAAAGAGAAGGGGAGAAGATACGCCGTGAGCGCCAGTCACGCCACACGCGAAGAAGAATCACGCCGTGATGGGGAGTCACGCGACGTGACTGGCCAGAGAGGGAAAAGAAAACCGAAGAGAGGAAAGAAGGAAGAAATGGGCAAGCGCGTTCTGTCGCGATCGCGACACCGTTGCGAGCGCGACAGAGACGACCGTTGGACGGTTTTCAGCCAAAAATCACATGAAAAGTCACCCTCTTTCACCTAAAGTTGCAACCATTCTCAAGGGACATCTTCAAGGGACACAATTCTTAGATTAATATCTATAAATATGTAGTTTAATTATAATTTTAGGATGAATTTTTAGTTAAGTAATTTTCTGTATTTTGTAAACAGTTCTTCTTTAGTTAAATTTCATTATTTAGTTCTATGTTTTGAAGAAGAAGATTAAGGAGAAGGAAAATCTATTTCAAGAGTTTGAGAAAAAGGGTTGAAGAACTTCTATCTTATTCTCTTATTTTTAATTCTTCTCCAATATTCCTATGAATATCATTTTAATGAATTTGTATGTTATGATTATTTCTATTTTCATCTACTTTAATAGTCTTTCATTGTAGATTTTCTATTAGTATCTTTTGCTTGATCTTTACAAGTTAAAGTAATTCGAGAGTTTGCTTTATCCGACATCTAATAGAATTTCATTATTAAGATATATTTAAGAGATTGGTATATTGAGATAATTGCTATAGGTTAGTGTCTATTCTTAAAATATGTAATTAGAAACCTCTAATTCATTAATGAAAATTGTGAGTTAGAATTTTAATTGTATGTTTTAGGCATTTTAATTCATGTCGAGAGAGTGAGTTAAAAATTTATTCTAACTTGGCTTGCATGAAAGATGAATAAATGTAAATCAAAATGATGGGTCAAATTCATTATGTTTAGATCTTCATTCATATACTATTTATCTTCTTCTAATAAACATAAATTAGGTTCAAATTAAGTAGTTCTAATTCAACCATCAAATTTATGATCATTGTAAACAAGATTAAAATCAATTAGTAATAGTGTGTAACACGTTCCCTGTGGGATCGATATCTAAAGTACTATTGCGGTACACCGTATACTTGCGGTATGTTGCATCATTAGAAAAATGCACAACAAGTTTTTGGCGCCGTTGACGGGGAACGGTTGTTTGCCATTATAAAAATTGATTTATGATTTTGGATTACAATATTTTCTTTTGTTTTAATTTATTTGTTTGTTTTCGTTTAATTTTGTGTTTTGTTTGTGTTTTGTTTTTGGCTTACAGAATTTGTGGTTTACTTAGTTTTATTTTCTTTTTAAATATATTTTATGTTGTGTTAGATTTGTATAGATAGATTTATGTATTAAATTTTGTATTCTAGTTTCTTATGTTACTAACACATTTGTTTTTATTTTACAGATAATTTAGTAAGATTAGAGTTGTTAAATTATAAAAAAATTAATAACAAAATAATTAAATAAAAAAAAAAAATTTTGCAGACGTTGGCTTCTATCGCGATCGTGGCAAGTATCGCGATCGCGACAGAAGGCGATGAAGCAAAACGCAAGAGAAAGTGTGAGGGAGCACGTCGTGATGTACCTTCACGTGACGTGCTGATCTGAGGAGTGGAATTCGCCCAGGTATGTGGAGAGCGTCACGCGTCGTGACGTTTCCTCACGACGTGACGCGTTAAGTGCAGACTCAGGTAAGTTTTAAATGTTTTCTTTATTTTCTGATTTCACTTATTATTATTTTTTCTATTATTTGGTTTTATTTTATTTTCTTTTCTGATTTAGATTATTAAATTCAATTACATTAACTTAATTTTACCAATTAAGCATTAAAACACAGGAAACTAAAAAAATTAAAAGCGGGAACTCTAATTTTTAAACCCTAACGTCGTGACCTTTCCCCTTCTTTCTCATTTCAACTGTTCTTTCAAATTCCTCTTTTATTTCATTTTACCGTTCTTTCATTTTCCCTAACACAGGTCACGAGTACAAGACCCTCTTAAGCCATTTTATTTTTCATTTCTTCTTTTCCTCATTCCACAGAGACTTTCGAACTTCCGTACCCTGTTTTCCTTTCGTTTTTCTTGTTCTCCATTTTAGCATTCTATTTCTATTTCTTCTCTTTTCTTCACTCATTTTAGGGATTACGGGCTGTTCACTCTATTACCAGGTTTGTCTAAATCTTTTCATTTTTCTTTCCTTCTTTACCCTAGCATATTACATTTCGGTATTTTCTTGCATAACAGAGTGGCATTTCGCTATTAGTTTATTATTTGTTTTTATTTCTTTTTCTTTTGTCTATTTGTGTTTTCCTTTAGTGAAATTGTTAGTGTTAATTTCTTCCCTTGACTTTAGATTTATTCTCTTATAGTTTTCGTTATCTGTTTAACCAACACAAGCAAAAATGGTTAGAACAAAAAACCCAACTGTTTCACGAATTGAACAAGAGGAGCAGGAATCTGCAGAGGTGAATATTGCTTCTCATTATGGTGCTCTATTTCCCATTTTATCTGTAGATGAAGGCAGTAGGTATTTACTACTTCGTAATAGGCATTTGATGCATTGTAAGTTTTTTCCTGACTCTTTACTTAATCAAATTGGTATGCTAGAAGTAGTTAATGATATGTTAAGGGTATGTGGGTTGTTTAAATTTGCTTCCATGCATGAAAATGTGCGTCCTGATTTAGTTTTAGAATTCTATACCACATTAAAAAAGAATGATGATAATGAGAATTGGTTAGATTTTAGGATGGCTGGTACACCTTATACTTTAACCTATTTTATGATGAATAGGATATTTAGATTTTCTCAAGCTGGTTTGACCGAGCCACCTAAATCTTTTAAGCCACATGAATTTTGGACATTTTTGACTGATTTGCAAACTCGTTATAGAGCTAGGGATGCTAAATCCATGTTTATTAAAGATTTAAGGTATTGGATTTTGCATAGGATTTTAGCTTCTTTGGTTTTTAATAGGTCCGAATTCAATAGAGTTTCATATAATGAATTGTTTTTGATGTGGTGTGTACATAAACGCAAGGACGTATGTTGGCCTTTTTGGATAGTAAGTCAATTGTTGCAATGTGTACATAAGCATGATTCACCTTTAACACATGGACATGTTATTTCTAGTATTGCAACCAATCTAAATGTGGATCTTGATGCCTATTATAGAGTTTTTCCTTGCCATTATTTTAATAAAACTATGTTAGTTCGTGGAGAAGTTGTTGGCAATAATTTTCAGGAAATTTCGGCACGTGCTCCATCATGTTGGAGGGATATTGCTGGAAATGCTGCGCCACAAGTTGAGGAACAAGAAGAAGAAGGAGAGGAGGAGGCAAGTGAAGATGAAGTAATGCCTGATATTCCAGCTGCTGCTCCTGAAGTTGGTTCATCTAGTCATAACATCCCAATGATGTTATCCGATATGCAAGCACAACTTTCTTCTATTGAGAGACGTCAAAGAAGGTTGGAATACAAGTTTGATAACTTCATGACCCAGGCTGGATTTCGGGTTCCATCGCCTCCACCTTCACCATGATAGGGGAGTTTTCTTTTTATTCATTTCTTTTATTTGTTTCTTTTATTTGTTTTTGTATGTCATTTCTACACATTGAGGACAATGTTGGTTCTAAGTGTGGGGGAGTGATTGTGTTATGTGTTGTGATATTTGTGATTGTGTTTGTGAGTTTGTATATGTATTATTTATGTCAATTGCATGATTGTTTTTGTTTATGTGTTTTTATATTTCAATTAGGCTTTTAAGTAAACTTTATTATAAAGCATTGTTTATTTGGTATATTGTATAGGTTGTTAAGTCATTTATCTTTGATGCTCATTTTTTATCAGTTTTTCAAAAATTTTTAGCATGTATTTTAAGTTTTTCAAGTTATTTTGTTTTACTTATTTCAACATTATAGATTATTTAGTCTTTCTAACTAACCATGTTTTTAAAGTTAGAATTTACTCATTTAGTTTATAATTTTCAATTTCTAGTTGTTTAAGGAAACTATAGCCATAATACTTACCTTTTATCTTTTCAATAATGGATGAGGACTAAATTTAAAAAGAAAAGTTAAAAGTGGGATGGAGCATAAAATGCACCCACTAAAGTTATAAAAAAAAAAAAAGCAAGATATATATCAAAAATTGCAAAAATATGGGATGGAGCGTAAAACGCACCCATATACTTTCTCTTGCTAGAAATCAAAAAGAAAAATCAAAGAAAAAGAAAAAGTAAAGTCTAAAAATGCCATGAGATTGGATTAAGGGTAAGTGAGCTCAAAATGTCCTAAGTGCAACTAGTAGCTTGAGAATTTAAACTTTATGATTAATTTTCTTTCTTTATTTCATGTTTAGTTTTAATAGACTTCATACTCTTTATGTTGGCATTAGTAAAGTTTAGTAATTTGTTGAATTTGTGATGCATACTCTTAAATTTTGACTTACTGATTTTATTTTATTATGAGTGTATGAGATATTTTGGTTCTTTTCAATTCTATTACATGTGCTAAATAACAGTGTTTTGTAGTAATTTTTACTGGTTATTAAATTTTCTTATTTCTTTGATCTTGCTTGAGGACAAGCAAGGGTTTAGTGTGGGGGAATTTGATAGGAGCTAAATTGAACTAGAATTTAGTATTTATTTTGTGTGAGTTTGTGTAATTAATTATATAATTAAGTGAATATTTGATGTTATATGTGTTAGTTTATGTATATTAGTATTAGTCTGTTAGTTTTTATGTTTACTGGTATGTTTAGGTGAAAAAATGAAGAAAAGAGGTAGAAGAAGGAGAAGATCACGAGAAGAGGAGCAGGTCACGCCGTGACCAGAGGTCACGGGACGTGACTTGATAAGAAGAAGAAGAGGAAGGAGCAGAGAAGAGAGGAGCTGCGAGAGAAGAAGACACACCGTGACCAGGGATCACGTGACGTGATGAGAAGCCAGAGAAGAAAGGAAAGAAAGGAAAGGGAAGAGAAAGAGAAGGGGAGAAGATACGCCGTGAGCGCCAGTCACGCCACACGCGAAGAAGAATCACGCCGTGATGGGGAGTCACGCGACGTGACTGGCCAGAGAGGGAAAAGAAAACCAAAGAGAGGAAAGAAGGAAGAAATGGGCAAGCGCGTTCTGTCGCGATCGCGACACCGTTGCGAGCGCGACAGAGACGACCGTTGGACGGTTTTCAGCCAAAAATCACATGAAAAGTCACCCTCTTTCACCTAAAGTTGCAACCATTCTCAAGGGACATCTTCAAGGGACACAATTCTTAGATTAATATCTATAAATATGTAGTTTAATTATAATTTTAGGATGAATTTTTAGTTAAGTAATTTTCTGTATTTTGTAAACAGTTCTTCTTTAGTTAAATTTCATTATTTAGTTCTATGTTTTGAAGAAGAAGATTAAGGAGAAGGAAAATCTATTTCAAGAGTTTGAGAAAAAGGGTTGAAGAACTTCTATCTTATTCTCTTATTTTTAATTCTTCTCCAATATTCCTATGAATATCATTTTAATGAATTTGTATGTTATGATTATTTCTATTTTCATCTACTTTAATAGTCTTTCATTGTAGATTTTCTATTAGTATCTTTTGCTTGATCTTTACAAGTTAAAGTAATTCGAGAGTTTGCTTTATCCGACATCTAATAGAATTTCATTATTAAGATATATTTAAGAGATTGGTATATTGAGATAATTGCTATAGGTTAGTGTCTATTCTTAAAATATGTAATTAGAAACCTCTAATTCATTAATGAAAATTGTGAGTTAGAATTTTAATTGTATGTTTTAGGCATTTTAATTCATGTCGAGAGAGTGAGTTAAAAATTTATTCTAACTTGGCTTGCATGAAAGATGAATAAATGTAAATCAAAATGATGGGTCAAATTCATTATGTTTAGATCTTCATTCATATACTATTTATCTTCTTCTAATAAACATAAATTAGGTTCAAATTAAGTAGTTCTAATTCAACCATCAAATTTATGATCATTGTAAACAAGATTAAAATCAATTAGTAATAGTGTGTAACACGTTCCCTGTGGGATCGATATCTAAAGTACTATTGCGGTACACCGTATACTTGCGGTATGTTGCATCATTAGAAAAATGCACAACACTCTCCGAGGCGAGAGAAACTTTCCCAATGTTCTATTGGGTGGCGACTCGATGAAACCTCCTTGTTGCCCAATATAGACACACTTGCGATTTATTGCAAGCTGTTAACGGACCCTCAAGTGCCCGATCGCCCTCAAGCGGGCGGTCATAGGGGCGGCCGAGTGGACATCCGGCGCGCGTCACAGTGGCGACTCCGCTGGGGACTTTGAGACTTCCCTTCGAAAGTACCTTGGCTAAAATTTACAATTGAGTTTTAATTTATAAATTTCGTCTCTTTTCGAAATTGCATTGCATCCATGTTAGATCCTTAGATTATGCTAGTTTGGTCCCTATTTTAACCCCGGTTCGTTCCCGAAGCACGACCCTATTTTCACTCAATTTAGGGAAGTGTTAAGGATAATCACCAGCCGAAGCCTCGCACCTTATGGTATATCAAACGGTGACCCAATCGGTCGTTATGCTCGTGATGAGCTAGACCCGTTAGCAGGGACCATGCTTGGGTAGCCCTAAAGTATCACTACCTTTTGACCAAAGCTCATGTATTGGCAATAGATACTTCCACTAGGTGAAATGTACTGTAATACCGTGCTTGCTACGTGGTCCATCATATATTGAACAAAATCAGTTAAATTAAATGGTCTTTCATCAAAAGCTTTCTTGCCCCGGTGGGCCCATCTTGATTTAATTGAGGTGTTTAAATACATAATGGCCAAGCACCCATATGTATGTACATTAGATAAGAGATGTTATGCTGCCGGTTTTCCACCGTACATTACACGCATCCAATGGGTTCCCTGATAACCCTTGGATAAGGCCCACCTAGGAAAGAGACTATTGACCTCGTGTGCGGGAGTGATAAGGTTGTAGAGATCTATCTATTTGCATGTGGTTGTGGATGCTGCACAGCATGCTCATGTATCGCGTGTCATTTATGCGTGTTAATAAAAAAACCAAATATATGCATTTCATTTTTGTGTGTGTATATCCTTTTGTCTGCATATTATCCTTCACATTTTTCCATGCATCGCATCATATTATTGTAAACTATTGATCTTTCACTCATCGAGGACCATCTGCACCAACACGATCATACATTATATATAACACCCCCTACCCGTACTAAGACGATCCCATCCAATACGGAGTGAGATGTCGTACGAGTCGAGGTGTCAACATGCATCTACGAAACAAACTATACAATAAAACATATAATCATACATAACATGTATACTTAAACACAGGTTAATTAAAATTTTTTTCACAATAAATTACAGCAAATCACGCATCGTGTAATAATATTACATGCCAAAGGCCATCACAATAATTCTGATCAACAAGCTGATACCAAAATAATATTACATGTCCGTATATGAATATAACAGCGGAAGCTATATAAAAATATTACATAGAATAAAATCCCTAACTCTAGTCCCTGCTGTGTTGGCTTGACCGCAGTGACTCACTCTAATAAAGCTTCTTATTTACCTGCACGGGTAAACACACCGTGCTAAGCGATAAACACTTAGTGGGGATACACACATATCATATGGACGACCATTCACAATGGTCGTCAATGCATAACACATTCATGATGGCATATTTTTAATACGATCATAATATGTATACACTTAGGCTCGAATTCACAATCATATATTCCGCATCGCATGCTTATATTCATCTCCATATTATCTCATTCAATAATACTTTTGTACAATCAACATATAACAGAATAAATCACATATCACATAAAGATCCTGCTGACTCATAATAGTGGATAACGAGTATACGGACAGTACCTTACGGGTACGAATCGCTAAATCTATCATTTTATACAGACAGTACCTTACGGGTACGAATCGCTAGATCTATCATTTTATACAGACAGTACCTTACGGGTACGAATCGCTAGATCTATCATTTTATCCAGACAGTACCTTACGGGTACGAATCGCTAAATCTATCATTTTATACAGACAGTACCTTACGGGTATGAATCGCCAGATCTATCATTTTATCCCGACAGTACCTTACGGGTACGAATCGCTAAGTCAAAACTTCTTTTATTTTTCTTTTCAAAGCACTATAAGAGGGACCTGATCGGGGTCCAATCCAATCAAAATGCTGCAGCTATAAACTCTATTAGGCATGCCTAACTATCCACTAAACTGACTCTCGCAGGTCATGCATAACACAATTCACATTTAGTTACACATTTGTTCAATATGAATAACCATTGAATCTAACGTCCATAAATCAATTATTTTTAAGCATGACACATTAAGTTAATAAGTTAAGGCATAATATGGCATACAAATATTTAGCATAGCAAAAATACAATTATAAGATGTAAAGCATATAAGAAGACATTAAATAACATTTAGACAGCTTATATAATATTCAAATCACAAGTTCTTGCTTCCTAATTAAATTAGATTTATTAAACTAACATATTAGGTTTAATTCCTTAATCATTAATTATAAATATATTATATAATTTTTGTCATGAGTATTTATTCATAAAGCAAATTATTCTTATAGTTCGTGTAAACTAATTATGCTATACTGGTTCAAGACAGATTGTATGTCTAAACTTACAATAAATTTTACACATAGTTAAAAACATATTTAGGAAAAACGTTCTTCAGAAAAATTGTTCTTTAGGATGTTAGCTTTCAAATGAGATAAATATGAGGTCATTTGGATGTCTATAACTCCAGATATGATCTAAATAATATATACTGTTCCACAGACACACCTGACAAATTTTGCTACTGTAATGGGCGATTTTAAAATGGTTAAAGTCCGAATTAAATTATGGTTTCTTCTACAAAATTTTAGCCACGGATGTCATGGTTCTAACCCAACTGGAATCATGCAATTTGGAGTTGTAAAACTTGATTTATACTAAAAACAATGAGCAAAGGTCAATCTGTCCCTCAAAAACGAATTTACACTTTGAAATTCAACAACTTCAAATCAACCCATTTTACACCATCAATTCACCAAATTTAATCCAAACCATCAAACACATAAATTAACAATCAAATTCCCAAACAAATCACAAATAATTTCCAAACAAAATCCCAAACCTGAATTTTCACTTCTAATGTTTTGTTCTACTTGATCCAACAATTTCTTTGCCTTTAGGATTTGGAGGAGGTTCAACTAATCAAGAATTTACCAAAATACACAAATATAAATTCTAGATTAAAATTCAATAATTGAAAAAGAAATTGAAGAATTAAATGAAATTAGGAGTTGATCTTACCAAATTGATGTTAAATCAATTAATTTCTACTCTCAATTTACTTAGATTTTTGTTAGGATTTTTAGGTGAATTGAAATGAAGAAGAAGAAATGAAGAAGAAGAAGAAGAATAATAAGAAATGGAAATGCATTTACGGGAAATGAAAGAATTCCCTCATCTCATACATATTTCATGTACATTTAATGTACATTTCATTTAATTTCATTTACATTTCATTTGCATTTCATTTCACCTAACTTCATTTGCATTTCATTTGCATTTCATTTCACCTAACTTCATTTGCATTTCATTTGCATTTCATCATTGGTGAACACTAATCACTCATACCCAACTTCCATACACTTGTATACATTCTAATCATCCTCACATGACACACCCTACTAGTGTGTGAGCAAAGCACACAATAACATACCCTAATAACTCACTCTACATAGGTATGAGTATCCACATACAAACACTACCCCCCCTCACTCATACCCTACAAGGGTATATGCATGCACACCTAATTATTTCCCAACTAATTCATACCTTATTAGCATATATGCACTCACATGGTAATAAAACCCTTATAACATGTAAACTACCCAAAATATCCTTGTTAGTTATCAAAATACATACAATTGTACGTATATACATGATTTATACTACTAGGGGGTATACAGGGTGTGACAACTCTCCCCTACTCATAAAAATTTCGTCCTCGAAATTCTCACCTGAACTGAATAATTGCGGATACTGAGCTCTCATTGACTCCTCGGTCTCCCAAGTCGCTTCTTCGACTCCGTGATGATTCCACAACACTTTTACCAAAGGAATTTGTTTATTTCTCAATTGTCTCACCTCTCGAGCGAGAACAGCTTTTGGTTCCTCATCATAAGAAAAATCTGGTTGCACTTGCACATCCTGAACCGACAAAACATGTGAAGGATCTGATCTGTATCGACGAAGCATCGACACATGAAACACATCGTGCAACTTGGACAACTCCTTCGGTAATGCCAATCTGTAGGCAACTAGACCAACTTTAGCCAGAATCTCATACGGTCCAATGAAGCGAGGACTAAGTTTACCCTTCTTGCCAAAACGAAGTACTTTTCTCCAAGGAGATACCTTAAGGAAAACTTTATCCCCAACTTCAAAGTGCACATCTTTCCTCTTCAAGTTTGCATATGACTTTTGTCGATCTTTAGCCGTTTTCAAATTCCGTTGCACAACTCTGATCTTTTCCTCTGTGTCTCTAACCAAATCTGGTCCAATAACAGATCTCTCAGATAACTCGGTCCAACAAAGTGGAGTCCTACACTGCCGACCATACAAAGCCTCATATGGTGACATGCCGATACTCAACTGATAACTATTATTGTAGGAAAACTCCATAAGTGTTACATATCTATCCCAACTACCTGGAAAATCCAAAGCACAAGCTCTCATCATATCTTCTAGAATCTGAATAACCCGCTCGGACTGACCGTCTGTCTGAGGGTGAAATGCTGTACTGAAGTTCAACTTGGTACCCAAAGCTCGTTGTAACTCTTTCCAAAACTTAGATGTGAACCTCGGGTCCCGATCTGAAACTATGGACAAAGGCACTCCATGTAACCGAACTATCTCATCCACATAAATACTGGCCAATCTATCCATCGGATAATCCATCCTAACAGGTAGAAAATGAGCTGACTTTGTAAGTCGATCCACTATCACCCAAACTGAGTCATGTTTCTTCTGAGTTAAAGGTAAACCTGTTACAAAGTCCATGGCTATATCATCCCATTTCCACTCGGGAATAGACAAAGGCGTGAGCAAACCCGAAGGAACTTGATGCTCGGCCTTAACTTGCTGACATGTCAAGCATCTAGATACAAAATCTGTAATATCCCTTTTCATACCAGACCACCAAAAGAACTGCTTCATGTCTCTGTACATCTTCACACTGCCTGGATGCATAGCAAAAACTGTACTATGTGCCTCACTCATAAGCTGTTTTCTTAACTCTTCATTTCCCGGCACACACAAGCGATTTTTATACCTAAGTACCCCATCCTGAACTGAGAACTCTGACTGTTTCCCATTTTTAACTTCTTGCAAATTTCGTTGTAGCTTCTCATCATCACTCTGAGCATCTATTATCTGTTGTCTCAAGGTAGGCTTCACTCTCAATTGAGCAATTAAGGCCTCATCTGAATCAAACCTCCATCTGAACCGTCTTAAAATCAAAGCCGACATCGATTTCCGACTCAAAGCATCAGCGACTACATTGGCCTTACCTGGGTGATAATCCACAATACAGTCATAATCCTTAAACAACTCAAGCCATCGTCGCTGTCTCATGTTCAACTCCTTCTGTGTGAGAAAATACTTCAAACTCTTATGATCTGTGAAGATTTTACATTTCTCTCCATACAGATAATGGCGCAAAATCTTCAAAGCAAAAATCACAGCAGCCAATTCCAAATCATGTGTCGGATAATTCCTCTCATGTGGCTTCAACCGTCGAGAAGCATAAGCCACAACCGTCGAGAAGCATAAGCCACAACCATGCCTTGTTGCATTAAAACACAGCCAAGACCAACACCTGAAGCATCACTATAGATGACAAACTCTTTACCCGAGATGGGTTGAGTAAGTATAGGAGCCTCAACTAACAACTTCTTCAACTGCTCAAAACAAGCCTGACACTTATCTGACCACTCAAATTTGACTCCTTTTCTCAACAATCTTGTCATCGGGGCGGCAATCACTGAAAAACTCTTAACAAATCGACGGTAGTAACCCGCCAAACCAAGAAAACTTCTCACTTCTTGAACATTTTTAGGTGCTTTCCAATCCACAATTGCCTCAATCTTTGCTGGATCCACTTGAATACCCTTAGCAGAAACTATATGACCCAAAAATGATACCTTCTGAAGCCAGAAGTCACACTTGCTCAGCTTGGCAAACAATTGATGCTCTCTCAAAACTTGCAAAACTATCCGAAGATGTGCCTCATGTTCACGCTCATCCTTGGAATACACCAAAATATCATCTATAAATACCACTACAAACTGGTCCAAATATGGCCTAAACACTCGGTTCATCAGATCCATGAAAGCTGCTGGAGCATTGGTCAAACTAAATGGCATAATAAGGAACTCATAATGGCCATAACGAGTCCGAAATGCAGTCTTAATCACATCCTCATCCTTTACACGAAGCTGATAATATCCTGACCGAAGATCTATTTTCGAGAAAACACCTGCACCTCGTAGTTGATCAAACAAATCCTCAACTCTAGGCAGCGGATACTTGTTCTTTACTGTTACTTTGTTGATCTGCCTGTAGTCTATACACATTCTCAAGGTTCCATCCTTTTTCTTGACAAACAGAACAGGAGCTCCCCAAGGAGATATGCTGGGGCGAACAAATCCTTTATCCAATAGCTCTTGTAGCTGAGTTTTGAGTTCTCTCAACTCTACAGGAACCATCCGATAAGGTGCTCTCGATATGGGTGTAGTACCCGGCATAATCTCTATGGCTAACTCAACTTCTCTCTCTGGTGGCAAACCCGGCAATTCACTTGGGAAGACATCACCAAACTCTCGCACAACTGGTATATCATCAATCTCTACTTGATCCCTCTTGGAATCCAGAACCACAGCTAGGAATGCTTCACAACCTTTTCTGATAAACCTCTTTGCTTGTATTGCAGATATCACATTATTCACTGAACTAGCACCCAAACCTCTTACAAAAACTGGATCTCGATTTCTATCTCGAAGCACAAAAGTCTTCCTATGGCAATCAACAACAGCCCGGTGTTTATCCAGCCAATCCATACCCAAAATCAGATCAAATTCTCTGAATGGTAACTCTATCAGATCCGCAGGAAACTCAACTCCCTCGATCATCAAAGGACAATTCTTGTAAACTCTACTCACATTGACACTATGTCCTAATGGACTGGTCACACATATCTCATGTTCTAGCTGATCTATCACATGCAGTTTATCAATAATTTTATCTGTGCACAAATATGAGTGTGTGGAACCAGGATCTATTAAGGCATATAACTCAGTGTCAAGGAGTAAAAACATACCAGCAATCACATCAGGACCATCCTGCTCCTTTCTAGCTCTGGCGGCCTAAGCTCTGGCTGAACCAAGTGGAGGACGCTCCACTGACTCAGAAACAGCTCCACCTCTAGGTTGACCACCTCGACCTCTACCTCTACCTCTACCTCTAGAGAATGAGGCATTCGATCCAATTCCACTGACTCGATTCTGTGGACCTGAATCCTCAATCATTTGTGGACAAGTAGCCAAACGGTGCTCGAAACTTCCACATCTAAAACACCCTCCAGTGAGCCATCTACACTCACCTCGATGTGCCTTATTACAATGTAAACACATAGGTGGAGGCTCAAATCTACCACTTCTACCAAAACCAGATACTGCAGAACCCTGTCTTCTACCTCTTGTAACTGAACCAGTAGAGAACTGATGATGCGAGTCTCTAGATCTCTTACCAGAAGAAAAGGAAGGACCACCCCTTGAAACATTTCTTCTCTGAGCTTGTTCTTTCCTCACTATTTCATTTGTCTCCGCCAACATTGCAGCCTCGGTAAGCTGATAATAAGTAACTCCCGGCATACACCTCAAAGGAATCAAAGGCACCTTCAGTGATTGATTCAATCCAGCCTCAAAGTGCTTACATCTAAAGTCCTCTGTCATAATTCCAACCGGAGCATACTGAGCCAACCGAGTACACTCTTTCTCATACTCAGAAACAGACATACCCCTTTGTTTCAAGTTTAGAAATTCTGCCCATCTTGCACTTTTATAAGCTTGGGTGATATATTTCTTTTTAAACTCCTCTTCAAATAACTCCAAAGACACAGGATCAGGTATTTGAGGTTGATTACTCACCAAACCCCACCATGCATATGCTGCCCCTTGTAATAGTGCCACTGCACACTCTCCTTGCTGCTCAAGGGGACATCTGACTTCCTTCAAAGCCCTTTTTAATTTATCAAGCCATTTTTCGGCTAACTCTGATTCACCTAACCCTGTTCCATAAAAGTCTTCAGCACCTGCTCTTCTCAAACTCTCTAAAGGAGCTCTCGGAGCAGCCATTCTTTCTAAAATCTGGGCCATATTATGATTCATTCTGAACATAGCCTCAAAAGCAGCAGCAGCAGGCTCGGGTTGCACCCTAGCTGGTTGTGCAGACAAAGATGCTGAAGGATCAACTGCTGGAGGATTTACACTTTCAGCCGATTCCTCAAGTAAACCACGATTTGAATTCGAGGTCATCTATAACAAATCAAGAAACAACTGCATCAGCCAACACAGCCCTAGACATAGACACATTTACGCACAACAATCACAACATCACCCAGAAAATGCCTAAACCTAGGCTCTGATACCAAAACTTATAACACCCCCTACCCGTACTAAGACGATCCCATCCGATACGGAGTGAGATGTCGTACGAGTCGAGGTGTCAACATGCATGTACGAAACAAACTATACAATAAAACATATAATCATACATAACATGTATACTTAAACACAGGTTAATTAAAATTTTTTTCACAATAAATTACAGCAAATCACGCATCGTGTAATAATATTACATGCCAAAGGCCATCACAATAATTCTGATCAACAAGCTGATACCAAAATAATATTACATGTCCGTATATGAATATAACAGCGGAAGCTATATAAAAATATTACATAGAATAAAATCCCTAACTCTAGTCCCTGCTGTGTTGGCTTGACCGCAGTGACTCACTCTAATAAAGCTTCTTATTTACCTGCACGGTTAAACACACCGTGCTAAGCGATAAACGCTTAGTGGGGATACACACATATCATATGGACGACCATTCACAATGGTCGTCAATGCATAACACATTCATGATGGCATATTTTTAATACGGTCATAATATGTATACACTTAGGCTCGAATTCACAATCATATATTCCGCATCGCATGCTTATATTCATCTCCATATTATCTCATTCAATAATACTTTTGTACAATCAACATATAACAGAATAAATCACATATCACATAAAGATCCTGCTGACTCATAATAGTGGATAACGAGTATACGGACAGTACCTTACGGGTACGAATCGCTAAATCTATCATTTTATACAGACAGTACCTTACGGGTACGAATCGCTAGATCTATCATTTTATACAGACAGTACCTTACGGGTACGAATCGCTAGATCTATCATTTTATCCAGACAGTACCTTACGGGTACGAATCGCTAAATCTATCATTTTATACAGACAGTACCTTACGGGTATGAATCGCCAGATCTATCATTTTATCCCGACAGTACCTTACGGGTACGAATCGCTAAGTCAAAACTTCTTTTATTTTTCTTTTCAAAGCACTATAAGAGGGACCTGATCGGGGTCCAATCCAATCAAAATGCTGCAGCTATAAACTCTATTAGGCATGCCTAACTATCCACTGACTTGACTTTAGCAGGTCATGCATAACACAATTCACATTTGTTCAATATGAATATCTATTGAATTTAACATGCATAAATTAATTATTTTTAAGCATGACACATTAAGTCAATAAGTTAAGGCATAATATGGCATACAAACATTTAGCATAACAAAAATACAATTATAAAAATGTAAGGCATAATATTCAAATTACAAGTTCTTGCTTCCTAATTAAATTAGATTTAATCAAATAATATATTAGGTTTAATGCCTTAATCATAAATTATACACATGTTATATAATTCTCGTCATGAGTATTTATTCATCTAGCAAATTATACTTATAGTTTAATTCATGGTTAATCATCATATTAATTAATTTTTCGTTATAAGAATTTATTCAATTCACAGGTAATTTAATTATATATCCTCAGTACCTAATTATAAGATAAGTAACATTTCTTTCCAACCAGTCCCCAGACACAGGGCAGAATCCGTTTACTGATTTTACATGCATTTTTGAACAAGTAAACGATATTTTTAAACCAAATGGTCTTCATAACAATTAATCCTCAAGAGGTTAACTTTATATGGACGAAATTTCAGATCTTATGGAGCTGAATTCAGAGAGATATACTCAAATGTTTCCACCCTGCTCCACTGAAACATCTGACAATTTTTGCTACTGTAATGGGTACTTTTGAAATGGTTAGAGTCCGAATTAAATTATGGTTTCTTCTAAACACTTTTAGCCACAGATGTCATGGTTCTAATCCAACTGGAATCATACAATTTGGAGCTGTAAAACTCGATTTATGCTAAAAACAATGAGCAAAGGTCAATCTGTCCCTCAAAAACGGATTTACACTTTGAAATTCAACAACTTCAAATCAACCCATTTTACACCATCAATTCACCAAATTTAATCCAACCCATCAAACACATAAATTAACAATCAAATTCCCAAACAAATCACAAATAATTTCCAAACAAAATCCCAAACCTGAATTTTCACTTCTAATGTTTTGTTCTACTTGATCCAGCAATTTCTTTGCCTTTAGGATTTGGAGGAGGTTCAACTAATCAAGAATTTACCAAAATACACAAATATAAATTCTAGATTAAAATTCAATAATTGAAAAAGAAATTGAAGAATTAAATGAAATTAGGAGTTGATCTTACCAAATTGATGTTAAATCAATTAATTTCTACTCTCAATTTACTTAGATTTTTGTTAGGATTTTTAGGTGAATTGAAATGAAGAAGAAGAAATGAAGAAGAAGAAGAAGAAGAATAAGAAATGGAAATGCATTTACGCGAAATGAAAGGATTCCCTCATCTCATACATATTTCATGTACATTTAATGTACATTTCATTTAATTTCATTTACATTTCATTTGCATTTCATTTCACCTAACTTCATTTGCATTTCATTTGCATTTCATTTCACCTAACTTCATTTGCATTTCATTTCACCTAACTTCATTTGCCACATGTCACTTCCTCATTGGTGAACACTAATCACTCATACCCAACTTCCATACACTTGTACACATTCTAATCATCCTCACATGACACACCCTACTAGTGTGTGAGCAAAGCACACAATAACATACCCTAATAATTCACTCTACATAGGTATGAGTATCCACATACAAACACTACCCCCCCCCCCTCACTCATACCCTACAAGGGTATATGCATGCACACCTAATTATTTCCCAACTAATTCATACCTTATTAGCATATATGCACTCACATGGTAATAAAACCCTTATAACATGTAAACTACCCAAAATATCCTTGTTAATTATCAAAATACATACAATTGTACGTATATACATGATTTATACTACTAGGGGGTATACAGGGTGTGACACCAGGGGTAGCCCAATAACAAGGCAGATCAGTATTGTGCCATCCACCAACACACCAGTCATTTGACGAACCATTATCAGACTTTGAGGCATCGGGTTCAAGACCTCATTAATAGCAAGTAGATCTCTGACCCAGAAAAGTGAAAGAAGAAGAGGAAGACAGATTGAGTGCCTAAATGGAGAAGAAAGATGGTTCCCGCAGATGATAATGGACCATCGACTATAACATCGGTGCTGGCAGGAAAGGCAAATGATTGTTGTTAGATGTTGTTTCTGTTCTGGAACTATTTAATAATGATATTTTTAATTCTAGTTTTTATTAAATGAAATGACTGATTTTGCTTATTTGTGTGATGTTTTTAATGATTTCACTGTGCATAATCATGATCACAACTCATTCATATTTGACATTGATTCAACCGATATCATTCTATTTAATCTCAAAACTTTGGAAAACCCAAAGGAAATCTTGTTAGCATCTGATGTTACTCCTAAAGAGAGATTAAAATTTGATACAATAAAAAAAAGAAAGAAAAAGTCTTTGCCTGGACTTGTGAAGACAGGCCGGGAGATGATCATGAAGTCACCGAAAACACTATGCCAATATATCCCGATCATGGATTAGCCAAGCAGAAGCTCAGAAGACTTAGGACATGGTGGACAAAAAAGGTTAAAAGAAGAGATCCACAAGTAGAAACAAGGCCAAATTTCTTATTGAAACTCGACACCTGACTTGGTTGGTCAATGTTGCCCCCAATAGTTAAGAAGAGAAGTGCATATATGTGTAAAATATCAGGATTTGAACAAAACTTATCCACAAAAAAAATAACAAAAACAAAAAAAGAATATAAAAAAAGAAAGAGACAAAAAAAAAGGATTGATATGTGGATATGGCTTAGTTATTTGAGAAGAATTTGATACGGTCTTTCAAACCATGTTGTGTCTAATAATGGGGTGTAGCTTATGGCTAAAACTAAGAAGCGCTTCCAGAAGTATGGTATCAAACATCACAAGTCCCCTCCTTATCACCCTCAAGCCAATGGGGCAGTAGAGGCTGCTAACAAGACTGTCAAGAAGATCTTGGCCAAAATGGTTTAAAACTACCAGGATTGGGCAAAGAAATGACCTTTTGCACTTTGGGGCTAGAGAACCACCGTCGAAACCTCTACAGGAGCCACGCTTTATTCCTCGATATATGGGGTGGAAGTAGTACTGTCGGTCGAAGTAGAGCTCAAATCTTTAAGAGAAGTCATGGAAGCCCAGATTCTAGAAGCCAACTGGGCACAACAATGACTACAGCAGTTAAACACGTCAGACGAGAAAAAGTTGTGGGATTATTATCACAGTCAAATCTATCAGAAAACACTTGCTTGATCATTCAGGAAGAAAGTCAAAAAGCACCCATTGAAAGAGGGAGATTTAGTCATTAAGCAAATGAGTCCGAATGTTCCAGACGGATGAGGTAAATTCAGGCCGGCATATGAAGGCTCATTTGTTCTTGAGAAGTTATTGTCCAAGAAAGTAGCAATTCCGACAGATAGTGATGGAAATGAATTCAAAAAACCAGTCAGTATCGATAGACTCAAGAAGTTTCATGGCTAAAGACTAAAATCAAAAGAAGAGAATGAATGCCCCGCGGGTTGAAAATCGAAAAAAAGGCAGTCTTGCTAAAAATAGGCGCCTTGTCGGGGTGAAAACCGAAAAAAGGCTCCTTGGGCAAAAATTAGAGGCTTGAGAGAAAATGTCCAATCAAGAAAACCCGAGAGGTCTGACTGGAAACAAGAGTTTTGATGCTTGTGAGATCTATTTTGAGATTGAATGTAATTTTGCATTTTGAATTTATGTTAAATGAAGATCATGTATAGAGAAATCATACCAAAATGTACACAATCTTTGCAAATACATAACATAAATGCAACTCAACTCACGTGTTCATTATTTTCTAAAAAGAGAAACATCATTCATTATTGAATGTATGAAATCTAAATGACTATGCTCTGCTCCTACTCTCACCGGCCAGATGCCTAAGTCGATGGGTCCTATTATCAACCATTGGACTGGGCACCCAAATTTTGTATGCACAAGTAGAAGCAAAGGGGCAATCTCCGATTAGTTGTATAACAGCCTTTACAGGAAGTTGGGTCCAGAGGCCATTGTACTTGGAGGTGAAAGCCGAAGATAAGATGCCATCTGGAAAGGATAAGAGGGGCCTCACAACATCTTAAAGTCCCTTTAAACTGTTGGACACAGTGGGCGATGATATAGAATGTAACCTCATAGAGCCCGCGCAATGAGACACACCCTGAAGAACCATCCATAGTCACAGCAGAAAAGGGGGGACCGGGGGCACATGATGCTAATATTCTGGTCTATCGCCTTGTCCAATCTAGTAACATCTTTGTCGGGAGAGGCAAAGGAATACAACCGCTGTCTATGTAACACCCCGCCATCCCCGTTGGAAGGATGCCGGAGTGCCATGCGGGCAAACACATATAATCATATACATTTACACATGTATAAATAAATAAAAGAAAACCAAATGAGATTTAAAGAAACTTTTAATCATTTAATCAGAAAATTCCTGTAACATATATATATCAAGCCCTTATACATATATCATATTTATATCGTTTTACAAAAGATGCTCGTATGCAATTACATATACAAAAAGAATACTTGTTCCTTTACAAAAGATTCATTTTGTTAATTACAAGCCATATACAAAAATAATTACAGCGGAAGACTTCAAAAAAATATAACAACTTCATCCAAAAAGACTCCTAGTGGCCGACCTGCAGATATCCGACTCTGAACCGCACTCGCCACCTGCACGGGAAAAGAGCCCGTGCTAAGCGATAACGCTTAGTGGGGAGGAACAAAACAAACTAACAAAGTGCATATACAGTATATATAACAATACAATAAACCAATGATTCAAATCAAAGGCATCAAATCACCTATAAACATATCTCCAAATTCCTTACTTGACATGCATAAATATATATACGATACCAGCAATCAAGTATTCAATTCATAATTCTCATCATTCTAAGTATACATATTCAAGGTGCGATTTAAAGCTATGTAAGAATTCATGTGCACTATATACTTGTAATCATGTTAACAATTCATCTCATCTTACGCAACACAATTAAACTCATAGCCTGACTAGCCTAAAATAATGCATATACAATGTTTACAACAACACTACAATCTCATCCCAACCACAAACATACATTACAAGTAATTAACTATTAAAATATAAATTAATTCTACATATTTCTCACCGTTCCAAATACATATATATATATACTCAAGGTATATAAACACAAAGTTATACTATATTTCATATACAACATATACCTTTAATCTTGTCAATAAACATCTCAACATATATATATATATATATCACATATAAACATGTAGCCTGATTAATCCGAAATACTCTCTAGAAGTGGATACGGTCATTTGGATACTGATTGAACACAGTATCCCAAGCATATAGAGACATGAGTCTCAAACATGTATTTTCCATATAGAGACCGGAGTCTCGCTTTATTTTCATATAGACCAAACATGGTCGAAACAAGGATCCAAATGGACCCGCATATATCGTTTTATCATATAGCAGCTGCACACACACTCTGACCTAAGTAAGCGCTTACTTATCCACTACTATGACTATTCAGGCTCAAATGATACAACTCAACAATTCACATATCAAATCATGAGAATTTCATTAAATACTAGCTTATAAATCATGTATACTTGTATAATAATCAAATTCAGAAACATTTAAACATATAAATATTAACTACAGAAGGTAATAAGAACAAATAGCTCATATTGAAAAAGTCCCTGTTAAATAAACTATAAACATGTAAATCATGTATATTAATTATTAATCATGTATACAAACCCAATATTAAGCAATTATTAAAACACAATACAGATTTTAAATCAAATATTTGTCATGTAGTGCAAAAATCCTTAAAACTGTAGTTAAAACTTTAGTTTTTATAAAACAGAGCAGCAGGGAAGGCCGGTCACGCCGTGACCATTCGTCACGTCGCGTGACGCTGGTTTCTCGCAAGTGCCACGCCGAAGAACAAGGCAGTCACGGCGTGACCATTAGTCACGTCCCGTGACGCCTGAGAGGAGAGGAAAAGAAGTCACACGCAGGAAAAAGGTGAAAGTCACGGCGTGATGCCGCTTCACGCCACGTGACCTTCAGCAAAGAAGGAGTCACGGCGTGAAGCTGCTTCGCGTCTCGTGACCTTCAACAGAGAAGGGGGTCACGGCGTGATTCTTCATCACGTCTCGTGACCTTCTTCTCTCATTTCTTCTTCTTCTCCACTCAGAATCTCAGAATTTACAGAAAAACGTACAAATCCAGAAAAATGGTGAAAACAGAGTACAACCAAAACTCAAATCCCCATTTTGTCTAAAACCATTTTTCATGCAATAATCATTCAAACACATACCTTTAAGTCCTCTGAGCACCATTACAGCAACTTCACTCACTTTATTCATACTAACATATAATTACAGAATATAAACAGAAAGAGACCCAAACCAGAGTTTCACATTCATATACATATATAAACATCTCATTTGCAACTCATATCATTCTTTTCCTACTGTAATCATGTATCGAACACTACATAACTCATGCATTTCAATATTCCAACACACATAACTACATTAGCAACAAAACTGCAATCTGGATCAAAAATGAGCAAGACAGACACACTCCCAAACCTGTTACTCAAGTCCCAAAATGCCCACTGTATCCTTCTTTAATCAACCACCTTCTCTTTCCCTTTATCCTTCTTCTCCTCAACAGATTCATAAACCGACAAAAACAAGACCAAAAGTTCAGATAACCGAAACTAAAACTTCATACTTAAACCCTCGTAACAGAGAGAGACACAAGGAGAAGTTCAGTCATAGTAACTCATTTACTCACCTCTTGATCTTCAATACTCAAAACCGTAGCTCAAAAACAAATGGATGAACAACCCATGCAAATCAAAAGAAGAACAGAAACACAAGGGAAGAGGAGTGGTTTTACGTGAGAGAGAGCAAGAGAGAAAAACTCATGTGTTTTGTTTTTCCAGAAACTAAAACATTCAGCCCCTTTCTTTTTCTCTCACCCACGTATACACACACTCACTCACCACTTGGCACACATGCACTAAACACAGACCCACTTAATCCACTTTTACTATAAAATCCTTACCAATTACACTTTAACTCCCCAAACCGAAAATCTTTAATTTACATCTTTTATTTCTTTGCAATTTACTCCTCATTCACTTATAAATTACTCAATTGTCCATTTAAAATTATTAAATCCAAATAAGCCACTTATGGGGTGTGACAGTCTAGGGAAGAAGATACCTCAATGGATAGTTGTTGATCGCTCTAGAAGGGGGCTCTGATAGTTGCTTCGACTTTTCTTGCAGCTATACACTTCACAAAAAAAAAAAGAAAGAAATAAAAGAAGGCCGTTAGAGATGAAAACCGTGACTGGCTCTCTAAACAAAAGTTAGGCCAAAGGGCAGGGTGAAAACTTGGAAACAGGCAGTCTGTCCTTTAAAAATTAAAATGAATAAAAGCCGCTAGAGTGGGTTGGGTCCATTCCAGGCAAAAGTTAGGCAAAGGGTTATGTGAAAATTCCCAAAGGGACGCATTTCTCGCAAAGAAAAGCTAGTGTGAAAATCCACAAGGGACGCACTACCTTTAATTAATGACTTTTGATGCCTGGAGCGATAAGGCGGCATCACTTAGGATGACCTCACTTCAGGTAAATAGCACGTAATGCAGAGCACGAGCCAGAATCATGGGGCCAAAGATGCTGTACAGCTCATAACAAAAGGGCGCATGCTCATTGATCGGGGGGCAAAGATGCACACCTGACGGTTCTCTCTGAAAATATTATGGGTCAAAGTCCCTAAGCCAAGATGACACTTCTAGATCTTTGGGGGCATGATCGAGCAGCTAGGACATATCCTCAATGGACCCTTAACCACCCAGGATGTGGTCTATCCATTTTTGCATGCATTTTATCTCATACAATTTTTTAGAAAATATCTGTATATGACCTTTTACACATGCATGCACAATCTCTTGTACATATTCCGATTCACACAGCTTTACAGGAAAAGTCCAGGTGAAGACCATATGCACGAAAGTGGGTCAAGGATAACTTCATCTCAATCCTGGTTTCTCACGCCGACAAGCTGATGTTTATCAATCACGCAACTCAACAGTGATTTCACATGTCGACAAGCTGACGTTTATCAATCACGCAACTCAACCGTAGTTTCACATGTCAACAAGCTGACAATTATCAATCACGTAACCAACCGTGGTTTTACACGTCGATAAGATGACGTTCATCAATCACGCTACCCAACCGTGGTTTCAAAAGTCGACAAGATGACGTTTATCAATCACGCAACTCAACCGTGGTTTCACATATCGACAAGCTGACGTTTATCAATCACGCAACCAACCGTGGTTTCACATGTCGACAAGCTGACGTTCGTCAATCACGCTACTCAACCATGGTTTCACACATCGACAAGATGACGTTTATCAATCACGCAACTCAACCGGTTTCACACATCGACAAGCTGACGTTTATCAATCACGCAACCAACTGTGGTTTCACACATTGACAAGCTGACGTTCATCAATCATGCTACTCAACCGTGGATTCACATGCCGACAAGCTGACGTTTATCAATCATGCAACTCAACTGTGGTTTTACACGTCGACAAGCTGACGTTTATCAATTGTGTAACTCAACTGTGGTTTCACACGTCGACAAACTGACGTTTATCAATCACGCAACTCAACCTTGGTATCACACGTCGACAAGCTGACGTTTATCAATCATGCACCCAACTGTGATTTCACACATCGACAAGCTGACATTCATCAATCACACAACTTGACTGCGATTTTAAGTGTTGACAAGCTGGCGAAAGCTAATCACACCGCAATCATAGGCGACAATGCAACAGGAAGGTCGCCGCCTCAGGTACGCGCTCCTTTCCTTTTTCTAAATTTTGGCTCACCTAGGCACCAACGTGCTACTTTTCCCAAAATTAGGGGCAACTATAGACACCGGGTCCTGAGGCGTTCCAAGATCAGGATTACCCAATGATGAAAATAAATACCAATTCATCGATAAAAAAGTGAGGATCGATTATTTCCTTGTAAACATTGTTTTTTTAGAAAATAAATAAAAATATATATATTTTGAAAATTAAGAATAAAAAAAGGAAGGTTGGAAGTGAAATTTTTTGTGAAAAAGTTTTGATTAAAAAAATAAATAAATATCGGCACCTCATGCCAGCAGGCGCGCGCAGGCACGGAGCTCGCAGTGCGCAAACCCCACATGCGCGAGGTGCGCTAGCGCCTCACCACGCAAGGCGCGCCCAGTGCTCCTGCTCGCCTGCCAACGGCCCTTTTACCGCAATTTCCGCCGAAAATCATCTTTTTTGCCTTTTATGGGTTTTTAACCCATTTTTTAAGTGTTTTTGATTTTTAAACTATTTTCTTAATTAAATTAGGGCTTTCTGTTGATAATAAAATAAAATAGTTTAGAGAGAGAAAGGGAGATTTTTTTGGGGGAGAACTTGGAGAGGGTTTTCTTGAGAGAAAAACCCCATTTTTGAGAGGAAAAAAATTCTTTTCTCCATCTTTATTGATTTTTCTTAAATCTAAAAAATATTTGGTGAGGTTGTATCAACTTGAGGAAGGAAAATCAATTTCCTTAGCTCAGTTTTTCTCATCAAAAATCCAATTTTTTGAGTTTTTGTGTTCTTGATCTTTTGATTAAAAAAAAAAAACATAAAGATTTTTTCTTGAATATTTTTGAATTTATTTTTGAATCTTGACAAGAGAAACTAGATTGAGACATCTTGCTTCCAAATCATCAAATCTGGGGTAAAGATTCTTGGATTTTTTTTGCTACTTCCTTTTTATTTTATTTACTTTATTTTACTTTTTTTGCATTGATAAATATATGAATATTGACTTGATGAATGTATATGATTTTGGGTGTGAAAAATCAGATTTATTGATTTTCTCTTTTAGTATGATTTTTATGATGATTTTCTTTCTTTTTATGCTTAAATATTTTTGTTTTCTAGTACATGTTTATTTACCTTCCTCTTGTTTATTTATTTAATTTCATTGGTTTATTATTATTATTATTATTATTATTATTATTATTATTATTATTATTATTATTATCATCATCATTGTTGCTATTATTATTATCAATGTTGTTATTATTGTTATTATTATTATTGTATTATTGTTATTAATGTTATTATTGTTATTATTATTATTGTCATTATTATTATTTTTGTTGTTGTTATTGTTATTATTATTATTATTATTATTATTATTATTATTATTATTATTATTATTATTATTATTATTATTATTATTATTATTATTATTATTATTATTATTATTATTATTATTATTATTATTATTATTATTATTATTATGTTTGCATAACTAGTTTGTAATTCCCTTTGCATGTGAGTCATTTGTAATACCCTAGTCGAATTCATGTTTAATGGAATGTTAAAGTGTGCAAAGTGTTTATTTGACATGTCGAAATGATTAAAGGTAGTTGAGGACATGTTTGTTATTGATGTAAAAGTTTCGATAAGTGCGACCTCTTGTAAAATTGTAAAGCATGGAGTTGGGGATTTAATTGAAGGAATAAATTAATTATGTGGGCTAATGTGAAGATTTATAAAGTTATAAGTTAAGTACAAGAAGAATTAAGAGATATCACTTTACAGTTGTCATGGACTGCTTGGAAAGGAGATAAGGTTGAATTGGAAGAGGTATAAAAGAGGAGAGAGAAGGTGAGAGAGGGCAAAAAAATATGCTCTCCCCTCTCTCTCGTTCTCCCCGTTTTCTCTTCTTCTTCTTTTTCTTCTTCCAATGTCATTGCTTCTCTCTAAGTTCAAGCTACAAGATTTGAATAATGATCTTTAGGGGTTCAAGTGTTTTAGGGGAGGAATTCAGAAAGGAAAGGTGAGTTAGGAGTTTTAATTTTTGCAATTTCTATTTAAGTAATTAGGAACCCTAATTTTTGTTATGTGTTTTGATGAGGAAATTGGATGATTGTGATGATGGATGAGCAATCAATTGAGCTATTGGGAGCAAAGGAAGTCAGGTTTGGGAATTTGGTTGTTATTGCATAATTTAGTCTATTGTTGTTTTATTGTTTAGTTTTTGGAATTGAAGTGTGGATATGTGTCTTTAAGTGCTTAATTAAATTTTGTATTGTGGGAATTAGATGGGTTTAATGATTTTGCAAATGATAAGAGTTTTGGGTATGATTTTGATTAGAGTTTTGAATTGAGTTGCTTGAGATGTTTAGTTTGAGATTTTGGTTTGTTTAAGTTGAGTTTTAGTAGTATGAGTTGCTTGGGGTTTTGTAATTTTGGATGTTGGTTTAAAATTTAAGAAATAGGTAGCAGAGTTTAGCAAAATTCTAGGTTTTTGTTGATTTACACGGCGATAAGGATGGCCATATCACCGTGTAAATCGTATTTTTGCATTTGGGTTTTGCTTCATCGAGTTGTTACACGGCGGTAAGGGATTGTCATACCGCCGTGTAAATGTATTCTGTTTTGAGGTTGTGACGTGCGCCGGATGTCCACTCGGCCGCCCCTATGACCTCCCGCTTGAGGGTGAACGGGCACTTGAGGGTCCGTTAACAGCTTGCAATAAATCGCAAGTGCGTCTATGTTGGGCAACAAGGAGGTTTCATGGAGTCGCCACCCAATAGAACATTGGAAAAGTTTCTCTCGCCTCGGAGAGCCTAAGACTGCGCTTAGTATCCATTTTGGGCCAGCCAGAGGGGTCTTGGAAGGTATACCTCTCGCCCTAAGGAGCCTAGGATTAACGCCAAGTTTCGTAACACAAGAGGTGTCTTGGAGAGTAAACCTCTCGCCTCTTTGAGCCCAAAGACAAGAGAAAGTTCGGGACTCCCCATTTATTCATACCTTGGTTAAGTTTATAATCGAGTTTTGAATTTAGTATTTCATGCCTTTTCTCATTCAATTTTAATGCAATTTAATTAAACGCATATCAATCATATAATAAAAGCGATAAACAAGGTAAATGAAAGAAAAATAAATTACAATAAAACTAGGGGCGGAATACAACCCCTATTTGTAAATAAAAATGCAAATTATACATAAATCGGGCTATTTATTAAAAATGAGAACGTTCGTCCTCTCACGTATAATTTAAGAAAACAATTTTAAAGTGATAATTTACTTTAGATGAAAAATCTAGGACATTGGTCCCATTTTTATTAAATAAAATCCAATTTAGTTTAATAGAAATATTTTTGTGATTTTCTTAATTAACGTGCATGAAAATAAATTTATTATTACAAATTACATAATAATAAATTAAACCAAAATAATAAAAAGCAACAAAAATAACAACCAACTCCCAAGTGGATCTTCAAATCTCCATGGGCTTCCACTTGACAAAAACTCACATATGAAAAATAAGTATTGAAAAATGAAAAAAAAATAAAAATAAAAATGAAGTTAGTATAAAAATAATTAAACATATAACTTGAAAATAATTAAATTAAGGCAATCAAAATTGCATCATATATGACAAGCCAATTAAAATGACATAATAAAATATGCAATCTAATTAATTAACAATTCAACATGCATAGAAAAAATAACATGATAATAATAAAATTCAACATGCAAAAATAAGCATAAAATAATGATGATAGAATTTAACATGCATAAAGACATAAAACAATAACAATAATATCCAATCATGCATAAAAAGTATAATACATATAAAATTCAGCATGCATAAAACATATTAATAATAGTAATAAAAGCCAACATGCATAAGCAAACATAAAATAATAATTATAAAACTCAACATGCAAAAAAAAAACATGAATAGAAAATACAAACATAAAATTCAGCATGTGTAAAAGCATAAAATAATAACAACAATATCCAACATGTATAAAAAACAAAGGTAATAATAAAAATCAGCATGCATAAGAAATAAATAATAATAGTAATAATAAAATTAAACAAGAATAAAGATAATAATAATAATACTAATGATGGTAATAGCTACAATAATAATAACACAATAATAACAAAGAATATGAACAATCAAACATAATAATAATAATAATAACATCAAAGAAGATGAACAATCCTATAAACACGTAAGAACAATAGAAAATAAAATCAACATGGCATGTTTAAGGCATGATAATAATAATACCAATAATAATATGGACAATCACATAAGCACATGGTAATAATAATAATAATAATAATAATAATAATAATAATAATAACAACAACAACAACAACAACAACAACAACAACAATAATAATAATAATAATAATAATAGTATATATGAACAATTCAATTAAATATGGAAGAATAAAATGAAAATAAAAATAAGCCAATTATGCTAAAACATGTTAAATGATAATACTAATACTATTTGTGAACAAAAGTGATGAAAATAATATGAACATGAACAATTAAAGAAGAAATAAGAACAAGAAATAATAATATGAACAATTAAATAAAAAATAAGAAATATGAACAATTAAATAATAGATCTAAAAGAATTTACATGATAATTAATTAAATACAAACAAAAGAATAAGAAAATAAGAAGAAAATGATAGAACTAAAAGAATTTACATATTAACTAATTAAATAAAAACAAAAGAATGAAATTAAAATTAATTTAAGAAATTGAGCCAAGAATAATTACCCTCAAATTTATCTTGAAGAGATGAAGGTAGATGATCCAATTCCTTGTCTTGATTTGATGAATATGATTAGAAAAATAAAATATTGAAAGATGAATTTTACTCAAGAACAAACAATTAATTTGTTTGTCTCAAAGTAGAAAATTATTTGATTGAAAATAAAAAAATCCTCAAGAACAAAAATAGTTATTTTTTGCCTTAAGAATTGCTGGAAATTTCTTTAGAAATTGAGAGAATTTGTGCTTGAAAGAAGAAAGAAGAAGAAAAATCTTTTCTAAAGAAAATTCCCCCTAATTCCCACTAAAAAAACTCTTTTTATTCCCCTTAAACTTCAGATTTTTTAATTAAGAAATTAAATTAATTTAATTCTCATAATTACAAAAAACCACTAAATTTATTGGGTTGGAAGATAGAAGGCTTTTTGAATTAAAGTTTGCAAAAAAAAAAAAGAGTTAAAAAGCATTTAAAATGAAGAATTTATGGCCAAAAAAGCCAAAATAGGCAAAACGGACGAACATGGGCGCGGAGGGGCGCGCGGCGCCCCGTCGGTGCGACCGACGGCTTGCCCGCGCGAAGGAGCGACCGATGGGCAGTCCATCCCTCGCGCGGAATTTTTTTTTCCATAAAATACTATAATTTAAAAACTCACTTTTTCCTCACAAAATAAATTTTAAAATACTTTAAAAATATTTTTGAAATACATTTTTATTTAATTTTAAAACAACAAATCGACAAGGAAATCGTCACTTCCAACTTCATTCTTTTTGCCTATAGATCGGCACACTTAATTTCATCATTGGGTAATCCCGATCAAGGCTACTCGGGACCCGGTGTCTACAGTTGCCCCCAATTTTGGGGAGGCTAGTGTGTGGGTGCCTAAGTGAGCCAAAATTCAGGAACGGGAAAGAAGCGCGTACCTGAGGCTGCCTCCTTCCCGCTGCTCCCTCGGGAATAGTGCTGTGATTCATCCTCTTGAATTACACTGAGTCGCTGACAAGACTACAAAGTGTTAGGGACCATCCTAAGACGGTGATGCGCCGGGTCTGCTACAGACTACAAAAAACGCGAGAAGATGATTTTACCGAGTCTATTACAGACTACCAAAAGTGCAAATGTCATCCGTAGATGACGATGCGCCCAACCTGCTACAGGCTACAAAAAATACAAAAGGAGGATTGCACCGAGTCTGCTACAAACTACAAAAAGTGCAAAAAGAGAACGGCACCGAGTCTTCTACAAACTACTAAAAGTGCAACTGCCATCCGTAGATAGTGATGCGCGGAGCCTGCTACAGGCTACAAAAAACGCAAAAGGAAGGATTGCACCGAGTCTGCTACAGACTACTAAAAGTGCAAAAGAGGAAAACTGCACCGAGTCGCTGACAAGACTAGTAAAAGTGCAGCTGCCATCCTCCGATGACGATGCACCGAGCCTGCTACAAGCTACAAAAAAATGCAAAAGGAAGATACTGCACGAGTCTGCTACAGACTACCAAAAGCATAAGAGATGCCCTCTTAGAGGACTGTACCGAGTCTGCTACAGACTGCTAAAAGTACAAGGGATGCCCTCTTAGAGGACTGCACCGAGTCTGCTATAGACTGCTAAAAGTGCAAGGGATGACCTCTTAGAGGACTGCACCGAGTCTGCTACAGACTGCTAAAAGTGCAAGGGATCCCTCTTAGAGGACTGCACCGAGTCTGCTACAGACTGCTAAAAGTGCAAGAGATAAAGAGATTAGTCTCCTAAGAGACCTCGGAGAATTGCCTCTTAAGAAGTCTCGAAGATTTGCCGGCGTAGATTCTATCTTGACCTGATTGCCCAGCAAGGGCGAGTGCTAACGTTGTTGTCCTTGACCAGCTTTATGTGTTTGGCCTTCATTTGGACTTTTCCTGCAAAGCTGTGCACAGGAATATATACAATATATGGTGTATGCAACTGTAAATGGCCATATGCAGATGTTTGCTAAAAAAAATGGTATGAAATGCATGCAAAAATGAATAGACCATGTCCTGAGTGGTTAAGGGTCCGTTGAGGATATGGTTTGGCCACTCCAACATGCTGAGTGGTTAAAGGTCCGTTGAGGGTATGGCTTGGCCGCTCTACCATGCCCCCCCCCCCCCCCCCCCCCCCCCCCCCGGAACTAGAAATGGCATCTTTGCTTAGGGACCCTGACCCGTAAACTCTGTGCATCTTTGCCCCCCGGTCAATGAACAAATGCCCGGGATTCTGACTCATGTCCTGAATTATGTCTTATCTGGCTGAAAGGAAGATCATCCGAAATATGTTGCCTTATTGCTCTAGGCATCGGAAGTCATTGGTTTAAAGGTAGTGCGTCCCTTGTGGATTTTCACACTAGCTTTTCTTCATGGGAAATGCGTCCCTTTAGGGATTTTCACATAACCCTATGCCTTATTTTTGCCTGGAATGGACCCAACCCAATCCAGCGGCTTTTATTTATATTTGTTTTTGAAGGACAGACTGCCTGTCTTCAGGTTTTCACCCTGCCCTTTTGGCCTAACTTTTGCTTAGGGAGCCAGTTACGGTTTTCATCTCTAACGGCCTCTTTTTTTTTGTTTTTTTTATGTCCAACATTCTTTTAGCTTTTTGAATAATGGTCGTATGGATTTTGGCTGACAAATAGCTCGAAACCAATGTCGGGGCAAGTCTGCTGAAGGATCAAGATGAAAATGGCAATGAGGACCACTTATAGTAAATTGCACATATGCGAAAAGAAAACAATGCGCTGCTTTTTATACTGGAACTTAAACCATTTTGAGTATGCAAGATAAAGTGCTTTGCTTACAGTAAAATATTATTGTATATATGCATATGTTCCAGTCTGATTTCATCATACATGATCATTATTTGGCATTAATCTCAAAAATAAATAACCTTATCTAATCTCGAGATGGATCTTGAAATCATTAAACTCCTATTATCAACCAGTTCTATCGGATTTTCATGGTTGAAAATTTTCTCTCTGCCCTTAATTTTTGCCCGAATACTCTTTTTCTTTTTCCTTTCTCTAAGCACGTTGGGGACGAGACTCAACTCCAATGCATAAATGTATTCGTGGCTCCCCGCTTGAATCTCAAGAAACACCATATGCCTCTTCTTACGTACCAAACCTTATTAAAAGGTCATCTCCGCTAATTGGATAAGACTGAACTAAGAATCAAAAGGTCTTACTTTGGTTGTAACGTTAGGTTTAGGTAGATGGCTATCAAAGGAGGATCAAGTCTCTAGAGAAAAATGGCCGCAACGTTCATTTGGATGATGGAATCATTTTCAAGCTAATTTTATGCTGTCCAGAAATTCTCGAATTTGGACTCGGTAATACTCTAACTTATCAGACTCAATGTAACAATTAAGCTAAGAAAGATAGCTACTGAACTCATCAAGGGGTATTATCGTGGACCCTACTATTTTCCTTCTTTTTCTTCTTTCTTTTTCTCTTCCTCTTTTTTCTTTTCCTTCTCTTTTTTTTTCTTCATCTTTTTTACAAATTTATGTTTCTAATTACCCAAAAGATTTATTGGTGATTTAAAACCCCTTTCCTGAAGTGTAGCCCAAAAATTATCGACGATCGCAAATTCGTTTTCCAAAGGGTAGATCCATCCATATCAGGGTGATTTTTGGTAACCCAAAATTGTCAATGGTTGAAATTCCCTTCTCCAAATGTAGACCCATTTTCATCGGGGCAAATTTTTGATGGCCCAAAGGATTGCCAATGGTCAAGCCTCAAAGATCATCAATGATTAAAAATCTCTTTCAGAAGTGTAAACCCACTTTCCCTAGGGCAATTGTTAGATAGCTCAAGCGGATATCGTAATGTACATCTTACCAGAGCGGCCATTCTTCTAGGGGGAAGCCAAAATTATTTTAGGCAAAAGGTAGTTTTAATGTGTGTAACAATAAAATTGGTACGCATTTAGCATACCAAAATAAAGGCTCAACGGGCTAGCAAGCGATTTTGAAATGAGGGTAGAAAATGGTCATTTAGAGAGCTATACAAAGAAATAGTGCCTAAATCATTTTCTAGATCCAGCCTTATCCAAGAGTCGCTTTGACGGGTAATCAGAAAGGTTCTAGTGCTCTTAGTGAGTTTTCATCCAATCCCTTAATTGCATCTAGTTTTTCCTTTCCACTACTTTCTATTTTTATTTTCAGCTCTCAGGATTTTTCTCTCTTCAAGAGTTATATCAGATGCTACAAGATCTCGAGATTACATGAAGGAGTATTCATTAAGTTAATATCGAATGTAAATGACTTGTGATTGTGATCATGCATAATGAAATCATGAGAACATAAACAAAAAGCCATTAATATAACTAATGTAAACAATACTGCATACATCAAGGCTGAAAAAAGTTCAAATATGAAAAGCATATCTACTAGAAGGTTTCCTCCCCTATTTCTTGCGGCACTCTGGATTAGTAATCTGTTTATTATCGATCAGATCTTGAATCTCATGCCTTATCCTTACACAATTGTCCGTCATATGCCCAGTGTGCTGGTGGAAGGCACAATACTGATCGGCCTTGTGACTGGGTTGTCCCTGGTTTCTGGCGGGCTTAGAAGGTAGTGGCTGTAGCTTACCTTCCTTCATCAATTTGTTGAGTACCCAAGACAAGGATCTGCCTAAGTTAGAGTAGTGCCTCTGACCCGCTTTAATTGTTGATGTTTTTCTTGCCCTTTGGGTATCACTGCTATTATCATAGTAACCACCTCCTGGACTTGCGGGGCCAGCAATAGTCTTATTGAGAGGTGCCCGGGTAGTTGCAAGTTTGGACTTCACAATCTCTTCTTCAAGATCAGTTAGCATCCTTTCCGTGTTCGAGGGGCTGAGGAGGCCCATTGACTGTAAAGGCTCTAGTCCCTTTGCTCTTCCCAGTAGCTTGATTGGTGAGTCAAATG
Source organism: Excoecaria cochinchinensis (assembly GCA_947683425.1). Lineage (NCBI taxonomy): Eukaryota > Viridiplantae > Streptophyta > Magnoliopsida > Malpighiales > Euphorbiaceae > Excoecaria > Excoecaria cochinchinensis. The sequence goes on from CANTUQ010000149.1 coordinate 4,651,891, forward strand.
GGGCCTTGTACCTAGGCTCGGGAGTGGACGGGAACATTATGGTCGTCGTTGCATGAGCCTTTTGAGTCGGGGTCTAGTTAACCTGGCTAATAGAACTCATCATGAATTGGGCTTGAAGAATAAGTGCCATGGCATCCATCCTCTCCTTAATCACGGCCAACAACTTTTCCTCTAGCTCTTCAAATCTCTCATCTATCTCTTGGGCCATTAGGGCACGAACCTCTTCAATGTGTTGTGATAGATCAGCCATTTCTAATGCCTGTGTATATTCTGATAAAGATACTAGATCTCTGCCAACCAATTTGAACTTTACTTGCCCCTCGAGCAACTTTGAGGACCCCAAAACCTCCCAGGTAAATGGTCTATAGTGGCTGAAAAAAACCAAGGGGTTAGAATGATGCATGAATGGCATATAATGTCACACCCTGTATACCCCCTAGTAGTATAAATCATGTATATACGTACAATTGTATGTATTTTGATAACTAACAAGGATATTTTGGGTAGTTTACATGTTATAAGGGTTTTATTACCATGTGAGTGCATATATGCTAATAGGTATGAATTAGTTGGGAAATAATTAGGTGTGAGCATGGCATATACCCTTGTAGGGTATGAGTGAGGGGGGTAGTGTTTGTATGTGGATACTCATACCTATGTAGAGTGAGTTATTAGGGTATGTTATTGTGTGCTTTGCTCACACACTAGTAGGGTGTGTCATGTGAGGATGATTAGAATGTATACAAGTGTATGGAAGTTGGGTATGAGTGATTAGTGTTCACCAATGATGAAATGCAAATGAAATGCAAATGAAGTTAGGTGAAATGAAATGCAAATGAAATGCAAATGAAGTTAGGTGAAATGAAATGCAAATGAAATGTAAATGAAATTAAATGAAATGTACATTAAATGTACATGAAATATGTATGAGATGAGGGAATTCTTTCATTTCCGTAAATGCATTTCCATTTCTTATTATTCTTCTTCTTCTTCTTCATTTCTTCTTCTTCATTTCAATTCACCTAAAAATCCTAACAAAAATCTAAGTAAATTGAGAGTAGAAATTAATTGATTTAACATCAATTTGGTAAGATCAACTCCTAATTTCATTTAATTCTTCAATTTCTTTTTCAATTATTGAATTTTAATCTAGAATTTATATTTGTGTATTTTGGTAAATTCTTGATTAGTTGAACCTCCTCCAAATCCTAAAGGCAAAGAAATTGCTGGATCAAGTAGAACAAAACATTAGAAGTGAAAATTCAGGTTTGGGATTTTGTTTGGAAATTATTTGTGATTTGTTTGGGAATTTGATTGTTAATTTATGTGTTTGATGGTTTGGATTAAATTTGGTGAATTGATGGTGTAAAATGGGTTGATTTGAAGTTGTTGAATTTCAAAGTGTAAATTCGTTTTTGAGGGACAGATTGACCTTTGCTCATTGTTTTTAGTATAAATCGAGTTTTACAACTCCAAATTGCATGATTCCAGTTGTGTTAGAACCATGACATCCGTGTCAAAAATTGTGTGGAAGAAACCATAATTTAATTCGGACTCTAACCATTTTAAAATTGCCCATTACAGTAGCAAAAATTGTCAGGTGTTTCAGTGGAGCAGGGTAGAAACATTTGAGTATATCTCTCTGAATTCAGATCCAAACGATCTGATCTTTTTTTTTCAATAGAAAGTTAACATCTTGAGGATTAATTTCTATGAAGACCACTTGGTTTGAAAATGTCGTTTACTTGTCCAAAAATGCATTTTAATTCAGTAAACGGATTCTGCCCTGTGTCTGGGGACTAGTTGGAAAGCACACAGATTGACCTTTGCTCATTGGTTTTAACATAAATAGAGTTTTATAACTCCAAATTGTATAATTACAGTTAGGTTAGAACCATGACATCTTTGGTTAAAATTTTGTAGAAGAAACCATAATTTAATTCGGACTCTAACCATTTTAAAATCGCCCATTACAGTAGCAAAATTTGTCAGGTGTGTCTGTGGAATAGTATATATTATTTAGATCATATCTAGAGTTATAGACATCCAAATGACCTCATATTTATCTCATTTGAAAGCTAACATCCTACAGAACAATTTTTCTGAAGAACGTTTTTCCTAAATATGTTTTTAACTATGTGTAAAATTTATTGTAAGTTTAGACATACAATCTGTCTTGAACCAGTATAGCATAATTAGTTTACACGAACTATAAGAATAATTTGCTTTATGAATAAATACTCATGACAAAAATTATATAATATATTTATAATTAATGATTAAGGAATTAAACCTAATATGTTAGTTTAATAAATCTAATTTAATTAGGAAGCAAGAACTTGTGATTTGAATATTATATAAGCTGTCTAAATGTTATTTAATGTCTTCTTATATGCTTTACATCTTATAATTGTATTTTTGTTATGCTAAATATTTGTATGCCATATTATGCCTTAACTTATTAACTTAATGTGTCATGCTTAAAAATAATTGATTTATGGACGTTAGATTCAATGGTTATTCATATTGAACAAATGTGTAACTAAATGTGAATTGTGTTATGCATGACCTGCGAGAGTCAGTTTAGTGGATAGTTAGGCATGCCTAATAGAGTTTATAGCTGCAGCATTTTGATTGGATTGGACCCCGATCAGGTCCCTCTTATAGTGCTTTGAAAAGAAAAATAAAAGAAGTTTTGACTTAGCGATTCGTACCCGTAAGGTACTGTCGGGATAAAATGATAGATCTGGCGATTCATACCCGTAAGGTACTGTCTGTATAAAATGATAGATTTAGCGATTCGTACCCGTAAGGTACTGTCTGGATAAAATGATAGATCTAGCGATTCGTACCCGTAAGGTACTGTCTGTATAAAATGATAGATTTAGCGATTCGTACCCGTAAGGTACTGTCTGGATAAAATGATAGATCTAGCGATTCGTACCCGTAAGGTACTGTCTGTATAAAATGATAGATCTAGCGATTCGTACCCGTAAGGTACTGTCTGTATAAAATGATAGATTTAGCGATTCGTACCCGTAAGGTACTGTCCGTATACTCGTTATCCACTATTATGAGTCAGCAGGATCTTTATGTGATATGTGATTTATTCTGTTATATGTTGATTGTACAAAAGTATTATTGAATGAGATAATATGGAGATGAATATAAGCATGCGATGCGGAATATATGATTGTGAATTCGAGCCTAAGTGTATACATATTATGACCGTATTAAAAATATGCCATCATGAATGTGTTATGCATTGACGACCATTGTGAATGGTCGTCCATATGATATGTGTGTATCCCCACTAAGCGTTTATCGCTTAGCACGGTGTGTTTACCCGTGCAGGTAAATAAGAAGCTTTATTAGAGTGAGTCACTGCGGTCAAGCCAACACAGCAGGGACTAGAGTTAGGGATTTTATTCTATGTAATATTTTTATATAGCTTCCGCTGTTATATTCATATACGGACATGTAATATTATTTTGGTATCAGCTTGTTGATCAGAATTATTGTGATGGCCTTTGGCATGTAATATTATTACACGATGCGTGATTTGCTGTAATTTATTGTGAAAAAAATTTTAATTAACCTGTGTTTAAGTATACATGTTATGTATGATTATATGTTTTATTGTATAGTTTGTTTCGTACATGCATGTTGACACCTCGACTCGTACGACATCTCACTCCGTATCGGATGGGATCGTCTTAGTACGGGTAGGGGGTGTTATACCTGGTTTCTGGCGAGCTTAGGAGGCATTGGCTGTAACATCCCCTCCTTTATCAGCCTCTTAAGGACCCAAGACAATGGTGTACCCAAATTAGAGTAGTGCCTCTAGGTTGTCTCAGTTGCTGATACTTTCTCTGTCCTTCGGGTACCACTGTTATTATCACAGCAATCAACTCATAGACTTGCGGGGCCAGTAACAGTCTTGTTGAGAGGTGCCCGGGTAGTTGCAAGCTTGGACTTCATAATCTCTTCTTTAAGACCAGTTAGCTTCCTTTCGATGTTTGAGGAACTGGGAAGGCCCATTGACTGTAAAGGCTCTAGTCCTTTTACCTTTCCCACTTGCCCGACTAGTGAATCAAGTGGCGCCTTGCCCCTAGGCTCAGAAGTGGATAGAAGCATTGCGGCCATTGCTGTATAAGCCTTTTTTATTGTGGCTGGCTCAACCTGGTTAAGGGTAGTCGCCATAAGCTGAGCTTGAAGAACGAGCGACATGGCATCCATTCTTCCCTTAACCATGGCTAATAACCTCTTTTCAAGCTCTTCGAGTCTTCCACCTATCTCTTGGGCAATTAGGGCACGAGTCTATTCAGTCTGTTGTGAAGAATTGGCCATTTTTAAAAATTTGAATTTCCATTAACTACCCTTGATTTTGATCCTAACCCCAGACAAAAGGTCCTCTAATTAGGTGACTGTTGGAACCCCAAAACCACTTGGGAAAATGGTCTACAGTGGCTGTAATGCATGATCGTGCTATGCATGGAATAAATTTATGCACATGATGATATGTACATGTGAAAATTATGTGTGCAGAATAGAATGTACACACACGAAATGAAATGTATGAGTTTTTATTTTTTTGTTTATTTTTGTCAATTAACATTTTTTTTATTTTACGTGCGCATGAATAACACATAATGCATGGGCATGCTGTGCAACATTCATAACCACATGCAAGCAAGTAGATCCTTCCACCCTTGTTACTTCCACACTCGAGGTCACGCGGTCTTTTTCCTAGGTGGGCTTAATCCATGGGTTAACGGGGAACCCAATGGATGCGTATGGTGCATGGCGAAAAATCGGCAGCACAACGTCTCTCAAAAATGCGCATACATATGGGGTTCGACCATCATGTATTTAAACACTTTAATCAAATTAAGGTGAACCTACCGCGACATGAAAGCCTTTGATGGAAGACCACTTAATTCATTTGATTTTGTTCAATACATGATGGCCCACATCACAAGCATTGTATTATTGTTCATTTCACCTAGGGGAAGTATCTATTGCCATTACATGAACTTTGGTCAGGGTGATGTTACTTTAGGGCTACCCAAGCATGGTCCCTATAACACCCCCCAACTCCCACACGTAGAATATCGAAGGATGAAGAGTTACGGTGAGCAAAGGGTGCTACCAGATAAAGATACACATGGCAATACAGAAATCAGTGTAATAAAATTTCTTTAAAACAGGATCCCAAGATATGCACATCCTAAACCTATATCATCCACATACCATTATTTGCACTATAGAATATTACAACTTACTACAAATGCTAATAAATAAAAACTTAATTACAATCCAAAATCAAAAACACTTCCTATGAAAATCTAGCGACTTGTTGGCCAAAACTCAGCGGACCGCTACGCTACTCTGATCTCCTAACCTGAACAGACAAACAACCGTGCTAAGCGATAACGCTTAGTCAGGTGAAATAAATGATGGGCAGCCACTCACAGTGGTTGCCGAGGCAAACACATGCAAATCAATATATATATATATATATACATAAACATAAAAGTACACCGGTTAAAGCTATCATAAATTCATATTCTTATTCTCATACGAAAACCTAAACAATTCATACACACACTCGTTTATATACCATGACCAAAAATAACTTTATTACCTTTTTAAAGTCACAATAACATTATACTTACTAGTTGTTTACCTAATTCATTTAATTAACCATAATAATAGTTATATCTCATAGGTTACCAAAAATACATTTTGCTAGTCAGAAATATTAAGCCTTACTAATTGCCATACTTAATAGTAGTTCCAAAATCATACAGATAATAGTATTACTACTTAAGTCAAAACCTTTCATTTTAATCAAACCGTTACTTGTTCAAAACTAAACAAAATATTTCAATACTCATATTTGGTTCGAGCTTGAAACTATTATTCCAAGCTTCCTACGTATCCCTATGGTTGGGAATCAGCACCACGTAGTTCTGTAGAAAACTTTATACATGCGTTCCAGATTTAATCTAAACTCATTTACTAAGTTCAGTAATCTACATCATACCTAACACTTATTATTCCTCTTATGTACTACTCAATACATAATTTACCGTATTCATTAAAACCAGCAAATATCGTACATGAATTCCTTACCAATATACTTACAGTAATTGTCGAGGCTAAAGTCTCATGGATAAATAACACATAACATACTTGTATTCTCATTTTAACATATAAACGAATATATTTATAAAGTTCATTTATAAAGTACTCAACTATAACAAACAAGCATATCAAATATGTCAATAATTCTTTACAAAGACTTCATACAGACAATCATACACATAGCTTTTGAACAAATTTATAACATGCATTATCCACATACGAATTCTCATGCAATCAATATCATTCATTTTATATACATTTACTAGAACGAACGTCATTTGCTACATCTCTTTCATTTAATTGACATTAGCTTTAGATAAAAAAGTACTTAGGTACCCGTAGATACCACACAATTCCATATAGGTGTCCATGAAGGATTCAGAATGGAGGAGTGCGTAGAGCACAAGTTCAAATGGCATTTATCACAAATGCATCAGATGCTTATTCATGTATTCGTTGTGCAAATCGTCACCGCACTTATCAATTAATTCACATTATTTTACTCTTTTAATTGCCTGCTAAGTCAAGGGGGTTGATAAGCGAGTAAACAGAACACATTGGGAGTACCCGTGGGTACAAGCAAAAAGCAACATCTTATTTTCTCATTCAAAACATTTTCACATTGGGGATCTGAAATAAGATCCTTACACATTGAGGTTCACGAGGAACCAAACGGGGACCTGATCAGGATCCAAACAGAACAAAGGGGCTGCAGCATCAGAACTCTATAGGCATGCCTATCTATCCACGACCGACTCACGCAGGCTAAATTTTCCATATCATTATTGAATTCGTCATGTTTCACTTATATATATATATTCCATTAAATACTTCCATTAAATACTTGTAACATTCTTTTATGATCACATGCATTCATATATTTGCATATCATATGTACAATTACATTTATCATATTCAAAACTATTCACGTGTGGTTTCATAGATTGAACTATTCATAAGAACATATTAAGCGTAATCATATTATTAATCATCATGCATTCATTTAAACTTAACAGATAAGCTTATATTTCATTATACATATACATTTATAACACAATAATAGTAGATCAAATTCTCATATTTCAATAATTACTATGCATGGGAACACATTGAATAATTCACATTTTAAATCGTATATGCATAGCATAAATGAGAAACCATGCAAAGAAGAAGATCTTTCAAAAACATTTTGAAACAGAAAGGGGACTGTTGTGATTGCGACCAAAGGTCGCGTTCGCGACAGTGGCCAAGCTTGCTCTGGGGACAAGGAACCGAGCACGAGTTGTGCTTAGAGACACAACTCGTGAAGGCGAATCACAGAGGAACAAAGCAGGTGCAAGAGGGAGAGGAGACTGTCATGAGTCGTGCTCAGCGGCACGACTCGTGCTCCAAGTGCACGACTCCTACCATGTGCACAACTTGTGCACCATATGCATGACTCGTGCATAAGTGCACAACTACTCGTGCACAAGTGCACGGGCACAACGTGGATGACTCGTGCACACCCTCACGAACTCTCAGCTGGTAGGTTCTTCTCGCGACAGAGTCGCGTTTCCCAGTTTATTACAGAACCCAGTTTTCTAAACTTCAACATAACTAAATCAAACTTTCAAATCATCAAAAGCAATATAAAACCCAACTTTGAAACCAATTAGAAACATCATTAATCACATACTTTTCCAGAATTCCAAATCAAAAACCAAAATCACAAAATAAATCAAATACACCAAAAATCCCTAACCTCAACTCCTTTGCTCCAATAGCTCACTTAGATGATCCTCCTTGCTTCCAAACTCATTCAAAATCTTTCTCATCCAAGAATCCTCATCCAAAACACACAAACATAAAAACCCTAACTCAAATCAATCCCTAATAAAATTAATAAAAGATGAAGGAGAAGAAGAAAACCCAATAAAACCTTACCAAATCTCACTTGATTTGATCAATTCCACCCAAAACTCAGCCAAAAGAAGATAGATCAAGATAAAACAAGAGGAAGAAGAAGAAGAGAAGAGGAAGTAGCGTGAGGAGGAGAGAACAGGAGAGCTAGGGCAATTTTTTGCTCTTCCTTTCTCTTTCCTTTCCCTTTTATACCCTTCTCTAAATCCTTGCCGCATGTCCTTCTATATACACCCATCCATGACACTACACACAAGACTAACCCTCACTAACACATACACTACTTCCATATGGGCATGCACACTCTATCAAAACCCACAAAGCATGCATATAACCCAAAATACAATTAACACATGCCAACCTACACACACATGCACACATACCCATGGCTCAAACTACTAGGGGAAAATGGGGTACGACAGTCCCTGCCAACTGGTCTAGCTCATCATGAGCATAACGACCAATCGGGTCTACATTTGATATACCAAAAGGTACTAAGCTTGGGCTGGTGATTATCTTTAACAATTCCCTATAATGAGTGAATGCATCGGGCTAGAAAGAGGGTACAGACTAACATAATTCTAAGGCTCTAGCATGATGCAATGCAATTTTAGAAGAGAGATGGAATTTTAGTTTGAAAAACTCAATTATACATTTTAACCAAGACACTTTCAGACCAAAGTCACAAAGTCCCCAGTAGAGTCGCCACTGTGACATGCACCGAACCAAAAAGGCCCCCGATAGCCCGCTTTTAGGGCTGGAGGGATTGGTTTGCATCATTTGATCTTGGGTAACAGGAGACATTTTGGAATCCCCACCTAATAGAACATTGGGGAAGTTCATCTAGCCTCATCAAACCTTTAGGCACCTTTGAGGTATTTTGGAGTCGCCACCCAATTTATAAGAAATTGGGAAAGGTCATCTAACCTCTATGGTCTAAACTAGAGAGTGGTTCAGAAGTCCACTCTTATTTATGCCTTGGTTAATTATAAATGAGCTTTTAGATTTAGAAAATTCCATCTCTCATCTCATACGATCAATGCAATTTATTTAAACGCGCAATTCAAGCATCAAGAAAACGTTAAATGAAAGCTATAAAGAAAAGCGATAAACAAGCAAAACACATATTTACAAAATGGAAATTGGGACAAATACAATCCCCAAATGAAAAGAAAAGCTAAATAAAATTGCCCTAAAAATAATTATTTACAAGGGCCCGCAAGGTATATGTAAACATAAAATTAAACAGTCAAGCAAAATCAGTCAAGAGGGATTACATGCATAAATCGAGTTATTTATTCGATTTAGGAACATCGGTTCCTTCATGCTCACTTAAAAAGAGATCGAAGAGTTGTTTTGGCTATTAGCTTAAAAAGTGGGATGTATTGCTCACATTTTGAGAAAATTTAACTTTTCGTTTTAATTCGTGGTATATTTACATTTATTGGCTAAAATCAAGGACATTGGTCCTAATTTATAAATAAAATCCCAATTTAGTCATAAAAATATTTTTGTTATTTTTTTATCTTACACTCGTATTAAGTAAAATTATTTTATTTATAAACACAATCACACAAATAAAGGGTTAGTAAGGTCTCATCCAAACGATGCTCAAATAAGCAAACGTCACATTTTACCCACATAACAAAAATAAAAGTAGAAAAATTAGTAACAATTCTAAAATCAACCAAATAAACATGAAAATAAGGGAAATATAAAATAATATTAGCACACAATTAGAAAGTAAAATGGGTTAAAATAAGCATATTTATTTAACACGCAAACGACTCACATTCAAAGGGAATTACAAACTAGTCATGTAAACAACAAAAACAACAACATGAACAACAACAAAAACAACAATAATAATAACAATAATAACATTAATAACAATAATACAATAATAATAATAACAATAATAACAACATTGATAATAATAATAGCAACAATGACAATAATAATAATAATAAAATCAACATTAGTAATAATAATAATAATAATAATAATAATAATAAAAATAATAATAATAATAATAATAATAATAATAATAATAATAATAATAATAATAATAATAATAATAATAATAATAATAATAAACCAATGAAATTAAATAAATAAAAAAGAGGAAGGCAAATAAACATGTAATAGAAAACAACAATATTTAAGTATAAAAAGAAAGAAAATCATCATAAAAATCATACTAAAAGAGAAAATCAATAATCTGATTTTGTACACCTAAAATCATATACATTCATCAAGTTACAATTCATATATTTATCAATGCAAAAAAAAAATAAAATAAAGTAAATAAAATAAAAAGGAGATAGCAAAAAAAGATTCAAGAATTTTTACCCTTAGATTTGATGATTTGGAAGCAAGATGTCTCAATCTAGTTTCTCTTATCAAGATTCAAAAATAAATTCAAAAAGATTCAAGAAACAATATTACTTTTTTTTTATCAAAAGATCAAGAACATAAAAACTCAAAAAATTGGATTTTTGATGTTTTAATGTGAAAAATCGAGCTAAGGAAATTGATTTTCCCTCCTCAAGTGGATACAACCTCACCAAATATTTTCTAGATCTAAGAAAAATCAAAGAAGATGGAGAAAAGAAATTTTTCCTCTAAAAATGGGGTTTTTCTCTGAAGAAAACCCTCTCCAAGTTCTGTAACACCCCAATACCCCCGGGAAGGAATATCGAGGCGCCACGCACACACAAATGCATACATACATAATCAACTCGAAAGCGGAAGTAATAACAACAAATAATTAGAATATTTGGGCCAAACGTACTACTCTTATAACATATATAAACTGTACATATTACAAAATGTTATCTTTCATAATACATATACATCTTCTGTACATATACCATACGGTTAACATTTACAGTTCCATACTGTACTTTCTATATACATAATGATGTTACTCAAAACACAAGAAAGCTCTATCTTATACAAAAAGATCTCTATACAAGCTCCTAGTGGCCATGACCTGCAGATGCAAACTCTTTGGTACCATCCTGTAAACCTACACGGAAAAACACCCGTGCTAAGCGATAATGCTTAGTGGGGATAAACCGAAGCAACAGACTTTAAACGAAGTCACAAATATATCAAAGGCATATCGATAGTCATGTCATATATAAATAATCATATACATATCCTTGTAAGCAAATACCATCATGCTTCAACCCATTCATGTGCAAAAATCCAAATATGGCAAACGATATCGATAACATGTCATACTATATTCATATACATATACAAGTTTCTATTACCTCTCTCATACACTACGAAATATAAAGTAGCCTGAACTCTCCACAACTGTGGATAAGGGTGCGGTAAATACTAATAAATAGTATCAAACTCTAGAGAACTAACTCAAAATTGAATACACTAGGTATTCGCCAGTAGACACAATTAAGGTCACAGAAGTAGCCGCACTGTAACACCCCGATACCCCCGTTGGAAGGATACCGGAGCGCCATGCGAGCAAACACATAAACGAATCCCAAATACATACTAGTAAATAAAACCAAATGAGATGTAAAGAAACTTTTAATCATAAAATAGCAAGTCCTTTAACATACATCAAATCAATATTGTTTTACAAAAAGGGCTTGTAAGCAAATACATAAACCAAAATAGTTGTTCCTTTACAAAAGATTCATTTTGCTATTAACAAGCCATGTACAAAATAACAGCGGAAGACTCAAAAATAACTTCATCCAAAAAGACTACTAGTGGCCGACCTGCAGATGTCTGACTCCAAAACGAACTCGCCACCTACACGGGAAAAGAACCCGTGCTAAGCGATAACGCTTAGTGGGGAGGAACAAAACAAACGAACAATATACATATACAATATTTACAACAATAATATAATCTCATCGCAACATAAACGTGCAATAAAGCTATGATTCAAAATCAAAGGCATCAAAATTACATATACGCATATTTCCATGTTCTTTACTTGACATGCATAAACATACATTACAAGCAATTAACTACTCAATTCATACTTAGGATTAACATAATTCTCACCATTCTAAGTACACAGATACAAGGTGCATATCATAAAGTTATGCATGAATTCATGTGCATCAAATACTTTTAATCCTGTCAATATACATCTCAACATATACAACACAAATTAACATATAGCCTGATTAGTCTGAAAATACGCTTTAGAAGTGGATGTGGTCCATTGGATACTGATAGAACACAGTATCCCAAGCATATAGAGACATAAGTCTCAAACATGTGATTTTTCATATAGAGACCGAAGTCTTGCATTTATTTCCATATAGACCCAAACGGGGTCGAAACAAGGATCCCAAACAGGACCCGCATATAACGTTTAATCATATAGCAGCTGCACACATGCCCTGACCTAAGTAAGCGCTTACTTATCCACTACTATGACTATTCAGGCTTAAATGACACAACTCAAAAAGAAACTCAAGTAATAATCATATCATGAGAATTGCATTAAATACGAACTTATAACTCATGTATACATGTATATTGATCAAATTCGAAAACATATAAATATATATATATATATATATATATATATATATATATATATATATATATATATATATATATATATATATATATATATATATATATATATATATATATATATATATATATATATATATATATATATATATATATATATATATATATATATATCAAATACAGGAGATAATAAGAACATATAACTCACATTGAAATAATCCATGTTCATGTAAATTATTAACATTTAAATCATGTACATTACTTATTAATCACGTACACAAATCTCATAATTAAACAATTATCAAATTATAGAACAGATTTGAACCTGATCTTGAGTCAAGTAGTGAAAAAAACCCCATGTAACAGAAGCTTAAAAACTTTGCTTTTTAAAACAGGGCAGCAGGAAGGGAGGCCAGTCACAAGTCACACAAGCAATTGTGACTCGTGACGCTGGCTTCTCGCAAGCGCCACACAAAACAGGGGCGGTCACGAGTCATGACCCTTCATCACGCCTCGTGACGCTAGAAAAGAGAGGGGAGGTCCCGAGTCACACAGGCAATTGTGACTCGTGACACGCAGGGAAGGGGATGGTCAGGAGCCATGACTCTCCATCACGTCTCGTGACTTCCCCAGGGAAGAGGGTCACGGCGTGATTCTCCATCACGTCACGTGATCTTCTTCTCTCACTTCTGCTTCTCAGAATTTTCAGAATTTCCAGAAAACATAAAAACAGAAAGACGTGAAAACAGAGTATATCAAAACTCAAAACCCCATCTTACCCAAAACCATTTTTCATGCAATAATTATTCAAACACATACCTTCAGGTCTCCAAAGCACATTTACAGCAATCTTAATACAAATCATGTATTCTTACTAGTCAAATAGAGGCAATACCAGAACGTCAACATCCCAGGATTTCACATTCAAACTCATGCATGTTCATCTCGTTTGCATACTCAACGTTATTCTTTTTTTTTCTACTGAAATCATGTATACAACATTACGTAACTCATGCATTTTGATATACAAACACACATAATTAATATTAACTTCAGAACTGCAAACAGGATCCAAAAATGAGAAAGGACAGACACTCCCAAACCTGTTAATGAAGTTCAAACTTCCACTGCAACTTTCAATCCACAACCTTCCCTTTTCCTTTATCTTTTCTCTTATCTTCAAATGCTTGCAAACAGATAAAACCACATTCCATTAACCCAAGAACATAAGCTTAAAAACTCAGACAATCCTGAAGAAGAAGAAAGGAAGGAGAAACCCAAAGAACTTTCAACCACATACCTTGTAATCTCCTCAATACTCAAAACCCTAGTCAACACTGGATGAACAAGCATGCAAAGAGAAAGAAAGAACAGAGAAAGAAGAGGAGAGGAGTGGTTAACGTGAGAGAGAGAGCAAGAGAGAGAGAACCTCACGTCTTTTAGTTTCCAGGAAGCTAAAAACTTTCAGACATCTCTTTTCTCTAACCCACATGCACACACTCACATCTCTACTTGGCACACATGCACTAGTTCACTTAATCCCATAATTACATAATTACTAACAGCTCCTCAAAATCTTCTAATAGGTCCTTAACAATTCTTTTTACTCACTAAAATAAAAATTTGCAAATAATACTTTTAGTTCCTTGCAATTTAATCCTCTTTCCTCTTGTAAATTACCCAATTGCCCTTAATTACACTTGTAACAATTACCAAAATATCCATATTTTCCAATTAAAATTGCCAATTCCAATTAGGCCACTTTTGGGGTGTGACACGCACGGTAACCCTTTATAAGCATGCTTATCTATCCACTACTTTGACACTTCAGGCTCAACTCACTCACTCCAGATATAATACTTGACACTATCGGGAACACAAATAGAAAAACTATCATGTTAATAATTATCAATACAAAAGTCTAATTATAATATAAAGGAGGAACAAGCAAGCATAAACCACGCACTAGGGAGAAAACATGCAAAGCAAGGCAAGAAGAAAACATTTTCAGAAGTAGAGCAGGGTGGGGAAGGGGTTTACTGTCGCGATCGCGATAAGAAGTCGCACTCGCGACAGAAGCCAGGTGCACTGTAGGAAATGGGGGAAAATGCACGATTTGTGCTCTTGTGCATGACTCGTGCACAGGAGCACGACTCTTGCTTATTTTGCATGTCTCGTGCACAGCAAGGCATCCCTCTCCGAGTCGTGCTGGCTTTCACGACTCGGAGCATGCTATCCCTTCACAACGCGCACAAAGCATCCGAGATGCTGAAGAAATCCGCTTCTGTCGCGATCGCGACAGAAGTCACGCTGGTGACAGAATCATATTTCTCCCCCAAATTGCTTTTTAATGCTCTGTTTTCAAAATCAAACATACCCACCTCACCCACACATGTCAAAACTCTTACCTCAGTACTCAATTTCATCCCCAAAACATATTTAAGGTCATAAAAACATAATTAACACAATAATCATGCAATATCTCAAGATTAACACAATCATGTACAAACCCATAAATTCATCTACATCACATGCTCATATACTTTAACAACGCATACGATTATCAATATAACACTAGCATTTAAACCCATATTCATTACCTCACTAACACATGCATTCAATCAATCACAAACACATACAAAAATAGTTGAAATCACACTCGAACCCAACCTCTAGGTGGCTCGATCACTGCTCTCTATTCAGTTCCAATCTTCTCTTTACCCTTGTCCTTCTTCTTGTCCACAGCTTCAACAAAATCATTCAAAGCAACCCATGAATCAATCTTTTTTTATCACTTTAAATCATATACACAAACCAAGTAGAAGAAGAAGACCAATACTAATAAAATCACACTACTTACCTTCTCAACAACCAAGTTAACCCTCACAAGGCTTTCTTCAAATCAATCCAAGTGATCCACTTAAGGAGCAACCAAAACGCAAGAGCAAAGAAAGAAAAAGAAGAACAAAGGGCCAAAAGCAGAAATTGAAAGGAGAGTAAGAAAGAGAGTGGCCGGTCAAACCCAAAGAAAGCCAACAAATCCTCATAAAAGCCAACCTCTCACATTAATGCCCACCAAAACACAATAAATGCCAAACCACTTCCTTTAATACATCTCAATCCATTTCATTCTCTCTACTAACTCGTGCAAAAGCCAGATGTCACCATTCTAAGCTGCCACATGTCGATAACCCATCAAACAAACCCAAAAATATCCAACTCAAATAGGATTCACAGGAAGCATTCTGTCGCGCTCACGACGCTGTCGCGATCGCGATAGAACCCACACTAAGCTACTCACTTCATCTTCTCAAAACAATCTTCTTCTAACAAAACTTTAGCCTTAATTCAATATGGGAACTCGTTCGAATTCCTTCTCTCATACACACAAAATCCTAATTTACCAAACAAAAACTCTACAATTCTATTAGGGTCCAAATCGGGTTGTTACAAATCTCCCCCCCCCCCCCCCTCAAGAAATTTTGCCCTCGAAATTTCTACGCCAACAACTTACACCTCAAAATATCAAAACTGAACTTAGAAGAAAACTTAACAAGTCAAAACTTACCTGAAGAACCTGCAAGCCCATTCATATCCTTTCTGATCACTGCAAGTGCTCTAGCCAAACCTCTAGAAATGCAAAAATGGGAATTGAAGGAAAATCAAAACCTAACATTACCCAAGCCCATTTTTCATGCTAAAACATGTAAAAGCTTACCTTTTTGGCCTCAAAACACATTTACAACTATAATAACACAAAACACATAACAATATTACACATTAAAAAGACATTTACAGAGATTCAAAACCCAGAAATTTCATCTATCATGTTCATGCATATACCTCTAATTTAACATGCATATCATCATTATTTTTCTACCACAAATCATGTACACAAAGTTACTACACTCATGCATTTCTATATACCAAAAACTCACAAACAACATCAATATTTAATCTCAAAAACATGATCCAAAGTGAGGATGGTAAGACACTCCCAAACCTGGAAATGGAGCTCAACAAGGCCACTGACTTCAAGCTACAACCTTTCCTTTCCCTTTATCCTTTCTTCTTTCTTCAGATTCTTGCATAAATCCAATCAAAATAAAACCCAATTAACCCATGCAAAACAAAACCATAACCCATTACAAAACTAAACGAAAGGAGAAGAAGAAGAAGATCCCAACCAAATACATAGCCACTTACCTCTTGGAACCCTTCAAAACTCAAAACCCTAGCTCAAAGATTGAAGAACAGCACGTGCAAAGGAAGAGAGAGCAGAAAATGGAGGTGAGAAAATGAGAGAGAGAACGTGAGAAGGGAGAGGGCAAAACCAAGCAGCTTCCACGGGAAGCTAAGAAATTTTAGCCTTCCCTCTCTCTACTCCTTTCAAATCTCCATTAATGCACTCATTAACCCTAGCCACTTGTCACTCTACTATTAGACCTCATATTCATCTTTCTTGACTTTTGCCTCTAGTCCTTGTAAATTCTCTTATAAATCCTTGGCAAGTTACAATTCACTCATTAACAACAATTCTTTCTCTAAATACTTTAATTAACTCTTCAATTAAGTCCTTAATTCAATTGCATAAATTACCAAAATAACCTTAAAAAATCCAATTACACATGTAATTCTACTAGGCCATATTTGGGATGTGACAATCATGTTAATAATTATCAATATAAAACACTAATTATAATATAAAGGAGGAACAAGCAAGCATAAACCATGCACTAGGGAGAAAACATGCAAAGCAAGGAAAGAAGAAAACATTTTGAGAAGTAGAGCAGGGCGGGGAAGGGGTTTACTGTCGTGATTGTGACAAGAAGTCACGCTCGTGACGGAAGCTAGGTGCACTGTAGGAAACGGGAGAAAATGCACGATTCGTGCTCTTATGCACGACTCGTGCACAGGAGCATGACTCGTGCTCATTGTGCACGATTCGTGCAATTATGCACATCTCGTGCACTTGTGCACGACTCGTGCATAGCAAGGCATCCCTCTCCGAGCTATGCTGGCTTTCACGACTCGGAGCACATTGTCCCTTCACGACGCGCACAAAGCGTTTGAGATGCTGAAGAAATTCGCTTCTGTCGCCATCGTGATAGAAGTCGCGCTAGCGACAGAATCGTATTTCTCCCCCAAATTGCTTTTCAATGCTCTGTTTTCAAAATCAAAAATACCCACCTCACCCACACATGTCAAAACTCTTACCTCAGTACTCAATTTCATCCCCGAAACATATTTAAGGTCATAAAAACATAATTAACACCATAATCATGCAATATCTCAAGATTAACACAATCATGTACAAACCCAGAAATTTATCTACATCACATGCTCATAGACATCAACAACACATATGATTATCAATATAACACTAGCATATAAACCCATATTCACTACCTCACTAACACATGCATTCACTCAATCATAAACACATAAAAAAATAGTTAAAATCACACTCGATCCCAACCTCTAGGTAACTCGATCACTGCTCTCTATTCAGTTCCAATCTTCTCTTTACCCTTGTCCTTCTTCTTGTCCACTTCTTCAACAAAATCATTCAAAATAACCCATGAATCAATCTTTTTTTTTCACTTTAAATCATATACACAAACTAAGTAGAAGAAGAAGACCAATACTAACAAAATCACACTATTTACCTTCTCAACAACCAAGTCAACCCTCACAACACTCTCTTTAAATCAATCCAAGTGATCCACTTAAGGAGCAACTAAAACCCAAGAGCAAAGAAAGAAAAAGAAGAACAAAGGGCCAAAAGCAGAAATTGAAAGGAGAGTACGAAAGTAAGTGGCCAATCAAACCCAATGAAAGCCAACAAATCCTCATAAAAGCCAACCTCTCACATTAATGCCCACCAAAACACAATAAATGCCAAACTACTTCCTTTAATACATCTAAATCCATTTCATTCTCTCTACTAACTCATGCAAAAGCCCGGTGTCACCATTTTAAGCTGCCACGTGTCAATAACCCATCAAATAAACCCAAAAATATCCAACTCAAATAGGCTTCACGGGAAGCATTTTATCATGCTCGCGACGCTGTCGCGATCATCACATAACCCATACTAAGCTACTCACTTTATCTTCTCAAAATAATCTTCTTCTAACAAAACTTTAGCCTTAATTCAATATGGGAACTCGTTCGAATTCCTTCTCTCATACACACAAACTCCTAATTTACCAAACAAATTCTCTGCAATTCTACTAGGGTCCAAATCGGGTTGTTACAAGTTCTCCCCCCAAAAAATTCCCCTTTCTCTCTCTAAACTATTCTATTTATACCAATTATCAAGAGAAAATCCTAATTTAATTAGTAAAATAGTTTAAAAATAAAAAACACTTAAAAATGGGTTAAAAATCCAAAAAAGGCCAAAAATATGATTTTCGGCGGAAATTGCGGCAAAAGGACCGCTGGCAGGCGAGCAGGGGCGCTGGGAGCAAGCGGGCCTCACGCACTGAGGTGTGGCTGCACCTGCGGGGTGCAAGCGTGCCTCAGGCGCTGAGGTGTGGCCGCGCCTGCCGGGCGCAAGCGTGCCTCAAGTGTTGAGGTGTGGCCGCCCCTTGCGCACTGAGGCACGGGCACGCCTCGCGCTCCCGCAGTAGCGAGTCTCCGAAATTTATTTATTTATTTATTTTAATCAAAACTTTTTGACAAAAAATATCACTTCCAACCTTCTTTTTTCTATTCTTAATTTTTAAAATATATATATTTTTATTTATTTTCTAAAAAATTAATGTTGACAAGGAAACTATCGATCCTCACATTTTTAATGATGAATCAGTCTTTATTCTCATTGAGTAATCCTGATCTTGGACTACCTCGGGACCCCATGTCTATAGTGGCCTTTGATACTATCAAGGATTATCTCTAAAATCTGCTAGTCTTAAGACCACCACGTCATGCCAAGCCGTTAATCCTGTATCTAGCAATAGAGGATAGTTCAGTGGGTGCCATGATGGCTCAGGAGAATGAGTTTTGAGTGGAGTTTGTTGTTTATTACCTTAGCAAGAAATTCCTGCCATATAAAGCCAAATATGTTGAAGTAGAAAAGATTTGCTTAGCAGTAATATGGGCCTCTAAGAAGTTGTGATACTACTTTTACTCCTTCAGTGTACAGGCGGTTGCCAAGCATAATCCACTCAGGTACCTTCAGGAAGTGCCCTCTTTATTAGGAAAAATGGGAAGATGGTTGCTACTATTGCAGGAGTTCGATGTCGAATACATCACTAGAAAAACCATCAAGGGAAGAGCTGTAACTAAGTTCCTAGCTGACCATCCTATTGAGGGAGATCAGTTCGAATATAATTTCCTAGATGAAGATGTCCTTACCATAGCAGTACAAGGGTGGTAGTGTTTTTGATGGGGCTATTAATAGCAAAGAGGCAGGAACAAGGATTATTCTTATAACCCCGGATGGTGAGAAGCTGCCATTAGGCAAAAAGTTGAGGTACAAGGCTATTGATAATATGAGGCTTGCATCTTTGGATTGGAAGCATTGCTTGCTCTAGGTGTAAAAACTGCAGAAGTCTTCGGAGATTCGTCCTTAGTAATCCATCAAATCAGAGGGGAGTGGTTTGTTAAGGAAGAGAGGCTGTTGCCTTATGTGAAGTGCTTGAGAATGTTAGGTAGTTAGTTCGAGACTTGCACTTTTCACTTCGTCCCCAGGGATGAAAATCAATTGGCTGATGCTCTCGCAATGCTAGTGTCCATGTGGTTTAATCCGATAGGGGTTGCTATGAGACCCGTACCGATCACTAGTGCAGAAAGGCCTTGTTTTGAAACTGAGTACGTGATGGATGTTGAGGTTCCCGATGGAAACCCGTGGTACTATGATATTCAAAATTACTTGGAAAGGTTAGTTTTTCCAGAAGAAGCCACCGAGAAACACCAAAGAATAATTCAAAAGTTAGCCACTCAATTCATCAGTGTAGATGGCACTTTGTATAAGAGGCAAACTGATGGTATCCAGTTGAGATATTTGGTGGAGAAATAAGCTGAAAGGGTTATGGAGGAGGTTCATGCCGGAGTCTGCGGAGCTCACATGAATGGCCTAGCCTTAGCAAAGAAAATCATGCACCAAGGATTCTATTGGCTTATGATGGATACGGATTGTTCAAAATATGTGAAGCAATGCCAATTATGCCAACAATACGCAAATTTGAGACATCTGCCGATTTCAGAGCTACATAACTTGACATCTCCATGGCCATTCGCAGCTTGGGGAATTGATATCATAGGCAAGATACGTCCTATAGCTTCTAATGGGCACAGGTTCATCATAGTCGCCATTAAGTACTTCACTAAATGGGTTGAAGCTGAATCTTTTAAGAAGATTGATGCCAGGGACATGGCCAGGTTCATTGAGCGAAATTTAATATGTAGATATGGCCTCCTACAGCACATTGTGTCTAATAATGGGGTACAATTCTTTGCGAAATGTAAACAGATGCTTCAAAGATATCGAATCCAGCATCACAAGTATTTTCCTTACCGACCTCAAGCTAATGGCACGATTAAAGTAGCGAATAAGAATGTCAAGAGAATACTGGCTAAGATGGTAAAAGACTAGGCAGAAAAACTACCTTTTGAACTTTGGGGGTTATAGAAACACAATCAGAACGTCTACAGGAGCAACACCATTCTTTCTGGTATATGGAACTGAAGCAATTTTACAAGTGGAAATTGAGCTAAAATCTTTAAGGGTGGTCATGGAAGCCGAGATTCTAGAGGCAAAATGGGTATAACAGCGATTACTGCAGTTAAATTTGTTGGATGAGGATAGGTTGCGAGCTTATTATCATAATCAGGTTTATCAAAAGAGGTTAGCTCGGTCGTTTGGCAAGAATGTACGAAAGCACCTATTGAAAGAAGGGGATTTGGTGTTCAAGATGATGAGGCTAGGGGTGCCAGACATCCGAGGAAAATTCAGGCCAACCTGGGAAGGTTCGTTTATGCTGAAAAAGTTGCTAACAAAGGGGGCAGCGATTTTAGCAGACAGTAATGGGAATGAGTTTAAAGACCTGGTCAATATCGACAGACTAAAAAGGTTCCATGGCTAAAGACCAAAAACTAAAAGAAGAGAATGAATGCCCCGCGGGTCGAAAATCGAAAAAAGGTAGCCTTGCAAAAATTGGTCACCCTGTTAGGGTGAAAACCGAAAAAAGGCATCCTTGGCAAAAATAAAGGGCCGAGAGAAAATGTTCAATCGAGAAAACCAAAGAGGGTCGATTGAAAATAGGAGTTTGATGCTTACAAGATCTATTTCGAGATTAGGTATAGTCTTCTGCTTTTGAATTCTTGTCAAATGAGGATCGTGTATGATAAAATCATATGGAAATGTACACAATTTTGCAATGAATAAAAGGATTCAGTTTGCATTTTCATTGGTTTTTAGTTCTGTCTTAAAAGAAATATTTCATGTAATGACTACTCTCTAATAATTTTCGTCGAAGGGTGTCTAAGGAAATATGTGCTGATCACCCTTAAGTGAGGTTCCGATAACAACCTTCTCTTCTATTGTAGCCTCTTCAGAAAAAAAGAAAACAAAAAAAAGGCCGTTAGAGTTAAAAACCGTAACTGGCTCTCTAAGCAAAAGTTAGGCCAAAGGGCAGGGTGAAAACCTGAAAACAGGCAGTCTGCTCTATAAAAAATGAAAATGAATAAAAGCTGCTGGAATGGGTTGGGTCCATTTCAGACAAAATTTAGGCACAGGGTTATGTGAAAATCCCCAAAGCAACGGCATATAAAAAGAGAGAGCCAAACAAAGGAGAAAGAAAGAAACTAGAAAGAGTGGGAGAAGAAGGAGGCAGCGCCGGCCACCCACGGTGACGGACCGCGCAGCACACGCCATGCCGGATGATAGAGGAGTGCCAGGCGAACCGGGTGATAACCACCGATCGTCCCCACTCGCCGATCAGAAGGAGATTGGAGGAGGTGGAGCCGTGAGCTTCTGGCGCAATTTTCGACCAAACGGCGCCTCCTTCAGGCGCGTGACCGGCAGCGATGGATTCCTAATGCTCCGATCTGCCTTCCAGTCAAGGCAGTGTCGACCACCGGCGAGGTAGCAGGTAAGTTGATTTTTTTTTAATTTTTTAATTTTATTTATTAATATTAATATTAATATTAATATTATTATTATTATTATTATTATTATTATTATTGTGTAATTAATATTATTATTATTATGATTGTTATTAATATTATTAGTTGTTTTATTATTATTACTATTACTATTATTGTTGTATGTTAATATTATATTATTATTATTATTAATATTATTTTATGTTGTTGTTGTTGTTGTTGTTGTTATTATTATTATTATTATTATTATTATTATTATTATTATTATTATTATTATTATTGTGTGATAAATGTTATTTTCACTGTTATTGTTTATTATCATTATTATTACGATAATTATTATTTTTATTATTAGTGATTATTATAATTATGTCATTTATGTTTTATATTTATTAATTTGTTAATTCTATCAGTTTATTTTATTTCCACTGTATTAGATTAATTATTTTTCTCAATTTATTTCATTCAATTATTTATTAATTTATTTATCATTTAGTTTAATTTAGTCTATTATTGACCAATATCATTTTCTATGACTGCAACCGCGACGAGCATGTGGCTCGTCTATGGAGCTAAGCGAAGCACGGTCGAGGTGTATAGTTTATGACCTATTTATTATTTAGAACATGTATTATTATTATTTCACTTTATTTTTATTCTTTTGAGGTCTGTAATAATAAATGTTTTTTTATCGTACTTAAAAAAGAACCACACAAAATGTTTCTAATAAAATTGGATATTTGTTAACAAAACTGGACCAATGTCTTGGTTTTCATCCCAAAAATGACACATTAAAAGAAATGTTCTTGTTTTCATCAAAACGGGATCACTTCCTTTTTCCTAAAATCGGTTTGAGAACTCTTTTCGTAAAATATGCAGGTGGGAACCAATGTTCTCATCTAAATGAATGTCTCGATTTATGTATGTATTTCATTCTATAACTATTATGGATTTCGGGTTTATTTTTTGGACAATTGTAATTTTACTTTATTTATCGATCCATTTATTGCTTTTCTATGTGCTCATAATGCACTTTAATTTACTTGTTGTGACGGGCGCCGAACCCCGGGGGGCCCGAAAACTCGCTTTTAGAGTTTTCTAAAGAGGTTCATAGAACTTGTAAGGAATTACAAGGGCGTCTATTTTGGGCAACAAAGGTCGTCTAGCCTCACTGAGCTTAAGACAGCGCATGTGTGTCTATTTTGGGCAATCAGAGATATTTTGGACACCTCATTCTAATATAACACTAAAAGGATTATCTAATCTCGTGAAGCCTAAGACGATGCATATATGTCTATTTTGGGTAAGCTAGAGATATTTTGGACACCTCCTTCCAATAGAACACTGGAAAGATCATCTAATCTCATGGAGCCTCAGACCATGCAAATTGGGTCTATTTTGGGCAACAAGAGATATTTTGGAGACCCCACCCCAATAGGACATTGAGATGGCCCTCTCACCTCATTGAGCCTAGGACCAGAGAAAGTTCGGGACTTCTCATTTATTCATACCATGATTAAATTATGATTGGGTTTTAGAGATAAAATTTCACTCTGTTTTCTCATTCATTTTAGTGCAATTAATTAAAGTGCAAGTCAATCATCTAATGAAAGCGGTAAATAAAAGCAAGATTAAAATAAAGTAAATCAAAGTACATTAATTTAAAATAAAACTAGGGGCGGAATACAACCCCTACTGTAAATAACATGTAAATCATACATAAAACGAGATATTTATTAAGGATGAGGACATTGGTCCTCGCATGCATACTTATAGAAAATAACTTTAAAGTGACAATTTTTATTTGTATAGAAAAACTAGGACATTGGTCCCATTTTTATTAGAAAAAATCCATTTTAATTAAGATAAATATTTTTGTGATTTTTTTTAAATGTGCATAAAATAAACAATTTTATTAGGAATTACATGGCAAAGTAAATGAAAAAGCCAAATAAATAAAATATTACAAATAATACAAATAAATGGTCAAACCAAACGAGCCTCCTAGATCCCCCCATTTGCTCGCGAGAATGTCCAAAAAGGGAAAATGGACATTTGATTGAAAAACAAATACAAGAAAAAAATGAATGTTCATTATTAAATCAAGAGAGTTAATCAATTAAACAAATAAAATGATAAATAATAAACTAAAATAAAATAAGATGACATGAAAGATGACAAATGAATTAAAATGTTAATAAATTAAAATAAATGAAAAAAATGAATTATGAATGACAAAGGAATTAAATAATATGATTGAAATAAATAAAAGAACATGTTAATGAATTAATACATAAAAATATAATAATAATAATAATAATAATAATAATAATAATAATAATAATAATAATAACGATAATAATAATAACAATAATAACGATAATAATAATAATAATAATAATAACAATCAAATGAATAATAATAATAATAATAATAATAATAATAATAATAATAATAATAATAATAATAATAATAATAATAATAATAATAATAATAATAATAATAAACATATTAAATAAAATAAATATATAAACAATTGAATAAATAAATAAATGAAAACAATAAAAATTTACATGTTAATCAATTAAATAAGAACAAAAAAAATAATACAATAAATAAATAAGAAATAAACAAATAACCAATAAAAATATGTGATCGGATCCAACATGTTTACCCTCATAATTCGAATTCGATGGAAGGAAAAATATGATTGATTTCCTTGTTTTTGGATCCGCAAAATTAGATATAAAAAATTGTAAAAATTGGAATTTTATTCTAAGGAATAAAATTTTGTTAAAAAAATAATAATGAAAGAAGATAAAAAATTCTTAAGTATAAAGAATTGATTTCTTTGTCTCAAGGATATTTATTGATAAAAGAAATAAAAATATTCTCAAGAACAAAACAATTATTTTTTGCTTGCCTAAAAAATAATTGTTAAAAAAACTTATTTTTTAGAAAATCAAATGAAAAAATTAGATTTTAATAACAAAGAATTATTTTTTTTGTCCCAAAATCAATTTTTCATCAAAAAATGATTTGATGTGAAATCTTTGAAAAACTTAATTGAAAAAATAATTAAAAGAAGAAAGTAAGAAAATTGAATTTTTAAGAACAAATAATTGCTTTATTTGTCTCAAAAATCAATTTCTCATCAACAAAATTCCATCTAAAATATTTAGAAGAAATTCTATTGGAAAGAAGAAGAAGAAGAATTGAAGGAGAAGAGCCTTTTTTTCAAGAAGAAAAAGAAGAACAAATAAAAAATCTGAATTTTTGGTTTTTTTGGTCGCCTCTTTTTTCTCTCTCTTTCACTTTCTATTTATATGAATAAAAATTATAACCTAATTAGTTAAGGAAATAAAATAAATTTAAATCAGATTATTAATTATTTAAATTTTAAAACTGAAAAAATCATGAAAATCACAAAAAATAAGGATAAAAAATCAATTTTGAGTAAAAAATCTCAAAAAAAGGCCAAAAATACGTTTTCGGTAGATTTGGAATGAAAAGGCGATCGACGGGCATCGCTGGGCGAGAGAAGCCTGTCGGCGGGCGTGCGCCCTGCGCAGGTCACGCTCTGGGCGATGTGCTTTGCGCGCAGTGCCTCGGGCGAGGGGAGCGTCCTGGCCGCTCGCAACACCCTGCCGATGTGTGCCCGCCGGCTGCTGACTGTTGATTTTTTTTTTAAATAACAAATTTTGACCTAAAAAATATAATTTTCCACCCTCTCCTATTTTATTGATTTTATTTTTTTATTTTTTATTATTAATTTTTTTTGTCTCTCAAAAGCAAATTTGATAAAAAAAATAACCGCTTCTAACCTTTTTGCCTGTGAACAGGCATCTAAATTTATTATTTGGTAACTCTGATGTGGACTGCCTCAGGACCTGGTTTCTACACTTGAATGAATCGTGTGAGAAGAGAGATAAAATAATTGACTCTAAAAACTCAGTCATATAACATTAACCAAAGGTATAAATAAGAGTGAGGTCCCGAACTCTCTCTGGTTTTAGTCTCATAAGGTTAGAATTCATTTCCCAATGTTTTATTGGGTGGCGACTCCGTGATGCCTACCTTGTAATGCCCAATAGATGCCCTCATAGGTTGATTGTCAACAATGGAATAGGGGTGAATCTGTGTCCATTGCGAAGCAATCGGGTTTCACGAGTTTTACTGAACCTCCATCCGGTCTCGGATCCTAAAAGCGGACTCTCCAGAGCAATCTGGATGTCGAGACCGCTTTTAGGACCACACATACACAAATTTCTCCAGTTTTGTTTTATTTCTGCACTAAATTAAGTTAATTTCTACCCTAAATTTCATCTCTAATTTCAATTCCCTCCCACCTATCTATGTGCATGTGTTGAGTGAAAAAATTGTCAAGAATTTGTGAAAAACAAGTGAGGTGTAAATCCATCAAGTAAGTGTAGTATGGGAATTTTTAGAATTTAGTGTAATATTTAGTGCATATAATGAGTATTTAGGTAGATTTAGATGGAATAGGAAGAAAATTAAGTGGAATTATTGTCCATGAATATGGCTAGGTGAAGAACAAGAATAAGGAGGAATTAAAAAGAAACAAAGAGAGAAAGAAAGAGAAGATTAAGTGAAAAGCTAAGGAGAAAAAGGTTTGTGGATCCATATGCTTTCATTTTTCACATGTTGTATGGTTATGTATGTGTATGAGTTTGAGTAAATTGATGATGGGAAAGTTAAATGAGATGAATGGTATTTTTAATTTGATGTTAAAGTGCCTAAATCGTTATGTTACACTTTGGCACACATTATGTAAGAACTTGAGATTTTCTTTTTGTATAAGTAAACTTGGAGAATTGGTTTAATAAATATGTTGTGAATGTCATAAGAACCAAATTATGATAATTAGTGAAAGGAAAGTTCACTTTAAGGACATAATTTACTCTTGCCGAAATGTTTGTAATTTGGATATTGAAGATATTCTAGCACATTTAGGTTAATTTTGTCATGATTAATGAGTAATTACCGTGAAAAATGAATATGGCTTCAATGGTGGTTTTAATTGCATGGCCATATTTTATGTATATGGGATAATTTGATATGTCCATTTTATTCTTGAAAGATAATGTAAATGAAGTGAATTTTTAATTTGTGAAAAGAAAAAAAAATTAAGTATATGTGATGAAATATGGCTTGTGAAACAAATGTGAAGGGAGATATCAAATTGGCGGATAATTGATGAAAAGATGAACTTATGTATGTATTTGATTAAATAAAGAGTTTATGTGAATATATGAGAAAATACTTGTGACAATGAGAACCATGAACTTGGATTATGTATTGAGACATAATGTGATGACATAATGAATATGAGCATGTGACACGACTAAAGAAAATGAATTAATGGAATTGATTTGCCCTTAGTAACTAGTAGTGAAACTAGAAGTATATGACATAATTGGCTAGCCATAGAGACATACGCAGCGGTACCGAGTCATGGCGCCTTGCATTATTATATCAATGGCGATCTACATAGTCGTATAGTTGGCATCATGCAGTTGTCGGAGCATTTGATAGTCGCTTCGATAGTTTTGGACCTTTAGGATCCATGTCCCCCATATCCGATTTGTTGGATTTTCACTAAATACTACTTGGGGCAAAATGATAATTTTGGTGCAAGACAGTAATAATGAAATAAATAATGAAAATAATGCACGATGGTAATTAATAAAAAGAAATTTGAAAAAAAATAAGTTAATAATCATTTAAATGAAATATTTATGTTAAATAATATATATATTGTTTAAAATTAACAATATGTGAATAAATGTAACACCCTTATCAAATAGTACAGTACGTACATTAGGTTGCAAAAACAATTACCATGATTGTTCGAAGTACGCTCTAATTATGTTATTTATTAAAATCGAGTAAATTTTTTTTTTCGACTTGTAATCCCAATATACCTCTTATCCAACTTCTTTCACCTTAATTCATCTCATTTTATAATTCCTTTTTACTATTTGTCGATGACCTAAAACTATCTAAATTTTTATTCCTTTAGCAAAACTTTCGGCAGTATAATGGCTTTAACTTTAACCTAGCAACCTGTAAATTCAAACAATAGATAGCCCATGCAGGGCACAACAACATATATATATCACAAATATCCACAACCATAACTCACAATATGTCATCCATTATAATATCTCGATCATCCAAAAGATATATAATTATCCATATACATGCCATAATACAAATCCAAAAGTCTATATAAATACATATTCATGTCTCCAACGTTACATACAAAATAATTCTTAATTGAATCTCCAACCAGCCTACTCCAAAAATGAGGCATGCTTGCTCCTCCAGATTGCTCTAATCAGTAAAACTACGTGCTGAATATTAAATATGCTTAGTGGTGGTTGCTAATCCAAAAATTTCCACTACTTAAAATTCATGCTCACACATTTAATTTATTTATTTTAATTTCATTAATTCTAACATTAGAATTATTTAATTACTAACTCCTTCATTATTAAGCAATCATACATTTTATATTTATTTTACTATTCAATTACATTTTAATCCTTTAATTAGTACTATTATCGTCAATTTACAATTTAGTCCTTAAAATTTTACTAAATTATAATATTAGCCTCCTTTCTCACTTATTTACAATTTTAGCACTAGTTAATTCTTACTTTTGCATTTGTTTCATTATGTAACATGCAAATTACCTCTTAGTCCCTACATTACTATTTTGTGCCAATTTACATGTGTAGACACCGGGTCCCGAGGCGGTCCAAGATCAGGATTACCCGATGATGAAATAGAAGACCGATTTTCAGCAAGAAATGTGAGAATCGATCGTTCCCTTGTCAAAGATGTGTTTTTCGGAAAATTATTAAAAATATATTTTTGGGAAAATTAAAATTAAAATGGAGTAAAAAAATATATTAATTTTGTGTCAAAATTAATAATAAAAAAAAAAAATCGCGAAGGCCGCCTGCGGCAGCGCGGGGCTGCCTGCACGGCAGGCTGCCCCAGCGCGCAGGGGCGCCTGCGCGGCAGGCTGCCCCAGCGCGCAGGGGCGCCTGCGCGGCAGGCTGCCCCAGCGCGCAGGGGCGCCTGCGCGGCAGGCTGCCCCAGCGCGCAGGGGCGCCTGCGCGGCAGGCTGCCCTAGCGCGCAGGGGCGCCTGCGCGCGAGGCGAGGGGCGCCACGCGCCCCCCTGCGCGCAGAGGCGGGGGGCGCCGCGCGCCCCCCTGCACGCGAGGCAAGCTGCCTCGCGCGCAGCCCCTGCGCGCGAGGCAGCTGCCTGCTGCGCGCGGTGCGGGGGTACCACGCGCGCAGCAGGCTGCCGCGCGCGACCTGTCGCCTGTTCCCTTTTTTCCGCTTTTTTTTTTTCAGTCAGATTTTCTTCAGTCTTTCACCATTTCATGCTTTTTTGGGTGAAACAAAAATAAAAGCTATTTTGTCCCTTCCTATTTTTGGCCAAGGCAAGTTTAAATGAGGTTTTTTTCCCTCATTTTGGAGGACGGCAGTTTTTTTTGGAGAAAAAAATCCTTTGGCTTTTCTCTCTATTTTCTTGGCTCCAGCAGCTGGTTCTTCAAGCTTTTTTCTTCAAAAATTTTCTTAACTTCTTTTTCTCTTTCTCAAGTTTTAGTCTTTGATTGCTCTTCAAAAATAAATAATTCATTTTCTTGAGTGATTTGGGCTTGGAAAATAAATTTCCTTTTGCTCAAATCATCCACCAAAAATATTTTCATCAAAGTATTTTCTTGATTTTATTTAAAAATATTAATTTCTACATTTTCTTCAAATACTTATCACCACAAATCTGACAAGAAAAATCGATCGAGACACCGTTTCCCCAATCTAAAAATTCTGAGGGTAAACATTCTTGGACTTGTTCTCTTTTATTTTTCTTGTACATTATTTATTGTTGTTAAAATTATTTTTGTTACTATTATCATGTCTATTATCTACTTTTGGCATTTTAATGTGTTAATATCATTACTATTATTTATTTATTTATTTAATTATTATTATTATTATTATTATTATTATTATTATTATTATTATTATTATTATTATATGGTTTTATTATGATTATTATGTCTACTATTCATCCTATTTATTGTTGCATTGCTATTTACTGTTGATACTTTGATTTATTTTGTTGCATTGCTATCATTGTTATGATTATTATATTTATTATTTGTTTGATTAACTCACTTTGAATATTTACTAATATTTTGATGTTAATTTTTGTATGAGTGTTAATTTGAGTCGGGCCTTGTGAGCGCCCCGCGACTCCCCGGATGGGTCGCAACGCGTGGAGGGTCACTTCGGTTTGGTGAGATCTTTTCGACTCTCTCTTTATGTGTTACGTGCTTATTTGTAAATAATTATTTTATTTGTGCACGCGTGCTATAAAAAATCACAAAAATATTTTTATAATTAAATCGGGATTTTCACTAATAAAATTGGGACCAACGTCCCTTATTTTAGCCCGACAATAAAAATGTCACAATTAAAACGAAGAGTCAACTTTTCTACATAAAATGGGATCACTCATCCCGGTTTTCCAATTCAAACAATCAAAATGACACTTCGAACCCTCTTTGAATTAATACGAAGGAACCAACGTTCCTAAATTTCGAACAAGTGCGAAGGAACCAATGTTCCTCAAATAATATCCCGATTTATGTATGTTCTTTTATTTTAATCTTGGGTGAGTGTTTTAAATTTAAGTTCATTTCTTTTTTGGGCCCTTGTAATAATTTTGGGGCAAATCTATTTATTTTTGGGGATTGTATTCTGTCCCGTTTATAGCTTCATTTCCTTCCAATGGGGGTTGTATTCCGCCCCTATTTCTCTTGTAATTGCGTGCTTGCGTGTTTACCGCTTTCATTTATCGCTTTCTCTATCTATTGTTTTATCGCTTTTATTTACTTCCTTTACGTGCTTGAAATGCGCTTTTACTTTTAATGCATCGCTCGTGTGAGATGAGAGATATAATTTTAAGAAGTTAAAAATCCATTTATAATTAACCAAAGCATAAATAAGAGGGAAGTTCCGAACACCATATCTCTGGTTTAGACCATTAGAGGTGAGAAACCCTTTCCCAATTTCTTGCAAATTGGGTGGCGACTCCAAATACCTCAAAGGTGCCTTTAGGCGTCAATAGGCTAGGTACTTCTCCCCAATATTCTATTGGGAGGGATATACCGATGATGCCTCATGGCGCCCATGATCAAAAGATGCGAACCTTCATACCTCGAATCCCAAAGGCGGATTCACAAGCGAGGGCCCTTGCTGGGTTACCGAGTTCGGCGCGCGTCACAGTGGCAACTCCACTGGGGACTTTGTGTTTGAGACTTTGCTCCGAAAGTGCTTTGGTTAAAATGTATAATTGGGTTTTTAAAACTTAAAATTCTATCTCTTTTCGAAAATTGCATCATATCATTTTAGAGCCTTAGACTTACGCTAGTTGGTCCCTATCTTACCCCGGTGCATTCCCGAAGCACGACCCTACTTTCACTCATTGTAGGGAAGTGTTAAGGATAATCACCAGCCCAAGCCTTGTACCTTTTGGTATATCAAAATGACGACCCGATCGGTCGCTATACTCATGACGAGTTAGACCCGTCGGCAGGGATCATGCTTGGGTAGCCCTAAAGTAAAATCACCTTGACCAAAGCTCATGTACTGGCAAGTAAAAACTTCCCCTAGGTGGTATGTTCCTTAATACGATGCTTGTGATATGGGCCGTCACGTATTAAACAAAATCAAGCAAATCAAGTGGTCTTTTATCAAAGGCTTTCATGCCCCGTTGGGCCCACTTTGGTTTGATCGAATTGTCCAAATACTTAATGGCCAAAACCCATACAAATGAGCATTAGATTAAGACTGTTATGCTGCCGGTTTTCCACCGTGCACTATACGTGTCTGATGGGTTCCCTGTTAACCCTCGGATGAAGCCCACCTAGGAAAGAGATCGCACAACCCCGTGTGTGGGAGTGATAAGGTTGGAAGGATCTACCTGTCTGCATGTGGTTGTAAATGTTGCACGTCATGCTCATGCATCACATGTCATCTATGCATCATTCTAACCCCTTTGATTTTTCAGCCATCATACACCATTCACCTGGAAGGTTCTGGGGTCCTCATAGCTATCTGAAGAGTAAGCAGAATTCGAAGTGGTTGGCAGAAATCTACCATCTTAGTCAAAGCATCCATAGACATTGGGAATGGCTAGTCCTTCGCGACAGATTGAAGAGGCCCGTGTCATGATTGCCCGAGAACTAGATGAAAAGTTTGAAAAACTTGAAGGGAGGTTGTCAGCCATAATTAAGGAAAGGTTGGACGCCGCGGCTCTAATTCTTCAAGCTCAAGTCACTGCAGCTGCACTTAACCGATTTGAGCTAGCCACGACCAAAAAGGAGTGTGAGATGATGGCGGTAATGTCTCAATTCGCTCTTGAGCCTAGGGGCGAGACGACACCCAACTCACTGATCGAACAAGTGGAAAGAGGGAAAGGTCTAGGGCCCTTACAGCCGATGGGTCCTCTCAGTCCCGCAGACACTAAAAAGAGATTAGCTGATCTTGAGGAGGAGATCATGAGGTCCAAGCTTGCAACTACCCGGACACCTCCCGATGGGGCCGTTACTAGCCCTGCAAGTCTCGGAATTGGTTACTATGGTGATAGCAGAGGTACAAAAAGGATGGGGAAAGCGCCAATGGTTGAGATGGCTCAGAGGCGTTACTCTAATTTAGGCAGACCTTTATCTTGGGTCCTGGAAAGGCTGATGAAAAAGGGGGTGTTACAACCATTGCCGTCTAAGCTGGCAAAGACCTGGGGGCAGCCCGGGCACAAGGAAGGCGAGTACTGCACATACCACCAACACACTGGCCATATGACGGACAATTGTGTTAGGCTGAGGCACGAGATTCAGGATCTGATCGATAGCAACCAGATCACAGATCCTGAATGCCGCCAGGGTAGTCACGGGAGCTTAAGTTTTGCAGGGGGCGATGGAGAAGGTTTTAGAGCCGCAAGGACCCCAACTTTCGGAATGACTCAGAGTCATTATGCCATACTGAAAAAACCCCTATCCAAGCACTTCGCTCATTTTGTCAGCAAGGGAAAAATACAGTCAATGCCGGCCCAACCTGCCAGGGGCCAAGGGCGCCCCAATCACCGAGCCGATCTGTATTATGCCTACCATCAGCGTACCGGGCACGAGACTGACGAGTGCCGAATTCTGAGGAGGCAAATTCTACACTTAATTGATGAGGAGCTGAGAAGTGAGGAGAATGGTTCCCAAAAGTGATAATAGGCCGTTGACTGCAGCGTCCGCGTTGGCAAGAAGAAGAAGGAAGTAGCTATTTAGATGTTCTTTTTTATTTCTAAACTATTTAATGATGACAGTTTTAATTCTAGTTTTCTTGAATGAAATGGATGGTTTTGCTATCTTGTGTGATGTTTCTTATGATTTCATTATGCATAATCATGGCGCATTTACATTTGACATTGGTTCAACTAATGCCATTCCATTCAATCTCGGAACTTTGGGAGAACCCAAAGAAAATCTTGATAGCATCTGTTATGACTCCTGAAGTGAGATAAAAACTTGAGAGATTAAAAAAAAAAGCCTTTGCCCGGATCTGGTATGACATGCTGAAAATTGATAAGGACATTATTGAGATCAATACTACTTCCACGCGCCAACATGACGACGAACTGAATGTTGAAAGCCATTTATTTGCACTCCCACGACATCTGGGATGCATATGATACCACCAAATAAGATCAAGCTTCGAAAGCTACATCAGGAGTTAGGTGAATGAAACTCAAGACCTTCACGAAGAAAACATAGCTCACCAGAATACAACTCATCAGAACCAAACAACGTGAACCCTTTCCTCTCATCCATTTGAAATGTGTACCCCAAAAACAATTATGATCGACTCTTAACCATCCAGAACCCTTATAGCCAAAATTCTTGCTAAAGATATATGCCCGACTAGATTGAGCAACATGGTCCCAGTGGTTAAGATAAAAAGTGCACGTATGTGTAAACTTCAGGACTTGAGCAAAGCTTGTTAAAAGAAAGAAAATTGGGGCGAAAAAAAATTTGGGTTGTAAAAAAAAAAAAAAAAAAATTGTGGTAAAAAAAAAAAAATTGGGGGTGTAAAGAAAAGAGAGAATTGATCAGGGGGCAAGGGAATACTATTTGAAGAAAAGCTTCGCTCAAATCCTGTTGATCTACACATGCCTGCACATTGTCATTCTTCTTAGCTACTGAAAAGGATCTAAAAGGCTAACCCATAAACCATCCATCCAATCCCGGCCATTGAAAGGCTATTCCAGGGTTCGAACCACCAACACCGATAAAAGTACCCCAGATCATCCAAGCCCAACTTGTCACCCTATCTCAGCCATTGAAAGGCCATTCCAGGGTTGACCCACCAAAGCCAATAAAGGCCAAACGCGAAACTTCATATTCAAGCCCCAAATAAGGAACCCATCACCTCGACCAGTCTGCATAAGGGCTAAGACCAAGACTTTGATACCAAGGGGAGCCACTCTCAGAAGCAGCAATCCCCCTGACAGATGAAGATGACAGCGAATTCAACTAATGCTGACAAACTGAAGGAGGGTCCATGGCGGAGGCTTAAAAAAAAAAAAAAAAAAAAAGAGAAAATATTCAATCAAGAAAACCCGCGAGGGCTGATTGGAAACAGGAGTCTGATGCTTACAAGATCTACTCCGAGATTAGATGTAATTTTTGCATTCTGAATCCATGTTAAATGGTGATTATGTATAGAGAAATCGTGCTGAAATGCACACAGTTTTTTGCAAATACATAAAGCAAAAGCAGTTTAACTCATCATTTCCTGGTTCTTTTATAAAAAGTAAAATCTAAGTGGCTACTCTACTCCTGCTCTCGCCAGCCAGATGCCTAAGTTGTCGTGTCCCGTTGTCAGGTGCCGAACTGAGTATCCATCTTTTGCACTCACCAGTAGAAGTTACAGAATGGGTACCGAAAGGGGTATGACAGTTTTCGCCGGCGGTTGGATCCAAAGATCCTGATAGCGAGAGGTAAAGGTTGCAGAAAGGATTCCTCCCCGGAATGATAATGGGTCCCTAGCTGGGTCCTGGGTCATCCCGAGCTGACGAGCACGTCGGGCAATGATACAGAAAGTAGCTTGACAAAGCCCGCACAGGAGAACACACCCCGAAAATCCGTCGACGACTGCATCTGATTTCTCACTGAGTCTAGCAATGCCCTCGTTGTTAGGGAAGATGGGAATATGGCTAATACTGCTGCAGAAATTTGATGTGGAGTATGTCTCGAGAAAGACCATCAAAGGTCGGGCAGTTGCGGAGTTTCTTGCCGACCATCCAATTGAAGCAGACCGGCTAGAATATGAATTCCCCGACAAACATGTGGTGGCCATCACCGTACAGAAGTGGCAGATGTATTTTGATGGGGCAGTAAATAACGAAGGGGCCGGGACAGGAGTAATTCTAGCAACCCCAGATGGTGAGAAGCTCCCCTTAGCTAAGAAACTGAGATATAAAGCCACAAATAACGAAGCTGAGTACGAAGCCTGCGTCTTTGGGTTTGAAGCACTCTCAGCCATGGGGGCAAAAGTAGTAGAGGTCTTTGGGGACTCGTCCTTAGTGATCCGCCAAGTCAGGGGTGAATGGACCGTTAATGAAGAGCGGCTGTTGCCATATGTGAGGTGTTTAAAAGAACTAAGTGGCCAGTTTGGAGTCTGCACTTTTAACTACGTGCCCCGAGATGAGAACCAATTGGCAGATGCCTTAGCCACCCTGGTATCCATGTCGGATAACCCCAAGGGAATAGCCATGAGGCCTGTGCACATTTCTAGTGCAGACAAGCCATACTTTGAGACTGAATGAGTTGGGGATGTCGAGGCTACGGACGGAAATCCATGGTACTATGATGTCCAGAATTATTTGGAAAGGGCGGTATTCCCAGAAGAAGCCACTGAAAAGACCAGAGGATGATTCGCAAGTTGTCCACTCAGTTCATCAGTGTAAACGGTGTGCTGTACAAGAGACAAGCCGATGGCGTACAACTAAGATGCTTAGAGGGTAAAGAAGCCAAAAAGGTTATGGAGGAAACTCATACAGGGCTCTGTGGGGCCCATATGAATGGTCTGGCCCTAGCAAAGAAAATAATGCGGCAAGGATTCTTCTAGCTGACAATGCAGTACAACTCTAAATATGTGAAGGAGTGCCAATTATGCCAACAATACGCTAATCTGAGACACCTTCCAGTTTCGGAGTTGCGTAACCTGGCATCTCCATGGTCGTTCGCAGCATGGGGAATTGACATGATAGGAGAGATACACCCGACAGCCTCTAATGGGCACAGGTCCACTGTAGTCGCCATTGATTACTTTACCAAGTGGGTTGAGGCTGAATCCTTCAAGAAATTAGGCGCCCGGGAAATGGCCAGGTTCATCGAGCGACATTTGATCTGTAGGTACGGTCTCCCTCATCACATCGTGTCAGATAATGGGGTACAGTTCTAAGCTGAGACTAAGCAGATGATCAAGAGGTATGCCATCCAACACCATAAGTCCTCTCCATACCGACTGCAGGCCGACGGAGCAGTCTAGGCCGCTAGTAAGAACGTCAAGAAAATATTGGCTAAGATGGTGCAAGCCTATAGAGACTGGGCAGAGAAATTGCCATTTGCACTTGGGAAGGACCCTTCATTCTGAAGAAGCTTTTGTCTAAAGGGGCTGCGATCCTGACAGATAGTGATGGGGACGAATTCAGGAAGCCGGTCAACGTCGACAGATTGAAAAGATTCCGTGGTAAAAAAAAAAAAAAAAGGCCGTTAGAGATGAAAACCGTGACTGGCTCTCTAAGCAAAAGTTAGGCCAAAGGGCAGGGTGAAAACCTGGGAACAGGCAGTCTGCCCTACAAAAAAATTAAATAAATAAAAGCCGCTGGATTGGGTTGGGTCCATTCCAGGCAAAAAATAAGGCACAGGGTTATGTGAAAATCCGACAAGGACGCATCTCCCGCTAAGAAAAGCTAGTGTGAAAATCCACGAGGGACGCACTACCTTTAAAACAATGACGCTTGGAGTGATAAGGCAGCATTACCTTGGGCAACCCCTTTCAAGCAAGGACACACGTCGGGCAATCCTCCCTGAAGAATTATGAGTCAGAATCCATAAAGCAGGGCATCGCTTTCAGATGCTTGGGGGCATAAGCGATCACACGGAGCCATGAGTCGCTTCGGCAAAAGTTATCGCACCTCGACCCCTAGACCACTAAGATGAATGGTGTCACCTGCATTCTGCATAACATATGCACATGCACATGCATAACTTACCCTTGCATACAAGTTTTATTTTTTTTTTGTTTCTGCAGGAAAGTCTGGCGCCTTCACACACCGACAAGCTGGTGTTTATCAGTCGCTCAGCCGTGGTTTCACATGCCGACAAGCTGGTGTTTCATCAATCACGTCCTACAAAGTCTAGCGCCTTCACACACCGATAAGCTGGTGTTTATCAGTCGCTCAGCCGTGGTTTCACATGCCGACAAGCTGGTGTTTCATCAATCACGTCCTACAAAGTCTGGCGCCTTCACACACCGACAAGCTGGTGTTTATCAGTCGTTCAGCCGTGGTTTCACATGCCGACAAGCTGGTGTTTCATCAATCACGTCCTACAAAGTCTGGCGCCTTCACACATCGACAAGCTGGTGTTTATCAGTCGCTCAGCCGTGGTTTCACACACCGACAAGCTGGTGTTCTATCAATCGCGTTCTTCAAAGTCTGGCGCCTTCACACACCGACAAGCTGGTGTTTATCAGTCGCTCAGCCGTGGTTTCACATGCCGACAAGCTGGTGTTTCATCAATCACGTCCTACAAAGTCTGGCGCCTTCACACACCGACAAGCTGGTGTTTATAAGTCGCTCAGCCGTGGTTTCAAATGCCGACAAGCTGGTGTTCTATCAATCGCGTTCTTCAAAGTCTGGCGCCTTCACACACCGACAAGCTGGTGTTTATCAGTCGCTCAGCCGTGGTTTCACATGCCGACAAGCTGGTGTTTCACCAATCACGTCCTACAAAGTCTGGCGCCTTCACACACCGACAAGCTGGTGTTTATCAGTCGCTCAGCCGTGGTTTCACATGCCGACAAGCTGGTGTTTCATCAATCACGTCCTACAAAGTCTGGCGCCTTCACACACCGACAAGCTGGTGTTTATCAGTCGCTCAGCCGTGGTTTCACATGCCGACAAGCTGGTTTTCTATCAATCGCGTTCTTCAAAGTCTGGCGCCTTCACACACCGACAAGCTGGTGTTTATCAGTCGCTCAGCCGTGGTTTCACATGCCGACAAGCTGGTGTTTCATCAATCACGTCCTACAAAGTCTGGCGCCTTCACACACCGACAAGCTGGTGTTTAACAGTCGCTCAGCCGTGGTTTCACACGCCGACAAGCTGGTGTTCTATCAATCGCGTTCTTCAAAGTCTGGCGCCTTCACACACCGACAAGCTGGTGTTTATCAGTCGTTCAGCCGTGGTTTCACACACCGACAAGCTGGTGTTCTATCAATCGCGATCTTCAAAGTCTAGCGCCTTCACACACCGTCAAGCTGGTGTTTATCAGTCGTTCAGCCGTGGTTTCACACGCCGACAAGCTGGTGTTCTATCAATCGCGTTCTTCAAAGTCTGGCGCCTTCACACACCGATAAGCTAGTGTTTATTAGTCGTTAAGCCGAGGTTTCACACGCCGACAAGCTGGTGTTCTATCAATCGCGTTCTTCAAAGTCTGGCGCCTTCACACACCGACAAACTGGTGTTTATCAGTCGCTCAGCCGTAGTTTCACACACCGACAAGCTGGTGTTCTATCAATCGCGTTCTTCAAAGTCTGGCGCCTTCACACACCGACAAGCTGGTGTTTATCAGTCGCTCAGCCGTGGTTTCACTTGTCGACAAGCTGGTGTTTCATCAATCACGTCCTACAAAGTCTGTCGCCTTCACACACCGACAAGCTGGTGTTTATCAGTCGCTCAGCCGTGGTTTCACATGCCGACAAGCTGGTGTTTCATCAATCACGTCCTACAAAGTCTGGCGCCTTCACACACCGACAAGCTGGTGTTTATCAGTCGCTCAGCCGTGGTTTCACACACTGACAAGCTGGTGTTCTATCAATCGCGTTCTTCATAGTCTGGCGCCTTCACACACCGACAAGCTGGTGTTTATCAGTCGCTCAGCCGTGATTTCACACGCCGACAAGCTGGTGTTCTATCAATCACGTTCTTTCAAAGTCTGACGCCTTCACACACCGACAAGCTGGTGTTTATCAGTCGCTCAGCCGTGATTTCACACGCCGATAAGCTGGTGTTCTATCAATCACGTTCTTCAAAATCTGGCGCCTTCACACACCGACAAGCTGGTGTTTATCAGTCGCTCAGCTGTGGTTTCACACACCGACAAGCTGGTGTTTCATCAATCACATTCTTCAAAGTCTGGCGCCTTGACACACCGACAAGCTGGTGTTTATCAGTCGCTCAGCCGTGGTTTCACGTCGACAAGCTAACGTTCCTCAATCATGTGACCAGTAGTAATCCTATGATGCCGACAAGCTGGCAAGACCGAGTTCCGAACAGCGACCGCCTCAGGTACGCGTCTCTCCCTCTCTTTTCTGAATTTTGGCTCACTTAGGCGCATAGGTTCTAAGTTCCCCAAAATTGGGGGCAACTGTAGACACCGGGTCCCGAGGCGGTCCAAGATCAGGATTACCCGATGATCAAACAGAAGACCGATTTTCGGCAAGAAATGTGAGAATCGATCGTTCCCTTGTCAAAGATGTGTTTTTCGAAAAATAATTAAAAATATATTTTTGGGAAAATTAAAATTAAAATGGAGTAAAAAAATATATTAATTTTGTGTCAAAAAAAAAAATCGCGAAGGCCGCCTGCGCGCGAGGCGAGGGGCGCCGCGCACCCCCCTGCGCGCAGAGGCGGGCGCCTCGCGCGCAGCCCCTGCGGGCGAGGCGGGGGGCGCCTCGCCCGCAGCCGCGCGCCCCCCTGCATGCAGAGGCGGGCACCTCGCAAGCAGCCCCTGCGCACGAGGCGGCGCCCCCCCTGCGCGCAAGGCGGGGGGCGCCGCGCGGCCCCCTGCATGCGAGGCAAGCTGCCTCGCGCGTAGCCCCTGCGCGCGGTGCGGGGGCACCACGCGCGCAGCAGGCTGCCGCGCGCGCCCTCGCCTTTCTCCGCGCGACCTGTCGCCTGTTCCCTTTTTTCCGCTTTTTTTTCAGTCTGATTTTCTTCAGTCTTTCACCATTTCATGCTTTTTTGTGTGAAACAAAAATAAAAGCTATTTTGTCCCTTCCTATTTTTGGCCAAGGCAAGTTTAAATGAGGTTTTTTTCCCTCATTTTGGAGGACGGCAGTTTTTTTTGGAGAAAAAAATCCTTTGGCTTTTCTCTCTATTTTCTTGGCTCCAGCAGCTGGTTCTTCAAGCTTTTTTCTTCAAAAATTTTCTTAACTTCTTTTTCTCTTTCTCAAGTTTTAGTCTTTGATTGCTCTTCAAAAATAAATAATTCATTTTCTTGAGTGATTTGGGCTTGGAAAATTAATTTCCTTTAGCTCAAATCATCCACCAAAAATATTTTCATCAAAGTATTTTCTTGATTTTATTTCAAAATTTTAATTTCTACATTTTCTTCAAATACTTATCACCACAAATCTGACAAGAAAAATCGATCGAGACACCGTTTCCCCAATCTAAAAATTCTGAGGGTAAACATTCTTGGACTTGTTCTCTTTTATTTTTCTTGTACATTATTTATTGTTGTTAAAATTATTTTTGTTACTATTATCATGTCTATTATCTACTTTTGGCATTTTAATGTGTTAATATCATTACTATTATTTATTTATTTATTTAATTATTATTATTATTATTATTATTATTATTATTATTATTATTATTATTATTATTATTATTATTATTATTATTATTATTATTATTATCATTATTATATGGTTTTATTATGATTATTATGTCTACTATTCATCCTATTTATTATTGCATTGCTATTTACTGTTGATACTTTGATTTATTTTGTTGCATTGCTATCATTGTTATGATTATTATATTTATTATTTGTTTGATTAACTCACTTTGAATATTTACTAATATTTTGATGTTAATTTTTGTATGAGTGTTAATTTGAGTCGAGCCTTGTGAGCGCCCCGTGACTCCCCGGATGGGTCGCAACGCGTGGAGGGTCACTTCGGTTTGGTGAGATCTTTTCGACTCTCTCTTTATGTGTTACGTGCTTATTTGTAAATAATTATTTTATTTGTGCACGCGTGCGATAAAAAATCACAATAATATTTTTATAATTAAATCGGGATTTTCACTAATAAAATTGGGACCAACGTCCCTTATTTTAGCCCGACAATAAAAATGTCACAATTAAAACGAAGAGTCAACTTTTCTACATAAAATGGGATCACTCATCCCGGTTTTCCAATTCAAACAATCAAAATGACACTTCGAACCCTCTTTGAATTAATACGTAGGAACCAACGTTCCTAAATTTCGAACAAGTGCGAAGGAACCAATGTTCCTCAAATAATATCCCGATTTATGTATGTTCTTTTATTTTAATCTTGGGTGAGTGTTTTACATTTAAGTTCATTTCTTTTTTGGGCCCTTGTAATAATTTTGGGGCAAATCTATTTATTTTTGGGGATTGTATTCTGTCCCGTTTATAGCTTCATTTCCTTCCAATGGGGGTTGTATTCCGCCCCTATTTCTCTTGTAATTGCGTGCTTGCGTGTTTACCGCTTTCATTTATCGCTTTCTCTATCTATTGTTTTATCGCTTTTATTTACTTCCTTTACGTGCTTGAAATGCGCTTTTACTTTTAATGCATCGCTCGTGTGAGATGAGAGATATAATTTTAAGAAGTTAAAAACCCATTTATAATTAACCAAAGCATAAATAAGAGGGAAGTTCCGGACACCATATCTCTGGTTTAGACCATTAGAGGTGAGAAACCCTTTCCCAATTTCTTGCAAATTGGGTGGCGACTTCAAATACCTCAAAGGTGCCTTTAGGCGTCAATAGGCTAGGTACTTCTCCCCAATGTTCTATTGGGAGGGATATACCGATGATGCCTCATGGCGCCCATGATCAAAAGACGTGAACCTTCATACCTCGAATCCCAAAGGCGGATTCACAAGCGAGGGCCCTTGCTGGGTTACCGGGTTCGGCGCGCGTCACAACATGTTAATCCTTCTAATTAAGTCCTATTTACTTTAGTATTACTATTAACATCCAGTTTACTTATTTTTAGTTTACTTTTACAATTTTGCCCCCAGTATCAATCCGATAGAAATCTCTGAACCGGATACACAGGACATGGATCCCACAGGTCCGCTATAGTGAACAGTATATAGTAAATACGGTGACAGTGACAGTAATATTATCAGTACGGTAAACCATCATTAGCTTATCCAAGAGAGTCGCCATGACTCGCACCGTGGTATAAAGTCCCTATGACTAGCCAACTATATTCTGAGCTAAATTTAACTACCAGACCACTAAGGGCAATGTACATTGTTCATTTTCGTTAATTTTCAATTATTTCTTGAATCAATAGTTATCTTACACAATTAAATCATAAAGGGACACCTTTCGGCCTGCATGGCATTTTCACTTATAATTCATTCTTTCCTTACTAATTCAATTTCATTCCATTAATTAATTAATTCTAACTCCCCTTATGTCATAAACTCATTTTAATACAACATTCTTCACATTTCTCAATATAAACATAATGTAATATTACATTGCAAATATATTCAAATGCACTATAATAATTATAAATAAATTTATATATACTCAATTTTCATTATATATCCATTTCATGTCATTACACTTAACTAATTACCAAATTACACTATAACATATTCATGTATACCATTCGGCCAAGAATACATTTTCTTAATCAATTTTATTTTTCACTAATTT
This sequence comes from Excoecaria cochinchinensis, assembly GCA_947683425.1. NCBI lineage: Eukaryota > Viridiplantae > Streptophyta > Magnoliopsida > Malpighiales > Euphorbiaceae > Excoecaria > Excoecaria cochinchinensis. The sequence continues at coordinate 4,695,618 of CANTUQ010000149.1, forward strand.
ATCATTCATTTAGTTAAATTTTATCTTAATTAACATGTGCATTTCATTAATTTGCTTTAAATCATAAAATATACCCATATATAATATTTGGCCTCCATTAGGTTCATAACATGCAATTTATTTATTTTTGCCATAAGCATTCAAATCATCATTTTCAACATCTCTAAACATTTTTATAAGTTTATTTCATTTTAACATGCATTTATCACACATATGCCATACAAAAATAACCTAAAATCATACTTAATCAATAGAAATGGGTGGATTTTGTAACCACAAACCTCAATCACTTGCTTTAGGCCTCCTGCACTTCCTTCTCCTTGCCTTTTTCCTTAATTTGCCTTCCTCACCTTGATTTCCTAATAGTGGCCGAATATACCACCCAAAGAAACCATAATTATTTTATTTCCTTTATTCAATATAACATCATAAATGTCTCCTACATACCCCAAAATACCTATTTAAACATTTGAACCAAATTAAAAACATCAATTTCATATACCTCAAATGTGTGCCCTAACTTCCAATCCTTAATTTTTTCCACTTCTAACCCTTAAAATAAAATCTAAAGACCACTACTAGGTTTCAAAGGAGCTAAAATTTGATTAGAATGCTTGGATTTAGGGAGAGATGTGAGAAAAAATTGAAGAAATTTGGTGAAGAGAAAGAGAGAGGAGTTTGGCCAAGGAAGAGGGAGGGAGAGATGGAGAGAAATGGAGAGGATTCTAGGAAATTATAATATTTTAGGATATTTATAGGTAGTTCAATGGGTTACGCTTGGTCCAACCAAGTTGGCCCAACCAATTCTAAGACCATTTAAGTTATTAAGCGCATTATCCAATCAAAATTATTTCTCTCACTCCCCAATCTTAATGTCTCTCAAAATTAATTCCATAATTCATGAAATATATTAAATATCCCACACATAAATTTTTAGCTCAATCAAAGACCATTTCTCAGTCCGATAATTATTTACCTGTCCGATAGTTGAATTTTCAGTATCAATATAAAATTATTTTTTCATTACCATCTGATTCTACTCATTAATATGAGCGCATTTATATTTTTAGTTTATTTTTTAGAGGTCCGTAGCATCAATTATGGCCCGATCAAACTTAGGTCAAATCTGGTCAAATTGAGCTGAATTTGTTGATCTGAGGTGACAGATGATGAGGGATGCTCTTCTGTCACTAGGGATGCCTGTATGTCAATGATAGACACCCGAAATCAATTTTTCCACTTCTTTTCGCATTTTCATGGCCTATTTGATCTCTATTTGATCCCAAATTTCACGCTCGGACTCGTCATGACCAATATTTACTGATGATCAAATAAAATATTTATCGTTCACGGGTGTATTTTTCACCCCGGGTCCACCGATCAACCTCATAAAATACTGTTCATGACTAAACTGGTATTTAGGCCGTTACAATAAATGTATTTATTTTAATTTAAATTTCATGTTTCTATATGTTAGCATGTGATATAATTTTATTAGTGTGATTGTTTGATGATGAAAAATCTTAGTATAAAATCCACCACTAGGCATGAAATGCTTAGCGTGTAGTTTGTTACTGCTTGTGGGTATAATATGAGTAGATAGAAGTTCTGGAAGGGGACAAGGCAAATTGTAAAATTCTGGAGCCCGACCATTGAGAAGAAGTAAATTTTATTTTTGAAAATGGCATGTATATGTATATAACATTATATGTATAAAGAAGAATATTATGTATGTAAATTAAAGATATGAAGATAATGTAACTTATGTAATATTTTAGGGGAATGACAAAGGTTGTTATGCTTTAATGATTGATGTTTGTTGACTTTGTTATATAATGAGTTATGTAGGGTGAGATGGTTGAAAACAAATTTTGGGAGTGTTAAATTAAAATGTGCAGGAAGGATAGGAGTAATTACTGTCGTTATGCCGCCGAAAAATTTATCAAATGGATAGTAACCACTCGTTAAAGTGATCAATTTTTGCATGACAACAAAAAAATTACTACCAAATTAATGAGAAAACAATATGTTGATATGATTTAAGAAAAATTAAGAAGCTGATTTGTAATACCAGATACTCGTGCTAATATTCTGGTATACGGTGTTACATTTAGTGGTATCAGAGCGATGTTTAGGCAGTCCTAAGATTAAAGAGTATTTTAAGATGGATGAAGTGATATCATATACATGCAATAAATGAATGTTTGTGATAAAGGTGATTTTAGGAATTAATGTATACATATCCCTTTTATTTTATAGTTAAAGAAATGGCATTCAGCTCAAGAAGACAGAAGAGAAAGTAGAAAGTAAAGCATCTACCGGTATAGGAGACCGATACGCCATAGATTGTAGTGGCCAGCCTGCACCACCTCCTGCAACATCGGTACCACCATAGCCGGAGCTGTTAGGAGTATACCCTAAGGCCCATATAAATTAGGGACACTTTCTTTGTGTATAGACTCAAGATTATTTATGAGAAGATACCATCCATTTATTAATACTATGTCATGATTACCTCTAGTTTGACTTCGTATCTTAAATTAATAAATGAAGTCATTGGTTTTATAAACACAGTGCAAAGACAATCATGAAAGAGTTCATGATGTGAGATGCTTATTTCATGCAAATGTGTTAATACTTAAATATCCCTAGTCATAGTATTAACAAGACATGAAATTGTTAATATAGACAAACTAGCACAAGTTATGCTTTTTGAAAGGTTCGAGTAGTGGTTCTCATAATTGTGATTATGGAAATTATAAAAGCTAACATGTGGATGCTTGATAGAAGAACAAGTACATTAAAGACCTGCCAAAAGAATCCTCACATGGATATTAAATCTATGGCAATGAGGAATCTTGTCATAGCAGTGGTGCAAATATCCTCATACTTGAGATCACCAAAGTTATCTTAAGTAGTGAGTGGTATATTTTGACTCTATAACTACTTACCTTCATCGAGGGGTGAACACACTTAGAAGGTTGGGTATATCATTACCTACTTGAAAATAGTTGAGTGATCAATAAAGAATTTACTATCCCAGATTTATTAAGGGAGTTATCTCACTTGTTCAATAATACCCTTGTTTAGAAAATCTCTAGCCAGAGTAGAATGCCAAGGTTGATGAGATCCACAAAGGGCATTTTAGGAATAAAGGTTAAATTATTCAAACAACTATATTTAGTTTTATATGAGTTGACATTATCCATACCCAAAATTCTAAGAGAGATAAAGTAATGTGAAATGAGTAATTGCAAGGTAACTATTATATGGAAGGGTTGAGTCAAAACCACTTGACTTTTCTGTCACTTAGGTAATCATGATGCTTGGCTAGAAGCCTTTCATGATTTGTACAATAACATAAGTCTAAATATTAATTAGAGAATTAATATTTAGACTTATGTTATTGTACAAATCATGAAAGGCTTCTAGCCAAGCATCATGATTAAACCACTTGACTTTTCTGTCACTTAGGTAATCATGATGCTTGGCTAGAAGCCTTTCATGATTTGTACAATAACATAAGTCTAAATATTAATTAGAGAATTAATATAGTGATTTAAAGTGTTTAAATCATGCAATTCTATAATTGCAAATATATCTATACTGCCAAGTGAATCAGAAACCCAATGGGTCACATACCACTAGAGAAAGGACATTATGGTAAAATGATATATGTAATAATATTTGATATTTTTATTATATAACAAGATATATAAAGAAAAATAATTAATTAAAGGAGTTTAATTAATTGTTTATGCGCAGAAAACACCATAGAAGAAGTTCGTGGATCTTTCTATGTATGATTTGTAATAATGGATCAAATTGGACCATTTTGATTTGAAATAAAATATTATTAGACTATAAGTGTTATAGAAATGAATAATATTTATGGATCACTTGGATAATTATTTTCAAGCTAAGAATAATAGTCATCTACGTAGAAGCATGATAGAAGGCCTTAGTAGCCTAATTTTTCGCTAAGTCAAATTAAATATGATCTATAAATGTTATGGACTTGACATATTTAATTTGGTTGAATTTAAAGTTCATTTGAATAATTAAATCCAAGTCCACGTAGAGAAACCCAATAAAAGGGTCTCTGCACATGGCCCATTTAGAATAGGCCTAGACTGAATTTAATTAAGCCAAATTAATTAATTAATTAATTAAGAGTTAATTCCAAATTAATTCTCCTGCTATTTTAAAGTTCTAATCCCATTAGAATTATATTTACCTTGGAGTATAAAAGTAGAAGTTCAGTAGGAATTGGACATAAAAGTTTTATTCTCTTTTTCTTTCCTCTTCTCTAGCCAAAATCATCCACTAGCCTTAGATGAGTTTCAGATACTCCTCTCTCAATATTGATTGGTTCTCTTGCCTTTTCTCTAGTTTGGAATAACATTAGAGGTGTTCGCAATTAGACATTGTGCTTTATGACAACCTGGTGCGAAGTAATGAACTGTTCAACAACCCTCAAAAGTGAATTTCCAATATCCTAGTTAGGTTCTCGTAATTTTATGGCAAGATATTAATAACTATGGTTAAAATTTTTAAATTTTCACCTTGTGTATGATGCATGTAACCATAGAATTCCAACATGGTATCAGAGCCTAGGTTTTGCCATGAAATTGCGATTTTAATTATTCCGTAAAATACTTTTTTATTTATGAGTTATTTAATTTTCATGTATTTTAATATTTGATTTTGATGTCCATGAATGTTAGATTAAGAAATATTTATTTATGTAATTGTGTGATTAAAATAAAAATAAAAAAAAGGAAAATTTTGATTTTTTTTTTTTGCCAGAGAAAACTCTATGCACAGAAGAAAAGTCATATGTGAAGAAGAGATAGTTTTTAAGGGCTGTTCTAATTCCTATTTTGATCCATGCAAAAAGTATTTTGATGATAATTTATATTTTTAACATGTGATATTAAGCCGTAGGATCAAATAGAATCAAAATTGGTTAAGTTTTACATGGAAATTAGTTTTGCTAAAAAGTTCAGTAATCACTGTTCTTTAAGTGTCCTTGATATGTTCATAGTTAGACCGAGATTTGATCTTAAAATTATGATACATCAGATTCATTAAAATATTTTTAATTAATTTGATTAATTATAATGGGCCCTAAGTCAATTGGATTGGAATTAGTTAGCTAAAACTATTTAGTAGGCTTAATTAAGTCTACGGGCTTGATCTAAGTTAGCAGATGACTTGGTGGGCCCAATGAGCTAATTTAAATTAATATTATAGACTTTAAATAAGTTTATTAATGGGTTTTAAGGACTGTAGTGAGCGTAATAGATGTTTGACCCATTCTCAAAGCCCAAAAGGCCCAAACGTACAAAACTAGTTTGTGAGTGAACACAAAATTAGGATTTATGGTGTGAATTTCGGCTTACCCATAAATTTGAGCCCAAATTGATTTTTAATTATTTTAAGATGATCAATTAATAATCAATGGGATTGATAATTAAGATAAGAACACATGCATGTTAAAAGTTTCCTAACATGGAAATAGTTTCCTAATTTTGATATTTTCTTAATTTAATCACATTAAGATAATAACTCATAGCATATTTCAAGAGTTGAAATAAGTTAAGTATTCTAATGTATGGCTTTAATTTTATGCATTAGAATTGCATATAAGGGTGAACGTTTGGTATGATGGATAGTTATGGACTAAGGCCCAATATGATTGAGCATGTGCATGTTTCAGCCCATGAGAACTTTCATGTCCTAGCCAATTTCTTTTGCTTTGTATTTTTCAACTTGTAATATGTAGTTAGATTACATGGAATAAAATTAGAAGTAGAAAAGAAGACTGTAAGCAAAGAGCAAAATGGGCCAAATGGAGATCCAAGAAGAAAATAGTTGTAATATTTTTTTTTATGTTATCATGCATACTACATAGGTTTGACCTTTTGATCTCTCTTTTGGCTTAGGGAGGTCAATGTAGTAAATTCCATAACTATATCATATTTGTATGCTTTATATTTAAGTGATAGATATAGGATGCATACCAATGTATTCCAATCATGTATTATAAGACTTAATTAACAAAATTCTTTAAATTTGTACTCAGATACATAAGCCTTCCACTAATTGGATGAGAACTAGAGTTCTTTATAGTATGCATTATTGACCAAAGTTAAGCCCACATTATATCGAATATGTTCAAATCCAATTAATAGGCCATCTTAGCTATCCCATTAGCTTGTTGTAAATCAGCATTCATATAATTATCACAAACTCGGCAATGAGCATAGTAGATCATACATAACAAGTTAACTATTTATATTTACTTTTATTTTGTTTATTTAGTTTTTCCTGCAATTCAATGACGTGGATAACAGGTATTGCATTGGTACCCTGAGGTACAGTAAATTTAGTGTATCCATGGATACTCACATTTGCATTGGTACCCTAAGGTACAAAATATCAACATATTCAGTGTTTCACATTGAAGAATCCAGCAAGGATTCAATTCGCATTGTGATTCCAGAGGAATCGGACGCATTGGCCTGCAACACTTTGACCCTATAGGCATGCCTATCTATCCACTACTTGACTCGCAGGCTATAATTATCCAATTCATTTGTTAATTCAATTAACCACAGATCCAGAAGTTACAACAAGTCATTTGTAACAAACAACAAATTCACATTCTTGGTCACATCATGCCATTATTTTAACTCATCACATAGCTCATGAAATAACTTGGCATAGATTATAATATAACAAACCATATAAACTCATTACTCACATATGATCATCCCATTTGATATCAGCATTAAGTACTTATTAAGTGTTATATACTTAACTAATCATTGCTTTACCATTCGGATATCAATCATGAATAACTAAGAATTCTCACAAAAACAAGGTACCTCACGGTCACAACCATTTTGGTTGTCACCGTGATATACCAAAGGTTTTAAAACAGAATGTAATCTAGGGTATCTCATGGTCATAACCATTTTGGTTGTCACCGTGACATACCAAATGTTTCAAAATAGAATGTAATCTATGATATCTCACGGTCACAACCAATTTGGTTGTCACCGTGACATACATCAATTACCCGAGCAGAATGCGACTCTTGAGTCTCTCACGGTCACAACCATTTTGGTTGTCTCCGTGACATACTCCTTTGGTTCAAGGCAAAATGTAAATCAAGATACCTCACAGTCACAACCCTTTTACCGTGACATACCAAGTTCACTTTGGGCAGAATAGAATTCATGGTACCTCACGGTCACAACCAAATGGGTTGTCATTGTGACATACCAATAACAACCAGGCAGAATGTAAACCTTGCATACCTCACAGTGGCAATCTCTTGGTTGACACCGTGACCTATGCAAAGGTTGCAAAACCCAATCTTTGCAAACAAACTCTTTTCTCATATCATTCACAAAACTTACCATTCAACCATTTTACTCTTATATCCATATGCCAACCAACTTATTAATTAGCATATTACACAATTTCCATCTCAATTAACTCAATTCAAGATGCATAGAATTAAGCACATTACATGTTCCACAACCCTAGTTATAGCTCATCATATTATAAGCATCTCTTGTTCACATGCCATTAGAGTTCCTCAAGAAATCATATACCATCCAACATTTCATACCAATGACACAGCTAATATCCAAATGCCAGCATTTAACATTCAATATAACCAAAATCAACTAGCACATAACAAAACAAATCAAGTTTCCCAAACCTTGTCGCCTAAGCTCCTATTGCTCACTTAGCACTAGATTCACCAACTTTGGCCTTTCCCTTGCTCTTCTTCAATTCTTCAACAACCAAATCAAGTCCAATTTCCATAATTGGGATACCCATGTCAATATCCACAGAAATTCAAAGATCTAGAAATAGAAAAAGAAGAAAGGCACAAGCAATCAATTCTTACCTTGCTGCATTTCAGATTCTAAACATAAGCAACCAACAACTCAACATTTACAGGTTTCTTAAGAGATGCACGAGTAAAAAGAAGAAGAAAAGAGAAGAACTGAACTATAGCATGCAGAAAATGTTCTGAAAATTCTCTCTCTTAAGCCTTATATTGCATGCAAGTGGATGAGGTGGCATCACCATCAATGGACACCCGGAAATCCACTCACCCACACCAAATCTGCCTTTAGTTAATTAATCACTATCTCCCTTAATTAACTCCCATTAATCTAATCATGCAAAGTTACATATTGGCCACTTAATTTACTTTATTTCTTTAATTAGGTCCTCAATTATCAACACTTAAGTCCTTATTCATTTACAATTAATCCAGATTTTACAACACACTTCCATTTAGCATGCTCACTACTCACAATTAATCACTTTACCACTAAGGTACATGTACGGCCGTTACATGGTTAAATTCTCGTGCTTAGCTTACTAGCTTAGTGGGGAAAATATATAATGTAAATGACCTCTCATAGAAGTCGTCAACAACACAAGCACATATAAACATGTAGCTATGCATATAATATAGTAATGCTAAACATAGTAATGCTTGTTCACAGCATAATCATATAATATGCAAGAAGAATTTATAACTATATGAATCCCATTTCAACAGTCTATATAACCTACATTATTAAACTTATTAGTTTATATCGATCATATATTTATTTATGCGTAATCTAGTTACAAATAGAATTTAGGTCATACATTGTTATGCATAAATAAAATCATACAGGATTTATAGTGACCATAACAGTATACATATGCAAAAAGCGCATAAACATGTAACACATAAAATGTGTATATCAACTGCATATACCATTCATAAATCACATTGGAATGTTCTCTTACAATTTATGCATTTTGGGAGTTTATTTTCACTTATTCAACAATTACCACTTATCTCTATTCCACATATTCATTTTTAGATCAAATATTCATGTTCCAAAATATAAATGCTAAATACACACATCCAATTCTCATGTGTCAAAATATTCTCATATAACCATAATATGAACTTATACACTCAAAATCATTCTTTAGCAACTTTATTATTTCATGCATATTTTATGCCAATTCTTTAATTTATAGTAATTCATTTAGGAATATAAACAAGTTCTCAATATCTCTTTCATATGATATTCACATGTATATACTTATCAATGCATTTTCAATATAACATAACTTTGCAAACATATTTCAAGTATATTTTCATATGTCATACATTTGCATGTATAAGTATGCATATATCCAGATATTCATTTACTATGATCATATAAAGCATTTCATTTGTTTTATATCATATCTTTAACATATTCCTTATCTTTTTCTTTTATTAACTGTGATTAGCCTGCAATTTTCTGTGGGTGTGGATAAGCAGGAGAAATACAGGCACACCCAAAGGTACGAAATATATAAATACCCAAATGTATACTATACAAGCGTACCCAAAGGCATAAATCATGTGAATACCTGAAGGTATCATATACGGGCTCACTTGATGGTACGAAAAATATAAGAGCCATTTAGTCTCAAAGGGTGGTCCCTAGGTGTCGAAACCTATAGGGTGCAAGTGGGTCTTTAAGAAGAAGACTAACATGGAAGGTAATGTGGTTACCTATAAAGCTTGCCATGTGCCTAAAGGATATTGTCGAATAAAAGGTATCGATTTTGATGAAACCTTTTTCCCTTAAGGTAATGCTTAAATCAATTAGAATACTTCTTGCCATTGCTGCTCATTATGATTATGAGATATGGCAGATGGATGTGAAGACAACTCTCCTTAATGGAAATCTGACTGAGGATGTGTATATGACATAACTTGAGGGATTTACACATAACACCACCTAACCACATGTAGAGCTTTACTACAATGGCTATAAAGTGCCACAACACAAACACATGCACATGAACCAGTTTCCATACAAAACTTAGGATTAATAAATTTCGTTAAAACAATATTAGATTACCTTCCAAAAATTCATGCATTAATTACATATCATTTATAATCCTACCTCAATTTATGCTTTACATAATGTAACTTCCTTAATACAAAACTTTGGTTCACTTATACATGCCAACTTATAATAACACAACTTATACTATTACAAAAATAACCTACATAAACAGCGGACCTACTGTGTTGGCCGTTGGTGATGCGAGAATCTCTTCGAAAACACTTATCTTCGAAAACCTACATGGATAAAACATCCATGCTAACTGATAACGCTTAGTGGGGAACAACAACTCATAATATCCTTATATAACGATCATTATATAATATCATGAACATGCCTTGTATTAACACATACATATGGTATATCACTTATGATATCTAAGAGATCATATATCATCATATATATACATCACGTACTCACGGTTTAATAACATAACTCTCACATCGTGCATAAGTTGACATTGCTTTATTCACCACACATCATTCATTCTTTGCCTTTGTAATACCCCAATCCCATCCGCTCACACAACTTAGCTGCAGCAGTCGAGAATGGTTGTCATAACACACATCACATGCACATCTCAAATAATTACCTTAACATAAACAATCCTATACCAATTAAATTTATACGCATGCAGCGGGAGACATTCACTATGCATACATAATTTCATACTTTCATATTAGATTACATCATATTCACCAAAGTTATGCTATAATTCTTACATGCCCAAAAGTTATAAATTACATATATTCATAATACAAAAGACAAAAAAACCTACACTAAGCAAAGATGTCCTAGTGTGTTGACCAACTGCACTACGGCAATGTCCTTCGAATCACTTCACTATAGAACTTACACGGATAGAAAACCCGTGCTAAGCGATAACTCTTAGTGGGGAAACAATAACAATATACGATATATATATATATATATATCATATTATTAAGCACACTACCATTACTCATGAGACATATAAAAAAATCATATTCAATAGACATCACTACAAAAAAAACTCAATTTAGCGACGGACACATTTCTGTCGCTAATTAGCTACTAATTTGTGACTAAATTTAGAATTAGTCGCGAAAGACATATTTTTTCAATTTTAGCGACGGAATTGTGACGAAAAAAAAATCCGTCGCTAAATTTTAGCGGCAATTTATGGCGCCTTTTTTTGCGACTATTTTACGACTAAAAAATCCGTCGCTAATTTTTGCGACTACTTTAGAGACTAAATAATTAGGCACTAAAATAGCGACGGTAATTTCAATCGCTAAATTTATAGACAATTTTATCTATTTTATTTGCGACGGTTTTAGCGACTACATTTCTTGTCGCTAAACTATCTTGAACTAGGTCATTTTGGGCTTCCCCTCCCTTCTTTCTTTCCTTTTCTTTATTTTCTTCCTTTACCCTTTCTCTGCCCCAATCCCGTTCAAGCTCCCCTCCCTCAATCTGCTCTTCCTCCCCGTCGCTTCCCGCCACCCAGCCCCCCTGTCCCCGCTGTCAGCCAGCCACGTTGCCTCCTCTCTTTCCCCCTCTTTCGCGTGCAACGGCAGCAACTGCTGCCCTCCTCCTCGCTCATTTGGAGTCGGGATTTGCAACCTTTCGATCCCCATCTCGCTCTCTCTGATCCCCATCTCGCTCTCTCTCTAACCACGCTACTTCTGTCTGTTCCTTCCAAAATTCAATTTCCCAAAATCCCTAGATTAAGTGGAGTCTGGGGATAAAGATATTGCTACTTTTTTTGTACTTTGATGTCATCGAAAACTATCTTGCTGTCTGTTGATTTCTTTCTGACCAATATTCTTTTGTTAATTTGAATATGAATTTGCAGGTTTCTATTTTGGCTGGTACCCTTGCTTGTTTGGATAGAGATGCACCTCACTACAAAAAGTATGTATAACATTAAAATGCCATCTTTTGAATGTCTTACTGCATGTGTACATACGACATAACAAGTTAAATGAATTAGTCCTAATGTTGCTAATTCCATCAATGGCTCTTGTGATCTTTCTCTAGCTTTCGGACTATGAAATAGTCAATCCTTGAAGAGATTATTTTTTCAAATTTAATTTAGGAAATTTGCATCTTAGGGACCTGAAGATGGTCTTATTCCTTTAATTTACTTATGGATGCTAAACAATTGTTTTGACAAGTGAATCCTTTTTTTTTTTGGCCATGTAGCGATACAAACTATTCTAGAATGGATAACTTGAAATTTCTTATTTATCGTTAATTGGACCTAGACTAGAGTCTGAGGTTTGGAGTTGAATAGAACAGAAATCATATGATTTTTTTAATATGAGTGCTGAATTTTGTTGATTTATTGGTCGAACATTGTTATCACTAATTATTATTATTATTATTATTATTTCTGATGTAGAGATGGATATAATGACTTCAATACATTCTACATACAAGTAAGTAGCTCAATTCTAGATTCTGCTATAGCAGATGGGTAATTTTGAACTATTTTAATAGGTGGATCTTCCACATTTTTCTTGACGGTGGGACTATTATTATGTTATATTGCTTTCTTTTTATGTTGGGAAATAAGCTATTGCAGCCGGTTGTTTCTATAGAATTTGTTATTCATTTTTCCAAGTGTGCCAATTAATATTCTCAGGGGTATAGTCTATTTGATGAATTTGTTAAATGATTTTCAATGGCAGAGTTCATAAGCTTGTTAATTGCCTTTGGTATACAAATATGTGATTGCGTAATTTGATTGTTAAGATGCTGAATTGAGATGAATAGATAGTAGTAAACTTGATTGATGGAGTGCATCCAGAACGATCTTTTAGTTTTTTGTTGGCTGAAAGGAAGTAGTTAATGGTAATTTTCTTCAATATGTTAATTATAGCTTGAGAAATAGATTACTGATGTGGATAAAAGTGAGCCTGCATTAGTGCCAGAATGGTTGAAAAGTGGTGGCAGCGTAAGCCACCTAGCTGCATCAGCATCAGCATTATTTCATTCTAGTAATCATTTTCTATAATTTAACATTTCGTATTTGATTACTGAGATATTGTAGAATTGCAAATAAAAGATGGAAATGCAACACATATCTTTTTATGTTTACCAGCATATTTGTGCGATAGTGAGTATGCTATTTATTTACATTATATGTCAGAGAAGCTTATTTAGAAGTCATTTTAGATGAATAATTCTAACTGGCAATGTCCTTGTGATTTTTGGGAGAATATGTGGGTCCTGATTCAGTTGCTATTTCTTTTATTACCTTATGATATGTGAAGTTCAATTACATATAATTAATATATGGATCATGAGGTGAAAATTTATCATTTTATTATCTTTTTAGCTGCTCTCTCACTATAATGTGCACGTTTACTTTGATGATGGAGTTCTACCTTTTGTGAGTTCTAATAAATTAAAAATTCTAAGTTCCTTTCGGTCCTAATAGTGCAAATCAGGCTATAATGAGATATCCTGTCATTTTACCTTTTCTCGTTTCTTTTTATATTTCTTGTAATATTTTGATTTTCGTTTGTAGATCCAAGTGGATTTCCAAAGCCTGATCACCAACCTAAGGTTTGTCAGCTATGAATTTGTTCATTTCCATCATTGCATCCTAAACAACATTTTTATCATAACCATTCTGGTAATTCTTTTCAACAATTAATGATATGATGATAATGAGCATTTGCTCTCTATATTTATCTCAGTTTACTTATTTTCTGATGTTAAATACAGCATCTTGCTGCTTTAATTTTATTTTATTTGCAATTTGTTATTAATTTTATTTTTTTCTCATAATTTATAAATTAGGTCGTTCGTGAAGAAATTAAAGATTTAAAATGGTGGCATTCCGTTGGTTCGTGAAGAAATTAAAGATTTAAAATGGTGGCATTCCGTTGATGTTTCAAGATTTTATAATATGTTTTTTGTTGTAATTTTTAAATATTTTATAATTGTGGAAATGAGTGTTTGTATTATTTAATATGGTTTTAATTATATGCAAATTAATTTTTAATTTTATTTTATTAAACAAATTTGGGTATTTTGAGTGTATGATATTATATTTATTAAATCAATAGTATTGTTAATAATATTGTATAATTATTATTTATATAAATTAAATTTTTGATTTAATAATAATAATAAAAAATTAAATTTAAAATAATAAAAAATTAAATTAAGTATAATAATAATAAAAATTTAATATTTTTAGCGATGGAATAGCGATGGATTTTCCGTCGCTAATAAATTTTTAACATTTTATGACGACTAATTTAATGGGTTATTTAGTGACTAATATTTAATTTTTAGCAACAGAAAATTCCGTCGCTATTTTTAGCGACGATTTTTCATTTTAGTCGCAAATTTTTTGCGACGGAGCAAATAGCAACGGTTAGTCGCGGCGTTGCTAAATATAATTAGCGACGAAAAATGCTATTTTAGCGACGGAAATTTCCGTCGCTAATTTGCTTTTTTTTTTTGTAGTGCATATTATTATTTCATATCATTATATAACGCATCGCATTCACAAAATCATATCGCATAGCAATCACTTTGCACATTATAGTTTATTTTATTATTTAAGCCTTGCCTGCAACTTAAAGACGCGGATAACGGGTATCAGATCAGTACTCGAGAGTACAACAATCACATATGTATCCGAAGATACTCACTTTCGCATTAGTACCCATATGTACAGAAATATTCAATAAGAGATATTAAATACACTTTAAGAATCCATGAAGGATTCATTACGCATTGAGATTCCAGAGGAATCAGACACTTTGGCTGCAGCACTAAGACCGTATAGGCATGCCTATCTATCTACTTCTTGACTCACAGTCTAAATTATTAATCCGATTATTATTCACATTATCATAGAGAATATCATCATTAATATAGCATTACAATAAGTATTATCACATCACTTATTTACACAATAACATACTTCATAATTCACCCGTCATTGCACAATTATGCATACATATATATATTTATATGTAAACGTAGTCACATGATATCCACAATAACAACTTTCTTGTGCATATTCATTTATCAATCAACTGTATTTAATTTAACAAGAATAAGTCAATTTTAAAATTCTTTGCAACAACCAAAAGTGTCGCACTCGCGACAGACTCAAGGATTAGCTTCTATCGCGTCCGCGATAGAACCCATCCCTCACCTCTGTCGCGCTCGCGACAGAAGCCAACATCTGCATAAAGGAGCATTCTGTCATGCTCATAACAAAACTGAATTTTTAGTTCAAAGCTCCCTTACAACAACTTCTTGCTTCCACATTTTGTCACACTCACACATAGGACTCTCATGACTCCTTCTAACCTTGTTATTTGTTTACATGGTCTTCTAAATAATTACTTACATATATAACAAGAGCATAATGGCATAATTCTCATTATTTTTAATCTTATATTTGAGGAGTTATGGCTATAGAAACAATACATGCTCCAAAGCCCTCCTACAAGCTTAAACCAACTCAGGCACACACTTTGAAGACCATAGGGTCCCTAAATCAGAATGGTTATTTCTAGCGTATTATAGGCAATTTCTTAGGAACCCAATCCCTTAGTCTCATTCAATCTAGAGTTGTACAATTTAAGCTATAGATTAAACAAACCTATTAGGACATTTACCTTACACATCTAGGTTTTACCTCTCATGCTAGTCAAGCTTGAAATCCATTCAATTATTAAAATCCAAAACTCTAAACACACGTAGGACTACCCAATGAACATACCCTTAATCCGTCATGTTCAAATTCTCATTAAGCCACAATAATACATTTTACATATTAGGACCACAAATTACTTAAAAACATAACAACATGCTTAATTTCAATCTTATGGACAACAAATAACACATCAATTCATCACTTCTAATCAATTCACAAAAGCACATAATTACTCATTTTCTATATTCATCAATCACATAACTTAATCATACATCATAATATTCATATACATCAAACAATACACAGAGAAGTGTTCCCAAACTCATCTCCTAAGCTCCTCTAAAGTTCACTTTGCACTTGGTTCACCAATCTTTGCCTTTCCTTTGTCCTTCTTTTGATCAACCACTGCATCAAATATCCATATCTAGATTTGAACTAAGAATTAATTTCTACATTAACTTAGAATCAAGAAGGAGGAGAAGAATAACAACTAACACTTATCACTTACCTTGATAACTAAAAGAATTCAACACAACCAAAGCACCAATTGAGCAACAACATAAATTATAGAGATCAAAACTAAAGAAATAGCTCACGAAGGAAGAAAAGAATAAGATGAAGATGAAGTTCAAATTTGGAGAGAGAGACAGCATCGAAATTCGCATGCAAAGGAGTGGAGTTTTCTCTCTCCTTTAAGGTTTATATTGCATGTCTAAAGCTGAGGTGGCACAACCTATGAGAGACACCCAGATTTCCACTATACCTACCCAAATCTGATTTTGCTAATTTAAACACCATTAATCAACAATTAAACATCCACTAAGCTTAATCATGCACCTTTATAATATGGCCACTAAAACTCATTTATTTGATCAATTGAGTCCTCATTCCAATTACACTCAATTCAAGAATTTAGCAAACTCCAATTTAAATTTACCTAATTACCCCAATTAGACCAATATTGCTATGGGGTATAATTCAGTCTGTTACAACCTTGCTTCCTTAATCTTAGGAGTGGATATCAGGGTATCCCTGTGGTACGTAAAAGTACCTCTTTTCGCATTAGTACTTAAAAGTACTTCTTTCACATTTATATCTAAAGATAAACACTTTTGTGAATCGAAACAAAATTCTATGCACATTGAAGATGTGAGTGTTCATCAATACAATTCACATATTTATGGAACGTAAATGCAATTCAGATTAATCATCAACATTACCCAACAAGTAGCTATCAATATCACTTCGGCCATTTGTAGTTCCTTCCTTTAAATCCTTAATTCACGTATGTCATATTATTCACTTAAATATTCTTCTGTTTATTCACGGTATATCAACAACCATTCCATATACATGCATCACATTTAAATATTCATATGATAAAGTAATTATTAGCACCTGTATATAAGTATATATTTCATCATCAAATTGTGATCACAATTCCACATTACATGCACCTCCCTCATAGCCTATCAATACCATATACTCACAAATTCACATAATACGTAAAGTTTATATTCATTCACTTATTTGGTAGTTATTTCATAACTTGCCTACACTTCTATAGTAGTCGATAACGAGATAATCACTCTGGTATCCATATATACCTTTAAATATAATCACACTAGTATCCGTAGATACTTTTAAATCATGCACTGGTATCCATAGATACGTTTAAATAAAGTCACACACAATTGCTTTTGGGGATCCAATCTAGGATTGCCCCTGACCCAAATGGGGCCGATCAGTTGAAAAGCGCTTCGGCTGTAGCACTTTGACCCTATAGGCATGCCTATCTATCCATGACTCGACTTGCAGGCTAAATAACTAACCCACTAATTTATTTGCATAAACATGTAATATAATATTCACAAAGATGTGTTAAACAATTATCAAGTAAATACTAACACAATTCATTTTCATATATTCATATGACTTATTATCATTCTCACACTTCATCGCTAAATTCAAACAAATAATATATATATATATATATATATATATATATATATATATATATATATATATATATATCACACACACACACACACACACACATACTCACTTGAATTGCTGCATTAATAATTTCCATATAAATAAGCAGTTCATAAGCTCAAGACCATAAATAACATTAATACATCAACATTAAATAACATCATAACATTTGATACCTTGCACACACATATATAATTTACCACACAAGCCCATACCTCATTATGTATAACTTCACATGAATTATATATATTTATGATTTTCTATATGCATAGCCATTCATAAACTAGTACAATGTTTCACACAAATTAAGACAACCAATAAGCATTTCACAATCTTAGCTAAGTCGTGCTCGTGACTGACCCTACTCAACACTCTGTCGCACTTGCGGCATAAGTCGTGCACGAGATAGCACAGACTTCAAACTTCTATCGCGCTCACACTAATCTCGCGCTCGTGACTGAACACGATCTGACGAATTGTATCCTATAGAGCCCTCTGACGTGCTCGTGACAGAGCCTGAACTATATGTTCAAACTCCCAGTACACACACCTCTTTCCAAGTTCTTACCCTTAACCACATATATGACTTTCAAAAACTACCCAAACTTCTCTTTCAGCCAAAGTGGCCTTCTGACCAATTGTTCACCTATGTT
Source organism: Excoecaria cochinchinensis (assembly GCA_947683425.1). NCBI lineage: Eukaryota > Viridiplantae > Streptophyta > Magnoliopsida > Malpighiales > Euphorbiaceae > Excoecaria > Excoecaria cochinchinensis. Next base: position 4,713,878 of record CANTUQ010000149.1, read on the forward strand.
TTAACTTCTCAGTGGTACAAACCTCATTATATTAGGACTCAAAACCAAAGTGTTATGGCCAAGGGATCATATCTGCTCTAAACATATAGACACTTTTGAAGGCTTTAGAGCCCTCAAACCAAAAGAACCATTTCTATGATAATTATAGACACACACACTAGGATTCTAAACCGATTGACCTCACATAAATTAGAGTTGTAAAACTCAATTTATAACACAAATAGGCTCACTAGGTCAAAGTGACCTCAAAACCACATCTACACTATTAAGCATATCAAGCTTGAAATCTACTAAATTGGCATAGCCAATTCTCCAAACTCAATCTAGGCCACCTTAACACATGCAAGAACACTTTGGCACTTTCAACTTCATTATAAGTATCCATTGACTCATAAATTACACAGTAAATTCTCAAGCCTCCTAAAACAGGATTTTAAGTTTAATAGTCAATAAACTTCAAGCCATCAAATTAACATACTAATTCATATTTTCAATTCAATCCAACATATATCACTATCATGTATTTCAAATTATATCTACTTCTAATTAAACACACACAACACATAGTTTTCCTAAAATAGGTATCAGATAGCATAGCGTTACCCAATCTTTTCATCAACATAAAATATACCAATTGTATAAAAGTCTTTCATATACCAATCAAGCCATGTAACTCATCAAACACAATCAATAACAATAAATCTCTAAACCAATCCAAGAATCAATGAATCCTAAACACTATCAAAATAAAAGGTTCCCAAACCTCAACTCCTTTGCTCCCAATGAGCTCACTTGATACTTGGCTCACCAAGCTTCATCTTTCCTTAAAATTTTCCTTTATCTTCAGCTACAACCAATATCCAATTTCCAGAATGGAAACATGGGATCAATACCACATTTAATACCGAAAAGAAGAAAAGAGAAGAAGATAAAGAACCTAATACAATCACTTACCTTAATAAATTAATGACTCAACTCAAAAATCATTTAACAGAAATCTACCATCATAAATCGACCCAGTAGAAATCAAAGAACAAAGAACTAAAGGTGATGAAGAAGGAGAAGAATAGAAATGGACTAGATGGCCGGACCAAAGAGAGGGCAAAAGATAAAATTTGCCTCTCCACCAACTCTTATATTGCATGCATGAGGTTATACTGCAAGACCAACACATGCCACATAGAAAGCACCCACCTAATCTTAATCATGATTAGCTTTAAGTTAATCTCACTTAACATTTAATTAATCCTATCTTTAATTAATCATGCACAACTAGATTATGATCACTTAACTTATTTATTACTTGCAATTAGGTCCTCATTTCCAATTACACTTGGGTCCAAAATTAAAAATTCCAAATCAAGCTCATCCAATTACCCTAATTAAGTCAAAATACTATTATGGTGAATTTCGGGTCATTACATTACATCCAAACATTGTGAAAAGCTATTAAAGCTTCAAATATCCATTTATGGATTGAAGCAAGCATTCTAGAGTTAAAACATCCTAGTCAATAAGATAATTAAAGATTTTGGTTTTTTATAAAATGAGGATGAGTCTTTTCCATATAAGAATGTCAGTGGTAGTGCAATAGTTTTCCTTATTCTTGATTATGGGAAATGATGTATCCATCCTTCAATCAATTGAGATTTATTTATCCAAACAATTTTTTATAAAAGACGTTGGAGAAGCATCTTACATTCTGGGCTTGAGGATCTATATAGATAGATCAAATAGGATGCTAGGTCTTTCATAATCTACGTACATAGATAAGGTACTAAAAAGGTTCAGTATGGATCTTTGTAAAAAAAGATTTATTACTTTGGTACATGGGAAGAGCCTTTCTGAACCTATGTGTCCACAAACACAAGAGCAGAGAGAGTATAAGGAGGATCCCATATGCATTTGCAATAAGATTAATTATGTATGCTATGTTATATACACGTCAAGATGTTTCATATGCTCTAAGTGTCTCGAGCAAATTCCAGTCTAATTACGGAGAGGAACACTGAATGGCAATAAAAAAACATCCTTAAGTACTTAAGAAGGACTAAGGAGATGTTCTTGGTGCATGGAGATGATGACTTACAAGTAAGCAAGTATACAGATGCCAGCTTTCAGTGTGACAAAGATGATTGTGTGGAGGAGCAGTCAATTGGAAGAGATCTAAACAGGAGATGACTGCAAACTCAACAATAGACACTAAGTACATTACAGCTTCTGAAGTGGCAAAAGAAGTTGTATGGATCAAAAAGTTCATCAAAGAACTAGGAGTGGTCCCTAACATTATTGTTTCAATACCCCTATATTGTGATAATAATGGAGCCATTGCGCAAGCAAATGAACCACGATCTCATCAAAGATCCAAACATGTCCTCGGATGCTAACATCTCATTAGAGACATTATAGCTCGGAATCATGTGAAGATTGAGAGAGTTCCCATAGAGGATACTCATACTATATCAATGAAGTATCTCATCATATCAGTTGTGCAAATATACATGGACTTGAGATCACCAAGGTATCTCAAGAAGCAAGTGTTATACTTTACTTCTATGCTTTTACTCCTCGAATAGTCATACATAGCTCGGAGATTGGGTATAGCATGAACTACCTGGAAGTAGTTGAGTGACAAATAAAGGATTCATCACCCCAGTTATTGTGGGGAATTTTATCTCAATTATTTCTATAGATCTTTATTTCCAAAACCTTGGCCAAAGTGGAATGCAAGGTGAATGTGATTCACAAGTGCATTTTGGGAATAAAGATAAATGTATGAGAATGCAGTAAGTTCATGAATGAACTAATACATGTCCATATTTAATTCATGAATGAGATTAGAAGAATGGTGGAAAGAGTGATTGCATGGAAACTTAATATGGAAGGGTAAAGTGGAAACCACTGAAATTCCTATCATTTGGGTAGTCATAATGCTTGACTAGAAGCCTCTCATGACTTGCACAATAATATATGATGAATACTAATTGAGAATTGATAAAATTGTTTAAAAGAGTTTAAATAATTAGAGTCTCAATTCAACTAGGACTTTGAGTTACATTTTATACTACCAACATTCATAGGGAAACCAAAGGGTCACCACATATAAGAATTAAGTTTTGAAGTAAAAAGCAATGTATAAACATGACATGGGATGTCATGGAAACTTATATTATAAGTTGGTAAGAGAAAATATAGGTTTTAAGGAGAGGAGAAAAAGTCTCATACGCAGAAGAGGCCTAGAAGGTCTAATTTGCACATAGAGCTTTTTTTTTTAAGCTGGAGATTTTTATCTGGAGCCCATATGGCATTGGATGCAGCTAAAAATTAATATGGGTCCTAATTTATATTTGATAAGGCCATAGTTAGAATTTGGATGGGTTTGACGCCCATTCAGATGCGCAAGCCTAGCCAAAAAGGCCCTATGCACAGAAATGGACTGTCGGGCTTGGGAGTGTCACTTAAGCCCACTCGAATGGTCCAAGCCTTATAAGGAATTATAGACACCATGGCATGAACCTAATCTAACCTTTGAAATGTTTAAATACACCTCAAAGTTGCAATAGAATAGTGGAACATGTTGAGAACTCTAGTTCACTTAAAACTCAATTTTCTATCCATCTCACTTTCCCTCTCTTATAGTTGAATTACCTAACCTAATTTTTGCCATTGCTACCCCTTGAAAAGGTTTTTAGACCTTTCTTCTTATGTGGATACCTTGAAAATTCCTTAAAAAACGGACATTGGTGGTTTACGATAACCCAGTGCGACATTTTATAACTGTACAACAAACACCTACGGCAAAGTTCTAAAATTTTGTTAGGAAATTCAATTATTTTGACAAGATCAATCATTTAATATTTACAAGTTTTTTTAAATTTCTGCTAGTTATATGAGATGTATGATTCTCATAAACCAACATGTTCACCCCTCGATGAACGTAAGTAGTTATGGAGTTAAAGTATACCACCCACTACTTAATATATCTTTGGTGATCTCAAGTCTGAGGATACTTGCACTACTACTATAAGAGATTCCTCACTGACATAGATTTAACATCCATTTGGGGATTCTCTTGGTAGGTCTATAATCTATTTTTTCTTCTAACAAGCATCCACATGTTAACTTTGATCATCTCAATGATAACAATTATAAGAACCCTTACTTGAACCTTTCAAGAAGCATAACATATGCCAATTTGTCCGTATTAACAATGTCCTATCTTGTTAATACCATAGTGAGGGATATTTAGGTATTAATAAATTTGCATGTAATAGGCATATCACATCATGAACTCTATCATGATGTCCTTTGCATTGTGTTTTTAATACCAAAGATTTCATCAATTAATTTAAGGTACGAAATCAAACTAAAGATAATCACAATATAGTATTAATAAATGAATGATGCCTTCTTATAAATGATAATGAGTTCATATACATGAAAAATATGCCTAATCTATATGGGCTCTAAGGCATACTCTTAATAATATCCCACTTGCACTGGAGCCAATCACTCATGTGTCTTAAGCACATGTACATGGTGATCGTACTTGCTATGTGATAGTGCCTTAATGAGAGGATCCGCCACATTATGATCTATGGGGACTCTTTCTATCTTCACATTATTTCTTGCAATAATCTCTCGAATGAGATGGTAGTGTATGAGAATATGCTTGGATCACTGATAAGACAGCAGTTCCTTTGCTTGCACAATGGCTCCATTGTTGTCACAATACAAGGGTAACAAATCAACAATGCTAGGGATCACTTCTAGTTCAATAATAAACTTCTTGATCCATATTGCCTCCTTAGCCGCCTCTAAAGCAGTAATGTACTTACCTTCTGTAGTAGAATCAACAATCATCTCTTGTTTGAAACTCTTTTAACTGACTGGTCCTCCTTCTAATATGAACACAAAACCCTACTGCGATTTACAATCATTCTTGTCTTACTAAAAGCTAGCATCAGTATTGTAACACCCTTTACCTATACGTAGGGAAGCTCACCCTCCGTAGAGAAGTGAGTAGCTTGATAGGCGAAGGTTGTTACCAAGTAGAAACAAAGCATAAAAAACATTCAACATAATAATGCATATCCATACATACATAAGAACACTAAAAAGAAATGGGGTAACAAAATTTCTCTTTCATTCATAAACAAAATATTTACAAAGCAGAGTTACATTACAACAAAAGAAAAACATCCTTACTTGAATTCAACTCAAGTCTTATAAAAAATTACATACTGATCATATTACAAAATTTACATAATCACAAAATCCAAAAGCTTTACATCAGAATAAAACAAAGCCTAACACTAAGACAAAAACCCATCCTATTGTGTTGGCCTTGGCTGCTGCAAACTTGTCCTCCCAAAAATCTCCTATCACTTCCACACCTACACGGATGAAACACTTGTGCTAAGCCTAATAGCTTAGTGGGGAAACAAGAGATGAGCATCCAGTCACAGTGGACGTCAATGCAATTCACATTCACATGGTGCATGCATCATAATAAAGCAACATAGGATAACCATCAATTCTACTCATTAATAAAGCATCACTTATACATATGAGATAGCATCATTTGGATAATTTATATAAATTTCATAACAGACAAACACATATTTACGCATGCAAACTCAAAGAAGTGGATAATGAGTGAACGCATAGGTACCCAAAGGTACAAATAAATAATTTCTTTTATTTCTTTCTTTTCTTTTAAAACACATAGGGATCTTAAACAAGATCCAAATGCATAGAGGATCGCAAGGACCCAAACGCATAGGGACCTGATTAGGGTCCAAGAAACGCATAGGCTGCAGTAAACAGAACTCTATAGGCACGCCTATCTATCCACTATGTGACTCTTGCAGGTTAACATTTTAATTCAATTATTGGTCACACAATAAAGCATATTATAACTCACATATTAAGACATATAAGAATTACAAGTGAGAAAACATGCAAAGTGAAATAAATAATAATAATTTGAAGAAAAGGGGAGGGTTTCTCTTGCGACAGAGACTGATCAGACACAGGGGCGAGCTTGCGACGAACAACCGCACCAGCGAGGGAAAATAGGTTGGCCTCTATTGCGGTCGCGATAGAGGGTGGGTAGGCTCCTGTCTTGCTCACAACGGGATCTGCCCGGCAAAAACTAGGCTATCGAGCTCTCTCTCACTCTCGCGGCAGGGAGAGCCTCAGCTGAAGTTCGGCTACACACACTCTATCGCGCTCGCGATAGATTGGTGTTTCATGCTCTGCTGCCGAGCTCAACAGCTCTCCCATGCCAATCTTTTCCAAAATTCAAACAATCAACCAACTAGCTTCAACCCAATCATCACAAATTACTCAAACATGCTTCTAATCATTCAATGAAAGTATTACGCTAATAAAAAGTGACTAATTAAGTAAACTAAACAATACACACAATCAAACTCCAAATCCACCAAAAATCAATAGAAAACCATACAATCACTCCAACTATTCATACACATAATCACTTCAAAATTCTTCTCAAATTAGAAAAAACCCAACTCAAACATGCATCAAAACATGCTCAATTTCTCAATTTATCCAGAAATTCAAATCAATTACTCAAGAACACAATTATACAAATAACACAAATCCCAAACCTTATCTCCTATGCTCCTTAACAATCAATTGGATGAAGTCCCACAAACTTGCTCCTTCCCTTTAGGCTCTTTAGATGGAACCTTTGAACAAAATAACCCAATAACACCAAATACTCAAAACCCAACACATAACCATCAAAGAAAATATGGAGAAGAAGAGAAAAAGAAGAAGAAGAGAACTAAACACTTACTTGAATAACCCTTGAATTGCCAATACCCACCAAGAATTATAGCAATTGAGGAAAAAAAAAGAGCAAAGTGGAGAAGAAGAGAGGTTGGGTGAGAGAGAAGGAAAATGGGAGCGAAAGAGAAGATAAATCTGCTCTTTCTCTCTCTCACGTTCCCTTTCTCTTGGTCAAAAGCCAATCCTTTTCTCGTCCTTCTCTCTCCTCCACTTGTCATAAATCTATGTTGGTTTTTGGAAATTCTCTCTTCTAGTCCCTCTTTTCTTCCTAAGACTCAATCAAACCACATAATTAAAATCTAAAACACAACTGTACCCTCCTTTACTTATTAAAACATGTAATTAAGTCCAAAAATAAATAATAATACACACAAGACTCTATAGAAAGAATACCAAACCAGGCTCAAAACTTCGAGGGTACAGATTAGGTCCTTACAAGTATACCTACTTATATGTAAATCACCCTCTCCATATACCAAGAATATATCCTTAGTCCTTCTTATACACACAAGGTTTATTCGTATTCTGTTTCAAACCAAACTCTTTAATTGTGTTATTGAATCTGATGTTTGCTAGATGTTTGCTTCAATCCTAGATGTTTGCTTCAATCCATAGATGGATCTTTAAAGCTTGCATACCTTTTCATCATTCTCAGATGATAACCCTTCAGGTTGTGTCATGTACACATCCTCAGTCAGATTTTTATTTAGTAAAGCTATCTTCACATCCATTTTCCAAATCTCATAGTCATAATAAGTGGCAATGGCTAAAAGTATTAAAATGGACTTAAGCATTGCTACTGGAAAAAAGGTTCCATCAAAGTCAAATTCTTCTCTTTTACGATAACCTTTAGCTACCAAGTAAGCCTTATAAGTAACTACATTGTCCTCTATATTGGTCTTCTTCTTGAAGACCTATTTGCATCTTATGGATTTTATCCCTTCAAGTGGTTAAGTCAAAGTCCATACTTTGTTCTCATATATGGAGTCCATTTCGGACTGCATAGCCTTAACCCATAAATCACGTTCTAAACTATTCAAAACTTCTTGATATCTTATAGGCTCATTGTTCTCTATTATAGTGACATTCTTATCAAAGTCTACGAGAAATACATATCTCACTAGGATAGAACATGTCCTAGTAGATCTTTTAGGAACTTGTGTATATTTAGGTTCAACTATAATTTTATCATTATTAGATTCAATCTCGAGTTCAACCGGTTGATTTATTTCAATTTGTGGGTCTTGAACTTCACTAAGTTTAATTCTTCTATCATTGTCCTCTCTTAGAAGTAGTTCCCTCTCTAAGAAGATAGCATGCCTTGAAACAAACACCTTTTGTTCTAAGGGATGGTAAAAGTAATATCCAGCTTATCTAAATTGTCAACTTCATATATGTAGGACAACCACTTACCTTTATATGAAAAAGTGTGGGTTTCTTATTATTCCACATATCATATGAAGTAATATCAACCAATTTACTAGAAACTCAGTTTAGTGCATAAATAGTAATTTTTAGTGCATATCTCTAAAAAGACTTGGGCAAGTTTGCCAGGCTCATCATGGATCGAACCATATTTAATAATGCTTGATTTCTCCTCTTAGATACACTATTATATTCTGGTGTACATGGTGGATTCCATTAAGATAAGATCCCATTATTTCTAAGCTTAAGTATTCTCCACCTCAATCTGATCTTAATGTCTTAATACTCTTATGAAGTTGTTTCTCTACTTTAATTTTGAATTCTTTGAACTTTTCTAAAGTTTCAAATTTATACTTCATTAGATAGATATATCCATATCTTGAGTAATCATCTATAAAGGTACTGAAGTTGGAGTAGCCTCCTCTAGCATGTGTAGTCATTGGACCACATACATTTGAATGTATTGAGTCCAATGTCTCACTAGCTCATACTCTTTTACCGATAAAGGGTACTTTGGTCATTTTGCCTAATAAACAAGATTCGCATGTATCAAATTATTCATAATTAAATGATCCCAAATCACCTAACTTGCATAATTTGGTCATGCATTTCTCATTTATATCCTAAATGACAGTACCATAAATAAGAGGCATTTAGATTATCTTTTTTTATTCTCTTGGTATTCATATTATGAACTTCTTTACTTAAATCAAGAATGAATATACCATTTTTAACAATTGCATTAGCATAAAATATATTGTTCTTAAAAATGGAACAATTCTTGTCCTTATTAAAAGAAATGTCATAACCATCCATAAGACAACTAAATGAAATAATATTTCTAGATAAAGCTATAACATAGTAACAGTTATGTAGTTCCAGTGTCAATCCACTCAGAAGAGGCATGTGATAGGTCCCCACAACTATTGTATAGATGTTTCTACTAGTCACTGATTGCAAACATATTTTTGCCTTTCCAACCCTTTTGCTTCTAAGGCCATGCAAATCATTACACAAATGAGATCAACATCCAGTATCTAATATCCAAGATTGCCTAGAAGTAATAAAATAAGCATTAATTTCAATCATATGAATACCTAGAGTTGAAGCCTCAGCTTGCTTTTTCTCCTTAAGAGAACTAAGGAGGATTTGCAGTTTCGCTTCTAATGGCCATCCTTTCCACAGTGGAAGCAAGGCCCCTTAGGATTCTTCTCCTTCTTGGCAACCTTCTTCTTGGACACCACCATGCTTAGGCAGTGCCTTAGTTGCCTTTTATTTTTTCTTTTTGCCCTTATGAGTAGAAGAGACAACAATGATAGATTTTGCATCTTTCTTAAGTGATCCATCTGTTGTCTTGAGCATATTGATAAGCTCAGGTATGGTGACTTGAATCTCATTCATGTTGAAGTTAAGCACAAAAGGTGCAAAACTTGGAGCCAATGAGTACAAGATTAAGTCTATGTACAAATCACTATCCCTAATATAGCCTAGCCAACCAAGGTGCCCAATGTACCCATACATCTTTAATGCATGAGCAGTAGTCGAAGTGGTTTCAACCATTTTACATCTAAAGAGAGCTTATTGCTCACTCCCAACTTAAGAAGCATAAAGCTCCTCTAAGTGAAAAATGATGGTCCTAGCATCCATCTTTTCATATTACTTTTGAAGCTTTGAGGATATAGCACCAAGCATTAAACATGCTACTTCTTCACTATCCTCTATGCATTTATGATAGATGCCATTCATCTCATTAGTGGCATCATTAGATGGAAGTGGTGGTGGATCTTTATCCAAGACATAATGGATTTTCTCCACTCTGAGAATAATTCTCACTTGCTAAATCCAGTCTAAGTAGTTGCCGCCAACCAGCTTATTATCCAAAATTAAATGAAGGTTTATCTGTGAAATGCTCATAATGTAATCCTAGATATGAAGAAAGAAAATGTATTAGAGTATATTCATGCATATGTATGCATTAATTAGGTCTTTAATTAAACCAGTGTACTCCCACTATTTTATTGCTAATCAACAACCCTCCCTATATGATCCAAGAAGCTCAGTAGTTTTCCTAGTGGGCCAATATATGTTCCTTGATGTGAAATTTGACCTTGACTTTGGTCAATAAATCGAATTTCACACCTTTGAAAGGTAGGTTTCTCTGTACGAATTATGTCTCTACACAACTATCGGATCATTGGGTTATCAATTTTTGATGCATGTATTATAACACCCCGAATATACCCTAGTCGGATTAGGGTAAGTTTAGGGTGTAATGGAAACCAAATATGTTAGAGATAGGGACGGAAGTGTCCAAAAGGGACACAACCATCATTAATTCAAAAGTTTCGGCAAGTTTCGATAAATTGGACAGTTATCTCATTGTGCCTTAAATGACGTGAAAAGAATTATTTTGATAATTAGAAATGTGCAATTGGATGATGGAAGTGATTAATTGTAATATAAGATGTGATCCGTTTTATTTGTCTAAGGTAAGGGTATTTTGGTCATTTTGTAATTATGGATTGAATTGATGGAATTAATTGGATTTGTGGGCAAATGTATTAAATAGAAAAGTTATGTGTTAAAGATAAGAAGAATTAAGAGTTGAAGTATCAATTGGAAGTTTGTGATAAAAAAATCAACTTTGGACCAATAGTGTGGTAACAAGTGGCATTATGGATAAGTGTTGGTAGGTGGCCCTCTTTAAGCCATTTTTGGCCGTTTTCTTAGGCCACTTTTGGCTGGCCATAAGGAAAAAAGAAGGGAGCATCCTTTAATCTTAAAAATTTTTGCTCTCTCCCTCTTTTGGTTATACTCCCCAAATGGGTGTTTTGAAATTCAAGTGCCTAAATCAAGTTAAAAAGGTAAGTTGTGTAGTTGCATCTCTTCTTCTTCTCTAATTGTGAGATTTAAAATTTATATGGAAATTATGGTTAGTAGGTATGCTAACATGTAATTTTGTGGGTTTTGATGAGGAAATTTGATGATTATGATCATAAAAGAGTATGGGAGTAGGAGAGTGCAACCAATTGAACTAAAAGGAGCAAAGGAAGTGAGGTTTGGAAACTAGTTCGATTTGATGTGTTTTGATGATAAATAATATGATTTGAAATATATTTGAATGATATGCGTTGAATCTATGATGATGATGATAGTGAGTGTTGCCTTTATATTATTAAAAATGTGCATGTGAATAGGATTTGATGAAAACTGTGTTAGAACCCACCTGACCCTTCTTCGTTTATTAAGCTTTATCTGGCGTTTTAGAAATCTAAATGGTATGAGACTACAACGGTTTGAAAGCTAATACATATTTCTACAAATGTCTTAGAAATAAGCTTTAGCTAATTTTAGCTCTAAGTGTCTCAAAAGTGGTCATGAAGTAGAGGTATCTTCTCTGGCCAGGTTCAGGGGAGCAGTATAGATTTTTTTGATCATATCTGATCATTTAGGTGTCCAAACGACATGATACTTGTTCTATATGAAAGTAGCATCCAAAGGATAATTTGTTAAGAAGGACATTTTGTCTAAAAATGAGGTTTAGAGGTTTGTTTAAGCGGTTGAAGTTTAAAGCAGAAAGCAGTCTTGTGACCTGTCTTTATGAGGAACCTGAAGCGAGCTTCTGTCGCGAGCGCGACCATGGTCGTGAGCGTGACAGAATCTGCTTGACAAGTTTTTTTCTCCTTCTTTGGAACCTTTTGGTTGGTTGGAACCTTTGCCTACCTTTACCCTCTTCTAGTTTGTATATTTTATGATGTTTTCTCTTCCGAAATACACCCGAATTCCATCGAAACTTTACAAGACAACTTCATCATATATTTAGAGTTTGTAAAAGAGTAAATAAGTAGATGTCACTTAGGAATGTAAGAGATTAAGGTTATAAATAAGAATAATGACTAAGGTATTTCAAAGTTTAATAAGTCGAACACCTTTGAATTCGTTCAACATTAACCTGATCTAAATTCTGCTAAGAAATTGGAAGCAAAATTCTAAAAACTATACTTTGAACTCGTAGAACTACGGGGTTCTGATTCCCAACTCATTGGGATACATAGGAAGCTTGGGATATCCTCCTAAATCCGAACCAAAGTATCAAAACTTATTCAGACATAGAAGATAATGGATCAACTGAATTCATTTAAACGCCTTGGTACTAGTTCAAATAAATGTGACATGTAGGTGCCGATTTATACAATTTTGTAGAGCTATTAATGATTCAAGTCTTGAGTAGGGTAATTTATAGCTTAAAATTTGTATGTGATATTAAGATGGAATTAAATGAATGTTTTAGGTGTGTCTTAAACTAGAATTGAAATGAAAATTTTGCATCTCAAATGATTTTTATATGATTGTTTAAATAATAAATGGTCCCTATTTAATTGAATAGTCTGAGTTCCTTGTGTTGGAATTCTTGAGATTAACGCACGTGGTTGAAGAAGTAAGGTTTATAAAATTGTTTAATGACATTATAAGAATAAATATGTTTTTATGAGAAGTTTATTTATTTAAGAGTAATAGGAACGTGATGCTTGGCTCTGTCGCGAGCGCGACAGAGGCCATCTAGCTCTTTGTCGCGAGCGCGACTCTTGTCTATGCTATGAATATACATTGATTGAACTGTTTGACATGAGTTTTGGACTTGTGATTTACATACGACATGTAGTGTAAACCGGTTCTGTCCCCTTTTTTCTCAAAATTTTCAACTACTTCTTTGTCAATTCTTTTTCCTTTGTTTTGAGTTCCTTACTCTTATTTAGTGTATTATTAATTAGCAAATGACATATATTGGTATTTTAACTTAGTCAAAGAATAAATATTGTGTATAACATTTCATGTTACACTTTGCTAAATACTATTGGACTGTTTGTATGTTATTATATGATTTTTGGATTACAAATAATGTATATGATATGCTAAACTACGAATTACATGATGCATGACCTGCTAAAGTCAAATAAGTGGATAGTTAGGCATGCCTAATAGAGTTACTGTTGCTGCAGCTAGTGTATGATTTCGACCCTAATCAGGTCCCCGACTGGATCTTCGTGATCCCTATGTACCGAATCTACGCGAAAATGTTTGTGGAACAACATTAAAAGATTGTTTTGATACCCTCGGGTATCTATGTGTTATAAGAATAATGTTAATACCTTCGGGTATCTATGCGTACTCGTTATCCACTGTTTTGGTTAAGCAGGTTTAATAGTGCTAATATGTGAATTTTGGAATATTATAGATTGTGATGACTGACATACGGTATATGAGCATATAAAATAATGTGAATATTATGCTTCCATGTCCTAAGTTATGTTATGAAATTTCTGTATTTGATTGTTTCATAAACAAGGTACGTGAAATGAATTTTGGTAATCTAAATAATTATGAGCAAAGTGATATGCATAAGATGTGGAAAAGTGTAGTCATGTGTAAGTGACTTAGGAAGGGAAATTTTCGAAATAAGTGTTTATGTTTAATAACCTTTTGAAAAGCATCCGCATTGTTATAATTGATATAGTTATTATTTCCTTTATTATGCTTTTCTCTGAGCCTTTTGTGACGACCATGTCCAGTGGTCGTCTATATTTATGTGTTTCCCACGAATCTTTATGCTTAGCACGGATTTTCTTTTAATCCGTTGATACTATTAATCAAATCCTTCGAGAGTCTTTCCGCAGCAGTCCAGGCCAATGCAAGATTATGAAGAGATTTTAGAATAGGATTTGTATAGTCTTTGAAATGTACGCAAGATTTGTAATTTTAAATTATGAGTTTGTAAAAATGATATTGGTTATGTAAATGATGTATATATAGTGAATTCTGAAGAAGTATCCTTTATAGTGCAATTGTGTAATGAATTTATGATTAACAATAATGTGTGTTTGAAGATGAAAGAAATTTTATAACTCGTATTTCAACTTAAAGATTTATAATTTTTATATGTGTGCTTCGGTAATGCCCTTGACCGTCGGCATGGACCACCGGTTCACGGTATGGTTTACTACGTACAGGTTAGGGGTGTTACATTTAGTGGTATCAGAGCATAGGTTTAGTCGGTTCTGGACGACAAGAGTTTAGAGTTTAGTCTGTATAGTTTTTGCATTAGCCAATGCGGAGGTCTTAATTTTTGTATAATTATTGCGATAGAAGTGGATAGATGTTGATGATAACATCAATGAGACAGCTAAGTGTGATGTGTGATAAGTTGTGATCAGTTTATTGTGAATCCGTTTCCTACTATTAAGGTATTGGGTGTAGCTGTAGAGATTCTGGTTAGAGATTATGTACAGTACAATATAAGTTATGTATAAGTTTTTCCTGAGAGGAAATATGGGGCAAAGGATTAAACAATGCTGGATTTTCTGTAATTGAAAGTATTTCGAGGATTATGACACTCTGTACACCTATCAGCTACTTTACTCATGAGAGCAACTATTTGAATGTGATACATAATGGGGGTTGGGCAACTTGCATTGCCATTATTTGAACTGTATTAATACATTACATCATTCTGCATACATAGATCATTCAGCATCCATTACATTTACCTCTGTTGTTCCTTCTTAATGAACATTAGATATGTGCAATTGCCTCAAGTCACAGGAAGCTAACAGAATGCACATTGAGTGTAACAAAATTGAGTGAGTGTAATAAGGAATTGGTTCTTCAACCTAAAAAAAATAGGAGAGTGAAGGATCACCGAATGTGTATAACTATGAGTAAGAAATTTGTGCCTACAGAATTGGTGGGTTTGACCCTTCTTTGTTAAGGAATTAAGGTATAAAATGGGATAAGATTTCTATATATATTTGGATAGGAATGGAATTGTATCTGACTAGATTGACTTATTGGCTATAGATTTGAACTTGCTTATAAGAGCGAATAAAACTGTTAACTTTTATGCAAGATAGTCAAATAATAAATACTGTAAAATCTATGTGATGTTTCAGAAGTGATAGCCAATTGTGACTAGTGGTACTGGTAATCTAGAGGAACTGTTATAGTTATTTTGGTCAAGAAAAGAATTTAGCGAATATGTGAGCGATTCTTTATATAAAAGATGAGATATTTTATAAGGAAGGAGTTAAGTGAAAAGATTGACATGACAGTGACAGGATAGGGGTGTATGTAAAGATATATGAGGAATTGAATATTGGGAATATGTGTATGTCATGATTGTATTGGAATTTGAGTAAGGAATAATTTGATGAAAAGGGTTATAGGTACATATGATTTGATAGGATGGATTGAGACTGACATTTGGGACATGAGAGTGATAGAATGCAAATGATCCGCAACTCAAAATTTTGGTTATTTTGAAAGAAGGATTTTCTGATATATGTAATGATACTAGTAAGAATGACTTGGAGTGTGGGATGATTATGTAATATGGTATATCATGACAATGGCAGTTTATACTGATTTAGTGAGAAGACTTGCTATTTGGACAGCAACGTCGATGATTTCTCAAGCAGATTACTATTGTTTCTAGATAATGACAATTAGGAACTAGGAAAATTAGAAGTTTAAGTAAACATTGAAAAGCTTTATAAATTATACTATATGACAGGAAGTAATAAGATGGATTATGCGAGAAGCAAAGTCTAAATATTATATGATAGTATAATGATAGAGTGTGTGTATGTTAGTAATAAAGATTTTGATATGCAGAAATCGGATATAAGTGAATTTCGAGGACGAAATTCTTTTAAGGAGGGTAGATTTGTAACACCCCGAATATACCCTAGTCGGATTAGGGTAAGTTTAGGGTGTAACGGAAACAAAATATGCTAGAGATAGGGACGAAAGTGTGCAAAAGCGACACAACCGTCATTAATTTGAAAGTTTCGGCAAGTTTCGGTAAATTGGACAGTTATCTCATTGTGCCTTAAATGACGTGAAAAGAATTATTTTTGCAATTAGAAATGTGTAATTGGATGATGGAAGTGATTAATTGTAATATAGGATGTGATCGGTTTTATTTGTATAAGGTAAGGGTATTTTGGTCATTTTGTAATTATGGATTGAATTGATGGAATTAATTGGATTTGTGGGCCAATGTATTAAATAGAAAAGTTATATGTTAAAGATAAGAAGAATTAAGAGTTGAAGTATCAATTGGAAGTTTGTCATAAAAAAATCAACTTTGGACCAATAGTGTGGTGACAAGTGGCATTAGGGATAAGTATTGGTAGGTGGCCCTCTTTAAGCCATTTTTGGCTGTTTTCTTAGGCCACTTTTGGTCGACCATAAGGAAAAAAGAAGGGAGCAGCCTCTCATCATAAAAATTTATGTTCTCTCCCTCTTTTGATTATACTCCCCAAATGGGTGTTTTGAAATTCAAGTGCCTAAATCAAGTTAAAAAGTTAAGTTGTGTAGTTGCATCTCTTCTTCTTCACTAATTGTGAGATTTAAAATTTATATGGAAATTATGGTTAGTACGTATGCTAACATGTAATTTTGTGGGTTTTGATGAGGAAATTTGATGATTATGATCATAAAAGAGTATGGGAGTAGGAGAGTGCAACCAATTGAACTAAAAGGAGCAAAGGAAGTGAGGTTTGGAAACTAGTTCGATTTGATGTGTTTTGATGATAAATAATATGATCTGAAATATATTTGAATGATATGCATTGAATCTATGATGATGATAGTGAGTGTTGGCTTTATATTATTAAAAATGTGCATGTGAATAAGATTTGATGAAAACTGTGTTAGAACCCACCTGACCCTTCTTCGGTTATTAAGCTGTATCTGGAGTGTTAGAACTCTAAATGGTAGGAGCCTAGAACGGTTTGAAAGCTAATACATATCTCTACAAATGTCTTAGAAATAAGCTTGAGCTAATTTTAGCTCTATGTTTCTCAAAAGTGGTCATCAAATAGAGGTATCTTCTCTGGTCGGGTTCAGGGGACCAGTATAGATTTGTTTGATCATATCTGATGATTTATGTGTCCAAACGACATGATACTTGTTCTATATGAAATAAAGCATCCTAAGGATAATTTGTTAAGAAGGACATTTTTGCTATAAATGAGGTTTATAGGTTGGTTTAGGCAGTTGAATTTTGTAGAGCTATTAATGATTCAAGTCTTGAGTAGGGTAATTGATAGCTTAAAATTTGTATGTGATATTAAGATGGAATTAAATGAATGTTTTAGGTGTGTCTTAAACTAGAATTGAAATGAATATATTATATCTCAAATGGTTTTTATATAATTGTTTAAATAATAAATGGTCCCTATTAAATTGAATAGTCTGAGTTCCTTGTGTTGGAATTCTTAAGATTAACGCACGTGGTTGAAGAAGTAAGTTTTATAAAATTGTTTAAGGACATTATAAGAATAAATATGTTTTTATGAGAAGTTTATTTATTTAAGAGTAATAGGAACATGATGCTTGGCTCTGTCACGAGTGCGACAGAGGCCATCTAACTCTCTGTCGCGGTCGCGACTAAGGTCGCGAGCGTGACTCTTGTCTATGCTATGAATATACGTTGATTGAACTGTTTGACACGAGTTTTGGATTTGTGATTTACATACGACATATCGTGTAAACCGGTTCTGTACCCTTTTTTCTAACTACTTCTTTGTCAATTCTTTTTCCTTTGTTTTGAGTTCCTTACTATTATTTAGTGTATTATTAATTAGCAAATGACATATATTGGTATTTTAACTTAGTCAAAGAATAAATATTGTGTACAACATTTCATGTTACACTTTGTTAAATACTATTGGACTGTTTGTATGTTATTATATGATTTTTGGATTACAAATAATGTTTATGATATGCTAAACTATGAATTACATGATGCATGACCTGCTAAAGTCAAATAAGTGGATAGTTAGGCATGCCTAATAGAGTTACTGTTGCTGCAGCTAGTGTATGATTTCGACCCTGATCAGGTCCCCGACTGAATCTTCGTGATCCCTATGTACCGAATCTACGCGAAAATGTTTTTGGAACAAAATTAAAAGATTGTTTTGATACCCTCGGGTATCTATGTGTTATAAGAATAATGTTAATACCTTCGGGTATCTATGCGTACTCGTTATCCACTATTTTTGTTAAGCAGGTTTAATAGTGCTAATATGTGAATTTTGGAATATTATAGATTGTGATGACTGACATACGGTATATGAGCATATAAAATAATGTGACTATTATACTTCCATGTCCTAAGTTATGTTATGAAATTTCTGTATTTGATTGTTCCATAAACAAGGTACGTGAAATGAATTTTGGTAATCTAAATAATTGTGAGCAAAGTGATATGCATAAGATGTGGAAAAGTGTAGTCATGTATAAGTGACTTAGTAAGGGAAATTTTCGAAATAAGTGTTTATGATTAATAACCTTTTGAAAAGCATCCGATTGTTATAATTGATATAATTATTATTTCCTTTATTATGCTTTTCTCTGAGCCTTTTGTGACGACCATGTCCAGTGGTCGTCTATATTTATGTGTTTCCCACGAAGCTTTATGCTTAGCACAGATTTTCTTTTAATCCGTTGATACTATTAATCAAATCGTTCGAGAGTCTTTCCGCAGCAGTCCAGGCCAATGCAAGATTATGAAGAGATTTTAGAATAGGATTTGTATAGTCCATGAAATGTACGCAAGATTTGTAATTTTAAATTAGGAGTTTGTAAAAATGATATTGGTTATGTAAATGATGTATCTATAGTGAATTCTGAAGAAGTATCCTTTATAGTGCAATTGTGTAATGAATTTATGATTAACAATACTGTGTGTTTGAAGATGAAAGAAATTTTATAACTTATATTTCAGTTTAAAGATTTATAAGTTTTACATGTTTGCTTCGGTAATGCCCTTGGCCGTCGGCGTGGACCACCGATTCACGGTACGGTTTACTACGTACGGGTAAGGGGTGTTACATTTAGTGGTATAAGAGCATAGGTTTAGTCGGTTCTGGATGACTAGAGTTTAGAGTTTAGTCTGTGTAGTTTTTGCATTGGCCAATGCGGAGGTCTTAATTTTTGTATAAGTATTGAAATAGAAGTGGATAGATGTTGATGATAACAACAATGAGACATCTAAGTGTGATGTGTGATAAGTTGTGATCAGTTTATTGTGAATCCGTTTCCTACTATTAAGGTATTGGGTGTAGCTGTAGAGATTCTGGTTAGAGATTATGTATAGTACAATATAAGTTATGTATAAGTTTTTCCTGAGAGGAAATATGGGGCAAAGGATTAGACAATGTTGGATTTTATGTAATTGAAAGTATTTCGAGGATTGTGTCACTCTGTACACCTTTCAGCTACTTTACTCATGAGAGCAACTATTTGAATGTGATACATAATGAGGGTTGGGCAACTTACATTGCCATTATTTGAACTGCATTAATACATTGCATCATTCTGCATACATAGATGCATCCATTACATTTACCTCTGTTGTTCCTTCTTAATGAACATTAGATATGTGCAATTGCCTCAAGTGACAGGAAGCTGCCAGAATGTACATTGAGTGTAACAAAATTGAGTGAGTGTAATAAGGAATTGGTTCTTCAACCTAGAAAAAAATAGGAGAGTGAAGGATCACCGAATGTGTATAAGTATGAGTAAGAAATTTGTGCTTACAGAATTGGTGGGTTTGACCCTTCTTTGTTAAGGAATTAAGGTATAAAATGGGATAAGATTTGTATATATATTTGGATAGGAATGGAATTGTATCTGACTAGATTGACTTATTGGCTATAGATTTGAACTTGCTTATAAGAGCGAATAAAACTATGAACTTTTATGCAAGATAGTCAAATAATAAATACTATAAAATCTATGTGATATTTCAGAAGTGATAGCCAATTGTGACTAGTGGTACTGGTAATCTAGAGGAACTGTTATAGTTATTTTGGTCAAGAAAAGAATTTAGTGAATGTGTGAGCGATTCTTTTTTTAAAAGATGAGATGTTTTATAAGGAAGGAGTTAAGTGAAAAGATTGGCATAACAGTGATAGGATAGGAGTATATGTAAAGATATATGACGAATTAAATATTAGGAATATGTGTATGTCATGATTATATTGAAATTTGAGTAAGGAATAATTTGAAGAAAAGGGTTATAGGTACATATGATTTGATAGGATGGATTGAGATTGACATTTGGGACATGAGAGTGATAGAATGCAAATGATCCGCAACTCAAAATTTTGGGGATGCTTATTTTGGAAGAAGGATTTTCTGATATATGTAATGATACTAGTAAGAATGACTTGGAGTGTGGGATGATTATGTAATATGGTATATCGTGACAATGGCAGTTGATACTGATTTAGTGAGACGACTTGCTATTTGGACAGCAACGTCGATGATTTCTCAAGCAGATTACTATTGTTTCTAAATAATGACAATTAGGAACTAGGAAAATTAGAAGTTTAAGTAAACATTGAAAAGCTTTATAAATTATACGATATGACAGGAAGTAATCGGATGGATTAAGTGAGAAACAAAGTGTAAATATTATATGATAGTATAATGATAGAGTGTGTGCATGTTAGTAATAAAGATTTTGATATGCAGAAATCGGATATAAGTGAATTTCGAGGACGAAATTATTTTAAGGAGAGTAGATTTGTAACACCCCGAATATACCCTAGTCAGATTAGGGTAAGTTTAGGGTATAACGGAAACCAAATATGCTAGAGATAGGGACGGAAGTGTCCAAAAGGGACATAACCGTCATTAATTCAAAAGTTTCGGCAAGTTTTGGTAAATTGGACAGTTATCTCGTTGAGCCTTAAATGACGTGAAAAGAATTATTTTGGTAATTAGAAATGTGTAATTGGAAAATGGAAGTGATTAATTATAATATAGCATGTGATCGGTTTTATTTGTATAACGTAAGGGTATTTTGGTCATTTTGTAATTATGGATTGAATTGATGGAATTAATTGGATTTGTGGGCCAATGTATTAAATAGAAAAGTTATGTGTTAAAGATAAGAAGAATTAAGAGTTGAAGTATCAATTGGAAGTTTGTGATAAAAAAAAATCAACTTTGGACTAATAGTGTGGTGACAAGTGGCACTAGGGATAAGTGTTGGTAGGTGGCCCTCTTTAAGCCATTTTTGGCTGTTTTCTTAGGCCACTTTTGGCCGGCCATAAGGAAAAAAGAAGGGAGCAGCCTTTCATCTTAAAAATTTCTTCTCTCTCCCTCTTTTGCTTATACTCCCCAAATGGGTGTTTTGAAATTCAAGTGCCTAAATCAAGTTAAAAAGGTAAGTTGTGTAGTTGCATCTCTTCTTCTTCTCTAATCGTGAGATTTAAAATTTATATGGAAATTATGGTTAGTAGGTATGCTAACATGTAATTTTGTGGGTTTTGATGAGGAAATTTGATGATTATGATCATAAAAGAGTATGGGAGTAGGAGAGTGCAACCAATTGAACTAAAAGGAGCAAAGGAAGTGAGGTTTGGAAACTAGTTCGATTTGATGTGTTTTCATGATAAATAATATGTTTTGAAATATATTTGAATGATATGCGTTGAATCTATGATGATGATAGTGAGCGTTGGCTTTATATTATTAAAAATGTGCATGTGAATAGGATTTGATGAAAACTGTGTTAGAACCCCTGACCCTTCTTCGGTTATTAAGTTGTATCTGGAGTTTTAGAACTCTAAATGGTATGAGACCAGAACGGTTTGAAAGCTAATACATATTTCTACAAATGTCTTAGAAATAAGCTTTTGTTTGGCAGGAACCCTTCCCTACCTTTACCCTCTTCTAGTTTGTATATTTTATGACGTTTTATCTTCAAAAATACACCCGAATTCCATCGGAACTTTACACGACATATTCATCATATGTTTAGAGTTTGTAAAAGAGTAAATAAGTAGATGTCACTTGGGAATGCAAGAGATTAAGGTTATAAATAAGAATAATGACTAAGGTATTTCAAAGTTTAATAAGTTGAACATCTTTGAATTCGTTCAACATTAACCTGATCTAAATTCTGTTAAGAAATTGGAAGCGAAATTCTAAAAACTATACTTTGAACTCGTAGAACTACGGGGTTCTGATTCCCAACTCATTGGGATACGTAGGAAGCTTGGGATATCCTCCTAAGTTCCAACCAAAGTATCGAAACTTATTCAGACATAGAAGATAATGTATCAACTGAATTTTGTTAAATGCCTTGGTACTAGTTCAAATAAATGTGACATGTAGGTGCCGATTTATACAATTTTGTAGAGCTATTAATGATTCAAGTCTTGAGTAGGGTAATTTATAGCTTAAAATTTGTATGTGATATTAAGATGGAATTAAATGAATGTTTTAGGTGTGTCTTAAACTGGAATTGAAATGAATATTTTGTATCTCAAATGGTTTTTATATGATTGTTTAAATAATAAATGGTCCCTATTAAATTGAATAGTCTGAGTTCCTTGTGTTGGAATTCTTGACATTAACTCACATGGTTGAAGAAGTAAGGTTTATAAAATTGTTTAAGGACATTATAAGAATAAATATGCTTTTATGAGAAGTTTATTTATTTAAGAGTAATAGGAACGTGATGCTTGATCTGTCGCGAGCGCGATGGTGTCGCGAGCGCGACAGAGGCCATCTAGCTCTTTGTCGACTCTTGTCTATGCTATGAATATACATTGATTGAACTGTTTGACACGAGTTTTGGACTTGTGATTTACATACGACATATCGTGTAAACCGGTTCTGTCCCCTTTTTTCTCAAAGTTTTCAACTACTTCTTTGTCAATTCTTTTTCCTTTGTTTTGAGTTCCTTACTATTATTTAGTGTATTATTAATTAGCAAATGACATATATTGGTATTTTAACTTAGTCAAAGAATAAATATTGTGTACAACATTTCATGTTACACTTTGTTAAATACTATTGGACTGTTTGTATGTTATTATATGATTTTTGGATTACAAATAATGTTTATGATATGCTAAACTATGAATTACATGATGCATGACCTGCTAAAGTCAAATAAGTGGATAGTTAGGCATGCCTAATAGAGTTACTGTTGCTGCAGCTAGTGTATGGTTTCGACCCTGATCAGGTCCCCGACTGGATCTTCGTGATCCCTATGTACCGAATCTACGCGAAAATGTTTTTGGAACAAAATTAAAAGATTGTTTTGATACCCTCGGGTATCTATGTGTTATAAGAATAATGTTAATACCTTCGGGTATCTATGCGTACTCGTTATCCACTATTTTTGTTAAGCAGGTTTAATAGTGCTAATATGTGAATTTTGGAATATTATAGATTGTGATGACTGACATACGGTATATGAGCATATAAAATAATGTGACTATTATGCTTCCATGTCCTAAGTTATGTTATGAAATTTCTGTATTTTATTGTTCCATAAACAAGGTACGTGAAATGAATTTTGGTAATCTAAATAATTGTGAGCAAAGTGATATGCATAAGATGTGGAAAAGTGTAGTCATGTATAAGTGACTTAGTAAGGGAAATTTTCGAAATAAGTGTTTATGATTAATAACCTTTTGAAAAGCATCCGATTGTTATAATTGATATAATTATTATTTCCTTTATTATGCTTTTCTCTGAGCCTTTTGTGACGACCATGTCCAGTGGTCGTCTATATTTATGTGTTTCCCACGAAGCTTTATGCTTAGCTCGGATTTTCTTTTAATCCGTTGATACTATTAATCAAATCGTTCGAGAGTCTTTCCGTAGCAGTCCAGGCCAATGCAAGATTATGAAGAGATTTTAGAATAGGATTTGTATAGTCCATGAAATGTACGCAAGATTTGTAATTTTAAATTATGAGTTTGTAAAAATGATATTGGTTATGTAAATGATGTATCTATAGTGAATTCTGAAGAAGTATCCTTTATAGTGCAATTGTGTAATGAATTTATGATTAACAATACTGTGTGTTTGAAGATGAAAGAAATTTTATAACTTATATTTCAGTTTAAAGATTTATAAGTTTTACATGTTTGCTTCGGTAATGCCCTTGGCCGTCGGCGTGGACCACCGATTCACGGTACGGTTTACTACGTACGGGTAAGGGGTGTTACATTTAGTGGTATAAGAGCATAGGTTTAGTCGGTTCTGGATGACTAGAGTTTAGAGTTTAGTCTGTGTAGTTTTTGCATTGGCCAATGCGGAGGTCTTAATTTTTGTATAAGTATTGAAATAGAAGTGGATAGATGTTGATGATAACAACAATGAGACATCTAAGTGTGATGTGTGATAAGTTGTGATCAGTTTATTGTGAATCCGTTTCCTACTATTAAGGTATTGGGTGTAGCTGTAGAGATTCTGGTTAGAGATTATGTATAGTACAATATAAGTTATGTATAAGTTTTTCCTGAGAGGAAATATGGGGCAAAGGATTAGACAATGTTGGATTTTATGTAATTGAAAGTATTTCGAGGATTGTGTCACTCTGTACACCTTTCAGCTACTTTACTCATGAGAGCAACTATTTGAATGTGATACATAATGAGGGTTGGGCAACTTACATTGCCATTATTTGAACTGCATTAATACATTGCATCATTCTGCATACATAGATGCATCCATTACATTTACCTCTGTTGTTCCTTCTTAATGAACATTAGATATGTGCAATTGCCTCAAGTGACAGGAAGCTGCCAGAATGTACATTGAGTGTAACAAAATTGAGTGAGTGTAATAAGGAATTGGTTCTTCAACCTAGAAAAAAATAGGAGAGTGAAGGATCACCGAATGTGTATAAGTATGAGTAAGAAATTTGTGCTTACAGAATTGGTGGGTTTGACCCTTCTTTGTTAAGGAATTAAGGTATAAAATGGGATAAGATTTGTATATATATTTGGATAGGAATGGAATTGTATCTGACTAGATTGACTTATTGGCTATAGATTTGAACTTGCTTATAAGAGCGAATAAAACTATGAACTTTTATGCAAGATAGTCAAATAATAAATACTATAAAATCTATGTGATATTTCAGAAGTGATAGCCAATTGTGACTAGTGGTACTGGTAATCTAGAGGAACTGTTATAGTTATTTTGGTCAAGAAAAGAATTTAGTGAATGTGTGAGCGATTCTGTTTTTAAAAGATGAGTTGTTTTATAAGGAAGGAGTTAAGTGAAAAGATTGACATAACAGTGATAGGATAGGAGTATATGTAAAGATATATGACGAATTAAATATTAGGAATATGTGTATGTCATGATTGTATTGAAATTTGAGTAAGGAATAATTTGAAGAAAAGGGTTATAGGTACATATGATTTGATAGGATGGATTGAGACTGACATTTGGGACATGAGAGTGATAGAATGCAAATGATCCGCAACTCAAAATTTTGGGGATGCTTATTTTTGAAGAAGGATTTTATGATATATGTAATGATACTAGTAAGAATGACTTGGAGTGTGGGATGATTATGTAATATGGTATATCGTGACAATGGCAGTTGATACTGATTTAGTTAGACGATTTGCTATTTGGACAGCAACGTCGATGATTTCGCAAGCAGATTATTATTGTTTCTAAATAATGACAATTAGGAACTAGGAAAATTAGAAGTTTAAGTAAACATTGAAAAGCTTTATAAATTATACGATATGACAGGAAGTAATCGGATGGATTAAGTGAGAAACAAAGTGTAAATATTATATGATAGTATAATGATAGAGTGTGTGCATGTTAGTAATAAAGATTTTGATATGCAGAAATCGGATATAAGTGAATTTCGAGGACGAAATTATTTTAAGGAGAGTAGATTTGTAACACCCCGAATATACCCTAGTCAGATTAGGGTAAGTTTAGGGTATAACGGAAACCAAATATGCTAGAGATAGGGACGGAAGTGTCCAAAAGGGACACAACCGTCATTAATTCAAAAGTTTCGGCAAGTTTTGGTAAATTGGACAGTTATCTCGTTGAGCCTTAAATGACGTGAAAAGAATTATTTTGGTAATTAGAAATGTGTAATTGAATGATGGAAGTGATTAATTATAATATAGGATGTGATCGGTTTTATTTGTATAACGTAAGGGTATTTTGGTCATTTTGTAATTATGGATTGAATTGATGGAATTAATTGGATTTGTGGGCCAATGTATTAAATAGAAAAGTTATGTGTTAAAGATAAGAAGAATTAAGAGTTGAAGTATCAATTGGAAGTTTGTGATAAAAAAAATCAACTTTGGACTAATAGTGTGGTGACAAGTGGCATTAGGGATAAGTGTTGGTAGGTGGCCCTCTTTAAGCCATTTTTGGCTGTTTTCTTAGGCCACTTTTGGCCGGCCATAAGGAAAAAAGAAGTTAGCAGCCTTTCATCTTAAAAATTTCTGCTCTCTCCCTCTTTTGCTTATACTCCCCAAATGGGTGTTTTGAAATTCAAGTGCCTAAATCAAGTTAAAAAGGTAAGTTGTGTAGTTGCATCTCTTCTTCTTCTCTAATTGTGAGATTTAAAATTTATATGGAAATTATGGTTAGTAGGTATGCTAACATGTAATTTTGTGGGTTTTGATGAGGAAATTTGATGATTATGATCATAAAAGAGTATGGGAGTAGGAGAGTGCAACCAATTGAACTAAAAGGAGCAAAGGAAGTGAGATTTGGAAACTAGTTCGATTTGATGTGTTTTGATGATAAATAATATGATTTGAAATATATTCGAATGATATGCGTTGAATCTATGATGATGATAGTGAGTGTTGGCTTTATATTATTAAAAATGTGCATGTGAATAGGATTTGATGAAAACTGTGTTAGAACCCCTAACCCTTCTTCGGTTATTAAGTTGTATCTGGAGTTTTAGAACTCTAAATGGTATGAGACCAGAACGGTTTGAAAGCTAATACATATTTCTACAAATGTCTTAGAAATAAGCTTTTGTTTGGCAGGAACCCTTCCCTACCTTTACCCTCTTCTAGTTTGTATATTTTATGACATTTTATCTTCAAAAATACACCCGAATTCCATCGGAACTTTACACGACATATTCATCATATGTTTAGAGTTTGTAAAAGAGTAAATAAGTAGATGTCACTTGGGAATGCAAGAGATTAAGGTTATAAATAAGAATAATGACTAAGGTATTTCAAAGTTTAATAAGTTGAACACCTTTGAATTCGTTCAACATTAACCTGATCTAAATTCTGTTAAGAAATTGGAAGCGAAATTCTAAAAACTATACTTTGAACTCGTAGAACTACGGGGTTCTGATTCCCAACTCATTGGGATACGTAGGAAGCTTGGGATATCCTCCTAAGTTCCAACCAAAGTATCGAAACTTATTCAGACATAGAAGATAATGTATCAACTGAATTTTGTTAAATGCCTTGGTACTAGTTCAAATAAATGTGACATGTAGGTGCCGATTTATACAATTTTGTAGAGCTATTAATGATTCAAGTCTTGAGTAGGGTAATTTATAGCTTAAAATTTGTATGTGATATTAAGATGGAATTAAACGAATGTTTTAGGTGTGTCTTAAACTGGAATTGAAATGAATATTTTGTATCTCAAATGGTTTTTATATGATTGTTTAAATAATAAATGGTCCCTATTAAATTGAATAGTCTGAGTTCCTTGTGTTGGAATTCTTGACATTAACTCACATGGTTGAAGAAGTAAGGTTTATAAAATTGTTTAAGGACATTATAAGAATAAATATGCTTTTATGAGAAGTTTATTTATTTAAGAGTAATAGGAACGTGATGCTTGATCTGTCGCGAGCGCGATGGTGTCGCGAGCGCGACAGAGGCCATCTAGCTCTTTGTCGACTCTTGTCTATGCTATGAATATACATTGATTGAACTGTTTGACACGAGTTTTGGACTTGTGATTTACATACGACATATCGTGTAAACCGGTTCTGTCCCCTTTTTTCTCAAAGTTTTCAACTACTTCTTTGTCAATTCTTTTTTCCTTTGTTTTGAGTTCCTTACTATTATTTAGTGTATTATTAATTAGCAAATGACATATATTGGTATTTTAACTTAGTCAAAGAATAAATATTGTGTACAACATTTCATGTTACACTTTGTTAAATACTATTGGACTGTTTGTATGTTATTATATGATTTTTGGATTACAAATAATGTATATGATATGCTAAACTATGAATTACATGATGCATGACCTGCTAAAGTCAAATAAGTGGATAGTTAGGCATGCCTAATAGAGTTACTGTTGCTACAGCTAGTGTATTATTTGGACCCTGATCAGGTCCCCCGATTGGATCTTCGTGATCCCTATGTACCGAATCTACGCGAAAATATTTTTGGAACAAAATTAAAAGATTGTTTTGATATCCTCGGGTATCTATGTGTTATGAGAATAATGTTAATACCTTCGGGTATCTATGCGTACTCGTTATCCACTATTTTGGTTAAGCAAGTTTAATAGTGCTAATATGTGAATTTCGGAATATTATAGATTGTGATGACTGACATACGGTATATGAGCATATAAAATAATGTGACTATTATGCTTCCATGTCCTAAGTTATGTTATGAAATTTCTATATTTGATTGCGTCATAAACAAGGTACGTGAAATGAATTTTGGTAATCTAAATAATTGTGAGCAAAGTGATATGCATAAGATGTGGAAAAGTGTAGTCATGTGTAAGTGACTTAGTAAGGGAAATTTTCAAAATAAGTGTTTATGTTTAATAACCTTTTGAAAAGCATCCGAATTGTTATAATTGATATAATTATTATTTCCTTTATTATGCTTTTCTCTGAGCCTTTTGTGACAGCCATGTCCAGTGGTCGTCTATATTTATGTGTTTCCCACTAGGCTTTATGCTTAGCATGGATTTTCTTTTAATCAGTGTAGGTACTATTAATCAGATCGTTCGAGAGTCTTTCCGCAGCAGTCCAGGCCAATGCAAGATTATGAAGAGATTTTAGAATAGGATTTGTATAGTCTTTGAAATGTACGCAAGATTTGTAATTTTAAATTATGAGTTTGTAAAAATGATATTAGTTATGTAAATGATCTATCTATAGTGAATTCTGAAGAAGTATCCTTTATAGTGCGATTGTGTAATGAATTTATGATTAACAACAATGTGTGTTTGAAGATGAAAGAAATTTTATAACTCATATTTCAGCTTAAAGATTTATAAGGTTTACATGTTTGCTTCGGTAATGCCCTTGACCGTTGGCGTGGACCACCGGTTCACGGTATGGTTTACTACGTATGGGTAAGGGGTGCTACATGTATTGTAACACCCCTGACAAGTACCCTAGTCGGATTCACGTTTAATGGAATGTTAAAGTGTGCAAAGTGCTTATTTAACATGTCGAAATGAATAAAGGTAGTTGAGGACGTGTTTGGTATTGATGTAAAAGTTTCGGTAAGTGCGACCTCTTGTAAAATTGTGAAGCATGGAGTTGGGTATTTAATTGAAGGAATAAATCATTTATGTGGGCCAATGTGAAGATTTATAAAGTTATAAGTTAAGTACAAGAAGAATTAATAGTGGAAGGATTGAAAGAAAAATTTGATATAAAAATCTTGGATGGACCAATAGCAGGGAGACATGTGGCAAGGAGATAAGGTTGAATTGGAAGAGGTATAAAAGAGGAGAGAGAAGGTGAGAGAAGGCGGAAAAATATGCTCTCCCCTCTCTCTCATTCTCCTCGTTTTCGCTTCTTCTTCTTCTTCTTCTTCCAACGCCATTGCTTCTCTCTAAGTTCAAGCTACAAGATTTAAATGATGATCTTTGCTAGTTTAAGTGTTTTGGGGGAGGAATTTAGAATGGAAAGGTGAGTTAGGAGTTTTAATTTTTGCAATTTCTATTTAAGTAATTAGGAACCCTAATTATTGTTATGTGTTTTGATGAGGAAATTGGATAATTGTGATGATGGATGAGCAATCAATTGAGCTATTAGGAGTTAAGGAAGTCAGGTTTGGGAATTTAGTTGTTATTGCATGATTTAGTCTATTGTTGTTTTATTGCATGATGTAGATGTGTGTCTTTAAGTGCTTAATTGAATTTGATATTGAGGAAATTAGATGGGTTTAATGATTTTGCAAATGATAAGAGTTTTGGGTATGATTTTTGTTAGAGTTTTGAATTGAGTTGCTTCAGATGTTTAGTTTGAGATTTTGGTTTGTTTAAGTTGAGTTTTAGTAGTATGAGTTGCTTGGGGTATTGTAATTTTGGATGTTGGTTTAAAATTTGGGAAATTGGTAGCAGAGTTTAGCAAAATTCTAGGTTTTTTGTTGATTTACATGGCGGTAAGGACGGCCATACCACCGTGTAAATCGTATTTCTGCATTTGGGTTTTGCTTCATCGAGTTGTTACACGGCGGTAAGGGATTGTCATACCGCTGTGGAAATGTATTCTGTTTTGAGGTGTTTCTGGTGTGCATTTTACACGGCGATCAGGATTTCTCTACCGTCATGTAAATGCATTCTGTTTTCTGAAGGAGTGTTGGCATGGCAGGCCACACGGTGGTAAGGTTTTCCTTACCACCGTGTGGAATGTCTTACACGGCGGTAAGGATTTACCGTACCGCCGTGTAACCTCTTTCTGTTTTGGATTTTTTGGATTTTTGAATTCTTCTTCTTTTATCTCTTTTTAGTTAAGCATTAATATGTGTTTATGTCTATGGGGTGTTATATGTGGTATACATGTACGACTTTAATATGGAGTATAACATGTTTTATCATGGGATTAATTATTGAATTATGGGAATTAATTCGCCATGGTTATTCTATGTATACGTGCATATATATATGAAAGAATGTAAACTTGGTTGGTAATTTTAAATGTGTGTAGGATATCGAATGGTATGAAGTTGTTTGATATGTTTGTTTGACCACACAGAATTATGATGAGTATATGATTAGTTTCTGAATATTATAAATGTGAATGGCTAGCAAATAAATGAGTGTGTGATTCCATTAATGATGCATATCATAAATAAGAATATTGTTAATCATATAAGTATTATTTAATGAATTTAAATTGTTTAGCCTACGTGAGTCGATCTGTGGATAGATAGGCATGCCTATAGAGTTCTATTAGCTACAACGCCAATGCATTCTAGACCCTGATCAAGTCCCCGTTTGGGTCCTCACGATCCTCAGTGTGTATGGATTTTGTTTAAGATCCCCCGATGTGAAAATATTTTTGAAAGAAAAAGGGAAGAAATTGCTTTTATCTATACCTTTGGGTACTAATGTGTTCACTCGTTATCCACTCCCTAGACTTAGCAGGCAATAAATGAATAAAGGAATGTGAACAAAATAATAACTAAAGGCTTGAGGAATATATGATAACTTGCATGAAGGTATAAGAATAAACTTTTGGGTATGAATGTGAACATTTTGTCTAATGTGGCTTAAATGCTCTAATCTAGTGCTTTAATCACCTATGTGTTCTCAGACCCGATTTGGACTCTTATGTGGAATTATGAATTTCCTGCGGGTATCTGTGTAGTGATGTATCTTAATCCCTATACCATTTAAATAAAATGATGGTATAACAAATAATGCACTTTGTACTATAAGTACATACTTGGAAGCGTATGCATATATATATTGTACGAGTCTTTTATTATAAATGCTTGTTTTGATAAGAAGGTATAAAGTATCTTTGACTGCGTAGAGGCATGTATGATATTATTCAGTTCAAAAGGTTAAGAGCATAGTCACTTTAGAGAATTTCTAGAGTATTAAAATTTGTAGTTGCTATAGTCAGAGAAGCTGTAATGAGTCTTTCAGGTACATTTATCTACATGTTTTGAAAGTGCTTATATGTTTTAACTTAACATGTATATTCTGATATATATTATGTCTTCAGAATCCTGGACTTAATAAGTAAGGTAAAATGGCAGGTAAGGAACCTATGTGTTTTGTATATGCATGAACATCTTATTTTGACTTTAAGAGATTATGTTGGATAAATGTTGAGTGGTAATTTTAAGATAAGGCGATTAAACAAGGATAAGATAGATTGATGATATATATATATTGTATAAAACACATAATATGAAAATATAGTAGTAATTATATATGCATGTGAAAATATGAATGTCAAGAAGTTTAAATGGACAAATAATAGGGCGGTTCTTAGTTAAAGAGTAACTGTGATTAGGAAATACGGAGGTAAATTAAGGAGATGATATGAAGGTTAAACATAAGTTTTGTTTAGAAACAATTGATCTTAATGTCTAACATATTTATTGCTTAAAACGTACAAGGTTACTGAAGGTATACAATGGTTTACTAATGTTATGGCATGAGAATTATTTATGTGAACGTACTGCCTCTTTTATCTAGTATACCTTGTATAATTGTTATGTATGCATGTGTTTAGTTTCAACAACCAGTATGAGTGGCTATTTATGATATTGTTCTCCATACTAAGCCTTTGCACTTAGCACGGGTGTTTGTCCGTGCAGGTTAAGAAGATAGAAGTTTCGTTCGTGAACCTCACAGTGGTTTTGGCCAACGATTCTGTATAGTGTCTATAAACACCGTGCCCTGAGGCAGTCCAGGTCAGAGTTACCCTATGAAGAGATCAACGTCTATTTTCGGATAAATGGATGGAATTTGGAGGTTTTCGTCTTTCGGTTTCACAAGGATTAAAGTCTTTCTCTCTATAGCATGAGGTTTTGAAAGAGTTTGGGAAATTTAGCTTGAAAATTGAGATTTTGCTCCGCAGACAGGAAGCCCGTCGGAGTTAGGACGCCCGTCTCTATTTGGTGTTCCCCGTCTCTAGCATTGAGAGACGGGCCGTCGCTTGGATAGACGGGCCGTCTCTTGTGTTGTAGAGATGGTTGTTTGTAGTATGAGTGACGGACACGTGTCTGCATAGATACGGTCGTCCCTAGTCCCGCGCCTCAGTCCGTCTGTTGTCCAGATTACCACGCGTACCCTTCTTACAGACGCCCGTCTGTAGTTCTTGGGACGGTCGTCGGTAATGGATCAGATCAGATGACGCCGGATTTGGTGAACTTTATCTCATAAGTTTAAAAATTCTTCAAATTTGAATTGGATTGGGATAGTTAATGGGATTAAAACTGAATTTCGATTTCCTTTTCAAATTCAAATTCTTTAAATTGATATTTAAACCAATTATCATATAAACTCTATAAATAGTGGATTAAATTCCATTATTTAGGGTTAGAAAATTTTTAAGGGGAAAATCTTTTTGTGAGCAATTTACCAAAATCCAAATTTAATAGTTTTTCTCAAAATCTCTATTTTCAGTTTTTTTTTTATTTCATAAAAATTCTTTCAACTTTTCTGCATTTTTCAATTTTTATACGCGAACTGAGCTAATTTGAGGTAACGAAATTCATTCGTTTCCATCAATCTGGCTAATTCCAATATTTGAATTGCTATCAAATTCTCAAGAAAGAAAAATATAAATTTTCTTTTCTTGATCCATTTTTTTCGATCCTTGTGAAACGTGAGGGACCGAAATCATCCGATATCCACCCAAAAGGTAAAATCCGAGGGTAAATATTCGGGATTAATATTTGTGTAATTTAATTGACTTATATTAATTATTTTGATTTTTAATAAGTTTTTTTTTAACAAAGAATTTTAATTAGAGTTTTGAAGTTTTTACCAATTTTTTACAATCAGGGGTGACTGACGGGCAGAGTGGTCACCGACGCCTGTCCCTAATTTGAGAGATGGGACGTAGATGACGTACCACTCTGTCCGTCGGTCACACCAGGGACGCCCGTTGGTAATGTGCAGGAGGCCGTCCCTGGGCCAATTCTCATGATTTTAACTTATTTCTTTTACTTTTTTATTTCCTTTTATCTTT
This sequence comes from Excoecaria cochinchinensis, assembly GCA_947683425.1. Taxonomy (NCBI): domain Eukaryota; kingdom Viridiplantae; phylum Streptophyta; class Magnoliopsida; order Malpighiales; family Euphorbiaceae; genus Excoecaria; species Excoecaria cochinchinensis. The sequence goes on from CANTUQ010000149.1 coordinate 4,747,893, forward strand.
TAACTCATTTTCTTTAAAATTTCATGTTATTTTACTTTTCTTTATTTTATTCTTGATTTTGACACTGACATGTTTATTTTTTGTGAGTTATTATCTGACCATTTTGGATGAGTTGGAGTTGTTAATGATGGTTGCGCCAATCTGAGGATTTCCACCCGGGTTCTTTCTTTACCCTTATTTTTTTTTTTATTCATTTTATTATGAAAGTTGTTTTAATTTCGTTAAAGTAAAAATGGCCAAATGTTTTATAGTAATTAATTTGGGATTTTCCGAAAATCAGGGACCAAAGTCCTTTTTTTTATCTAATAAAATCGACATTTCTCAAAAATAGACTTATAATAAATATGCATGGCAGGACCAATGTCCTCATATCAATGAATATCCCGATTTCTATATGATTTACCTATCGTTTTATAATGGGGGTTGTATTCCGCCCCTAGTTTTATTGTAATTTATTTTCGTGTATTTTATTTTGTGTCAATTTACTGCTTTATCTACGTGAATGGATTGCGCTTTAATTAACTGCATTGTTTGGAAAGTTGATGAAACAATGAATTTAAAACTTAATTATAATATTAATCAAGGTACAAATAAATGAGAAGTCCCGAACCCGCTCTGGTCTTGGGCTCAATGAGGTTAGAGGTCCATCTCAATGTTTCATTGGGATGGAACCTCCAAAATATCTCTTGTTTCCCACCAAAAGGCCTAATCTATATAATCCTAGGTTCCAGGGGGTTAGAGGATCATCCTAATGTTCTATTGGGCTGAGACCTCCAAGATCCCTCTGGTTTGCCCAAAATGGATATTTACGCGCTGTGTAATCCTAGGTTCCACGAGGTTAGAGGGTCATCCTAATGTTCTATTGGGCTGGCACCTCCAAGATCCTTTTGGTTTACCCGCAATGGATATGTATGCGCTGTCTTAGGCTCACTGAGGCTAGACGACCCTTCCCAATGTTCTATTGGGCGGCGACTCCAAGAAACCTCCTTGTTGCCCAATATAGACGCACTTGTAATTCATTGCAAGTTTTAATGAACCTCATCCCGATTGCCCTAAAAAGCGGGTGGTTCGGGGCGCCCCGGGGTTCGGCGCGCGTCACAGTGTCGCATATGATCTTATGAACAAGTGCAATATCAAAAAGTTTTATTCTGTAATATATAATGGACAGTGTTATATAGAGTGAATACCACAGTGAATAGTGGTATGCAAGGGATATAAGGGTATGTGATGTATGGGGTCGGTTGTGTTTTGATTTTAAGAAATTTTATTGTTCTGTTTCTTTAATTATCATGTTTGTGTTTCCATCTGGTAACATCCTCTACTCTCCATCACACCCTGCCTATCTTATCATGCAGTGTACGACGTACGGGTATGGGGTGTTACATGTATATCATATATGCATTCTCCAATTTTGCCTAGAGATCCATTTTAGCCTTAACTTTAGTTAACAAGCTAATGGGTTAGCTAAAATGGCCCATTAATTGGATTTGAACATATTCGATATAATATGGGCTTGAATTTGGTCAATAACACATACTATAAAGAACTCTAGTTCTCTTCCAATTAATGAAAGGCTTATACATCTTAGTATTAATTTGAGGGATTTTGTTAATTAAGTCTCATAACACATGGTTGGCATATATTGGTATGTATTTTATATCTGTCACATAAATGTAGAGCATACAAATATGGTATAATTATGGAACTTACTATATTAACCTCCCTGGGCGAAAAGAAAGATCAAAGGTTGAACTTAGGTAATATGCATGATAACATAAAAGAAAATACTATAACTATCTTCTTCTCGGATCTCTATTCGGCCTATCTTGCTCCTTGCTTATGGTCTTATTTTTTACTTATAATTCTATTCTATGTAATCTAATTACATATTACAAGTTTAAAAATACAAAGCAAAAGAAGTTAGCCAAAACATGAAAGTCCAACATTGGAATACTTAACTTGTTTCAACTCTTGAAACAAGCAATGATTTATTGTCTTAGTGTGATTAAATTAGAAAACTATCTAAATTAGGAAACTATTTCCATTTTGGAAACTATCCATTTTATAAAAATTTTGCATGCATATGTTCTTGTCTCAATTATCAGTCCCAATATCAATCTCACTTAAGCCCATTAATCAGTTTTATCTTGCTAATTCAAATCCAATTGATTTAGGTACATTTTAATTAATTTAATTAATTAAAAATACTTTAATACAACTTATGTATCATAATTTTAAGACTAAATATCGTTCTAACTATGAACACATCTAGAACATGCGAAGAACACAGTTTACTAAACTTTTCGGCAAAACTAGTTTTTATGCAAAACTTAACTGATTTTGATTTTGTTACATCCTATGGCTTAATATCATATATTAAAAATATAAATTGTCATCAAAATAATTTTTACATTTAACAAAATAGGAATCAAATTAGAACAGCCCCTAAAAAGCTTTTCTTCCCCGCAAAGAGTTTTCTCTGGTAGAAAATTTTAATTTTTCCTTTTTCTATTTTAATCACACAATTACAAAAATTAATATTTATTAATCTAACATTCATTAGCATCAAAATTAAATTTTAAAATTCACGAAAATCAAAATAACTCATAACAAAAATAAATAAGTATTCCACAAAACAATCAAAATTGTAATTTCATGCAAAACCTAGGCTTTGATACCATGTTGGGATTTTATAGTTACATGCATCATATTCAAGACAGAAATTTAAAATTTTTAAACATAATATCTAATGATCTTGCCATGAAATTACTAAAACCTAACTAGAGAATTCAAAATTCACGTTTAAGGGTTATTAAACGGTTGATTACTTCACATCAGGTTGTCATAAACCACATTGTCTAATGCAAACACCCCCAATCTTAATCCAGACCAAAGAAGAGGCAAAAGAACTAATCAATATTGGGTGACAGAGGTAGCCAAAATTCTCTATGACTAAAGATAGAATTTGGTTAAGAGGAAGAAAGAAATGAGGAATAAAACTCTTCTGTCCAACTCCCACTGAACTTCTGCTTTTATACTCCAAGTTAAAAGTATAATTCTAACGGGATTAGAACTCTAAAATAGCTAAAGAATTAATTTAGAATTAAATCTTAATTAAACCCAGTCCATGCATATTACGAATGGGCCATGGGCAGAGGCCTTTTATAGGGTTTTTCTACACAGACTTGGATTTAATTATCCAAATAGATTTCAAATCTAACCAAATTAAATATGTTAGGTCCGTAATATTTATAAATCATATTTAATTTAACTTGACCCTAAAATTAGGCCATTAAGGCCTTCTATCAGCCTTCTGTGCAGAAGCCACTCTAATTGGGCTTCTGCACAAATGATTTTCATTATGGGCCTTATATTAATTCTCCACATGGCCCAAAATTATTACTTGAGCCTTATAAAACTTGAAGTCCAATAATATTTAATTCAGGATCAAAATGGATCACTCTAGCCCATTTCTTCAGACCATACGCAAACACATTTAATTATTTATTTTCTTTTTCATTTCCTCAATCCATAATAATATCAAATATTATTACAACTATCATTTTAAATGCCCTTTTCCTATAGGTGTGTGACCTATTGGATTTTTTGGTCCAATAGGCAATAAATACATATTTGTAATTAAATAATTACATAATTTGAACTCTTTAAATTATTGTATTAATTATTTAATTAATATTAATATTTATACTTATGTTCATGTACAAATCATGAGAGGCTTCCAGTCAAGCATCATGATTACCCAAGTGACAAAAAAGTCAAGTGGTTTTGACTGAACCATTCCATAGAATAGTTACCATGCAATTACTCATTTTACCTTACTTTATCTCATTTAGGTTTTGAGTATGGATTCATGTCAACTCATATAAACCTAAATACGATTGTTCTAATAATTTAACCATTATTCCCAACATGCCCCTTTTAGATCTGATCCACTTTGGCATTGCACTATGGCCAGAATTCTCTGAACAGGGGTATTATAGAATAAGTGAGATAACTCTCTTAATAAATCTAGGATGGTGAATCCTTTATTGATCACTCAACTATGTTCAAGTAGGCTATGATATACATAACCTCCTAACTATGTTTTACCCCTTGATTAAGGTAAGCAATTATGGAATCAAAGTATATCACTCACTACTTAAGATAACTTTGGTGATCTTAAGTCTAGGATACTTGCACCACTGCTATAAAGAGATTCCTCATTGACAAAAATTTAATATCCATCTAAGGATTCTTCTGGTAGGTCTCCAGTGTACTTATTCTTCTAATAAGCATCCACATGTTAGCTTTGATCATCTCTATGATCACAGTTATGAGAAGCAATGCTTGAATCTTTCAAGAAGCATAACATGTGCTAGTTTATTCATATTAACAATGACCTGTCTTGTTAATAATATGATTAGGGATATTTAGGTATTAACACATTTGCATGCAATAGGCATCTCACATCATAAAGTCTTTCATGATTGCCTTTGCATTGTGTTTATAATACCAAGGATGTCATTTCTTAATTTAAGATACGAAATCAAACTAAAGGTAATCACAATATAGTATTAATAAATGAATGATGCCTTCTCGTAAATGATAATGAGTACATATATATGAAAAATATCCCTAAACTACAAGGGCCCTAGGGCATACTCTGAACACTTGGCACTAGAGCCATTGACTGACTACATGTTTTCTAATGTTGGCAAGGATTGAGAACTTTGTCCACCAGTGAATTTGAACTTTCTAATAAGATTCGTGTGTGCTTCTTTCTACAAATATTCTAAATACCAAGTTGTTACTCAAGGTAAGAAGAATTTTGTTGAAAAGAGCATCAAAAGAGCAAATCATTTTTCTCTATCAGATGGTTGGTAAGAGGTTTTGAAAATGTTGTAGCTCTCCTGATCTTCTGGTCTAGGAATTTCAAAGAATAGCCCCATATATTCTCTACGAATGGGCAAACCAAAAGCGGACTTTGGTTGGTTCTATTTTAAGGTTAAAATAGAATAACCAGATATGGGTGAAGTTTGTGTTTTGGAAAAGAGAGGCATTATACCATGCTCTTTGGTAATCCCAGTAGGTATAAGTCCTACAATGGTTTATGGTGGTTTTGAAGTCAATGGGGAAGTGTGACGCACGTTGAACCCCGAGGGCCCCCCTTTTAGGGAGTTCGAGAGAGGTTCATAAAACTTGTAAGGATTACAAAGGTGTCTATTTTGGGCAACAAGAGGTGTTTTGGAGTCGCTACCCAATAAAACATTGGGAAAGTTCATCTAGCCTTACTGAGCCTAAGACAATGCGTATTTGTCTATTTTAGGTAACATGAGATATTTTAAAATTCTCATTTCAATAAAATATTGGAAAGGTTCATCTAACCTCAGGAAGCCTAAAACGATGCGTATAAGTCTATTTTGGGCAATAGGAGATATTTTGGAATTCCCTTCCCAATAGAACATTGAAAAAGTTCAACTAACCTCGTGAAGCCTAAGACCAGAGACAGTTCGGGATTTCACTCTTATTCATACCTTGGCCAAAGTTACAAGTGAGTTTTTGTTGTTAAAATTCCATTCCTTTTCTCATAGGTTTTAATGCAATTATTAAAGCGCAGATCAATCAAATAATGGCAGCTGTAAATAAGGTAAATTTGGAATAAAGTAGATAAAAGTACATTAATTTACAATAAAACTAGGGGCGGAATACAACCCCCAATTCAAATGAATAGAAGTAAAAATCAACCACCAAATGAGATATTCATTCAACTCGAGAACATTGGATCCCCCACATTCATGATTATGAAAATGATTTTTAAGCGGCATTTTGGAGGAAAATTAGGACATTGATCCCTTTTTAATAAAGAAATTCTCCTTTTATTTGTAAAAACATTTAGGTGCTTTTTATTAACGAGTAAAAGAAATGACATTTATAATAATGAATAAAAATTGAAGAGATTAGATAACTCAAATAAAAAGGGGAAAAAGAAAATAAACCGAAGCAATGTTTCCAAATCATACCAGTTGATCCTTCCCTTCCGGCATCCAATATTCAACAAATTAAAGAAAACTCACAAAAAATAAACTAACATGTTAGCAAAATAAAATATCAAAAGCAAAAATAAATAATTGGGATGGTAGAAAAGATGGGGATGAATTACCTAAAAGCTAATAGAAACAAACAATAAAAATAAGGGATGAAAACAATAAAAAAAAATCATAAAGAAAGAGACCCAGGGACGGCCAAGGGGGCTAGCAATGGCCGTTCCAAGGTGAGTGATGGGAGGAAGCAGTTCCTCGTGATGGCCTATCGCTCGCTTGAGCGATGGCCGTCGGTAAGGCCTTCAGCCTGTCGTTCATTCCAGACCTCAAAAAAATGGAAAAACTAATATTAATTCAAGGTTTCACATTTTTAAACCGTTTTTCATGCAATAAATTACCAATAAATCGAATAAAGCGATAAAACAGGTTAATTAAGATGATCAAATTCATATTTTGAGATTAGTTTAGATATCTCGTGCCGAAACACTGAAATTACCGCAAGAATCGTTAGTCCATAATGTTTACCCTAGGAATGTTAATTCTAGGAAGGTGAAAGTCGCGTAGATCTCCCTTGAACTCTACAAGGATCAGTTGACCAATGAAAATTGTTAAAGACAAATTTCTTTTACAAAAAGATGTTCTTTCTAAATAAATTGGAATTTTCAGGAAGGCAAATCAAGAGAAAAGAACTAATTTCTCTTTCTCGATTTCACTTCTACAATAGTTTCAAATTTTTAGAAAGATAGATCAAGTGAAGAAAATTGATTTTTCTTTCTCGAGTTCTTCCTAGTTCTTTTCGAAGAGTTTTGAAAGGAAAAAATTTGATATGAAAAGAAAACCTTTGCTTACGAAAATTGATTTTCTAAAACTCTCAACTTCTTAGGAAATTTTTTCCAATCTAAGAATTCCCAACTCGAGGATTTATAGCCCCTTATCTTGATCCGCAGCCCGACATTCGCCGAATTTTTTATTTTTAATTTTGTTTTCCTAAAACACACTAATTTCAAAACATACCCTTTTTGTCTCAAAATAATTTTTAAAACATTTAAAATATTTTTTAAATACATTTTTTTTATTTTTAATAAATCAATTTGACAAGAAAATCATCACTCTCAACTTTCATTTTTGCCTATAAATCGGCACACTTAATTTCATCATTGGGTAATCCTGATCTAGGCTGCCTCGGGATCCGGTGTCTACAGTTGCCCCTAGTTTTGGGGAAACTAGTGCACTAGTGTCTAGGTGAGCCTAAACTTAGAAAAGGGAAAGAAATGCGTACCTGAGGCGGCCGTCCTTCCAGACTGGACGATGTTGTTGTGGTGGTTGTCGCTAGCTTGTCGGCGTGTCGTCCATTGTTGAAGCGATAGTGCCGTGATTGTGCTAACCCTCCGTGGAGTTGTAGTGCCGTCATCGTGCTAACCCTTCTGAGATGTGAAGCGGTAGTGTTGTGGTCGTGCTAACCTTCCGTAGAATTGTAGTGCCGCCATCGTGCTAACCCTTATGAGTTTGTGAAGCGGTAGTGTCGTGATCATGCTAACCCTCTGTGGATTGGTAGTGCCGTCATCGTGCTAACCCTTCTGAAGTGATAGTGCCGTGGTCGTGCTAACCTTCTTAGAATGGTAGTGCCGCCATCGTGCTAACCCTTCTGAGTTTGTGAAGTGGTAGTGCCATGATCATGCTAACCCTCCGGGGAGTAGTAGTGCCATCATCGTGCTAACCCTTTTAAAGTGGTAGTGCCGTGGTCGTGCTAACCTTCCGTAGAATGGTAGTGCCACCATCGTGCTAACTCTTCTGAGGTGGTGAAGCGGTAGTGCCGTGATCGTGCTAACCCTCTGTGGAGTGGTAGTGCCATCATCGTGCTAACCCTTCTGAAGTGGTAGTGTCGTGCTCGTGCTAACCTTCCGTAGAATGGTAGTGCCGCCATCGTGCTAACCCTTCTGAGATGGTAGTGCCGTGGTCGTGCTAACCTTCCGTAGAATGGTAGTACCGCCATCATGCTAACCCCTCTAAGATGTGAAGCGGTGCTGTCTGTGAGCCTTTTGATTGATTGGCCCCTGAGAGGTCTTTGGTTGATACTTGGATTGATGTTTGAACTAATATTTGGATTGATTTCATTTTGGTTGGTTGCCCCCTGAGAGGTCTTTGGTTGATTGTTTGATGATGTTCTGACTGATGTCGTCACTCGCCTTTTGCTGGTGGCCGCATCGAATCTCTCTTACTGCAAAATTGAAAAACCAAATATGCAGGAAAAATAGTGAGCATGCACGTGAAATGTATGTGTCATGCAGAAATGCAAGATAAGAACTCATCTAAGTAGACTTAGAGATGATAGCTAGGCTAGCTGCAATTTGTAATAGGGTCGATGCCTTTGGAAGTTGCTTTTGAATTCCATGCCTTTGGGATTGCGAGGTTCTCATCTGATACCTGTAGTCATTTTTTTGAAGGTAGTGCATCCCTTGTGGATTTTCACACTAGCTTTTCTTAGCGGGAAATGCATCCTTTGCAGATTTTCACATAACCCTATGCCTTATTTTTGCCTGGAATGGACCCAACCCAATCCAGCGGCTTTTTCTTTTCTTTTTTTTTTATTTTTTTTTTGTTTTTTTAAGGACAGATTGCCTGGTTCTAGGTTTTCACCCTATCCCTTTGGCCTAACTTTTGCTTACAGCGCCAATTACGGTTTTCATCTCTAACGACTTCTTTTATTTTTTTTTTTTTTGCAGATTGCTGAAGCTGTTGCCAAAAATCTTTCAGGCATGATCAGCATGTGCTTACACCCATGTCTTTGATCATGCAAAGTGAATTGCTCTGATCACACCAATATGTCATTGCATAAATGCATGTGTGTCAATTCGATTTCATTAAACATGATCATTGTTTGACATTAATCTCAAAAAATACAAGACCTCATCTAATCTCGGGATAGATCTTGGAAGCATCAAACTCCTGTTATCAATATGCCCTCTCGGGTTTTCACGATTGAAAATTTTCTCTCTGCCCTTAATTTAATTTTTTTTTTGGAGCAAATTCTAGATGCAAGATTTGGGACGAGACTCAACTCAAATGCATAAATGCACTTGTGGCTTCCCGCTTGAAGCTCAAGAAACACTATATGCCTCTTCCTACATACCAAACCTTATTAAAAGGTCATCTTCGCTAATTGGATAAGACAGAACCAAGAATCAAAAGGTCTTACTTCAGTTATAATGTTAGGCTTAGGTAGATGGCTATCAAAGGAGGATCAGGTGGCTAGAGAAGAATGGCCGTAATATTTACCTGACTGATGGGAGGACCATCCTCAGCTCAATTGTGTTCTATAAATGGATTCTTGAATCTGGATTTGATAATACTTTTAGCTCATCCAGCTCATAATAACAATTAAGTTAAAGTGATTGCCACAGAAACTCACCAAGAGATTACTATCTTGAGCTCTATTTTTTTTCATTTTTTTTAACTCTCTTTTTTCTATTTTTTTTCACTTTTCTCCTATCTTTTTCTTTTTTTTTCATTACTTTTTCTCCTATCTTTTTTCCTTTTTTTCTCTTTTTCCTTTTTCCCTTTTCTCGCGAGCTCATGTCTTTGGCACATGACTAAATCCTCTTTCCAAAGTGTAAACTCATCCTTATCAGGGAAATTTTTGATAACCCAAAGAATTGTCAATGATGTAGAATTGTTAACGTTATAGAATTGTCAATAATGTACATCCATCCTTACTAGAATGGCCATTCTTCTAAGGGGAGAAAAAAATTATTTTAGGCAAGGGGATAGTTTTAACATGTGTAACAATAAAATTGGCACGCATTTAGCATACCTCCATAAAGGCTCAACAGGCTAGCAAGCGATTACGAAAAAAAGGTAGAAAATAGTCATTTAGAGAGCTATACAAAGAAAGGCTGCCTAAATCATTTTCTAGGTTCCATCTTATCCAGGAATCGCTTTGACGGGTAATCAGAAAGGTTCTAGTGCTCTCAGTGAGTTTTCATCCAATCCCCTAATTGCATCTAGTTTTTTTTCTATTCTTATTTTCAGCTCTCTGAATTTTTCTCTCTTCAGGAGTTATATCAGATGCTATCAAGATTTTCTTTGGGTTTTCAAAGTTCCGAGATTAAATGCAATCGTATTAATTGAATTAATATCAAAAAATGAATGCATCGTGATCATGAGAAATGAAATCATTAGAGACACTATACAAATACGCAAGATTGTTCATCTTATTAAAATTAGCAATACTGCAAATATTGTCATAAAAAGTGTTCTTGGAATAAAAGAACCAACTAAAACAAAACATAATCTTCTCCTCCGATCACATTTATGGTGGGGGAACTGCATTATAGCCTGCCCTCTTCTTCTTGTCTCTTTTCTCAGGGTCAGTGATCTCTTTAGAATCAATAAGATCCTGAATTTTATTCCTCAGAGTCCGGCAATAATCTGTTAAATGCCCTGTGTGCTGATGGTAAGCGCAGTATTGATCCTCTCTATGCCCCGGCTTTCCTTGATTCATGGCTAGCCTAGGTGGCAATGGTCTCAGCTTGCCTTCCTTTGTCAATTTCTCCAATACCAAAGATAGAGAGCGGCCCAAATTGGAGTAATACCTCTAAACATGTCCAACCTCAGTGGCTGAAACCTCGGCCGTCTTACCACTTCTATTATTCCTGCTTCGCCTGGTTTGTACCCTGATTAGTTGCAATAGCCTTTCCCAGTAAAGTTATTTTGGCTTAGATTCGTTGCTACGTAAGCCCCCTCAGCTTCTACAATAGTGTCCTTAAGCGACTCCCAGTCTCTGAGCCCCTTCAAGCTGAGCAAGTCCCTCAAGTAAGGGCAAGAGTTCCTGATAAATAGCCTGATTTGGTCAGCAGTGTCAGGCTTCTCTTCATCTCCATGTCCCTATTTTTCTATCTTGTAAGGTATTCATGGAACAACTCATCATTCTTCTGCTGTAAGAGCTCGAGGTCCTTTAAGGTAACCTCCATCCCGGTGCTGCAGTCATACTGCTTCATGAACTCCTCAGTCAAAAGGTCCCAATCTTCCTTGGACCTCCTATCTAACCCATGGTACCAGTCCACAGTCGGACCCACCAGACTAAGGCAGAAATATTCCATCTTCTGTTTCTTGGTCAACCCTATGCCTTTTATCACCAGGGTATTGCTTAATGTGTGCAGATGGGTCCGAAGTACCATCAAACTTCGACAGCTCTGGCATTTTAAACCTTTGGGGCAATAGCTCTTCATCCCCTAAATCTCTGTTTTCCGAGTTGATCCCCTTTCTGGCTGATAGCATGCACGTGATTGCTTCAATCTATTGCCTCAACCCTCTCATCGCCCCATCTTCTACCCTGGGTGCTCTAGCCCCCATAAATTGAGGTGCTACTGCCTCTTCATCTTCCTCCCCCATCACAAAATCATCATTGAGATTGGGGACTATTGCCCTTCTTTGCTCAATAGGCACAGTAGCTATATGCTCATTAACAATCTGGCGAGGAGCATTAACTACAACGGGGGCCTCTCTGCCAGCAGGTGGTGGTTGTGGAGTAGGAGGATGAGCAATCCTATCAGCCATACCTCCCATCATTTCCAACATTCTTCGCTCAAAATCCTTTGGCCTCCTAGCAAGGTCTTTAGTTGTTAAGGCTCTGGTCTCTTCTACTATTTGTGATTCTATGGATGACTCTCTGGTCGTTGAGGATGGCTCAGAATTCCAATCAGACACTAATTCTGTCAATCCAAGACCGTCAGAACCCCTAGTCCACTTAGGTGAATCTATGATGGATGAAAAGATTTAAACTGTTAGAATGATGCATGAATGATATATACAATGCATGATCGTGTTAATGCAGCATGGACAATCACATACAAGCAGATAGATCCTGTAACACCCCCTACTCATACATAGGCGATCCCATCCGATGAGGAGTGAGATGCCGTATGGGTAAAGGTGTCACCACGCAGAAACGGGATATATAAACATTCATACATAAACATACATAACGAAATACAGGGTAATTAAAAACTTTACAAAACCATTCATGAAAGAAGCTGATCATGCATTAATATAACGGAAAACATTACATTACTGTTTGATCAACTCACAGGTACAAAAGATAATTACATATCCAAAAATATACTTATCCACATGCGGAAGTTATTACAAAACTGACATAAGAGAGTTCTATACAAAAAGAATCATCAAGCTACAAAATAAAGTCCTACACTATAACCCAGCTGTGTTGGCTTGGCTGCGACGACTCTCCCAAGGCAAAACTCCCTCCGCACCTGCACGGGTAAACACACCGTGCTAAGCGATAAACGCTTAGTGGGAAACACACATATGAGATGGACGGCCATTCACAATGGTCGTCAAGCATAACACATACAAATGGCATAATCAGAAATACACATTAGATACAAATATGAACATACGAACATATAGAATCATACATTTGATATGACATAACTGCATTCATATTATCTCATCATGGTACACATTCGGATAAAACATTCTCATAATTATCAAAACAATTCAAAGCAATTAAGCACCTGCTGACTCAAGGTAGTGGATAACGAGTGAATGGACAGTACTTTACGGGTACGAACCGATTACTGACAGTACCTTATGGGTACGAATCGAAAACCATTTTGCTTTATCATTTGCAAAATGTTTTATAAAGGTACCTTAAACAAGATCTAAACACATTGAAGGGTTCGCGAGGAACCAAACGGGGACCTGATCGGGGTCCAAACTGAACTTAGGCTGCAGCTATAAGACTCTATTAGGCATGCCTAACTATCCACTTAGTTGATTCGCAGGCTAAAATTATACAGTTAACGTCCATAGCTCAATTATAACAGGCAAAGAATTCACATACTTTAATTAATCAATACATGTAAACATCATCCACCTTACTAGTATAAAGCTCTTAATAAGTGACAATGTGTGTGCTTAAATCAATAATTTAACATCCCTAAATCATGTGAAATAAATAAGATTATTGCAAAAACAGGGTTGGTCACGGTCACAACCAGATTGGTTGTCACCGTGACATACCAGGGATCTCGGCAGAATGCAAGTCTGGGGTACCTCACGGTCACAACAAAAATGGTTGTCACCGTGACATACTAAAGAGACCAAACAGAAGCAAAAGTTTGGACACCTCACGGTCACAACCAAAATGGTTGCCACCGTGACATGTCCAGAACCCAGAACAGAAGCAAAATCTGGACACCTCACGGTCACAACCAAAATGGTTGCCACCGTGACATGTCCAGACTCACGACAGAATGCATCTTGTACATACCTCATGGTCACAACCAAAATGGTTGTCACCGTGACCATGCCCAGATGCGATACCCAAGAGCCGATTTCACTTCATTCAAGCCAAAATCCAAAACTTCACATTCCAACCAATTTCTCCTCACTCAAACTACATTAATAAACCATCTAACATCATCAAATCATACCAATATAAGATCCTACTCATGAATTCTCAAAACAACATCAAGTTACACATTCAACCTCATCACTATTCATACCACAACTCAATCAATCTCACATTTAGTTCAATAACTCACAATCAAGGTTTTATGAATAATAAGAATCAAGACCCATAACATAATAACCAGTAAAAACATCAAGAACACCAAAATTTTCTAGAAATTCATTCAAAGAATAAATCACCAAAAATGCATAAATCACAAATTCCCAAACCTTGAAATCCTTTTCTCCTAATGCTTAGATCCACTAGATCCAACCTTCTCTTTGCCCTTTGGCTCATGAGGAGGCTCAACTAAGCATTAAACCACAAGAACACACAAAACACAACCCTAAGTTAAAAACCCAAACCAGCTAGAAGAAGAAAAGAGGAAGAAGAGGAAGAACAAGATGAGAAATGCAGAAAACTTACTAATTAAATGAAAAATGTGATCAATTCCCACTACCAAGAGCTTGAATCCAAGCTAGGGCAAACTAAAGAGTGAAGAAGAGGAAGAAGAGTAGTAGAGGGAGGAGAGGAACGGGAAAAGAGATAGGAAAATCTGATTTCCTTTTTCCTTTCCTCCTTTTACTTACTCTTACCCAACCCTAGACACATGGCATCTCTCTAGTGGTGGAAATCAATCACTCACACACTACATGCATACATCACACACACACAAAGCTCTCCGACTTAGACATACTCTACTATGATATACTTATGCACATGCAATCACACCCAACTCACTCACACCCTACAACCATTCATCACATACACCCAAAACTCTCCCAACTAATAACACCCTACAAGTGTGTGAGCGCACACACACACGAGCACAGCCCCAAAAACACACTCTAACGCCATGCATGCATCCACATGCTAACAAAACTCTTAAAACATACATTTCTACCCAAAATGCCCTTTATACATGTCAAAACTCATACAATGCACATGCACAAACATGGCTCTTTCTACTAGGGGGCAGACGGGGTGTGACAGATCCTTCGAACCTTATCACTCCCATACACAAGGTAGTGTATTCTCTTTCCTAGGTGGGCTTGACCTATGGGTCAGCGGGAAACCCAATGGGTGCGTATGGTGCGTGGTGGGAAACCAGCAGCATAACATCTCTTGCCTTATGTACATACATATGGGTTTCGGCCTTTATATATTTAAACATTTCAACCATATTAAGATGGGCTCACCAGGGCATGAAAGCCTTTGATAAAAGACCATTTAATTTGTTTGATTTTGTTCAATATATAATGGCCCACATAGCAAGCATTGTATTAAGGAGCATATCACCTAAGGGAAGTATCTATTGCCATTACGTGAGCTTTGGTCATGAGTGGTGTTACTTTAGGCCTACCCAAGCATGGTCCCTGCAAATGGATCTAGCTCATCACGAGCATAACGACCGATTGGGTCTCCATTTGATATACCATAAGGTACGAGGCTTGGGCTCGTGATTATCCCTAACACTTCCCCACATTGAGTGAACGTAAGGTCATGCTTTGGGAATGCACTGGGGTTAGAAAAGGGACCAAACTAGCATAATCTAAGGCTCTAGCATGGATGCAATGCAGTTTCAAAAAAGGATGAAAATTTTTAAACTAAAACTCAATTATAAATTTTAACCAAGGTACTTTCGAATCGAAGTCTCTTAGGTCCCCAATGGAGTCGCCACTGTGACGAGCGCCGAACCCCACGTGGCCCCGACTGCCCGCTTTTAGGGCGATCGAGATAGGTTCATAAAACTTGTAAGAAATTACAAGTGCATCCATTTTGGGCAACAAGGAGGTTTCTTGGAGTCGCCACCCAATAGAACATTGGGAAAGGTCGTCTAGCCTCAGTGAGCCTAAAACAGCGCTGTTATGTCCATTTTGGGCCAGCCAGAGGGGTCTTAGAGGCCTCATCCTAATAGAACATTAGGATGGCCCTCTCGCCTCGTGGAACCTAGGACTATGCAAATTGAGCCTTTTTACGGGACACAAGAGGTGTCTTGGAGGTCCCACCCCAATAGAACATTGAGATGGCCCTCTCGCCTTGTTGAGCCCAAAGACCAGAGATGGTTCGGGACTTCTCATTTATTCATACCTTGATTAAGTTAAAATTGAGTTTTGAATTTAGGTTTTCATCCCTTTTCTCATATGTTTTGATGCAATAATTAGAGCGCAAGTTGGTCATCCAAGGAAAGCGGTAAATGAAAGCATAATTAAAATAAAGTACATAAAAAAATAAATTACAACAAAACTAGGGGCGAAATACAACCCCTATTGTAAAATAAATGTAAATCATGTATAAAGCGGGTTATTTATTTAAGGATGAGGACATTGGTCCTCTCATGCATAGTTAAAGAAAACAATTTTAAAGTGATAATTTATGTGGATGAAAAACTAGGACATTGGTCCCATTTTGTTAGAAAAATCCAATTTATTAATACAAAACTTTTTGCGACTTTTTAATTAACGTGCAAGAAAATAAACAAACTTATTACAAATTACATATTAAATAATAAAAGCAAATAAAAGCAAATAAAAGAAAAATAATACTAAAAATGCTAAAAAAATATATCCCACAAAAATGGTGTCTTCAAACTTCCATGGGCTCCCACTTGGCATTGAAAAGGCTCACACATAAAAATAATTATTGAAATAAAACAACAAATGAAAGATGATGTTAGTAATGAAAACGAGTTAAATACACATAAAAATAATTATTGAAATAAAACAACAAATGAAAGATGATGTTAGTAATGAAAACGAGTTAAATATGCAGCATGTAAAACATGAATTAAAATAAATAAAACAACATGCATAATGTATGACAAATCAATTAAATGGCATGATAAAATAAACTACTTAACATATTAACAATTTAACATGCATAAATAAAAACAATAAAATTCAACATGCATGAAAACATAAATAATAATAATAATGATGATGATAACAATAATAAATTATAATAATAAACAAAACTAATAAAAATAATAATAATGATAGTAGTAATGACAAATAATAATAATAATAATAATAATAATAATAATAATAATAATAATAATAATAATAATAATAATAATAATAATAATAATAATAATAATAATAATAATAATAATAATACTAATGATAATAATATCAAAGAATATGAACAATCCAATTAAATATGCAAGTAATAATAATAATAATAATAATAATAATAATAATAATAATAATATAAACAATTAAATAAGAAATAAGAAATAATATATAATAATATGAACAATTAAATAAACATGAGAAATGATAATATGTACAATTAACTAAACATGCAAGAAATAAAAAGTAAAATAAATAATAAATCTAAAAGAATTTACATGATGGCTAACTAATTGTAAACAAAAATAAATTGAAAATTAAATTAAAAGTTGAGTCAAGACTGTTTACCCTCAAATTTGATGTGATGAATGAAGTTGGATGATAATTCCTTGCTTTGATTTAATAAAAATATATAATATATAATGAAATTTTATCCCAAGAATAAATAATTGATTTATTTGTCTTAAAGAAAAAATTGTAACAAAGAATAAGAGAATTCACAAGAACAAATAATTGATTTATTTGTCTTAAAAATTAACTTAAAAAAAATCAAATTAGAACACTTGCACTTGGAGAATTTTTCTTGAAGAAGAAAAAAAAAAGAAGAAGAAATCATCACTTTCAACTTTCATTTTTGCCTATAAATCGGCACACTTAATTTCATTATTGGGTAATCCT
The DNA here is from genome assembly GCA_947683425.1 of Excoecaria cochinchinensis. Taxonomy (NCBI): domain Eukaryota; kingdom Viridiplantae; phylum Streptophyta; class Magnoliopsida; order Malpighiales; family Euphorbiaceae; genus Excoecaria; species Excoecaria cochinchinensis. The sequence continues at coordinate 4,765,154 of CANTUQ010000149.1, forward strand.
GATCTAGGCTGCCTCGGGACCCGGTGTCTACACTTTCTGCTCCACTTGACTGGCCTGGTTTCCTTTTCTGTTGAAACCATGCCTGTCTCCCTGCTTCATCCATCTGGGATGCTTCCACTTTAATAGCTGTTGCAACCAAAGATCTCAAGTTTGGATGATTCTGGCCACTGACTATTTGTTTGATTTTATTGTGAAGGCCACGCTCAAATCTTTCCATCAATCTAGGTTCTGTCCTCAGCACATCATCGAGGTAGCCACTTAATCTCTCAAATTCTCTTTCATACTCTACTACAGTTCTGTTGCCTTGCTTCAGTCTCCAAAAAGCGTCTTGCGTAGCAGCTTTATATTCAACACCTATATACTTATTTTCAAACTGGTCAATGAAAAACTCCCATCTTTTTAAATTGATCCAGGATAGGCTTTTTCTGTACTGGAGCTACTTGTGGCACTAGGACTGGCACTGGCTATTGCGGTTGTTGTTGTTCCATCTCAATATGAATTCAGTGTCTAATGTAGTCCATCATCATAGTTAAAAACTCAAGTTGAGGTGGGGGAGGTGGCACTAAAGAAGTCGAATGTTATCGTTGAGTCCCAGCTCGACCCACACTGGCCGAGGCTCCACTCTCACTGTCCCCAACACTGAAGCTTCTATCGGATGCTATTTGATCAATATAACAAGGAGCAAGCATACATCAGTACTATAACAAAATATTCCCTTCCATTGGCATGTATATACAATCACTTAACAATCCCCACTCCGATCTTAGAATCGCCTAAACCTTTGCTCTGATACCAAAATAAATGTAACACCCTTATACACTATACGTATACTGCCGACTTAGCGATACTGTGCAATTACCATGTTCGGTTAACTGTCATTCACTTTTGAAATTACGGGTCAATTTTTTTTCTACACTCATATTTATTAACACTAAGTTCACTTAACACTTTATTCACTTATTCACTTTACATACCCTTTAACATTTGCATTTGCATTTACTTAGTTACCGATGACCTATAACTGTCTTATTTACTATTCATTTGGTATAAATTTCGGCAGTATAACGGCTTGTAAATTGCACTACCCAAACCTGCAAATTGAAATCTCCACAGCCTCGACATGGGCACAACAACAATATCATCCTATATCCATACATTTCCCATCCGCCGTTCATCACACAGTCACAAAATAATCCACACAGATAAAATAACATATAACATCATTACATGCCCAAAATCAAATACTAGATAAGTATATACATGCCACAATTTATCCATTACATATACAAAATAAAATCCACTTCTGTTCCTTTAGCTTGCTCCACCAAAATACCGAGGTATGCTGCTCCAGTCCTATGGGATACCTACACGCAGTAAAAAACAACTACGTGCTGAGCATTAGAATGCCCAGTGGTGGTTACCAATCTATAAATTTCCTAAGTATTTCTACATAATTAACATACTTTGATTACATATTCTTATTATTCTCACTTATTGTTATTTATATTTATTTCACTTATTAAGTCACTTAATTAATCTCATATTTATTTAATTCATCACTTAATTAATCACATAACTATGAATTTAATCACTTATTTACACTTTTATTCACTTAATTACACTATTTATTTCCTTATCTCACTTAATTATTTATTTCACCATTAATTACATTTTTATCACTAATCTTTACACTAAATTCCATTCATGTCCTTAACTTTTCCACTAATTACCATTATGTCCTTTCTTTTCATTAATTACCATTATGTCCTCACAATTACACAAATACCCTTTATATCCCATCTTTCACTTTAATTACACTTATATCCTCATTTTTCACATAATTATCAATTTACCCTTATTTATTCAATATTTACACTATTAACCTCATTTAATCACTTTTTCCACTTTTATCCTTATTCAACTTATCAAATTACAATTTTACCTTTATTACTTTATTTTACCACTTCTTGACTTACAATTTAGCCAAATTACATTTTAGTCCCTATTTTGACACTTTTTCACTGTTTTACTATTTTAACACTATATTTCACTAAAATTACCATTCTACCCTTCCACTTACTCTTTTAACTTATTTTCACCACTTTTTATCAACTTTTAGTAAAATTACCTTTTTACCCCTAAACTTTCAATTTTCTTCATTTTAGTCATGTTTTCACTCATTTTCACTAATTTCACGATTTTAATCATTTTTAACACATATTTACCATTATGCCCCTAGTATGGACCCGGTAGAAAATTTACTAACTGGATATGCGGGACATGGGTGCCACAGACCCATTTTACTGTAAAATGATCCCAGTATGACCATTTTCACTGCACTGCACTATTTTATACACTGAATTGCACTGTACACTGTGATAAGCTCTCATCGGCTTGTCAATAGTGAGTCGCTATGACTCATACCGCAGTGTGAAATCCCTGTGGCTAGCTGTGAGCACCGTGTCTCGAGGCGATCCGGATCAGAGATTACCCGATGAAGAAACCGATGTCCGTTTCCAAATGAATGGATGAAATTCATAAGACTTTGGTCCTTTAGATTCACGAGAATTAAAGGTTTTCATTTGCAAGGGAAAGGAATAGAAAAATTGAGAGGTTTTAGCTTGAAAAATGGCGTTTTTCCTCCACGGACGGCCAGCCAGTCTGTAATGGGACACCCGTCTGTCGCTGAGGCGATCCGTCTCTCGCTATGAGGGACGGGCCATCGGTGAGGCAAGTGAAGGACACGTGTCGGTAAATCGACGCCCGTCCCTCCGGCCCGTGCCTCGCTCTATCGATGGCCAAATGACCGCGCGTGTCCTTTTAACAGACGCCCGTCGGTTGCGAATTTGCTGGCCGAATTTCTTGGAATCAGTTAAGATTCTTTTCCTATTTCCTATTGGAAATAAGCTTTAGGGTTTTACTAAGGAGGAGCCTATAAAAAGACATTTTTTACCTCATTTGGAGGTTCTTTTTTTTTTTGTTTTTTTAGGGAAAAAATTTCCCTAATTTTCTTAAGAAATCCAAAAGGTTCATTTCTTTCAAGGGTTTTTATCTCACAAAAGTTATTTTCATCTTTTTACTCTTTTGCTTTTGTGGATCTAATTAAATTGAGGGAACAAAAATCAATTAGTTTCCATCAATTTTTATTGATTCCCATATTCATATTTTGTTAGATTTCATCAAGAAAGAAATACAAATTTTCTTTCCTTGATTTTTGCTCAATTCTCATGAAGCGTGCGGGACTAAAAATCATTCAAATATTCATCCTAAAAGGTAAAATCCGAGGGTAAATATTCTGGACTGAACATTTGGTTGAGTTATTTTTATTATTTGCATTTATTTCTGAATTTTGTGTGTAATAAATTGTTTTCTTATGAAAAGATTACTTTTTTATCATTTTTTTGAGGAACAGTGGTGACCGACGGGCAGCAAGGTCACAGACGCCCGTCGCTCGCTTGTGCGACGGAACGTATGTGACGCGCTGCGTTGCCCGCCGGTCACTCAAGGGACGCCCGTCGGTCACGTACTGATGGCTGTCCCTGGGCTCCTTTCTCATTTTTTTAACCATTTTCATTTATTTGCTTCATCCTTTATTTTCTTTTATGTTCAAAATTTCTTTTGGGCTTTCTTTTATCATATTTTATTTTATTTCGCTTCTGTATTTTATTTAGTGTTATCTTTATTTTGGATTTTTTTGGTACTAATATATTTGTTTAGTTTGCGAGATAATATTATTTTGTTCCTTAGGTGGTTTGAGCTTGAGATGATGATCGCTATGTGAACCATGAGGAGTTCCGCTCGGCTTAATTCTTTAACCTTTGTTGTTTATTTATTCATTTACTTATCTCTATTATTTGCCTTTATTTTATGTAAATCATTTTTTATCTCGTTATAATAAAAATGAGCCAATGTTTTGTAGTAATTAATTTGGGATTCTTATAAAAATTGAGGACCAATGTCCCATTTTCATCTAATAAATCCACCACCAAAAGAAAATATAATTTTTTATAATAAATGCATGCGAGGACCAATGTCCCCATTGTTAATGAATATCCCGTTTTATGCATGTCTTGCACCTTTATAATGGGAGTTGTATTCCGCTCCTAGTGTTATTGTATTTTATTTTGTATGGACGTTTTTTATTATGTTTTATTTATCGCTTTTGACGTGGATGATTGCGCGTTTAATTAAATTGTATCGTGTGGAGAGAGAGTGAAATAATAAACTCAAAATTTAATCATAAAATTAATAAAGGTATAAATAAATGAGAAGTCCCGAACCTACTCTGGTATTTGGGCTCAACAAGGCGAGAGGTCCATCCGATAATTCATTGGAAAATGATCTCCAAGACACCTCTTGTGTCCCATCAAAAGACTTAATTAATTATCCTAAGCTCCATAGGGTTAGAGGGTTATTCCCAATGTCCTATTGGGGTGTTCGCCTCCAAGATCCCGTTGGCTTGCCCAAAATGGATATATGCACTGTCTTAGGTTCACTAAGGCGAGACAGACTTTCCCAATGTTTTATTGGATGGTGACTCCATGAAACCTCCTTGTTGCCCAAAATAAACGCACGTGTAATTCATTGCAAGTTGTCAACGAACCTCACTTGCCCGATCGCCCTCAAGCGGGCAGTCAAGGAGCGCCCACAGGGTCCGGCGCGCGTCACACTGGCCATCTATATCCTGGACTAGATTTCACTACCAGACAACTACTAAGGGCAATATTTTCTCAAAATTTCATTAAGTATCACATTATGTCAATATGTAAAATTCATCATACATCTCTTTTTCACTTACCACTTTGCACATACACTCATTTATCAATATATAGTCACTTTATACCATTAAATCACATATACCATCAAAACATACGCATGTAAAATCTTATATACTATTCGGCCCAACATTCAAATTTTTATACCATGCACTATAATTTCTCTTACCCACTTAATTACACTTATTTCAGGTTATACATGCCTGAAATGTCCATCATATGCCAATATTCATCATATAATTCACTTAAAGTCACATTATACCATTCGGCCATAACACTCACTCATTCATTATGGTTTCTTTTAATTCTTCTTTCACGCAATCATGCATTGCACTTGTTAAACATGTTATAAACATGAATTTCATGCCCTAAAACCCATTAAAACATCATGGTTTCTTAAGAATACCATTCGGCCACTATTACACTTTTCATACCACTTTGATTTAATTTCACTTAATCATGTTTATACACTATATTAAGCCCACTAAACATGAATATCAAGTTAGATTTAATTAAACACATCATTATCACATACCTAACCTTAGACATAACCCTAAAATCAATATAAACATTAGGAAATAGGTAGATTTAGTAACCACAAACCTCTTTTCCAAGCTCTATACCACTCTAGGGTTGTTTTTCCTTCCCTTTAGCTTGAGAAATCTCCTCCTCACCTTCATTTCCTACATGGGCCGAATATAAACATCCTCATAACTTAAAAATCAATTCTCAAATGTAAAATCTAACATCACAAACGTGTTCTATAGCCCTAAAAACCTCTATATGGACCAATAAAATAAATTATAAACCCTTGAATCAAAAACCCAAAAACTCACCCTAACCTTTGATCTCTTGATTTCACCCACTTCCAGTGCACCAAATGAACTCCAAACACTACTATAGGATTTTAGAGGAGCTGAAATTTAGTTAGGGAGCTAAGATTTGAGAAGAAATTGGAGTAGAAGAGAAGAAAATGGAGGAGAGAAGTGAGAAAAACCATACGGTTTTGAAAGGGAGGAGAGATGCCAACTTTGGATAGATTTATCCAAAGAAATCCAGCCATTTCTCCCTTTATATAGTCATATAATGAACCAAACCGGCCCAACCGAGGTGGTCCGATCGATTTAGACCAAAATTTTGGTTTTTCGGTTCTTTTGCACTATTTCAAAGTGTCTATATTTTTCCCTCAATATTTTCACTTCTAACAATTTCCATTGATCTTAAAACATCAAAAATAGGCTCTCTACAAATTTTTAGCTCAATCGGAGTCTATTTGGGCACCGGTTCACTTAAACCGATTCGATTTGATCAATTTTCCTTCTGCCGTAAAATACAATTCTAAAGCTGTCAAAATTCACAGAAATCACTTCCATTATATTATTTAACACACTAAATTCTATTGGGCCACATAAACCTCTCATAACCCCTCGATCAAATATCGGTCAAACCCCGGTTCAAATTGAACCGAACCGGAGGCCAACTTCAGAATGACTTTCAAAGGTCGTTTTAGCTCCGTTTTCAGTTCCGATTTCACCACTAAACTCCTTATGACCCACAGATCATTTTCGCGAAATTAGAATTTTTCAGGCACCGGACAGTCCGGTTCGCTGTATAGCCACCCCGGTTTCACCTGACCCGGAATCACTATAATTTTAACACACTTAAAACTGAAGTTTGACACTGGCAAACTCACTCCCTACACTATTTGACCCTGCGATTATCATGATAACACTGGAATAATGCACTGACACTTCTAGACCGGTATTTGGGCCATTACAAAATTTAAATAAAAATAAAAATAAAAAGGGAGTATCAAATTATGATATTTTAGTCAAATTTGAAATTTAAAAAAAAAAATTGGGCGTCGGCCATGTTAGCAGCGCGCAGGTGAGGTGCGTGCGTGCAGCGCGCTTGCACGCAAGCGAGACGCCTGTGCGTGGGCGCGGGCATAGCACGCATGTGGCGTGCGCCCACCAACGCCCGTCGCTCCCTAATTCCGCCCATATCTGCCGAAAATGGGGGTTTTGGCCTTTTTTCGGGATTTTTTCTCCAAATTTGATTTTTTACCCTTTTTTTCTTGGAATTTTCATGGTTTTTTCAGTTTTTAAAATTAAGATTTAAATTTATTTTATTTTTTAAATACTTAGGGTTTTTTTTATTAAGACATATAAATAGAAAAGATGAAAATAAAAAAAGGGGGGAATTCATTTTATGTTAAAAAATTATTTTCTATTCTTCTCTTCTTCTCTTCTTTAAGAAAATTCTCTCTACCTTTCTTTGGGTTTTCTCCTCCAAATAAAAATTTCTTAAGCCAAAAAATTCAATTGAATAATTTTTCTTGAGACAAAAAAAATGATTCTTTATTTTTGAGATTTTTATTTATTTTTTTGATCAATTAGTTTTCTTAAAACAAATAAAATCATTCTTTGTTCTTAAGAATTTTTATTTTTCTTTCATTATTTTTTATTTTTTCTTCAAATAAAAATCAATTTTTTATCAATAATCATTCCTTAGACAAACAAATTCATTTTTTGTTCTTGAGAATTTTTATTTTCTTTCATCCTTTTTAGCAATTTATTTTTTAGAATAAAATTTCAATTTTTATTATGTTCAATTCTAATTTGCAAAACAAAGCAAGGCAATCAATCTTATTCCTCCCTCCATCGAATCCGAATTCTGAGGATAAACATTCTAGGCTTGATCTCTTATTTTTTTTAATTTATTTATTTATTTTTTGTTCATATTTAATTGTTTATCATGTACATCTTTATATTTATTATTTATTTATTTATTTTATGTTATTTTAGATATAAATTTAACATTTTTTATTTTTTTTCTTTATTATTTTTTCTTTATTTGATTATTCAGCCTTCTTTTATTAATTCATTACTATTATTGTTGTTTATTTATTTATTTACTTACTGTTATTATTATTATTATTATTATTATTATTATTATTATTATTATTATTATTATTATTATTATTATTATTATTATTATTATTATTATTATTATTATTATTAATTCATTAATGTGTTGTTTTATGTCACACCCCGATTTCCCCTAGTAGTTGAGCCATGTGTATGTGTGCATGTGAGTGTTTTGGCATGTGTTAAGGATATTTTGGGTAATATGCATGTTTTGTGAGCTTTATTAGAATGTGTGTGGATGTATGATATTGGTGTGTATGAGTATTGTTAGTGTGTGTGCATGTTCATAGGAGAGTAGGGTGTGCACTAGTGAAGGTTAGTATTATATGTGGTGTCTTGTATGGGAGTAGGGTGTGAATTATCAAAACCCACCAATCTCAAGGTGACATGTGGCAAAGGGAAATTAAAAAGGGGTATATAAAGAGAGGAGAGAGAAAAAGAGGGTAGAATTTTGCCCTAGCTTTCCCGTTCTCTTCCTCCTTCCCTCTTTTGCTTCTTCTTCCTTCCTCTTCCTCTTGTTACACCTTGATTCTTTCTCTTCTTGGTTGTTTTGTTGGTGGATCTTGGTAATTATCAAGAGATTTATTAGTAAGTTAGTGAGTTTTCCCTTCTTCTTCATCTCTTTTCTTTTGATTTGGTTAGATGTGTTCTTGACTTATGATTTTTGTGTGTTTGTGTGGTTTTTGGATTTTTCGGGTTTAGAAGTGCCTACTCGAGATCCCAAGGGGAAAGAGAAGGCGAGTGGGAGCGGAGCTTGCCACTTGGAGCATAGGAATTTCAAGTTTGGGATTTATTTGAATTTGTACATTTTTGTGATTTGGCATGTTGATTGATATTTCTGGAAAAATTGAGGTTAGATGATGTTTATGTTGATGCAAATGTTATGGGTGTTGGTTTGATTTAAGTTTTGATGCATGGATGACGATTTATTGAAGCAAATTTGAAGTTTGATGAATTTTGCTGAAATTTCTAGGTTTGTCACTTTTGAGAAGCTTGATTTTATTAATCCACGATTTTGATTGTGTTAATTGTTGATTAAAGTTCTGTTTTATGCTATTTTTGATGATGGAAAGGTTGATTTGATGTGAGTTGAAGTTTGGGTTGATTTGTGTTTCAGATTGGAGGTTTTGGTGTTTTGAAAGTGTGAAATTCTGCAGAAATTCGCGTAAGAGCTGCAAATCATGACTCTGTCGCGAGGTCGCGACAGAGCTCAGTGAATTCAGCCCTTGCTCGTGGCCGAGCGAAATTGGGTTGCCGAGTGGCTGTAGCGAAAGCTCTCTGTTGCAAGCGTGATGCATATCGTAAGCACGACAGAGCGCTCGGCTGCCGAGCTATTTTTGCAGTCCCCTATTGCGAGCGCGCACGACAGCCTTTGTTGGCCGCTCACTGTCGCGAGCGTGACAATGAGATGTGTTTCTGTCTCTGAGTGAGTGCGAGGACTGCCGCAATCGCGACAAGGGGCCAGTTTTGCCTCTATCGCAAGCGCGATGCCCCTAGCTTCAAATGGAGTTTTCTTGTGTGACTTTCGATGTTTAATTTTTGAACTTGTGATGCTTTTAAGTTTATACTTGGACTATTTTATGAAGTATATGAATATTATTGGACGAATTATGCATAGATAATTTGATGAATCATATGAATGTGATATGATGGTTTATGCATGACCTGCTAAACTCAAATAAGTGGATAGTTAGGCATGCCTAATAGAGTTCAGTAGCTGCAGCCCTCTGTTCTGTTCTGGACCCTGATCAGGTCCCCTATTTAGTTCCTCGCGAACTTCAATGTGTTTGGATCTTGTTTAAGATCCCCTCCGTAAAATATTTTGAAATGAGAAAGAAAATGTAATATTGCTTTTCAATTCGTACCCGTAAGGTACCGCCATGCGTTCACTCGTTATCCACTACTGTGAGTCAGTAGCTATTGTGAATTGTTTTATTATGCTTATGAGAATGTGAATCCAAATAATTATGATTTATAAGTATGTGAATTTGAATGACTCTAGTTATGAGCATATGAATCAGTTAGCATATGAATGTGATTATGAACCTTTGAATGTTTACGAATGTGATTCGACTATGGTTATATCTTATATGATTATCTGTATATGCCAATATGTATGTGATCGGCCTTAACGACCATTGTGAATAGCCGTCCATAATATTGTTGTTTGTTTCCCCACTAAGCGTTATCACTTAGCACGGGTGTTTTATCCGTGCAGGTGCGGAAGGTGTATAGCTTCTGGGAGAGTCGCCGCAAGTCAAGCCAACATAGTGGGATTGATGATAGGACTTAGCTTCTTTTTGTATTATGATTCTTTTGTAATAGTGAACTCTCAATGTATTTAGTCTTTTGTTCAGCTTTCGCTTTGTAACTCTGAAAGATGTAATTATTTTGGTAATATCAGTTCAGTTATATAATGAATAATATTATTCCTTCTATGAATGAATGTCTAGTTTGGTTTAAAAGTTTTATTTCCACTGTATTTCTGTATGTATATTATATGTGGATGAATGTTATTGTACCGTTGTGCTTGGTGACACCCCTGCTCATACGGGTTCTCACTCCCAGAGCATATGGGTTCCCCTACATATGGGTAGGGGGTGTTACAGTTTTTGGTATCAGAGCTTCGATTTGGCCATTTTCTAGGTGTTATTGTGCTTAGATATATGTCTAGAACTGTGTTGGCTAATGCGGTTGTCTTTGTATTTGTTTTAGATGGATTCTGATTCTGTGCGTGGGTCGCTTGAGGGGTCCGCTGAGAGTGTGAGTCCCCAAGCAGTAGATCTTTCAGAGTCTGTTTCGGCTCAAACACATAGGGTTCAGCCTAAGGCCGCAGCCATGCCCTTTGAGGCAATGTTGAAGGTTTCTCAGGATATGGCTCATGTCTTAGAGAGAGTGACCACTACGAGAGCCCCTTTAGAGAGCATAAGGAAAGCTGGCATAGAGGACTTCTATGGGACTAGTCTGCATGAGTTTGAGTATGCTGAGAAATAGATAGAGAAATTGGAGCGTGTTCTAGATGAGATTCGGTGCCCACCAGATAGGCAAGTGGAATGTGTTGTGGCTTTACTTCAGGGATCCGCCTACGATTAGTGAAAGTTGGTCCGTAGGCATCCCCAATTGCCTGATCCGGACACTTGGGAATTCTTTGAGCGAGAGTTTACCAGTAAGTATGTGACACAGGCCTACAAGGATGCTAAGTGGGCACAGTTCTTGAGTTTGAAGCAGAGGGCTATGACTGTTTTGGAGTTTGAGAAAGAGTTCAACCTTCTTTTGAAGTATGCTCCAGAAGGTTTTCTGACAGAGGAGCTCAGATGTAGGCACTTTGAGGCTGATTTGAATGAGTCCTTGAGAGCTATGCTGATTTCGTTGATGAGTACCAGATAGTGCAAGCAGCAGTGTGGGCCGAAAGATCTGAATCTGTCTTAAGAGAGAGAGCTCTGAGGAGGAATCCCCCTCATGGAGGATCATCATCATCTTCGAGTAAGAGGTCTAGGAACTCGCATGATGAGTCTTGCTCAGGTCCTGCTTCGAGAGGTAGGAGGTAAGGTTCTGCCATGGGTTCTAGTGCAGGCAGAGGTGGTTCTGCTAATAGGATTGAGGCGTTGCCTGAGTATTCTCACTGCAGCAGGCACCATTGAGGTGAGTGTAGGTGGCTCACAGGTGGTTGTTTTCGATGTGGGAGCACTTATCATTATTTAGCTAACTGTCCGAAGTTGAGTGAGGCTTCTGGTGATCAGCATGAGGCTAGCAGAGTTCAACCTAATGCACTGCAAGCCAGTCGAGGTAAATGCCGAGGTAGAGGTTGAGGTGGTCGGCCTAGAGAGGGAGCTCCATCAGAGTCTGTTGATCGTCCCTTGATGGTTCTAGCGAGGGCGTATGCTATGAGAGCTCAGGATGAGTAGGATGCTCCGGATGTGATTACTGGTAAGTTCCTACTATTTGGCACTGAGATTTATGCTCTAATTGACCCTGGTTCCACACACTCATATTTGTGCATGGATAAGTTATTTCATAAGTTGCATGATGTTGATCAGTTAGATTATGAGGTTTATGTGACCAGTCCTTTAGGGCATAGTGTCAATGTGAGTAGAGTGTATAGGAATTGTCCTCTTTTGGTTCAAGGTGTTGAGTTTTCTGTAGATTTGATTGAGTTGCCATTTCGAGAGTTTGATTTAATTTTGGGTATGGATTGGTTGAGTAAGCATCAGGCTGTAGTTGATTGTCATAGGAAGGTGGTTATGCTGCGAAGTAGAGATCAATCTTCTGTTATGGTCAAAGGTTTGGGTTTGAGTTCCTTGAGTAATGTGATTTCTACTATGCAAGCTAGGAGATTTATGAGGAAAGGCTATAAAGCGTTTTTAGCAGTTGTGTTGGATTCTAAGCATGATCAGGTTGAGATTGAGGATATCCCAGTTGTTAGGGAGTTTGGAGATGTGTTTCCAAGTGAGTTGACTGGGTTGCCTCCCGAGAGAGAAGTGGAGTTGTCCATAAAGATAGTGCCTAGTACTTCGCCCATTTCGAAAGCACCTTATCGGATGACTTCTGTAGAGTTGAGGGAACTTAAGACTCAGCTATAAGAGTTATTGGATAAGGGGTTTATTAGACCCAACATATCTCCATGGGGAGCTCCGGTGTTATTTGTTAAGAAGAAGGATGGTACCTTGAGGATGTGTATCGACTATAGGCGGATTAATAAGGTCATAGTGAAGAACAAGTATCCCTTGCCTAGAGTCGAGGATTTGTTTAATCAGCTCAGAGGTATGGGTGTTTTCTCCAAGATTGATCTTCGGTCGGGTTACTATTAGCTTCGAGTTCAGGATGCAGATGTGGTTAAGACTGCATTTCGGATGCGGTATGGCCACTATGAGTTCCTTGTGATGCCGTTTGGTTTGACCAATGTACCAGTGGCTTTTATGGACTTGATGAATCGAGTGTTTAGGCCATATCTCGACCGATTTGTAGTAGTGTTTATATATGATATTTTGGTTTACTCAAAGGATGAGAGTGAGCATGAAGAGCATCTTCGGTTAGTGCTGCAAGTTTTGAGGAAGCACCATTTGTTTGCGAAGCTTAGTAAGTGTGACTTTTGGCTTCGAGAGGTGTTTTTCTTGGGTCACATTGTGTCAGCTAAGGGTATTCAAGTGGATCCAGCTAAGATTGAGGGAATTGTGGATTGGAAAGCGCCTAGGAATGTTCCTGAAATGAGAAACTTCCTTGGTTTGATAGGCTACTACCATCGGTTTGTGAAGGGTTTTTCAGTTATTGCTGCTCCTATGACCAGATTGTTGAGGAAAGGAGTCAGATTTGAGTGGTCAGATAAGTGTCAAGCATGTTTTGAGCAGTTGAAGAGATTGTTGGTTAAAGCTTCTGTACTGACTCAACCCATCTCGGGTAGGGAGTTTGTAATGTACAGTGATGCTTCAGGAGTTGGACTCGGATGTGTGTTGATGCAAGAGGGTAAAGTTGTGGCTTATGCGTCTCGTCAGTTAAAGCCTCATGAGAAGAACTATCCGACACATGATTTGGAATTGGCAGCTGTAATCTTTGCTTTGAAGATTTGGCGTCATTATCTGTATGGGGAGAAATGTAGGATTTTCACGGATCATAAGAGTTTGAAGTATCTCCTCATGCAGAAAGAGTTGAACATGAAACAGCATCGATGGTTGGAGTTATTTAAGAATTTTGACTGCATTGTGGATTATCATTCGGGCAAAGCCAATGTGGTTGCGGATGCTTTGAGTAGGAAATCGGTTTCGGCCTTGTTCTTGAGGCAGTTCAGATGGAGATTTGATTCGGATGGGGCTTTGGTTTCCCAATTGAGAGTGAAGCTGACCTTGAGACAGTCGATTGTGGATGCTCAGAAGGATGATGTTAGATTGCAGCGGGTTTTGCGAGAGGTTCAGCAGGGTAAGAAGTCTGAGTTTTCGGTTTTGGATGGGGTGCTTATGTATAGGAATCGTTTGTGTGTGCCCAAGAGTGATGAGTTAAGGATGAAGCTTTTGAGTGAGGCACACACTACGGTCTTTACTATTAATCTTAGTAGTGAGAAGATGTATTGGGATGTGAAGCAGTTCTACTGGTGGTCTGGGATGAAGAGAGACATTGTGGAATTCATGGCGAGGTGTCTCACTTGTCAGCAGGTAAAGGCGGAGCATCAAGTCCCCTCGGGATTGCTCACTCCTTTATCTGTTCCTATGTGGAAATGGGATGACATTGCCATGGATTTCGTGTCGGGTTTGCTAGTGACTCAGAAGAAGCATGATTCAATTTGAGTGATTGTGGATTGGCTTACGAAGTCATCTCATTTTTTGCCTATCAAAGTGGACTACTCAATGGATAAGTTGGCCAGTGTTTATGTGGATGAGGTGGTTCGACTGCATGGTGTGCCATTGTTTATAGTGTCAGATCGGGATCCAAGGTTCACATCGAAGTTTTTGAAGGAATTGCAGAGAGCTTTGTCTAACTTAAATTTCAGCATAGCGTTTCATCCTCAAACAGATGGTCAGTCAGAGCGAGTTATCCAAATTTTAGAGGATATGCTTCGGGCATGTGCTTCGGATTTTTCTGGCAGTTGGGATAAGTATGTACGGCTTATGGAGTTTGCCTACAACAGCTTTCAGTCGAGCATTGGATGTCACCGTTTGAGGCTTTATATGGTCGACCGTGTAGGACTCTGGTATGTTGGACAGAGTTGACCGAGCGATCTTTTGTTAGGCCAGAGATGATTAGGAATACCAAAGAGAAGATCGGAGTTGTGCAGCAGAATCTGAAAGTGGCTAAGGATAGACAGAGATCCTATGCCAATTTGAAGAGAAAGGATATTCGGTTTGAGGTCGGAGACAAAGTTTTCCTTAAGGTTCACCTTAGAGGAAAGTGTTGAGATTTGGCAAGAAAGGTAAACTTAGTCCTCAATTCATTGGGCCTTTCGAGGTTTTGGAGAGAGTTGGTCCGGTAGCCTATAGGTTAGCTTTACCGATGGAGTTGGCTAGGATGTATGATGTCTTCCATGTCTCCATGCTTCATCGGTATAGATTGGATCCGTCGCATGTGTTGTCAGTTCAAGATGTTCGAATTCAGCTGGATTATTCTTATGATGAGGAACCGAAAGCCATTATAGCTCAGGAAGTGAGACAGTTGAGGAGCAAGCAAGTTCCTCTGGTCAAGGTTCTTTGGCAACATCATGGAGTTGAGGAAGCAACTCGGGAATCAGAGGCGATGATGAGGATTCAATATAGTTCAGGTGATCATTTCGAGTACGAAATTCTTGTTAGTAAGGGAGAGTTGTCACACCCTGATTTCTCCCTAGTAGTTGAGCCATGTGTATGTGTGCATGTGTGAGTGTTTTGGCATGTGTTAACAATATTTTGGGTAATATGCATGTTTTGTGGGCTTTATTAGAGTGTGTGTGCATGTATGATATTGGTGTGTATGAGTATGAGTATTGTTAGTGTGTGTGCATGCTCATAGGGGAGTAGGGTGTGCACTAGTGAAGGTTAGTATTGTGTGTGGTGTCTTGCATGGGAGTAGGGTGTGAATTATCAAAACCCACTAATCTCAAGGTGACATGTGGCAAGGGAAATTAAGAAGGGGTATATAAAGAGAGGAGAGAGAAAAAGATGGCAGAATTTTGCCCTAGCTTTCCTATTCTCTTCCTCCTTTCCTCTTTTGCTTCTTTTTCCTTCCTCTTCCTCTTGCTACACTTGATTCTTTCTCTTCTTGGTTGTTTTGTTGGTGGATCTTGGTAATTCTCAAGAGCTTTATTGGTAAGTTAGTTAGTTTTCCCTTCTTCTTTATCTCTTTTCTTTTGATTTGGTTAGATGTGTTCTTGACTTAGGATTTTTGTGTGTTTGTGTGGTTCTTGGGTTTTTCGGGTTTAGAAGCACCTACTCGAGATCCCAAGGGGAAAGAGAAGGCGAGTGGGAGCGGAGCTTGCCACTTGGAGCATTGGAATTTCAAGTTTGGGATTTATTTGAATTTTGTGATTTGGCATATTGATTAATATTTTTGGAAAAATTGAGGTTTGATGATGTTTATGTTGATGCAAATGTTATGGGTTTTGGTTTGATTTAAGTTTTGATGCATGGATGATGATTTATTGAAGCAAATTTGAAGTTTGATGAATTTTGCTGAAATTTCTAGGTTTGTTGCTTTTGAGAAGCTTGATTTTATTAATCCATAATTTTGATTGTGTTAATTGTTGATTAAAGTTGTGTTTTATGTTATTTTTAATGATGGAAAGGTTAATTTGAGGTAAGTTGAAGTTTGGGTTGATTTGTGTTTGAGATTTGAGGTTCGGGTGTTTTGGAAGTGTGGAATTCTGCAGAAATTCGCGTAACAGCTACAACTCACGACTCTGTCACGAGCGCGACACTATCGCGAGGTCGCGACAGAGCTCGATGAATTCAGCCCTTGCGTGTGGCCGAGCGGACTTGTGTGGCCGAGAAGAATTGGGCTACCGAGCGGCCGCAGTGAGAGCTCGTGACAAAGCGCTTGTCTACCGAGCTGTTTAGGCAGTCCCCTGTTGCGAGCGCAACAGCCTTTGTTGGCTGCTCACTGTCGCGAGCGTGACAATGAGATGTGTTTTTGTCTCCGCGCGAGCGCGAGGACTGCTGTGATCACGACAGGGGGCCAGTTTTGCCTTTGTCGCGAGTGCGATAGACGTCGCAAGCGTCACACCCCTGGCTTCAAATTGAGTTTTCTTGTGTGACTTCCGATATTTAATTTCCGAACTAGTTATGCTTTTAAGTTTATACTTGGATTATTTTATGAAGTATATGAATATTATTGGATGAATTATGCATGGATAATTTGATGAATCATATGAATGTGATATGATGGTTTATGCATGACCTACTAAAGTCAAATAAGTTGATAGTTAGGAACGCCTAATAGAGTTCAGTAGCTGTAGCCCTCAGTTCTATTTTGGACCCTGATCAGGTCCCCTATTTAGTTCTTCGTGAAATTTAATGTGTTTGGATCTTGTTTAAGATCCCCTCCGTAAAATGTTTTGAAATGAGAAAGAAAATGTAATATTGCTTTTCAATTCGTACCCGTAAGGTATCGCCATACGTTCACTCGTTATCCACTACTGTGAGACAGCAGGTGTTGTGAATTATTCTGTTATGCTTATGCGAATGTGAATCCGAATGATTATGATTTATAAGTATGTGAATTTGAATGACTCTAGTTATGAGCATATGAATCAGTTAGCATATGAATGTGATTATGAACCTTTGAATGTTTACGAATGTGATTCGACTATGGTTATATCTTATATGATTATCTGTATATGCCAATATGCATGTGATCTGCCTTGACGACCATTGTGAATGGCCATCCATATTATTGTTGTTTGTTTCCCCACTAAGCGTTATCACTTAGCACAGGTGTTTCATCAGTGCAGGTGCGGAAGGTGTATAGCTTCTGGGAGAGTAACCGCAAGTCAAGCCAACACAGTGGGATTGATGATAGGACTTAGCTTCTTTTTGTATTATGATTCTTTTGTAATAGTGAACTCTCAATGTATTTAGTCTTTTGTTCAGCTTTCGCTTTGTAACTCTGAAAGATGTAATTATTTTGGTAATATCAGTTCAGTTACGTAATGAATAATATTATTCCTTCTATGAATGAATGTCCAATTTGGTTTAAAAGTTTTATTTCCGCTGTATTTCTACATGTATATTATATGTGGATGAATGTTATTGTACCGTTGTGCTTGGTGACACCCTGCTCATACGGGTTCTCACTCCTAGAGTGGATGGGTTCCCCTACGTATGGGTAGGGGGTGTTACAGTTTATTTATTTCATCATTTCATTTAATTTTATTTGTTATTTATGATGTATTTTATTCCATTTCATTTTATTTATCTTTTTATATGTATTTAATTGATTTTTCTTGATTTAATTACTAACAAGGATCTCATTTGTGTTTGTTTATTATCATTATTATTATTATTTCATGTTTTTATGTATTAATATATTAATATGTTATTTTATTTATTTCAATCATGTCATTTAATTTATTTAACTTTATAAAGTATTTTTTTTTCATTTATTTTAATTTATTACTTATTATTTCATGTATTTACTTGATTTTTTTTATTACATCACTCACGTTAATTTTATTTGTGTTTGTTTTTTATTCCAACACTTATTTCTTTACTTGGGCATTCCCGCGAGTATACGGGGAGATTCAGGAGCCTCGTTTGGTTTGAACTTTAATTTTATTATTTGTATTACTTTCTTTATTTGGTTTTTTAAATTTATTTTACCATGTAATTTTTAATAAAATATTTATTTTATACACATTTAAAAGAAAATCACAAAAATATTTATATTAATTAACTTGGAATTTTTTCTAATAAAAATGGGACCAATGTCTTAGTTTTTCCATCCAAATAAACCATCACCTTTAACACTTTTTCTTTTAAGTATGCATGCGATGACCACTGTTCTCATCCTTAATAAATACCCCATTTTTTGTATGATTTACATTTCATTTATGCCCCTAGTTTTGTTGTAATTTATTGGGCTTTCATTTACCTTATTTTAATCTTGCATTCATTTATCGCTTTTATTACATGATCGATATGCGTTCTAATTACTTCATTTAATTGAATGAGAAAAGGCATGAAATTTTATTTCTAAAACTCAATTATAACTTAATCAAGGTGTGAATAAATGAGAAGTCCCGAATCATCTCTGGTCTTAGGTTCAATGAGGTTAGATGAACCCCTTCCAATGTTCTATTGGGAAGGGAATTCCAAAATATCTCTTATTGCCCAAAATAGGCCCAAATTGCATTGTCTTAGGCTCCACGAGGTTAAACGAACCATCTCAATCTTCTATTGGGGTGGAAACTCCAAAATATCTCTAGCTTGACTAAAATAGACATACATGCATTGTCATAGGTTTTACAAGAATAGATGAATCTTTCCAATGTTCTATTGGAAGGAGGATTCCAAAATGTCTCTGTTTGCCCAAAATAAACACACCTGCGCTGTCTTAGGCTCGGTAAAGCTAGATGACCTTTCCTAATATTTTATTGGGTGGTGATTCTAAGAAACTTCCTTGTTGCCCAAAATTGTAATCTTTTACAAGTCTTGTGAACCTCTCTTGAATACCCTAAAAGCGGGTCATTCGAGGCACCCTGGGGTTCGGCACGCGTCACAGGGGTGACTCCACTAGGGACCTAAATGAGACTTTTCTTCGAAAACACCTTGGTTAAAACATATAATTGAGTTTTAATTTAAAATTTCATCTTATTTTCAAAATTGCAGTGCATATCACTAGAGCCTTAGATCTACGCTAGTTTGCACCCTTTCTCAGCCCCGGTGCGTTCTCGAACCACGACCCTACGTTCACTCAATGTAGGGAAGTTGTAACACCCCAAAGTGGACCTAGAAGAATTACAGAGTTTAGTTCGAAAAAGGTAAGTTTATGTGCGAGAGTTCTGTCGTGAGCGCGACAAGTGTCGCGGGCGCGACAGAGCCCTCCAACGGTTTTCGAACTTCAGCTGGTTGGTGCGGGCGTGAGCGTTCTGTCGCGAGTACGACAGAATCCCCTCGCGAGATGTGTGCATAAGTGGGACTAAGAGACTTGGAGTTGTAGGGAGTTAACACATGGCATCGTAGAAGAGTGACAAGTGGCGGCATAAGAGTTTGACAAGTGGCATTGTAGGAGTGTGCCAAGTGTCATTGTAGGGAAGAGACATTTGGCTTGGCTTGGTTTGGCTTTGCTTGGCTTGGCTTGGCTTGGCTTGGCTTAGGATAGGGATGAATTAAAGGAAGTGGTTGGCTTTTAATGTGGTTAGTGGGTAATTAATTTGTTATTTTCTTTAGTTTGACCGGCCACTTACCTATTCCCATCTTATTTTTCTTACTTTTGGCCTTCTCTCTTCTTTATTCTTTTGCTTTATTTGGTTTTTTCGTGCTCTTCCACTCTCCATCTTTTGGTTGCCTTTTTCTTCATTTGTATTTTCTTCTTAAGAGAGTCACTTGAATGGTGTGAAGAGGGCAAGAGAAGGGTAGAGTTGGGTCTCCTCAGAAGGTTAGCTTAATTTATTTTCCGATCTGACCTCCTTTTTCTCTTTGTTTTTGATTTAAAGGAAAAAGAAGAGTAACCCAAGTGTTTTCTATGTGATTTGTGAAAGATGTGGATAAGAGGCTAGTGAAGGGAAAGGGAGAAGCTCTGAATCGATTAGAGAGAAGCGGTTAAGCCACCTAAGGTAGGGATCGAGTGTGATTTTATTTTCCTGGCATGTGATTGAATGATATGTGTTTAAAAGGAACCATGACTGGATGTAGATGTATATGATGAGCTTTAACTAGCTCAATTGCTCTTTTAGTATATATTGGTTTATTGTTCATTTTGATTGCTTGCAGTTCTCATCACATGTGTATATATGTTTATAAGTATGTAACTTCATCATTTGAGTATGTGTGTTGATGATAGAGTTTGATTTTGTGAAATTCTGCTTATTTGTCATCAGACCTCTGTGTATTGTATTTGTGATAAGTAGAGCTATAGGACTCCAATTATGTTGATTCCAATTGCATATGAAAGATAATATCCGTATCTAAAACTTTCTAAGAGGGTGCTTGATCGATTTCAGGCTCTAAGTATCCCAAAAGGTAATTAAAACATAGGTGACCCTGTTCTAGCGGGTTCACTAGAATAGTATAGCTTGTATAGAGCATATCTTTTGGTATAGATGTCTAAACGACCTGAAAGTTGTCTCATTTGAAAGTTAACATCTTACAGCAAAATTGTTAAGAAGAATGTTTTGCCTAAATATGTGGTCTAGAGGGTGGTTTTGGCGATACAAGTTTAGGGTAAAAAGCAGTCTCGTAAGGCACCAGGGCGAGCTTCTGTCGCGATCGCGACATAGGTCGCGACCTCGCGACAGAACAATGCATATAAAGATTTTTCTTCTTCTTTTTGAGCTCCTAGTTGCCACAGGTCAACCCCTTACTGTCACACCCCAACCTATACTATGGAGACTTCTATTTGGATTAGAGGAAGAAGAATCCAAGATAGATAGGAGTGTCACATCCCACTAGAGTAAACAAGTAAACATCACATACATAGAATGACATATCCATGATAATTTAAAACTCTGAGAGAAAGAAGAGTGATACTGAACAGAATGAATACTTTATGAACGTACATAATATGCCAAGGCGCATACCCTAAGAGAAAACATACACACATGCATACTTATAATCATACAACAGAAACCTAATAAGAAAGATACATAAGTGTGTAAATATTTACATAGCTTAAAAATATTACATCAGAATCTTTACCTATTATTACATATACATATTATACAGATACACAAAAATCTCGAATTATAAGAGCTGAACAAGATACACAACTTCTAGCTCCTATATGGCCGATTCTGCAGATGCGCGACTCGAACAGAAACAAACCTGCCACCTGCACGGGAAAAGAACTCGTGCTAAGCGATAACGCTTAGTGGGGAAAACAAACATAATAATATGGACGGCCATTCACAATGGTCGTCGAGGCATAACACACACAAATCTCATACACACATAGTTCTTACCGAGAAATATATATGCTTACATATAATAGCTGTGCCTTCAAATGTTTCTTATCATATTCATATACTTATATGTGCAACACAAACCAAAACAACATCACCATACAAGATGTAAGTATATTCGTGCATAACTACATATA
The DNA here is from genome assembly GCA_947683425.1 of Excoecaria cochinchinensis. Taxonomy (NCBI): domain Eukaryota; kingdom Viridiplantae; phylum Streptophyta; class Magnoliopsida; order Malpighiales; family Euphorbiaceae; genus Excoecaria; species Excoecaria cochinchinensis. Next base: position 4,786,569 of record CANTUQ010000149.1, read on the forward strand.
ACTTCACATGTGTGCACCTACCTATACATTACATGTCAGTATCAATACACTTATATGCCAATACTTGTATCGTTATACCAGTACATGTCCTTATATGCATACATTTACCGAACACGTTAGGAAATCAAGCTTTTGAAAGTACATCATGCATAGATACATAATCACAATACCATCACACTTTCGTTGCGCAACATTAATCTTTAACATAAGCAACAATACGATATTGCATTCCAATCACGGTGTTCCAGAGAGCCAATAAATTTGCACTTATTAGTTCACATATCTATAATCATAACTGATCAGAACCGCATACTTATAAACACGATATAACAAATCATACACCTGCTGACTCACAATAGTGGATAATGAGTACTGAAGGGTACCTTACGGGTACGAATCGAACACATAATATAATGTACCATACAGGTACAAGTCGGAAGGCAACATTTCATTGAATAGGACCTTAAACAAGATCCATACACATACACATAATAGGGGTTCGCGAGGAACCATTCGGGGACCTGATCAGGGTCCAAATCGTTCAAAGGGGCGCTGCAGCTACACATACATAGACTCTATTAGGCATGCCTAACTATCCACTAGACTGACTCTCGCAGGTCATGCATCATACCAATCATATTTCAAATCACATAATTTATATCATTGTACATAATCAGCAATAAGTGAGACATATGAGTAAGTTCATAAAGTCAATCACGCGTCATACAATTTACACTTAAACATAACATACTAATCTTAGAGAGAGATCATAAGTATAGATATGCATAGTACATCCAATTATATTAACATACTTCACAAAATAGTCCAATTATAAACCTAAAAGTGCCACAAGTTCGGAATTCAAACATTGAAATCACCAAAGAAAACTCATTCAACACAACACATTTGTCGCGGTCGCGATGCCTGTCGCGCTCGCGACAGAGACCATAGTCTCTTCGCTGTGCGCGCGCGACGGACTTCGCGATCGCGGGAAGGAGAGAAGGGCCCAGCTCTGTCGCGCTCGCGATGTTGTCGCGATCGCGACAGAGGGCAAGCATTGCTATCGCGGGGTCGCGACAAGTCGCGTGCTCGCGATAGCACAGGCCAACAATGTGTTCTGTCACGATCGCGACGGTTGTCGCGCTCGCGACGGTTGTCGCGCTCACGACAGAGAGCAGACAAGCTATTGCTATCGCGGGGTCGCGACAGCATCGCGTGCTCGTGACGGCATAGCATTAGAATCACCGATCTCTGTCGCGCTCGCGACAGTGTCGCGATCCCGACAGAGTCATGATTTCGAAAATCTGCAGAATTCTGCAGGATCTTTCCTTCCTCAAACTCATCCACAGCACACAAAACATAACCAAAGGTCTCTAACCTCATCTCCAGCAAGCAACACATCATTGACATCATAAACACAACATTCGTATCAATAATTTCAATAAAATATGCTACTAACAATATTCATCAATCAACTCAATCGCACTCACGTTAAATGCATTCATACATATGGTATATCATGCCTAGGTTACTCATGATATCAACACATATTAATCCTCATCCTTCACAAAGTTATATCTACTATTATTTACTAGCTAAATCACCAATCTTAAACATACTCCTAAATTTTCCCGACGATAATTACTTATATAGCCATTCAATTACCCCAAACATACATAATAACTGATGGGAAAGGTACAGGATTGATCCGGGTCAACCCTAGACTCAAAAATAGAGAAGAATAGGCTCAAAACATGTTTTTCTGTCGCGATGTCGCGACCCTTGTCGCGCTCGCGACAGAGGCTCGCCTCAGCTACCTTAACAAACTGCTTTCTACTACAAATTAGTATCGTGAAAACCGACCTCTAAACCTCATGTTTAGGAAAAGGTGTCTTCTTAACAAATGTTTCCCTACATCTTAACTTTCAAAAGGAACACGTTTCAGGTCAATTGGACATCTAGAACTCCAGATATTCTCTCCACAAGCCATACTGGTCAAACAACCCAACACAAAAAGAGATACTACGATTTTATCCAAATTTCAAGGTCTTAGAGCAAGAATTGTCCCAAGGCTATTTCTAGGACTTTTAAAGAAATAGAAGTAATGGTTCTAATGACGCAAGAATCAAATGGTTTGGAGTTCTATAACTCTACTTATGACAAAAACATTTCACAGGGGTCAGATGAGAACGAAACAGAGTTTACCCAATCATACACTTCACTTTCAATTCTCACACACCTTCAACTTAAGCCACCTCATGCATTATTAATAAATTTACCCACACAAATACATGCATAAAACTCATATCAAAACACTCAATTTACTGGAAATCATATACAAATGTATATTCCTAACTCAAAAAGAATTTAGGGCATAAACAAATTAAAACTCAAAGGTAGGAATCAAACTCCCAAACCTCTTGTTGCACAATTAGCTGCTCTCTTCAATCTTTAATCTTCTCTTTTCCTTTACTTTGCTTCTTCTTATCACCAACCACTTGCACAAATGAAAACCAGAAAATTATTCTTAATCCATATCCTAGATCCCACATCAAAAGTAAATCTAGAAGGAAAATAAGATCAAAGCATAAATAACTAAACACTAACCACTTACCTCTTCAATCTTACTTCTTAAGCCCCACCAAATCACTTCTAATTCACTCAAAACCAAGAGATTGAGCAAAGAAAGGGAAAAAAGGAAAAGAAAAATGGAGAATATAGAGGATGAGAGGACCAAAAATGGGGACTCCTTTTTCCTTACACTTAGTCTCACTTTAACACTAAATGCATACCTACCAAAGCCACTTGTCCACTTACTATAGGCCCACATGTCAATATTACAAGCCCACTTTGACTTACTCAATTCAAGTCACCATACACATACACACACTAAATCACTTCTCATAAAATATCCTACATCCTTAGTTCCATACCCATAATCCACTTGATAATTATTTCTTTTATGCAATTATCTCCAAGGCACCATGCTCATAAATCACTCAATGAAATCTCTTAGCCCATTAACACCCTACTACCATACACTACTAATACACCATAAAAATTTCTTTACTTACTTTATTTAATTAATTTCTTAGCAAATAAATCCTTATTATCCATATTACTCATGCATAAATTACCAAAATACCCTTCACTTAACCGACTTAGCTTGCCGATTCCGACAAGGCCCGATTTGGGGTGTTACACTTACCCTTCCCCTTAGCTTATTATGCATGTTTGGGGTTAGCAAATGACTATAAAGTCGTTATCAACGGGGAAATGCATTTGAGTATGTTTAAGATTGGTAATTTAACTAATAAAATAACAATGTATAATTGTATTAAGGATTGTAAATGGTGTGATAAAAATGTATGAACCTATGAGTGCATGTATATGATGATGTGATATAAGACTTTATACATGGAATTTAAATGTTGCATGCTTTTTAGTTGTTGAACAGGATATGCCATGTGATATTGAATTATATGTAAATGATGCTAGGATATATGAGTTTGTGAATGGAACCTATATGCTACATGCTTTGGGATGATTGAACATGACTTGTCGTGTGATATTGAATGTGCATATGATTAAATCATGTTATAATGCTTGAGAGGGTAATGTACATGATATAGTGCATAGAGTCTTTATGTTAAGCCTGAGTGCCATAGTAGTGGATAGATAAGCATGCTTATAAAGGGCTATAGTGCAGCTGCTACATGTTGGCCTTAATTGTGCCCAGAGTTCGGAATACCTCATGTATTCCATAGAGTTTGAGTTAATTCTCCACATGTAAGATACTGTAAACAGTATCCAGAGTTACCCGTATCCACCATGAAAGGAATTCAGGCTTATTGTTCTTGTACATTGAATATGAGATGATTAAAAGTATTGTTCTGATTAAATGTCACAGCACATGAGAGTAATGTTTAAATACATGAATATTCTATATAGAAGTACATGATTACATGTATGTGAATACATGATAATTGCTATATTTGATTACATGCCCTGTACAAGTGTGTAAAAGTTATATGCATACATGACAGTTTATATACAAGTATATGTTTACTTGAATGTGGACATTTGATAGTGTATATTTGAATAAAGGATATGTACAAGTTGTAGTGTACATGAATAAGTAAAAGAGTAGATGTTATATATATATGTGAGCTCATAGTATTTGATATTTGAACATGCAACCCATACACGTAAAAAAACTATATGCATGAGCTAGTTGATTTTGTTACATGAATGGTGTGATTTATTTGTGACTTCGTAAAGAAGTCCTTGGCATTATTTTCATCCCCACTAAGCGTTATCGCTTAGCATGGATATTTATTTCCATGTAGGTTTACAGGTTCAGACCAGTGAGCGGACATCTGCAGGTCAAGGCCACTAGGAGTTTTTGCTATAGCTTTTTGTATAAGAAAGAGTTAGAGTTTTACATTTTCAGTAACATCATTATGTAATATAAGTAGAAAAATCACAAGTAAAGGTACATGTAAATGTATATGTAAAGCTAAATGGAAACAGATGTAATATGAACATGTAAATGTATATGTAGTTAATATGAAATTCAAGTGGGCTCTAGTGTAGTATTTAATTACTTTTAAATGGATGTGTTTATGCTATCGCTTCCGCTAATGCATGTACATGTATACGTAAGTGTCCGCGTAGCGCCCCGATATTCCTTACCAGTGGTATGGGGGTGTTACATTTAGTGGTATCAGAGCATAGGTTAGAGGTTCTGGTCTATAAGATGTAGAGTATAGATTAAATGTCATAGTTTGTCTAGAGTTGTGGCCTAATGCAGATGTCGTTTGTGTAAAGTATAGATGGAGTCCAACTAGCGTGGGAGTGTAGAAGAGACAGCGGCAGATGTGAATTGGTAAGAGTTCAAGGTAACACTCTGTATTCCTGTCAGCCATCTCCTTGAACCGTGTGAACATAAGCATAGTGAAACATGGGGATGGGAAAAGTGCATTACAGTAGCTTACATTGCATTTTCGCATCATCCTGCATACATAAATCATTACATGACCATTTCATCCGCATCCCTCATTTGTATGTGAAAAAGTATCATTGCATGCGTTTCATTGAGAAAAGCTGACAGGATATACATTCAGTGCTAGATGTATAGAAGAAGTATAGATTAGAGTGCAGTGTGTTAAGGAAAGTATGAAGTGTATACGATTTGATAGCTGTATGGTATAAGTGATGGCGATTTAGAGATCTGTTTAAGGACTTACCTGTGCAAGTGATTAGCGGGGAAATTTCGAGGACGAAATTTCTTAAGGGGGAGAGATTTGTAACACCCCAAAGTGGCCCTAGAAGAATTACAGAGTTTTGTTCGAAAAAGGTAAGTTTATGTGCGAGAGTTCTGTCGTGAGCGCGACAAGTGTCGCGGGCGTGACAGAGCCCTCCAACGGTTTTCGAACTTCAGCTGGTTGGTGCGGGCGTGAGCGTTCTGTCGCAAGCGCGACAAGCGTCGCGAGTGCGACAGAACCCCCTCGCGAGATGTGTGCATAAGTGGGACTAAGAGACTTGGAGTTGTAGGGAGTTAACACATGGCATCGTAGAAGAGTGACAAGTGGCGGCATAAGAGTTTGACAAGTGGTATTGTAGGAGTGTGCCAAGTGTCATTGTAGGGAAGAGACATTTGGCTTGGCTTGGTTTGGCTTGGCTTGGCTTGGCTTGGCTTAGGATAGGGATGAATTAAAGGAAGTGGTTGGCTTTTAATGTGGTTAGTGGGTAATTAATTTGTTATTTTCTTTAGTTTGACCGGCCACTTACCTATTCCCATCTTATTTTTCTTACTTTTGGCCTTCTCTCTTCTTTATTCTTTTGCTTTATTTGGTTTTTCCGTGCTCTTCCACTCTCCATCTTTTGGTTGCCTTTTTATTCATTTGTATTTGCTTCTTAAGAGAGTCACTTGAATGGTATAAAGAGGGCAAGAGAAGGGTAGAGTTGGGTCTCTTCAGAAGGTTAGCTTAATTTGTTTTCCGATCTGACCTCCTTTTTCTCTTTGTTTTTGATTTAAAGTAAAACGAAGAGTAACCCAAGTGTTTTCTATGTGATTTGTGAAAGATGTGGATAAGAGGCTAGTGAAGGGAAAGGGAGAAGCTCTTAATCGATTAGAGAGAAGAGGTTAAGCCACCTAAGGTAGGGATCGAGTGCGATTTTATTTTCCTGGCATGTGATTGAATGATATGTGTTTAAAAGGAACCATGACTGGATGTAGATGTATATGATGAGCTTTAACTAGCTCAATTGCTCTTTTAGTGTATATTGGTTTATTGTTCATTTTGATTGCTTGAAGTTCTCATCACATGTGTATACATGTTTATAAGTATGTAACTTGATCATTTGAGTATGTGTGTTGATGATAGAGTTTGATTTTGTGAAATTCTGCTTATTTGTCATCAAACCTCTGTGTATTCTATTTGTGATAAGTAGAGCTATAGGACTCCAATTGTGTTGATTCCAATTGCATCTGAAAGATAATATCCGTGTCTAAAACTTTCTAAGAGGGAGCTTGATCGAATTCAGGCCCTAGATATTCCAAAAGGTAATTAAAACGTAGGTGACCCTGTTCTAGCGGGTTCACTGGAATAGTATAGCTTGTATAGAGAATATCTTTTACTATAGATGTCCAAACGACCTAAAAGTTGTCTCATTTTAAAGTTAACATCTTACAGAAAAATTGTTAAGAAGAACGTTTTGCCTAAAAATGTGCTCTAGAGGGTTGTTTTGGCGATACAATATTAGGGTAAAAAGCAGTCTCGTAAGGCACCAGGGCGAGCTTCTGTCGCTATCGCGACAGAGGTCGCGACCTCGCGACAGAACAATGCATATAAAGCTTTTTCTTCTTCTTTTTGAGCTCCTAGTTTCCATGGTTCAACCCCTTACCCTTCCCCTTAGCTTATTATGCATGTTTGGGGTTAGCAAATGACTATAAAGTCGTTATCAACGGGGAAATGCATTTGAGTATGTTTAAGATTGGTAATTTAACTAATAAAATAACAATGTATAATTGTATTAAGGATTGTAAATGGTGTGATAAAAATGTATGAACCTATGAGTGCATGTATATGATGATGTGATATAAGACTTTATACATGGAATTTAAATGTTACATGCTTTTTAGTTGTTGAACAGGATATGCCATGTGATATTGAATTATATGTAAATGATGCTAGGATATATGAGTTTGTGAATGGAACCTATATGCTACATGCTTTGTGATGATTGAACATGACTTGTCGTGTGATATTGAATGTGCATATGATTGAATCATGTTATAATGCTTGAGAGGGTAATGTACATGATATAGTGCATAGAGTCTTTATGTTAAGCCTGAGTGCCATAGTAGTGGATAGATAAGCATGCTTATAAAGGGCTATAGTGCAGCTGCTACATGTTGGCCTTAATTGTGCCCAGTGTTCGGAATACCTCGTGTATTCCATAGAGTTTGAGTTAATTCTCCACATGTAAGATACTGTAAACAGTATCCAGAGTTACCCATATCCACCATGAAAGGAATTCAGGCTTATTGTTCTTGTACAGTGAATATGAGATGATTAAAAGTATTGTTCTGATTAAATGTCACAGCACATGAGAGTAATGTTTAAATACATGAATATTCTATATAGAAGTACATAATTACATGTATGTGAATACATGGTAATTGTTATATTTGATTACATGCCCTGTACAAGTGTGTAAAAGTTATATGCATACATGACAGTTTATATACAAGTATATGTTTACTTGAATGTGGACATATGATAGCGTATATTTGAATAAAGGATATGTACAAGTTGTAGTGTACATGAATAAGTAAAAGAGTAGATGTTATATATATATGTGAGCTCATAGTATTTGATATTTGAACATGCAACCCATACACGTATAAAAGCTATATGCATGAGCTAGTTGATTTTGTTACATGAATGGTGTGATTTATTTGTGACTTTGTAAAGAAGTCCTTGGCATTATTTTCATCCCCACTAAGCGTTATCGCTTAGCACGGATATTTATTTTCGTGTAGGTTTACAGGTTCGGACCAGTGAGCGGACATCTGCAGGTCAAGGCCACTAGGAGTTTTTGCTATAGCTTTTTGTATAAGAAAGAGTTAGAGTTTTACATTTTCAGTAGCATCATTATGTAATATAAGTAGAAAAATCACAAGTAAAGGTACATGTAAATGTATATGTATAGCTAAATGGAAACAGATGTAATATGAACATGTAAATGTATATGTAGTTAATATGAAATGCAAGTGGGCCCTAGTGTAGTATTTAATTACTATTAAATGGATGTGTTTATGCTATCGCTTCCGCTAATGCATGTACATGTATACTTAGGTGTCCGCGTATCACCCCGATATTCCTTACCAGGGGTATGGGGGTGTTACAGAAGTGTTAAGGATAATCACCAGCCCATGCCTCGTACCATCATGGTATATTAAATGGAGACCTGATTGGTCGTTATTCTCATGATGAGCTAGACCCATTGGCAAGAACCATGCTTGGGTAGACCTAAAGTATCATCACCCTAGCCAAAGCTCATGTAATGGAAATAGATACTTCCCCTAGGTGGTATGAACCATAATACTATGCTTGCTGTGTGGATCATTATGTATTGGACAAACCCAGATAGATTGATTAGTCACCTAATCAAAGGCTTTTATGCCCCGATAAGCCCATGTCGATTTAGTCAGACTGCCTAAATATACAATGATCAAAAGCCATATGTATGCACATTAGTTAAGAAAGGTTATATTACCTATTTTCCACCGTGTACCACATGCGTCCATTGGGTTGCCCGTTAACCCATGGATCAAGCCCACCTAGGAAAGAGACCGCATAACCTCGTGTGTGGGAGTCATAAGGTTGGAAGGATCTACTTGCTTGCATATGGTTGTGGATGTTGCATAGCATACTCATGCATTACGTGTCATTCATGCACATTAAAAAATATATATATAAATAAAAAATTAATTTCCTTCATGTATGTGTATATCCTCTTGTGTGCATAATATTCTTCACATGTATATATCATCCTGTGCATAATTTTTTTCATGCATCACATGTATCATTGTAATGCCTAGATCTTTCAGTCATCGATGACCATTTGCATAACACGACCATGCATAGCATGTCATTCATACATCATTCTAACTCCTTGCTTTTTCAGCCATCGTAGACTATCTGCTTAGTTGGCTTAGGCCATCGGCTGCCTTCTCAGAAGGTTCTGCTTGAGTAACCAAAATCAAAATCAAGTGCAATTAATGGGCATTCAGAACAATCTTCAGAAATGGCTAACCCACCAAGAGAGGCTGTAACACCCCCTACCCATACGTAAAAGAACCCATGCTCTAGGGAGTGAGAACCTGTACGAGCAGGGGTGTCACCAAACAAGCAGAATAATATATATATGCACAACATACAGAAAACATCGAAAATAAAAACTTAAAAATTCATTCATTAATATCCAAAGGGTTTATTGCAGGAATATAGTCAGTACACAACTAATATTACAAAATTACATTCTTCAAAAAGAATACATAGCGGAAGCAATACAAAAAAAATCTTAAGTTTAACTAAGCCTTAACACTTCAAACCTTCTGTGTTGGCTGGACCTGCGAAGACTCTCCCAAAAGCTCAAAACCTTTCGCACCTACACGGATGAAACACCCGTGCTAAGCGATAATGTTTAGTGGGGAAAACACACAATAATATGAACAGCCATTCACAATGGTCGTTAAAGCAAAACACATTCACAATAGCATATGCTTATAATCACATATATCTATAAACCATAATCACATTCAGTTGCATTCACAAGCTCATAGTCAATTCATATATCACTTGGTTTCACATGCTCATATTCACAACAAGACAAACACCTACTGACTCACAATAGTGGATAACAAGTGAACACATTGGGGGTACCCGAGGGTATAATCGAAAAGCAACATCATTATTTTCTCATTCAAAACATTTTCACATTGGGGGATCTTAAACAAGATCCGTACATTGGGGGATCTTAAACAACATCAGGGTCCAGAACACATTAGGGCTGCAGCTACTGAACTCTATTAGGCATGCCTAACTATCCACTAATTTTACTCTTACAGGCTATGCATATCATATTCCATATTCAAAACATAACATTCAATATAATTTGATGGAGCAAAAATACAGATTAAACACCGTTTATTAGCTGAGCAGACACTAAATAAAGATTAGAAACTAAAAACAAGTATAAATGGAACGAAGAATATGAAATCAAAACTTCAAAGAATATCAGGACAGAGGGCATTTACATGGAGGTATGACCAAACCTTACCACAGTGTAAGACATCCTACACGGTGGTAAGAAAAAGCCATACCGCCATGTAGCATGCCCAACAAGACTCAACAGGAAAATAGAATGCATTTACACGGTGGTATGGGAACTCCTTACCCCCGTGTAAAATGCACAACTCAGAAATCATTCAAAACAGAATGACTTTACACAACTGTATGCAAAATCCTTACCACCGTGTAAAATCACGGACAGGGAAACTGAATAACAAAATACGATCAAATGGTGGTATGCCCATTTCATGCCGCCCTATGGATCATCCCAAACCCAGAAATTCCACCAAAATTAACCCAACTCACAACCAAACTTCATCATACTTCAAAATTAAGCATTCAAATCATCATAACCAACATAAAGCCCAACTTTTATATCTATAATTCCAATTAAATCATACAATGAACATCATCAAAGTTCATAATTAGCAAAACCAGCAATTTACTACTTAAGCTCATCCCATCACGCAATTTACTTCAAAAATTCATCAACATGGCATCTCAACTTCAATCGAGTATGTAGATACCGGGTCCCAAGTAGCCTTGATCAGGATTAACCGATGATGAAATTTAGCTATGCCGGCTTATAGGCAAAAAGAATGAAGGTCGGAGGTAAATTCGCTTGTCATTTGGATTTGTTAGGAATGGAGAAAAATGTATTTTTCTTAAATATATAAAAAATATTTAAAAATTATTTTGGGGTAAAAAATGAGTTTTTAGGTTTTTTATTTTATATAAAAAAATAATAATAATAATTTTCGCGAGTGTCGGGGCGCAGCAGCGCGCTCGCGCTCAGCGAGCGCGACGCTCAGCCCACGGGCGACGCTAAGAGCGTCGCGCGTGGAGCATCCGCGCACTGCTAGCGATTTTCGCGCGCCGACGGGCATCCCTCGCCCATTTCCGCCCCCATGACGCCCAGTATGCAATTTTTACGATTTTGTGGGGTTTTTGGGTGGTTTGTTTGGCAGTTTTTGAAGGGAATTAAAGGCAAAAAACGGTAGGCTCACTAGGGGGACGATTTTTGGGAGTTTTGAGGAAGGTCTTAGGGAGAAAAAATTGGGTTTTGGCTAAGAATTTTGGAAGGGATTTTCTTAGAAAATTGCTTCATTTTTCTTCAAAAAATTACATAAAATTATTTTGAATTTCTTACATCTGAATTTTATTATTATTCCAACAAATCAAGGCAAAAGAATTAATTCATCTACCTTCAATTCTACAAGAAAATATTGAGGGTAATTATTCTTGGCTTTATTCCTTTATTCTTTTTTCTAATTTCATTTATTTTGTTTTCATTTAATTAATTAGCATGTAAATTTTTTAGTCCCATTATTTTCTTTTTTTACTTTTTTTTAATTGATTATTTAAAATGTAAATTCTTTTAGACCCACTTTTTTGTTTTGTTTTTGATTAATTATTTAGTATGTAAATTCTTTTAGCCTATTATTTTCTTCTTATTTTTATATTTAATTATTTATTTAATATGTAAATTCTTTTAAATCTATTATTTTATTTTCTTGTTAAATTGTTTCTTGCATATGTTAATATTTTTATTCTTTGCTCAAAATTGATGTTATTATAATTATTTATTTAACATGTTTGGCATGATTAATGTATTTTTATTCTTAATCATGTTAAATTGCCTCATAATTATTTTATGCATGTTTTAGGTATGATAAATTTGTTATTATTAATTTTGTATGCATGCTAATCTTTATTTATAATTTGTGTTCGTCATTATGTTGTGTTATTTTGTGCATGTAAAATGGCTAATTTGTTAAATTATATATTTTATCATGTCATTTAATTAATTTTGTCATAAATAATGCATGTTTTATTTATTTTAATCTATAATTTGTTATTTTATATGTTTAAATAATTTCTTTGGCTCAATCACTAACATGAATTTTATTTGTTTTTTTATTTTTTGGTTGCAAATCGTTGTTTTATTCTTATTTCAGCATCCATGCATGTTTAGGAGGAGACGCGGGGTTTGGTATCTTTATTGTACATTTTAATTATCATTTTGTTTATATTTTTGATTTCCATGTATGTAATTGTTAAATAAAATGGTTTTTATGCACACTTAAATAAAAAATCACATAAAAATATTTTATAGAATAAATTGGTTTTTTCTAATAAAATAGGACCAAAGTCCTAAATTTTTATCCTAAATAAAATTGCCACATCAAAAGAGTTTTCTTTAAATATGCATGCGAGGACCAATTCCTCATCCTTAAATGAATAACTCGATTTATGCATGGATTGCAGCTTATTTAAAATGGGGGTTATATTCCGCCCCTAGTTTTGTTGTAATTTATGTTTATGCGCTTTATATTATTCTTTATCGCTTCATTTAAATGGTTGATACTGCGCTTTAATTTTTTTTGCATTTAAACACGTGAGAAAAGAGACGAAAAGGTAAATTCAAAACTCAATTATAAATTTAACCAAGATATTAATAAATGGGAAGTCCCAAACCTTCTCTGGTCTTTGGGCTCAACGAGTCGAGAGGTCTATCCGGTCATTCATTGGAACAAGACCTCCAAGACACCTCTTGTGTCAAAAAGGCTTAATAAATCCTAGACTCCATAGGGTTAGAGGATCATTCCCAATGTTCTATTGGGGTGATTGCCTCCAAGACCCCTTTGGTTTGCCCAAAATGGAAATATGCGCCGTTTTAGGCTCACTGATGGGAGACGAACTTTCCCAATGTTCTATTGGGTGGCGACTCCATGAAACCTCCTTGTTGCCCAAAATAGACGCACTTGTAAATCGGGCGGTCAAAAGGATGCCCCGGGGTCCGGCGCGCGTCACAGTGGCGACTTCACTGGGGACATAAGAGACTTTCCTTCGGAAGTACCTTGGTTAAAATTTACAATTGAGTTTTAATTTAAAAATTTCATCTCTTTTAGAAATTGCATTGTATCCATTCTAGAGTCTTAGATTATGCTAGTTTGGTCCCTATCTTAACCCCTATGCGTTCCCAAAGCACGACCCTACGTTCACTCAATGTGGGGAAGTGTTAAGGATAATCACCAGCCCAAGCCTCATACCTTATGGTATATCAAATGGTGACCCAATTGGTTATGCTTATAATAAGCTAGACCCGTTGGCAGGGACCATGCTTGGGTAGCCCTAAAATGTCATCACTCGCTGACCAAAGCTCATGTAATGGCAATAGATACTTCCACTAGGTGAAATGTACCGTAATACCATGTTTGCTATATGGGCCGTCATATTTTGGACAAAGTCAATTTAATTAAATGGTCTTTATCAAAGGCTTTCATGCCCCGATGGGCCCATCTTAATTAAGTTGAATTGTTTAAATACATAATGGCCAAACACTCATATGTATGTACATTACATAAGAGCCGTTATGCAGCCGATTCTCCACCGCACACCATACGTGTCCATTGGGTTCCCCCTTAATCCATGGGCTAAGCCCACCTAGGAAAGAGACTACACTACCACATGTGTGGGAGAGATAAGGTCGGAAGGATCTATCTGCTTGCATGTGTTTGTCTATGTTGCATCAGCATGAGCATGCATTGCATTTTTTTAATCATGCATCATCTTAACGTAATATTTTCTTTCAACCATCATAGATTCTCCTAGGTGGTCTAGAGGTCCCGACGGACGGTTAAGAAGGATTCCGCTGTTGGGGTTACCAGAATTAGTATCGGATCAGAGTTCAGATTCTCTCATAGAAGACGGTGAGGGGTTTTCTTCTAAGTCATCGACAGACATAAGTATGGCCAATCCATCGAATGAGTCTGATGCAACCCGGGTAATAATTGCCAAGGAAGTAGGAAGAAGAATGGAGGAGTTTGAGGCCCAAATGATTGCAATGATGGGCAACCTAGCCACCACCATAGCTGGGCAACAAGCTGCTGCTGCCCCTATCCGAGTGCCAGTTAAACAAGGGGTCGTTAGAGAAGAACCCCCTACTGTAATTAACCAACCTGTGGTCGACCCACCTGCTATGGAGCAAAGAGTGCCTGCACCCGTCGAGCGTGGAGAAGGCCCTAGGTCCGAGGTTGATTTTGGGGAAGATGAGCAAGAGGAGCATGCGGTAGCTAAGGGAAAGTTGCTGAAACTGGAGGAGGTGATGTGGAGAAAAATGGAAGAGAAATTTGAGATCATGGCAAGGATAATAACTGTAGGGAGAGGAATGAACCCGGAGGACTGAGAGCTGGATGGGGATGACCTGATTCCCCAGAACTTTAAGATGCCCGATATTCCAAAATTTGACGGCACCTCTGACCCTGCTGCACACATCAAGCAGTACTCGCTTGTCATGAAGGGTACGACTTTAACGAGAAAGCAGAAAATAGAGTACTTTTGCTTGAGTCTCACAGGAGCTGCCATTGATTGGTACCATGGACTGGACAGAAGGTCCAAAGAGGAATGGGACTTATTAACTAAGGAGCTCCTTAAGCAGTATGATTGCAGCACTCGAATGGAAGTTACTTTGAAGGATCTGGAGTTATTACAGCAGAAGTCTGGAGAGTCATTCCACGAGTACCTTACTCGGTGGAGGAATCGAGTTATGGAGATGAAACGCAAGCTAGACACTCCTGATCAGATTCGGTTGTTTATTCGGAATGCCAGCCCATACTTGAGAGACGGACTGAAGATGAAGGGGCTGAAGGATTGGGAGTCCTTAAAAGACATTGCCATAGAAGCGAAAGGAGAATTGTAAGCACCGTGTCCCGGAGCGGTCCGGATCAGAGGTTACCCTATGATGAAATTAGTATTCGAGCCTGCATAAATGGTTTAGATTCGGAGGTTTTAGTCCCATGGTCCACGAGAAATGAGGTTTTTTACCATTCCAGGACAGAGGGGGAGAAAACAGAGGTTTTTTCGAGTCAAAAAGCTTTTGTCCTCCACAGATAGCCAGCCCGTCTGCGAAGTCAGCCCGTCGCTTCGAGTCACCGACGGCTTGTGGTATTTTCCAACGCCCGTCGGAAAGTCACCGCCCCTGTCAGAACGCCGCCTGGTTTCCCGGAACACTCAACCGCTCCGACGCCCGTCGGTGGATGTTGCAGGGCCGTCGGACGAATCCTTGTGTCAGAAGGATTCTTCCGATGCTCGCCCCCATACACCGACGCCCGTCGGTCGTGTCTGGCTATAAAAGCTTTGGATTTTCACTTGAAAAGGGTTGGAAAAATTTTCAAAGGAGGAAACTCTGCCCAATTTCAAGCAAATTTTCTCTCTCTTCCAACAAAACACATTTACTAAGGAAATCTATTTAATCAAGGATCAAATCAATCAAAAGGAACTAAAAACTAGACTCCAAAATCGATCTTTTAAGGGGTTGAAGAAGAAATAGCTCATTTTCTTTCTTTGATCCTTCATCTTTCGCTTCTCGTAGAACGCGCAGGGCTCTAATCAACACAAGAATCTGACCCAAAGTGATTATCTGAGGGTAAATATTCCAGATTCCTTCTCCATATTATCTCATATTTATTTCTGATTTTGTGGAATTTTTGAATATCTATCATTATTTTCTTTTATTTTGACTCTCTTATCTCCTTTTGGGATAAAACCCACTTTTTTGACTTTGAAAAGTTTTTTTCTCCATTCTGTTTTTTCGGAGACAGTGGTGACCGATGGGTCATCTTTATCACCGACGCCCGTCGGTCACCCACCTACAGATGCCCCTCCTTGAGTGACAAACGGACATTTCAGTTACCTTAACCGACGCCCGTCGGTCAGCTAAGGAAGGCCGTCGGTGGGTTCTGTCTCCATCTTTTTAAATCGTTTTTCCATCTCTTTCAAGTCCTTTTGACTTCTTATATGTTAATTTTATGTATATTAACATCTCTTAATTTTCTATGAGTGTATATGATTTCTCTTGGACTACAACAAGCTTGAGTGGCTATCTACCATATTCGGAGGATTCCATCCGGTTTAGTTTCCTAACCCTCTCGATTATTTCCTTCATTTTGTTATTTATTGATTATTTTATGTATATGGATGTACTCTTTTCATATTTCGTTAATATATAAAGATGATCCAACGATTTGTACTTAAATAAAAATGAGATTTGTATAAAATGCAAAAGCAAGGGTCCAATGCCCTATTTTTATCCAATAAAGATCATCACAAATAAAAATCCCCAATTTTAATAATGATGCAGGTGAGGGCCAAGGTCCTCAAAATAAGCAATGCCCCGATTTATGTATGATCCGCATATTTACGAAAGGGAGTTGTATTCCGCTCCTTGTATTATTGTAATTCATTGCTTTCATCATCTATTTGATCATTTATCGCTTTCAAGATGTGAATAAGTGCGCCTTTTAATCAATTGCATAGTGTGGAGAGAGAGCGAATTAATGATATTAAAATTTGATCATAAAATAATTGAGGTAGAAATAGATGAGAAATCCTGGACCCAGCTCTGGTCTTTGGGCTCAAGAGGTTAGAGGTTATCCTCCAAAATACTTCTTGGGTCATGAGGCTTTAGTGCTAATCCTAGGCTCTTTAGGGTGAGAAGTTCACCTTCCATGACCCCTCTGGCTGGCCCAAAATGGATACCAAGCGCAGTCTTAGGCTCTCCGAGGCGAGAGTAACTTTCCCAATGTTCTATTGGGTGGCAACTCCATGAAACCTCCTTGTTGCCCAACATAGACGCACTTGCGATTTATCGCAAGCTGTCAATGGACCCGCAAATGCCCCAATCGCCCACGTACGTGCGATCCGAAAGGGCGGCGCGCAGGATCCGGCGCGTCACAAGAATATATGGCCAAGAGGGCAAACAGTGTGTCCTATACCAAGAAGGGCTGCGGTAATCAAGGGATAGCCAGGTCAGCAGGTTCAAGCAGTGGTAACAGAGGTGGAAAAACAGCCGAGGTGTCTGCAACAGGCGTGAGTCAGAGGTACTTCTCCAATTTGGGTAGGCCTTTGTCATGGGTTTTAAAGAGGTTGATAAAGGAAGGGAAGCTACAACCCCTGCCACCTAGACCAGCTAGGACCCAAGGACAGCCAGGGCACAAAGAGAATGAGTATTGCGCCTTTCACCAACATACCATACATCTAACTGACAATTATTTCAGGCTGAGGCACCTAATTCAAGATCTAATCGATAGTAAGCAGATCACCGATCCTGAAAAGAGAGAGAGCAAAAAGAAGTCTAATTATAATGTTGTGCCACCGCCAGTCTTTATGATAGGATCGAGCTTACCAGAATGGTATGTGATGCAAGATTTATACGGAAATGAGTACATCGCTATCACTCGCCCTGAGGCAAGTGAAGAAGGGATTCCCGTGGCGACGATAGACTGTTGGTCCACTAGTGAGAGTGGAGACGAAGAAGATGAAGAGAAAGATGGAGAATTCACAGATCCATGGGATTCAGAGGGGGAAGAAAGAGTTGAGGCAGTAACAAGAAGTGGGAGAGTGGTCCCCGAAGTTGAGAAGTAACAGGACCCAGTGCAAGCAACCGCAGAGAAGGAGCCGGAAGAAAGTCCCATAGTAAAACAGCTGAAAAAGACCACGGCCCAAATATCAATTTGTGACCTTTTAAGGCAGTCCCCCTCCCATAGACAGAATTTGGTTGAGGCATTGAGTGCATCCACTGTAGCCACTACAATTTCTCCATCTGAGCTGCTAGACCTTGTTAAAGGGGGATCCGGGGAGAAACTGGTGTTTTCTGATGCAGATTTGCCAACTAAGGGTCGCAGTTATAACCGGCCATTATATATCAAAGCACAGATTAACGGCAAGCACACTGCTTGCGTTATGGTTGACGATGGGTCATCAATAAATATCTGTCCTTTACTGGCGCTTCAAGCTTTTGGGTTAAATGAAAGCATGCTGAGCAAGTCTGACCTGACCATCACAGCTTATGATAATTCTAGGAGGCAGGCGTCGGGAACTTTCAAAGCTATTGTCAGGACTGGACCCGTTGAGACAGAAATAGAGTTTGTGGTCTTACCCATCCCAACAAATTTTTGAGCTTTACTTGGAAGACCGTGGTTCCATAAGTTGGGTGGAGTGCCATCCACTTTACACCAAGTGATTAAGATACCTCACGAAAGAGAGGTGGTGACCATTAAAGCAGCAAGAGAGAACCAAGTGTCTGCCTTGGAGATCTCTAACCAGCCATTCAATGGTTTTCATGTATCGATAATAGGAGAAGAGCAGAGCTTAGAAAGTAGCCCTTAGGTGGTGAACATGCTAAAGAAGATGCACTTCCTCCCAGGGGCTGGTTTGGGTAAAGATTCACAAGGGCGGCAGGATGTCATCACTTCGCATAGCCAGAAAGATCGGAAGGGGTTAGGCTATAAAGGAGAGTATGGTAAGAAGAAAGTGTTAGAGAAGATTCCCCACATTTCAGAGAGCTTTATGTCAGCATCCTCGGTTTGTGCTTACGCTGGAGAAGAAGAGCCACAGTGGGTAGATGGGAACATCATCTCGGGTTTCAAAATTTTTAATGATGTCTTCGACTGGGAGGTTGGAGTTATTAAGACTATAGAAAACTTCTGGGATGAGGAGATTATGAGCCAGTGCAGCATCTGGGACAGGGATGAGCCCGAAGAGATTGTAACTGATAAGCTGTTGACCACTAAACTCAAAGGGAAGGAGAAAATGGTAGAGCTAGAGCCGAAGATTAAAGGTGTCAAGATTTCACCGGAGGTAGTTGAAAAGCCACCAAGTCAAGGAGCCAAAGTACAGTCGGCTGCAACATCGGCATCGGCAGGAGATGAAGATGATAGTTATTTAGATGCTCTTTTTATACCAAAACTTTTTAATGACAATGTTAATGTTTCTGATTATGTTAATAAGATGAACAACTTTGCTTACTTGTGTGATGTTTTTGATGATTTCATTTCGCATGATCATAAGCATGATGCATTCATTTTTTATATTAATTCAACTGGTACAACTGCATTTAATCTCGAAACTTTGGAGAATCCAAAGGAAATTTTGATAGCATCAGACATAACTCCTGAAGAGAGGATAAAATTTGAGAGAATATTAAAGAAATATGAAAAAGTCTTTGCCTGGACCTACGAGGATATGCCAGGAATCAATCGGGATGTCGCCGAGCATGCAATCCCAACTTACCCAGAGTTTAAACCGGTTAAGCAAAAGCTCTAAAGACTAAGGCCAGAATGGGCGCAGAAAGTGAAAGAGGAGATCCATAAGCAAATTAAGGCTAAGTTCCTGATAGAGGTTCAATACCCAACATTGTTAGCTAACGTGGTTCCCGTGGCTAAGAAGGACTGAAAAGTTCGAGTATGCGTGGATTATCGGGATCTGAACAAAGCTTGCCCGAAAGACGATTTCCCTCTACCTCATATTGATGTGCTGGTAGATAGTACCGTTGCTTGCATGATGTACAACTTTGTGGATGGATACGCAGGGTACAATCAAATCCTTAACAAGATAGTGGATCAGATTAAGACGGCCTTCATTACTGAGTGGGGGACATATGCTTACCGGGTTATGCCTTTTGGTTTAAAAAATGCAGGAGCAACCTATCAAAGGATGGCCACTAGGGTTCTCAATGATTTGATCCACAAAGAGGTGGAAGTGTACGTCGATGACATGATGATTAAGTCGGCTACCAAAGAAGGTCACTTTGAGGCTTTAGAAAATTTCTTTCAAAGGATTAGCAAGTATGATCTGCGCCTCAATCCCAAGAAGTGCATTTTTGGAGTTACCTTGGGAAAGTTGTTGGGTCATGTAGTAAGCCAGAGGGGAATCGAGGTAGATCCTGATAAGGTCAAAGCCATTAGAGAGATGCCGGTGCCTCGAAAGGAAAAGGAGGTTAGGAGTTTCCTGGGAAAGCTTCAGTATATCAGCCGGTTTATTGCCAAGTTGGCTTCGGTATGTGAGCCCATTTTCAAGCTTCTAAGGAAGAACCAGCCTATGGTATGGAACGATGATTGCCAATTGGCCTTTGACACCATTAAGGATTATCTCTTAAATCCGCCAGTCTTAAGACCACCATACGGTGCCAAATCACTAATCCTGTATCTGCTTGTAGAGGCTAATTCAGTGGGTTCTATGTGACTCAGGAAGATGATTTTGGTGTGGAGTTTGCGGTTTACTATCTTAGCAAAAAGTTCCTTCCATATGAAGTCAGATATGTTGAGGTAGAGAAGATTTGCTTGGCAGTTATCTGGGCTTCTAAGAAGTTGCGACATTACTTTCATTCCTTCAGAGTACAGGCGGTTGCCAAGCATAACCCTATTAGGTATCTTCAGGAAGCGCCCTCTCTGCTAGGAAAAATGGGGAGATGGTTACTGTTGTTGCAGGAGTTCGACATTGAATACATAACCAAGAAAACCATTAAGGGAAGTGCCGTAGCGGAGTTCTTAGCTGAGCACCCTATTGAGGGAGACCAGTTTGAGTATAATTTCCCGGATGAAGATGTCATAGCCATAATAGTACAAGGATGGCAATTATTCTTCGATGGAGCGGTCAATAGTAAAGGAGCAGGCGCAGGAGTCATTCTTACCACCCCAGATGGTGAGAAGCTACCATTAGCTAAGAAGCTGAGATATAAGGCTACCAATAATGAAGCAGAATACGAGGCTTACATCTTTGGATTGGAAGCGCTGCTCACCCTGGGATCAAAGACTGCAGAAGTATTCGGAGATTCTTCTTTAGTAATTCATCAGATCAGAGGGGAGTGGTCTGTCAAGGAAGAGAGGCTGCTGCCTTATGTGAAACGCTTGAGAATGCTATGTAGCCAGTTCGAGACTTGCACTTTCGCTTTATCCCCAGAGATGGAAATCAATTGGCTGATGCTCTAGCGACGTTAGTGTCTATGTGGGATAATCCAACAGGAATTGCTATGAGGCCCGTGCTGATCTCTAGTTTGAATAAAACTTACTTTGAAGCTGAGCAGGTGATGGATGTTGAGGCCGCCGATGGAAATCCAAGGTACTATGACATTCAAAATTATTTAGAAAAGTCAGTTTTTCCAGAAGAAGCCACGGAGAAAGACCAAAGAATGATTCAGAAGCTATCCACTCAGTTCATCAGTGTAAGCGGTACCTTATATAAAAGACAAGCTGATGGCATCCAGTTAAGATGTTTGGCAGAGAAAGAAGCAGAAGGAGTTATGGGAGAGGTTCATGCTGGGGTATGCGGAGCTCACATGAATGGCTTAGCCTTAGCAAAAAAGATCATGCGCCAAGGATTCTATTAGCTCACAATGGATACAGATTGTTCAAAATATGTGAAGCAATGCCAGTTATGCCAGCAATATCAAAATTTGAGGCACGTGCCAGTTTCAGAGTTGCATAACTTGACTTCTCTATGGCCATTTGCAGCTTGGGGGATAGATATCATAAGCGAGATCTGCCCTACAGCTTCTAATGGGCACAGGTTCATTATAGTTGCCATTGACTACTTCACTAAGTGGGTTGAAGCAGAGTCTTTCAAGAAGGTTGACGCAAGGGACATGGCTAAGTTCATAGAGCGGAATTTGACATGCAGATATGGTCTCCCGCATCACATTGTGTCTGACAATGGGGTACAATTCCTAGCAGAAACTAAACAGATGCTCCAGAAATATGGAATTCAGCATCATAAGTCTTCTCCCTACCGTCCTCAGGCCATTGGCGCAGTTGAAGCAGCGAACAAGAATGTGAAGAGGATATTGGCCAAGATGGTTCAGAGCTATAAAGACTGGGCAGAAAAGTTACCTTTTGCGCTTTGGGGTTATAGAACCACAATCAGGACTTCTACGGGTGCGACACCATTCTCTCTGGTGTATGGAACTGAAGCGGTCCTACTGGTTGAAATTAAGTTGAAGTCTTTGAGGGTAGTCATAGAAGCGGAAATTCCAGAGGCAGAATGGGCACAACAGCGATTATCGCAGCTGAATTTGCTGGATGAAGATAGGTTACAGGCTTATTATCACAATCAGGTTTACCAGAAGGGGTTAGCTCGGTCATTTAGCAAGAAAGTACGAAAGAATGTGTCTTCTCCCTACCGTCCTCAGGCCATTGGCGCAGTTGAAGCAGCGAACAAGAATGTGAAGAGGATATTGGCCAAGATGGTTCAGAGCTATAAAGACTGGGCAGAAAAGTTACCTTTTGCGCTTTGGGGTTATAGAACCACAATCAGGACTTCTACGGGTGCGACACCATTCTCTCTGGTGTATGGAACTGAAGCGGTCCTACTGGTTGAAATTAAGTTGAAGTCTTTGAGGGTAGTCATAGAAGCGGAAATTCCAGAGGCAGAATGGGCACAACAGCGATTATCGCAGCTAAATTTGCTGGATGAAGATAGGTTACAGGCTTATTATCACAATCAGGTTTACCAGAAGAGGTTAGCTCGGTCATTTAGCAAGAAAGTACGAAAGAACCCGTTGAAAGAGGGAGATTTGGTCTTTAAGATGATGAGGCCGGGAGTGCCAGACATACGAGGAAAATTCAGGCCAACCTGGGAAGGTCCGTTCATTTTAAAGAAGCTGCTAACAAAAGGAGCAGCAATCTTGGCAGATAGCGATGGGAATGAGTTCAAGGACCCGGTCAATGTCGATAGACAAAAAAGGTTCCATGGCTAAAGACCAAAAATAAAAAGAAGAGAATAAATGCCCTGCGGATCGAAAACCGAAAAAAGGCGGCCTTGCTAAAATTGGGCACCCTGTCAGGGTGAAAACCGAAAAAAGGCATCCTGGGAAAAAATTAAGGGCCAAGAGAAAATTTTCAATCGAGAAAACCCGAGAGGGCCGATTGATAACAGGAGTTTGATGCTTACAAGATCTATTTCGAGATTAGGTGTAGTCTTGTGTTTCTTTTGAATTCCTGTCAAATGAGAATCATGTATGATGAAATCATATAGAAATGTACTCAACCTTGCAATGAATAAAAGAATATATTTTCATTGTTCTTTTAGTTCTGTCTTAAAAAAAAGAAATGTATCATTTATCTATCTAATGACTATTGTATAATCTTGGTGTCGAAAGATGTCTAAGTGGATATATGTTGGCCACCTCCTGGCAATTATTCTAATAATCGCTTTCTCCAGTAGTTCCTTAAAAAAAAAAAAAAGAAGAAAGAAAGGACGTTAGAGATGAAAACCGTAACTGGCTCTCTAAGCAAAAGTTAGGCCAAAGGGCAGGGTGAAAACCTGGAAACAGGCAGTGCCCTACAAAAAATGAAATAAACAAAAGCCGCTGGATTGGGTTGGGTCCATTCTAGGCAAAAATTAGGCAAAGGGTTATGTGAAAATCCCTTAGGGGACGTATTTCCCGCAAAGAAAAGCTAGTGTGAAAATCCACAAGGGACGCACTACCTTTAAAATAATGATGTTCGATGCCTGGAGCGATAAGGTGGCATTACTTCAGATGATCTTCTTTCAATCAGATAACACGTAGCACGGGACATGAATCAGGATCCTTGGTATATGATCATCGACCGGGGGGCAAAAATGCACTGGATGTCTCTTTCAAAAAACTTGTTGGGGAAGGAATCCCTAAGGCCAAGATGACAATCCTCTGGATTCCGGGGGCATGGTGGAGCAACCAAGCTATATCCTTAGCAGACCCTGGGTCACCTAGGGCATGGTCTATACATTCTTGCAAGCATTTTGCATCTCATATCATACACACATGTTTTCTTGTATATATTTCTGTGCACATAATTTTGCAGGAAATATCTAAAAGACGACAGTCACCATCAGAAGATGGAACCCTGCACTTTTAGTAGTCTTGTCAGCGGCTCAGTGTAGTGCACTTTTGTTAGTCTGTAGCAGGCTCGGTGTAGCTCAAAAGAGTAGGTTTCGCGTTTCGTAGTCTTGTCAGCGACTCAACGCATCATCATCAGAAGATGGAACGGTGCACTTTTAGTAGCCTTGGTAGTGGCTCGGTGTAGTTCTTTCGTGCACTTTTGGTAGTCTTGGTAGTGACTCGGTGCATCTCTCTTGTGCATTTTTAGTAGCCTTGTCAATGGCTCGGTGCATCGCTATCTGCAGATAGCACCTGTACGTTTAGTAGTCTTGTCAGCGACTCCGTGCAGCGCACTTTTTGTAGCCTTGTCAGCGGCTCGGTGCGATTTTTTCGTTCTGCGCTTTTAGTAGTCTTGTCAGTGGCTCGGCGAATCGCTATCAGCGGATAGCACCTGTACGTTTAGTAGTCTTGTCAGCGACTCCGTGTAGCGCACTTTTTGTAGCCTTATCAGCGATTCGGTGCAATTTTTTCGTTCTGCGCTTTTAGTAGTCTTGTCAGTGGCTCGGCGCATCGCTATCAGCGGATAGCACCTGTACGTTTAGTAGTCTTGTCAGCGACTCCGTGCAGTGAACTTTTAGTAGCCTTGTCAGTGGCTCGGTGTGATTTATCTTTCGCGTTTTGTAGTCTTGGTAGCGACACGGCGCATCACCATCCAAGGATGGTCCCTAGCACTTCGTAGTCTTGTCAGCGACTCAATGCAACTCGGAGAGGATATTCATATTTCAAGTCATAGCAGTGTTCCCCAGGGAGCAGGAAGAAGGTCCCCGCTTCAGGTACGCACTTCTTTCCTTTTCCTGAATTTTGGCTCACCTAAGCACCCACGCACTAGCCTCCCCAAAATTGGGGGCAACTGTAGATACCGGGTTTGGTATCTTTATTGTACATTTTAAATCTCATTTTGTTTATATTTTTTATTTCCATGTATTTAATTGTTAAATAAAATGGTTTTTATGCACGCTTAAATAAAAAATCACATAAAAATATTTTATAGAATAAATTGGTTTTTTCTAATAAAATAGGATCAAAGTCCCAAATTTTCATCCTAGATAAAATTGCCACATCAAAAGTGTTTTCTTTAAATATGCATGCGAGGACCAATTCCTCATCCTTAAATGAATAACCCGATTTATGCGTGGATTGTAGCTTATTTAAAATGGGGGTTGTATTCCGCCCCTAGTTTTGTTGTAATTTATGTTTTTGCGCTTTATGTTATTCTTTATCGCTTCATTTATATGGTTGATACTGCGCTTTAATTTTTATTGCATTTAAACGTGTGAGAAAAGAGACGAAAGGTAAATTCAAAACTCAATTATAAATTTAACCAAGATATTAATAAATGGGAAGTCCTAAACCTTCTCTGGTCTTTGGGCTCAACGAGGCGAGAGGTCTATCCGGTTATTCATTGGAACGAGACCTCCAAGACACCTCTTGTGTCAAAAAGGCTTATTAAATCCTAGGCTCCATAGGGTTAGAGGATCATTCCCAATGTTCTATTGGGGTGATTGCCTCCAAGACCCCTTTGGTTTGCCCAAAATGGAAATATGCATCGTCTTAGGCTCACTGAGGCGAGACGAACTTTCCCAATGTTCTATTGGGTGGCGACTCCATGAAACCTCCTTGTTGCTGAAAATAAACGCACTTGTAATTCGTTGCAAGTTGTCAATGGACCTCATCAGCCCGATCGCCCTAAAGTGGGTGGTCAAAGGGACGCCCCGGGGTCCGGCGCGCGTCACAGAGTAAAACCCAAGGCATTTAAACCACATAAACATCACTACCCACATAATTTCCAGAAAATCAAATCCAACACAAATAATCACATTAGATGTCAAAAACATAAATTTCCCGAACCTGGATATCCTTAGCTCCTAATCACAAGCTCCACTCCCACAAGCCTTCTCTTTACCCTTGGGGTCTCTAGGAGGCACCTCTGATTAAGAACATCCACAAATCACACAACCACAAAAACCCTAACTCAAATCAAACTCTAGCAAAAATCAAAGGAAGAAGAAGAAAGAAGAAGAGAATCCCAATAAAACTTACCAATACTCTTGAGAATGACCAAGATCCACCAATAAAAGCAACCAAAAGAGATAGATCAAGATGAAGCAAGAAGAAGAAGAAGAAGAAAGAAGAGGTAGAAATGTGTGGAGGAAGAGAACGGGAGAGCGAAGCAGTCAAATGCTGCCCTCTCTTTCTCTCTCCTTGCTATTTAAACCCTTCTTAATTCCCTTGCCATGTGTCATCTTGCTATTGGTGGAATTTGGCCACTCACACCCAACTCTGCTCTTCCTTACCACACACAAACCAACCCTTACTAATACACACCCTACAACCATATACAACACCACACCCAAGCCTAATCACACTAATACACACACTAACTCCCTACACACATCCACACTATAATAATACCCATAAATCATAGACTTAACCCAAATTAAAAATACAATACATGCCAAAATACACATTCACACTCGCACACAATATAGCTCAGACTACTAGGGGAAAAACGGGGTGTTACAGAGGCAGTTGCGACCTGGGCTATGATTGCCGAGGAGTTTGTCGAAGGTTTGAAAAGTTTGAAGCCAGGATATTGACTATGATGGAGAATTTAACCGCCGCCATGACACCACCCCTTAGGCAACAGCCTACCATGTCAGAAAAAGAGCATGATCCGACTAAAGAGGTATGCCTACCACCAACTAAGTCTAGAGGAGAGTCATCTTTTGCTCCGTCATTTGGACAAAAAGACAAGGGGCAGGTTTCAGAGGATGGGTTTCTAACAATGACACGGGGCCTGAAGAGAAGGATGGACGTCCTTGAAGAAAAAATTTTAAAGTTCAAACTTGCAACTACCCTGGCTGCTCACGAGAAAGTCGCCATGAGAAGTCAACCGTACAGGTGTGATAACTATGTTGGCACTCGGGGACGAAAAAAGTATCAGCGACTAAAATAGCCTAGAAATATTATTTCAGTTCAGATAGATCCTTGCCTCAAGCATTGGAGGGGAACCTACGACCATGGTCGGCTAGGCCAGCTAGAGATCAAGGGCAACTAAAGTGTCATCAACGCGCTAGATATCTGATGAATGACTGCCAAACCTTGAAAGGTCAAGTCCATTATCCTATTAATAACAAGCAGCTAGTGATCCTTGAAGGAGGGAGCAGTGTCATAGGAAGAGGTAATCATGGGAGCTCAAGTCTCGATGGTAATAGTGTGAGAGATGCTGGAGCCACCACGGTTTTAACCAATGGAAATACTCAAAGCTGCTATACCATCTTGGATAAGCCTTTATCTGAGCACCTCTTTCATTTCATTAACAAGGGGAAGTTATAGTCGAAGCCTACAAAACCCACCAGAAGCCAGGGGCATCCCCATCATCAAGCAGATCAGTATTGTGCCTAGCATCGGCATACTGGGCATGAGACTGATTGGTGCCGAACACTGAGGAGACAAGTTCAAGATCTCATTGATGAGGAGCTGAGAGGTGGGGAGGATGGTTCCTGAGGATGATAATGAACCATCGGCCACAACATATGTGTCGGTGGGAACATAAAATTATAGCAATTTAGATGTTCTTTTTATTCTGGAACTATTTAATAATGATGTTTTTAAATTCTATTTTCATTAATAAGATGAACATTTTTGCTTACCTGTATGATATTTCTTATGATTTCATTATGCATAATCATGACTCATTCGAATTTGACATTGATCCAACTGATGCCATTCCATTTAATTTCAGAACTTTGGAAAACCCGAAGGAAATCTTGATAGCATCTAATGTAACTCCTAAAGAGAGATCAAAATTTGAGAGAATATTAAAAAAAATATGAAAAAGTCTTTCCCTGGACCTATGAAGACATGCCAGTAAATGGTTGTGAAGTCGCCGAACATACTATCCAGACGTACCCTGATCATGAACCAGTCAAGCAGAAGCTCAGAAGACTTAGGCCAAAATGGGCAGAGAAGGTTAAAGAAGGGATCCACAAGCAAAAACGAAGCCAAATTTCTTATCGAAATACAACACGCGACTTGGTTGGTCAGCGTCGTCCCAATAGTCAAGAAGAGCAAAAAAAAAAAGTACAAGCTATCAGGATTTGAACAAAGCTTGTCCACAAAAAAAAAAAGTAAAAAAAAAGTAAAGAAAAAAAAAAGAGGAAAAATTGATAAGTGGATATTGCCAAGTTCATTGAGAGGAATTTGATACGATCTTCTGCACCACGACGTATCTAATAACTGAGAGCAGTTTATGGATGAAGCTAAGAAGCGGCTTCAGAAGTATAGCATCAAGCATCGAAAGTCCTCTCCGTATCACCCTCAAGCCAATCGGGCAGTAGAGGCTGCTAATAAGAATGTCAAGAAAATCTTGGCTAAGATGGTTCAGAACTACAAGGATTGTGCAGAGAAGTTGCCTTTTGCACTTTGGGGCTAGAGAACCACCGTTACACCCTCTATATGAACCACACCTTATTCTTTGGTGTATGGGACAAAAGTAGTATTGCCTGTTAAAGTTGGGCTCAAGTCTTTAAAGGTAGTCATGGAAGCTCAGATTCTGGAAGTTGATTAGATGCAGCAACGATTGTAGCAGTTGAACACGTCAAACCAGAACAGGTTGCAAGCTCATTTTCGCAAACAAATCTATCAAAAAAGACTTGCTCGACCATTTGGAAAGAAGGTCAGAAAGCATCCACCGAAAGTAGGAGATTCAGCCTTCAAGCAAATAATACTAGGTGTTCCGGACATACAAGGGAGATTTAGGCGGACGTGGGAAGGTCCTTTTGTTCTTAAGAGATTATTATATAAGGGAGCAGCAATAGACAGCGACGGAGATAACTTCAAAGAACTGGTCAACATCGACAGACCCAAGAAGTTCCATGGCTGAAGACAAAAAATCAAAAGAAGAGAATAAGAGCCCCACGGGTAGAAAATCGAAAAAAGGCGGCCTTGCTAAAAGTGGGCGCCTCGTCAGGGTAAAAATCGAAAGAAGACACCCTGGGCAAAAGTTAGAGGCACGAGAGAAAATTTCCAATCAAGAAAACCCAAGAGGGCTGATTGGAGATAGGAGTTTGATGCTTTCAAGATCTACTCTGAGATTAGATCTAGTTTTGTATTTTGAATCTGTGTTAGATAAAGATCATATATAGAGAAATCATACCGAACTATACACAATCTTTGTAGAATAAAATAGAAGCAATTCAACTCATGTGTTCATTATTTTCTAGTTCTTTTATAAAAAGAGAAATACCATTCATTATTGAATGCATGAAATTGAATAGCAACGCTTTGCTGCTGCCCTCGCCAGCCAGATGCCTAAGTTGATGAGTCCTATTATCAACTGCGGGACAAAGCACCCACCTCTTGTGTGCCCTCGTAAGAAGCAAAGGTGCGATCTCCAATCTGTGGTGTAATAGTCTTAATAGGTAGTTGTGTCTAGAGGCTATGGTACCTGTTGGTGAAGGCCGAAGATAAGGTGCCACCTTAGAAAGATAGAAAATACCTCACAACATCTTTAATCACTCCGAACTATCGAGCATAATGGGGGATAATGTAAAGGGTAGCCTCACAAAACCCACACAACAGGACACATCCTAAAGAACTATCTAGAGTCACAGCAGAAAGGGGGAGCCAAGGGCACATGAAGCTGATATCCTCATCTGACACATCACGCAATCTAGCAACACCTTCGTTAGGATAGGCAAAGGAATACAGCCGCTATCTAGGAAGGAAGCTCCTCAGTGAATAACTGTTGATTACTCCAAAAGGGGGCTCTGATAGTAGCTTCAACTTTTCTTGCAGTCATACCCTTCAAAAAAAATAAAAAAGAGGCCGTTAAAAAATCGTAACTGGCTCTCTAAGCAAAAGTTAGGCCAAAGGACAGGGTGAAAACCTAGAAACAGGCAATCTGTCCTAAAAAAAAAAATTAAACGATTAAAAGCCGCTAGAATGGGTTGGGTCCATTCCAAGCAAAAAATTAGGCACAGGGTCTTGTGAAAATTCCCAAAGGGATGCATTTCCCGCAAAGAAAAGCTAGTGTGAAAATCCACAAGGGACGCACTACCTTCAAACAATGAATTTTGATATCTGGAGCGATAAGGCAAAATTACTTCGAATAATCTCCTTTAGGTAAATAGTACAGAATGCAGGACGCGAGTCAGAATTCTAGGGGCAAAATGTTGTACAGCTCATGGCAAAAGGTGTATGCTCGCTGACCGGGGGGCAAAGATGCATACGAGATAGTTTTCTCTAAAAGGATTATGGGTCAGAATTCCTAAGCCAAGATGATACTTTTCTAGATCACTGGTGGCATCAAATAATATAAGTAGTACCCTCAACGAGTCCCTTAACCACCTAGGATGTGGTCTACTCATTTTTGCATATCACATGCATCCCGTGTGTACACTATTTTTCATATCTCCTTGCATAACTTTACACGTGCACAGCCTTTTACGATGCCCAACATGTATTCACACATGCATGAACTTTGTATATATCTTGCATATGCAATTCTTCGCGCACATCCCATGTACACAATATTTTTATACATATAACGCATAATTCTTTACACGTGTCCAGCATGCATGTCACAAGCGCATATCACATGCATTTAATCTTTTATATGTATAGTTGTGTATACATAATTTTTGTACATTAATCCTTGGTATGTGTTGTATGTATATAGCTTTGTGTATATATTTCACACACATAATTCCTTATGCACACACAATCTTTTGTATTTATTGTTGTGTACATAACTCGGAGGGAAAGGTCCGAATAGACCTCATGCGCAAAGATGATCCAAGAGATGGATTCATGTTAACATATTCGGCCACTGTATCCGGCATAAAATCAGGTGAGTCTATATAGAGGAGGAACACCCAAAAGAACAAGCCTACTAGGCATGCCATGCTGAGGGCAATCCAGAATCACACAAATTTACAGAAATGAAGATCCTTGGTTAAGCTGGACTGCCCATACATACTTTAATTGGAGGCAATCAGACGCAAAAGCTGATCGAGGTACAATTACAGCTTAATACCGGCACTCATCCATGTTGTACAATCAGATCAAGATGAAATCCTCACAGAAAAGGAATCCCGTGCACCCTGTGACGCACGCCATAGGTACCCAGCAAGGGCCCTCGCTTGTGAATCCGCCATTGGGATTCGAGGAATTGGTTTGCGTCTTTTGATCATGGGCGCCATGAGACATCATCGGTGTATTCCTCCCAGTAGAACATTGGGGGAACAACCTAGTCTAATGACACCTAAAGGCACCTTTGAGGCATTTGGAGTCGCCACCCAATTTGCAAGAAATTGGGAAAGAAGTCTCTCACCTCTAACGGTCTAAACCAGAGATATGGTGTCCGGAACTTCCCTCTTATTTATGCTTTGGCTAAATATAAATGGGTTCTTAACTTCTTAAAATTATATCTCTCATCTCACACGATCAATGCATTTAATTTAAATCGCGCATTTCAAACATTCACAAAACGATAAAGGAAAGCAATAAATAAAGCAGTAAAAGAAAGCGATAAATGAAAGCAATAAACACGCAAACACACAATTACAAGAGAGATTGGGGTGGAATACAACCCCATCGAAAGGAAATCAAAGATGTGGATGGGGACGGAATACAATCCCCTAAAATAAATAAAGTTGCCCCAAAATTAATTACAAGGGCCCAAAAAAGAAATGAACTTGAATTTAAAACACTCACCCAAGATTAAAATAAAAGAACATACATAAATCGGGACATTATTTGAGGAATATTGGTTCCTTCGCACTCGTTCAAAATTTAGGAACATTGGTTCCTTCGTATTTATTTAAAGAGGGTTCGAAGAGTCGTTTTGGTTGTTTGGTGAAAACCGGGATGAGTGATCCCATTTTATTGAAAATTGACTCTTCGTTTTAATTGTGATATTTTTATAGTTCGGCTAAAACAAGGGACATTGGTCCCAATTTTATTAGTGAAAAACCTAGTTTAATTGTAAAAATATCTTTGTGAGTTTTTATCACACGCGTAAAAAAAATAAAATAAGTATTTATAAATAAACATATAACATACAAAGAGAGGGTTGAAAAGGTCTCACCCAAACCGGAGTGTTCGTCCACGCGTCGCGACCCATCCGGGGAGTCGCGGGGCGCTCACATGACCCGACTCAAGTTAAATCTCAAATAAAAATTAACATCAAAAATATTAGTAATAATTCTAAAAATTAATCAAGTAAAGACTAAATAAATATTGGGCGAATTAAATTAATGAACTAGATAATTTACATGCAAGGTAAATTAAAACAAGTCATGGCAAGATGAGGATAATGATGAAATAATGATAACAGTAACAAAATATTAGAAAATAAACATAATAATAATAATAATAATAATAATAATAATAATAATAATAATAATAATAATAATAATAATAATAATAATAATAATAATAATAATAATGAATAATGAATGTGAATAATGATGATAATAAAAATAATAAAAATGACCATAACAAAAAAAGAAAGTAATCCAACAGTGAACATCAATATAACAATAATAAAAATAACAATAAAATGATAATAATATGTAATAATTGTTAATAACAAACTATATTAATAACAACAAAATAATTAATAACGATAATAATAATAGAACAAATAATAATAATAGTAATAATAGTTAGACAGGATAATAATAATAATAATAATAATAATAATAATAATAATAATAATAATAATAATAATAATAATAATAATAATAATAATAATAAGGATGGCAGAATAACAATAATAAACATAAACACAATAAAAATAATAATGATAGCAAAATATCAAATTGAAGCAAACAAATAATATATTAGTAGTGATATTAACACATTAAAATGCTAAAGGTAAACAATATACATGATAATAATAGCAAAAAATAATATTAACAATAATAAATAATATACAAATGAGGGTGAGTCCAAAAATGTTTACCCTCAGAATTTTTAGATCGAAAAACGGTGTCTCGATTCGTTCCCCTTGTCGATTTTGTGGTGATGAATGCTTGAAGAAAATGTAAAAATCGATGCTTTGAAAATAAAATCAAGAGAATACCTTGATAAAAATATTTTTTTGGTGGGTGATTTGAGCAAAGGAAATTAATTTTTCAAGCTCAAATCACTCAAGAAATGAAATATATTTTTTGAAGAAAAATAAATAAATTAAAACTTGAGGGAAAGAAAAAAAGAAATTGAGAAATCTTGAATAACCTTTTGCTGGGGAGTGAAAAGCTAGAGAGAAAAACCCAAAAGCCAAAAAAAAAAACTCCCTTCAACAATAGTTGCCGTCCCCTCAAAATGAAGGGGAAAATCCTCTTTAATTCTTACCTTGGCCAAGAAAGGCAAAGGACAAGAATAGCTTTTATTTTTAGTTAATCAAAAATAGCATAAAATGGTGAAACAAACGGAAAAATCAGACTGAAAAGAACAGACTAAAAAAAAAAAGCAGGAGCAGGCGACCAAAAGCAGTCGCGCGGAGAGGGAAGAGCGCGCGCGGCAACCTGCTGC
The DNA here is from genome assembly GCA_947683425.1 of Excoecaria cochinchinensis. Lineage (NCBI taxonomy): Eukaryota > Viridiplantae > Streptophyta > Magnoliopsida > Malpighiales > Euphorbiaceae > Excoecaria > Excoecaria cochinchinensis. The sequence continues at coordinate 4,820,172 of CANTUQ010000149.1, forward strand.
GCGCGTGGTGCCCCTGCACCGCGCGCGGCAGGCTGCTGCTGGCGGTGGCCCTGCATCGCGTGAGGCGCCTGCCTCCCGAGCAGGGGGGGCGCGCGATCCCCCTGCCTCGCGCGCAGGGGGGACGCGCAGTCCCCCTACCTCGCGCGCAGGGGGGCGCGCGGTCCCCCTGCCTGCGCGCGCGCAGGCGGCCCCACGCTGCTGCAGGTTGCACTCGTGATTTTTTTTTTTAAAACCTTGACACAAGATTAATATTTTTTACCCCATTTTAATTTTTAATTTCTAAAATATATTTTTAATTATTTTCCGAAAAAACACACCTTTGACAAGGGAACGATCGATTCTCACATTTTTTGCCGAAAATCGGTCTTTTATTTTATCATCGGGTAATCCTGATCTTGGACCGCCTCGGGACCCGGTGTCTACAGTTGCCCCCAATTTTAGGGAACTTAGAATTCAGGTGCCTAAGTGGGCCAAAATTCAGGAAAGAAGGGAAGAGACGCGTACCTGAGGCGGTCGCTTTTTTGAACTTGGTCCTGCCAGCTTGTCGGCATTACGGGACAATTATTGGTCACGTGATTGATAAACGTCAGCTTATTGACGTGTGAAACCGCGGCTGAACGACTGTGAACACCAGCTTGTCGATGTGTCTAGACTTCAGACTTTGTAGAACGTGATTGATGAAACACCAGCTTGTCGGTGTGTGAAACCACGGCTGAGCGACTGATAAACACCAGCTTGTCGGTGTGTGTGAAGGCACCAGACTTTGGAGGACGTGATTGATGAAACACCAGCTTGTCGATGTGTGAAACCACGGCTGAGCGACTGATAAACACCAGCTTGTCGGTGTGTGAAGGCGCCCGACTTTGAAGGACGTGATTGATGAAACACCAGCTTGTCGGTGTGTGATACCACGGCTGGACGACTGATAAACACCAGCTTGTCGGTGTGTGAAGGCGCCAAACTTTGAAGGACGTGATTGATGAAACACCAGCTTGTCGGTGTGTGAAACCACGGCTGAGCGACTGATAAACACTAGCTTGTCAGTGTGTGAAGGCGCCAGACTTTGTAGGACGCGATTGATAGAACACCAGCTTGTCGGTGTGTGAAACCACGGCTGAGCGACTGATAAACACCAGCTTGTCGGTGTGTGAAACCACGGCTGAGCGACTGATAAACACCAGCTTGTCGGTGTGTGAAGGCGTCAGACTTTCCTGCGAAATCAAAAGAGATTTGTATGCAAGGGTAAGTTATGCACGTGCATATGCATATGTCATGCAGGATGCAGGTGACACCATTCATCTGAGTGGCCCAGTGGTCGAGGTGCGATAACTCTTGCTGAAGCGACTCGTGGCTTCGTTTGGTCGATTATGCCCCCAAGTGTCTGAAGGCGGGTGTAGCAAAATCCATCAACCTTGGTGGATTTTCCTCTTCAGCCATTATTGGTCTCTTATTCTTATTCATCTTTTTATTTGATTTTCTGTTACTTGACAAGTATCTCTCTATTTTAGGATTCAAAGGTTCAAGTTCTTCTTGAGAACTTCTAGTGCTAGGCATGAACTTATCAAATCCTGTAAAAACAACACAAAACACAAATAAGTCAATTTAAACAATCAAATAAATAAAATAAAATAAATATTGTAATCCAAAATCATAAATCAAGTTTCACAATGACAACAAAAATAACATCTCTCCCCGGCAACAGTGCCAAAAAACTTGTTAGCCTATTTTACATGTGCTAATTCCGCAAGCATACGATGTACCAAAATAGTACAAAAGATGTCGATCCCACGAGGAATGTGCTAATTATTACACACTATTACTACCCAATTTTAATCTTGTTTACAATAATCAATAATTTGTTGGATGAAAGTGGTAATACTATATCTAATTCTAATTAATCTAGTTATAGATAATCTGAGAAGATAAAAGATTAATGATATAAAATAATGAATAGAACTTGAATTAATTAATCTTGATTATGAATATATTCTTATCATGCAAGCCAAGTTGAATGAAATTCCAATTTACTCTTTCAACATAAATTAGAGTGCCTAAAATATGCATTTATAATTCTAACTCACAATTTTCATTAATGAATTAAAGTGTTATTCATGCAAATTTTAGGAATAATAAACAACCTATAGCAATCATTTTAATATTATGATTTCTCAAATAATACTCCAATGATGAAATTCTATTAGATGTAAGTAAGAATTTATTCTTTCAATTACTTATAAAGATTATGCATAAAAATACTAATAGAAAATTCTACAAGAAAGAATATTTAATTGATATGAATAATAAAATATAGCATTGAATAATCAAGTTCATAAATTAATCATTTAATAATTACAAAGGAGAAGTAAATATGAGAAATGAAGAAGAGATCTTTCAACCCTTTTCCCTTCACAAAGGATATCTTCTTCCTTGCAAGTGATCTTCTCTTCAAAACATAAAATCCTAACTTAAAACTTAAACTAAAGGAAATGTACTTTCGACTTACAGAATTCTTAAGAAAATATTCAAAATAAAAATTATTCAACTACTAAAATTACAGTTAAAACTACTATTTATAAAATTCCAAGAGGTATGTTCCTTCAAATGTCCCTTAGAAAGGTTGCAAAGCTTGGTGGAAAGTCATATTTCTTCAAGGCAAATTTTGAATTAAACTTCCAACGGTCCTCTCTGTCGCGATCGCGACGTCCGTCGCTCTCGCGACAAAGCACGCCTTGCTTTTCGCTCCAATTTCCTCGCGCTGGCTTCCCACCGCGCTTTGTCGCGACCTCGCGATGGCGGCCTTGCTCGCGACTCTTCACGCTGGCTTCTTCTCTTCAGTGATTTTAAATACGCGTCCTGTTGCGCTCGTAACCACTGTCGCACTCACGAAAGAACACTTTTCTACTTTGGTTTCTTTTCTTCTCTTCATCTCTTCTTCTTGGCTTGGCGCTCCCTGTCGCACTTGCGACGCTTGTCATGCTCGCTACAGAATGGTTTCCTGTAAATGGCTTATTTCTGCTCCTTTTCTCCAATCTTCTCCATTTTCTCCAATTTCTCCTACACACACAAAACTCAAACAAAAACATAAAACATACCTATTTCTAAAATAATTAACTACACGTAAACATTATTTTAAACCTAAAACATGGATTAAATATGAGCTATTTAGACTCATATCAGGAGAGTAAGAAAATAGAAAAAGAAAAAGAAAATAGAAAAAAGAGAGAGAGACCTGGGCAGGGGACCAAAAAATAAAGAAATATAGAAAGAAAGAATAAGGAAAGGGAAGAGCCGAGCAAAGAAAGAGGAGAGGGACAGCAAGGAACGCGAAAAGAGGCAAAGAAAGAGGAAAGGGACAGCAAGAAATGCAGAAAGAAGAAAAAAAAAGGAGAAAGGGAAGAAGGAGGTGGCACCGGCCACCTACGGCGATGGACCGCCGCACGCACCACGTCGGACGATAGGGGGAAGCAAGGCTAACCGAACGAGGGCCATCGATCGTCCCCACTCGCCAGCGAGAAGGAGATCGGAGGAGTTTGATCCGCAAGGTTCTGGCGCGATTTTCGACCAGACGGTGCCTCTTTCCAGCACGTGATCGGCGGCGAAGGATCCCAAGCGGTCTGATCTTCGCTCCGGCGGTGGCGGTGTCATCGGCGGCGAACACCGACGAGGCTCCGGTTAGTCCCTTTTTATTATTTTATATTATTGTTATTTACATTTATATTATTATTATTGTTATTGTTATTATTGTTATTATTTTTATTTTTATTATTATTATTATTATTATTATTATTATTATTATTATTATTATTATCAGTTGTTTTATTATTATTTTTATTACTATTATTGTTGTATGTTAATATTATTTTCATCATTATAATTATTATTATTAGTAGTATTTGTTTTAGCGTCATCATCATCATCATCATTATTATTATTATTATTATTATTATTATTATTATTATTATTATTATTATTATTATTATTATTATTATTATTATTATGGTGGCTGTTATTATTATTATTATTATTATTATTATTATTATTATTATTATTATTATTATTATTATTATTATTACTATTTTTATTATTATTATTATTTTTGTTATTGTTTTCATCGTTATTATTGTGTCTTGAATATTACTTTTATTATTTCTGTTTGTTATCATTATTATTATTATAATTATTATTTTTATTGTTAGTGATTTTTATAATTATGTCATTTGTGTTTTATATTTATTAATTTGTTAATTCTGTTAGTTTATCCTATTTCCACTGCATTAGATTAATTATTTTTCTCAATTCATTTCATCCAATTATTTATTTATTTATCATTTAGTTTAATTTAGTGTATTATTGACCAATGTCATTTTTTCATATCATGACCGCAACCACGAGGAGCATGCAGCTCGTCTATGGGGCTAGGCAAAGCACGGTCGAGGTGAATAGTTTAGGATTTACTTATTATTTGAGGCATGTATTAATTATTATTCTTTTTAATTTTATTTCCTTGAGGTCAGTAATAATAAAAACTTTTTGACCGCACTAAAAAAGAACCACCACACAAAATGTTTTTACTAAAATTGGATATTTGTTAAAACTGGACCAATGTCTTGGTTTTCATCCTAAAAATGACACATTAAAAGAAAAGTTCTTGTTTTCATCAAAACGGGGTCACTTCTTCCTTCTTCCTAAAATTGGTTTGAGAACTCTTTACTTTTTTCGTAAAATAAGCAAATGGCAACCAATGTTCTCATCTAAATGAATGTCTCGATTTATGTATGTATTTCATTCTATCACTATTATGGATTTCGCGTTTATTTTTTGGACAATTATAATTATATTTAGTTGTCACTTTATTTATTGCTTTTCTATGTGCCTGTAATGCGCTTTAATTTACCTGTATGAACTGTGTAAGAAGAGAGATAAAATAATTGACTCTAAAAACTCAGTCATATAATATTAACCAAAGCTATAAATAAGTGTTACGTCCCAAACTCTCTCTGGTTTTAACCTCATAAGGTTAGAATTCATTTCCCAATATTTTATTGGGTGGCGACTCCGTGATACCTACCTTGTGATGCCCAACAAATGCCCTCGTAGCTTGATTGCCAATAATGGAATAAGGGTGAATCCATATCCATTGCTAAATGATCAGCTTTCACGAGTTTAATGAACCTCCATCTGGTTCTGGGTCCTAAAAGCGGACTGCCGAGAGTGACCCGGATGCCGAGTGGGATTTGCACGTGTCACAATAGGCATGCCTATAGAGTTCTGTTAGCTGTAACCCAATGCGTTTTGGACCCTAATTAGGTCCCCGTTTGGATCCTCACGATCGTTATAAGTTGGATCTTGTTTAAGATCCCCCAATGTGAAAATGTTTTTGAATGGAAAGGAAAGAAATTGCTTTTGTTGTACCTATGGGGACCAATGCGTTCACTCGTTATCCACCACTCTAAGTTTGCAGGCAAAAATATTACATGATATTGATGTGAAATAATATGGATTGTATATGATATTATATGTGTATATATACCTAAAGGAATCTTATGAATGCAAGTTGTGTTTTAACCTTGTGATGCTTATTATTATGTATGTCCCATGTGTATGTGAATTACATTTGATGGCCACTGTGAGTGGTAGTTCATCTTTTGTTTTTCCCCACTAAGCGTTAATGCTTAACACGGGTGTTTTATCCATGCAGGTGTGGAAGAAGTTAGAGTTTTTGGGAGGACCGATCCGCTACCATCAGGGCTAACACAATAGAGAGGGCTTTGTAGTCTAGGATTTTGTATTTTGTATTTTGTACTCCAGTGTAAAGCTTTTTGATTTGTATCCGATATTGTAATATTTTTAGTTATGTATTTTGTAGTTATATAAAGAATCATTTTGTACTTCAACTCTGTAATGAATATTTTGTAAATTAATAGATGTGTATGACAAGTTCCTCTTTGAGTTCGAATGTGTTCTCTTCCAAATGTATGGTTGGTAAAAAGAATTTTATTACCTCTATTTCTATTATTGTGTATGAATGTTATTCCATTATGCATGCTTTGTTCTGCTTAGTTGCAACCCTTGCCTATGCAGGCACTCACTCCTCTATACGGCTGAGCTCCCCTACGTATAGGAAAGGGGTGTTAAAATTTTATTGGTATTAGAGTATAGGTTTAAGCATTTCTAGGCGACCATAGAATAGAATTTCTTTTAGGATTGTGTTGTCCTAACGTGGATACTCTTATTTTTTTTAGTTAGATGGAGTCAGCGCATGAATCTCTTGAGGGGTCAGCTGAAAGTGCAAATCCCCAAGAGCAAGATTCGTCAGTTTTTGGTCCTGCTCAGCCAGCTAGGGTGCAACTTGAGGCACCAGCCATGCCTTTTGAGGCTATGCTCAACATATCTCAAGACATGGCTAGATTTTTAGAGAGGGTAACTGCCCCGAGAGTTTCGATTGAGAGTATGAGGAAGTCTGGAGCTAAAGATTTCTATGGGATGACTTTGTATGAGTCAGATAAGGTAGAATTATGGATTGAGAAAGTAAGAAGGGTTTTGGAAGAGATCCGATGTCCTCCGGATAGGGAAGTAGAGTGTGTGGTATCGCTCTTGCAAGGTTCTTCCTATGATCAGTGGAAATTGGTTCTGAGGCACCCACAGATTCATGACCCAATAATTTGGGAGTTTTTGGAGTGGAAGTTTCATAACAAGTATGTGACTAAAGCGTATAAGGATGCAAAATGGACTCAATTTTTGATTCTCGAGCAGAGGGGCATTGTCGGTGGCAGAATATGCAAAGGAATTCAACAGGCTTAGTAAGTATATACCGTCGGGTATCCTCACCGAAGATTTCCGTTATCAACACTTTAAGGCGGGCCTAAATGAGACTCTTAAGGTTATATTGATTTCTTTGATGAGTTCTCTAACAATCAGCTATTATCAAATTGTGCAAGCGGCTATGCAAGTGGAACGCTCAGAGACCATTTTGAGGGAAAGGGCATAGAGGAGAAATCCCCCTCATGGAGGCTCATTATCCGAGAAGAGATTAAGGAATTCCCAAGCAGATTCACTGGATGAGTCTACCAATAATTTTGCTACGAGAGGTAGAAGGCAAGGATCTTCTCTTTTGTCTGGTGCTAGTAGAGGTAGTTGGAGTGGTAGAGGTGAGTGCCGTTGGCTAACTGGAGGTTGTGGTAGCACGGACCATTTTTTAGCGAATTGCCCAAGGTTAAGTGAGAACACCTGGGATCAGCAGGAAGCTACTCGGGCAGGATCTAATGCCCCTCAAGCTAGCCATGGTTGTGACACCCCCGCCGCCGCCCCCGTTGGAAAGGCACCGGCGGGCGCGCCACACGACGCTCACTCACGATGCGACGGAGCATACAGCGGAAGCATACATGCGCTAAGCGAAAGCATTCAATAACCATATAATAGAAATATACTTCAACATAATTAAGATATAGAGTTATAAATACAATATTCCAAAAAGATTACAGTTTTAAAATTCCTTTACGAAAGTAATAATACATATACAAAAAGAAATAATAAACTCGACTCCTATGTGGCCTGCCTGCAGATGCACGACTCGAGCATTCCCAAAATCCTTCACGCTACCTGCACGGGATAAAAGCCCATGCTAAGCGATAACGCTTAGTGGGGAGAAACAAACACAACAGAGCACTATACACGAAAACATGCACTAATATTCATAAAACAATATGAATCAGAGTACAGATATATAAATTTATAATCAGGATAAATAGTACATAACACTGAATCAATACACTACTCAGAGTCACACAATAATCAGAACCCTTTGCTAAGCCAATACCAAACAGTTCACACATTAGCCTGAAATCAATGGTGGAGGATACGGGAACACGGCACGGGAGACCGAAGCCTCAAAAACACTTTAATACCCGAAGGTAGCACGGGAGACCGGAGTCTCAAAACATTTTATCACTACACGAAAATGACCATCTCGGAGGTCGACCGCTTCGCCCAAACGGGGCGGACAGAACAGCTGTAAACTAACCCTTCTTAAGCATGCTTAATTATCCTATACCTTGACACTTCAGGCTCGACAACACACTCTCACATGACATTAGACAAACAAGACAATGTTCAAATTGTAACATCATTCAAAAAAAAAAACTGATCATCTGAAAGATGCACAAGATGAATACAAAACCCAGAATACATGGTATCACGCGCTAAAAATCATAAATAAACATTCATAAAACACGCATAACAGAAAGGATTTTATTGCAAAACAGGGTAGGTCACGGTGGTAATCAGATTGGTTGCCACCGTGACATACCAGAGATCCTTGGCAGAAAGCAAGTATGGGGTACCTCACGGTCACAACCAAAATGGTTGTCACCGTGACATACCAAAGCAACCAGACAGAAGCAAAGATTTAGGTACCTCACGGTCACAACCAAAATGGTTGTCACCGTGACGTACCAAGGAAGCCAGACAGAATCAAAAGCTTGGGTATCTCACGGTGGTAACGAAATGGGTTGCCACCGTGACCTACCCACTGCCCAAACAGAGCCCAAAGTTTGGATACCTCACGGTCACAACCAAAATGGTTGCCACCGTGACATACCAAAAATTCACGGCAGAAAGCATCTGGTTCGTGGCTCACGGTGGTTACCAGATTGGTTGCCACCGTGACCCATGCCCAGATGGGATTCCTCAGGGCAATTTCCAGGTCTTTCAAGCCAAAATCTCACAACCTTTACTTCAATCAAGCAATTTCACACTCCAATAACAATAGGAACTCAATCCAAACATCAAAGAATCATATCATCAATAAATCTTACTCATGAATTCTAAGAGCAACATCACTACATAAAAGCATAAATTGAGTTCTAAACACCACAAGCTAAACCCAACCAAATACCAACCCATGGCATATAAACCATAAAAACATAACACAATCAACAACTTCCAGAATATTTCATAAACACATAATTTTACAGACATTCAGAATTAGGCAAAATCCCAAACAAACACTCAAGAATACACTCCCAAACCTGGAAAACGAAGCTTCGAACCGAGTTCCTCACGAATCCACTATATCCTTGCCCTTGCTCTTCCTTCTCTCTTCCAATTCTTGCACAAAAACCCAGCCACAAACACTTAAATCGAAACCAAACACAAACCAACAACCAATCCAAAGAACACTAATTAAATAAGGAACCTTAATCCGAACTCAAACACTTACCTTCAACACTTCCAGCTTAAACCTTCAAGGATCCCACTCAAGACTCAAGAAAACACAAGAAGAAAGAGATGAGAGCAGCAAAAATGGAAGAAGGAGAGAGAGGAGGACGGAAATGAAGAGGAGAAGGAAGAAATGAGCTAGCTTCCTCGGGAAGCTTGGCAATTTCTGCCCTTCCCTTCTCTCTCTCTTACTTTACATTAATTGCTCACCAACTCATGCCACTTGTCACAATCTTAGGGAATCAAGCCAATCCATCTAAACTCATCCACTCTTGGCACCATGCCCACAAACCACACAAAAACAGCCCTTAAACCACTAACACCCTACAACCATACACTACAAACACACCCTAATATTTCCTTCACTTCACTTAACACTTAATTAATTAGTTCCTTTAACACAAAATTCTTAAATGTCCAAAATTTTTCTTACCCAAATTACGAAAATACTCTCACTATCCGACTTAAAGCACAGATTCCGATCAGGCCCTATTTGGGTTGTTACAATGGTAGAGGAAGGGGTCGAGGTCATGGTGGACGGCTTAGAGATGGAGTTTCTTGAGAGGCAGTGGATCGTCCTCAAGTGGCGCCGGTGAGGGCTTATGTGATGAGAGCTCGAGATGAGCAAGATGCACCTGAAGTAATTGCTGGTAAGTTTATACTCGTTAACACTGAGTTGTATGCTCTAATAGACCCTGGTTCCAGACACTCATATTTATGTTCTGATAAGTTATGTACTAAATTGCCTGTTATGGATCAGTTAGATTATGAGATTTGTGTGACCAGTCCCTTAGGGCATAATGTCAATATGAGTAGAGTGTATAGGAATTGTCCCTTAGTGGTGCATGGTAAAGAGTTCCAGTGGATTTAATTGGTTTACCTTTTCATGAGTTTGACCTGATTCTGGGTGTGGATTGGTTGTGCAAGCACCGAGCTGTGGTTGATTGTCATAAGAAGATGGTAGTGCTCAAGGGTTGTGATCAGTCTCCAGTGATTGTGAAAGGTTTGGGTTCTGATTCTTTGCATAATATGATTTCGGCTATACAAGCGAGGCGGTTTATGAGGAAGGGATGTGTGGTGTATTTGGCTTTGGTTTTAGATTCTAGGCATAGCCAAGTTAAGATTTAGGACATTCCAGTAGTAATTGAATTTGTGGATGTGTTTTCGAAAGAGTTACAGGGTTTACCGCCAAAGAGAGAGGTGGAACTATCCATAGAGATTCTGCCGGGTTCTACCCCAATCTCTAAAGCTCCTTATCAAATGGCTCCTATAGAATTGAAAGAGTTAAAAAGTCAATTGCATGAGCTATTGGATAAAGGCTTTATTAAACCCAGCATTTCTCCATGGGGTGCTCCGGTGTTATTTTTTAAGAAAAATAACGGTACCTTAAGGATGTGCATCGACTATCAGCAGATTAATAAGGACATAGTGAAGAACAAGAATTTTTTGCCTAGGATAGAGGACCTATTTGATCAGTTGAGAGGAGCGGGTGTCTTCTCCAAGATAAATTTGCGGTCCAGTTATTATCAGCTTTGTTAAAGGATGTGGATGTCGCTACGACTGCTTTTCAGACACAATATGGCCACTATGAGTTTTTAGTGATTCCGTTTGGTTTAAAAAATGCACCAGTGGCTTTTATGGATCTGATGAACAAAGTGTTTAGGCCATATCTTGACCGATTTGTAGTTGTGTTCATCGACGACATTTTGGTGTATTCGAAGGATGAACGTGAGCTTGAAGAGCATTTACGGATTGTGCTTCAGGTTTTAAGGGATCATCAATTATTTGTGAAACTCAGTAAGTGTGACTTTTCGTTAAAAGAGGTGTCTTTGTTAGGGCATATTGTTTCCTCGGAAGGTATCCTAGTGGATCCGTCTAAAGTGGAGGCGATTGTGAATTGGAAGCCACCTCGGAGTGTACCTGAAGCAAGAAGTTTTTTGGGTTTAGCTGCGTATTACTGACAGTTTGTGAAGGGATTTTTGGTCATTGCTTCGCTTTTGATGAAGCTGCTTAGGAAAGAAGTTAAGTTTGAGCGGAATAGAAAGTGTCATGCCAGTTTTGATCAGTTAAAGAGTATGTTAATTGGCCCCTGTACTTACTCAACCCATTTTGGGTAAAGAGTATACCATGTACAGTGATGCCTCGAACATTAGACTTGGTAGTGTTTTGATGCAAGATGGTAAGGTGATAGCATATGCGTCTAGACAATTGAAGCCCCATGAGCGGAACTATCCGACACATGATTTGGAATTGGTTGTAGTGGTTTTTGCTCTTAAAATTTGGCCCCATTATTTGTATGGGGAGACAGGTAGGATTTTCACCGATCACAAGAGTTTGAAGTATCTGCTTACGCAAAGGGAATTGAATTTGAGACAACGGCGATGGTTAGAACTATTTAAGGACTATGATTGTATTATGAACTATCACCCGGGTAAGGCGAATGTGGTCGCTGATGCTTTGAGTCGGAAGTGGGTTTCAGCTTTATCATTACAACGTGGTAGATGGAGATTAGATTCTGATGGAGCTCTAATAGCCTAGCTGAAAGCTAGGCCTAGTCTGAAGTAAGTGATTATTGATGCTCAGATGAGTGATCCTAAGTTACAGCATGCATTGTCAGTGGTTAAGAGTGGACATTGGAATGAGTATTCGGTGAGCAGTGAAGGGGTGCTAAGTTATAGAAATTGTTTGTGTGCCTAATGATGAATTGAAGAGAAAGCTTTTGCAGGAGACACACACCACGGTTTTTATTATGCATTCGAGAGGTGTTAAGATGTATCAAGATCTCAAGAAATTTTATTGGTGGCTAGGTATGAAAAGCGATATTGTAGACATTATTTCTAAGTGCATAACTTATCAGCAGGTAAAGGCTGAGCACCAAGTTCCGTCTGGGTTGCTCAATCCTTTATCTATTCCAATGGAAGTGGGACAATGTGACGATGGATTTTGTATCGAGCTTTGCCGTTAACTCAAAGGAAGCACGATTCCGTATGGGTAATAGTCGATCGGTTGACCAAGTTGGCTCATTTCTTGCCGGTTCGACTTGATTACACTATGGATCTGTTGGCAAAGATTTATGTGAATGAGGTAGTTCGATTGCATGGAATTCCTTTGTCAATTGTGTCTGACCGGGAACCCAGGTTCACATCGAAGTTTTGGAAAGAATTGCAATTAGCTTTGGGTACTCGATTGAATTTCAGCATGGCTTTTCATCCACAGACCGACAGACTTTCTAAGAGGGTTATTCAGATTTTAGAGGATATGCTTTGGGGTTGTGCACTGGACTTTTCTGGTAGTTGGGACAGATATGCATCATTAATGGAGTTTGCATATAATAACAGTCACCAGATGAGTATCGGTATGGCACCATATGAGGCTCTCTATGGTCGAAAGTGTAGGACTCCCGTTTGTTAAACCAAGGTGAGTGAACGTTTTCTAGTGGGTTTGGAGTTGGTTAGGGACACCAAAGAAAAGATCAGAGTGGTACAGCAGAACTTGAAAGCGGCAAGAGACCGACAGAGATCTTATGCCAACCTGAAGTGGAAAGATATTCAGTATAAGGTTGGGGATAAAGTCTTCCTGAAATTGTCGCCTTGGCGAAAAGTTCTCTATTTCGGTAAAAAGGAAAGTTAAGTCCAAGATTTATAGGACCGTATGAGGTTTTGGAGCAATTGGACCAGTTGCCTACCGGTTAGCTTTGCCCTTAGAGTTAGCCAAGCTACACGATGTGTTTCATGTGTCGATGCTTCACTGTTATCGATCGAATGAATCTCATGTGCTATCTATTCAGGACGTGCAAGTTCAGCTAGATTATTCGTATGACGAGGAACCTAAGGCTATTTTAGCTCGGGAAATCAGGCAACTTCGGAACAAGCAAATCCCTTTAGTTAAATTATTGTGGCAACATCATGGGGTCGAAGAAGCAACTTGGGAACTGAAATCGATCATGAGATCTCATTATCCTCAATTATTTGGCTCAGGTGAGAATTTCAAGCACAAAATTCCTTTGAGGAGTAGAGAGTTGTAACACCCCATCTGGTACCCTAGTGGTTTTGAGCATCTTTATATTGAGTCTAGCTTTTGTGTGTATTTTGGATGGTACGTGTTGGGTTATAGTAGAATTATTATTATGGAGTCAATTGCATAATTCAAGAAGTTTAAGGCTATAATTGTGTTGTTGAGAAGAAAGGAAGGACTAGAAGAGGGAATTGCCAAAGGCCACCATGGATGAGTGACAAGTGGATGGTGGATGGGAGGAAAGAGAAAAAGGAGATACGAAGGCTTTAAAAAGCCAGGAGAGAGAAAATGTGAGAGAGAGTTTAGTTTGCCCTCCTCTCCCGTTTTTCCTCACCACATCCCCTTTTTCTTCTTCTTTATCTTCTTCCTCCTTGCTCCAAAACATCCTTTAGGCTGCTGTGTTTTGGTTGGTCATTGGTAATTCAAGAAGTAATCAGGTTTATGCTTAGCTTCTTCTTCCTCTTCTTCTTCTTCTTCTTCTTCTCTTCTTTTGATTGTTTGGTTTGTGTTGGTAGTGTTGTTAAGCTTGGTGAGTTTAGTTTAATTATTAAGAAATTCCAGCTAGAGATCCAAAAGGAAAGGAGATTATTTGTGGGAGTTCAACCAAGTGATTGTTGAGGAGCTAAGGAGCCCAAGGTTTGGGAATTTTGTAAATTTGAATGTTTTTTATTTTGAATTTTTGTTATGATTTTTGAAAAAAATTATGGCTTTAAGCATGTTTAGATGTGTGATTCATATGGGTTTTGATTAATTTTGAGTAGAAGTTGGGATGGAAGTTGTTTGTTGAGTGAAGGATTGGAATTATGTGGATTTTGGGGGAAAATTCTGGGTTTTTGAACTTTAATGTTCAAATTGCATCTTTGGTCTTTTTGATTACTTCTTTAAGTGTAAAACTTAGGTAATATTGTGGGTAATGTGTTTTGAATGTTGATTAATGCTTAGATTGAAGTGATTTGGTTGTTGATATGATTTTTTAGGGTTTTGGATTGAGGAGAAGTGTGCAGATCAGCAACAGGAGCAAGAAGCTCGACTCTATCGCGAGCACGATAGAGCTCGATCATCTGAGCTTCTACCAAAGAGTATCTCTGTCGTGAGCGCAACAGAGAGCTCGGCCACCCGACCTTTTATCAAGCTGACTGCTATCATGAGCGCGTCTTTATACACGAGCGCGATAGTGGACTACCCGCCCTCTATCATGAGCGTGACCTAGCTCGCTAGTACGATAGAGGCCAGCCTACTTCTTCTGTCGCAAGCACGGCTGGTTATTACGGGCGCTCCTAATTGTGCAAGTTGTCTCTATTATCGGCACGACCCTCCCCCGTTCTTCAATATTGATTATTTTATGTTACTTTGCATGGTTTCTTACTTATGTTTTATGTACGCTAAATACATGAACTATGTTATATCATATCATGTGATCAATATTTGAGTGGATGTATTTAGCTGTGTTCACTCATTATCCACCACTCTGAGTTTGTAGGCAAATCTATTACATGATATTGATGTGAAATAATGTGGATTGCATATGATATTATATGTGTATATATACCTGAAGGAATCTGATGAATGCAAGTTGTGGTTTAACCTTGTAATGCTTATTATTATGTATGTCCCATGTGTATGTGAATTGCATTTTATGGCTACTGTGAGTAGTCGTTCATCTTTTATTTTTCTCCACTAAGCATTATCGCTTAACATGGGTGTTTCATCTGTGCAGGTGTGGAAGTAATCAGAGTTTTTGGGAGGACTGATCCGCTACCATCAGGGCCAACACAATAAATAGGGCTTTGTAGTTTAGGATTTTGTATTTTGTATTTTGTACTCCAGTGTAAAGCTTTTTGTTTTCTATCTGATCTTGTAATATTTTCAGTTATGTATTTTATAGTTATGTAAAGAATCGTTTTGTACTTCAGCTCTGTAATGAATATTTTGTAAATTAATGGATGAGTATGACAAGTTCCTCTTTGAGTTCGAATGTGTTTTCTTCCGAATGTATGGTTGGTAAAAAGAATTTTATTACCTCTATTTCTATTATTGCGTATGAATATTATTCTATTATGCGTGCTTTGTTCTGCTTGGTGGCAACCCTTGCCCATGCGGGCACTCACTCCTCTATACAGGTGAGCTCCCCTACATATAGGTAAGGGGTGTTACAATGTGGTTTAGTTTTGAATGGAATTATGTGTACATGGGAATTGTTAAAAGTGTAATATGAATGTAAATGAAATAAATGGTATGCATAGAAACTGATATTAAGAATGTGAATTTATAATGAGTATGACATCAATATGTGCTTATAAGAAAATATAAGAGTGACAGGGGTATCACAAATGAAACAAGTGTGTGTATAGCCTACGTTAGCCGAGTCATTGATAGATAGGCATGCCTATAGGGTTCTATTACTGCAGCCTATGCATTTCTTGGACCCTGATCATGTGACACCCCGAGTTTCACCCTGGTAATTTTGAGAATTTTGTGGTTTGAGTCCTATGTGTATTACTTTTGGTTGTAGGATTTAATTGCATATAGTTAATAGTTTAGAGGGTATATTTGCATTTTAGTTTCTTAATTTGTGGCATGATTGAGTTTTGAGGAGAAAAGAAGGGTTAGTAGGGAATTTTACCAAACCTATGACACAAACTTGACAAATAGAGGGTTAAGATGAGGAAAGAGAAGAAGGTGATTAGGATTGACTTAGTTAAGGGAAAGAAAAGGTGAGAGAAACCAAGGAGGGGCAGATTTCCTGTTTTCCTTCTCTCTGCCGTTTCCCTTCCCCATTCCAGCTCTTCCTTCCCTTCTTTCTTGCTCATCTTCATCCTTCCTATAGTTGTTGAAATTGTGTATTAGGGCTGGCAAATTTCAGATTTTTGGGTAAGTAATCTTCATCTTCTTCTGTTCTCCTCTTGGTTTTCTTTGATGATTGCATTTGGATTTTGAGTTTTGGGTGTGTTTTGGCTTGTTTGATCAGAGATCCCTGCAAGAGAACCTAAAGGGAAAGAGAAGGTTGGAGGTAGTGCTGCCATTGATTCTTGAGGAGCTTAGGAGCCAAAGGTTTGGGAATTTGTACATAATTCAATTTGTGATTTTTGCATGATATTGACTAGGTTAATGAATTGATGTGTTTGAGATGTGTTTATTGTGGGTTTAAACTTGATTGAGTTGAGTTTTGAGGGCATGAGTTGTGTGTGGTAATTGTGATTTGAATTGGGGATAGGAATTGGGAAGTGAATAGCTGGGAAAAACGTAAAATCTGGGTTTTTGTTGATCCATATGGTGGTAAGAAATTTCATACCGCCTTGTGATCGCATTCTGTGTATGTGTTTTTGCTTGTCCATTGGGTCTCACGGCAGTTAGGATTTTCCTAACCACTGTGTGACATCTTACACGGCAGTTAGGAGTTTCCTTACTGCCGTGTAAATGTATTATGTCTACAAGCATGGTTTTTGTGCATTTTTACACAGCGGTCAGGACTTCCCATACCGCCGTGTAAATGCATTAAGTTTGTTAAAGATTTATAGTTTGGCAGACTATACGGCGGTCAGGTTTTCTTAACCATTGTATAGGATGTCTTACATGGCAGTAAGGATTTTCCATGCCGCCGTGTAAATGCTTTCTGTTTTGAAAATTTGGATTTTTGAATTTTGTTTTATTTGCCTCTATTGAACGAAGTATTGCTATTAATTTACAATTATCGAAATATCGTGTATCAAATGATGTTAAATTGTATTGTTTTTCATGAGATATGTTAATTTTGTTATATGATTAGTTAGAGAACATATTAAATGTTTTTGCCTACAATAATCAAGCAAGTTGATAGATAGGCATGTCTATAGAGTTCCGTTAGCTACAGCCCAATGCATTCTGGACCTCGATCAGGTTTGTAACACCCCCTACCCATACGTAGGCGTACCCATCCTCAGGGAGTGAGAAGCCGTATGGGCCGGGTGTGTCACCAAGCAGATAAAGATACAAAGCATACATTCATACATAATAACCATACATCATTACGGGGAAATTAAAAACCTTCATAAGCATCAGAATGATCCATCATTACAATAGCAATATTCGTTACAAAAATATTCTGATCAAAAGCCAAAATAAAATAATTACATATCCCAAAGTATGTAAATGCGAAAGCTTTACAACATAATGGTGTAAAGAGAGTTTCGATACAAAAGAATCAACATGCTATCAAAAATAAAGCCCTAACACTAATCCCTCTGTGTTAGCTTGACTGGCGACGACTCTCCCAAAGGAACATCATCCTCCACACCTGCACGGATAAAACACCGTGCTAAGCGATAAACGCTTAGTGGGGAACACACAACAAAAGAGTGGACGGCCATTCACAATGGTCGTCAATGCCATACACATACAATATGACAAATGCGGATAATAATATCAGCTATATAATCATACTTGCATAATAAAGACATGCATTCAGAAGTTCACATACACGTTCATTTACACTTTAATTAATTTCTCATACTCATCATTATACGTATCCGAATACCATGTTCTTGTAATCATATCAAAGCGGAACAAAATAAAAAGAGCACCTGCTGACTCACAATAGTGGATAACGAGTATACGGACAGTACCTTACGGGTACGAATCGAATACAGACAGCACCTTACGGGTACGAATCGAAAACCATTTCATTTTATCAATTACAAAACATTTTACTGAGGGGACCTTAAACAAGGTCCAAATATTGAGGGGGATTCGCGAGGAACAAAACGGGGACCTGATCGAGGTCCAAACGGAATTGAGGCTGCAGCTAAAGACTCTATTAGGCATGCCTAACTATCCACTAGATTGACTCTCGCAGGTCATATATAATACAAATCATATTTCAAAGTACAGCATACAATTCATCTGAAGAATAATGGTATTACTCATATAAAAGCATAGAAAAGCATGACATGTATCATACAGTAGTATAAGTCCATTCAGAAGAGATAAAAAATTCATTTTTAGTTAAAACTAGGCAATTTCAGAAAATAGGCCGAACAGAGGCTCACTGTCGCGATCGCCACACTAGCCGCATTCGCGACAATGACCAATCGTACAAGGTTGGCCGGCCACAAGTCGTGACTGGCAATCATGACTTGTGACCGGTCTCTTGGTCGGTCACGAGTCGTGACTGGCAATCACAACTTGTGACTGGCCTCTTAGCTGGTCACGAGTCGTGACTGGCAATCACAACTCGTGCTTAGCCTCTTGGCTGGTCACGAGTCATGACTGGCAATCACGACTCGTGACTGGTCTCTCCCTACACAGCCGATCAGATCTCCCTCCTTTCCACTCGGCAGTTGATTGCTCTATCGCACGAGCAACTGAGCATCCACAGCCGATCGGGGAGGAAAAACTAAGGTCACAAGTGCCGAGATCCACTCTCCCGATCGGAACTTCCCATCTTTTGATCGATAGCCGAGCGTGATGCACTCAAGGCATTTCTGATCGGAAGATGGTAGGCCGATCGAGACTTGGACTGACTGATTTTCTACATTCACAACTACAGAAACTCTGCAGAAATCCTTAGTTCCTAAACTTGCCCAGAACGTTGAAAAACATTTCTTCAAAAATCACTTACCTCAGATCGCTACTTTCCTCGCCACCAGCAATGTACAGACACAACTTTTAACACCCTTAACACAATTAGATCACATTTGAACAAAAGTAAATTCAGATCGTAGCAACCCAGAAAGTCACAGTAAACCCAAAACACACTAATCCGTTCTTTTGGTTTGAAACTTAAATCAACTAAAATACATTACATTACTTCCAGCATGCATCACAACGATCATCAAATTACCACAAATCATTCAACCACAACATAAACACAAAAATGGAGAAATTCCCAAACCTGTAATCCTAGCTTCAATCACTTGGTTCCACTACTCCCAGCCTTCTCTTTGCCTTTCGGGTCACGGGGAGACTCAGCTAACAGCCGACACAGAAAGAACACACAAACAAAAACCCTAAATCAAAACCCAATCTAGAAATGCAAAGGAGAAATGAATAGTGTGAAGAAGACGATGAAAATGCAGAAAACTTTACCTAGCGGAGGATGAGGAGCGATTAAATTCCACCACAAATCACTTGAATCAAATACCAGGACACAAATGGGAAGGGAAAAGAGGAAGAAGGGGTAACGAGGAAGATAAAACGGGATGAGAGGCAGTAGAAGTGGCTGCCCCTTCTTTCTCTTTCTTTTTACACCCATTTCCAAAAACCCTAGCCACATGTCATCCTAAGATTGGTGGAACTTGACCACTCACACTCAACAAGCATACACTACTCACACACAATGCACTCCCAACTAATGCATACCCTACAATGGTATGAACACACACACATAATGCAATCCCAACATACTCACATCCTACCAAGGTGTGAGCAAAGCACACAACATAACTCACCTAAAATGCACTCTACTGCCATGCATGCACCCATACACTATTATTACCCATAGAACATGCAATATTCCCAAAATGCCCTTATGATATGCCGAACACATGCAATTGCATGCACACACAAATGGGCTCATACTACTAGGGGGCAAACGGGGTGTGACAACTCTCCCCTACTAATAAGAATTTCATCCTTGAAATTCTCACCTGAACTGAACAAATGCGGATACTGAGCTCTCATCGACTCTTCTAGTTCCCAAGTCGCTTCCTTGACTCCATGATGGTTCCATAACACTTTTACCAATGGAATTTGCTTACTCCTCAATTGTCTCACTTCTCGAGCTAGGATGGCTCTCGGTTCCTCATCATAAGAAAAATCTGGCTGCACTTGCACATCCTGAACCGACAAACATGTGCAGGATCTGATCTATACGGACGAAGCATCGAAACGTGGAAAACATCATGCAACTTCACCAACTCCATCTGTAAAGCCAATCTATAAGCTACCGGACCAACCTTACCCAAAATCTCATAGGGACCAATGAAGCGAGGACTAAGCTTGCCTTTCTTACCAAACCGAAGCACTTTCCTCCAAGACGAAACTTTAAGGAAAACCTTATCCCCGACCTCAAACTGCACATCTTTCCTCTTCAAGTTGGCATAGGACCTTTGTCGATCCTTAGCCGCTTTCAAATTTCGCTGTACAACTCTAATCTTCTCCTCAGTATCCCTAACCAACTCTGGTCCAATCACTGAACGCTCGGATAACTCGGTCCAACAAACCTGAGTCCTACACTGCCGACCATATAAAGCCTCATACAATGCCATACCGATGCTCGACTTATAGCTATTGTTGTAGGCAAACTCCATAAGCGACACATATATGTCCCAACTACCTAGAAAATCCAAAGCACACGCCCTCAACATATCCTCCAGAATCTGAATGACTCGTTCTGACTGACCATCTGTCTGAGGATAGAATGCCATACTGAAGTTTAACTTGGTACCCAAAGCTCTCTGCAACACTTTCCAAAACTTCAAAGTGAACCTTGGGTCCCGATCTGATACTATGGATAACGGCACTCCATACAACCGAACTATCTCATCCACATAGATACTGACCAACCTATCCATCGGATAGTCCACTCTCACCGGCAAGAAATGAGCTGACTTCGTAAGCCGATCCACTATCACCCAAACTGAGTCATGCTTCCTCTGAGTCGAAGGCAAACCAGATACAAAGTCCATGGCTATATCATCCCACTTCCACTCGAGAATGGATAAAGGCGTAAGCAATCCCGAAGGAACTTGATGCTCGGCCTTTACCTGCTGACATGTCAAGCACTTAGACACAAAATCCACAATATCCCTCTTCATACCGGACCACCAATAAAATAGCTTCATGTCCCGATACATCTTTTCACTGCCAGGATGCATAGTGAAAACCGTACTATGCGCCTCACTCATAAGCTTTTTTCTTAACTCCTCATCCTCAAGCACACACAAGCGGTTTCTATACATCAACACTCCATCCAGAACTGAGAAATCTGACTGCTTGCCCGATTTGACCTCTTGCACAATTCGCTGTAGCCTCTCATCATCCCTTTGAGCATCTACAATCCTCTCTCTCAAGGTAGGCTTCACTCTCAACTAAGCAATCAAAGCTCCATCTGAATCAAACCTCCATCTCCACCGTCTTAGGAACAAAGCTGAAACCGACTTCCGACTCAAAGCATCAGCAACTACATTGGCCTTACCAGGATGGTAACCCACTATGCAGTCATAGTCCTTAAACAACTCAAGCCAACGGCACTGTCTCATGTTCAACTCCTTCTGCGTGAGGAAATACTTCAAACTCTTATGGTCCTTAAAGATTCTACACTTTTCCCCATACAGATAATAGCGCCAAATCTTTAGAGCAAAGATAACAGCTGCTAACTCCAAATCGTGTGTCGGATAATTCTTCTCATGTGGCTTCAATTGTCGAGAAGCATAAGCCACAACCTTACCTTCCTGCATCAAAACACAGCCAAGACCCACACCCGAAGCATCACTATACATGACAAACTCTTTCCCCGAGATGGGTTGAGTAAGTATAGGAGCCTCGACTAGCAACTTCTTCAACCGCTCAAAATAAGCCTGACACTTATCCGACCACTCAAACCTGACGCCTTTTCTTAACAACCTTGTCATCGGAGCAACAATAACTGAAAAGCCCTTAACAAACCGACGGTAGTATCCCGCCAAACCAAGGAAACTCCTCACTTCCTGAACATTCCTAGGCGCTTTCCAATCAACTATCGCCTCAATCTTGGCCGGATCAACTCGAATACCCCTGGTCGAAACAACATGACCCAAAAACGACACTTCCCGAAGCCAAAAATCGCACTTACTAAGCTTGGCAAACAACTGATGCTCCCTCAAAACTTGCAGCACTAACCGAAGATGTTCCTCATGCTCACTCTCATTCTTGGAATACACCAAGATGTCATCTATAAACACCACTACAAACCGATCTAAGTATGGCCTAAACACTCTGTTCATCAAATCCATAAATGCCGCTGGAGCATTGGTCAAACCAAACGGCATCACAAGGAACTCATAGTGGCCATACCGAGTCCGGAATGCAGTATTAACCACATCCTCGTCCTTAACTCACAACTGATAGTAACCCGACCGGAGATCAATCTTCGAAAAGACACCCGCACCTCGAAGTTGATCAAAAAAATCCTCAATCCTAGGCAAAGGATACTTGTTCTTCACTATGACCTTATTGATCTGCCTATAGTCGATACACATCTGCAAGGACCCATCCTTCTTCTTAACAAACAAAACAGGAGCTCCCTATAGAGATATGCTGGGTCGAATGAACCCCTTATCCAACAGCTCTTCTAGTTGAGTTTTGAGTTCTCTCAACTCTACAGGAGCCATCCGATAAGGTTCTTTCGATATGGGAGTGGTACCCGGCATAATCTCTATGGATAACTCGACTTCTCTCTCAGGAGGCAAACCAGGCAATTCACTCGGAAACACATCACTAAACTCCCGCACAACTGGGATATCCTCAATTCAAACTTGATCCCTCTTGGAATCCAACACAACTGCTAGGAAAGCCTCACAACCCTTCCTAATAAACCTCTTAGCTTGCATCGCAGAAATTACATTGTTCAAAGAACTAGCACCCAAACCTTTAACAAACATAGAAGACCGATCCTTATCCCGAAGCACCACCGTCTTCCTATGGCAATCAACCACAGCTCGGTGCTTACCCAACCAGTCCATACCCAGAATCAGATCAAACTCTCTAAAAGGCAACTCAATCAAATCTGCTGGAAACACAACTCCCTCAACCAACAGGGGACATTTGTTATAGACTCTACTCACACTAACACTATGCCCTAATGGACTGGTCACACATATCTCATAATCTAGCTGATCTACCACATGCAACTTATCAACAATCTTATCCGTGCACAAGTATGAGTGTGTGGAACCAGGGTCAATTAGAGCATGCAATTCAGTGTCATGGAGTAGGAACTTACCAGCAATAACATCGGGCGCATCCTGCTCCTCTCTGGCTCTCACAGCATAGGCTCTAGCTGCGACTGGCAACTGACGCTCAACAGACTCTAATGCAGCTCCCTCTCTAGGTCGACCGCCTCGACCTCTACCTCGGCCTCTACCGCGAGTAGCCTGCGTGGCATTAGAACCAACCCTGCTGGCCTCTCTCTGGGAACCCAAATCCTCATTCGACCTCGAACAACTAGCCAAAAGATGCTCAGTGCTCCCACACCTAAAGCACCCACTGGTGAGCCACCAACACTCACCCCGATGAGCCTTACAGCAATGCGAACATATGGGAATAGGCTCAGATCTACCACCTCTACCAGAACCAGATACCACTGTAGAATCCTGTCTTCTACCTCTAGTGGCTGGACTAGATGATGACTCATCCTACGGGTTCCTAGATCTCTTACCTGAGGATGATGAAGATGAACCACCATGAGAAGGATTCCTCCTCTGAGCCCTTTCTCTCAACACAAACTTCGATCTCTCGGCTCTAACAGTAGCTTCCACAATCTGATAATAATTCACCCCTGGAGTGCTCATCAAGGAAATAAACATAGCCCTTAAGGACTCATTCAATCCTGCCTCAAAATGACAGCATCTGAACTCATCAGTCATAATCCCCTCTGGAGCATACCTAGACAACCGGTTCAACTCCTTCTCAAACTCTGAGACCGACATATCTCTCTATTTCAAGCTCAAAAACTGTGCCCATCTAGCATCCTTATAAGTCTGAGTTATGTACTTCTTCGTGAACTCTCTCTCTAAGAAATCCCAAGTCATCGGATCAGGTAGCTGAGGATGTCTACAAACTAATTCCCACCATTCATAAGCGGACCCTTGCAGCAACGCCACTGCGCACTCTGCCTGCTGATCAGGAGGACACCGAATCTCTCTCAATGCACGCTTCACCTTGTCTAACCATTTCTCAGCCAACTCTGACTCATCTAAACCCGTGCCACATAAATCTTCAGCACCAGCCCTTCTCAAGCTCTCAATAGGGGCTCTAGGAGCAGTCACTCTCTCCAAGACCCTAGCCATATCCTGCGACAGCCTGAACATAGCTTCAAAAGGCATGGCAGCAGCCTCGGGCTGGACCCTAGCATGTTGAGCCGACATAGAAATCGAAGGATCTATGGCTTGAGGGTTCACACTCTCGGCAAACTCCTCAAGTGATCCACGAACAGAGTTAGAAGCCATCTAAAACAACGAGAAGACAATCGCGTCAGCCAACACAGATCCAGACATATACACATCTATGCACCGCAACACAACAACAACACCCAGAAATGCCTAAACCTAGGCTCTAATACCAAAAACTGTAACACCCCCTACCCATACATAGGCGTACCCATCCTCAAGGAGTGAGAAGCCATATGAGCCCGGTGTGTCACCAAGAAGATAAAGATACAAAGCATACATTCATACATAATAACCATACATCATTACCGGAAAATTAAAAACCTTCATAAGCATCAGAATGATCCATCATTACAATAGTAAAATTCGTTACAAAAATGTTCTGATCAAAAGCCAAAATAAAATAATTACATATCCCAAAGTACGTAAATGCGAAAGCTTCACAAAATAATGGTGTAAAGAGAGTTTCAATATAAAAGAATCAACATGCTATCAAAAATAAAGCCCTAACACTAATCCCTCGGTGTTGGCTTGACTGGCGATGACTCTCCCAAAGGAACACCATCCTCCGCACCTGCACGAATAAAACACCATGCTAAGCGATAAACACTTAGTGGGGAACACACAACAAAAGAGTGGACGGCCATTCACAATGGTCGTCAATGCCATACACATACAATATGACAAATGCGGATAATGATATCAGCTATATAATCATACGTGCATAATAAAGACATGCATTCAGAAGTTCACATCCACGTTCATTTACACTTTAATTAATTTCTCATGCTCATCATTATACGCATCCGAATACCATATTCTTATAATCATATCAAAGCGGAAGAAAACAAAAAGAGCACCTGCTGACTCACAATAGTGGATAACGAGTATACGGATAGTACCTTACGGGTACGAATCGAATACTGACAGCACCTTACGGGTACGAATCGAAAACCATTTCATTTTATCAATTACAAAACATTTTACTGAGGGGACCTTAAACAAGGCCCAAATACTGAGGGGGTTCGCAAGGAACAAAACGGGGACCTGATTGGGGTCCAAACGGAACTGGGGCTGCAACTAAAGACTCTATTAGGCATGCCTAACTATCCACTAGATTGACTCTCGCAGGTCATGTATAATACAAATCATATTTCAAAGTACAACATACAATTCATCTGAAGAATCATGGTATTACTCATATAAAAGCATATAAAAGCATGACATGTATCATACAGTAGTATAAGTCCATTCAGAAGAGATACGAAATTCATTTTTAGTTAAAACTGGGCAATTTCAGAAAATAGGCCGAACAGAGGCTCACTGTCGCGATCGCCACACGAGTCACATTCGCGACAGTGACCAATCGCACAAGGTTGGCCGGTCACGAGTCGGGACTGGAAATCACGACTCGTGACTGGCCTCTTGGTCGGTCACGACTCGTGACTAGCAATCACGAGTCGTGACCGGCCTCTTGGCTGGTCACTAGTCGTGACTGGCAATCACAACTCTTGACTGGCCTCTTGGCTGGTCACGAGTCGTGACTGGCAATCACAACACGTGATTGGCCTCTTGACTGGTCATGAGTCGTGACTGGCAATCACGAGTCGTGACTGGCAATCACGACTCGTGACTGGTCTCTCCCTACACAGCCGATCAGATCTCCCTCCTTTCCGCTCGGCAGTCGACTGCTCTATCGCACGAGCAACTGAGCATCTACAGCCGATTGGGGAGGAAAAACTAGGGTCACGAGTGCCGAGATCCACTCTCCCGATCAGAACTTCCCATCTTTTGATCGATAGCCGAGCGTGATGCACTCAAGGCATTTTCGATCGGAAGATGGTAGGCCAATCGAGACTTAGACTGACTGATTTTTTGCATTCGCAACTACAGAAACTCTGCAGAAATCCTTAGTTCCTAAACTTGCCCAGAACGTTGAAAAACATTTCTTCAAAAATCACTTACCTCATATCACTACTTTCCTCGCCACCAGCAATGCACAGACACAACTTTTAACACCCTTTACACAATTAGATCACATTTGAACAAAAGCAAATTCCGATCGCAGCAACCCAGAAAGTCACAGTAAACCCAAAACACACTAATCCGTTCTTTTGGTTTGAAACTTAAATCAACTAAAATACATTACATTACTTCCAGCATGCATCATAACGATCATCAAATTACCACAAATCATTCAACCACAACATAAACACAAAAATGCAGAAATTCCCAAACCTGTAATCCTAGCTTCAATCACTTGGTTCCACTACTCCCAGCCTTCTCTTTGCCTTTCGGGTCACGGGGAGACTCAGCTAACAGCCGACACCCAGAACACACAAACAAAAACCCTAAATCAAAACCCAATCTAGAAATGCAAAGAAGAAAATGAACAGTGTGAAGAAGATGATGAAAATGCAGAAAACTTTACCTAGCAGAAGATGAGGAGAGATCAAATTCCATCACAAATCACTTGAATCAAATACCAAGACACAAATGGGAAGGGAAAAGAGGAAGAAGGGGTAATGAGGAAGAGAAAACGAGATGAGAGGCAGTAGAAGTGGCTGCCCCTTCTTTCTCTTTCTTTTTACACCCATTTCCAAAAACCCTAGCCACATGTCATCCTAAGATTGGTGGAACTTGACCACTCACACTCAACAAGCATACACTACTCACACACAATGCACTGCCAACTAATGCACACCCTACAATGGTATGAACACACACACATAATGCAATCCCAACATACTCACATCCTACCAAGGTGTGAGCAAAGCATACAACATAACTCACCTAAAATGCACTTTACTGACATGCATGCACCCATACACTATTATTACCCATAGAACATGCAATATTCCAAAAATGCCCTTACGATATGCCGAACACATACAATTGCATGCACACACAAATGGGCTCATACTACTAGGGGGCAAACGGGGTGTGACAATGTCCCCGTTTGGATCCTCATGATCCCTATGAGTTGGATCTTGTTTAAGATCCCACAATGTGAAAATGTTTTTGATTGGAAAGGAAAGAAATTTCTTTTGTTGTACCTACGGGTACCAATGTGTTCACTTGTTATCCACCGCTCTGAGTTTGCAGGCTTACCTATGTGTTTGCATAATGTGATATAAATTATTGTGATTCATTATATTAATATTATGTATAATGTTGAATGAAGTTAATTGTTATGATGTATGCACTTTATGGAAGATTTATGATGCTTTATCCTCATGTATGTGCCATGTGTATGCAAATTGCATTTGACGTCCACTGTGAGTGCTCGTTCATTTCTTGTTTTCCCCACTAAGCGTTATCGCTTAGCATGGGTGTTTCATCCGTGCAGGTGTGGAAGCTGTTGAAGTTTTGAGAGGACCGATCCACACTCATCAGGGCCAACACAATAGAGAGGGCTTTTGTAATTTAGGTTTTTGTATTTTCTTTTGGTACTCCAGTGTAAAGCTTTTTGTTTTGTATCAAATTTTGTAATATCTTCGGTTATGTATTTCGTAATTATGTAAAGAATTATTTTGTATTTCAGCTCTGTAATGAATATTTTTGTATATCAATGGATGAGCTTAGCAAGTTCTTTTAAGATTCAATGTGTCTTCTTCAAAAACGTTTGGTGGATAAAAAGAATTTTATTATCTTCATTTCTGTTATTGTGTATGAATGTTAGTCAGTTATGGATGTTTTATTCTGCTTGGTGACAACCCTTGACTATGCGGGCAGTCACTCCTCTATGCGGGTGAGTTCCCCTACGTATAGGTAAGAGGTGTTACAGATTAGGTCCCTATGTGTTTGGGTCCTCGCGATCACTATGTGTTTGGTTCTTGCTTAAGATCCCTATGTGTTTTAAAAGAAAGAAAAGAAAAGAAAATATTTATTTGTACCTTCGAATACCTATGTGTTCACCCGTTATCCACCCCTTGGTATAGTAGGACGTAAATAAATAAAAGAATATTAAATGAGCAATATAAGATATGAGTTAATAAGTGAATGTGATGGCTTCTATCGCGTAAGGAAATATGGAATTAAGCATTTTATATGCATGTGGACATAATGATTATTGTGGCATATGTGTTACTCTAAACTTATGCTTCAAGCACCTATGCATTCTCGGATCCCTATACGTAAAATGTGAAAGTACCCTTGGGTACCTATGTGTTTCAATTATGTTATTCCTTTGGGTATTTAGGCAATAATGAATGAAATAAGATTAAAGGAATAATTTGAAGTAAAAATAACTAAATAGATATAATTATATATGTGGAGTACATGAGCATGTAATGAATAAATGATTATATGATAAATGTATGGCATGTGGGTATTTGAGGAAAATTTTATATGTTATGCTTAATATGTTCAAGATAAATGTACTCAATGATTTGCATACGATTTGGCATGAGAATTATGATGTGAACCTATGATATCTTCTACCTTATTTACTCTATGTATATGTTACTTATGCATGTGTTTTGCATCAACAACCACTGTGAGTGGCTGTTCATTAGATGGTTTCCCCACTAAACCTTTATGCTTAGCACAGGTGTTTGTCCGTGTAGGCTAAGGAGATAAAAGTATCGTCCGGGCATTGCGCAATAGTTTTGGCCAACAAGTCTATAGAAGTTATTATATGAAGTCATTATTGATATTTGTGATGTAACTAAGTATTGTTCTAAAATAAATGATAAGTTTTAATATGATTAAAACGAATAGAGTTATGCCAAAGATATAT
Organism: Excoecaria cochinchinensis; assembly: GCA_947683425.1. Classification (NCBI taxonomy): domain Eukaryota; kingdom Viridiplantae; phylum Streptophyta; class Magnoliopsida; order Malpighiales; family Euphorbiaceae; genus Excoecaria; species Excoecaria cochinchinensis. The sequence goes on from CANTUQ010000149.1 coordinate 4,849,266, forward strand.
GTGTATGCGATGCGTTTCGAAATTGTTTTGATTTAAAGAAATTTTATTATTCTATTTCTATTATTACTACATTTGTGTCTCCGTCTGGTAGCACCCTCCACTCAATACCGTACACTGCCTATGTTATCATATGGTGTACTACGTACGGGTAAGGGATGTTACACACAGTGACTAGTAAACGGAAAAAGTTGACTCTAAAATTTTAAGTGCTCTATTAACTTTATTTTCTCTTTCAATTTTTACATATTATGTTTAGTTAAAAATGATTAAAAGTTGAATTAAGCCTAAATTAGTTAATCTGACTTGAAAGTAGGTTGAATAGAATCAAGATTAAAGTTGAAAGGAGGATTGGTGGCATGAGGTTAGTTAAAGAAATCCATTTATGCTTAATCGGGGTAATGTAGTTGACTTATTTTATTGAAAATAAACAGAATAAATATAATTAAATTAAAGTTGAAGAAGTTTAAAGAGTTGAACTTATAAAATGCTAAATAGTAAGACGTGTGACAGTAGGATAACTATATTTATATATATGTGTGCAAGAGGTTATGTGTATATTTGCTTGAAAGATTATGCAAATGGAGTCCTAATTATGGATAAGCAACTTAAATGAATATTAATGAACATAAGAATTTAGATGTGTAACACTCTTATACGATACATTCAATAATCACTTACGTTAAACGTTTTAAGTCGATCGTTTGGAAATCTTTTAATTATCCTATCAATATGAAAACAGGTTTTTTTATTTTTTTATTTTTTTATATCAATTTTATCATTGCATTAGGTACCTTTAGTTAACCTAAGAATTAACCAAAGACATTATAACTTAACATATCTTCAGTTAACCTTCATTTACCGATTGACCCATAACTATTTAGATTACTATTCACTTGGTCAATTTTTCGGAGACATACCCACTATACACTTAACCTACATTTTCTACAACCCAAACGAACCATAGCCCAACGCAGGGGCAACAAACACAATAATATGCCACATTCACAGACCGTCTAAAATAAACTACCATGCATCATACTGTTCTACGTTTTATCTATATAAATTCTATACATGTCAATACCTAAAACCATACAAATTTAAGTTCATATACATGCCATTTAACTCAACATACTTAATATTCTTCAATAATATTTTTTCGATTCAGCTCCCAAAATTCCATGTATGCTTTAGGCTCCGCGACCTATGGAGTACCTACACGCTGTCAAATAAAATTACGTGCTGAGCATTAAATATGCCCAGTGGTGATTGCAATTTCAGGAATTTCCGCTAGATTAAGTTCACATGCATAAAACATATATATATAGTATATATATAAAATGTCAAATTGAATTAATATTTAATTCACTAAATTTTATGCATGCAATTATGCTCATAAGTATAATTAAATCCTTCATTTTATCACATATATACAATTAGTACACATAAAAGCCCATATTTACATTTTGGTCCTTTAAATATGGCATAATTACGATTTAATCCCTAAACTTCTTCATATTTACAAAAATGCTATTAATTCATTTCATTTACACTTTTAACCACTATTAAACATGTAAATTACCATTTAGTCCTTAAATTAAAAAATCATGCCAAATTATATTTTAGTCCCTGAAAAGTCACTAATTTATATAATTACCCAATTATTTACATTTTTGCCCTTAATAACCCAATTATCATATTGCCCCTTGTATAATACTAGCAAAAATCTTTGAACTGTATATACAAGACGTGAACCCTATAGGTTACATACATTTCAAAGGGACCCCAAAGAACCACCTCTACGTTTCATTTCATTTCATTTGACAATTCAACATTCAATATATTAAGTAGGATGGCCATTGGCCTACAAGAAGTGAGACGTCATGCTCACTCCCGCGGTTTGGTGTCCTATGGCTAGCCACTATATCCTGAACTAGATTTGACTACTATAATACTGTATAGGGCATTAATTATTCCAACTATATATTTTTATGTTACAATAGGCACAATTTATGGAATCTCACCATATCATTCCATTCTTTTTAATCTAAATCAATCATTATACCATTTTATGCCATTAAACTCATTATTTCATCATTGTATACATTAATATTCACATACATACCATTCGGCCAACATGACATACATTCACCATAAATTATTTTTAACTCATTTATCATTCATTTAGCAAGATTACATTTTAATTAGCCTAGTTATACCATAAAATGACATCATAACACATGAAAATCACATTTTTCACCATATATACCATTCGGCCAAAGCATGCCTCATCCATCATGTTTATTTTTCTTCCCTTTATTCATTCATTTAACTAGATCTCATGCCAAACAACACATATACATCATTTATATGCCATAATATAAAAGTACAACATAGGAAATTCAAGGAATATCATTCGGCCAAACTAACTTGTGTTTACCAAAAATTTGTCTTGTCATTTTAGTCATCCAAAGCATCATTTCTAACCTTCTTAAGCATGATTATAAAGTTAGATTCAATTAATTATGCATATTTCACATACTTTATTCTTAAACATAACCTAAACTCAAACTTAAACCATGGAAATAGATGGAATTTACAAGCACAAACCTTAGATCCTTGCTTAGCACTCCTTTTCCTTTCCTTTTCCTTTGGAGGAACTTTCCTCACCTTGATTACCTAATAGAGGCCGAATACATTCATTAAGATCTACTCAAAATCTTGCTTCCTTTTTGCGAGATAATTACATAAACATAACCTACACATCTTAAAGTACCTATAGGAACCCTTGAACCAATTTAAAAACACCTATATCACTTACCTCAAATTTACACCCAAACTTTCAAGTCTCAGCTTTTCCCACATCAATCACTTCAAATGGACTCCAATCACCACTAATATGTTGTAGAGGAGCTAAAATTTACTTAGAAGGCTAAGATTTGAGGAGAGATGAAGAGAGAATTAAAGAAAAATTGAGGAAGATCAATGGAGATCAATTTGGCCAAGAAGGTGGAGGAGAGAGCTACTGGATTTTTCAGCTTTTCTCTAGAGAATTCTAATATTTAGGATATTTATAGGTGGCTTAATGGACTGGGCCTAGTCCAACCAAAGTGGTCCAATCTATTTAAGCCCATTTTTTATTTTTAAGTCCATTTTTTAACCCAAAATAATTTTTATCATTTTATCAATTCATTTTCTACCCAAACCAATTTCAACATTCTTAGAATATAGAATATAGCCTCCAAAAAAATTTTAACTCAATCGGAGTCCGTTTGAGATCCGATTCGCTTAAACCGGTCCGATTAGACACTTTTTCTGCACTACCGTAAAAATAAATTTTTTACTGTCTAAAATTTCTAAATATCATCTAGAGTCATTCTACACCTTCAAATTATCATTTTGACTCCATTTATCATCTTTAAAAATTAAGTCAAAACTTAGTCAAACTTGGTTACTATTTGAGCCAAACCAAAGGCCAACTTTAGTTTGACTTTTGGAGACCTATATGACCTCATTTTTGCATCAGATTTTACCACTAGACTCTTGACAATTCACATATTAGAATATTCAAATAAAATCTTTTTAGCACACAGCTACCATTTTCAGCTATATGGCTTCCCAGGAGGTCACCCATCCTAGGATTGCTCTGCCTCTAGCACATTTAACCTTTTAACTTTACTGCAATTAAGGCTTCTAAAGCTATCATTTTCATATCAAAACCACATTACAGACTCTATAGAATTCACCGATCAATGCTAAGTTAGAATCTGGGCCATTACAAGATGCCATAATAATGTGTGATTTTGAGAAATATTTATAATCATGATTATGCTTGTATGGAGAATGAAATGTATATGCTATAAAGTGAGTGAGTTTACTTATCTTGATAAATTATGTCTCCAATATGCTTTAGTAAATTTTATAAATAAAAGACCTATGAAAGTTTGATGTATTATATGATGAGGTTTGAATATGCATGTGTATTTTATATGGTATTGTAGACACCGGGTCCCGAGTAGCGTTGATCAGGATTACCCAATGATGAAATTTAGCCATGCCGGCTTATAGGAAAAAAGAATGGAGCTCGAAAGTGATTTTCCTTGTCATTTTGTTTTTCTCAAAAATGAGTAAAAAGTGTATTTTAAAAATATTTTTAAAATATTTTTAAAATTATTTTTGGAGAAGAAAAGTGTGTTTTAGGTATTTCATATAAAGTTTTAAAAAAAAAGTGCCTTAAAAGCACGACGGTGGTTTTTCGAAAGCACAGCTGTGCTTTAGGCGACGTGCGCGCGCTGCGCGCTCCCGCCCGAAGCACAGCTGTGCTCGCGCGCACAGTACGCACAACGTGCGTGCGCTGCGCGCTTCCGCCCGAAGCAGCACAGCTGTGCTCGCACGCACAACGTGCTCGCGCGGGGACGCCCGTCGCATGCATGGACGGGCATCCCTCGCCCATTTACGCCCCCATGACGCCCAGTATGCGATTTTTACGATTTTGTGGGGTTTTTGGGTGGTTTTTTGGCAGTTTTTGAGGGGAATTAAAGGCAAAAACGAGGGAATTGGAAAAAAAAAAAAAAAAAGGGGGGGGATTTTCTGAATTTTTGGGGAGGACTTTTAGAGAACAAAAAAACTGAATTTTTGGAATTTTTGGTGGAGAGAAAAAATCATTTTTACACACTTGTTGCCAAGAGGTATTTTTCAAGTTTCCAAGCTATTTCCAAGCATTTTTCACAAGAGAAAGACAAGGAATTAAGACTTCTACCTTCAATTCTTCAAGATTAAATTTGAGGGTAATTATTCTTGGCTTTATTCCTTAATTCTTTTGTTGATTTTAATTTGTTTTGTTTTCAATTAGATATTAAAAATGTAAATTCTTTTAGCCCCCATAATTTTCTTACTATTTTATCTTTAATTGTCTATCTAACAAGTAAATTCTTTTAAATTTATTATATTATTTTCATGTCAAATTGTTTCTTGCACATATCAATATTTTTATTTTTGCTCATAGTTGTTATTATAATTATTTATTTGATATGTAAGCATGATTAAAATATTTTTATTCTTATGCATGTTAAATTGCCTCATAATTATTTTATGCATGTTTTAAGTATGATAAATTTGTTATTATTAATTTTTTATGCATGCTAATCTTTATTTATAATTTGCGTTCGTCATTATGTTGTGCTATTTTGTGCATGTAAAGTTGCTAATTTGTTAAATTATATATTTTATCATGTCATTTAATTAATTTTGTCATAAATAATGCATGTTTTATTTATTTTAATCTATGATTTATTATTTTATATGTTTAAATAATTTCTTTGGCTTAATCACTAACATGAATTTCATTTTTATTTTTTTTTATGTTTGGTTGCAAATCATTATTTTATTCTTATTTGAGCATCCACGCACATGGAGGAGATACGAGGTTTGGTATTTTTATTATACATTTTAATTCTCATTTTGTTTATATTTTTGATTTACGTGTATGTAATTGTTAAATAAAATAGTTTTCTTATGCACATTAAATAAAAATCACAAACGCATTTCTACTATATTAATTTGGATTTTCCTAATAAAGGGGACCAATGTCCTAGTTTTCATCCCAAATAAAATTGTCACATTAAAATCTTTTTTTTAATATGCATGCGATGACCAATGTTCTCATCTCTAAAAAATGACCCGATTTATGCATGTGTCATGTTTTATTTACAAATGGGGGTTGTATTTTCGCCCCTAGTTTTATTGTAATCTATTGCTTTGCGCTTTATTTTTATTCTTTCCTTTTATCGCTTTATTATATGATTGTTGTGCACTTTAAATTATTGCATTAAAATTGAATGAGAAAAGGATGAAATATTAAATTCAAAACTCAATCATAAAATTAACCAAGATATTAATAAATGGGAAGTCCCGAACCTTCTCTGGTCTTTGGGCTCAATGTGGCAAGAGGTATATCCTATCATTCATTGGAATGAGACCTCCAAGACACCTCTTGTGTCAAAAGGCTTAATAAATCCTAGGCTCCAAGGGAGAGAGGTTCATCCTCCAAGACCCCTTTTGGTTTGCCCAAAATGGATACTTGTGCTGTCTTAGGCTCTCCGAGGCGAGAGGAACTTTTCCAATGTTTTATTGGGTAGCGACTCCATGAAACCTCCTTGTTGCCCAAAATAGACGCACTTGTAATTCGTTGCAAGTTGTCAACGGACCTCATCAGCCCGATCGCCCTAAAGCGGGCGGTCAAGGGGGCGCCCCGGGGTCCGGCGCGCGTCATAGGTATAATATGTGATTTTGTTATCTAAGGCATAATAAATGAGATTAATACCATAATAGTAAGTTTTATAAGTTTTACATGAGTTTTATATTTACATACAAGTTTAGACTCATTCATAAATATTATGTGAAAATGGTCATGATTAAGGCTATGTTTGCATTATGAGTTTGAATGAACTTATCGATGAACTATTTCATAACCTTGAGCATGAATTGAAAATATGAGGCACATATGGTGCCATGAAATATGCAAGTCACACAACATGTAAATGAGAAAGGATTAATTACTTTGAAGGCCATATGGTGCCGTAAAATGAAAGAAGAATCGAAATACAAAAGTGTAAATTGAAATTTAGTTAAATGTGATTATATGTGTGTATGAGAATGAAGTTAACAATTATGATTGAAGAATATCAATGCCCTTAGTAAACGATAGGAAATATGGGTAGGATATAATTGGCCAGCCATAAGGATGAATATTTATTCGGAGTGTCGAATGGATTTTGAATATTTATTCACAGTGTTGGATGGAAATTCGTTCGATGTGTTGGGTGGAGCGTTGGGTAAATGGAAATTTGTGTTATAGGTTAATGAGAACCTATAGTAAGGGATTGAAGTGTTGTGCCAGGTATAGGCCACTTCAATCCATTAGGCTTGAAGGGCCTCAGTCCCGTGTTTCCCCTCGATGTATTCCATCGAATTACTTCGGGTAATAGTTATACTTAAATAGTTAAACATTCAAATAAAATAAAATGTACAAGAGGTTAGTCTAAAATTTTATAATCTATACAGAAGTCCGAATGGTATAAATAATATATTAAACGCATAATGATTGTACATACGCATGGATTAAAAATTCTACCAGGCAATGAGATAAATCTTTAATGGAATATTAAACAAGGTCTTGATTATGCTTAAGTTGAACTTTAGTATAATTAATTGTATTCTTATAATTTCTTATACTATGTTTAAGTTCATGTTAATGTGTTGTGAAAATATTGTGTTTAGAAAAAGTGAGTACCATTACTTATATTTGATGAATTTTGCTTTAAAAGTAATTATCTTATTTTTAATATTAAAATCATGTGGTTTTGGTCAAGTGATCAAATTAATTATGAATGTAAATTTGATTTAGGAGGGTAGTCTTTATGTATGTGTATATTTTTAGTTTTAGCTAAAATTGTGGTTATTTACTTGGAGCATATCTCGTTACTTCTTTTCTTTAATTACCTTGCAAAAATTAGTATTTATATTATAAAAATAACCAATATGTATGAATTGTTCATAATAAGATTGAGCATATGTACTGCGGAATAAAGTAAAATTAGTAGAGCACTCTCACTAATCTTCTAGCTTAGCCGTCCATGACGCGCGCCGAACCTAGCAAAGGCCCTCGTTGCGAGACCCGCTTTTAGGGTTCGAGGGATTGGTTAGCATCTTTTTGATCTTGGGTGCCATGAGACATTTTGGATGTCTCCTTCCCAATAGAACATTAGAAAGGATCATCTAGCCTCACGGTGCCTTTAGGCACCTTTAAGGTATTTTGGAGTCACCACCCAATTTACGAAAAATTGGGAAAGGTCTCTAACCTCTATTGGTCTAAACCAAAGATGGTTTTCGGGACTTCACTCTTATTTATATTTTGGTTGATTATAAATGAGTTTTTAAATTCGTAAAATTCTATCTCTCCTCTCACGCGATTAATGGCATTTAATTAAGAGCGCATCGCGAGCATTCCAAAGCAATAAATAAAAGCTGTAAAGAAAGCGGTAAATAAAGCGATAAAGAAAAGCAATAAACACGTCAAGTACACAATTACAAGAAAAATTGGGGCGGAGTACAACCCCTAATGAAAGAAGGCTAAAAAAGTAAATTGGGACGGAATACAATTCCAAATGAAAACTAACTAATATTGCCCCAAAATTAATTACAAGGGCCCAAAATACGTGAACATAAATCTAAAACAAACAACCAAAATCAAACATAAGAAAAACATACCTAAATCGGGACACTCGTTTGGTTTAGGAACATTGGTTCCTCCGCGCTTATTTGAAAAGGGATCGAAGAGTTATTCGATTGCTAGTTTGAAAACCGGGATGAGCGATCCCATTTTGGAAAACTAAACTCGTCGTTTTATTCGTGACATTTTATATTAATTGGCTAAAATGAGGGACATTGGTCCCAACTTTATTAATAAAATCCCAATTTAGTTATAAAGCCTTTTCGTGACTTTTTATCTTACATGTGCATACAATGAAAACTATTTTTTACAAATAAACACAGCACAAAAATGGGGCAGGAAAGATCTCACCCAAGCGATGCGAGTTAGCGATGCGGGTTTCCTACGCGTCGTGACCCATACGTGTGGTCACGAGTACACTCATGCAAGGCAAACCACATTTAAATCCCACACACAAAAAAATAACATTAAAAGATATTAGTAATAATTCTAAAAATTAGTTGAATAAAGTCAAAATAAATATAGGACATGTTAATTTAGTATACAAATAATTCACATGCAAAGGAAATAAAATAAATCATACAAAAACCTAAGGTTAATGACAAAACAATAATAAAATTATGATAACAATAATAACAATAATAATCATGGCATAATAGCACCAATCAAATAATAATAATAATAATAATACAATAATAACAGTAGCATAACAATAAATAATGATAATATAAACTAAACATAAAATAATAATACTAATAATAATAATAACATGAAATAATAATAATAATAATAATAATAATAATAATAATAATAATAATAATAATAATAATAATAATAATAATAATAATAATAAATGAGCATGCAAACATCAACAGTGAACACAAATAGCAAGAATAATAGTAGTAACATTGATACTAATAATAATAATGATAATAATGAAGAAGAGCAACGGGAGTCACAAAAATCAAATTACATCACAAATAGTATGCCAACAATAATAATCATATTAGAAATATTGAGAACAAATGATAAACGGGGTAATAATAACGAAAATAACAATATTAACAATGATAAATAATAAGCAAAAATAAATGAGAACGGTTCCAAAGTGTTTACCCTCAGAGTTTATGAGTCGAAAAAATGGTGTTTTGATCCGTCCTCCTTGTCGAAATTTGTGGTGATGAACATAAAAAATAACTTAAGAAAATCTAAATTTTAAAGAGGTAAAAAAGGCTCAAAAGAATAATTTTTGATAGGGATGATTGAGCAAAGGAAATTAGTTTTCCAAGCTCAAGCCATCCGAGAATGAAATGTTCTTAAAGAAAAAGAAGAAAATTAAAGCCTTTTAATTCCTAAGATTTTTGCTTTTTTTTTTTAAAGGAATTTTGTCTGCCTTTTTCTTTGCTTGAGAGAAAACCAAACTTTCTCTTTGAAAAGTGCAGCCCCCCTAGTAAATGAATATCAATCTTCATTTTGTTTCCCTGGCTTGTCCCAAAATGGGAAGAGACAAAATGTTCTTTCAATATTTTGTTAACCAAAAATTGCAAAAAAACATGAAACAAACGAAAAAAAAGACTGGAAATTGACCAGAAATTGCAGGTGAAAACGACCGCATGGGAGAGAAGGGGCAAAAATGCTAGCGGGTGGAGAAGCACGACGTGCGCCCCTATGGGCGGATGTCACGCCAGGCGACGTGCGCGACACACGCCCCTTCAGGCGCTCGTTGCCAAGTGGGCGTACACCACGCCTGCAGGCGAACGTCGCTTATGGGCGCACGCGCACGACCCAACCCGCACGCGCGACACGCAAATCGCACGGCAACAGTAAAAATAAGAAATAAAAAATAAAATAAAAATAAAAGGAATAAAAATAGGAGTAAAAATGCAAACTTTTAGATTAAAATTTTTGGAGGAACAAAAGAGATTTTCGACAAGGAAAACATCATTTTTGACACCTTTGCTTATGGCAAGTATCATTTTCATCATCGAGTAATCCTGATCTTGGACCGCCTCGGGAACCGGTGTCTACAGTTGCCCCTAATTTTAGAGAACCTAGAACTTAGGTGCCTGGGTAAGCCAAAATTCAGAAAAGAAGGAAAGAGACACGTACCTAAGGCGGTCGCTTTTCCAAACTAAATTATATTGTTGGCGTGTTATCCTTTATGAGGTGGTGCCCCCTTAGAGGTCATTGACTGGCCAGTTGCCCCCTGAGAGGCCTTTGGTTGATCGTCCCCTGAGAGGTCTTCAGTCGATCGCCCCCTAAGAGGTCTTCGGTTGATCGCCCCCAAAGAGGTCTTCGATTAGCTGCCCCCTGAGAGGTCTTCGGTTGATCGCCCCCTGAGAGGTCTTCGATTGATCTCCCCCTGAGAGGTCTTCGATTAGCTGCCCCCTGAGGGTCTTTGATTAGCTACTCTCTGAGAGGTCTTCGGTTGATCTCCCCCTGAGAGGTCTTTGGATGGTTGGATTGGTGTTTTGATCGATGTCGTCACTCACCTTTTGTTGGCGTTCATATCGATTCTCTCTTTTTGCAAGACTTAGAAAGCCAAATATACAGGAAAAATGGTGAGCATGCACGTGAAGTGTATGTGTCATGCAGTGATGCAGGATAAGAATTCATCTAAGTGGACTTGGGGGCGAAAGTCAGTTTGGTCGTAATTTACAGCAGGATCGGTGCCCTTTGAAATTGCCTTCGAATTTCATGCCTTTGGCGATTTTGAGGTTCTCTTCTGATACCTGTAGTCATTCTTTTAAGGTAGTGCGTCCCTTGTGGATTTTCACACTAGCTTTTCGTAGTGGGAAATGCATCCTTTTCGGATTTTCACATAACCTTGTACCTTATTTTTTGCCTAGAATGGACCCAACCCAATCTAGCGGCTTTTATTCATCTCATTTTTTGTAGGACAGACTGCCTGTTTCCAGGTTCTGCCCTTTAGCCTAACTTTTGCTCAGAGCGCCAATTACGGTTTTCATCTCTAACGGCCTCTTTTTTTTTTTTTTAGATTGTAAAGGAGGCTGGAGCTGTCATCAAAGATCTTTCAGGTGTGATCGGCATGTACTTATATCTTAGATCATGGTTGCTTGAGCTTGGTTCTTGTCATGAAGATACTATAGGATTGGCCTCATAGTTGATAACAAGATGAGTCGATTGAGGCGCTTGAGTGGTGAGAGTATCGAAGGGCAGATAGGAACAATGTGCTGGTTTTATACCGGAACTAGACAACTTTGGGTGTGCAAAATGAACTGCTCTGGTCACATCAATACATCATTGAATAAATGCATATATTTCAATTTGATTTCATAACACATGATCACTATTTGGCATTAACTCAAAATATATGAGACCTCATCTAATCTCGAAATAGATCCTGAAAGTATCAAACTCCTGTTATCAATCAGCCCTCTCGGGTTTTCATGATTGAATATTTTCTCTCCTTTTTATTATGGTGATTTTTTTATTATTATTATTATTTTTTTTTAGCCTTTGCCATGAACCCTCCTTCAGTTCGTCGGTGTTGGTTGGCTTTGTTTTCATCTTCGCTAGCCGGGGAGACTGCTTCTTCTGACGGTGCTCCTTCTTTGGCCTCAAAGTCTTATTTTTGGCCCTTGTAAACTAGCTGAGGTAGTGAGTTTCTTTGCTTGAATCTTGACTGTGGAAGTCTGCATACTCCTGTTGCTGGCCTTAGTGGCTCAATTTCTAAAGTATCCTGTAGCGATTGAGATTGGGTTGAGATTGGCTGAGGTAGGGTTACAAGTTAGGCTTTAGTGGTTGAAATTGGGTTACAGGTTAAGCTCAGATAGTTTAGGGCAAAGTTGTGGGTTTATTTTTTTTTATTTTTCTCTCTTTTTTTTTGCTCTTTTTTTTATCTTCTTTTGTTTTTTTGTTTGTTTTTTTTTTTCTATTTTTGTTTTGTGTGTTTATTCTTTTTTTTGGGTTTTTTTTTGCTCTTTTGTTTTACAGGTTATAAAGGTAATGAACTGCCCTTCTAAGTTTTGCTATAAGGGTCCCAGGTGGTCAAAGGTCAATCTTGATTGGCTTTTATGGTGAATTTCTCAAATGGTTGGGAGAAAGGAATCATAAGGCTTGATTCTAATGAGTCGTATATTCCCTGTAAAGGTCACTGTGTTTCATTCGTCCAACTTCTGATGTAGCCCTTGGAGTTTAATTTTGTTTGGCAGCATCATACGCATCCTAGATGTTGAGGATGTAAAGGAATGGCTTTCGAAATTCTATTTGTCGTCATGTTGGCATGTGGAAGCAACATTGTCCCAATAATGTTCTTGTCAATTTTCAGCATATCATGCCTGGTCCAGGCAAAGGCTCCTTTTTTTCTCTTTTTTTTTGACATTATCTCTCAGAATTTTCCTCTCTTCAGGAGTTATATCAGATGCTATCAAGATTTTGTTTGGATTCCCCAAAGTTCCAAGATTAAATGGAGTTGTATTAATTGGGTTAATGTCAAAAATGAATGAATGCGCCGTGATCATAAGAAATAAAATCATTAGAAACACCATAGAAATAATAAAAAATTGTCCGTCATATTAAAATAAACATACTGTCATAAGGAGTTCTTGAAATAAAAAGAAATAAAGCATCTAAAAACATAGTCTTCTTCTCCACCCTCCTAACGAGTGACAGTGACGTACTCATCTTCCCAGAACCGATCAAACACCTGGTGGGGGAACTGCATTATAGCTTGCCTTCTTCTTCTTCTCTCTCTTCTCAGGGTCGCTGATCTCTTTGGAGTCAATGAGATCCTAGATCTTGCCCCTCAAAATTCGATAATCATCTATTAGATGCCCAGTGTATTAATGGTAGGCGCAGTATTGATCACTTTTATGCCCCGGCTGTCCCTGACTTAAGGCCGGCCAGGGCGGCAATGGTTGCAGCTTGCCTCCTTCATTAGTCTCTCTAATACCCAGGATAAAGGCCGTCCCAAATTAGAAAAGTACCGCCCACTCCGGTGGCTAAAACCTCTGCTGTCTTACCATTTCTACCATTACTACTTCCAGCTTCGCCTGATCTGTGCCCTGACTGGTTCCTAAAGCTCCTCTCAGCAAAGTTATTTTGGCTTGCTTTCTTCGCTAGGTAAGCCGCGTCAGCCTCTACAGCAATGTCTTTGAGCGACTCCCAATCTCTAAGCCCCTTAAAGCTGAGCAAGTCCCTCAAGTAAGGGCAGGAGTTTCTTATGAATAGCCTGATTTGATCAGCAGTGTCAGGCTTTTGCTTCATCTCCATGACCCTATTTCTCCACCTAGTGAGGTATTCGTGGAATGACTCATCACTCTTTTGCTGTAGAAGCTCGAGGTCCTTCAGGGTGACTTCCATTCTAGTGCTGCAGTCATACTGCTTTATGAATTTATCAGTCAAAAGGTCCCAGTCCTCCTTGGATCTCCTATCCAACTCGTGATACCAGTCCACTGCCGGACCCACCAAACTGAGGCAGAAATATTCCACCGTTTGCTTCTTGGTCAGCCCTGTGCCCCCTTCATCACTAGGGTGTACTGCTTGATGTGCGTGGATGGGTCTGAAGTACCATCGAACTTTGGCAGCTCAGGCATCTTAAACCTTAGGGACAATAGCTCTTCATCCCCCAAATCTCTATCCTCAGGGTTAATTCCCTTACCAGCTGATAATAGGCGAGTGATTGCCTCAATTTGCTGCCTCATTCCTCTTATTGCCTTATCTTTTACCCTGGGTGCTCTACCCCTAACAGCTTGATGGGCTGTTATCTCCTCAACCTCCTCTTCCATCAGGAAATCCTCGTTAAGGTTTGGGACCCTTGCCCTTCTTGGCTCAACGGGCACAGCAGCAACCTTACGCTCATTGATAGGTTAGTGAGCAGCATTATCTATAATGGGGGCCTCTTCACCAACAGGCAGCTCAACTTGCCCCCGAGGAGGGATTACTGGTGGTTATGGGGCAATAGGTGGTTGTGTGGTAGGAGGAGGAGCGATCCTTTTGGCCATTGCGCCCATCATTTCCAACATCCTCCGCTCAAAATCCTCTAATCTTTGGGCCAGGTCTTGAGTGGTTAAAGCTCCGATCTCTTTTGCCATCGAAGATGATTCACTGGTTGTTGAGAGTGACTCAGAATCCCAAACAGGCACTAATTCTAGCAATCCAAAGGGCGAGTCTGTCCTCACTAATCGGCCGTCAGAATCTCTAGTCCACTTGGATGAATCTATGGTGGCTGAAAGATTCATATTGTTAGAATGATGCATGGATGACAGGTAAAATGCATGATCATGAGTTGTGCAATATTTTGCAACCTTTCAACCTTTTAACTCCCGCACACGAGGTCAAATAGTCTCTTCCTAGGTAGGCTTAATCCATGGGTCAATAGGGGACCCTATGAACGTGCATAGTGCACGGTGAAAAATCGGCAGCATAACACTCTTGATTTAAAGCACATGCATATGGGTTTTGGCCATTACGTATTTGGACACTTCAATTAAATTAAGATGAACCTATCAGGGCATGAAAGCCTTTGATAAAAAAAACCACTTAATTTGCTTGATCTTGTCTAATACATAATAGCCCACATCACAAGCACTGTATTAAGGAGCATTTCACCTAATGGAAGTTTCTATTTGCCATTACATGAGCTTTGGTCAAGGTGGTGATACTTTAGGTCTACCCAAGCATGGTCCCTGCCAACGGGTCTAGCTCATCACGAGCATAGTGACCAATTGGGTCTCCATTTGATATACCAAAAGGTACTAGGCTTGGGCTGGTGACTATCCCTAACACTTCCTTACAATGAGTGAAAGTAGGGTCGTGCTTCGGGAATGCACCGGGGTAAGATAGGGGACCTGCAAACATAGTTCTAAGGCTCTAATGTATGCAATGCAAATTTTGAAAAGTGATAGAATTTTAAGTTTTAAAAACTCAATTATATATTTTAACCAAAAACTTTCGAAGCAAAGTCACAAACAGTCCCCAATGGAGTCACTGTAACACCCCGCCATCCCCGTTGGAAGGATACCGGAGTGCCACGCGGGCAAACACATATAACGAATCCATATTCCATGTATAAACAAAAACCAAATGTAAAATAAATCCTTTTTACATATAACATATATCCGTACTGTTTTACAAAATGAGACTTGTAATCGAATACATATACAAAAACAATATCTGTTCCTTTACAAAAGATTACTTTGCTATACACAAGCCATATACACAAAAATTACAGCGGAAGACTTCAAAAAAATAAAACAACTTCATCCAAAAAGACTCCTAGTGGCCGACCTGCAGATATCTGACTCCTATCCAAGCTCGCCACCTGCACGGGAAGAGAGCCCGTGCTAAGCGATAACGCTTAGTGGGGAGGAACAAAACAAACTAACAAAGTGCATATACAGTATATATAACAATACAATAATCCAATGGTTCAAAATCAAAGGCATCAAATCATCTATAAACATATCTCCAAATTCCTTACTTGACATGCATAAATATATATATACACAATACCAGCAATCAAGTATTCAATTCATAATTCTCATCATTCTAAGTATACAGACTCAAGGTGCGATTTAAAGCTATGTAAGAATTCATGTGCACTATATACTTGTAATTATGTTAACAATTCATCTCATCTTATGCAACACAATTAAACTCATAGCCTGACTAGCCTAAAATAATGCATATACAATATTTATAACAACACTACGATCTCATCCCAACCATAAACATATATTACAAGTAATTAACTATTAAAATATAAATTAAATCTAGATATTTCTCACCGTTCCAAATACATATATATATACTCAAGGTATATAAACACAAAGTTATACTATATTTTATATACAACATATACCTTTAATCTTGTCAATAAACATCTCAACATATATATATCACATATAAACATGTAGCCTGATTAATCCGAAATACTCTCTAAAAGTGGATACGGTCATTTGGATACTGATTGAACACAGTATCCCAAGCATATAGAGACATGAGTCTCAAACATGTATTTTCCATATAGAGACCGGAGTCTCGCTTTATTTTCATATAGACCAAACATGGTCGAAACAAGGATCCAAATGGACCCGCATATATCGTTTTATCATATAGCAGCTGCACACACACTCTGACCTAAGTAAGCGCTTACTTATCCACTACTATGACAATTCAGGCTTAAAACTCAACTCAACAATTCAAGCACTAATATCAATATGAATATTGAAGATAATACTAATTTATGGTCCATGTATACAGGTATACAGATCACTTTTAAAACAAGTAACTATAAATATTAAAACAACTAAATGCAAATACATATTTCACGTATACATGTGTCTAGATCAAATTCAGAAACATTTAAACATATAAATAATAACTACAGGAGTTAATAAGAACAAATAGCTCATATTAAAAAAGTCCCTGTTAAATAAACTATAAACATGTAAATCATGTATATTAATTATTAATCATGTATACAAAACCCAATATTAAGCAATTATTAAAACACAATATAGATTTTAAATCAAATATTTGTCATGTAGTGTAAAAATCTTTAAAACTGTAGTTAAAACTTTAGTTTTTATAAGACAGGGCAGCAGGGAAGGCCGGTCACGCCGTGACCATTCGTCACGTCGCGTGACGCTGGTTTCTCGCAAGTGCCACGCCGAAGAACAAGGCAATCACGGTGTGACCATCAGTCACGTCCCGTGACGCCTGAGAGGAGAGGAAGAGAAGTCACAGGAAGAAGGCGAAAGTCACGGCGTGATGCCGCTTCACGCCACGTGACCTTCAGCAAAGAAGGAGTCACGGCGTGAAGCTGCTTCGCGCCTCGTGACCTTCAACCGAGAAGGGGGGTCACGGCGTGATTCATCATCACGTCACGTGACCTTCTTCTCACATTTCTGATTCTCTTCCCAAACTCCATCATCTTCTCAAAATCAAATTCCAGAAAAACGTAGAAAACCCAGAAAAAATCAAGAAAACAGAGCACTCTCCAAATTCAAAACCCCATTTGTATAAAACCATTTTTCATGAAATAATCATTCAAACACATACCTTTAAGTCCTCTGAGCACAATTACAGCAATTTCACTCACTTAATTCATACTACCATATAATTACAGAATATAAACAGAAAGAGACCCAAACCAGAGTTTCACATTCATATACATATATAAACATCTCATTAGCAAACTCATATCATTCTTTTCCTACTGTAATCATGTATCGAACACTACATAACTCATGCACCAAACACAAATCCACTTATTCTCTTTTACCAACAGCTCCTCACAAAACTTATAATAGGTCCTTAACAAATTACTTTTAACTCACTAATAAAAATCTTCAATTTACATCTTTTATTTCTTTGCAAAATAATCCTCTTTCATAAGCAAATAACCCAATTGTCCTTAAATATCCACTTAAAATTGCCAAATTCCGATTAGGCCACTTATGGGGTGTGACAGTCACCACTGTAATGCACGCCGAAACTAGCAAAGGCCCTCATTACGAGACCCGCTTTTAGGGCTCGAGGGATTGGTTTGCATCTTTTTGATCTTGGGTGCCATGAGACATTTTGGATGTCTCCTTCCCAATAGAAATTTGGAAAGGATCATCTAGCCTCACGATGTTTTTAGGCACCTTTGAGGTATTTTGGAGTTGCCACCCAATTTACGAGAAATTGGGAAAGGTCTCTAACCTCTATTGGTCTAAACTAGAGATGGTGTTCAGGACTTCACTCTTATTTATATTTTGGTTGATTATAAATGAGTTTTTAAATTCATAAAATTATATCTCTCCTCTCACACGATTAATGCATTTAATTAAGAATGCATCACGAGTATTCAAAAGCAATAAATAAAAGCTGTAAAGAAAGCGGTAAATAAAGCGATAAAGAAAAGCAATAAACACGTCAAGCACACAATTATTAGAAAAATTGGGGCGGAGTACAACCCCTAATAAAAGAAGGCTAAAAAAGTAAATTGGGACGGAACATAATCCCAAATGAAAACTAACTAATATTGCCCTAAAATTAATTACAAGGGCCCAAAATGCGTGAACATAAATCTAAAACAAACAACCAAACTCAAACATAAGAAAAACATACATAAATCGGGGCATTCGTTTGGTTTAGGAACATTGGCTCCTCCGCGCTTATTTGAAAAGGGATCGAAGAGTTATTCGATTGCTAGTTTGAAAATCGGGATGAGCGATCCCATTTTGGAAAACTCAACTCTTCGTTTTATTCCTGACATTTTATATTAATTGGCTAAAATGAGGGACATTGGTCCCAATTTTATTAATAAAATCCCAATTTAGTTATAAGGCCTTTTCGTGACTTTTTATCTTACACGTGCATACAATGAAAACTATTTTTTACAAATAAACACAGCGCAAAAATGGGGTAGGAAAGATCTCACCCAACCGATGCGGGTTTCCTACGCGTCATGACCCATCCGTGTGGTCACGAGTACAATCATGCAAGGCAAACCACATTTAAATCCTACACACAAAAAAAATAACATTAAAAGATATTAGTAATAATTCTAAAAATCAGTCAAATAAAGTCAAAATAAATATAGGACATGTTAATTTAGTATAAAGATAATTCACATGCAAAGAAAATGAAATAAATCATGCAAAAACCTAAGGTTAATGACAAAACAATAATAAAATTATGATAACAATAATAATCATGGCATAATAGCACCAATAAAATAATAATAATAATAATAATAATAATAATAATAATAATAATAACAATAATAATAATAATAATAATAATAATAATAATAATAATACGATAATAACAGTAGCATAACAATAAATAATGATAATATAAACTAAACATAAAACAATAATACTAATAATAATAATACCATGAAATAATAATAATAATAATAATAATAATAATAATAATAATAATAATAATAATAATAATAATAATAATAATAATAATAATAATAATAATAATAATAATAATAATAAATGAGCATGCAAACATCAACAGTGAACACAAATAGCAAGAATAATAGTAGTAACATTGATAATAATAATAATGATGATAATAACGAAGAAGAGCAACGGGAGTCACAAAAATCAAATTAGATCACAAATAGTATGCCAACAATAATAATCATATTAGAAATATTGAGAACAAACGATAAACAGGGAAATAATAACGAAAATAACAATATTAAGATTGATAAATAATTAGCGAAAATAAATGAGAACGGGTCCAAAGTGTTTACCCTCAGAGTTTATGAGTCGAAAAAATGGTGTTTTGATCAATGTTTTTAAAACCGGACCGGACATTGACTCGGCCTGCCAACTGGGTCAGGAGTCAACTGGTTCGATCGGGTTGACTCGGAGTTTTTATCTTTTTTTTTAAATATAATTATTAATGAAAAATTAAAAATATAGTATATAAAAAATATAATTAAACAACATATTAATTATTAAATATCAATATATTAACTATTTTTTATTTATTTTACTATTTTTTTATTAATAATAATAAAAAATTAACCACAACAATTGAATTTTTTTGTTAAATATTTAAATTTATAAGAAAAATATAATTTTGAATTTATAATTTTTTTAATTTTATTTTCAATTGTAAATTTATTTTTGTGACGTTATTAACTATTTTTATAATTATCATGTTTATATTAAATTGTTTTTTAATATTCTATTATATTTAAATTATTTAGTTATTAAATATCTAAAAAAATATAAAATAAAAATATAGTGAAAATGTTCAATTTTGTCAAGTTTATTGTTATTATTATTATAAATTAATTTTATCATCAAATATAAATTTTTAATAGAACAATATTGAACAACTATTAACCCTAATTATAAAAATAAATTTTATAAAAATATAAAAATATAATTTATAATATATTTAATTTTGACCGGTTCAACCCGGTTCTGACCGGTTCAACCCGGCTTTTAAACTGTGAAATCCGGTTTTTTAACATTTCTGGTTTTTATGTTGGATCGGACCGGTTTTTGATCCGATTTGCGGTTGAACCGGTTCAACCGTCCGGTCCGATTTTCAAAACCATGGTTTTGATCCGTCCTCCTTGTCGAAATTTGTGGTGATGAACACAAAAAATAACTTAAGAAAATCTAAATTTTAAAGAGGTAAAAAGGCTCACAAGAATAATTTTTGATAGGGAAGATTGAGCAAATGAAATTAGTTTTCCAAGCTCAAGCCATCCGATAATGAAATGTTCTTGAAGAAAAATAAGAAAATTAAAGCCTTGTAATTCCTAAGATTTTTTATTTTTTTTTAAAGGAATTTCGTCTGCCTTTTTCTTTGCTTAGGAGAAAACCAAACTTTATCTTTGAAAAGTGCAGCCCCTAGTAAATGAAGATCAATCTTCATTTTGTTTCCCTGGCTTGTCCAAAAATGGGAAGAGACAAAATGTTCTTTCAATTTTTTGTTAACCAAAAATTGCACAAAAACATGAAACAAACGAAAAAAAAAAAACAGAATGGAAATTGACCAGAAATTGCAGGTGAAAACGACTGCACGGGAGAGAATGGGCAAAAATGCCCGTGGGTGGAGCAGCGCGACGCGCCAGGCGACGTGTGTCCGGGTCGGCGTGCGTCGCGCCAGGTGACGTGTGTCCGGGTCGGCGTGCGTCACGCCAGGCGACGTGCGCCCGGGGGGCGTGCGTTTCCCCATGCAACGTGCGCCCGAAAGGGCGTGCATTACCCTGGGGCCCACGTCGCCAAGTGGGCGCACGCGCGCGACCCAATCCGCATGCGCGATGCGCAAATCGCACGGCAACAGTAAAAATAAGAAATAAAAAATAATAAAATAAATTAAAAATAAAAAATAAAAGGATTAAAAATAGGAGTAAAAATGCAAATTTTTGGATTAAAATTTTAGGAGGAACAAAAGAGATTTTCGACAAGGAAAACATCATTTTTGACACCTTTGCTTATGGCAAGTATCATTTTTATCATCGCGTAATCCTGATCTTGGACCGCCTCGGGACCCGGTGTTTACACCGTGGTATTTTTTGCGCGCGGATAAAGGGTTAGCATTCACGAGATAGCAAAGATTATCCAATGGATCTGTATCAAGCTAAAGTCATATCAAGGCTGAAGGAGTGGATATAGTAAAAGGGGTGTTTACGTTTTATATATTCTTAGTTTGGCATGTACAGGTTTGTAGCATTATTGTAATAGAATTTTTGGTATTGAGTAGATGTAGTATAGTTAACAGATTATGATGTTTTAATATTGTTAAGCTGAAGATCTCTATATTTGATGTCATAAATTCTGAAATACGTGTATTATACCACAGACACACACGATATTGCAGTTTATATATTTATACAGATGAGAAACAGCATTGGGTGTTGATAGATATGCGACATGTTTAGACGTATATGAAATATATATATTGGAGGTTCGAAAAAACTTGGGTTCGAGTTTATTAAGGAGTTAAAGACGGATACATATAATTTTGTAGAAGTGTAAAAATAACTTTACTTTTTAGGAGGATAGGCAACATTATGGGGAGATTCTGCTGAAATTTTACCAAAAATTATAGTAGTAAATTTGGAGTAATCCTAGTATTAAAAGGAAATTTTGTTATTCGAAAATTCATGGATCGTAGAGTATTTTTGTAACATTCTTATTCGATTCACTCATCGAATCAAGTGTAGGGTGTTACATTTTCTGTAGAGATTTCAAATTATTTGCAGAAAGATCCTAGCTCTTGCCTAGTTTTTTTCATTTTCCATTTTAAATGTTTTTAAAGTTTTAAATCTTGATAGATTTTCAAACCTTGCTTTTGTGCAAAGCTAACCAATTCCCCATAAATTAATTGATTATAAGGAATCTGATTAATTCTAAAAGCTTCCTTAATTTTATATTGAACTCTCTCTCTTAAAAGGGTAAATGTAATTTCTGTTATGCATGCTTATCGATGTCTGAGAAAAGGATGTGAAGCTTTCTTAGCTCTTGTATTAGATTCAAAGAGGGAACAAGTTAGAATATAGGATATACCTATAGTGAAAGAATTTCTTGATGTGTTTCCAGAAGAGTTGACTGGTATACCACCTGTAAGGGAAGTGGATCTGTTAATTGAAATTGTGCCTGGTATCTCACCTGTCTCTAAGACACCTTATCGTATGGCTCCTACTAAGTTAAAAGAATTAAAGACTTAATTACAAGAGTTACTAGATAAGGGTTTTATACGACCGAGTGTATCACCGTGGGGTGTTCCAATCCTTTTTGTTAAGAAGAAAGATGGCACTATGAGAATGTGCATTGATTACCGACAGCTTAACAAGGTAACAGTGAAGAACAGATATCCTTTACCTAGGATTGAGGATTTGTTTGATCAGTTGAAAGGAGCAGGTGTATTCTCAAAGATCAATTTGCGATCAAGATACTATTAGTTACAAGTAAAGAAAGAGGATATTCCGAAGACTGCATTCAGGACTCGATATGGTCATTATGAATTCCTAGTAATGCCATTTGGGTTGACCAATGTGCTTGCAGCATTCATGGATTTGATGAATTGCGTGTTTAGGCCATTTTTGGATCAGTTTATTGTGGTGTTTATTGATGACATACTTGTGTATTCAAAGAATGAGAGAGAATATAAACACATTTGAGAATTGTGCTTCAGACCTTGAGAGAACAGCAGAGTTCTGGCTTAAAGAAGATTCTTTTTGGGTCATATTGTCTCTTCTGAGGGCATTAAAGTTGCTCCGGCTAATATAGAAGCGGTTATGAGTTGGAAACTGCCTAGAAATGTGCTTGAAATTAGAAGTTTCTTAGGTTTAGCGGGTTATTATCGGCATTTTGTAAAAGGGTTTTCAGTTATTGCTTCTCCGCTCACCAAGTTGCTTCATAAAGGGGTCAAGTTCATATTGTCAGATAAGTGTCAAGCCAATTTCGAACAGTTAAAAAAGATGCTAGTTGAAGCACCGATTCTGACCCAACCCATTTCAGGTAAAGAGTACGCTATGTATAGCAATGCGTCTGGAATTGGATTGGGATGTGTATTGATGCAAGATGGGAAAGTAGTAGTCTATGCATCGAGACAGTTGAAATTGAATGAATAGAACTACCCAACGCATGATCTTGAGTTAGTTGCTATAGTATTTGCTTTAAAGATTTGGCGCCATTATTTGTATGGTGAAAGATGCAAGATTTTCATTGATCATAAAAGCCTCAAATATTTTCAGTGAATAAAGAAGGTGTTCTGTATTATCAAGTTTGATTGTGTGTGGCAAATGATAAAGATTGAAAAAGAATTTTTTGCATGAAGCTCATAATACGGTTTTTACCATACATCCAGGTGGCAATAAGATGTATCGGGATTTGAAACAGTTTTATTGGTGGCCTAGTATAAAGAAAGATGTGGTTGAGTATGTTTCTAAGTGTTTGACTTGTTAGCAAGTGAAAGCAGAACATCAAGTTCCATCGGGTTTGTTGAATCCTATTCCGATTCCATAGTGGAAATGGGAAAATACTACCATGGATTTTGTAACAGGTCTTCTAATGACATCTAAACAGCACGATTTTGTATGGGTGATCGTTGATCGATTTTCCAAGTCGGCTCATTTCATACCGATTCGACTTGATTACTCCATGGATCGTTTGGCAGAACTGTATGTGCATGAGATTGTGCGACGTCATGGTATTCCTTTATCCATTGTATCTGATCGAGACCCGAGGTTTACTTTAAAGTTTTGAAAAGGATTGTAATCTACACTTGGTACACGACTGCATTTCAGTACAGCTTTTCATCTATAGACTGATGGACAGTCAGAAATAGTAATTCAAGTGTTAGAAGATTTGCTATGAGCTTGTGTTTTGGACTTTTCTAAAAGTTAGGATAAGTACATTCCATTAATGGAATTTGCATACAATAACAGTTATCAAGTGAGTATCGGCATGGCACCTTATGAAGCTCTTTATGGTAGGAAATACTGAACTCATGTATGTTGGACAGAGTTGAATGAGCATATAAGATAATTGGTTCTGATCTGGTAAGAGATACTGAATAAAAAGCAAAGATTATCCAATAGCAGGTGAAGGCTGCAAGTGACAGGCAAAAGTCCTATGCGAATTTGAAGAGAAAATATATAGAGTTTGATGTGGGTGACAAAGTCCTTTTGAAAGTATCTCCTAGAAAGTGTTTCGGTTTAGAAAGAAAGGAAAACTGAGTCCGAGATTCATTGGACCTTATGAAGTGTTGGAAAGAGTTAGGATAGTGGCATATCGGTTAGCCTTACCTCCAGCTTTACCTAAGTTTCATGATGTATTCTATGTGTCTATGCTCCGAAGATATCGTTCAAATGAGTCACATGCTTTGTCAGTGCAAGATGTGAAAGTGCAACCAGATTTCTCTTATGATGAGAAACTTAAAGCAATATTGGCACAAAAAGTGAAGCAACTTCGGAAAAAACAAGTTCCATTAGTGAAAGTGCTTTGACAACATCATGGGATAGAAGAAGCAACATGGGAACCTGAATTAGTGATGCGAGCTCACTGTTCTGTACAAGTATAAATTTCTCGAATGAAATTCTTTTTAGGAGGGGAGAGTTGCAATGACCCGAAATCTACCCTAGTAACATTTTGCTTAATTAGGGTAATTGGATAAGTTTGATTTAGGGTTTCTAATTTTAGATTTAAGTGTAATTAGAAAAGAGGACTTGATTGTATAAAATAAATTAGTTAAGTAATTAAGATGTAATTGGGCATGATTAATTAGAGGAAGGATTAATTAAGGTTAAGTGGGATTAGATTAACTTAATCTTGGCTAGCGCATTCCATGTGTTGAGAGTTGCCTTTGCCAACTCAATCCTTACATGCAATATAAGGAATTGGAGAGAGGCAGAATTTGTCCCATCTTTGCACTCCCTTGTATGCCACTCTTGGTCCATTCTTCCGTTCTTCTTCTTCTTCTTCTTCTTCTTTAGTTCATCTTTATCTTCAGTCCTTAGTCCATCAAATTTTTATTGGTTGGTTGATAATAAGTTGAGTTGTGATATTGACTAATCAAGGTAAGTTATAGTGATAGATTATTCTTCTTCTTCTTTCTTCTTCTTTTCTGTATTGAGTTTAGAATTGATCCCTTGTTCCAATTCTGTAAATTGGATGTGTGTTGTAGTGGAGGAAACTAGAAAAGCTAAAGAAAAGGAGAGGCTTGGGGATCCAAGTGCTAAGTGAGCTCTTTAGAGCAAAGGAGTTTGAGGTTTGGGAAACTATGTGTTTGTGTGTGATAAATTGGTAGTGGATACAATCTGAAATGTATAGTTGTATTATTTGTTGAATTGAATTGAAGATGTGTATTGTTATGTTAAATTGATTGTTATGAAGTTTATTGACATATAAGCATGAAACTCTATTTTAGGAGACTTGAGAATCTATTGTGTAATTTCTGAGTTAATGGATACCTATTGTGAATTGGAATGTCCTAAAGTGTTTATGCATATGTTAAGGTAGTCTAGATTGAGTTTGGAGAATTGGTTATGCCAATTTGGTTGGTTGCAAGCTTGATGAGCTTGATAGGGTAAAACTGGTTTTGAGGTTTATCTTGACCTATTTGGACTATTTGTGTTATAAGATGAGTTTTACAACTCTAAAATGAATGAGGTTAATTGGATTAAAATCATAATGTCCTTGTCTATAATTGCTATTGAAATAGTCCTTTTGTTTTGAGGGCTCTAAGGTCTTCAAAACAGTCCATTTGTGTAGCTAAAAATTCTATAGGAGGGCCTTTAAAGCAGATGTGTTCCTTTGGCCATAACTCCTTGGTTTTGAGTCCGAATGTATTGAGAGTTGTTCCATTAGAAATTTAACATGTAGGTGAACAATTGGTTAGTAAGACATGTTAGCTAAAAGTGATGTTTTGATTGGTTTCAGAAGTCATATATATGGAGGTAAGAAAGTGCTCGAAAGAGATAAGAGTAGGAGTTTGAACATATAGTTCAGGCTCTGTCGCGAGTGTGACTCCGTAGGGCAAACTTCGCTTGGCTGTCTTCTATCATAAGCACAAGAATGAGCACGAGCGCGACTGAAGTTTTTCTATACCCTGTCGCTTGCGCGACTTGGGACACGAGCACAATAAGGGGGGAGTTTAGGTCTGTCGCAAGCGAGACAGAAGAGGGAGTTTAAGTATGTCGCGAGCATGACAGAATTATGAGTTTTAGTTACCCTGTTTTGTGTGAAATACTGCATCTAGCCTATGAATGATTATACATATGGTAATGACAAATGTGTTTATCCATGTGAACATATATAATGTAGCGTGGGCTTGTTTGATAAGACATATGTGTAACCAAGATATCAAATGATGTAATGTAGCTTAATATGTGTGACGCGCGCCGAATCCCGATGCGCCGCCCGTTCGATCGCCCGCAGGTGGGCGATCGGGGCATTTGCGGGTCCGTTGGCATCTCGCGATATGAATCGCAAGTGCGTCTATGTTGGGCAACAAGGAGGTATCATGGAGTCGCCACCCAATAGAACATTGGGAAAGTTTCTCTCGCCTCGGAGAGCCTAAGACTGCGCTTGGTATCCATTTTGGGCAAGCTAGAGGGATCATGGAAGGTGAACTCCTCACCCTAAAGAGCCTAGGATTGGCGCTAAAGCCTCGTGACCCAAGAAGTATTTTGGAGGATAACCTCTAACCTCTTGAGCCCAAAGACCAGAGCTGGGTCCGGGATTTCTCATCTATTTCTACCTCAATTAGTTTATGATCAAATTTTAATGTCATTAATTCGCTCTCTCTCCACACTATGCAGTTTGATTAAAAGGCGCATTTATTCACATCTTGAAAGCGATAAATTATCAAATAGACAATGAAAGCAATAGATTACAATAATACAAGGAGCGGAATACAACTCCCTTTTGTAAATGTGCGGATCATGCATAAATCGGGACATTGCTTATCCTGAGGACTTTGGTCCTCGCATGCATCATTATTAAAATTGGATGTTTTCATTGTGATAATTTTTATTGGATAAAAATAGGACATTGGATCCTTAAGTTTCATAAAAACCTCATTTTATTGAATATAAAACATTGAGTCATTTTTATACATCAACGGGATATGAAAGGAGTACATCCATATACATGAGAGAATCAATAAAAGAAATGAAACAAGAGGATTAGGAAACTAAACCGAACGAGATCCTCCAAACATGGTAGATAGCCGCTCAAGCTCGAGATAATCCAGGAGGACTGATGTACACTCACAGAAAGTTAAGAGATGTTAATATACATAAAATTAACATATAAGAAATCAAAGAGACTGGATAGAGATGAAAAATGATTTAAAAAGATGGGGACAGAACCCACCGACGGCCTTTCTTGGTTAACCGACGGGCGTCGGTTCGGTTATCCGATATGCCCGTTTGTCTCTCGAGAATGGGCATCTGTAGGTGGGTGACCGACGGGCGTCGGTCATGAAGATGACCCATCGGTCACCTCTGTCTCCGAAAAACAGAAAGGAAAAACGAAACCTTTCAAAGTCAAAAAGCGGGTTTTATCCCAAAAAGAGATGAGAGAGTCAAAATAAAAGAAAGTAATGACAGATATTCAAAAATTTTACAGAATAAATAAAAATTTGAATATGAGATGAAATGGAGACAGGATCCAGAATATTTACCCTCAGATAATCGCTTCAGGTGAGATTCTGGTGTCGGTTAGAGCCTCGCGCGTTCCACGAGAAGCAAAGATGAAAGATTAAAGAGAGAAAATGAGATATTTCACCTTCAATCCTTCAGAAAAATCGATTTTGGAGTCAAAATCTAAAGAAAACTAATTAGCTTTTAGTTTCCTTTGATTGATTTGATCCTCGATTCAATAGAGTTCTTTTAGAAAAAGTGTTTTTGGAAGAGAGAGAAAATGTGCTTGAAATTAGGCAGAGTTTCCTCTTCTGAAAATTTTTCCAACCCTTTTCAAATGAAAATCCGGAGCTTTTATAGCCAGACACGACCGACGGGCGTCGGTGTATAGAGGCGGGCGTCGGAAGAATCCTTCTGACACAAGGATTAGTCCGACGGCCCTGCCACATCCACCGACGGGCGTCGGAAGGGTTGCGTGCTCCGGGAAACCAGGCGGCAATCTGACAGGGGCGGTGATTTTCCGACGGGCATCGGAAAATACCCATAGCCGTCGGTGACTCGGAGCGACGGGCTGGCTCGACAGACGGGCTGGCCGTCTGTGGAGGACAAAAAGCCCTTTGACTAGAAAAAAACCTCTGTTTTTCTCTCCTCCGGCCCAGGAATGATAAAAACCTTACTTCTCATGGAACGCGGGGCTAAAACCTCTAAATCCAACCTCCCATACAGGCTTGGACATTGATTTCATCATAGGGTAACCTCTGATCCGGACTGCTCCGGGACACGGTGCTTACAGTTGCCCCCAGTTTTGGGGAAACTAGTGCACAAGCACCTAGATAAGCCAAAACTCAGAGAAAGGTCAGAAAGGAAGCGTACCTGCGACGGCTTTTCACCCTCCGTGCCTTCTGCCGGGTGGACCTTGTCTCGATCCGCTCGGCGATGCAAAGATATTTCCATCGGCCTTATCTCGACCGGTAGGTACTCAGGGAGATGCAGCATGCTCTGGCTGCAACCTCGATCCGGTGAGATGCAGCATGCTCTGGCTACAATTTCGATCTGGTGAAGGGCAGTGTTTCTTCAACTGCGGCTTCGATCTGGTGAGATGCAGCACTCTCTGGCTACAATCTCGATCTGGTGAAGAGCAGCACTCTCTGACTACAGCTTCGATTGGTGAGATGCAGCACTCTCTGGCTACAATCTCGGTTTGGTGAAGAGCAGTGTTTCTTCAACTGCGGCTTCGATCTGGTGAGATACAGCACTCTCGGGCTACAATCTCGATCTGGTGAAGGGCAGTATTTCTTCAACTGCAGCTTCGATCTGGTGAGATGCAGCACTCTCTGGCTACAATCTCGGTTTGGTGAAGAGCAGTGTTTCTTCAACTACGGCTTCGATCTGGTGAGATGCAGCACTCTCTGGCTACAATCTCGATCTGGTGAAGGGCAGTGTTTCTTCAACTGCGGCTTCGATCTAGTGAGATGCAGCACTCTCTGGCTACAATCTCGATCTGGTGAAGATGAGGAAACCCCACCGGGTTCCTCGTTCCGAAAGAGATCCTTTTAATCGATATCTATGTTCGAACTAGTATTCCTCTGTACCTGTGAGATAAAAGATTTTGTTAGTTCACGTTTGAGTGGTCATCTTTTGACCTGTCTATTGATGGCGTGACCTTGCTTTATTGGCTATGCCATGTTTCATCTTTTATTCATTTTTCTTATTGAGCTATTATCGATTATCATTTTTGTTGTTTTTTTTTGTTTTGTATTTTTTTTATTTTGTCATTTTTATCGACATGTAAGTAGATATGAGAACATACACTTTCTGTGACGTGATTAAGCCATTAACAATCGAAATGATCATGCAATAAGGAAGCAAAAGTTTTCCACTCGAAATGTCATTTTTGTACAGTGCATATACAATATATAAAAAAAATATACAAAAGATACAAAAATAACTCCCTGAAGATCAGAGAGGTGTGTAGTCTGAGGGCTTATCGGGATCCTCGTCATCCGATATATGCACGGTCCCTGGCGGAGGTGGAGGTGGACGTGCCGGAGGTGGCGGCGGAGCTGTGGAGGGTCCTGCCTCATGATCATGGGCCTGCCTGAACCGGATCTGAGCGTAACCGTCCAAGAAGGGCTGGGTGCAGGTGCTCATAAACCCTAAGGTCTCAGAAACCTTCTCTCCCAACTTCTTGAAGGCTTGGCTCAACTGAATGGTCTGCTCGCTGGCGGCCTTTCTCCTCTGCTCCAGGCTCTGCTCCATCTGCTCCCTAAACTCCCTCATGGTCTGAGAAAGAGGGCGGAGAATCCCCTCCATCGCCTGGACGCGGGATCTCAGAGAGTCAAGTGACTCATCAATCATCTGTAGGGTCATATCGACCCTCTGAGACGCCTGGTCCTGTGACGTCCTCAAATCATGAGCGAGCTGCTGCCTCAACTCCCTCTGACCCTGAGCAATCTGCTCAATCAGCCTCATCTGCTCTCCTCCGAAAGCCTCCAGGACCCGAGTCTGCTCATCCCTAAAGGCATCCATGGCCCGAGTCTGCTCCCGAGTCGTGTGCTCGATGTAGCCGGCCTGCTCCCGAGCCAAACGCTCCACCGACTGGGATTGCTCCTGAATGGCAGCCTGCTGGCGATCTAACCTCTCATGGATAGCCCTGTCTCTCTCATCCTGTAGCCGCTCCAAGGCTGTGAACATGGAGGTGAGGAGCTGAGAGAAGTCAGGCTGCACAGGCTGCTGCGGTGCTGGCTCTGGTGGTGGTGCCGAGGAGGTGGATGCCCCTGGGTCGCCTCGGGAGTATGGATGGTATCTCTCGGAGGGCCCATGGATAGACCTCTGTACCCTAGCGCTCTGAAGCGGCAAAGAGGTCGTCCATCGTGATCTCAAAGTCAAAATCTGAGGGGGTCCTAGGTGGCTCCTGCTGCTGTGGTGGAGGCACCGTCCGCGGCTGAGGAGGCTGGGGCTCCGGCTGAGGCTGGGGCTGTGGCTGAGGCTGGGGCTGTGGCTGAGGCTCTGGCTGTGGAGGCTGCTCCTCCTGGTGCCCCGGGTGATCATGATCTGCCCCCAAGGGTGGAAGGTTGAATAACTGCCGGGTCTCATGGACGGTCAAAACTTTGTAGGCCTCTGCCTGGCCAGATATCGGGGAGATCATCCCCATCTGTACTGCCGCTGCGGCGTCGACATGGATCCCCTCAGGCAAGGGTCCTCTCAACCTCTCGGGGTTAACCCCCAGTCCCAAAAGCAAACGGGTGATGACTCCTCCTACCATCACCACCGGCGTCATCCCTCTGCTGACTCTGGTCAAGTTGGCCAAGATCTCGTGGCTAATGTTGAGACGCTGGCCCGCCACCATAGCCCAGAGGCTCCAGATCTCGGCCGCGTTAAGCAACCCTGGATTACCAGCTCGACCAAGGTACGAACTGGAAAGCACTCTGTGCAAATACTGGAGTGCCTGAGACACCAGTACGGTGCTCTTCGCTGTATCGTGATCGTACAGCACTCCTGGTATAGCAATGGCCGCCCAATGGGCGCGTCTCACCGCTCGCCACGGGATCTCGACCCCCTCCTCTCTAGGGAGCCCCATGGCCTGAGCAAACCTCTGCCTAGTGATGCTGAAATGGTCGCCGTCGAACCAAAACTGAATCACCCCTGGGTCAGTATCTGCACTCTGAAAGCCAGTGTAGCGGAGAGTGGCCAAGACCTGGCGGGTAGCCTCTGGAAATGTCTGGAAGGCGGGCTCAAGAAACTCCGTCCACCCAGCACCCTCGGCAAGTAGATCGAACTCTGGGGCCAATCCTAGGGCCTCTAGCAATGGGCGGGATACAAAACGGCTGGCCCGAAACTCTACCTGAGCCAGCGCTCTATACCTCTGAGCCGACTCATCATCCATCCAATCCGGAGCTACAAGCTCGGGCTGGGCCTGCGGTGCTCTACGTCATGGAGGCATCCTGCAAAAGGGAAGAGATCAAACATCGGAAATTTGGCAAAATAATATTTTTAAACTCATTTCCGAGGTAAAGGCCGATTTAGGCCTCACCGGGGCCATAGCGGCCCAAACAAGATAAAGAAATGATAAAAAGAACGAAAAGAGCAAACATCCTGTCTAAGGAAATAGCTTAAAGTGCCTCGCACGCATCATGGCAAAAGCAACATGCAATCGGCATGGAAAAAAATAAAGTGAATAAGGACGGGCCTTCTAGGTCCCAGGGCATGCATTTTACATGAAAATATTCAATTCTTGAATAAATAATAAAAATTTGGGCAGCACCCCGGTAGGGGTATGCCCAACCTCCTGCAATGAAAAGGCAAAAACATAGGCCTCATGCCTCAACAATAGTGTACACATGTAGATGGGACGCACCCCGGCAAGAGTGTGCCCCCAACAACGCAAAATAATGGCCTCAGGCCGCAAAAGCAAAACATGCACAGAATGGTGCGCTAAAAAGGATGCAATTCTAAAGCACCAAGATTATGGAAAGATTCTACTTCTATGTGATCATGCAAAAAGTTCGGATTTAATTATAAAAATAATAATACAGAAAAATGGGCAGCATTCTCCCTAAATTCCTAAGGCATCTAAGGCATCCTAAAGTCAAAAGGAAAAGAAATGAAGAGATAAATTGAATAAAATTCAAAAAAAAGTAGTTATTTACTTACTTGTAGTCGCGGGAAGTGTAGAAACTGGAGAAAATATGAATATCAAAGTGCCCGGTGGGTAGAAAATGCGAAAATATGAAGAAATCGCGAAAAAATAAGGAGAAAAGCTTTAAAAACCGCTAAAAAACGCTAAGAAACCGTTTGAGAGAAGAAATGAAAGGGACAGCAACGTTTAAACCGTCTGTCACTCGCCCTTATATAGAAATTCTTGACCGACGGGCAGGGCGTCTGTACAAGTGACCGACGGGCTGGCCGTCTGTCATGCAATAAATGCGAGTTAATGCGTGTGATGAATGCAATGCTGACGTATGCATCTGCTAGGTGGATCTATACCGACGGTCAGGCCGTCTCTGTGGGGAGGCGGGCAGGCCGTCCCTGTGTAAAGGCGGTTAGGCCGTCCCTGTGAAGAGACGGGCAGGCCGTCGGTGACGCTTGCCTATAAAATCTTGCAAAATTTTTGTCTCTTCATTTTCCCACATCTTGAGTCCTTCATTTTTCTCAAAATGTCCTCTCCTCTTGCCCAAAGGATGCACCGTATTTTAGATGACAAACACACTTGGGGAGAAGGCGCCCTTTCCTCTTTGTCTGGGCTGAAATATCTGTGCCGGGTGAAAATCGACCAGAACCTCCTCCTGGCAGCGACCCACTTCTGGAACCCCCGGTTCCATGTTTTCCAATTCACCTATCAGGAACTGTGCCCTTTGCCTAAAGAGTTAGCTTCCATTCTGGGAGCACGGTTCCCTCCTAGCGCTCTGCCTTGCGTCCCCCGCTGTGGCCTATTCCAGACCCGGGACGTAGCCCTGGCCCTGGGCATATCTTCTTCGGAGGCCAACCGGCTGATTCCTCCGAGCTCTTCCTTTTCTTTGGAGCCACTGATCGAGGCTCTGGATCGGTTCACTGACATCCCCACATATCGGGTAAGCATCACATTCTTATTCTGCATGGTGAACTTCCTTACTGTTGCTCCGGGAGATTTGACCGGTGACTCTCGTCTGTTCGGAGTCCTGAGCGACTTTCATCTGGGACTGTCACCCCTACCACTTGTCCTAGCTGAAACTATCCTGGGTTTGGACGCTGTGAGCTCTGGGTCCACTACAAACTTTGCCGGCAGCCCCTTATTACTCCAGGTACGTCATTACTTTAAAGGTAGTGCGTCCCTTATGGATTTTCACACTAGCTTTTCTTAGCAGGAGGTGCGTCCTTTCGGATTTTCACACAACCCTGTGCCTTATTTTTGCCTGAAGTAAACCCTACTTACCCCAGTGGCTTTTTTTTTTTTTAGATCTGGCTACAGGAGAAACTGAAGATGCTGTCTGAACCACCCCCTCGCGTTACTCACCAGTACTCGCCGAGCCATTTCTTGCCTTGCCGACGACTTCATGGGTGTGTCACTGCTGGTGAAGGCATTACCAGATTTGGCGAGCTGTCAGATGACGATATCAGTTTTACATCCGCCTGGCTCCCGCTGTCTCATGCGGTCACCGATGGACCATCGGGTTGTGTTCCCCTCTGCGGCCTCCGTCAGGCCACCTTCTGCATCACCTCTCGATGTAAACGACAGCTCGGGATGACCCAGGATATAGTGAGGTTCCCCTGTCCTTCCGAGGAGGAGATCTCTCGACCGCGTTTGCCTCTCGGTACTGTAGACACCGGGTCCTGAGTAAGCCTAGATCGAAGTTACCCAATGATGATAATTGCCTTCACAGGCTTAAAAGGTTAAAAGTGATGGTTTTCTCGTCAAATTTGCATTTTAGAGTGAAAAACTAAAAAATAATAAAAAAATATTTAAAAAATTAATTTTAAAAAATGGGGGCTTAAAATTATGGTGTTTTTAGTTAATTTAAAATAGAAAAAAATAAAAAAAAATAATAAAAAAAAAATAAAATAAATAGAAAAAATTTTCGGACCGCGAGTGTCGGGCGCGGCAGCGCGCAGGCGCGCTGGCGCCCAGCTCGCATGCGCTGGCGCCCAGCTCGCGGGCGCCAGGCGCCCAGCACGCCGACGCCCAGGCGCCCAGCGCGCTGGGCGGGATTTGGCGACGCGCGGCGTCGCCAATGGCGCGCGTCGCTAAAGAGCGACGCGCAGCGTTGCGCGCTGCGCGCCGCACCGCGTGCCTCTGCGCGCGATTCCCGCCCGAGCGCTGCGCACGGCTCTCGCCTGGTCGCCGCATGAGTGCCCGTCGCTCTATAGCGACGGGCGGCGTCCCTCTGGCGACGGGCTTCCGGCCGTCGGTACAGGGTCTGATGCCCTATTTCCCCTTTTTCAGCCTTTTTTCCGATTTTTTCACCCAAAAATCCGTTTTTATCCCAAAATTAAGGGTTTTTGACTTCAAATAAAATTCCAAAATATTTTTTATAGATTATTAATTAATAAAACTTGATTTTATCCCCAAAAATAGAGGAATTTGAATAAAATTAGGTTTGTTTTCCTTAATTAAATTAGGGCATCATTTTCTATTCTTTAAAATAGTTTAGGATGAAAAATTAAAGGGGGGCCTCCACTACTTTTTGAGATCAGAATTTCCAGAATTCATCATCTTCTATTTTCTCTTCAAAATTTCATTTTTCTTTTTTTAATTAATAAGGTTTAATTGAAATTGAAAGATCAATTTTCAATTGTTAATTATTCCAATTAATTTCTTGGTTTTCTCTTCATAAACACAAGAAATTAATCATCATTTTGACATCAATTTCTTTTTAATCTTAAGCATACAAATCAATTCCTTTGTTTTTCTCCATAAACAAAGAGAATTAATTTTATTGCTAATTTTATTCTTTCAAGCAATCTTCCGGAAAATCATCACTTTTCCTTCATCAAATCCAATATTCTGAGGGTAAATATTCTTGGCTCCATTTCTATTTCATTTCTATTTTATTTTATTTATTCATATCCATTTTATTATTTTTATTGATTTATTTATTGTTTTCATCTATTCATTTGTTGTATTGATTTTATATTTGTTCCATTTAATTGTTTATATATGATTTGATTTTTATTCATGTGAATATTGTTTTTTTTTAATTCCTAACATGTAAATAATTTATTTTGATTCCTCATTATTTTTAACATGCAAATAATTAATTAATTTAAATTAATCTTTTTGCCATGTAAATAGTTTGTATTAATTATGAACACATCAATTAACCTTGTTACATATCATTATTATTTTCATCATTCCTTTGTTTATTAATTTTTATCATTGTTACATGATTTTATTATCATTTGTTTATTTATTCATTCATTATTTTTCACTTATCATCATTTATTTTCATCATGTGTATATTTTCATGTACTAATTAATTAACATGTTTTATTTTATTTTCATCACATCATTTAATCATTTATCATATATAATCCATGTTTCTCATTTTATTTTGGTTTGTTAATATTTTTTATTCCATTATCATTCTTTTCATATCATCTTATTTTATTTTAATTTGTTATTCATTATGTTGTATATTTAATTGATTGAATTGATTTAATCACTAACATTATTTATTTGTATTTGTTTGTATGTCTAAACTCATTTTTTTCCGCTTGGGCATTTTTGCGAGCACATCGGGAGGTCCAAAAAGGCTCATTTGGTTCATATATTTATTTTCTTTATTTGTAATATTTTATTTAATTTTTCCATATAACTTTCTTGTAAAATTCTTTATTTAGGCTCGCTAAAAAGAAAATCACAAAAACATCTTTATTAATTAACTTGACATTTTTTTCTAAATAAAAATGGGACCAATGTCCTAGTTTTTCATACCCAAATAAATCATCACATCAAAATTGTTTCATAATAAATATGCATGCGAGGACCAATGTTCTCACTATTAAATGAATAACCCGTTTTATGTATGCTTCGCACATTTACAAGAGGGAGTTGTATTCTGCTCCTTGTATTATTGTAATTTATCGCTTTCGATATTTATTTTGCTCATTTACCGCTTTCAAAATGTGAATAAATGCGCCTTTCAATTAATTGCATCGTGTGGAGAGAGAGCGAATCAATGGTATTAAAATTTGATCATAAAATAATCGAGGTAGAAATAGATGAGAAATCCCGGACCCAGCTCTGGTCTTTGGGCTCAAAAAGGCTAGAGGTCTACCCTCCAAGACACCTTTTTGTGCCACGAGACTTTAGCGCTAATCCTAGGCTCCTTAGGGCGAGAGGTTTACCTTCCAAGACCCCTCTGGCTGGCCCAAAATGGATACCAAGCGCAGTCTTAGGCTCTCCGAGGCGAGAGTAACTTTCCCAATGTTTTATTGGGTGGCGACTCCATGATACCTCCTTGTTGCCCAACATAGACGCACTTGCGATTTATCGCAAGATGCCAACGGACCCGCAAATGCCCCGATCGCCCACGTGCGGGCGGTCCGAAAGGGCGGCGCTCGGGATCCGGCGCGCGTCACAGTGGCGACTCCACTGGGGACGTTTATGGTTCGAGATTTCGATTCGAAAATACCTCTTTTAACATTTATGATTAAAATTTAATTCATAAATTCACCTTCTCTCAAATTTGCATTTGCATATCATTAGAGCCTTAGAATACGCTAGTTTGGTCCCTCTTCTAGCCCCGGTGCGTTCCTGAAGCACCTCCTCATTTTCACTCAATTTGGGGAAGTGTTAAGGATAATCACCAGCCCAAGCCACGTACCTTAATGGTATATCAAAATGGTGACCCGATCGGTCGTTACGCTCGTGATGAGCTAGACCCGTCGGCAGGGATCATGCTTGGGTAGCCTTAAAGTAACATCTCCCTTGTCCAAAGCTCATATAATGGCCATAGCTACTTTCCACAGGTGATATGAACCATAATTCCATGCTTGCTGTATGGACCCTCATGTATTGGGTGAGTCCAGATGTCTCGCTTGGTAACCTAGCCAAAGGCTTCCATGCCCCGGTAGGGCCATGTCGAAATTTGTGGAACGTCTAAATACATGACGATCACTATCCATCCGCTTGTACATTAGTATAGGAGTGTTATGCTGTCGGTTTTTCACCGCGCACCATACGTGTCCATTGGGTTCCCCGTTAACCCATGGATCAAGCCCACCTAGGAAAGAGACCGCATTACCACGTGTGTGAGAGATATGAGGTTGGAAGGATCTATCTACTTGCATGAGTTTGTCTATGTTGCATAGCACGATCATGCATCTTACATGTCATTCATGCATCATCTTAACAGGTATTTTTTGCAGCCATTATAGATTTGTCCAGGTGGTCTAAAGGTCTTGACAGGTGATTAATTAGCAATTTATTTTCTTTCTGAGGATCAGAATACGTGGGCTCAGAGAACGACAAGTCGTCATCTTTTACAACATTTGATAGAAAGTAACATGACCAACCCATCAGGAAGACCGGGTGCAACCCATGCCCTCATTATTGATGAAATGGATAGGAGGGCACAAGACTTAGAGAGCAGGCTGAAAGAATTTGAAGCCAGGTTGAAGACTATAAAGGAAGACTTGGCTGCCACAATGACACCGTCTACCAAGGCACAGCATACTGATTTTTCCATGCCACAGAGCAAACAGGGTCTAGCTGCAATAGCATACATGCCAAGAATCGGGTTCAGAGGAAAGATGCCTTGTGTTCTGCAGTCAAGGAAAAAAGACAAAGGACATGTTTGTAATGAGGGGTTTAAGATGACGACACAGGGTGACCCCAAGAAAAGAATGGACATTCTCGAGGAGGCAATTCAGCGATCCAAACGTGCTACTGCCCAAGCTGCCAACAAGAAACTCGCCTTGATTACGATAAATTCAGAGAGGAAAAGTGGTCTATGCAGAAGTGACAATACCGTCGGCATTCAAAAGATCAAAAAAATGCCGGTGGTTGGAGTGGCCCAGAAATATTGCTTTGGTTTTGACGGATCTTTCCCTCAGAGGACGTCAACTAAGCCAACTATGGGTTATGGGATAATGGATTCTCATCAGTACCCCACAGGTCTATTTAATGACTGGAAAATCCCGAGGAAGCAAGTCCAAGATCTTGAGCCATCTAGAATTATTGAAGGGTGCCTAAGTCAGTGCAATAGCAGCCGAATAAGTGGTGGAGACATGAAGATGCCAGCTAGGGAGGTGACCCGAAATGACTGCATCGTCTTAGAAAAGCCTTTGTCAAAGCATTTTGCCTATTTTGTTAAGCAAGGGAAGTTGCAATCAAAACGAGCTAGACCCTATAAAAGCCAAGGGCGTCCAGGTCATCGGGTAGGTCAATATTGCATCTATCATCAGCAGGCTGGACATGACACTAATGAATGCCGAGCTTTGAGGGAGCGGGTTCAAGGCCTCATCGACAAGGAGTCAAAGGAAGGAAGGATGGGCCCCGAAGTTAATTAGAGACCATTGGCAACAACACCTGCGTTGGCAGAAAGAGGAAGATGATAGTTTAGACTCTCTTTCTTAGTTCTGAACTTGTTTTTAATATTAATGACGTTTTCTAGTTTTATTAGTGAATCAAACAATTTCCTTCATTTGTGTGATGTTTTTAACGATTTCATTACACATGATCATAATTCATTTATATTTGACATTGGCTCAATTGATGCTACTCTATTTATTCTTGGAACCTCAAAAATCTTGATGGCATCTGACATAACTTTTGAAGAGTGAGAAAATTTGAGAGAATTAAAACAAGATACGAAAAAGTCTTTGCCTGGACCCATGAAGATGTGCTTATGAAGCTGTCGAAAATGCTATGCTAAACATATCCTAATCATGGACAGATGACACAAGAAGCTCAGAAGATTCAAGCTGAAATAGGTAGAAATGGCTGAAAGTGGAGATCCGTCAGTAGGAACAGGACCAAAATTCATACTGAAATGCAATGCCCGACTTGATGGAACAACAATAACCCCAATGGTTAAGATGAAAGGTGCAAGCATGTGTAAAACTTCAAGAT
This sequence comes from Excoecaria cochinchinensis, assembly GCA_947683425.1. Classification (NCBI taxonomy): domain Eukaryota; kingdom Viridiplantae; phylum Streptophyta; class Magnoliopsida; order Malpighiales; family Euphorbiaceae; genus Excoecaria; species Excoecaria cochinchinensis. The sequence goes on from CANTUQ010000149.1 coordinate 4,888,629, forward strand.
TTGAGCAAAGCTTATTGGGGAGCGAAAAATATATAAAAAAAATTGTCAAAAGAAAAAGGAAAAGAAAAAAAAGAAGAACAAACAAAAGAAAAAATAATATATAAAAAAAAAAAAAACAAAAAAAAAAAACAAAAAAAAAAACAAAAAAAAAAGAGAGGGAGAAGAAAAGAGAGAATTGATCAGGGGGTAAGCGAATGCTATTTGGAGGCAAGGTCTCCTCAAATCTCGTTGATTTACACATGCTTGTATTTTGCCTTTTTTCTTGATGACCAAAAAGGACCACGAAGATTGTATCGACTTGCAATAGGTACAGGTTGCTCGAGCTTGGAAGAAGACATCACAGGAAAGGTGTTCCTTACAATCCCAACGAATAGGGTCATGCCAAGGCAGCCTCCTACTCTACACATGGGTCAAGTGCGAAAGAGCAATTCATGGTTAAAGTTAGGAAACTGCTCCAGAGGTGACATTAAGGACCACAAGTCCTCTCTGTGTTTCCCTCAAGCTAATGGGGCAAGAGAGGCTGCTAACAAGGAGATCTCAACCAAGTAGATCCAAAACTACAAAGGTTGGACAGAGAAGCTGTCTTTCCCATTCCCAGGCAAGAGAATCACCATTATAACCTCTAAAAAATTCACCTTTTATAAGGGGGGCAGAGGCAGTATATCCGAGCGTGGTAGAGATCAAATCTTTAAGCACAATCATGGAAGCCTAAATTTTTAGAAGTCAGCTAGTGCAACAATGGCATCAGCAGTTAAACACATCAGACAAGGATAGATCAAGAGATCATCCAGGAAGGAAGCCAAAAAGCCACCGTGAAAAGAGGGAGATTCTATCTTTCAGCAAATGAGTATAATGCGGCAAGTTCAAGCCGATATGAGAAGGCTCCGTTGTTTTTCAGAGACGGTTATCCAGGATAGCAATGACAGAAGTGGTGAAGATGATCAGTATTAGTAGACTCAAAAATGGGTCCATGGCTAAAGACTTAAAAATCAAAAGAAGGGAATAAAAGCCCGCGGGTCGAAAACCGAAAAAGGCGGCCTTGCTAAAATTGGGCGCCTCGTCAGGGTGAAAACCGAAAAAAGGCATCCTGGTCAAAAATTAGAGGCTTGAGAGAAAATATCCAATCAAGAAAACCCGAGAGGGCTGATTGGTAACAGGAGTTGATGCTATCAAGATTTGGCTCTATGAATGAATGCAGTTTGACATTTTCGAATCAGTGTTAAATGGTGATTACGTATATTGAAATTGTATTGAAACAAGCACAATGTTGTGAAATGAAATAAAACTAAATCCATTCATTGATATTATTTCCTAGTTCTGTTCTAAAAAGGAAGATATTGCTTAAAGTCTATACAAATCTGAACTAGTCCTTACTACGGCTCTCGCCGGCCAGGTGCCTTAGTGGCCAAGTCCTATTATCAATTGCAGGGCTAGGTGTCCATTTTCTATATATACGCTGGTTAAAGTTACAGAATGACTCCCAAAAAAAAAAGAGGCATAGTAGTTTTTCTAGAAGTCCAGTCCAATAATATGGAGAAGCAAAGGCTAAAGACAAGGCTTCACCTCGAAAGGATAGGGAACGTCTCACTACATCGTTAATCCCTCTAAGTTATCAAGCACAATAGATGGTTTCCAAGAACCAGATCCCTATCTGCTACTTCACCCAATCTAGCAACACATTTATCAAGATATGCCATACAATGCAACCGATGCTAAAGAGAAAATGTCTCAGAGAATAACTGCTGATTACCCTAAGAAGGGGCTTTAATGGTAGCTCCAACTTTTCCTGCAGCTGTAAAAAAAAAAAAAAAAAAAAAAAAAAAAGGCCGTTAGAGATGAAAACCGTAACTGGCTCTCTAAACAAAAGTTAGGCCAAAGGGCAGGGTGAAAACCTGGAAACAGGCAGTCTGCTCTAAAAAAAAAAACAAAATGAACAAAAGCCGCTGGATTGGGTTGGATCCATTCCAGGCAAAAATTAGGCAAAGGGTTGTGTGAAAATCCCATAAGGGACGCATTTCCCGCAAAGAAAAGCTAGTGTGAAAATCCACAAGGGACGCACTACCTTTAAAACAATGACGTTCAATGCCTGGAGCGATAAGGCGGCGCTATTTCGGATGATCTTCTTTCAATCATATAACATACAACACAGAACATGAAACAGAATCCCGGGTAAATGATTATTGACCAGGGGGGCAAGGATATATACCAGACGTCTCTTTCAGAAAACTTATCGACGATCTTCAGGTTTCAGGGGGCATTGTAGAGCAGGAAGGCTACAACCTCAGCGAACCATGGACCACCTAGGGCACAGTCTATACATTGTTGCAAGCATTTGCATTCCATATCATGCACACGTGATTTCTTGTATATTCCTATGCATACAATCTTGCAGGAGAAATCGGCGGGGAACACCAACAAAAGCCGAGTGACGACACCAGTCCAAACATCTAAAGGAGCACAGTTCCAAAATTCACAGCGGTTAGCACGATGGCGGCACTACCCACAAGAGGTTAGCACGACCACGACATTACCAATTCACAGCGGTTAGCACGATGGCGGCACTACCCACAAGAGGTTAGCACGACCACGGCATTACCAATTCACAGCGGTTAGCACGATGGCGGCACAACCCACAAGAAGTTGGCACGACCACGGCACTACCAATTCACAGCGGTTAGCACGATGGCGGCACAACCCACAAGAGGTTGGCACGACCACGGCACTACCACCAATTCACAGAGGTTAGCACGACCACGGCATTACCAATTCACAGCGGTTAGCACGATGGCGGCACTACCCACAAGAGGTTAGCACGACCACGGCATTACCAATTCACAGCGGTTAGCACGATGGCGGCACAACCCACAAGAAGTTGGCACGACCACGGCACTACCAATTCACAGCGGTTAGCACGATGGCGGCACAACCCACAAGAGGTTGGCACGACCACGGCACTACCACCAATTCACAGCGGTTAGCACGATGGCGGCACAACCCACAAGAGGTTGGCACGACCACGGCACTACCACAAATTCACAGCGGTTAGCACGATGGCGGCACAACCCACAAGAGGTTGGCACGACCACGGCACTACCACAAATTCACAGCGGTTAGCACGATGGCGGCACAACCCACAAGAAGTTGGCACGACCACGGCACTACCACAAATTCACAGCGGTTAGCACGATGGCGGCACAACCCACAAGAGGTTGGCACGACCACGGCACTACCAATTCACAGCGGTTAGCACGATGGCGGCACAACCCACAAGAGGTTGGCACGACCACGGCACTACCACAAATTCACAGCGGTTAGCACGATGGCGGCACAACCCACAAGAGGTTGGCACGACCACGGCACTACCACAAATTCACAGCGGTTAGCACGATGGCGGCACAACCCACAAGAAGTTGGCACGACCACGGCACTACCACAAATTCACAGCGGTTAGCACGATGGCGGCACAACCCACAAGAGGTTGGCACGACCACGGCACTACCACAAATTCACAGCGGTTAGCACGACGGCGGCACAACCCACAAGAGGTTGGCACGACCACGGCACTACCAATTCACAGCGGTTAGCACGAGGGCGGCACTACCCACAAGAGGTTAGCACGACCACAGCATTACCAGCTACAACCAAAAGACAGCAACAGCTATCATTACAATTCCATCAAGCAGGAAGATCGACGCCTCAGGTACGCGTCTCTTGCCTTTTCTTCTTTGAGTTTAGGCTCACCTAGACACTAGTGTACTAGATTCCCCTAAACTGGGGGCAACTGTAGACACCGGGTCCTGAGTAAGCCTAGATCGAAGTTACCCAATGATGATAATTGCCTTCACAGGCTTAAAAGGTTAAAAGTGATGATTTTCTCGTCAAATTTGCATTTTAGAGTGAAAAACTAAAAAATAATAAAAAAATATTTAAAAAATTAATTTTAAAAAATGGGGGCTTAAAATTATGGTGTTTTTAGTTAATTTAAAATAGAAAAAAATAAAAAAAAATAATAAAAAAAAAATAAAATAAATAGAAAAAATTTTCGGACCGCGAGTGTCGGGCGCGGCAGCGCGCAGGCGCGCTGGCGCCCAGCTCGCATGCGCTGGCGCCCAGCTCGCGGGCGCCAGGCGCCCAGCACGCCGACGCCCAGGCGCCCAGCGCGCTGGGCGGGATTTGGCGACGCGCGGCGTCGCCAATGGCGCGCGTCGCTAAAGAGCGACGCGCAGCGTTGCGCGCTGCGCGCCGCACCGCGCGCCTCTGCGCGCGATTCCCGCCCGAGCGCTGCGCACGGCTCTCGCCTGGTCGCCGCATGAGTGCCCGTCGCTCTATAGCGACGGGCGGCGTCCCTCTGGCGACGGGCTTCCGGCCGTCGGTACAGGGTCTGATGCCCTATTTCCCCTTTTTCAGCCTTTTTTCCGATTTTTTCACCCAAAAATCCGTTTTTATCCCAAAATTAAGGGTTTTTGACTTCAAATAAAATTCCAAAATATTTTTTATAGATTATTAATTAATAAAACTTGATTTTATCCCCAAAAATAGAGGAATTTGAATAAAATTAGGTTTGTTTTCCTTAATTAAATTAGGGCATCATTTTCTATTCTTTAAAATAGTTTAGGATGAAAAATTAAAGGGGGGCCTCCACTACTTTTTGAGATCAGAATTTCCAGAATTCATCATCTTCTATTTTCTCTTCAAAATTTCATTTTTCTTTTTTTAATTAATAAGGTTTAATTGAAATTGAAAGATCAATTTTCAATTGTTAATTATTCCAATTAATTTCTTGGTTTTCTCTTCATAAACACAAGAAATTAATCATCATTTTGACATCAATTTCTTTTTAATCTTAAGCATACAAATCAATTCCTTTGTTTTTCTCCATAAACAAAGAGAATTAATTTTATTGCTAATTTTATTCTTTCAAGCAATCTTCCGGAAAATCATCACTTTTCCTTCATCAAATCCAATATTCTGAGGGTAAATATTCTTGGCTCCATTTCTATTTCATTTCTATTTTATTTTATTTATTCATATCCATTTTATTATTTTTATTGATTTATTTATTGTTTTCATCTATTCATTTGTTGTATTGATTTTATATTTGTTCCATTTAATTGTTTATATATGATTTGATTTTTATTCATGTGAATATTGTTTTTTTTTAATTCCTAACATGTAAATAATTTATTTTGATTCCTCATTATTTTTAACATGCAAATAATTAATTAATTTAAATTAATCTTTTTGCCATGTAAATAGTTTGTATTAATTATGAACACATCAATTAACCTTGTTACATATCATTATTATTTTCATCATTCCTTTGTTTATTAATTTTTATCATTGTTACATGATTTTATTATCATTTGTTTATTTATTCATTCATTATTTTTCACTTATCATCATTTATTTTCATCATGTGTATATTTTCATGTACTAATTAATTAACATGTTTTATTTTATTTTCATCACATCATTTAATCATTTATCATATATAATCCATGTTTCTCATTTTATTTTGGTTTGTTAATATTTTTTATTCCATTATCATTCTTTTCATATCATCTTATTTTATTTTAATTTGTTATTCATTATGTTGTATATTTAATTGATTGAATTGATTTAATCACTAACATTATTTATTTGTATTTGTTTGTATGTCTAAACTCATTTTTTTCCGCTTGGGCATTTTTGCGAGCACATCGGGAGGTCCAAAAAGGCTCATTTGGTTCATATATTTATTTTCTTTATTTGTAATATTTTATTTAATTTTGCCATATAACTTTCTTGTAAAATTCTTTATTTAGGCTCGCTAAAAAGAAAATCACAAAAACATCTTTATTAATTAACTTGACATTTTTTTCTAAATAAAAATGGGACCAATGTCCTAGTTTTTCATACCCAAATAAATCATCACATCAAAATTGTTTCATAATAAATATGCATGCGAGGACCAATGTTCTCACTATTAAATGAATAACCCATTTTATGTATGCTTCGCACATTTACAAGAGGGAGTTGTATTCTGCTCCTTGTATTATTGTAATTTATCGCTTTCGATATTTATTTTGCTCATTTACCGCTTTCAAAATGTGAATAAATGCGCCTTTCAATTAATTGCATCGTGTGGAGAGAGAGCGAATCAATGGTATTAAAATTTGATCATAAAATAATCGAGGTAGAAATAGATGAGAAATCCCGGACCCAGCTCTGGTCTTTGGGCTCAAAAAGGCTAGAGGTCTACCCTCCAAGACACCTTTTTGTGCCACGAGACTTTAGCGCTAATCCTAGGCTCCTTAGGGCGAGAGGTTTACCTTCCAAGACCCCTCTGGCTGGCCCAAAATGGATACCAAGCGCAGTCTTAGGCTCTCCGAGGCGAGAGTAACTTTCCCAATGTTTTATTGGGTGGCGACTCCATGATACCTCCTTGTTGCCCAACATAGACGCACTTGCGATTTATCGCAAGATGCCAACGGACCCGCAAATGCCCCGATCGCCCACGTGCGGGCGGTCCGAAAGGGCGGCGCTCGGGATCCGGCGCGCGTCACAGGTACCATGAGCTGTGGGGTAGATTACCTGTGAAGACCGTCATCCCGAGGTTTGGCAACCATTCTGCATCTTCGACTAGCGAGTACAAGAAGTGGATCCTTAGTCCAGCCTCTGATAACAGGACCCGAGGGCTCAAGCATTTGATTGGCGAGAACAGCAGCAGGACTTAGCCTAGCCTATACGTGTATTTCTTTTGGTGCTACATTTCTTTTTAATGCAGAACTAGAAAATGACGAAAGTGAAAAGAATAATATTCATCCCTTTTCACGAGTTTTGTGTACATTTCCATATAATTTCAGCATACATGATCAGTTTTGGCATTTACTCAACTGCTTACGCGCCATCAATACATGAAACCAAATTTTAACAGCATCAACTCCTGTTACCAATCGGCCCTCTCGGGTTTTCACGATCGGACATTTTCTCTCATGCCTCTAATTTTTGCACAGGATGCCTTTTTTTCGGTTTTCACCCTGTCGAGGCGCCCAATTTTAGCATAGCTGCCTTTTTTCGGTTTTCGACTTGCGGGGCATTTTATTCTCTTCTTTTTATTTTGGTCTTTAGCCATGGAACCTTTTGAGTCTGTCGACATTGATCGGTTCTTTGAATTCGTTCCCGTCGCTATCTGACAAGATTGCAGCCCCTTTGGACAGCAGCTTCTTAAGGATATACGGCCCTTCCCAGGTAGGTCTGAATTTCCCCCTGATGTCTGGTATCTCTGGCCTCATCTGTTTGAACACCAAGTCCCCTTCTTTCAGCGGGTGCTTCCTTACTTTCTTTCCGAAAGTTCTCGCTAATCTCTTCTGGTATATCTGATTATGATAATAAGCTTTCAGCCTACTCTCATCCAGTAAGTTCAAGTGCTGCAACCTCTGCTGCGCCCATTCGGCTTCTGGGATTTGGGCCTCCATGACCACCCTTAGTGATTTAAGTTCTATCTCTACTGGCAATATTGCTTCTGTTCCGTATACCAGGGAAAACGGTGTAGCGCCTGTAGATGATCTTACCGTCGTTCTGTATCCCCACAGGGCAAAGGGTAACTTTTCAGCCCAGTCCTTGTAGGTTTGGACCATCTTGGACAGGATCTTCTTCACATTCTTATTGGCGGCTTCTACTGCTCCATTCGCTTGCGGTCGGTAGGGAGAGGATTTATGATGCTCAACACCATATTTCTCGAGAAGTTTTCTGGTTTCTCCCATGAACTGCACCCCATTATCAGACACTATGTGATGAGGGAGGCCATATCTGCAGATCAAATTCCTCTCTATGAACTTGGCCATGTCCGTTGCGTCAATTTTCTTGAAGGATTCTGCCTCGACCCATTTGGTGAAATAGTCGATTGCGACTATGATGTATTTGTGCCCATTGGACGCCGTAGGGCGAATCTCTCCAATGATATCTATTCCCCAAGCAGCAAACGGCCAAGGTGATGTCAGGTTATGTAGTTCCGATACCGGCAGGTGTCTCAAGTCTGCGTACTATTGGCACAACTGACATTGTTTGACATACTTCGAGCAATCAGTGTCTATCGTAAGCCAATAAAAGCCTTGTCTCATGATCTTCTTGGCCAAGGTCAAACCATTCATGTGGGCCCCACAAACCCCTGCATGGGTTCCCTCCATTATCTTGCGCGCTTCTCTTTCATTCAAGCACCTGAGCTGGATCCCATCTGACCGTCTTTTGTACAACACCCCCTCTAAGGATATGAACTGAGTAGATAACTTACGTATCATCCTCTGGTCTTTTTCAGTGGCTTCTTCTGGAAATTTATCGTTTTCCAAGTAATTCATAATATCAAAGTACCATGGCTTCCCATCTGATGCCTCTACCTCCATTACTGGCTCGGTTTCAAAACTAGGCTTATCAGAGCTCGAAATTAGCACCGATTTCATGGCCACTCCTTCAGGGTTATCCCACATTGACACTAAAGTTGCCAACGCATCAGCCAAACGGTTCTCATCTCTGGGCACAAAGTGGAAAGTGCAAGTCTCAAACTGCCCACACATCCCTTTCAGATATTGAACATAGGGGACCAGTCGTTCTTCTTTAACAGTCCACTCACCTCGGATCTAGTTTATTACTAAGGACGAGTCACCAAATACCTCTACGTTCCTTGCCCCCAACACAACTAGAGCTTCTAACCCGAAGGTGCATGCTTCGTATTCAGTTTCATTGTTGGTTGCTTTGTATCTCAGCTTCTTAGCAAGAGGAAGTTTTTCATTGTCTGGGGTTGTCAAGATGATTCCGACTCCGGCTCCCCTGTTATTCACTGCCCCGTCAAAGTGCAACTGCCATCCTTGAACAGAAATCGTGCCTATGCTCTCATCAGGAAAGGTAAACTCGGGGGTGTCCCCTTGGATAGGATGTTCAGCAAGAAATTCGGCTACAGCTCGCCCCTTAATAGTCTTGCGGGTGATGTATTGCACATCGAACTCTTATAGCAAGAGCAACCACCTCCCCATCTTTCCAAGCAAAGACGGCGCCTCCTGCAAATATCTTAATGGATTTTGCTTGGCTACTGCCTGAACTTTGTATGAGTGGAAGTAATGTCTCAGCTTCTTTGATGCCCAAATCACTGCGAGGCAGATCTTCTCCACTTCAGCATATTTTATTTCATAAGGCAAGAACTTCTTACTGAGGTAGTAAATTGCAAACTCCACCCCAAATTCATCCTCTTGAGCCATCATGGCGCCCACTGAACCGTCTTCTACTGCCAGGTACAGAATAAGCGATTTGACAGGTTGCGGAGGCCTTAGCACTGGCGAATTTAACAGATATTCCCTGATATTATCAAAGGCTCTTTGGCAGTCTTCGTTCCAGACTACGGGCTGATTCTTTCTAAGCAGCTTGAAAACAGGTTCGCATATCGAAGTGAGCTTGACAATAAACCGGCTAACATACTGCAGCTTGCCCAGGAAACTCCTTACATCCTTCTCTTTTTGTGGCACAGGCATCTCTCTGATAGCTTTCACCTTATCTGGGTCGATTTCTATCCCCCTCTGGCTGACGCTATGTCCCAACAGCTTTCCTGAAGTCACTCCGAAAATGCACTTCTTGGGGTTAAGTCGCAGATTATACTTATCGATCCTGGTGAAGAACTTCTCTAAAGCTTCAAAGTGTCCCTCTCGGGTGGCTGACTTGACCATCATGTCATCGACATACACCTCCACTTCTTTATGAATCAGGTCACTTAAGATCTTAGTCGCCATCCTCTGGTATGTGGTCCCTGCATTCTTCAGGCCGAAAGGCATGACCCGATAGGCATAGGTGCCCCACTCTGTGATAAAAGCAGTTTTAACCCGGTCAGCTATCTTGTTCAGGATGGTTGTAGCCCACATAACCGTCCCCAAAACTGTACATCGCGCAGTTGGCGGCACTGTCTATCAATACATCAATATGGGGCAGTGGAAAATCATCTTTAGAGCAGGCTTTGTTAAGATCTCGATAATCCGCACACACCCTGACCTTTCCGTTCTTCTTTGCTATAGGGACCACATTGGCCAGCCATGTAGGATACTGGACTTCCACGAGGAACTTGGCTTCAATCTGCTGTCGAATTTCCTCCTTAACCTTGTCAGCCCATTCTGGTCTTAGCCTTCTTAACTTCTGCTTCACAGGCTTGCAATCTGGGTAAGTCGGGATGGCATGCTCCGCCACGTCCCAGTCAATCCCCGGCATGTCCTCGTAGGTCCAGGCAAAGACTTTTTCATGTTTTCTTATTATTCTCTCAAAATTTTTTCTCTCCTCAGGAGTTATGTTTGATGCTATTAGAATTTCTCTCGGATTTTCCGAGGTTCCAAGATAAAAAGGCGTTGTGCCAGCGGAGTCAATGTCAAAAATTGATGGAATATGATCATGTTCATGCATGTTGAAATCATTAGAAACATCGCACAAATAAGTGAAATTGTTTATCTTATTAATGATATTATAGTTATCATTTACATCATAAAAGAGTTCCGGAATAAAAAGACAATCTAGGCTAGAGTCTTCTTCCGCCGCTCCCGAAGTTGATGCTGTTGCAGCTTGCTCATTAACTTTCTGATTTAGCAGAGGCCCCTCAGGCGCGTCGGGGGAAATCATCAAGTTTTCAACTTTCAGCTCTAATTCTGCTATCTTCTCTTTCCCTTTTAGCCTGGCAGCTACCATCTTTTCAGTAACGACCTCCTCAAGCTCGCACTTGTCCCAAGTGATACCCTGAGTCATGACTTCCTCATCCCAAAAGTCTTCAGCAGTCTTGACGAACCCGACGTGCCAGTCATATACATCATTAAAGATCTCAAAGCCAGGGACAATCCTCCCATCTACCCATTGTGGCTCATCTTCACCAGTATACGCACAAACTGAGGATGCTGGCACAAAGTTCTCTGAAATGTGGGGGATCTTGTCTGTCACTCTCTTCTTGCCGAAGCCACCTCTATACCCCAGGCCTTTCCGGTTCTTCTGCCCTCGAGTGGTGATCGCAGTCTGTAACCCTTGGGAGTTTCTACCCAATCCAGCCCCGAGAAGATAATGCATCTTCTTCATCATACTAACCACAGCTGGGCTATCCACCGACCCGCGCTCTTCCCTTATCATAGACACATGGAAGCCGCTGCATGGCTGATTGGCAATTTCCAGCGCTGAGACCTGGTTTTCCCTGGCCGCTTTGATAGTCACCACCTCCCCTTCGTGTGGGAACTTTATCATCTGATGCAGTGTGGATGGCACTCCTCCTAATTTATGAAACCAGGGTCTCCCAAGCAAAGCTGAGAAGTTAGCAGGGATGGGCAGAACTACAAATTCAACCTCCACTTCGATAGGTCCTGTCTTGACCAAAGTCTTGAAGGTTCCCGAGGCTTGCCTCCTCGAGCTATCGTAGGTTGTGATAGTCAGATCTGATCCGCTGAGCATGTCCTCGCTTAAACCAAAAGCTTGCAAAGCTATCAAAGGGCACACGTTGATAGAAGACCCGTCGTCCACCATAACGCAAGCAGTGTGCTTACCGCTAATTTGTGCTTTAATGTACAAGGGTCGGTTGTGGTTGCGTCCTTCAACAGGTAGGTCGGCGTCAGAAAAGACCAATCTCTCCTCGGATCCTCCCTTAATTAAACCCAAAAGCTCTGACGGGGAAATAGTGGTGGCGACTGTGGCCTCAACCAAAGCTTCTACTACCTTCTGCTTATGAGAGGGGGATTGCCTCAACAGATCCCAAATGGATATCTGAGCCGCGGTCTTCTTCAATTGCTTAACAATCTGCCCCTCCTCTGGCTCTTTCTCTGCTGATGGCTGTACCTGCTCAGGTAGCTTCGTAATCTCGGGGATCACCCTTCCACTTCTCGTGACAGCGCTTATCTCTCCCTCGTCTCCATCGGAGCCCCACAAATCAAGGTTCAACCCTTCTTCATCCTCGGCTTCTCCACCGCTTTCACTGCTAGACCAGCAATCAAGGGTCGCCACAACTGCTTTCTCCTTTCTATCCTCGGAATCACCAGCAGCGAACTTCTCACTCCCATACAGATCTTGTAGCACGTACCACTCCGGCAGGCTAGATTGGATCATAAACACGGGTGACGGTACGGCATTGTAACCGGGCTTCTTCTCAGTTTCTCTCTTCTCAGGGTCAGAGATCTGCTTGCTATTAATCAAGTCTTGGATAGAGTGCCGGAGCGCCTTGCATTTATCAGTGATATGGCCCGAGTGCTGGTGGAATGCACAGAATTCGTTATCCTTATGTCCTGGTTTCCCTTGTGTCAAAGCTGGCCTAGGAGTTAGAGGGCGCAATTTTCCCTCCTTCATCAACCTCCTCAGGACCCAGGATAATGGTCTTCCCAAGTTCGAAAACTTCCTCTGGGTGGCTACCTCAGTAGCAGACACTTCACCCATTCTTCTAGTGCTGTTACTAGGACCCGCAGGCCTGCTGGTTCCTTGATCGGGGTTAGCCCTTTTGGCGAAATTGTCATTGTTAGCTTTGCGGGTTAAGAACTCTCCTTCTGCTTCGATGGCTATATCTTTGAGAGACTCCCAGTCCTTCAACCCCTTCATTCTCAATCCCTCCTTTAAGTACGGGCTTGCGTTCTTAATGAATAGACGAATCTGATCCTGGGTGTCAAGCTTTCGGCGCATCTCCATTACTCGGTTCCACCATCGGGTAAGATAATCATGGAAAGACTCCCCGGTCTTCTGCTGAAGTAACTCAAGATCTTTCAGAGTCACCTCCATTCTGGTATTACAGTCATACTGCTTCAGAAACTCCTCAGTCAGCAGATCCCAATCTTCTTTAGTGCGATGGTCCAAGCCATGATACCAGTCTATGGCATGAGAGATCAGACTGAGACAAAAGTATTCCACTTTCTGCTTCTTGGACAATGCGGTCCCCTTCATGACCAGAGAATATTGCTTCACGTGTGCGGTGGGGTCAGAAGTACCATCAAACTTCGGCACATCCGGCATTTTGAAATTATAAGGGATCGGGTCCTCTCCGTCCAACTCCCTATCCTCCGGATTCATCCCCCGAGCTCTGCCTATCATACGAGCCATAGCCTCGAACCTCTCTTCCATCTTCTTTAAAATAAAATCATCCGCTTGAGGCGCCTTCCCCTTCTCAGATGCCATGCTCAACCTATCATCCTCGATATCTCTATCGTTATCAATTCTCAACACTGGCCTTCTTTTCAACTCTCCCGAAGCCACTGATCTTAACTCTACCGGCGGCGGCCTAACGGGCTGTTCTCGCCTTTCAACCCTTTCTTCTTCAGGCTCATTCTGTCTCACTGGAGGAGGAGGAGGATTCTGTGGAGCATTCTGCTGTGCCAAGGCAGTCAACATATTCATCATCCTGCCCTCGAATTCCTCAAAACGGTGGCCCACTTCTTCCGCAATCATGGCCCTGGTGGCATCTTCCCCCCTAGGCGAGTTTGCCATCTGAGATACTGTACCACTGATTTCTGATCAGATCTTCGGTAGGCCCTCTCTATCTGACAGCTCAGGAGTAAGAACTCGGATCAGTCGACCGGTTGGTGATCTAGTCCACCTAGGCAGATCTATGATGGCTGCAGGGACAAAAGTTAGAATGATGCATGAAATGTAGGTATAATGCATGATCGTGATATGCAACACTTACAGAGCACAAGCAAGCAAGTAGGTCCTTCCACCCTTATTTCTCCCACACACGTGGTCGTGCAGTCTCTTTCCTAGGTGGGATTAGCCCAAGGGTCAACGAGGGACCCGATGGACGCGTATGGTGCCCGGCGGAAAACCAGCAGCATAACACTCCTATGCTAATGTACAAGCAGATGGACAATGATCGTCACGTATTCGGACGTTCCATAGATTTCGACATGGCCCTACCGGGGCATGATAGCCTTTGGCTAGGTTACCAAGCGAGACATTTGGACTCATCCAATACATGAGGATCCATACAGCAAGCATGAGATTACGGTTCATTTCACCTGTGGAAAGTGACTACAGCCATTACATGAGCTTTGGACAGGGGAGATATTTCTTTGAGGCTACCCAAGCATGATCCCTGCCGACGGGTCTAGCTCATCACGAGCGTAGCGACCGATCGGGTCACCATTTTGATATACCATTGAGGTACGTGGCTCGGGCTGGTGATTATCCTTAACACTTCCCCAAATTGAGTGAAAATGAGGAGGTGCTTCAGGAACGCACCAGGGCTAATAAGAGGAACCAAACTAGCGTATTCTAAGGCTCTAATGATATGCAAATGCAAATTTGAGGGAAAGCGAATTTATGAATTAAATTTTAATCATAAATATTAAAAGAGGTATTTTCGAATTGAAATCTCGAACCATAAACGTCCCCAGTGGAGTCGCCACTGTGACGCGCGCCGGATCCCGATGCGCCGCCCGTTCGACCGCCCGCACGTGGGCGATCGGGGCATTTGCGGGTCCATTGGCATCTCGCGATGAATCGCAAGTGCGTCTATGTTGGGCAACAAGGAGGTATCATGGAGTCGCCACCCAATAGAACATTGGAAAAGTTTCTCTCGCCTCGGAGAGCCTAAGACTGCGCTTGGTATCCATTTTGGGCCAGCTAGAGGGATCATGGAAGGTGAACTCCTCACCCTAAAGAGCCTAGGATTGGCGCTAAAGCCTCGTGACCCAAGAAGTATTTTGGAGGATAACCTCTAACGTCTTGAGCCCAAAGACCAGAGCTGGGTCCGGGATTTCTCATCTATTTCTACCTCAATTAGTTTATGATCAAATTTTAATGTCATTAATTCGCTCTCTCTCCACACTATGCAGTTTGATTAAAAGGCGCATTTATTCACATCTTGAAAGCGATAAATGATCAAATAGACAATGAAAGCAATAGATTACAATAATACAAGGAGCGGAATACAACTCCCTTTTGTAAATGTGCGGATCATGCATAAATCGGGACATTGCTTATCCTGAGGACTTTGGTCCTCGCATGCATCATTATTAAAATTGGATGTTTTCATTGTGATAATTTTTATTGGATAAAAATAGGACATTGGATCCTTGAGTTTCATAAAAACCTCATTTTATTGAATATAAGACATTGAGTCATTTTTATACATCAACGGGATATGAAAGGAGTACATCCATATACATGATCAATAAAAGAAATGAAACAAGAGCATTAGGAAACTAAACCGGACGAGATCCTCCAAACATGGTTGATAGCCGCTCAAGCTCGAGATAATCCAGGAGGACCGATGTACACTCACAGAAAGTTAAGAGATGTTAATATACATAAAATTAACATATAAGAAATCAAAGAGACTGGATAGAGATGAAAAATGATTTAAAAAGATGGGGACATAACCCACCGACGGCCTTTCTTGGTTGACCGACGGGCGTCGGTTCGGTTATCCGATATGCCCGTTTGTCACTCGAGAATGGGCGTCTATAGGTGGGTGACCGACGGGCGTCGGTCATGAAGATGACCCGTCGATCACCTCTTTCTCCGAAAAACAGAAAGGAAAAAAGAAACCTTTCAAAGTCAAAAAGCGGGTTTTATCCCAAAAAGAGATGAGAGAGTCAAAATAAAAGAAAGTAATGACAGATATTCAAAAATTTTACAGAATAAATAAAAATTTGAATATGAGATGAAATGGAGACAGGATCCGGAATATTTACCCTCAGATAATCGCTTCAGGTGAGATTCTTGTGTCGGTTAGAGCCTCGCGCGTTCCACGAGAAGCAAAGATGAAAGATTAAAGAGAGAAAATGAGATATTTCACCTTCAATCCTTCAGAAAAATCGATTTTGGAGTCAAAATCTAAAGAAAACTAATTAGCTTTTAGTTTCCTTTGATTGATTTGATCCTCGATTCAATAGAGTTCTTTTAGAAAAAGTGTTTTTGGAAGAGAGAGAAAATGTGCTTGAAATTGGGCAGAGTTTCCTCTTCTGAAAATTTTTCCAACCCTTTTCAAATGAAAATCCGGAGCTTTTATAGCCAGACACGACCGACGGGCGTCGGTGTATAGAGGCGGGCGTCGGAAGAATCCTTCTGACACAAGGATTAGTCCGACAGCCCTGCCACATCCACCGACGGGCGTCGGAAGGGTTGCGTGCTCCGGGAAACCAGGCGGCAATCTGACAGGGGCAGTGATTTTCCGACGGGCGTCAGAAAATACCCATAGCCGTCGGTGACTCGGAGCGACGGGCCGGCTCGACAGACGGGCTGGCCGTCTATAGAGGACAAAAAGCCCTTTGACTAGAAAAAAACCTCTATTTTTCTCTCCTCCGGCCCAGGAATGATAAAAACCTTACTTCTCATGGAACGCGGGGCTAAAACCTCTAAATCCAACCTCCCATACAGGCTTGGACATTGATTTCATCATAGGGTAACCTCTGATCCGGACCGCTCCGGGACACGGTGCTTACAATATGGTTATGTGAATGTTATACAATACGACAATATGAACATTAAATGGATTAATAATTTAGCCTGTAAGTCAAGTTGTGGATAGATAGGCATGCCTATAGGGTCAAGTGCTGCAACCGAAGTGTTTGTTTTTTATTCCCGTTTGGATTCTCCAATGCACATAGAATCCCGTTTGGATTCACATAAGTGTATATATGTATATGGATATATATGTACCTACGGGTACTAATGCATAAGTGTTGTCTTGTAACACCCCCTACGTCCCCGTTGGAAGGACGCGGGTGTGCTACCGACGCTCACTCATATACATTCACACATACACTAAACGGAAGCATACATTCATGCAAAAACATGGGGAAATTAAAAGCTTACTTTAAGAAGCAAAACTGGACGGCATTAACTCACACACACGCCGACGTTAAGTAGAGAATATACACATGCATACACACATTCAATCATCTGAACATACATTAACTCACATACATACATATAATCATTCAGCGGAAAGCATAAGGCGAACGATAGAACTGAGGAATAACTTAATATAAAAATATAATAACCTTTACATAGCCTAAATATTACGTTCAGAAACTTACATATAATTACATATACAAAGGACTACGGAATTACAAAATCCAAAATACAGAAGCTGAACAAAATACAAAAATCCTAACTCCTATATGGCTGACCTTGCAGATGCGCGACTTGAACAGAACCAAACCTGCCACCTGCACGGGAAAAGAACCCGTGCTAAGCGATAACGCTTAGTGGGGAGAACACACAAGCAACATGGACGGCCATTCACAATGGTCGTCAAAGCATAACATATTCATAATAGCAAGTGCATATAGTCCTAACCAATAGATATACATGCCTGCATAAAAAGTCATGCATTCAGAAGATCATAACCACATTCATGTACATATTACCTGATTGTTCTTTCCATTATCATAATCATGCAGTTACCATATTTCTATAATCATACTAAAGCAACCAAAGCAGACAGAATACCATACAAGATACAAGTGATATCATGCAATTACACATACAAATTAACTTTCACTTACCGAACTCACGGACATTAGATGTTAGAGGTTTCACATGCATAGCTACTAATTATCATGCAGAATATACACCATCATCACGCAAAATCCCTAAAGGTCTAATCATAAAATTAACATGCCGTAATGCATCCACCTTATCCGAGAACCAAGGGACAACTAGAGAGAGAACACATAACATAACACAATATTTATAACATTCCATGGTCAAGAGCACCTTCATACGTATCTTGATTCACATACTTCACCATAACAGTCAATAGCACCAAAATCACGTTCATATACATACTTATTAACCATAGCATTCAGTAATTCAAGTTTGCATTCATATACCTATTAATTCATAAGCTTATAAACATAACTAATCAGATTCACATGCTCATCAGCATAACATAACAACTATAACCATGGCATTCAAGAGATCATGATCACTGTTGTACACCTTTCAATTCACATACTTATGTCCATGACTGATTGTATACGAACACATTCAAAATGTGATATATGTTGTTAATCATGTACAATACACATGCTTGAGCCACATTCAACCCATTCAGAGATTCATAATCACATTCGAGTACATAACTGATTTGCATGTCCAGAATTATGCTCATCCAAATATCACATTCTCTTAATCATATCAGATAAAACAAACAGGATACCTACTGATTCAAAATAGTGGATAACGAGTGAACTGACATCACCTTACGGGTGCGAATCGAATACTGACATCAACTTACGGGTGCGAATCGAATACTGACATCACCCTACAGGTGCAAATCGAATACTGACATCACCTTATGGGTGCGAATCGAATACTTTAAAGGGTTCGCGAGGAACCAAACAGGGGACCTGATCAGGGTCCAAACGTAACTGAGGGCTGCAGCTAAGAGACTCTATTAGGCATGCCTAACTATCCACTAGACTGACTCTCGCAGGTCATTCATAAACGAAAGCATGTTTCAAACCACATGTCATAGTTCATCATCCACAATACTGAGTATAATAAACATATAATTAAGTTCACACTATCCACGTGCCTCATCCAAATCATGTGTCGATTCACAATATATATATATATATACACACATATAGGTCATCATGAATAATCCAGAGTCTAATAGATAAATATATATGTTCATAATATCGATCACACCTCACACAATTCTTATTATGAAGCATGCAATGTAATCCAATCAACACACTTTAGCACTATTCAATATTCTAAAACATATCAGAATTAAATGTGGAACCATATTACGCCAATGATTAACGACACATAATCTTAATCATGGAATGATACAATATCCACCTAAGCATAGTATGTTATTCTTAGAGAAAGATCTGATTAAAGATATGCATAACATATTTTACATTTTAATATAACATGTTCGGGACTAAACCATCATTAACTTAGCATTCATAATTCCTTCGCATTCGAAATACGACATGCAATACAAATCACAACAATTAACATATCTAAATCCAAACCATACAGTTTAAATCCAACAATCATTTAATAGGATCACTATACTTTAAAACTTATTCAAAAATACCACATATAACTTATCATGGATAACATGTTATTAATCGCAAATAAATTAAGATAATCATTCATATAAGCAAGGTAATATAGCACACAGTAGAGGAAAAAGCCATGCGAAAAAGGAAAGAAGAAGATTTCCAGACAAAATAGGACAAAACAGGCAGGAGGAAGGCTCACTGTCGCGATCGCGACTTGTGTTGCGCTCGTGACAGTAACAGAGGGGAAGAAGGCCAGTCACGAGTTGCATACATAATTGCGACTCGTGACAAGCCGCCTCACGTCCACCAGAAAGAGGGGTTACGAGTCGTGATCCTCCATCACGACTCATGACGGAACTAGCATCTTGATGCTTGGCAGAGCTCAAGGAGGGTCACGAGTCGTGATCCCCCATCACGACTCGTGACGGGACTCGCGACTCGTGATACTTGGTCACCACTCATGACAGAGCTCTTCCCCAAGAGAGAGGGGTCGCGAGTCATGATCCCCCATCATGACTCGTGACGGGATTCACGCGTCGTGATTCTTGGTCACCACTCGTAACTCTCTCCTCACATCATAGAAGAACACACAACAGCTCGCTGTGCACGGAAGTGAACAACGCGATTCTGTCGCGATCGCGACAAGCGTCGCGCTCGTGACAGGATCGTGTTTTCCAATTCTCACAGAAAACACAGAACACACAGCTAAACCAAAATAACACCCATTTAATCCAACATCATTTAACATACAAAACATGCAAATTCTTACCTCCACTGCTTCCAGAACATGCTCAACGCACAATTAACGCACTCATCAAACACTTTAAACTTGTGAAATCAAAATTTCTAACAAATCCAGAATTTATTCACATGTCACATACATACCTTCCAATAACACCTATGATATACATCTAGCACTAGCATTTGAGCCAATATTCCTCACTCATACAACACATGCATTTACCCAAGCAAATCACTCAAATATTTTAGAATTAACAAACACAACAAACACACAATCCCAATAGAACCATAGCAAAATCATCAAATTAACAGAGTGATCAAATCAACTTCCAAACCTGGAATTGCAGCTCAAAACCTCAATCTTCAAGAACCCACTCAATCTAGCCTGAGCTCATCTTCAAATAATCCAAATCTCGCATAAACAAACCCAAGAATCACTAAACCAAAACCCTAACTTACTCAAATCAAAAGCAAACTAGAAGAAGAAGAAGAAGATCAAAGCACAATAACCAAAACCTAACCACTTACCTCTTCAATCTTGCTCCCAAACACTCCCAAATCAGCTCCAATCTCACACACAATCAAGAGAGGAAACGCAAGAAATGGGAAAGGGAAAAAAGAAAGGAAAGAACGGGAAGGAGAGGAGGGCAAAACGTGAACTTCTGCCCTTTTCCCTTTCTACTTTTCCTTTTCTTCTTTCTCATTAAATGCTCACACCTACCAAGCCACTTGTCACCATCCTACAAACCCAAGTGTCACAATCTTGTCCATTCACTTCTTAAGCACCATATACCTCACACACACTAGATAACTGTGACGCGCGCCGGATCCCGATGCGCCGCCCTTTCGGACCGCCCGCACGTGGGCGATCGGGGCATTTGCGGGTCCGTTGACATCTTGCAAATAAATTGCAAGTGCGTCTATGTTGGGCAACAAGGAGGTATCATGGAGTCGCCACCCAATAGAACATTGGGAAAGTTACTCTCGCCTCGGAGAGCCTAAGACTTGCGCATTTTATCCATATTGGGCCATGAGGCCTAGGATTAGCGCTAAAGCCTCGTGACCCAAGAAGTATTTTGGAGGATAACCTCTAACCTCTCGAGCCCAAAGACCAGAGCTGGGTTCGGGACTTCTCATCTATTTCTACCTCAATTAGCTTATGATCAAATTTTAATGTCATTAATTTGCTCTCTCTCCACACTATTCAATTTAATTATGAGGCACATTTATTCACATGTTGAAAGCGGTAAATGAGCAACATAAATATCAAAAGCGATAAATTACAATAATACAAGGAGCAGAATACAACTCCCTTTTGTAAATGTGCGAGGCATACATAAATCGGGGCATTGCTTATTTTTGAGGACTTTGGTCCTCGCATGCATCATTATCAAAAATGGGATATTTTATTTGTGATGATCTTTATTGGATAAAAATAGGGCATTGGACCCTTTTGCATTTTATACAAAACTCATTTATATTTGAGTACAAATCGTTGATCTATTTTTACATTCAACGAGATAAAAAGAGCTTATTCATATGCATAAAATAATTGATGAATAAATAGGCGAGAGAAATAAATCAAAAGGGTTAAGAAAAACTAAATCGGACGAAATCCTCCACACATGGTAGATAGCCGCTCAAGCTCGGGATAATCCAGGAGGACCGATATACACTCACAGAAAGTTAGGAGAGATTAATATACATAAAGTTAACATATAAGAAATCAAAGAGACTGGATAGAGATGAAAAATGATTAAAAATGGAGACAGAACCCACCGACGGCCTTTCCTGGTTCACCGACGGGCGTCGGTTCGTTTATCCGATATGCCCGTTTGTCACTCAAGAATGGGCGTCTGTAAGTGGGTGACTGACGGGCATCAGTCATGAAGATAACCTGTCGGTCACCTCTGTCTCCGAAAACAGAAAGGAAAAAAGAAGCCTTTCAAGGTCAAAAAGCAAGTTTTATCCCAAAGGGAGATGAGAGAGTCAAAATGAAAGAAAGTAATGACAGATATTCAAAAATTTCACAGAATGAATAAATAAATAAATAAAAGATTAAATATGAGATGAAAATGGAGAAAGAATCCGGAATATTTACCCTCAGATATTCGCTTTGGGTGAGATTTTGATGTTGGTTAGAGCCCCGCGCGTTCCACGTGAAGCAAAGATGAAAGATTAAAGAGAGAAAATGTGATATTTCACCTTCAATCCTTCAGAAAATCGATTTTTTGAGTCAAAATCTAAAGAAAACTAATTAGTTTTAGTCCCTTTTGATTGATTTGATCCTTGATTCAATAGAGTTCTTTTAGAAAAAGTGTTTTTGGAAGAGAGAGAAAATGTGCTTGAAATTGGGCAGAGTTTCCTCTCCTGAAAATTTTCCAACCCTTTTCAAATGAAAATCCGGAGCTTTTATAGCCAGACACGACCGACGGGCGTCGGTGTATAGAGGCGAGTGTCGGAAGAATCCTTCTGACACAAGGATTAGTCCGACGGCCCTGCCACATCCACCGACGGGCGTCGGAAGGGTTGCGTGCTCCGGGAAACCAGGCGGCAATCTGACAGGGGCGGTGATTTTCCGAAGGGCGTCGAAAAATACCCATAGCCGTCGGTGACTCGGAGCGACGGGCCGACTCGACAGACGGGCTGGCCGTCTGTGGAGGACAAAAAGCCCTTTGACTCGAAAAAGACCTCTGTTTTTTCTCTCCTTCGGCCCAGGAATGATAAAAAACCTCACTTCTCATGGAACGCGGGGCTAAAACCTCTAAATCCAACCTACCATTCAGGCTTGGACACTGATTTCATCATAGGGTAACCTCTGATCCGGACCGCTCCGGGACACGGTGCTTACAGTTGCCCCCAGTTTTGGGGAAACTAGTGCACAAGCGCCTAGATAAGCCAAAACTCAGAGAAAGGTCGGAAAGGAAGCGTACCTGCGATGGCTTTTCACCCTCCGTGCCTTCTGCCGGGTGGACCTTGTCTCGATCCGCTCGGCAATACGAAAATACTCTCCTCGATCTTATCTCGGCCTGCGGGTATTTGGTGAGGTGCAGCAGGCTTTGGCCACGACCTCGATCTGGTGAAGTGCGGTATGCCTTGACCACAGCTCCGATTTGTGAAATGCAGCATGCTTTGGCTACAATCTCGGTCTGGCGAAGTGCGGTATGCTTTGACCACGGCTTCAATCTGGTGAAGGGCAGTGTTTCTTCAACTGCAGCTTCGATCTGGTGAAGGGCAGTGTTTCTTCAACTGCAGCTTCGATCTGATGAAGGGCAGTGTTTCTTCAACTGCAGCTTCGAACTGGTGAAGGGCAGTGTTTCTTCAACTGCAGCTTCGATCTGTGAGATGTAGCGCTCTCTGGCTACAACCTCGATCCGGTGAAGTGCGGCACTCTCTGACCACAGCTTCGATTTGTGAGATGCAGCATGCTTTGGCTACAGTCTCGATCTGGTGAAGAGCACTGTTTCGTCAACTGCAGCTTCAATCTGGAGTGTGGAAACTCCGCTGGTTTCCTTGTTTCAAAGGAGATCTTATCTTATCTTTTTTTTTTAATCGATGTCTGTGCTCAGACTGGTATTCCTCTGTACCTGTGAGATAAAAGATTTTGTTAATTCACGTTTGAATGGTCATCTTCTGACCTGTCTGTTGATGGCGTGAACTTGTTTTATTGGCTATGCCATGTTTTATTTTTTATTCATTTTTTTCTTATTGAGATGTTATCGATTATCATTTTTGTTGTTTGTTTCTGTTTTGTATTATTTTTTATTTGTTATATTGTCATTTTTATCGACATGTAAGTAAATATGAGAACATACACTTTCTGTGATGTGATTAAGCAATTAACAATTGAATGATCATGCAATAAGGAAGCAAAAGTTTTCCACTAGAAATGTCATTTTTGTACAGTGCATATACAACATATAAAAATATACAAAAGTTACAAAAATAACTCCCTGAAGATCAGAGAGGTGTGTAGTCTGAGGGCTCATCGGGATCCTCATCATCCGATATATGCACGGTACCTGGCGAAGGTGGACGGGCCGGAGGCGGTGGCGGAGCTGTGGAGGGTCCCGCCTCATGATCATGGGCCTGCCTGAACCGGATCTGAGCGTAACCGTCCAAGAAGGGCTGGGTGCAGGTGCTCATGAACCCTAAGGTCTCAGAAACCTTCTCTCCCAACTTCTTGAAGGCTTGGCTCAACTGAATAGTCTGCTCGCTGGCGGCCTTTCTCCTCTGCTCCAGGCTCTGCTCCGTCTGCTCCCTAAACTCCCTCATGGTCTGAGAAAGAGGGGGGAGAATCCCCTCCATCGCCTGGACGCGGGATCTCAGAGAGCCAAGTGACTCATCAATCATCTGTAGGGTCATATCGACCCTCTGAGACGCCTGGTCCTGTGACGTCCTCAAATCATGAGCGAGCTGCTGCCTCAACTCCCTTTGACCCTGAGCAATCTGCTCAATCAGCCTCATCTGCTCTCCTCTGAAAGCCTTCAGGACCCGGGTCTGCTCCTCCCTAAAGGCATCCATGGCCCGAGTCTGCTCCCGAGTCGTGTGCTCAATGTAGCCTGCCTGCTCCCGAGCCAAGCGCTCCACCGACTGGGACTGCTCCACTATGGCAGCCTGCTGGCGATCTAATCTCTCGTGGATAGCCCTGTCTCACTCATCTTGTCGCCGCTTCAAGGCTGTGAACATGGAGGTGAGGAGCTGAGAGAAGTCAGGCTGCACAGGCTGCTGCGGTGCTGGCTCTGGTGGCGGTGCCGAGGAAGTGGATGCCCCGGGGTCACCTCGGGAGTACGGATGGTATCTCTCGGAGGGCCCATGGACAGACCTCTGTACCCTGGCGCTTGGTGATGGGACTGGAGTCGGCGCTCTGGATGCCGGTGAAGCAGCAAAGAGGTCGTCCATCGTGATCTCAAAATAAAAATCTGAGGGGGTCCTAGGTGGCTCCTGCTGCTGTGGTGGAGGCACCGTCCGCGGCTGAGGAGGCTGAGGAGGCTGGTCTCCGGCTGAGGCTCTGGCTGTGGAGGCTGAGGCTGTGGCTGTGGCTCTGGCTGAAGCTCTGGCTGTGGAGGCTGCTCCTCCTAGTGCTCTGGGTGATCAGGATCTGCCCCCAAGGGTGGAAGGTTGAACATCTGCCGGGTCTCATGGATAGTCAACACCCTGTAGGCCTCTGCCTGGCCAAAAATCGGGGAGATCATCCCCATCTGAACTGCCGCTGCGGCGTCTACATGGATCCCCTCAGGTAAAGGTCCTCTCAACCTCTCGGGGTTAAACCCCAATCTCAACAGTAAACGGGTGATGACTCCTCCTACCATCACCACCGGTGTCAACCCTCTACCGACTCTGGTCAGGTTGGCCAAGATCTCGTGGCTAATGTTGAGACGCTGGCCTGCCACTATAGCCCAGAGGCTCTAGATCTCGACCGCGTTAAGCGACCCTGGATTACCAGCTCGACCGAGGCACGAGCTGGAAAGCACTCTGTGCAAATACCGGAGTGCCTGAGACACCAGTACGGTGCTCTTCGCTGTATCGTGATCGTACAGCACTCCTGGTATAGCAATGGCCGCCCAATGGGCGCGTCTCACCGCTCGCCGCGGGATCTCGACCCCCTCCTCCGTAGGGAGCCCCATGGCCTGAGCAAACCTCTGCCTAGTGATGCTAAAATGGTCGCCGTCGAACCAAAACTGAATCACCCCTGGGTCAGTATCTGCACTCTGAAAGCCAGTGTAGCGGAGAGTGGCCAAGACCTGGCGGGTAGCCTCTGGAAATGTCTGGAAGGCGGGCTCAAGAAACTCCGTCCACCCAGCACCCTCGGCAAGTAGATCAAACTCTGGGGCCAATCCAAGGGCCTCTAGAAAAGGGCGAGATACAAAACGGCTGGCCCGAAACTCTACCTGAGCCAACGCTTTGTACCTCTGAGCGGACTCGTCATCCATCCAAGCCGGAGCCACGAGCTCGGGCTGGGCCTGTGGTGCTCTACGTCTGGGAGGCATCCTGCGAAAAGGGAAGAGATTAGATATCGGAAATTTGGCGAAACAAATATTTTTAAACTTATTTCCGAGGTGAAGGCCGATTTAAGCCTCACCGGGGCCATAGCGGCCCAAAATGAGATAAAAAAGAGAAAGATGATAACGGATGAAAATAGCAAACATCCCGTCTAAGGAAGTAGCCTAATATGCCTTGCACGCATCATGGCAAAAGCAATCATGCAATCAGCATGGAAATAATTAAAGTGAATAAGGATGGGCCTTCTAGGTCCCAAGGCATGCATTATACATAAAAATAAATGTTCAATTCTAGAATAAATAATAAAAATTTGGGCAGCATCCCGGCAGGGATATGCCCAACCTCCTGCATGAAAGAGATAAAAACATAGGCCTCAGGCCTCAACAATAATGTACATATGTAAATGGGATGCACCCCGGCAAGAGTGTGCCCCCAACAACACAAAAATAATGGCCTCAGGCCACAAAAGCAAAACATGCACAGAATGGTGCGCTAAAAGGATGCAATTCTAAAGCACCAAGATTATGGAAAGGTTCTATTACTATGTGATCATGCAAAAAGTTCATATTTAATTACAAAAATAATAATACCGAAAATTGGGCAGCATCCTCCCTAAATTCCTAAGGCATCTAAGGCATCCTAAAGTCAAAAGGAAAAGAGATGAAGAGATAAATTGAATAAAATCCAAAAAAAAGTAGTTATTTACTTACTTGTAGTCGCGGGAAGTGTAGAAACTGGAGAAAAATGCGAATATCCAAGCACCCAGTGAGTATAAAATGCGAAAATATGAAGAAATCGCGAAAAAATAAGGAGAAAAGCTTTAAAAACCGCTAAAAAGCGCTAGGAAACCGTTTGAGAGAGGGAGAAGAAAGGGACAGCAACGTTAAACCGTCTGTCACTCGCCCTTATATAGAAATTCTTGACCGACGGGCAGGGCATCTGTACAAGCGACTGACGGGCTGGCCGTCTATCTTGCAATAAATGCTAGTTAATGCGCGTGATGAATGCAATGCTGACGTATGCATCTGCCAGGTGGACCTATACCGACGGTCAGGCCATCTCTGTGGGGAGGCGGGCAGGCCGTCTCTGTGTAAAGGCGGGTAGGCCGTCCCTGTGTAGAGACGGGCAGGCCGTCGGTAACGCTTGCCTATAAAATCTTGCAAAATTTTTGTCTCTTCATTTTCCACATCTTGAGTCCTTCATTCTCCTCAAAATGTCCTCCCCTCTTGCCCAAAGGATGCGCCTTATTTTAGATGACAAACACACTTGGGGGGAAGGCGCCCTTTCCTCTCTGTCCGGGCTGAAATATCTGTGCCGGGTGAAAATCGACCAGAACCTCCTCCTGGCGGCGACCCACTTCTGGAACCCCCGGTTCCACGTTTTCCAATTCACCTATCAGGAACTGTGCCCTTTGTCTGAAGAGTTAGCTTCCATTCTAGGAGCACGGTTCCCTCCCAGTGCTCTGCCTTGCGTCCCCCGCTGTGGCTTATTCCAGACCCGGGACGTAGCCCTGGCTCTGGGCATATCTTCTTCGGAGGCCAACCGGCTGATTCCTCTGAGCTCTTCCTTTGCTTTGGAGCCACTAATCGAGGCTCTGGATCGGTTCACTGACATCCCTACATATCGGGTAAGCATCACATTCCTGTTCTGCATGGTGAACTTCCTTACTGTTGCTCCGGGGGGTTTGGCCGGTGACTCTCGTCTGTTCGGAGTCCTGAGCGACTTTCACCTGGGACTGTCTCCCCTACCACTTGTCCTGGCTGAAACCATTCTGGGTTTGGACGCTATGAGTTCTGGGTCCACTACAACCTTTGCCGGCAGCCCCTTATTACTCCAGGTACGTCATTATTTTAAAGGTAGTGTGTCCCTCATGGATTTTCACACTAGCTTTTCTTGCGGGAGGTGCGTCCTTTCGGATTTTCACACACCCTGTGCCTTATTTTTGCCTGAAGTAAACCCTACTTACCCCAGCGGTTTTTTTTTTTTTTCAGATGTGGCTACAGGAAAAACTGAAGATGCTGTCTGAACCACCCCCTCGCGTTACCCCCCAGTACTCGCCGAGCCATTTCCTGCCTCGTCGACGATTGCATGGGTGTGTCACCGCTGATGAAGGCATTATCAGATTTGGCGAGCTGTCAGATGACGATATCAGTTTTACATCCGCCTGGCTCCCGCTGTCTCATGCGGTCACCGATGGGCCATCGGGCTGTGTTCCCCTCTGCGGCCTCCGTCAGGCCACCTTCTGCATCACCTCTCGATGTAAACGACAGCTCAGGATGACCCAGGATATAGTGAGGGTTCCCCTGTCCTTCCGAGGAGGAGATCTCTAGACTGCGTTTGCTTCTCGGTATCATAAGTTGTGGGGTAGATTACCCGTGAAGACCGTTATCCCGAGGTTTGGCAATCATTCTGCATCTTCGACTAGCGAGTACAAGAAGTGGATCCTTAGTCCAGCCTCTGATAACAGGACCCGAGGGCTCAAGCATTTGATCGGCGAGAGCAGCAGCAGGACTTAGCTTAGCCCAAATGTGTATTTCTTTTGGTACTACATTTCTTTTTAATGCAGAACTAGAAAATGACGAACATGAAAAGAATAACATTCATCCTTTTTCACGAGTTTTGTGTACATTTCCATATAATTTCAGCATACATGATCAGTTTTGGCATTTACTCAGCTGCTTATGCGCCATCAATACATGAAACTAAATTTTAACAGCATCAACTCCTGTTACCAATCGGCCCTCTCGGGTTTTCACGATCGGACATTTTCTCTCATGCCTCTAATTTTTGCACAGGATGCCTTTTTTTCGGTTTTCACCCTGTCGAGGCGCCCAATTTTAGCATAGCCGCCTTTTTTCGGTTTTCGACTTGCAGGGCATTTTATTCTCTTCTTTTTATTTTGGTCTTTAGCCGTGGAACCTTTTGAGTCTGTCGACATTGATCGGTTCTTTGAATTCGTTCCCATCGCTATCTGATAAGATTGCAGCCCCTCTGGTCAACAACTTCTTAAGGATATATGGCCCTTCCCAGGTAGGTCTGAATTTCCCCATGATGTCTGGTATCCCTGGCCTCATCTGCCTGAACACCAAGTCCCCTTCTTTCAGCGGATGCTTTCTCACTTTCTTTCCGAAAGTCCTCGCTAATCTCTTCTGGTATATCTGATTGTGATAATAAGCTTTCAGCCTACTCTCATCCAGTAAGTTCAAGTGCTGCAATCTCTGCTGCGCCCATTCGGCTTCCGGGATTTGGGCCTCCATGACCACCCTTAGTGACTTAAGTTCTATCTCTACTGGCAATACTGCTTCTGTTCCGTATACCAGGGAAAATGGTGTAGCGCCTGTAGATGATCTCACCGTCGTTCTGTATCCCCACAGGGCAAAGGGTAGCTTTTCAGCCCAGTCCTTGTAGGTTTGGACCATCTTGGACAAGATCTTCTTCACATTCTTATTGGCGGCTTCTACTGCTCCATTCTCTTGCAGTCGGTAGGGAGAGGATTTATGATGCTCAACACCATATTTCTTGAGAAGTTTTCTGGTTTCTCCCATGAATTGCACCCCGTTATCAGACACTATGTGATGAGGGAGGCCATATCTGCAGATCAAATTCCTCTCTATGAATTTGGCCATGTCCCTCGCGTCAATTTTCTTGAAAGATTCTGCCTCGACCCATATGGTGAAATAGTCGATTGCGACTATGATGTATCTGTGCCCATTGGACGCCGTAGGGCGAATCTCTCCAATGATATCTATCCCCTAAGCAGCAAACGGCCAAGGTGATGTCAGGTTATGTAGTTCTGATACCGGCAGGTGTCTCAGATCTGCGTACTGTTGGCACAACTGACATTGTTTGACATACTTCGAGCAATCAGTGTCTATCGTAAGCCAGTAAAAACCTTGTCTCATGATCTTCTTGGCCAAGGTCAAACCATTCATGTGGGCCCCATAGACCCCTGCATGGGTTTCTTCTATTATCTTGCGCGCTTCTCTTTCATTCAAGCACCTGAGCTGGATCCCATCTGACCGTCTTTTGTACAACACCCCTTCTAAGGATATGAACTGAGTGGATAACTTACGTACCATCCTCTGGTCTTTTTCAGTGGCTTCTTCTGGAAATTCATCGTTTTCCAAGTAGTTCATGATATCAAAGTACCATGGCTTCCCATCTGACGCCTCTAGTTCCATTACAGGCTCGGTTTCAAAGCTAGGCCTATCAGAGCTCGAAATTAGCACCGGTTTCATGGCCACTCCTTCAGGGTTATCCCACATTGACACTAAGGTTGCCAACGCATCAGCCAGACGGTTCTCATCTCTGGGTACAAAGTGGAAAGTACAAGTCTCAAACTGCCCACACATCCCTTTCAGATATTGAACATAGGGGACCAGTCGTTCTTCTTTAACAGCCCACTCACCTCGGATCTGGTTTATTACCAAGGACGAGTCACCAAATACCTCTACGTTCCTTGCCCCCAACACAGCTAGAGCTTCTAACCCGAAGGTGCATGCTTCGTATTCAGCTTCATTGTTGGTCACTTTGTATCTCAGCTTCTTAGCAAGAGGAAGTTTTTTATTATCTGGGGTTGTCAAGATGATTCCAACTCCGGCTCCTCTGTTATTAACTGCCCCGTCAAAGCGTAACTGCCATCCTTGAACAGAAATCGTGCCTATGCTCTCGTCAGGAAAGGTAAACTCGGGGGTGTCCCCTTGGATAGGATGTTCAGCAAGAAATTCGGCTACAGCTCGCCCCTTAATAGTCTTGCGGGTGATGTATTTCACATCGAACTCTTGTAGCAAGAGCAGCCACCTCCCCATCTTTCCAAGCAAAGACGGTGCCTCCTGCAAATATCTCAACGGATTCTGCTTGGCTACTGCCTGAACTTTGTATGAGTGGAAGTAATGTCTCAGCTTCTTTGATGCCCAGATCACTGCAAGGCAGATCTTCTCCACTTCAGCATATTTTATTTCATAAGGCAAGAACTTCTTACTGAGGTAGTAAATTGCAAACTCCACCCCAAATTCATCCTCCTGAGCCATCATGGCGCCCACTGAACCGTCTTCTACTGCCAGATACAGGATAAGCGGTTTGACAGGTTGCGGAGGCCTTAGCACTGGCGGATTTAACAGATATTCCCTGATATTATCAAAGGCCCTTTGGCAGTCTTCGTTCCAGACTACGGGCTGATTCTTTCTAAGCAGCTTGAAAACAGGTTCGCATATCGAAGTGAGCTTGGCAATAAACCGGCTAACATACTGCAGCTTGCCCAGGAAGCTCCTTACATCCTTTTCTTTTTGTGGCACAGGCATCTCTCTGATAGCTTTCACCTTGTCTGGGTCAATTTCTATCCCCCTCTGGCTGACGACATGTCCCAACAGCTTTCCTGAAGTCACTCCGAAAATGCACTTCTTGGGGTTAAGTCGCAGATTATACTTATCGATCCTGGTGAAGAACTTCTCTAGAGCTTCAAGGTGTCCCTCTCGGGTGGCTGACTTGACCATCATGTCATCGACATACACCTCCACTTCTTTGTGAATCAGGTCACTTAAGATCTTGGTTGCCATCCTCTGGTATGTGGCCCCCACATTCTTCAGGCCGAAAGGCATGACCCGATAGGCATAGGTGCCCCATTCTGTGATAAAGGCAGTTTTAACCCGGTCAGCTATCTTGTTCAGGATCTGGTTGTAGCCCACATAACCGTCCCCAAAGCTGTACATCGCGCAATTGGCGGCACTGTCTATCAATACATCAATATGGGGTAGTGGAAAATCATCTTTAGGGCAGGCCTTGTTAAGATCTCGATAATCCACACACACCCTGACCTTTCCGTTCTTCTTTGCTACAGGGACCACATTTGCCAGCCATGTAGGATACTGGACTTCCACAAGGAACTTAACTTCAATCTGCTGTCGAATTTCCTCCTTAACCTTATCAGCCCATTCTGGTCTTAGCCTTCTCAACTTCTGCTTCACAGGCTTGCGATCTGGGTAAGTCGGGATGGCATATTCCGCCACGTCTCGATCAATCCCCGGCATGTCCTCGTAGGTCCAGGCAAAGACTTTTTCATGTTTTCTTATTATTCTCTCAAAATTTTTTCTCTCCTCAGGAGTTATGTTTGATACTATTAGAATTTCTCTCGGATTTTTCGAGGTTCCAAGATTAAAAGGCGTTGTGCCAGTAGAGTCAATGTCAAAAATTGATGGAATATGATCATGTTCATGCATGTTGAAATCATTAGAAACATCGCACAAATAAGTGAAATTGTTCATCTTATTGATAATATTATAGTTATCATTTACATCATAAAAGAGTTCTGGAATAAAAAGACAATCTAGGCTAGAGTCTTCTTCCGCCACTCCCGAGGTTGACGCTGTTGCAGCTGGCTCACTAACTTTCTGACTTGGCAGAGGCCCCTCAGGCGCGTCCGGAGAAATCATCAAGTCTCCCATTTTCAGCTCTAATTTTGTTATCTTCTCCTTCCCTTTCAGCCTGGCAGCTACCATCTTTTCAGTAACGACCTCCTCAAGCTCGCACTTGTCCCAAGTGATACCCTGAGTCATGACTTCCTCATCCCAAAAGTCTTCAGCAGTCTTGACGAACCCCACTTGCCAGTCATACACATCGTTAAAGATCTCAAAGCCAGGGACAATCCTCCCATCTACCCATTGTGGCTCACCTTCACCAGTATACGCACAAACTGAGGATGCTGGCACAAAGCTCTCTGAAATGTGGGGGATCTTGTCTGTCACCCTCTTCTTGCCGAAGCCACCTCTATACCCTAGGCCTTTTCGGCTCTTCTGCCCTCGAGTGGTGATCGCGGTCTGTAACCCTTGGGAGTTTCTACCCAATCCAGCCCCGGGGAGATAATGCATCTTCTTCATCATATTAACCACAGCTGGGCTATCCACTGATCCGCGCTCTTCCCTTATCATAGATACATGGAAGCCGCTGAAAGGCTGATTGGCAATTTCCAGCGCTGAGACCTGGTTTTCCCTGGCCGCTTTAATAGTCACCACCTCCCCTTCGTGTGGGAACTTTATCATCTGATGCAGTGTGGATGGCACTCCTCCTAATTTATGAAACCAGGGTCTCCCAAGCAAAGCTGAGAAGTTAGCAGGGATGGGCAGAACTACAAATTCGACCTCCACTTCGATAGGTCCTGTCTTGACCAAAGTCTTGAAGGTTCCCGAGGCTTGCCTCCTCGAGTTATCGTAGGCTGTGATAGTCAGATCTGATCCGCTGAGCATATCCTCGCTTAAACCAAAAGCTTGCAAAGCTATTAAAGGGCACACGTTGATAGAAGACCCGTCGTCCACCATAACGCAAGCAGTGTGCTTACTGTTAATCTGTGCTTTAATGTACAAGGGTCGGTTGTGGTTGCGTCCTTCAACAGGTAAGTCGGCGTCAGAAAAGACCAATCTCTCCTCGGATCCTCCCTTAATTAAACCCAAAAGCTCTGACGGGGAAATAGTGGTGGCGACTGTGGCCTCAACCAAAGCTTCTACTACGTTCTGCCTATGAGAGGGGGATTGCCTCAACAAATCCCAAATGGATATCTGAGCCGCGGTCTTCTTCAATTGCCTAACAATCTGCCCCTCCTCTGGCTCTTTCTCTGCAGATGGCTGTACCGGTTCAGGTAGCTTTGTAATCTCGGGGATCACCCTTCCACTTCTCGTGACAGCGTTTATCTCTCCCTCGTCTCCATCGGAGCCCCACAAATCAAGGTTCAACCCTTCTTCATCCTCGGCTTCTCCACCGCTTTCACTGCTAGACCAGCAATCAAGAGTCGCCACAACTGCCCTCTCCTTCCTATCCTCGGAATTATCAACAGCGGACTCCTCACTCCTATACAGATCTTGTAGCACGTACCACTCTGGCAGGCTAGATTGGATCATAAACACGGGTGGCGGTACGGCATTATAACCGGGCTTCTTCTCAGCTTCTCTCTTCTCAGGGTCAGAGATCTGCTTGCTATCAATCAAGTCTTGGATAGAGTGCCGGAGCGCCTTGCATTTATCAGTGATATGGCCCGAGTGCTGGTGGAATGCACAGAATTCGTTATCCTTATGTCCTGGTTTCCCTTGTGTCAAAGCTGGCCTAGGAGTCAGAGGGCGCAATTTTCCCTCCTTCATCAACCTCCTCAGGACCCAGGATAATGGTCTCCCCAAGTTTGAAAACTTCCTCTGGGTGGTTACCTCAGTAGCAGACACTTTACCCATTCTTCTAGTGCTGTTACTGGGACCCGCCGGCCTGCTGGTTCCTTGACCGGGGTTAGCCCTTTTGGCGAAATTATCATTGTTAGCTTTCCGGGTCAAGAACTCTCCCTCTGCTTCGATGGCTATATCTTTGAGAGACTCCCAGTCCTTCAACCCCTTCATCCTCAATCCCTCCTTCAAGTACGGGCTCGCGTTCTTAATGAAAAGACGAATCTGATCCTGGGTGTCAAGCTTTCGGCGCATCTCCATTACTCGGTTCCGCCATCGGGTAAGATACTCATGGAAGGATTCCCCGATTTCCTGCTGAAGTAGCTCAAGATCTTTCAGAGTCACCTCCATTCTGGTATTACAGTCATACTACTTCAGAAACTCCTCAGTGAGCAGATCCCAATCTTCTTTAGTGCGGCGATCAAGGCCGTGATACCAGTCTATGGCATGAGAGGTCAGACTCAGACAAAAGTATTCCACTTTCTGCTTCTTGGACAATGTGGTCCCCTTCATGACCAGAGAATATTGCTTCACATGTGCGGTGGGGTCAGAAGTACCATCAAACTTCGGCACATCCGGCATTTTGAAGTTATAAGGGATCGGGTCCTCTCCGTCCAACTCCCTATCCTCAGGATTCATCCCGTGAGCTCTGCCTATCATACGAGCCATAGCCTCGAACCTCTCTTCCATCTTCTTTAGAATAAAGTCATCAGCTTGAGGCGCCTTCCCCTTCTCAGATGCCATGCTCATCCTATCATCCTCGATATCTCTATCGTCATCAATTCTCAACACTGGCCTTCTTCTCAATTCTCCCGAAGCCACTGATCTTAACTCTACCGGCGGTGGCCTAACGGGCTCTTCCCGCCTTTCAACCCTTTCTTCTTCAGGCTCATTCTGTCTTATTGGAGGAGGAGGCAGATTCTGTGGAGCATTCGATTGAGCGTTCTGCTGTGCCAAGGCGGTCAACATATTCATCATCCTGCCCTCGAATTCCTCAAAACGGCGGCCCACTTCTTCCGCAATCATGGCCCTGGTGGCGTCTTCCCCCCTAGGCGAGTTTGCCATCCGAGATGTCGTACCTCTGATTTTTGATAAGATCTCCGGTAGGCCCTCTCTATCTGATAGCTCAGGAGTAAGAACTCGGATCAGTCGACCGGTTGGTGATCTAGTCCACCTGGGCAGATCTATGATGGCTACAGGGACAAAAAGTTAGAATGATGCATGAAATGTAGGTATAATGCATGATCGTGATATGCAACATTTACAGAGCACAAGCAAGCAAGTTGGTCCTTCCACCCTTATTTCTCCCACACACGTGGTTGTGCAGTCTCTTTCCTAGGTGGGATTAGCCCATGGGTCAACGAGGGACCCAATGGACGCGTATGGTGCGCGGCGGAAAATCGGCAGCATAACACTCCTATGCTAATGAACAAGCGGATGGGTAATGATCGCCGCGTATTCGGACGTTCCATAAATTTCGATATGGCCCTACCGGGGCATGATAGCCTTTGGCTAGGTTACCAAGCGAGATATTTGGACTCATCCAATACGTGAGGATCCATACAGCAAGCATGAGATTATGGTTCATTTCACCTGTGGAAAGTGACTACAGCCATTACATGAGCTTTGGACAAGGGAGATGTTTCTTTAAGGCTACCCAAGCATGATCCCTGCCGACGGGTCTAGCTCATCGCGAGCGTAGCGACCGATCGGGTCACCATTTTGATATACCATTGAGGTACGTGGCTTGGGCTGCTGATTATCCTTAACACTTTCCCAAATTGAGTGAAAATGAGGAGGTGCTTCAGGAACGCATCGGGGCTAAAAGAGGGACCAAACTAGCGTATTCTAAGGCTCTAATGATATGCAAATGCAATTTTGAGAGAAAGCGAATTTATGAATTAAATTTTAATCATAAATGTTAAAAGAGGTATTTTCGAATTGAAATCTCGAACCATAAACGTCCCCAGTGGAGTCGCCACTGTGACGCGCGCCGGATCCCGATGCGCCGCCCTTTCGGACCGCCCGCACGTGGGCGATCGGGGCATTTGCGGGTCCGTTGACATCTTGCAAATAAATTGCAAGTGCGTCTATGTTGGGCAACAAGGAGGTATCATGGAGTCGCCACCCAATAGAACATTGGGAAAGTTACTCTCGCCTCGGAGAGCCTAAGACTTGCGCATTTTATCCATATTGGGCCATGAGGCCTAGGATTAGCGCTAAAGCCTCGTGACCCAAGAAGTATTTTGGAGGATAACCTCTAACCTCTCGAGCCCAAAGACCAGAGCTGGGTCCGGGACTTCTCATCTATTTCTACCTCAATTAGCTTATGATCAAATTTTAATGTCATTAATTCGCTCTCTCTCCACACTATGCAGTTTAATTAAGAGGCACATTTATTCACATTTTGAAAGCGGTAAATGAGCAACATAAATATCAAAAGCGATAAATTACAATAATACAAGGAGCAGAATACAACTCCCTTTTGTAAATGTGCGAGGCATACATAAATCGGGGCATTGCTTATTTTTGAGGACTTTGGTCCTCGCATGCATCATTATCAAAAATGGGATATTTTATTTGTGATGATCTTTATTGGATAAAAATAGGGCATTGGACTCTTTTGCATTTTATACAAAACTCATTTATATTTGAGTACAAATCGTTGATCTATTTTTACATTCAACGAGATAAAAAGAGCTTATTCATATGCATAAAATAATTGATGAATAAATAGGCGAGAGAAATAAATCAAAAGGGTTAAGAAAAACTAAACCGGACGAAATCCTCCACACATGGTAGATAGCCGCTCAAGCTCGGGATAATCCAGGAGGACCGATATACACTCACAGAAAGTTAGGAGAGATTAATATACATAAAGTTAACATATAAGAAATCAAAGAGACTGGATAGAGATGAAAAATGATTAAAAATGGAGACAGAACCCACCGACGGCCTTTCCTGGTTGACCGACGGGCGTCGGTTCGTTTATCCGATATGCCCGTTTGTCACTCAAGAATGGGCGTCTGTAGGTGGGTGACCGACGGGCGTCGGTCATGAAGATGACCCGTCGGTCACCTCTGTCTCCGAAAACAGAAAGGAAAAAAGAAGCCTTTCAAGGTCAAAAAGCAAGTTTTATCCCAAAGGGAGATGAGAGAGTCAAAATGAAAAAAAGTAATGACAGATATTCAAAAATTTCACAGAATGAATAAATAAATAAATAAAAGATTAAATATGAGATGATAATGGAGAAAGAATCCGGAATATTTACCCTCAGATATTCGCTTTGGGTGAGATTTTGGTGTTGGTTAGAGCCCCGCGCGTTCCACGTGAAGCAAAGATGAAAGATTAAAGAGAGAAAATGTGATATTTCACCTTCAATCCTTCAGAAAATCGATTTTTGGAGTCAAAATCTAAAGAAAACTAATTAGTTTTAGTCCCTTTTGATTGATTTGATCCTTGATTCAATAGAGTTCTTTTAGAAAAAGTGTTTTTGGAAGAGAGAGAAAATGTGCTTGAAATTGGGCAGAGTTTCCTCTCCTGAAAATTTTCCAACCCTTTTCAAATGAAAATCCGGAGCTTTTATAGCCAGACACGACCGACGGGCGTCGGTGTATAGAGGCGGGCGTCGGAAGAATTCTTCTGACACAAGGATTAGTCCGACGGCCCTGCCACATCCACCGACGGGCGTCGGAAGGGTTGCGTGCTCCGGGAAACCAGGCGGCAATCTGACAGGGGCGGTGATTTTCCGACGGGCGTCGAAAAATACCCATAGCCGTCGGTGACTCGGAGCGACGGGCCGAGTCGACAGACGGGCTGGCCGTCTGTGGAGGACAAAAAGCCCTTTGACTCGAAAAAGACCTCTGTTTTTTCTCTCCTTCGGCCCAGGAATGATAAAAAACCTCACTTCTCATGGAACGCGGGGCTAAAACCTCTAAATCCAACCTACCATTCAGGCTTGGACACTGATTTCATCATAGGGTAACCTCTGATCCGAACCGCTCCGGGACACGGTGCTTACAATAACTTCCATAATAACCATAACATCCTTGGTACACTACACATGTTCCACTAGATAATTCCTCACTTAACATCTTATTAATTAAATTTCTTCAATTAAATCCTTAATAAATCCAATTTTGCATACACTAATTACCAAAATGCCCTTAATTTTCTGACTTAGCATTTAAATTCCGACTAGGCCCTTTTTGGGTTGTTACATGTCTCTTCAGATACTAATGTGATTTATGGTACTTACGAGTACTGATGCGATATCTCGTTATCTACTTCTAAGAATATGCAGGCAAGGTAAGAAATGAATGATGAGTTAAAATAAGTAATGTGAATACTATGGATTATGAGAATGTGATGTGATATCTGAATTTAAGAATATGGTTTATTGTTGATATTAAATATATATACATATATGCATAGGAATGGTAATTGATATACTATATGGTGTATTACTATAAAGTATGTACTTGATGATATTTAATGATTGTTATGAACGGATATTGTGGGTTGTTTCCCCGCTAAGTGTTATCGCTTAGCACGCGTGTTAATCTGTGTAGGTTCTGAAGTGAAGAGCGTGTTTGAAGGACGGTCCCGCATCTTCTCTAGTCAACACATTAGGGTCCGCTATACGTATAGGTTCTTTTGTAATATGTATTATGTAATTACTAGTTTTGGCATGTATAAGAGAAGGGATGTAATAGCTGAGTTTTGCAACTAAAAGATATTACCCTATATATGAAAGTTATCAGTATGTAATATAAGTTGTCACCTAGTGATATGTAACTAGCTTATCAGTTTTGAAATTTTTGTGTTGCTTTAGAAGAAATTTGTTAATTCAGGATTTTGTTTATAGCTCAGTTGTATTGTATGCGTATTTGATGTGCGAGTGGCAACCATCTTCGACTACCATAATGAGGCTATGCGTGAGGTCGGGGAGGGGCGCTACAATAAAAATCCTCATGCTAGAATTTTTTATCAACTTCAAATTCTTTTTCCATAACATTAAGTTAATTTATAACATTTTCAGTTATTCTAGAAAAAGATAGTAAAGTTGGTGGTAAATTATTTTGTTGTCCTCATCAGTTATTTAAGATATTATGAAAATTTGATGGGCTACATTTGTAGAATAATTCATATTTTGAAAAGAAGCACTTGGAATGCTTGAGCAAGAAAATCTTGCATTTTAAAAATTTTCTGTTTTGAAAAGAAGATTAATCACCGAAGGTAATTTTGAGGCTCTCTCCAATTCAACAGTACTCATGAAAAAACCAGCATCAGAGAATCTGTTGCTGGAAGTTCTTTGGAAACTCAATTTTACCTTTATGTCATTGTATAGGGTCATTTCCTTCAGATGAGTGTTTGGTTTTGTTTGTTTTGGAGATTTTTGTTTTGTAGCACCTTTCAAAATCCATTCTTCAGGAAGAGTTATATCTTTCCAAAGTATAGATTTTAGAATCATTATGTTTGCTTTTGAAAATTTTGTTTTAAAAAATAGGGTTCACCCTTTTTGTCTTGATTAACATTGTTTGTTGCAGTAAAATAACAAACCATGGCTTTGTAATGCACTCTAAAAGTCACGGCTACTGGAATTGATCTTCCAATATTTTGTAATTATGAGTTTTGATTTGTAAGACCAAAAATTTTAAAATGTTTAGATCTTTTAAAGAAATTAAAAAATCGAGATAGCATTCAAAAGAGATCGGTTCTTGACAAAGGCTCGATTCAATTGAACTTATCATAGAGCATTGAAAATTTAAAAACCTTGCATCCCTTAAAACACAAAGGATTGAAGTATTTAGACCTTCTTTTATTAATGATTGTATACCCACCTGGACAAGTCCGATATGAACAAAGTTATATTTCTTGTCTCCGTCTTTTTGTGAAGTTTTGTGAGAAAGAAGATGAATATTTTCAAAATGTTTTGAAATTTGAACATCTCTTTCAGTTTTGATTATGAAATTAGTTTTGAAAAGGTTTTGAAACAAACCGACCTCATAAACTTGATTTTTTTTTATTTTGGAATTTTTCAATTGTTTATTAATTTTTGAAAATCTTCAATTCTAATTTCTTCACTATTGATAATTCTTTTTTGAACTACAGAGTTTGACATAGAAGAATTTAAAAAAGAAGTGTTTTTACAAAATAAACTATCCATAATTTTGAAAATTAATGGTTTTTGAAAAAAATAAAAATATTATTTGAGTAAGGGATAGTTTCTGGGTAGTAAGTCCCGCTGCCCGCCATTGAAAGAAAAAGCGTTTAGTGCAATGAATCCTTTGAAAGGTTATCAATTATATATATATATATATATATATATATATATATATATATATTAAGAATAAGTCATTTTTTTTGAAATTTGTACAATTTTTTTTTAAAAAAAAGTTATATTATAATTTAAATCAATGATTTGAAAATCAATTATTCATCTCATAAAATAATATGAATTTAATTCGAAGACTTGATCCAACTCAAATTCGAATTGTTTTGATAGAATATAATTTGATTCAATAGTAAAATGACCCAAACCTTTCTAACTGTGTCCATATGATGGGACTACTACCATAGTGAGGCTGGTTATTCATGTAAGTTTTGTTTAGAAAGTCACCACATTCGATAACTTTAGGTATGGGTATGAATCGCTTAACTAAACCATTAATAATTTTTTAATCA
Source organism: Excoecaria cochinchinensis (assembly GCA_947683425.1). Taxonomy (NCBI): domain Eukaryota; kingdom Viridiplantae; phylum Streptophyta; class Magnoliopsida; order Malpighiales; family Euphorbiaceae; genus Excoecaria; species Excoecaria cochinchinensis. The sequence continues at coordinate 4,929,244 of CANTUQ010000149.1, forward strand.
GTCTATTAACATCGATTTTTTAAAATAACTAATCATTAATTAATCTATCAAATTCAGTTAATCAGTTCATTAATTTCGATTTTTAAAGTTTGTTTAACTAATATTTTTCGGTTAACCGCTAAAATTTTTAACATACAATTATAAAAAATAAAAATTAGATAAAATTCAATTTCATTTCAAATTTTTAAAGTAATTCAAAATAAAAATTACAAAACAAACATAATATTACTCAAAATTCATGTTTCACTTTCATTATTCTACACTTATTATGATTAATTATTTCAGCAAATCAATAGTTAATATTATAAAGTGAATTTGATATTTTTTTAGTAATTAGCATGCTTAATCCTAAATAAAAAAAATTAAATTGGACAAAACTAAATCTTAAAATATAAATTTTAAAACATAAGAAAATGTAATTAAATGTCATCAAATAAGATTTAAATACTAATACATATAATAAAAACAACATCTATAAAAGTTAATTTGTTACACTATATATGTATTACTTTATATGGAAAAAAAAAAATCATTATTTCAAATACATCATAATAGGGTACAGGAAAAAAGTTCAATTTAACATCCTGTAAATCACTTCCCCTCCATCAAATCTCTTAGCAGAGACCCAACTGGCCCCATCAGTGATCTTCTCCCAACTCTAAACTCCAAAAACCCTTTTTGGTTTTTTGCCCTTTTCCTTGTACTTGCTTTCTCTCTTGCCCACCCATGCCCATCTCTCTAAAACCTCTGCCTTTTATTTCATTTATTTATTTTTATGCTTTTTAATATTAGAATATAATATATAATAATTATTTTCTCCTCTTATATATACCACATATTTCTCGGTTTCCACAAGGGTCCCTCGAAATTCTTAATAACCCATTAGTTTCTCTATAAATTAAGCAAAACCCATTTGCCATACCAACAAAGCCTCATCGTTAGTTTTCGTTTCCCCACTAAATATTTCATCACCTAACCACTTTAGGCTATTACCCAGCTACACCATTTCACTCCTTTTACTCCGCTCCACCACCACAGTGACAACCGCCACTGGCAACCGCGCGTCCCTTTTCTTATACAGAAAAACAAAAATAAATTAATTTACCCAAATGAAGGAATATTGGACCTTCTTGGGTTCATTTTTAGGTGTATTGGCCTTTTGCCAAAGTCTTCTCCAAGTTTTATTCCCACCAGAGATCCGTTTTGCCTCTGTTAAACTCTTCAACCGGATTTTTAACGCCTTTTCCACTTATTGCTACTTTGATATAACAGAGATTGACGGCGTTAACACTAACGAGCTTTACAACGCCATCCAGCTCTATCTCTCCTCCTCCGTCTCCATCTCCGGCAGCCGTCTGAGCCTCACCCGAGCTCTGAACTCAAGCGCCATTACTTTTGGGTTAACAAATAATGACTCCATTTTTGATACTTTCAACGGAGTCACTGTTCACTGGGAGCATGTGGTGACTCAAAGGCAAGCTCAGACATTCTCTTGGCGGCCATTGCCGGAGGAAAAGAGAGGGTTTACTCTAAGAATCAAGAAAAAGGACAAATCTTTGATTCTTGATTCGTATCTTGATTACATTATGGAGAGGGCTAATGAAATCAGAAGGAAAAATCAAGATAGGCTTTTGTATACAAATTCAAGAGGTGGCTGTTTGGATTCAAGAGGGCATCCATGGGAATCTGTGCCTTTTAAACATCCAAGTACTTTTGATACTTTGGCTATGGACCCTTTAAAGAAGAAAGAAATAATGGAGGATTTGAAAGATTTTGCTGAAGGTCAAGCCTTTTATCAGAAAACTGGGAGGGCTTGGAAAAGAGGTTACTTGCTTTATGGACCCCCTGGTACCGGGAAATCAAGCATGATTGCTGCCATGGCTAATTATGTTGGTTATGATATTTATGATCTTGAATTGACAGAGGTCCACACAAATTCAGAGCTTAGAAAGCTGCTTATGAAGACAACTTCAAAGTCCATTATTGTAATTGAGGATATTGATTGTTCAATTAATTTGAGCAACAGAAAGAAGGGCAATATCAATGGTAGTTCTAGTTCTTCATTTGGCAGAAGCAGCAGCTATTATGATCCAACATCAGAAATAAGATCTGGGTCTAGCTGTAACAATGGTGAAGAAGGGGGAAATTCAATAACTTTATCGGGGTTGTTGAATTTTACTGATGGGTTATGGTCATGTTGTGGAAGTGAAAGGATTTTTGTGTTCACTACTAACCACATTGAGAAACTTGATCCAGCATTGTTAAGGAGTGGGAGGATGGATATGCACATTTACATGAGTTACTGTTCATATCCTGCACTGAAAATTTTGTTGGGAAATTATTTGGGGTATGAAGAAGGAGATTTGGGAGATGAGATTTTGAAGGAATTGGAACAAGTCATTGATGATGCTGAGATGACTCCTGCTGATATTAGTGAAGTTTTGATCAAAAACAGAAGAGACAGGAACAAGGCAGTGAATGAATTGCTTGTTGAATTGAAGAAAAGGGCTGAGAAGAATTTCAAAATTAGGAATTTAAGGGACAAGAATTTCAATCATCTACAAGAGGAAGAAGAAGAAGAGCAAGAGAAGAGAGCATTAGAGAGTCCAAAAGAAGGGTATGGCTGTGAAGAAGACAATTGCAAAAAAGGTGAAGGTGAAGATGAAGATGAAGATGAAGATGAAATTAAGTGATTTTTTAATGATGATGTAGAAACACAAACTACTGGTTCTTCAAAGTATTAAAATGATGTAAAATTTTGTTGGTGGAGGAATTAGAAGCTTGGAGGGAAGTGAAAAACTGTAATGGATAATATTAGGTCTTCCAATTATTATTATTATTATTATTTTTTTTTTCTTTCTCAATGTTGAATATTATTATTTTTATAAGTATTATATAAATAGTTGATCTAATGGCTAATTAAATAATGCGAGTAGAGCATTATATAAACAAAGAGATAAGCTTATTGGCACGTGGATTGGTTGGCCATGTGGGACTTTCCTTGCGTCCTACTTTCGGGTCTAATTGACACTCATTTTTCTTGCACAAATCTCTACACATGCTCTACTATTGTAATATTCTATTTAGGTCGTCATTCTAACTTGTAGCATCATGTGTTTGAATGCCGGGCCTTCAGGGATTGCATATGGGGAATGAATAATAATAATTTTGCTAGTATGGGTTAGTAAGGCAATTCATATGGGACACAATATGAAAAATAAAAGTATGGGTGAGCATGAATTGGAATGTTTTATTAGTAATTTTATGATGGATGTGGAAACCGAAAAAAAAAAATCCTTTACTCTAAATTAATATTAATTTGTAAAAAGTGATTAGCAGGATCGAATACAAGAATTAGCCGAGTTTCAATTTTTTAAATAACCAAAAAATTAACAATCTTAAAATAAAAGAGAGAGCTTTATGTTTGAATAATGAAATCTATATAAAAATAGTAAAATAATGATGAATGAAATTAATTAGAATAAAATCTATTAAAAAAAATCTCCAGTTAAATGCATTCGTGATGCATGATTTAATCTTACTGACTATATATAAAAAGATTCAACAACCATACAATGGGTCAATTATAGCTACCGAACAAGCGATGTCGACTGATGTTTCCTTAGTATTAAGCCAATCAAATAAAACTATAATTAATCCCTAATTATTAAATAACTCCTTACAAACGAAAAAATTATTACTATTCAGAAAGACCCAACCTGAACTAACTAATTTACAAGTGAGACTGACAACTTTTTTCAGTAATGTTATAGTAATTACCAATTGTTATTGAATTTATCAAATAATTACGGATTTAATAAATTCAATTGGTTGCATGTTATCTAATTAAATAAACAACAATGCTCTTATTAAACAATTAATAAATAACAGTAGAGATGAGATTTCTCTTAATCACAATAAATAGTATGAACATTATAGAAAATTAAAGAGATAAATAAAGCTTAAAACAATCTCACATTAAATAAGACTTTTGAATAAAATAAAAAAATTTAGCCACTCATAACCATAAATAAAACGCAAAAGATATTAGGCTTTGAAAAAAATTAAATTTGAACAGAGAAGAAGCAAAAAAGCCCAAACACTCTACTTTCTCTAGAATATATCTTCTAATAATTAGATTAACCTAATTTAGATAATTAAGAAAAAATAGAATTTAAGAATTGATTTACAATCCAAAAATCCTAAACATTTGTCATCTAATCCATAAATAATTGTCTAAATATCTCTAATAGTAGGCCTATGCAGAACCGAACATGAACCGAACCGATTTTGGTCTATTTGGTTTGGTTTTCTGTTAGTTCGGTTCCAAACCGAAATTAAATTTCGGATATTTCGGTTCGGTTCTTAAAATTATAAAATCGAAGAAACCGAACCGACTGAATTTCCAAAACTCACCGTTTTGCTCCTTTATATATATATATATATATATAACCCAACTAATATGTGTGTATATATAACCCAACTAATATATACACACACATAAAACCCAACTTCCCCTTCTCTACATCAAGTCATCAACAATGCAACGAGCAGGACGAAAAAAACTTGCTAAACAGAGCAAGACAAACTTCCAACAGATAATAACCATTTATAGTTTAATAATATAATATTTTATATATTTCAACATTACTAAATAACACAATAATAGAAAACTTAAAAAATGAAGGAATACTTGAGTTCACCGGAGAACGAGGCGGAGTCACCATCTGTAACACCCTATACCCGCAAATGGTATGGATATACGATGTCACCACACTACACTGTAATGCACTTATCAGATTCAGTAATTTTTTTTTTTTTTTTACAATCACAAACATACACATACAATAACATAACACTTGCACTAACATACCATTCAAATACATATCCTGTACAATCTCGTGTTCATCCATCGCAGTCGTATACATACCATGCTTAATTCTCCTTACCTATACTTTCAATTCTCGTCTCGACTGTCGTCCAACCTCGGCCACTATAACTTCCTATCTTTTTATAACTTGCACGTAGGAAGCATACTACTCGCTGAGCATTGAAATGCCCAGTGGTGGATATATATCCTAAATTTTCCATACTATTACTACATGCATGCATACAGAAGCATATATATTTATTTCTATTATATGAACATTAATTCTTAAGACTTTTAAGTAATTTATGCCTTACTTTAATGTCCTAATAGATCTCTTGCTTCAGTCATTATCTTATTACTTTTTCATTACTTTAGAAACCATACTTTAACATTACTATTATTGTTATCAGAATCATCATTATCTATACTGTTAACTTTCACATTAATACTATTATATTCAGTTCGTTAATTCAATGACCAAACAAGTTATATTAACAATATTTGTAATTATCTTATTAACTTATTCATTTGTTTTGCATTATTTGTTTATAACTTATACATCAGTTATAGTCTACACTTGGACACAGTATCAGTTACTGACATATCTATTGAACAGTTATCATCGTTGTTATTTACAGTACTGATTAACCGTTATCATTTCCTTTGTCCTTGATATTTCTTTTACTTTTACAATACCATCTTTAAACTATAAGCATAATACATTTACTCTATTTTTCCTTCTTAATATTACTCAATTATATTTCATATTATATACTTGAATTGTCAATGCCATTACTTAATCCACTAACTTATTTTTAAGCTTAACATCATTATTCTCGTAACTTTACATATAACTTCTATTAACATTACTTCATTAAATATTTATCAATACTGTTTTACATTTAATTTCCTTATTACTATGACTAACAGTACTACTAGTATACTAACACCTGAATTACTCATATTGTTTATTTATCATTATTTCAGTAATCATTATTTCACTATTAACCCTTAACATTTAATGACAGTTCTACTCTCTCTTTCAGGTTTTTAGTTCCATTACTAACCTTCTTAGGTGACCCCATTACTTAATTCTACATGTACAATATTATAAAAATATTAATTATCATATTTTGCACTTTAGTTAATTGGCCCAACTTATAATACTTACAATAATTCTATAACAATGTCTTTTACATATTCTATTACACACTCTTAATTTATTGCGACTTAATTAGGAAATTCACAGTATTCAATTAAATTTACCTGACACATTATTATTTATCTTAATTACATTGTCTTATCTTCAATTAAATTAGATGGATTTAAATCTACACATCGATTATCCCTAATCAGTGATAACAATCCTTTAGTAGTCCAAAGACATTTTCATTCGTTTATTAATGTTAATACTACTCGTCTATTTTTTTTACATTTAATCCTATTACCATTTCCATGATACTAATATTAACAGTAATATTTCTATTAATATTAACATAAATATCATTGTTTTCTCTATTGCCAATTAGTTATACATTTAACATTCAAATTACCTATCAATTATCTTTAAAATCTCTCATTTACCTCGTTATTGACAAATTTACATTTAAGTTCCTAGACTCCGATCAATTTACCGTTTTACCCTTTTCTTTTCACTTATTTACAATAATACCATTAGTTAACTTATTATTATCCTTATTTCATTATCTAATATGCAATAATATTCTTAATGTCAATTAAATCACTCATTTAAAGACATATACATATATAGTACACGTAAAATTTCATATTTGCATTTAGGTCCCTTAACTATGGTATAATTACAATTAGGTCCTCATATTATATCATATTTACACCTAGGACCTTTAACTATGACATATTTATACTTAGGCCCTTTAACTATTGTTAAATTATGATTTTACCCTTAACTTTCTCATATTTGCAATTCTGCCACAAAATTAACTTATCAATTATTTAATTCATTATTTAACAAGTAAATTACCATTAAATCACTTATTTAAAGGCATATTCCCACTAAGCACATATAAAAGTCCATAACTATAATTCAGTCCTTATACATGGCAAAATTACAATTTAATCCTTAAACTTTACCAAAATTACAAAAATGTCATCAGTTCATTCTTTTTACCTTTTTAATCATTATTTAACATCCAAATTAAATTTTGGTCCTTAAACTACCATTTTCATGCCAAATTATATTTTAGTCCTTAAATAATAACTAATTCACCTAATGAGCCATTAAATTACATTTTTCCTTTCATTAAGCCTTGTTTAACCATTTAGGCTTAAATTACCATTTTACCCTTATACTTTTTATTTCTTTCAATTAAGTCCTTTTTCACTTCAATTTCCATCTAAACTTCAAATTTATCATTTTAATTTCATTTTTATCGTATTGTCTCCATTTTTTACATAATTACCATTTAGTCCTTAAAGTACTATTTCAATTCAAATTTCATTTTAATCTTTATCTTTATCTTATCTTATCTTTTATCTTTGCCCTTCATTTTTCCATTACTACCACCTTTTATGGTCAAAATTATCATTACGCCCTCAAAACTTTTATTTATTCTAATTAAGTCCATTTTTCACACAAAAATTAGTTTAATCACAAATTAACCATTTTAAGCTCATTTTTGCCAATTTGTCTTGTATAAAACTGGCAAAAATCTATGTACGGGATAAACGAGACGTGAACCCTATAGGTTCAATATAGAATAGAGAGACCCCGTGGGACCACCCCTATGATACAGACAATAGAAATATAGATCAATACTATATTAAGACAGAACAATACAGAGTAGGACCGTCATTGGCCTACAGTAAGTGAGACGTCATGCTCACACCCACGGTCATGTGTCCCTATGGCTAGCCACTATATTCTGAACTAGATTTGACTACCAGATTACTACATAGGGCATCAAAATTTCACTTTTCACTTTTTCAAGTTACCATTCATACATTTCATGGAATTTCATCATACTATTCCATTCTTTTCCATCCAAATCATGGATTATACATTTAATTTCCATTCATATGCCATTTCATGCCATAAAATCCATTTAATCATTAAAGTATATATGGATACATACATGTATACCATTCGGCCATCATACCAATTTTCCACCATTAATTTTTTTCATCAACTTTAACATTTATTTAGGTGATTTACATGTCACATAACATAGTCATGCCAATATTTCACATAAAAACACATCAAAATCCCATTTTTATGTACTTATACCATTCAGCCTATGTGTTTAACATCCATCATGTTAATTTTTCATGCTCTAATCCATTCTATTAATTAGATCACATGCCAAACATCATGTTTACACCATTTATATGCCATAAACGTCATCATATATCATTTAAAACCCATTGAATACCATTCGGCCCACATAGTAAATCATCACCCAAATTGTTTTTCTCATTTTAATCATTCATAATCTCATCTTTAACCTTCCTAAGCATGACTATATGGTATGGTTTGATTCAATTAAACAATGATATTTCACATACTTTATGTTTAAACATAACTAAAAATCATACTTTTAACATGGAAAAAGGAGGATATTGTATCCACTAACCTTATATCCATGCTCTCCACACTTAAATCTTCCTTTCATAGCCATAGCTCCTTAAAACACCATCACTTTCCTTATGCTCCAATGGTGGCTGAATATAAACACCAAAGAAAACACGATAAATTTACTTCCTTTTTGCAATATAACTACATAAACATACTCTAGACATCCTAAAGTACCTATTTGAACCTTTAAACCATTTTAAAAACATCAACTTTACATACCTCAATTTGACACATAAACTTTTCCACTTATTTTCTCCCACTTCTTCCACTTCAAATTAACTTTTGAGACCACCAATAGATTACAGAGGAGCTGAAATATGTTTGGGAGGCTTGGATTTAGGGTGAGATGGAGAGAAATTGGAAGAAAAATGAAGAAGAAGTGAGAAGATACAATTCGGCCAAGGGAGGTGGAGGTGAGGCAGCTACCAAATGGAAAAACCTAGAGAAATCCAGCCAAAATTATGTATTTATATGGGTAAAATTGAATCAGACTAGGTCCAATCGAAGTGGTCGAACCGGTTTGGGTTAATTTTCAGTTTTCAGGTCATTTTTCATTGTTTTAGGGTAACTGTGTGTCTCACAACTCATTTTCACTCCCAATTAATTCTATCATTCTTAAAATACCAAATATAGCCTCCACACAAAATTTAGCTCAATCGGAGTCCATTTGGGGCCTTGTTCACCTGAACCGGTCCGGTTTAATACTGTTCAGTTCCGCCGTAAAATGCAAATCTAATGCTGTAAAAAATTTCTAAAAATTATTCTGAGCCTTTACACTTTCCACAGTATTCCTTTTTAACCTCATTTACTATTTTTAAAAATTCGGTCAAAGTTCAGTCAAACTCTGGTTCAATTGAACCGAACTAGAGGCAAACTTCAGCTTGACTTTCAAGGACATATTTGACCTCATTTTTGCACCAAATTTTACTACTAGACTCATGACAATCCACATATCAATATTACAAATTAGAAATGTTTCCATAACTCCTGTAAATTTCGACTGTATAGATGTCCCGAGGTCACCCATCCCGGGATTGCTATGCATCAAGCATACTTAACTTTTTAATTCTACTGTAATAAGAGATACTCAAGCCATTACTCTATACTGGAATCGCATTACAGACTCTATAGAATTCACTGAATACTACTAACCCAGTATCAAGGCTATTACACCATCAACGGTTGCCGGAGCCTCATCAGAGGGAAGCCAGTTACACCAGAGGGAAAGGCGCTTCACTAGGAGCCCACTGGTACCATCCACGCACCGAAATGTCCCCTGTAGGGACCCGGATTGAGCTCAAGACCATCTCTAAATGCTTTATCGATCCCATAACCGGCGACGAACGAGGATCGCGAACCGGCATCGATCTTTTCATCTCACCACCAGGAACTCAAATTCACCAGCAGTGACGAGATGTTACACAACATCATCGAAAAAAGTAGAAGTTTTAGGCCGATGAGAGAGAAAATTGTGACTCTGAAAAAAGAACTTGACGAAAAATAGTGGCTGGAAAGCCATCGCACACACCTCCGCATAGCAGACCAGATCCTTCTAGCACCGCGTAGATCCGTTGCACCTCCATTTCGCAACAGCATGCAGATTCGGAGCAGCCCTAACAAGCAACAGCAACATGCAGATCCATTGCACCTCCGTCTAGCAGCAGATCGTAGCTCATGTCGCTTTCACGTCCAGCGGCAGATCCTTGGAGCCAATTGAGAGAAAGAAAATTGGTTAACTAGAAAAAAAAAACAAATATAAACTAAAATTGAAATACCCAAAGCCTGAAGAACCGATTGGAACGAACTGAACCGACCGAAATTATTTTGATCTATTCGTATTCGGTTTTAAAAAATTCGGTCTGCGGTTCGGTTTTAAAAATTTTAAAAGTTTAATTTTCGGTCTGTTCGGTTCGGCACAAAATGGAACCGAACCAACCATTTGCACGCCCCTATCTGATAGCTAGGTCAAATCAACTCTCAAAATATAAATTAATGTCTGATTATACACTGTCAAAAATTACCTTAGCATTGCCCAAGGCTAAGGTGTCAGATTTCAAAAATCAACAACATCAACTCTGAAATTCAAAATCAATTTCAACAATGCTTCAAAACAACACAATTAGCCTAAAAAATCCTCATTTTCACCAAGTTCATCCTACAATCACCAAAATCACATTAACAAGTAAAAATTTCTCAAATTGACCAAAAATATTATCTAAAATCATGCAAAAATCAAGTATATGCACAATTTAGCACCTAACATTTTATTAAATATTCTATTAATTTTCTTTTAAAAATTATTAATAAAAAATATAATTTTTTATTTAGATTAATCAGTCTATTAATTTTAATTGTTACAATTTATTTAATCATAATTTTAATTTTAACCAATAAAAATTTTAAAAATCTAAATATTGACAAAATTATACAAATCTAATTTAAATTATACCATTTAAAATATGAAATAAATTAATTAAAAATAGTTATACAAAATAAAATAAAAAATAATAACTCCTAAGAAAATATAACTGTATACCTATATCTATATTATGTATAAAAGTGGAAATGTGAGGAAAAGCTTTTTTAGACAAAATTAACAATATATTTTTATACTAATAACAAAATTAGCCGTATTTTAAAAATTAAATTCAAATAGGAAAATTTTGACGGAAATAATATATACTAGTAAAAATTGAGCTTATTTTTCAAGTTGGTTTAGAATAAGATAAGTTATATGTAAACATTAACCATTGCAATTATTAGTACTTCATGAACATTGAAAAAGAAAGTTCAATTGAACTTCCTCATACAAATTTAATTAATAGAAATTATCGTTTTAAAATAACAATTGTACTTCGTTTTTTTTGTCATCTAACAATTATTTATTTATTTATTATTATTATTATTATTTAAGGTAAGTCTCTATGAAGACATGTCAATTAGATTGTCGTTTTATAGTACCTACTTTATCCAAATACATTAGATAATAAAAATAATTAACAAATAAAAATGATTTCTAAAATGGATCCATCCTAAAAATTGAAAAATTAAAAGTATAATTTGTACATAAAAAATGGGGCATATTGTAACACGGGCCGAACTCCGGGCACCCCGAATGACCCGCTTTTAGGGTGTTTGAGAGAGGTTCATGAAACTTGTAAAAGATTAGAAGGACGTCTATTTTGGCAACAAGGAGGTTTCTTGGAGTCGCCACCCAATAAAAAATTGGGAAAGGTTGTCTAGCGTTACTGAGCCTGAGACAATGCATGTGTGTCTATTTTGGGAAATCAGAGATATTTTGGACGCCTCTTTCCAATAGAATACTGGAAAGATCATCTAATCTCGTGAAATCTAAGACGATGCATATGCGTCTATTTTGGGCAAGTCAGACATATTTTGGACACCTCATTCCAATAGAACACTAGAAAGATCATCTAATCTCGTGGAGCCTAAGACCATGAAAATTAGGCCTATTTTGGGCAACAAGAGATATTTTGAAGACCCCACCCCAATAGGACATTGAGATGGTCCTCTAATCTCGTTGAGTTTAAGAGCAGAGAAGGTTCGGGACTTTCCATTTATTCATACCTTAATTAAATTATAATTGAGTTTTAATTTTAAGATTTCATTCATTTTCTCATACAATTTTAATGCATTAATTAAAACGCAGATCATTCACGTAATAAAAGCGATAAACAAAAGCAAGCCAATAAATTACAACAAAATTAGAGGCGGAATACAACCCCCAATGTAAATGAAATGTAAATCATACGTAAAACGGGATATTTATTAAAGATGAGGACATTGGTCATCGCATGCATACTTACAGAAAATAACATTGAAGGTGAAAATTTATTTGGATGTGAAAACTAGGACATTGGTCCCATTTTTATTAGAAAAATTTCAAATTAATTAATATAAATATTTTTGTGATTTTCTTTTAAACAAGTATAAAATAAATAATTTTATCAAAAATTACATGGCAAAATAAATAAAAAAGACAAATAAAGAAAATAATACAAATAATAAAATGAAAGTTCAAACCAAACGAACCTCCTGGATCTCTCCGTGTGCTCGTGGGAATGCCCAAGCAAAGAAAATAAGTGTTGAAATAAAAAAACAAACACAAATAAAATTAGTGTTAGTGATGTAATCAAGAAAAATCAATTAAATACGTGAGATAATCAATAATAAATTAAAATAAAATAAAATAAGATGACATCAAAAAATGACAAATGAATTAAAATATTAATAAATTAGAATAAATGAAAAAATGCATTATGAATGACAAATAAGTTAAATGACATGATTGAAACAAATAAATCAACATATTAATTAATTAACATATTAATATACAAAAACATAAAAATTAATAATGAGAACAATAATGAAAAATAATAACAATGGTAATAATAATAATAAATAATAATACTAATGATAATAACAATTATAATAAAATAATAAAAATGATAATAATAATGATAACAATGATAATGGTAAAAAACGATAACAAAAAAATAATAATAACAATAATAATAAATAATAATAATAATAATAATAAACAACAACATAATAATAAACCAAATATATAAATGATTGAATAAATAAATAAATGAAAACAATAAAAACTTACATGTTAATCAATTAATTGTGAACAACAAATAAAAATAATACAATAAAAAATAAACAATTAAAATTATGAGATCGGGTCCAAAATGTTTACTCTCAGAATTGAGATTCGATGGAGGGAAAAATGATGATTGATTTCCTTGTTTTGATCCACAAATTAGAAATAAAAATAAGAAAAAGTTGAAATTTTATTCCAAGAAAGAAAATTTGCTAAAAAATGGAAGAAATTAAAAATTTTGAAGAACAAAAAATTATTCTCTTTGTCTCAAGAACAAAAAAATGGAAGAAAAATAAAAAAGGCCTAAATCTATTCTCTTTAGAAAAATAATTGTAAAAAATCTTGTTTTTTAAAAAATCAAATGAAAAATTGGACTTCAAGAACAAAAAATTATTTTTTTTTGTTCCCAATATCAAATTTTCATAAAAAAAGATTAAATGTAAAATCCTTGAAAAAGCTTAATTGAAAAAATAAAATAAAAGAAAGAGAGAAAATTAGATTTTAAGAACAAATAATTATGTTATTTGCCTCAAAATTAATTTTCTATCAATAAAATTCCATCTAAAAATACTTAGAAGAAATTTTATTGAAACCAAATGAAGAAGAAGAAGTATTGAAGGAGAAGATTATTTTTTGAAAGAAGAAAATGAAAATCTGATTTTTTTTTTGTCGCCTCCCCTTTTTTTTCTTTTCATCTTTTTCTATTTATATGATAAAATATGGAAAACCTAGTTAATTTAGGAAAAAAACCAAAATTAATTCAAATATTATTTATTTATATTTTAAAAATGGAAAAAATCATGAAAATCCACAAAAAATGGGATAAAAAAATAATTTTGGGGCAAAAATCCCGAAAAATGGCCAAAAGCCTGATTTTCGGCAGTTTTGGGCGGATTTAGCGACTAACGGGCGTCGGTGGGCGCGCGGAGAGCCCACTGGGTGAGCGCCAGGCACGCTGTGTGCTACACCCGCGCGCTGGCGCTGCTTGCTGCCGACGTCCAAATTTTTTTTTTAAAGATAAATTTGACTAAAATACTATATTTTCAAATCTCACTTTTTATTTTTATTTTTAATTTTTTTTTTTGGTTCTAAAAAGCAATCTTGACAAGAAAATCATCACTTTCAATCTTTTTTGCCCGTGAACAGGCGTCTCATCATCATTGGGTAACTCTGATCTGGACCGCCTCAGGACCTGGTGTGACGCGCGCCGAATCCCGGGGCGCCCCGAGGGTCCGCTTTTAGGGCGATCGGGTGGAGGTTCATGAAAACTTGTAAGGCATTTATAAGTGCGTCTATTTTGGACAACAAGGAGGTTTCTTGGAGTCGCCACCCAATAGAACATTGGGACAGGTCGTCTAGCCTCGGTGAGCCTAAGACGGCGCATAATATCCATTTTGGGCAAGCCAAAGGGATCTTGGAGATATCATCCCAATAGAACACTGGAATGACCCTCTACCCCGTGGAGCCTAAGATTGTAAATTTAAGTCTTTTGGTGGGACACAAGAGATATTTTGGAGATTCCATCCCAATGAAACACTGAGATGGACCTCTGCCCTCATTGAGCCCAAGACCAGAGTGAGTTCGAGACTTCCCATTTATTCATACCTTGGTTAATTTTATAATCGAGTTTTGAATTTATCATTCCATCCCATTTTTCATTCATTTTAATGCAATTAATTAAAGCGCATGTCAATCACATAGTGAAAGCGATAAATAAAAGCGTAAATAAAATAAAGCATATATAAAAATATTACAACCAAACTAGGGGCGGAATACAACCCCCATTGTAAATAAAATACAAATCATGCATAAATCGGGATATTCATTAATGATGAGGACATTGGTCCTCGCATGCATATTTATTATAAAACAATTTTGATGTGATGATTTTATTTTGGATAGAGAAAATTGAGACATTGGTCCCATTTTTATTTAGAAAAAGTTCCAAATTAATTAATAAAAATGCTTTGTGATTTTTATTCTAGCGTGCCTAAAGTAAACAGTTTTATAAGAAAATTACATGGCAAAATAAACGGAAAAGCCAAATAAATAAAATATTACAAATAAATACTTAATCCCAAACGAGCTTTCTGGATCTCCCTGTGTACTCGCAAAAATTGCCCAAGAGAAAAATGAGATGTGAAATAATCATAAAATACAAATAAAATAATGTTAGTAATTGAATCAATTAAAATCAATTAAATATAAGATAAATGACGAATTAAAATAAAACAAGGTGATGTGAAAGAATAATACTTGAATTAAAATGTTATCAAATCAAAATAAATGAAAATATACATTAAATGATGAAAGAATTGAATGATTTAACTGGAATAAATAAATTATGTTAATGAGTTAATATGTAAAAATATGAACATGATAATAATAATGATGAAGATAAACAAATCAATGAATATATAAAATAATAAAGAAAAGAATAATACAAATGAATGAATTAAAGAATGATGAAAACAATTAAATGAACAATATGATTAATTAAATATGTTCATAAATGATATAAACCATTTACATGGCAAAAAATATCAATGAAAATTAATTTATTAATTACATGTTAAAAATAGTGAGAAATCAAAGCAAAATAAATTATTTACATATTAGGAATTAAAAGAGATCAATATTCACATGAATAAAAATGTAATAATATATATACATAACAAATAAATACAACAACAATAGAATAAATAAATAAATGAGAACAATAAATAAATTAATGAAAACAACAAAATATACATGAATGAGAATAAAATCATATATAAACAAATCTGAAATAAATAAAATAAATAAATAAATGAAGTTGATAAAAATATATGAATAAATTAAACATGAACAAAAATAATAAAAAGAAAGAATAAGCTCAGAATGTTTACCCTCAGAATTTCGGATTCGATGAAGGTAAAATGATGATCGATTTTTTATTTGATGATTTGCAATATTAGAGTGTAATATGATGAAAATGTTAGAATTTTATTCCAAGAAAAAAAAGGATGAAAAAAATGATCAAAAATTCTTTAAGAACAAATAATTGATTTCTTTGCCTAAAGAAATGATTTTGATCAAAAAAAGATTTTTATTGATTAAAATAAAGAAAAATGATTTCAAGAACAAACAATCACTTTGTTTGTATCAAGAAAAAGAATGATTAAAAGTCTTATTTTAGAAAATCAAATGAAAAAATTAGATTTTGATAACAAACAATTGTTTTGTTTGTCTCAAAATAAATTTTTCATCAAAAAGAAATTCAAAAGAAAATCAATGGAAAAAGTTTTATTGAACACAAATAAAGAAGAAAAAAAGGAATTTTGAGAGCAAATAATTGTTGTATTTGTCTCCAAATTAAATTTCAACAACAAAAACTCCTTCCAAATATATGTTTAGAAGAAATTCTATTGAAAAAAGATGAACTGGATTCTTTTTTCTTTTTGGTGGGGAAAATCTGGAATTTTAGAGAGAGTTTGAAAGGAAGAAGAAGAGGAAAAGATGAAAGAAACCCTAAGAAAAATCCCCTTTTTTAGGTTTTCTTCTTATTCTTTTTATATGAAGAAAATAGGAAAAAAATGTTAATTAAAGGGATAAAACTTAATAAAATCAGATATTAACAATTTTAAATTTTAAAAATTGAAAAAAAACCAGAAATCCCTAAAAAAAGTCATAAAAAATCGAATTTTGTGGAAAAAAATCGGAAAAAATCAATTTTGGGGCAAAATGCCCATTTTGCGGCGGAACATGGCCTACGGACGCCAGTCGGAGCGCCCGACCGGCGTCCGTAGCGGACGATCGCGTGTCGCTCTCGCAGCCCGCTGCCGCAAGGCGCCGCAGCGGCCGACGCTCGGGAATTTTTTTTTATTTTATTTTTTTATTTTTAAAGATTAACTAAAAATACTATATTTTTAAGCCCCCATTTTTCAAAATTAATTTTTAAAATATTTTTTAATATTTTTTAATTTTTCACTCTAAAATGCAAATTTTCAAGGAAATCATCACTTTTAACCCTTTTGCGTGTGACAAGACATCTTATCATCATTGGGTAACTCTGATCTGGGCTGTCTCAGGACCCGGTGTCTACACCTGGTGTTTACAGTTGCCCCCAATTTAACTAGTACACTAGTGTGTAGATGAGCAAAAATTCAGAGAAAAAAGGAAAGAAATGCGTACCTGCAATCCTTACCTTTGCTGTGTTGAAAATTTATGGCTTGTCACCACTGAGCTGTAGTATTATCCAACTGTGGCTCGTTCTCAATAATTCTGCTGACTACCTCTGGGCCTGCATGGCACGTGATTGCTGCCGTTGAGCTATAGTGTTACCCAACTGTGGCTCGTTTGCAATCATTCTGTTGACCACCTACGGGCCTGCACAGCATGTGATTGCTACCGTCGAGCTGTAGTGTTTTCCAACTGTGGCTCGTTCGCAATCATTCTGCTGACCACCTCTAGGCCAGCACAACATGTGATTGCTGCCGTCGAGCTGTAGTGTTATCCAACTGTGGCTCGTTTGCAATCATTCCGCTGACCACCTCCGAGCCTGCACGACATGTGATTGCTGCCATCGAGCGGTAGTGTTATCCAACTGTGGCTCGTTCGTAATCATTCTATTGACCATCTTTGGGCCTACACGACATGTGATTACTGCCATCGAGCTGTAGTGTTATCCAACTATGGCTTGTTTGCTATCATTCTGCTAACTACCTCCGGGTCTGCACGGCATGTGATTGCTACCTTCGAGCTGTAGTCTTATCCAACTGTGGCTCGTTCGCAATTATTCTGCTGACCACCTCCGGGCCTGCACAGCATGTGATTGCTGCCGTCGAGCTGTAGTGTTATCCAACTGTGGCTCGTTCGTAATCATTCCGCTGACCACCTTCGGCCTACACGGCATGTGATTGCTGCCATCGAGTTGTAGTGTTATCCAACTGTGGCTCGTTCTCAATCATTCTGCTAACCTGTGATTGCTACCTTCGAGCTGTAGTGTTATCCAACTGTGGGTCATTCGCAATCATTCTGCTGACCACCTCCGGGCCTGCACGGCATGTAATTGCTGCCGTCGAGCTGTAGTGTTATCCAATTATGGCTCGTTTGCAATCATTCTACTGAAAACCTCCGGGCCTGCATGGCATGTGATTGTATTTGTCCCGATGGCCTTCGTTCAGCTTGTACGGTGTCCGATAGGTCCCGCTGGCCTCTGTTCGGCTTGCATTGTGTCTAATCTGTCCCGCTGGCCTCTGCTCGGCTTGCACGGTATCTCCCTGCCAACCACTATCCAATATGCACGGTGACTCGTTCTTTGTCATCTTTGCTGGCGCTTATCCTGAACCTCTTTTCCTACAAAAAGGGGCAAAACAAATGTGCAGGGTATATAAAAGAGATTCGTACCTATGGCAGTACATACCTGTTGGGGTCGATGTCAGATTGGTGCTCCCTGAAGGACGGTTGGTTATTCCCTGGAGAAGGATTTGTGGAATATGAACATCTTCCCCTTGATTGCATCTAGTCATTTTCCAGACTTTCAAATTGCGGATATCATCTTCTTGCAAAGTTCAGATATCATCCTCTTAGAGATCCCTTATCGATTGTGATATACCATATACCGATCCCTCTATCATCTCCAATCGAAGGCTCCTTGTTAAAAAGACCTGTGTGCCTCTTAAGAGGGCTTTGTGCTCGCAGGGAGACTTTGAAAATCTGTGCTCACTGAGAGGCTTAAATGGTCACTAAGAGACTTAGAAGCTTACTGAGAGGCTTAGATGCTCACTGAGAGGGTTTGATGCTCACTGAGAGACTTTGATTTCGAGCCTCCAGAGAGAAAAATAGGTTTGAGCCTTCTCGGAGAAAAATTACATTTGAGCCTCCAAAGAGAAAATTGGATTTGAGCCTCCTTAGAGGAAAATTATATTTGAGCCTCCAGAGAGGAAATTAGATTTGAGCCTCCTCAAAGGAAAATTAGATTGGAGGTTTTGTTACTTGCCTGCAGGCGGATAGGTTTCAATGTCTTTGGCATCTCTTAAAATAATTTTTTTTTTGTTTTTTGTAAATTTTTGGGATTTTCACATTTTGGATGTATTTGAATTTTTACAATATGTTGGATTTTCAAGGCCTTGAAAATATCTTCTTCTTTTTTGTTTTTCATGTTTTCATTTTTTTGTTTGTTTTTGTTGTTTTTATTTGAGAATTTATATTCTTTGTACATTTGAATTTGGATTTTTGTACACTTATTGTGTGATGTGTGTGAGCGTACATCTTATGATAGAGAAACTTACCTGATTGCCCTCAGCATGGTGTGCATGAATAGGCTTATTCTTCTAGGTGTTTCGCCTCTATACAGATGCACCTAATTTTATGCCAGATATAGTGGTCGACAATGTTGAGCTGGACCCATCTCTTGGATCATCTTTGCGCATGAGGTCTATTCGGACCTTTCCCCCTGAGTCATATACACAGCAACATATACAAAATATTGTGTGTGCATATGGAATCATGTGTGTGAAATATACATACAAAACTATATACAAGAAATACATGCAAAGGATTAATGTACAAAAATTATGTGTACGCAACTATACGCCTAAAGGATTGAATGCACGTGATATGCATGCTAAACATGTGCAAAGAATTATGCGTTACATGTATGCAAAGATTATGTACACGGAATGTGCGTGAAGAATTGCATATGAAAAATATATACAAAGTTCAAGCATGTGTGAATGCGTGTTGGGCATCATGAAAGGCTATGCACGTGTAAAGTTATGCAGGGAGATATGCAAAAGATTATACATGCGAGATGCATGTGAGATGCAAATATGGATAGACCACATCCTAGGCGGTTAAGGGATTCGTTAAGGGTACTGCTCGTACTGTCTGATGCCCCCAATGATCTAGAAGAGTATCACCTTGGCTTAGGAATTTTGACCCATAATCCTTTTAGAGAAAACTATCCCGTGTGCATCTTTGCCCCCCAGTCAACGAGCATACGCCTTTTTCCATGAGTTGTACAGCATCTTGCCCCCAGGACTCTGACTCAAGTTCAGCATTATGCACTATCTGCCTGAAGGGTGGTCATCCGAGGTAATGCCGCCTTATCGCTCCGGGCATCGGAAGTCATTATTTTAAAGGTAGTGCGTCCCTTGTGGATTTTCACACTAGCTTTTCTTTGTGGGAAATGCGTCCCTTTGAGGATTTTCACATAACCCTGTGCCTAATTTTTGCCTGGAATGAACCCAAACCGTTCCAGCGGCTTTTATTCATTTTATTTTTTTGTGGGACAGACTGCCTGTTTCCAGGTTTTCACCCTGCCCTTTGGCCTAACTTTTAATTAGAGAGCCAATTACGGTTTTTAACTCTAACGGCCTTTTTTTTTTAAGGATATGACTGCAAGAAAAGTTGAAGCTACTATTAGAGCCCTCTTTTAGAGTAATCAGCAGTTATTCACTGAGGCATTTTCTCCCTAGGCATCGATTGCATTCATTTGCCTCTCTGGATGAATGTGTTGCTAGATTGGGTGAGGTGGTGAATGAGGATCGGGTTCTTTAGGGCTTCATGAGGCTGCCTTTTACATTACCACCCATTGTGCTCGATAGTTCAGGGGAATAACGATATAGTGAGGCATCCCCTATCTTTCCAAGGTAGACCTTTATTTTCGGCTCTTACCTCCAGATACCATGGCCTCTGGGCAACCTGTCGATGAAGACTATTATACCATCTATCGGGGATTGTTCTTTTACTCCCATTAATGCAATCAAGAGGTAGGTGCTTAGTCCCGCAATTGATAACAAGACCTATCAACTTAGGCATCTGGCCGACGAGAGCAGTAGTAAAGCATAGTTATTTAGTTTAGGTGCATTCAGTAATAAACGACGTTTCTCTTTTTATAAAGGAACTAGAAAATAATGAACACATTAGTTGAATTTATTTTTCAAAGATTGTGTACATTTTGGTACGATTTCTCAATGTATGATCATTATCTAACATAAATTCAAAATGTAAAATTCACGTTTAATCTCAGAGTGGATCTCGTAAGCATCAGACTCTTGTTTCCAATCATCCCTCTTGGGTTTTCTTGATTGGACATTTTCTCTCGAGGCTCTAATTTTTACCAAGGATGCCTTTTTTCGGTTTTCACCCTGACGAGGCACCCATTTTTAGTAAAGCCGCATTTTTTCGGTTTTCGACCTGCGGGCTTTTTTTCTCTTCTTTTGATTTTTAGTCTTTAGCCATGAAACCTGTAGACACCGGGTCCTGAGTCAAGGGTAATATTTATCCAAAAAATGGGCAATTTTGGCTCTCCAGGCAAACTTGATAATTTCTCCGAAAAAAAATATAAAAACTAAAAAATAAAAAAAAATATATATGTAAAAATAAAAATTAAGGTTGGGTTAAATTAATTAATATTATAGGATAATTAAAGTTAAAAAGAAAATAAATATGGAGTGTTTAATTAAGTAAAATAGGTGATAATTTAAGTAAGTTAAAATTAAACTAAATTATATATATATATATATATATATATATATATGGAGAAAATCAAGGAGGGAATTAAGGGGGCTAAACCTACCTAAATTAGGGATATAAAAAGAAAAAGATGAAGGGAAGAAGGAAGAGGCCGGCAGATTAGAAAAGCAAAGAAACAAAAATTAAAAAGAGAGAGCAAGAACAGAGGGCCGAACCAAGCAAAAAGAAAGAAAAAAAAAGGAAAAATAGAAAGAAAGAGCAAGAACAGAGAGCAAGAAAAAGAAAGAACGAAACCAAATGAAAGGAAAAATAGAAATAATAAATAAAAGAAGAGGGAAGTAGGACCAAAACCAAAGAAAGAGAGAAGAAGGAAGAGGAGTAGGGACACGACGCCGGAAAACAAGGAGAAAGAGGGGAAGAAAGCGGGGGCGCCGCCGGCAACCCACGGCGTCGGACCGCCGCACGCGCCCCACCGAAAGACCGAGAAGGCCCGGACGAACCAGGCGATGGCCACCGATCAGCCGCACTCACCGGCGAGAAGGAGATCGGAGGGAGTGAACCGCGGGACGGCCGACGGCGTTTTTGGCGAGGTGGTGACTCCTTCCGGAGAGTGACCGACGGCGATGACCTCCGGGCGCGGCGATCTGTCCTACGGTGCTAGCGGTGTCGACCACTGGCGACCTCCGGCGGCTCCGGCGAGGAAATCCGGTAAATGGTTATATTTTTTATTTTTATTTTATTATTATTATTATTATTATTAATTAATATTATTTCATATTATCATTATTATTATATTGTTGTGTTATTATTATTGTTACTATGATTATTATATTTGTCATTATTGTTATTCTATTTATTTATTGTTAGTATTGTTATTATTTTATGTTATTATTATTGTTAGTATTATTTATTTTATGTTTATTATAATAATAATAATAATAATTATTATTATTATTATTGTTGTGGTGTTATTGTTATTGTTATGATTATTATTATTATTATTATTATTATTATTATTATTATTATTATTATTATTATTATTAGTATTTTATGTTTATTTTATATTATCATTATTATTGTTATTATTTTTGTTGTGTTGTGTTGTTATTATTATTATTGTTAGTATTATTTATTTTATTATTATTATTATTATTATTATTATTATTATTATTATTATTGTTGTTGTTATTGTTGTGAGATTGTTATTATTGCTATTATTATCATTATCATTATGATTATTTTATGTTTTTTTTATCATCATCATCATCATCATTATTATTATTATTATTATTATTATTATTATTATTGTAATTGTGTAATTATTATCATTGTTATTATTGTTGTTCATATTATTATTATTATATTTTAATATTACTATTATTGTTAATTATTATTATTAATATTACTATTCGTTTTATTATTATTATTATTATTATTATTATTATTATTATTATTATTATTATTATTATTATTATTATTATTATTATCGTATGTTAATATTATATTTTCACCGTTATTATTTGTTATCATCATTACTACTATAATCATTATTTTTATTGTCATTGATCATTATAATTGTGTCATTTGTGTTTTATATTCATCAATTCTATCAATTTATTTTACTTTCACTATATCAGATTAATTATTTTTATTAATTTATTTCATTCAATTATTTATTTATTTATCACTTAGTTTAATTTAATCAATTATTGATCAATATTATTTTCTGTCACGACCGCAACTGCGAGGGGCATGTGGCTCATCCATGGAGCTAGGCGAAGCACGATCGGGGCAAATAGTATAGGATTTATTTATTATTCTGAGATATGTATTAATTATTGTTTTATTTTCTTTCATTTGCTTAAGGACTGTAATAATAAAGGATTTTCGACCGCACTTAAAAAGAATCACCACACAAAATGTTTTCTACTCAATTGAAAATTTGTTAATAAAACTGGACCAATATCCTCGTTTTCATCCCAAAAATGAAAGGTCCACGTTTGCATTAAAACGAGATCACTTCGTCCTTTTTCATAAAGTTGGTTTGAGAACTCTGTACCTTTTTTGTAAAATAAGTAGTTGGGAACCAATATTCTCGTCTAAATGAATGTTCCGATTTATGTATGTATTTTCATTCTATCACTATTATGAATTTCTTGTTTATTTTTTGATAATTGTAATTATATTTATCGCTTTATTTATTGCCTTTTTGTGTGCTTGTAATGCACTTTAAATTTATTGCATGAATCGTGTGAGAAAAGAGATAAAATAATTGATTCTAAAAACTCATTCACATAACGTTAACCAAAAGTATGAATAAGAGTGAGCTCCCGAACTCTCTTTGGTTTTGGCCTCATAAAGTTATAATTTATTTCCCAATATTTTATTGGGTGGCGACTCCGTGATACCTACCTTATGATACCTAGCAGACGCCCTCGTAAGTTGATTGCCAATAATAGAATAGGGGTGAATCCCTGTCCATTGCGAAGCGATTAGCTTTCACGAGTTTTAATGAACCTTTATCCGGTCTCAGGTACTAAAAGCGGATCTCCGAGAGCGAAACGGATGCCAAACGGGGTTCGCGCGCGTCACAGTTGTGACTCCACTGGGGATATCATGAGATTTTTCTCCGAAAGTACTTTTGGTTAATCTAATGTAAATAGTTTTAGGATCAAGAAATTTTATCTCTTTTCGAAAAATTGCATTGCATTTTACTAGAGCTTTAGATCTACGCTAGGCTGGTCCCTCTTTTAACCCTGATGCATTCTCGAAGCACGACTCTACATTCACTCAATGTAGGGAAGTGTTAAGAATAATCACCAGTCCAAACCTCGTACCATCACAGTATATTAAGTGATGACCCGACCGGTTGCTATGCTTATGATGAGCTAGACCCGTTGGCAGAGATCATGCTTGGGTAACCCTAAAATATCATCACCTTTGACCAAATCTCATTTAATGGAAATAGATACTTCCACTAGGAGGGCATGTGCCATAATACATTGCTTGTAGAGTAGGTTTTTGTGTATTGAACAAATCAAAATAAATTTAGATGTTCGCTCATTAAAGGTTTTTATGCCCCGAGGGGCGTGTTTCTGTTTATTCGGATTGTTTAAATACACGATGGCCAAAAATTCATCCGCATGCACTTTTTAGTAATGAGAGTTTGTGCTGTTGGTTTTTCGCAGCACACTGCACGCGTTCATTGGGTTCCTTGTTAATCCATGGATCAAGTCCGCCTAGGAAAGAGACCACATGACCTCCTGTGTAGGAGAAATACGGTTGGGAGGAGTTTTTTTTTCTTGTATGTGTGTATTCGTGCTCGCGCATTTTTCTTGAACAATAATAGTAAATAAAACACATGCATTTTGTCTCATGTATAATTATAGAACTTGTGCACTTTGTATGTAAAATTGCTTGTATCATAATTTGTAAATATAAATATAACATGTATTTATCGTGCATGTACATAGCGATGCTTGTCGCAACACATACATATTAACATTCATCATGACACCCATAATATTTGTCATGCACCATAATCATTACATCTAACATGTAGCATGAAAAGTACATATGGACATACATAATAATAAGCCTAAAAAAAATAAAAAATTCAATTATGGACGTATGTCTTAGTGTGCTTACATTGCATATGTACATAAGCATTGTGTGCTAGAGCATGTACATACCTTTGCATATCATAGCATATACACATTAGCATACATAATTAGGCTGGGCATTATACACATCGTGACACCTTACACCTTTCACGTTGTGTACCATATTATGCACATGCATTATCATGCTTGAGTTATGCCATGCACATATGAGTCCTACATCATGTATATTAGTCATTACATATACCATGCCACACTTTGTATATGCATACCATTTAAATACACATACCTTGTAAATGCCATTCGTTTCTTGCAACCACTTTCATCCCATGTCTTGTGTTGCACATGTATGCTGCTCACTGTACACAGTCATTCTTATACTGTGTCCCACGTCGTGTGCATTATTTGTATATATTTTGCACTTCTATATATGTGAGTTTTGCCATACCTCACGACTCATTAATACACATTATCATGCCAAACTTTATTCATCTTACATCGCATACGTGTCCCTATCATGTCTCAGTCATGCCATGCCCACATGCACCATGTATCATGAACGTTCATTCCCATGTTGTGCTATATTTTGTACTTATGCTATCATTGCTTGCATGTACACTGCAAATTTATGTATGCACATCATTTGTCATGCAGCATTTACACACTCACTTATAATTTTTTTTGTAGGTGTTCCATGCACACACGTCTTTGCATATATTTCATGTATGCATTTCAATACAATATGTTTTCACACACGTTTTGAATATATAGTTCCTTACACGCATTACTAATATGCACGACACTATTGCATGCATCTCTCCCTGTACATGATTCTTAGCATATAATTTGTTCATATTTTACAAATAAATTTTTGTATGCCTACACGATTCTTGTGTATATAAATTTTGATAGAGTAAAATTTTTTGTGTTAAGTTGTACCCAAAACGCTGACATGTTTGCACTTTATTAAGGTACCCTTGATTCAAAGTCTAACTTTGCCTAAGTAGTTCTCAACTATGAATGGCTTTGATCTTAACTCTAGAAATCTGTGTTTCATTCCATTTTGAATTAAGTAAAGGGTAAATATGTTTGATCTTTGAGGGCTGGATCACATGAAAATATTTGAATATACCATGTAATTTCTAAATTCAGAGCACTTTTGGCCCATTTTGGAAACAAACTGGAAAAAAAACTAGTTACAATTAGGGGATTGGATGAAAACTCGCTAAGAGCACTAGAACCTTTCTGATTACCCGTCAAAGCGACCCCTGAATAAGGCTGAATCTA
This sequence comes from Excoecaria cochinchinensis, assembly GCA_947683425.1. NCBI lineage: Eukaryota > Viridiplantae > Streptophyta > Magnoliopsida > Malpighiales > Euphorbiaceae > Excoecaria > Excoecaria cochinchinensis. The sequence goes on from CANTUQ010000149.1 coordinate 4,955,721, forward strand.
AAAAATAATTTAGGCAATCATTTCTTTGTATAGCTCTCTAAATGACTATTTCCTACCCTTATTTTGCAATCGCTTGTTAGCCCGTTGGGCCTTTATTTTGGTATGCTAAATGCATACCAATTTTTATTGTTACACATATTAAAACTACCCTTCGCCTAAAATGATTTTGGCTTCCCCTTAGAAGAATGGTCGCTCTAGTAAGGATGGATGTACATTATGAAATTCCCTCGAGCTATCAAAAATCACCTTGATAAGGATGGGTTTACAGTTTGGGAAAAAGAGTTTCAATCATTGATAATTCTTTAGGCTATCAGAAATCGCCTTGATAAGGATGGGTTTACACTTCGGGAAAAGAGTCCCAATCATTGACAATTTGTTGGGCTATTAAAAATTGCCCTGATAAGGATGGGTTTACACTTCAGGAAGGGGCTTTAATCATTGTCTTTGTGTAATTAAAGACATAAGCTTATGAAATCAAAAAAAAAAGAAGAAAAAGGCAAAAAAAAAGAAGAAAAGAAGTAGAGCTCAAGATAGTACCCTTTGATGAGTTTCAATGGTTACCCTTTTAACTTAATTGTTATTCTGAGCTTGATGAGCTAAAGTATTACCAAGTCCAAATTCAAGAATACCTGGACAGTACGCAATTAGGCTGAGAATGGTCCTTTCATCCATCGAGTGAACGTTGCGGCCATTTTTCTCTAAAACTTTATCCTTTCTTGGTAACCATCTGCCTAAGCTTAACATTACAATCGAAGTAAGACCTCTTGATTCTTGGTTCAGTCTTATCTAATTAGTAGAGATGACCTTCTAATGAGGTTTGGTACGTACGAAGAGGCATATAGTGTTTCTTAAGCTTCAAGCGGGAAGCTATGAGTGCATTTATGCATTCGAGTTGAGTCTCGTCCCCAATGTTGCATCTAGAATTTGCTTTCAAATGGTGAAAAAATTCTGTTTTGGCCTTTTGCACACACACACAGAGATTGCATGGTATGCCTTGTATTTACGTGTTGGTTTAGTAAACACTGATATTTACATGTTTACCTTCTTACCCTTCATTGGGAATGACACCTGAATTCTTTTGCTAAGATTGAATCGGTTGAGAATGTGGTTCATTCATTTTGTTCAAGGGAAGATAGAAACTCGAGTTTGGGGTACTTAATAGGTTGCACTCATTTTACAGTCTTGGGATACTTCTTATTGCTACTCAAAAAAGTGATACTTTGCATATACACCCAGCAATACTCTTTGTACAAATGCTTTCTGCAAATATTTTTACACATAATTGTAGCAAACATTCTTATAAATAGTTTTACATATATAACTCTTGGTGTATATCTTTTGGCATAAGATCTTTAGTAAGCATCTTTCACCATATAAGTGTTTGTAGATACTTTTACGTACATACCCCTCTAAACTTCTTTTTTTATAATCACTTATTTTCACGCATTTTGTGGGCATATCCTTTACATATACCTCACATGCACATTTTTTGCATGCATTCTGTACACACATATATGATTTTTTCTGCATGTGTTTCATATGCACAGTTATCCATGCACACATCACACACACTCAATTCTTTACATAGTCTTCATGACCTTCCACCTATCTTTGCATATGATTCTTTGCATCTTTGCATGACTCTTTACCCTCTGATCCTTTGCATATATTTCTCATTCATGATCATTTGCAAACATTTTACAGAATACGATTCTTTGCACACATTCCATAGTCCTTTACATGTGTACAAGCCATCCCATGCACGTGATGGCGGCATATATGTCATATACATAATTCTCTGCATGCATTTCATGTTCGTAGTCCATGCATAGTACGCATCGCATTTTAAGCATCCCAGAGGTATAATCTTTTGCATATTTTATATGAATGATTATGTGCTTAAATTTCACACATGGATAACTTTGCATGTCTTTTCATACATGCATAGCTTTTCACATGCATTCCATGCATACATGGGGCCTTGAGCCTACTAGATAGTGTACATCAGTCTCAACCGTGACTTCACACGTCGATAAGCTGACATTTCTGAAGCCTTCTCAAGAGGCAAATCTCCAAGCCCTCTTAAGAGGCAAAGTTCCAAGCCCTCTTAAGAGGCAAAGTTCTAAGCCCTCTTAAGAGGCAATGCAAATCAACCAAAGACCTCTCAAGAGGCAAACTCTCAAGTCCTCTGAGGAGGCAAACTCTCAAGCCCTCTGAGGAGGCAAGTTCCAAAGTCCTCTGAGGAGGCAAACTCTTAAGTCCTATGAGGAGGCAAACTTTCAAGTCCTCTGAGGAGGCAAATTCCAAGTCCTCTGAGAAGGTAAATTCCAAAGGCCTCTGAGGAGGCAGATTCTCAAGTCCTCTGAGGAGGCGAATTCCCAAGTCCTCTTTAGAGGCAGACTTTTAAGCCCTCTGAGGAGGCAAACTCTCTAAGTCCTTTGAGGAGGCAAACTTTCAAGTCCTCTAAGGAGGCAAACTTTCAAGCCCTTTGAGGAGGCAAATTCTCAAGCCCTCTGAGGAGGCGAATTTCCAAGCCCTCTGAGGAGGCAGATTCTCAAGCCTTCTGAGGAGGCAAACTTTCAAGCCCTCTAAGGAGGCAGACTTTCAAGCCCTTTGAAATTCCAAAGTCCTTTTAGGGGCAACTTGTCCTCTAAGGAGGCAACTTCAAGTCCTTTGAGGGGCCAAATTATCAAATCCTCTTAAGAGACAAATTATTCCAAAGTCCTCTAAGGAGGCAAACTTTCAAGTCCTCTTAAGAGGCAAATCATTCCAAAGTCCTCTAAGGAGGCAAACTTTCAAGTCCTCTTAAGAGGCAAATCCCTAAGTCCTCTTAAGAGGCAAACCATCCAAAGTCCTCTTAAGAGGCAAACCTTCAAAGTTCTCTTAAGAGGCAAATTCTCCAAAGTCCTCTTAGAGGCGTTAATCCAGACAACCCAGGGGGCAACCAACCAAAGACCTCTCAGGGGTAAGTCAACCAAAGACCTCTCAGGGGGCACCACTTCAGATCTCAAAATAGGTTAGATACCGACCCGGCTAAGGCTAGACACCGCACAGGTTAGATGCCGCAATGAGGAAAGTTAGACACCACACCAATAGGTTAGATACCGACCCGGCTAAGGCTAGACACCGCACAGGTTAGATGCCGCAACGAGGGAGGTTAGACACCACACCAGTAGGTTAGATGCCGACCCGGCTAAGGCTAGACACCGCACAGGTTAGATGCCGAAATAAGGGAGGTTAGACACCACACCAACAGGTTAGATACCGAAACGGCTGAGGGTAGACACCGCATAGGTTAGATGATGAAACGACAGAGATTAGACACCGAATAAAAGGCTAAACACCGCATAGGTTAGATGCCAAAATGATGAGGGTTAACACGTCGACAAGTAGACGATAAATATCCCAGTACCTTCATTCAGATCAGAACGACAACTGTCTCAGGTACACGTCTCTTCTTTCCTTCTTCTCTGAATTTTGGCTCACCTACGCGTCTATGGCACTAGCTTCCCCAAAATTGGGGGCAACTGTAGACATCGGGTCCTGAGTCAAGGGTAATATTTGTCCAAAAAATGGACAATTTTGGCTCTCCAGGTAAACTTGATAATTTCTTCGAAGAAAAATGTAAAAACTAAAAAATAAAAAAAATATATATGTAAAAATAAAAATTAAGATTAGGTTAAATTAATTAATATTGTGGGATAATTAAAGTTAAAAAGAAAATAAATATGGAGTGTTTAATTAAGTAAAATAGGTGATAATTTAAGTAAGTTAAAATTAAATTAAATTAATATATATATATATATATAAATATGGAGAAAATCCAGGAGGAAATTAAGGGGGCTAAACCTACCTAAATTAGAGATATAAAAAGAAAAAGATGAAGTGAAGAAGGAAGAGGCCGGCAGATGAGAAAAACAAAGAAAAAAAATTAAAAAGAGAGCAAAAAGAAAGAAAAAAAAGGAAAAATAGAAAGAAAGAGCACGAACAGAGAGCAAGAAAAAGAAAGAAGAAAACCAAATGAAAGGAAAAATAGAAAGAAGAAATAAAAGAAGAGGGTAGTAGGACCAAAACCAAAGAAAGAGAGAAGAAGGAAGAGGAGTAGGGACACGATGCCGGGAAAAAGGAGAAAGAGGGGAAGAAAGCGAGGGCACCGCTGGCCACCCACAGCGCCGGACAGCCGCACGTGCCCTACCGGAAGATCAAGGAGGCCCGGACGAACCAGGCGGTGGCCACCGATCAGCCGCACTCGATTAAAAATAAACATCTAATGTTTATGTGCCACATAATATTATTATTTGTTATCATAATATTATTGTCGTTATCATTATTTATCATTTATTATTATTGTTATATTCTGCACTTGCTTGATTAATTTACTTAAAATATTTACTGATATTATTTTTGACATTATCTTTGTATGAGTTTAATTTGGGTCGGGTAGTGTAAGCGTTCTCACGGCTCCCCGGATGGGTCGCGACACGTGGAATATCGCCTTGCTCGGTGAGATCTTTCTTAATTCCTTCTCTTTATGTGTTACGTGTTTACTTGTAAGTACTTATTTTATTTTTGTACGCGTGTGATAAAAAGTCACAAAAATATTTTTACAATTAAATTGGATTCTTCACTAATAAAATTGGGACCAATGTCCCTTGTTTTAGCCCGACAATAAAAATGTCACAATTAAAATGAAGAGTCAATTTTTCTACAAAAATGGGATCACTCATCCCGGTTTTTCAATTCAAGCAATCAAAAATGACTCTTCGAACCCTCTTCAAATTAATACGAAGGAACCAATGTTCCTAAATTTCGAATAAGCGCGAAGGAACCAACGTTCCTCAAATAATGTCCCGATTTATGTATGTTCTTTTATTTTAATCTTAAGTGAGTGTTTTAAATTCAAGTTCATTTCTTTTTTGGGCCCTTGTAATTAATTTTGGGGCAACTTTATTTATCTTTTGGAGATTGTATTCCGTCCCACTTACATCTTTGATCTCCTTTTATTGGGGTTGTATTCTGCCCCTATTTTTATTGTAATTGCGTGCTTGCGTGTTTACCGCTTTCATTTATTGTTTTCTTTATTTACCTTATTTATCGCTTTCGTTTACTTCCTTTACGTGCTTGAAATGCGCTTTTATTTTAATGCATCGCTCGTATGAGATGAGAGATATAATTTTAAGAACTTAAAAACCCATTTATAATTAACCAAAGCATAAATAAGAGGGAAGTTCCGGACACCATATCTCTGGTTTAGACCGATAGAGGTGAGAAACCTTTTCCCAATTTCTTGCAAATTGGGTGGCGACTCCAAATACCTCAAAGGTGCCTTTAGGCGTCAATAGGCTAGGTTATTCTCCCCAATGTTCTATTGGGAGGGATACACCGATGATGTCTCATGGCGCCCATGATCAAAAGACGCGAACCTTCATACCTCGAATCCTAAAGCGGATTCAAAGGAGGGCCCTTGCTGGGTTATCGGGTTCGGCGCGCGTCACAGTGGCGACTCCACTGGGGACTTAGTGTTTGAGACTTCACTCCGAAAGTGCTTTGGTTAAAATTTATAATTGGGTTTTTGAAACTTAAAATTCTATCTCTTTTCAAAAAATTGCATCATATCATTTTAGAGCCTTAGACTTACGCTAGTTGGTCCCTATCTTACCTCGGTGCATTCCCGAAGCACGACCCTACTTTCACTCATTGTAGGGAAGTGTTAGGGATAATCACCAGCCCAAGCCTTGTACCTTTTGGTATATCGAAATGGAGACCCGATCGGTCGTTATGCTCGTGATGAGCTAGACCCGTTGGCGCGAACCATGCTTGGGTAGCCTAAAGAAAATCACCCTGACTAAAGCCCATGTAATGGCAAATAGAAACTTCCCTAGGTGGTATGCTCCTTAATACGATGCTTGTGATATGGGTCGTCACGTATTAAACAAAATCAACCAATTTAAGTGGTCTTTTATCAAAGGCTTTCATGCCCCGGTAAGCCCACCTGAACTTGATTGAATTGTCCAAATACGTAAATGGCCAAAACTCATATGCGTGTACATTAGACTAGAGCTGTTATGCTGCCGGCTTTTCGCCGTGCACTTTGCGCGTTCATAGGGTCCCCTGTTGACCCATGAACTAAGCCCACCTAGGAAAGAGACCACATTGCCCCGTGTGCGGGAGTAATAAGGTTGGAAGGGTCTGTTTGCTTGCATGTGGTTGTGGATGCTGCATCAACACGGCCATGCATTCTTAATGCCATCCATGCATCATGATAACGAATTGGATTTTTTCAGCGATCATAGATCCATTTGAGTGGTCCAGAGATCCTAGCGGGAGGTTGGTCAGAAATCAAGTAGTTGAGCCGTCAAGTTTGGCATCAGCATCGGGTTCAGATTGGGATAGAAACTCAGACTCTTGTTCAGAACAATCCTCCGGATCAGTAATGGTAGAATTACCGCAAGATTTGGGTGCTGTAACAACACAAGACTTGGACAAAAGATTCGAAGACTTTGAAAGGAAAATGCTTGCTATGATGGGGAATGATAGGAGCTAAATTGAAGTATAATTTAGTATTTATTTTGTGTGTATTTATGTAATTAATCATGCTATTGTATGTAAATTTAATGTAATGTGTTAGATCATGTTAATTTGTATCAGTTGAGTTTTTATTGTATTTACTGTTGATTTTAGGTGAAGAAATGGAGAGAAGAGTAAGTCACGAGAGCAAAGGAAGCAGATCACGTGTCATACAAGGAGATCACGCCGTGATCAGGAGTCACGTGACGTGACTTGCTGAGGAGAAAGAAGAGGAAGGAGGAAAAGAAGAGAAAGAAACGAGTCACGCCGTGAGCAAAGGTCACGCGACGTGACGCCACAGAGAGGCTAGGAAAGGAAGGGAAAAGAGAAGAGAAGAGAAAGAAGGGAAGAAGTCACGCGACGTGAGCGCCAGTCATGCCACACGCGAGGAAGGCACGCCGTGATGGGGAGTCACGCGACGTGACTGGCCAGAGAGGGAAAAGAAAACCGAAGAGAGGAAAGAAGGAAGAAATGGGCAAGCGCGTTCTGTCGCGATCGCGACACCGTTGCGAGCGCGACAGAGGCGACCGTTGGACGGTTTTCAGCCAAAAGTCACTTGGAAAATTACCTTCTTTCACCCAAAGTTTGCAACCATTCTCAAGGGTCATTTCAAGAGACACAAGCTTTCAATTATTTTCTATAAATATGTAGTTTAACTGTAGTTTTAATATACAATAAATGACAATAGATGAATTTTTAGTTAAGTAATTTTCTGTATTTTAGTAAAATAGTTTTTCTTTTCTTTAGTTAATTTTTCTTAATTATTTTTATGATTTGAAGAAGAAGATCAAGGAGGAGAAAATCTATTTCAAGAGATTGGGAAAAAGGGTTGAAAGGCTTCTATCTTATTCTCTTATTTTTAATTCTTCTCCACTATTTTTATGAATATTATTTTAATGAACTTGCATATTATAATTCTTTCTATTTCTATCTACTTTCATAATCTTTCATTGTAGATTCTCTATTAATATCTTTTGCATGATCTTTACAAGTTAAAGTAATTCGAGAGTTTGCTTTATCCGACATTTAATAGAGATTCATTATCAAGGTATATTTGAGAGATTGGTATATTGAGATAATTGCTATAGGTTAGTGTTTATTCTTAAAATATGTAATTAGAAACCTCTAATTCATTAATGAAAATTGTGAGTTAGAATTTTAATTATATGTTTTAGGCATTTTAATTCATGTCGAGAGAGTGAGTTAAAAGTTTATTCTAACTTGGCTTGCATAAAAAGATGAAAGATGTTAATCTAAATGATGGAATCAAGTTCATTGTTTTTAATTCTTCATGATTTATTTATCTTCTTTTGACTATCATTAACTAGGTTTAATAAGTTTACACATTAGATTAAATTAGAACCACTTCTCTATCATTTTATAATTGTAAACAAGATTAAAATCAATTAGTAATAGTGTGTAACACGTTCCCTGTGGGATCGATATCTAAAGTACTATTGCGGTACACCGTATACTTGCGGTATGTTGCATCATTAGAAAAATGCACAACAAGTTTTTGGCGCCGTTGCCGGGGAACGGTTGTTTGCCATTATAAAAATTGATTTATGATTTTGGATTACAATATTTTGTTTTGTTTTAATTTGGGTGTATGTTAAATTAATTTTGTGTTTTGTTTTTACAGGATTTTAGAAGTTCATGCCTAGTACAAGGAGTTCTTTAGAAGAGCTTGAGCCTTTAAATCCTGAAATTGAGAGGTTTTTATTGAGTAACCGGAAGTGAAATAAAAAGAAGAACAAAAATAGGAGATCAATTATCATGGCTGAAGAACAAAATCCACCAAGATTGATGGACTTTGCCACACCTGCTTTGAGTGGTGCTCAACAAGGAGTGGTAAGACCAACGGTAAATGCCAATCAATTTGAGATTAAGCCTTCATTGTTACAAATGATTCAAAATAGTATACAATTTTATGGTTTGGCAAATGAGGATCCAAATGCTCATTTGGCAAATTTTCTTGAGATTTGTGATACCTTTAAGATAAATGGGGTTTCAAATGATGCAATCAAGCTTAGGCTTTTTCCATTCACATTGAAGGATAAAGCAAAGGCTTGGTTGAATTCTTTGACAAGAGGATCTATAACTACTTGGGACCAATTGGCCCAAGCATTTTTATCAAAATATTTTCCATTGGCCAAAACCGCAAAAATCATAAAGGATATCACTACATTTGTTCAAAATGAAAATGAATCATTATATGAGGCTTGGGAAAGATTCAAGGAATTGCAAAGGATGTGTCCACACCATAACTTGCCAAGAGAGTTGTTGATGCAAACATTCTATAATGGTGTAAATTCAACTACAAGAGGCACTATTGATGCTGCTGCTGGAGGTTCTTTGATGAGAAAAACAATTGATGCAGCATATGAGCTTTTGGAAGAAATGGCAATGAATAACTGTATGTGGCCTCCTGAAAGAGTAAGGGAGTATAATAATTCTAATGTTAGGGGGATACATTCAGTAGATTCTATGGTTGCATTACAAGCTCAAGTTGAGGCTTTAACTCATAGAGTTAATAACTTAGGCATGGGAGGTAATGTATCAAATGCTTGCAATGTGTGTGGTCAAAATGGGCATGATAATGGAAACTGCACTTTAGGCATAGCTAATAAAGAGCAAGTTAATTTTCTTCAAGGTCAAGGACGTGGAAATCCTTATTCTAACACTTATAATGTTGGTTGGAGAAATCATCCTAACCTTTCATGGGGGAATAATAATATTAACAACCAAAATAGAGGTGTAGGATACCAACAATCACAAGATAGGTTTGGTGCTTTTGAGGGTAAAATTGATAAGTTTATTGAGGAAATTAATTATAATATGAATTTTCAAGATGAAAGCCAAAAGAAACTTGAGGCAAAAATTGATCAAATCACTAAAAATCATGCAGCCTCTATTCATAATCTTGAGGTTCAAATAGGCCAACTTGCTAATTCTTTACCTTCTAGAAATTTAGGATGTCTTCCAAGTAATACTGAGGAGAATCCTAGGGAGCACATTAAGCCATGATTTGTCTATTTATTTTCTTTAGGTTACTTAGTTATATTGTTTTTATTTATGTTTTGTACTTTGTTTTAAATTCGTTTATATAGTTTTATTTATTATATTCTAGTTTTTCATATTACTAAAACATTTGTTTTTCAATGCTAACTAATTTAGGAAGATTAGATTTGTTTAATAAAAAATTAAAAAATTTAAAAAAAAAAAAAATTAAGAAAATAAAAATTTTCTGAAGACGTTGGCTTCTGTCGCGATCGCGGCAAGTATCGCGATCGCGACAGAAGGCGATGAAGCAAAAAGCGAGAAATTTCTGCAGGGCGCACGTCGTGATGATACTTCACGTGACGTGCTGATCTGATGCGAGGGACTCCAGGTAAGTGCAGAGTGTCACGGCGTGACGTTGCCTCACGTCGCGTGATGGGGGATTTGCAATTCAGGGGTATATCAGGTAAGTTTTTAAATTTTTGTTTTCTTTTCTTATTTTATTTGTTTTCTTTTCTATTCTGATTTATATTATTAAATTCAATTACATTACATTAATTTTCCAATTTAATAATTAAAACACAGGAAAAGAAAAATTTAAAAGCGGGAACTCTAATTTTAAAACCCTAAAGTCGTGACTTTTAATCTTCTATTTCATTTCATTGTTCTTTTTCTTTCCCTAACACAGGTCACGAGTTGCAGCCCTCTTGTTAGCCACTTTTTTCTTCTTTCTTTTTCTTCTTCGTTTTTCCTTTCTTCCACTGATAACTTCATTTCTTCTTCTCATTCTTCATTTCTCTTTCGTTCACCGAGATCTTTTGAGGCCGTTCATCTTCTGTTTTCTTCTCGTTTTTTATTCCAGCATTTCATTTCTACTTCTTTTCTTCTCTTTTCTTAAATAGTTTTAGGGATTACGGGTTGTTCACTCTATTACCAGGTTTGTCTAAATCTTTTCATTTTTCTTTCCTTCTTTACCCTAGCATATTACATTTCGGTATTTTCTTGCATAACAGAGTGGCATTTCGCTATTAGTTTATTATCTGTTTTTATTTATTTTTCTTTTGTCTATTTGTGTTTTCCTTTAGTGAAATTGTTAGTGTTAATTTCTTCCCTTGACTTTAGATTTATTCTCTTATAGTTTTCGTTATCTGTTTAACCAACACAAGCAAAAATGGTTAGAACAAAGAATCCCACTGTTCCCCGAACTGACCAAGAAGAGCAGGAAGTTGCAGTGGTGAACATTGCTTCTCATTATGGTGCTTTATTTCCTATTTTATCTGCAGATGAAGGCAGTAGGTATTTACTACTTCGTAATAGGCATTTGATGCACTGCAAGTTTTTTCCTGACTCTTTACTTAATCAAATTGGTATGTTAGAAGTAGTTAATGATATGTTAAGGGTATGTGGGTTGTTTAAATTTGCTTCTATGCATGAAAATGTGCGTCCTGATTTAGTTTTAGAATTCTATACCACATTAAAAAAAAATGATGATAATGAGAATTGGTTAGACTTTAGGATGGCTGGTACACCTTATACTTTAACTTATTTTATGATGAATAGGATATTTAGATTTTCTCAAGCTAGGTTAACCGAGCCACCTAAATCTTTTAAGCCTCATGAATTTTGGACATTTTTGACTGATTTGCAAACTCGTTATAGAGCTAGGGATGCTAAATCCATGTTTATTAAAGATTTAAGGTATTGGATTTTGCATAGGATTTTAGCTTCTTTGGTTTTTAATAGGTCCGAATTCAATAGAGTTTCATATAATGAGTTGTTTTTGATGTGGTGTGTACATAAACGCAAGGACGTATGTTGGCCTTTTTGGATAGTAAGTCAATTGTTGCAATGTGTAAATAAGCATGATTCACCTTTAACACATGGGCATGTTATTTCTAGTATTGCAACTAATTTAAATGTTGATCTTGATGCTTATTATAGAGTTTTTCCTTGCCATTATTTTAATAAAACTATGTTAGTTCGTGGAGAAGTTGTTGGCAATAATTTTCAGGAAATTCGGCACGTGCTCGATCATGTTGGAGGGATATTACTGGAAATGTTGCGCCACCAGTTGAGGAACAAGATGAAGCAGGTGAGGAGGAGGCAAGTGAAGATGAGGAGATGGCAGATATTCCACCTGCTGCGGCTGCTGCTCCTGACATTGGCTCATCTAGCCAAAATATTCCCATGCTGTTCTCTAATATGCAAGAGCAACTATCTACTATTGAGAGACGTCAAAGAAGGTTGGAATACAAGTTTGATAACTTCATGATCCAGGCTGGATTTGTGGTTCCATCGCCTCCACCTTCACCATGATAGGGGAGTTTTCTTTTTATTCATTTCTTTTATTTGTTTTTTTATTTGTTTTTATGTGTCATTCCTACACATTGAGGACAATGTTGGTTCTAAGTGTGGGGGAGTGACTGTGTTATGTGTTGTGATGTTTGTGACTGTGTTTGTGAGTTTGTATATGTATTATTTATGTCAATTGCATGATTGTTTTTTTTTTATGTGTGTTGTTATATTTCAATTAGGCTTTTTAGTAAGCTTTATTATGAAGCATTGTTTATTTGGTATATTATAGAGGTTGTTAAGTCTATTATTTTTTATGCTCATTTTTATCAGTTTTTCAAAAATTTTTAGCATGTGTTTTAAGTTTTTCAAATTATTTTGTTTTACTTATTTCAACATTATAGATTATTTAGTCTTTCTAACTAACCATGTTTTTAAAGTTAGAATTTACTCATTTAGTTTATAATTTTCAATTTCTAGTTGTTTAAGGAAACTATAGCCATAATACTTACCTTTTATCTTTTCAATAATGGATGAGGACTAAATTTAAAAAGAAAAGTTAAAAGTGGATGGAGCATAAAATGCACCCACTAAAGTCATATATATAAAAAAAAAAAAGCAAGATATATATCAAAAATTGCAAAAATATGGGATGGAGCGTAAAACGCACCCATATACTTTCTCTTGCTAGAACTCAAAAAGAAAAATCAAAAGAAAAAGAAAAAGCAAAGTCTAAAAATGCCATGAGATTGGATTAAGGGTAAGTGAGCTCAAAATGTCCTAAGTACAACTAGTAGCTTGAGAATTTAAACTTTATGATTAATTTTCTTTCTTTATTTCATGTTTAGTTTTAATAGACTTCATACTCTTTATGTTGGCATTAGTAAAGTTTAGTAATTTGTTGAATTTGTGATGCATGCTCTTAAATTTTGACTTACTGATTTGATTTTATTATGAGTGAATGAGATATTTTGGTTCTTTTCAATTCTATTATATATGCTAAATAACAGTGTTTTGTAGTAATTTTTACTGGTTATTAAATTTTCTTATTTCTTTGATCTTGCTTGAGGACAAGCAAGGGTTTAGTGTGGGGGAAAATGATAGGAGCTAAATTGAAGTATAATTTAGTATTTATTTTGTGTGTATTTATGTAATTAATCATGCTATTGTATGTAAATTTAATGTAATGTGTTAGATCATGTTAATTTGTATCAGTTGAGTTTTTATTGTATTTACTGTTGATTTTAGGTGAAGAAATGGAGAGAAGAGTAAGTCACGAGAGCAAAGGAAGCAGATCACGTGTCATACAAGGAGATCACGCCGTGATCAGGAGTCACGTGACGTGACTTGCTGAGGAGAAAGAAGAGGAAGGAGGAAAAGAAGAGAAAGAAACGAGTCACGCCGTGAGCAAAGGTCACGCGACGTGACGCCACAGAGAGGCTAGGAAAGGAAGGGAAAAGAGAAGAGAAGAGAAAGAAGGGAAGAAGTCACGCGACGTGAGCGCCAGTCATGCCACACGCGAGGAAGGCACGCCGTGATGGGGAGTCACGCGACGTGACTGGCCAGAGAGGGAAAAGAAAACCGAAGAGAGGAAAGAAGGAAGAAATGGGCAAGCGCGTTCTGTCGCGATCGCGACACCGTTGCGAGCGCGACAGAGGCGACCGTTGGACGGTTTTCAGCCAAAAGTCACTTGGAAAATTACCTTCTTTCACCCAAAGTTTGCAACCATTCTCAAGGGTCATTTCAAGAGACACAAGCTTTCAATTATTTTCTATAAATATGTAGTTTAACTGTAGTTTTAATATACAATAAATGACAATAGATGAATTTTTAGTTAAGTAATTTTCTGTATTTTAGTAAAATAGTTTTTCTTTTCTTTAGTTAATTTTTCTTAATTATTTTTATGATTTGAAGAAGAAGATCAAGGAGGAGAAAATCTATTTCAAGAGATTGGGAAAAAGGGTTGAAAGGCTTCTATCTTATTCTCTTATTTTTAATTCTTCTCCACTATTTTTATGAATATTATTTTAATGAACTTGCATATTATAATTCTTTCTATTTCTATCTACTTTCATAATCTTTCATTGTAGATTCTCTATTAATATCTTTTGCATGATCTTTACAAGTTAAAGTAATTCGAGAGTTTGCTTTATCCGACATTTAATAGAGATTCATTATCAAGGTATATTTGAGAGATTGGTATATTGAGATAATTGCTATAGGTTAGTGTTTATTCTTAAAATATGTAATTAGAAACCTCTAATTCATTAATGAAAATTGTGAGTTAGAATTTTAATTATATGTTTTAGGCATTTTAATTCATGTCGAGAGAGTGAGTTAAAAGTTTATTCTAACTTGGCTTGCATAAAAAGATGAAAGATGTTAATCTAAATGATGGAATCAAGCTCATTGTTTTTAATTCTTCATGATTTATTTTATCTTCTTTTGACAATCATTAACTAGGTTTAATAAGTTTACACATTAGATTAAATTAGAACCACTTCTCTATCATTTTATAATTGTAAACAAGATTAAAATCAATTAGTAATAGTGTGTAACACGTTCCCTGTGGGATCGATATCTAAAGTACTATTGCGGTACACCGTATACTTGCGGTATGTTGCATCATTAGAAAAATGCACAACAGGGAACCTTGTCGCCCAGATGATGCCACACGCTGGACAACCGTCCGGAGCTCCAGTTGTTGACCCGGTCGAAGCACCTGTTGTGGAGACCACTATACCAACTACCACTGTACCACAGCCAGTCACTGAACCTAGAGTGGCGGCACCAGTTGAGCAACCGAGGGTGAGAATCCCAGATCCAAGGGATGATTTCTTAGGGGAAGAGGAAGATGAGCCAGTAGTTCCCCAAGCGGTGAGGTGCAAAGCTCCTAAGCTAGAGGACGATGTGGTGAGGAAGATGGAGGAAAGAATGGAGGCCATCGCACGAATGGTGTCGGTCGGAAAGGGGGTCATCCCCGAAGATGTAGACTTGGGTGAGGAGGAGCTGCTGCCTCAGAGATTTAAGATGCCAGATTTACCAAAGTTTGATGGCACGTCTGACCCTTCGGCCCATCTTAAACAATATGCCTTGATCATGAAGGGCACAGGTCTTACCAGAAAGCAAAAAGTGGAGTACTTCTGCCTTAATTTGACGGGGTCAGCGATTGATTGGTACCACGGTTTGGACAGGAGGTCGAAAGAAGATTGGGTTTTGCTTACAAGTGATTTTATGAGGCAGTACGACTGCAGCACCCGCATGGAAGTGACGTTAAAAGACCTCGAGCTCCTGCAACAAAAGTCTGGTGAATCTTTCCATGATTACCTTACGCGGTGGAGGAATCGCGTTATGGAAATGAAGAGGAAGCCCGATACCTTGGACCAAATCAGACTATTTATCAAAAATGCAAGCCCATACTTGAGGGAGGGGCTTAAGATGAAAGGGCTCAAGGATTGGGAATCCTTAAAAGACATAGCAATTGAAGCCGAATCGGAGTACTTGGCAAGGAAGGCCAATAATGACAGTTTTGCTCGGAAGAACTTTGGGAACCAAGGGGGAAATAGGTCGAGTGGCGCTGGAAGCAGCAGTAACAGAGTGGGCAAGACAGCGGAAGTTTCAGCCACTGATGTGAACCAGAGACACTATTCAAATTTGGGAAGACCATTGTCCTGGGTCTTAGAATGATTAATGAAGGAGGGAAAACTTCAGCCATTGCCAGCCAGACAAGCTAAGACCTACGGCCAGCCTAACCATAGAGGGGACCAATACTGTGCTTTCCACCAGCACACCGGTCACCTCACTGACTCCTGCAGAACTTTAAGGGATCGGGTCCAAGATCTCATTGACAGTAAACAGATCTCCGACCCTGAAAAGAGGGAAAAGAAGAAGAATGCCAGGTATAACGCCGTTCCTCCCCCAGTCTTCATGATAGGATCAAGTTTGCCAGAGTGGTATGTGTTGAGGGATCTCTACGGCAATGACTACATGGCTATCGTCCGCCCCGAACAGGAAGTCAATAGGGAGAAGCCCCAAGTCAACATGATAGAATGTTGGGACTCAGCCAGTGAAGGTGAGACTGAAGAGGCCGACGAGCCGAAGGATGTATGGAACTCTGGGGGTGAAGAAGACAAAGTGCAAGAGGTACAGGCTGTTACTCGCAGCGGAAGAGTGGTGCCGGAAATTGAGAAGCAACAGGACCCGATGCCTCCGACGGTGGAGCAAGAAACGGAAGAGAATCAGATCCTAAAGCAACTGAAGAAGACGACAGCACAAATATCCATCTGGGACCTATTGAGGCAATCCCCGAGCCACAGGCAGAAGCTAGTTGAAGCCTTATGTGAATCGACAGTAGCCACCACTATCTCACCCTCCGAGTTATTGGGCATTATGAAAGGGGGATCTGAAGAAAACATAGTCTACACCGAAGCCGACTTGCCAATCGAGGGTCGTAATCACAATCACCCTCTATATATCTGAGCTCAGATCAATGGTAAGCACATGGCCTGTGTCATGGTGGATGATGGGTCCTCCATTAATGTGTGCCCACTGGTGGCGCTACCTTCACTTGGATTGAATGAGAGCATGTTGAGTGAATCTGATCTGACTATCACTGCTTATGACAACTCGAGAAGGCAAGCTGCTGGGACTTTTAAAGCTCAAGTCAAGACCGGTCCAGTTGAGATAGAGGCTGAGTTTGTTATCCTGCCAATACCGGCTAACTTTGCAGTGCTACTTGGAAGGCCTTGGTTTCACAAGTTGGGAGGGGTTCCATCTACGCTCCACCAAATGATTAAGATTCCCCATGAAGGCCAGATTGTAACAATTAAAGCAGCTAGTGATAATCAAGTGTCAGTGCTCGAAATTTCCAATCAACCCTTCAGTGGTTTCCACGTGGCTATGGTGAATGAGGAAGATGAGTCGGTGGTAAGCCCTCAAGTTGTCAATATGATGAAAAGGATGAACTTTCTCCCCGGGGCTGGTTTGGGTAAGAGCTCACAAGGGATTCAAGAGCCCATCGCCACAAGGGGGCAAAAGGATAGGCGAGGATTGGGCTACACTGTTGGTGCCAAGGAGAACAAGCCCACAAGGAAGACTGTGGAAGTGCCGCACATTTTGGAGACTTTTATGCCAGCTGCATCGGCATGTGCCTACTGTGGGGAGGCAGAGCCTCAGTGGATTGATGTCAAGATCACCCCAGGTTTTGAAATCTTCAATGATGTGTTTGACTGGTCCGAGGGGATGGTCAAGGCAGTGGAAGCCTTCTGGGATGAGGAAATCTTCAATCAGACTCTAGCATGGGATCGAGAAGTTCCCGAGGAGGTTATCACCAAAAGCCTGCTGGCTGCTCAATCAAAGGGTAAAGAGAAGATGGAAGACGGAGCGGCAGTGCCAGAATCGAAGAGTTTGAATGCAGCTGAGGTTCAAGATGAGGGGCCGTCGGCTTCAGCACCAGCACCAATGGAAGATGATAATGATAGCTTTGCTGATGTACTTTTTATTCCCGAACTATTTGACAATTCTGTCTGTAATTCTGAGTACTTTAATAATATGAATGACTTTGCTTACTTGTGCGATGTTTCTCATGATTTCATTATGCATAATCACGAGCATGAATCATTTATATTTGACATTAACTCAACCAATACCACCTCATTTAATCTCGGGACTTCGGAAAATCCGAAGGAAATCTTGATAGCATCCGACGTAACTCTTGAGGAAAGGATAAAATTTGAGAGAATTTTGAAAAAATATGAAAGAGTCTTCGCCTGGACCTATGAGGATATGCCAGGGATTGATCGGGCAGTTGCTGAACACGCCATTCCGACCTACCCAGAGTGCAAGCCGGTCAAACAGAAGCTCAGAAGGCTGAGGCCAGAATGGGCAGAAAAGGTAAAGGAAGAGGTGCACAAGCAGATCGAAGCCAAGTTCCTAGTAGAGGTCCAATACCCCACGTGGTTAGCCAATGTTGTCCCCGTAGCCAAGAAGGATGGGAGAGTCCGAGTATGTGTTGACTACCGAGACCTGAATAAAGCCTGCCCAAAAGATGACTTTCCCCTACCCCATATTGATGTACTAGTAGATAGCGCGGCCGCCTGTATGATGTACAGCTTTGTGGATGGGTATGCGGGATACAACCAAATCCTTAACAAGATTGAGGATCGAATCAAGACAGCTTTCATCACAGAATGGGGAACGTTCGCCTACCGGGTAATGCCTTTTGGGTTGAAGAATGCCGGGGCGACGTACCAAAGGATGGCTACCAAGATCTTGGATGACTTGATCCGCAAGGAAGTTGAAGTGTATGTCGATGATATGATGATCAAGTCAGCAACTCGAGAAGGACATTTCGAGGCCTTGGAAAAGTTCTTTCAGAGGATCGACAAGTATAATCTTCGCCTCAATCCTAAGAAATGCATTTTCGAAGTCACCTCGGGTAAGCTGTTAGGCCATGTGGTAAGCCAAAGGGGAATAGAAGTGGACCCTGATAAAATCAAGGCAATCAGAGAAATGCCAGCGCCCCAAAAGGAAAAGGAAGTTCGGAGTTTTCTGGGCAAATTGCAGTACATCAGTAGGTTCATTTCCAAGCTCGCTTCAGTGTGCGAACCAATTTTTAAGCTCCTCAGGAAGAATCAGCCAGTCAGGTGGAACGACGACTGCCAAAAGGCTTTTGATGTCATTAAGGATTACCTCCAAAATCCCCCAGTGCTACGACTGCCACGGCCTGTTAAACCTTTGATTCTCTACCTAGCAATAGAGGAAAATTCTGTCGGAGCCATGATGGCCCAAGAGGATGAATTCGGGGTCGAATTTGCGGTTTACTACCTCAGCAAGAAATTCCTCCCTTATGAAGCCAAGTATGTTGAAGTGGAAAAGATCTGCCCGGCAGTAATCTGGGCATCCAAGAAACTGAGGCATTACTTTCATTCCTACAAAGTGCAGGTTGTTGCCAAGCAAAATCCCCTCCGATACCTGCAACAGGCACCCTCTTTACTAGGGAAAATGGGAAGATGGTTGATATTGCTACAAGAATTTGACGTGGAATACATTACTAGAAAGACCATTAAAGGTCGAGCAGTGGCCGAGTTTCTTGCTGACCATCCAATTGAAGGAGACCAGCTATTGTATGAATTCCCCGACGAAAACGTGGTAGCCATCACCGTGCAGAAGTGGCAGATGTATTTTGATGGGGCAGTAAATAGCAAGGGAGCCAGAACAGGAGTGATTCTAGTAACCCCAGACGGAGAAAAGCTTCCCTTAGCCAAGAAACTAAGGTACAGAGCCACCAATAACGAGGCTGAGTATGAAGCCTGCATCTTTGGGTTAGAAGCGCTCTCAGCCGTGGGGGCAAAAGTAGTAGAGGTCTTTGGGGACTCATCTTTAGTAATCCACCAAGTCAGGGGTGAATGGGCCATCAAGGAAGGGCGGCTGTTGCCATATGCAAAGTGCTTGAAAGAACTTAGTGGCCGGTTTGAAATTTGCACTTTTAACTACGTGCCCCGAGATGAGAACCAATTGGCAGATGCCCTAGCTACCTTAGTATCCATGTGGGATAACCCGGAAGGAATAGTTATGAAGCCTGTGCTCATTTCCAGTTTGAGCAAGCCATACTTTGAGACCGAACAAGTCGGGGATGTTGAAACTACTGATGGAAAGCCATGGTACTATGATGTCCTGAATTATTTGGAGAGGTCAATATTCCCGGAAGAAGCCACTGAAAAAGACCAAAGGCTAATCCGCAAACTGTCCACTCAATTCATCAGTGTAGATGGGGTGTTGTACAAGAGACAAGCCGATGGCATACAACTCAGATGTTTAGATGAAAAAGAGGCTAAAAGGGTTATGGAGGAAACCCATGCAGGGGTCTGTGGGGCCCATATGAATGGTCTGGCCCTGGCAAAGAAAATAATGCGGCAAGGATTCTTCTGGTTAACAATGGATACAGATTGCTCTAAATATGTGAAGGAGTGCCAATTATGCCAGCAGTATGCTAATCTGAGACACCTGCCGGTGTCGGAATTGTGCAACCTGACATCTCCGTGGCCATTTGCCGCATGGGGGATTGACATAATAGGAGAGATACACCCGACAGCCTCTAACGGGCACAGGTTCATTGTGGTCGCCATTGATTACTTTACCAAGTGGGTTGAAGCTGAATCCTTCAAGAAATTAGGCGCCCGGGAAATGGCCAGGTTCATCGAGCGACAATTGATCTGTAGGTACGGTCTCCCTCATCACATCGTGTCAGATAATGGGGTACAGTTCTAAGCTGAGACTAAGCAGATGCTCAAGAAGTACGCCATCCAACACCATAAGTCCTCTCCATACCGACCACAGGCCAACGGGGCGGTCGAGGCAGCTAATAAGAACATCAAGAAGATATTGGCTAAGATGGTGCAAACCTATAAAGACTGGGCTGAGAAATTGCCATTCGCACTATGGGGCTACAGGACCACCGCTAGAACTTCCACAGGGGTTACCCCTTTCTCCTTGGTTTACGGGACGAAAGCGGTTCTACCAGTAGAAATAGAACTCCAGTCATTGAGGGTGGTAACAGAAGCTCAGCTACCAGAAGTCGAATGGGCCCAGCAGCGGCTACTACAGTTGAACCTATAGGACGAAGATAGGATGCGGGCATACTACAACAACCAGATCTACCAGAAAAGACTAGCCCGCTCATTTGGGAAGAAAGTAAGAAAGCACCCATTAAAGGAAGGAGACCTAGTCTTCAAACAAATGAGGCCAGGGGTTCCGGATTTTCGAGGCAAGTTCAGGCCAACTTGGGAAGGACCCTTCGTTCTGAAGAAGCTTTTGTGTAAAGGAGCTGCGATACTGACAGATAGTGATGGGAATGAATTCAGGGAGCCGGTCAACGTCGACAGATTGAAAAGATTCCACGGCTGAAGACAAAAAAAAAAAAAAAAAGAGAGAGAGAAATGTTCAATCAAGAAAACCCGAGAGGGCTGATTGATAACAGGAGTGTGATGCTTTTGAGATCTATCTCGAGATTAGATGTGGTCTGGTATCTTGGGGCCTAATGTCAGATGATGATCATGTGTAATGAAATCACACGAGAAACGTGTACATGTATGCAATTATGCACTCAGAGAAATTCTTTTATCCAATGAATGTCCATAGTTCTTTTCAGATGAGTAATATGTCACTGCTGTCACTTCCCATTCGAATGAGCACAATTTATCCGTGAAACCGACAGAAATTTATTAAAATAAATAAATAAATAAATAAATAATAATAAAAATAAGGCCGTTAGAGATGAAAACCGTGACTGGCGCTCTAAGCAAAAGTTAGGCCAAAGGGCAGGGTGAAAACCTGGTAACAGGCAGTCTGCCCTACAAAAAAGGAAATAAATAAAAGCCGCTGGATTGGGTTGGGTCCATTCCAGGCAAAAATAAGGCACAGGGTTATGTGAAAATCCGACAAGGACGCATCTCCCGCTAAGAAAAGCTAGTGTGAAAATCCACGAGGGACGCACTACCTTTAAAACAATGACGCTTGGAGTGATAAGGCAGCATTACCTTGGGCAACCCCTTTCAAGCAAAGACACACATCGGGCAATCCTCCCTGAAGAATTATGAGTCACAGTCCATGAAGCAGGACATCGCTTACAGACGCTTGGGGGCATGATCGACCAAACAAAGCCACGAGTCGCTTCAACAAGAGTTATCGCACCTCGACCACTGGGCCACTTAGATGAATGGTGTCACCTGCATCCTGCATGACATATGCATATGCACGTGCATAACTTACCCTTGCATACAAATCTCTTTTGTTTTTGCAGGAAAGTCTGGCGCCTTCACACACCGACAAG
Source organism: Excoecaria cochinchinensis (assembly GCA_947683425.1). NCBI lineage: Eukaryota > Viridiplantae > Streptophyta > Magnoliopsida > Malpighiales > Euphorbiaceae > Excoecaria > Excoecaria cochinchinensis. Next base: position 4,977,409 of record CANTUQ010000149.1, read on the forward strand.
CTGGTGTTTATCAGTCGCTCAGCCGTGGTTTCACACACCGACAAGCTGGTGTTCTATCAATCACGTTCTCCAAAGTCTGGCGCCTTCACACACCGACAAGCTGGTGTTTATCAGTCGTTCAGCCGTGGTTTCACACACCGACAAGCTGGTGTTCTATCAATCACGTTCTCCAAAGTCTGGCGCCTTCACACACCGACAAGCTGGTGTTTATCAGTCGCTCAGCCGTGGTTTCACACGCCGACAAGCTGGTGTTCTATCAATCACGTTCTTCCAAGTCTGGTGCCTTCACACACCGACAAGCTGGTGTTTATCAGTCGCTCAGCCGTGGTTTCACACGCCGACAAGCTGGTGTTCTATCAATCACGTTCTTCCAAGTCTGGCGCCTTCACACACCGACAAGCTGGTGTTTATCAGTCGCTCAGCCGTGGTTTCATACGCCGACAAGCTGGTGTTCTATCAATCATGTTCTTCCAAGTCTGGCGCCTTCACACACCGACAAGCTGGTGTTTATCAGTCGCTCAGCCACGGTTTCACACGCCGACAAGCTAGCGTTCTATCAACCGCGTTCTTAAAAGTCTGATGCCTGCACGCACCGACAAACTGGTGATTATCAGTCGCTCAGCCATGGTTTCACGTCGACAAGCTGACGTCTCTCAATCATGTGACCAGTAGTAATCCTATGATGCCGACAAGCTGGCAAGACCAAGTCCCGGACAGCGACCGCCTCAGGTACGCATCTCTCCCTCTCATTTCTGAATTTTGGTTCACTTAGGCACCTAGGTTCTAAGTTCCCCAAAATTGGGGGCAACTGTAGACACCGGGTACCGAGGCGGTCCAAGATCAGGATTACCCAATGATGAAATAGAAGACCGATTTTTGGCAAGAAAGGTGAGAATCGATCGTTCCTTGTCAAAAGATGTGTTTTTCGGAAAATAATTAAAAATATATTTTTTTGGGGAAATTAAAATTAAAATGGAGTAAAAAAATGTATTAATTTTGTGTCAAAATTTAAAATAAAAAAAGGAGTCGCGAAGGCTGCCTGCGGCAGCGCGGGGCTGCCTGCGCGGCAGGTTGCCCCAGCGCGCAGGGGCGCCTCGCGCGCAGGCCGCCTGCGCGTGAGGCGGGGGGCCTCGCGCGCAGCCCCTGCGCGCGAGGTGGGGGGGCGTCACGCGCCCCCCCTGCGCACGAGGCAGCTGCCTGCCGCGCGCGGTGCGGGGGCACCACACGCGCAGCAGGCTGCTGCCGCGCGCGCCCTTGCCCTCTCCGCGCGACCTGGTCTTCGCCTGTCCGTTTTTTTCGCTGTTTTCAGTCTGATTTTCTTCAGTCTTATTTTTCCGATGTTTTCACCATTTTGTGCTATTTTTGATTAACGAAAAATTAAAAGATCATTTTGTCTTTCTCTATTTTTGGCCAAAACTGAAAATTAAAGAGGATTTTCCCTCATTTTTCAAGGAGGACGGCAAGAATTTTTAGGGGACTTTTTTTCAACTGCTCCTCTCCAGCAAACTGGGTTTTTCTCTCTTCCTCAAAAAATATTCTAAAACTTTTTCTTCTTTTTCTCAAGCTTGAACTTTCTTTATTTTTCTTCAAAAAGATAATCCATTCCTTGGGTGATTTGAGTTTGGAAAATCAATTTCCTTTACTCAATCATCCACCAAAAACATCTATTTATAAAAATACCATCTTGAGTTAATTTATTTTATACATCAATTTTTACATTTTTTTTTCAAATATTTTTCACCATAAATCCGACAAGGAAAATCGATCGGGACACCGTTTTCCCAATCTAAAAATTCTGAGGGTAAACATTCTTGGACTTGTTCTCATTATTTTTGCATATTATTTATTATTGTTCAAAATATTTTTTTTTGTTATCAATACCATGTCTATTATTTACTTTTAGTATTTTTCTGTATTAATACCACCATTAATATGTTATTTGTTGGCTTCAAATGGATTTTCATGTCCATGTGCTAAGGTTATTATCATTTATCGTCATCACTATTTATATTTGTGTTCATGTTTAGGCTCATGCTATTATTTGTCATTATCATTTTTATTATTCATTATTATCACATGTAGTTATTATTATTGTTTATTACTAATTGATTATTCTGTTTTCATACTACTCATCATCCATTATTGTTACTATTTGCATTATTACCACCTTATTATCACTATTATTATTATTATTATTATTATTATTATTATTATTATTATTATTATTATTATTATTATATATTCATTTTATATTTATTGATATTATGTTATTATAATTATTAGTATTATCATTACCTACTTGTTGTCATGCTAATGTTTATGTGCCACATAATATTATTATTTGTCATCATAATATTATTGTCGTTATCATTATTTATCATTTATTATTATTGTTATATTCTGCACTTGCTTGATTAATTTACTTAAAATATTTACTGATATTATTTTCAACATTATCTTTGTATGAGTTTAATTTGGGTCGGGTAGTGTAAACGTTCTCACGGCTCCCCGGATAGGTCGCGACACGTGGAATATCGCCTTGCTCGGTGAGATCTTTCTTAATTCCTTCTCTTTATGTGTTACGTGTTTACTTGTAAGTACTTGTTTTATTTTTGTACGCGTGTGATAAAAAGTCACAAAAATATTTTTACAATTAAATTGGATTCTTCACTAATAAAATTGGGACCAATGTCCCTTGTTTTAGCCCGACAATAAAAATGTCACAATTAAAACGAAGAGTCAATTTTTCTACAAAAATGGGATCACTCATCCCGGTTTTTCAATTCAAGCAATAAAAAATGACTCTTCGAACCCTCTTCAAATTAATACGAAGGAACCAATGTTCCTAAATTTCGAACAAGCGCGAAGGAACCAACGTTCCTCAAATAATATCCCGATTTATGTATGTTCTTTTATTTTAATCTTAAGTGAGTGTTTTAAATTCAAGTTCATTTCTTTTTTGGGCCCTTGTAATTAATTTTGGGGCAACTTTATTTATCTTTTGGAGATTGTATTCCGTCCCACTTACATCTTTGATCTCCTTTTATTGGGGTTGTATTCTGCCCCTATTTTTATTGTAATTGCGTGCTTGCGTGTTTACCGCTTTCATTTATTGTTTTCTTTATTTACCTTATTTATCGCTTTCGTTTACTTCCTTTACGTGCTTGAAATGCGCTTTTATTTTAATGCATCGCTCGTATGAGATGAGAGATATAATTTTAAGAACTTAAAAACCCATTTATAATTAACCAAAGCATAAATAAGAGGGAAGTTCCGGACACCATATCTCTGGTTTAGACCGATAGAGGTGAGAAACCTTTTCCCAATTTCTTGCAAATTGGGTGGCGACTCCAAATACCTCAAAGGTGCCTTTAGGCGTCAATAGGCTAGGTTATTCTCCCCAATGTTCTATTGGGAGGGATACACCGATGATGTCTCATGGCACCCATGATCAAAAGACGCGAACCTTCATACCTCGAATCCTAAAGCGGATTCAAAGGAGGGCCCTTGCTGGGTTATCGGGTTCGGCGCGCGTCACAGGTTGCCTTCCGACCTTCTTTCCAAATGACCAAGCAAGTCTTTTCTGATAGATCTAGTTATGATAATAAGCCCGCGACCTATTCTCGTCTAGCATGTTCAGCTGCAATAATCGTTGTTGGTCCCAATTATTTTCTAAAATTTGAGCTTCCATGACTACCCTTGAAGACTTGAGTTCTACTTCAACAGGCAACACTGCTACCATCCCATATACCAAGGAATAAGACGTGGCTCCTGTAGAGGTTCTGATGGTGGTTCTCTAGCTCCAAAGTGCAAAAGGAAACTTCTCTGCCCAATCCTTGTAGTTCTGAACTATCTTGACCAAAATCTTCTTGACATTATCATTAGTAGCCTCTACTGCCCGATTAGTTTGCGGGCGATATGATGAAAACATGTGATGCTCAAAGCCATACTTCTACAGTAGCTTCCTAGTTTCAGCCATAAATTACACCTCATTATCAGATTCCTTTCGACGAACTTGTCCATATCCCGAGCGTCGACTTTCTTAAAGGATTCGACTTCTACCCACTTGGTGAAGTAGGCGATAGCAACTATGGTGAACCCATGTCTGTTGGAGGCCGTAGGACACACTTCCCCCATGATGTCTATTCTCCAAGCTCAAGCAATCATATCCATTGTAAGCCAATAGAACCCTTGTCTAATGGTCTTTTTTGCTAGCATTAAACCGTTCATATAGGCTCCATAAATTATGGCATGAATTTCTTCCATGACCTTCTTAGCTCCTTTCTCGTCCACACATCTCAACTGAATGTCATCGACTTGCCGTTTGTATAGTACACTGTTATGCAGATAAACCAAGTAGACAGTTTGCGAATTAGTCTTTTGGTCCTTTTTCGGTAGCAAAAAAAAATGGCAAAGTACGGGTATGTATAGATTAATGAGATTTGAACAGAGCTTGCCCCAATGATGACGTTTCTTTGCCCCATATCAATAGTTTTCGGCCACCTACATATCAATTCTTTTCCTTCTCTCTCTCTTTTTTTTTGTATTTTTTTTCTTTTTTTTTTGTTCTTTTTTTTTTTCTATTCTTTTTTTTGTGGATAAGTTTTATTTAAATCCTGATAGTTTACACATACACGTACTCTTCCTTTTCTCGGTATTGGGACAATACTGACCAACCAAGTCGGGTGTTGAACTTCGATAATAAATTTTGGCCTTGTTTCTGCTTGCTGATCTTTTCTTTAACCTTCTCTGCCCATTCTGGCCTAAGTCTTCTGAGTTTTTGCTTCACCGGTTTATATCTGGATACATCAGAATGGCATGTTTAGCGATTTTATGATCGACTCCTGGCATGTCTTCATAGGTCCAGACAAGGACTGTTTTATATTTCATTTTAATTCTCTCAAATTTTGATCTTTCTTCAGGAGTTACATTAGATGCTATCAAGATTTTCTTTGGGTTCTCCAAAGTTCTAAGATTAAATGGAGTAGCATCAATTGAATCAATGTCAAATATGAATGAGTTATGCTCATGATTATGCATAGTAAAATCATAAGAAATATCATACAAGTAAGCAAAAACGTTCATCTTATTAATGAAACTAGAATTAAAAATGTCATTATTAAATAGTTCAAAAATAAAAAGAACATCTAAATAGTTAACATCTTCCTCTGCTGCTGACACAGATGTTGTCGTCAATGGTTCATTATCATCCTTAAGAACTGTCTTCCCTTCCCACTTAGGCACTTAATCCGTCTTATTCTTTCCCTCTCACTTTTCTGGGTCGGAGATCTGCTTGGAATCAATCATATCGTGAATGGCATGTCTCAAGGCCTTACAATCATCTGTGGTATGCCCAGTGTGCTGGTGAAATGCACAATACTGATCTGCCTTGTGACTGGGCTATCCCTAGTTTCTGGCAGGCCTAGCTGGCAATGGCTGTAGCATCCCTTCCTTCATTAGCCTTTTAAGGACCCAAGACAAGGATCTTCCCAAATCAGAGTAGTGCCTCTGAGCTGCTTCAATTGCTGACACTTTCCCTGTAACACCCCCATACCCCCGGTAAGGAATATCGGGGCGCTACGCGGACACTTACGTATACATGTACATGCATTAGCGGAAGCGATAGCATAAACACATCCATTTAGAAGTAATTAAATACTACACTAGGGCCCACTGGCATTTCATATTAATTACAGATACATTTACATGTTCATATTCTATCTGTTTCCATTTAGCTTTACATATACATTTACATGTACCAACTATACTCTTTTATTACATAATGATGTTACTCAAAATGTAAAAAAAAACTCTATCTCTAACTTATACAAAAAGGAGATCAAAACAAAACTCCTAGTGGCCTTGACCCGCAGATGTCCGCTCACTGATCCGAACCTGAACCTACACGGACGTAAACATCCGTGCTAAGCGATAACGCTTAGTGGGGATGAAACTAATGCAAAGAACTTCTTTACGAAGTCACAGATAAATCACACAATCATATATCCCATGCATATAACTCTTATACGTGTATAGGTCACATACTCAAATATCAAATATTATGAGCTCTCATATGTATAACATTTACACTTCTACTTATTCATATACACTACAACTTGTACATATCATTTAATCAAATATACGCTATCATGTGTCCATATTCATGTAAATACATTCATATAATTATACACTTGTATACAGAACTGTAATGTACTTAAACATTACTCTCTTGTACTAGAGCATCTATTCAAAACACTATTCTTTAAACATCTTAAATGCACTACATCACACTAACAAGACAAGCCTGAATTCCTTTCATGGTGGATACGGGACGCTCTATCCAAAAACATTTTCGATAGACCGAAGTCACAAAACATTTTCATCTATCTCTATTATTGACCATTCTCGGAGGTCGACCCGCTTCACCCAAACGGGGCGGAACGTTGGCAGCTGCACTCTATCCCTTTATAAGCATGCTTATCTATCCACTATAATGGTAATCAGGCTCAGAAGCAAACGACTCAATTATACTCTACTTTGATGCCGAACATGGATTATAATTCAAGTGCATTCATCAAATTCAAAGATAATTAACTCATGTACAAACTTAATTAATCATGTTCAATAGTTAAAAACATATAGCATTTAATTCCACTCATAAACTCTTATAACATACTATTATTTACATATAATGTCAATTGGGAACATTCATATACTCATTTTAGAAAGTTAATTATGAGCTGGACATGCTATAGGAACTTACCCTGAAGTTCGGGTGCATTTCGGGTAGAAAAACACTCAAAATATGCATAAAAGGGTATGGTCACGGTGGTAATGGATTGGTTGCCACCGTGAGGTCTAAAGTTGAGCATTCTGTCCAGTAATTTCATATGTCACGGTGGTAACCATTTTGGTTGCCACCGTGACATACCAAAATGTTGTAAAACAGAATCAAAATTTCGGGTCTGGTTCACACCATGATTTTGTACAGCCTATATCAAAGTCTATATCTCATTTTTAGGCAAAACTATCTTCTTAACATTTGTTTGATAGGACGTTAACTTTAAAATGGAACAATTTTCAGGTCTTTTGGACATCTAGAACGCTAGATATGATTCAAAACATCTATACTATTCCAGTGAACCCGCCAGAACAGGGTCACTTATGTTCTAATTACTTTTTGAGATACTTAGGGACGGAAATAGATCAAGTACCCTCTTAGACATTTTTAGCTACGGATCTTAGGTTTCAGATACAATTTGAATCAACTCAATTGAAGTCTTGTAGCTCTACTTATGTCAAATACAATACACAGAGGTCTGATAACATTTTGAACAGAATTCACCCACAAACACACTTTACACATGAAAGTTGTATGTAGACCATTTAACACACCTATAATCACAACATATCCATATACATACACCATAAAACACTGCAAGCAATCAAAATGAACAATAAAGATCGCACGCGATCCCTACCTCTAGGAAGCTCGATCTTGAGCTCTCTACTCGATCCCGACCTTCTCCTTGCCTTTATCCACTCTCTTGGCCGTAGCTTAAACCAAAATTACGCAAAACACTTGAATCACTCTACTTCTTACTTTAAATCAAAACAGAAATAGGTACATAGAAATAGAAGACCATGCTAGCAAATCAAGTCACTTACCTTCTTTACCCAATCTCTTCAAACCAGTCCAAATGAATCACTCAAAACTGATCAAGAAAGAAGAACAAGGAAAGGGCAAAGCAAGTGGACGGCAGAACCTTTAGGAAAAGGAAAAGAAAGAAGAATAATGGCCAAAGAAAAGGAACCCAACGTGAAAAGAAAAGGGAGAGGCAGATAGTTTAAGCTAATCCAAATATTAACTATTGTAATAAATGCTACCAATCCCTAATTACATCTTTATCCTCTTTAGTCCACTTAGTTCATCTTGTTCCTTTTTAACCAAACTAACTATTTTTTTTCCATTCAATTCATATTAAATTCATCTCTTGCCACATGTCACTCTCTCTCTTGTAGCCACTTGTTATGCTCCTACGCCGCCACGTGTCACTCTCCTACGATGTCATGTGTCCAATACACATCTCAAAGTCTCTTAATACCCACTTATGCAAGCATCTCACGAGAGGGTTCTGTTGCGCTCGCTACAGAATGCTCATATCCACACCAACCAGCTGTAGTTGGGAAATTGCTGGAGTGTTCTGTCGTGCCTGCGACAGAACTCTCGCACACAACACCTACTTTTCCGAACAAAACTCCATAATTCTTCTAGGGCCACTTTGTGGTGTTACAAATCTCTCCCCCTTAAGAAATTTTGTCCTCGAAATTTCCCCGCTAATCACTTGTAGGTAAATCTTTAAACAAATCTCTGAATCGCTATCACTTATACCATACAGTTATCAAATCGTGCACACTTCACACTTTCCTTAACGTACTGCACTCTATTCCATATACTTCTTCTAAGCATTAAGCACTCAATGTATATCCTATCAGCTTTTCTCAATGAAGCGCATACAATGATGCTTTTCACATACAAATGAGGGATGCGGATGAAATGGTCATGTAATGATTTATGTATGCGAGATAATGCGAAAATGCAATGTAAGCTACTGTAATGCACTTTTCCCATCCCCATGTTTCACTATGCTCATGTCAAATGATTTCAAAGAGATAGCTGACAGGAATACAGAGTGTCACCTCAAACTCTTACCAATTCACATCTGCTGCTGTCTCTTCTACGCTCTCACGCGAGTCGGACTCCATCTATACTTTACACAAACGACATCTGCATTAGGCCACAACTCTAGACAAACTCTGACATTTAATCTATACTCTACATCTTATAGACCAGAATCTCTAACCTATGCTCTGATACCACTAAATGTAACACCCCTATACCCCCCGGTAAGGAATATCGGGGCGCTACGCGGACACTTACGTATACATGTACATGCATTAGCGGAAGCGATAGCATAAACACATCCATTTAGAAGTAATTAAATACTACACTAGGGCCCACTGGCATTTCATATTAATTACAGATACATTTACATGTTCATATTCTATCTGTTTCCATTTAGCTTTACATATACATTTACATGTACCAACTATACTCTTTTATTACATAATGATGTTACTCAAAATGTAAAAAAAAACTCTATCTCTAACTTATACAAAAAGGAGATCAAAACAAAACTCCTAGTGGCCTTGACCCGCAGATGTCCGCTCACTGATCCGAACCTGAACCTACACGGAAGTAAACATCCGTGCTAAGCGATAAAGCTTAGTGGGGATGAAACTAATGCAAAGAACTTCTTTACGAAGTCACAGATAAATCACACAATCATATATCCCATGCATATAACTCTTATACGTGTATAGGTCACATACTCAAATATCAAATATTATGAGCTCTCATATGTATAACATTTACACTTCTACTTATTCATATACACTACAACTTGTACATATCATTTAATCAAATATATGCTATCATGTGTCCATATTCATGTAAATACATTCATATAATTATACACTTGTATACAGAACTGTAATGTACTTAAACATTACTCTCTTGTACTAGAGCATCTATTCAAAACACTATTCTTTAAACATCTTAAATGCACTACATCACACTAACAAGACAAGCCTGAATTCCTTTCATGGTGGATACGGGACGCTCTATCCAAAAACATTTTCGATAGACCGAAGTCACAAAACATTTTCATCTATCTCTATTATTGACCATTCTCGGAGGTCGACCCGCTTCACCCAAACGGGGCGGAACGTTGGCAGCTGCACTCTATCCCTTTATAAGCATGCTTATCTATCCACTATAACGGTAATCAGGCTCAGAAGCAAATGACTCAATTATACTCTACTTTGATGCCGAACATGGATTATAATTCAAGTGCATTCATCAAATTCAAAGATAATTAACTCATGTACAAACTTAATTAATCATGTTCAATAGTTAAAAACATATAGCATTTAATTCCACTCATAAACTCTTATAACATACTATTATTTACATATAATGTCAATTGGGAACATTCATATACTCATTTTAGAAAGTTAATTATGAGCTGGACATGCTATAGGAACTTACCCTGAAGTTCGGGTGCATTTCGGGTAGAAAAACACTCAAAATATGCATAACAGGGTATGGTCACGGTGGTAATGGATTGGTTGCCACCGTGAGGTCTAAAGATGAGCATTCTGTCCAGTAATTTCATATGTCACGGTGGTAACCATTTTGGTTGCCACCGTGACATACCAAAATGTTGCAAAACAGAATCAAAATTTCGGGTCTGGTTCACACCATGATTTTGTACAGCCTATATCAAAGTCTATATCTCATTTTTAGGCAAAACTATCTTCTTAACATTTGTTTGATAGGACGTTAACTTTAAAATGGAACAATTTTCAGGTCTTTTGGACATCTAGAACGCTAGATATGATTCAAAACATCTATACTGTTCCAGTGAACCCGCCAGAACAGGGTCACTTATGTTCTAATTACTTTTTGAGATACTTAGGGACGGAAATAGATCAAGTACCCTCTTAGACATTTTTAGCTACGGATCTTAGGTTTCAGATGCAATTTGAATCAACTCAATTGAAGTCTTGTAACTCTACTTATGTCAAATACAATACACAGAGGTCTGATAACATTTTGAACAGAATTCACCCACAAACACACTTTACACATGAAAGTTGTATGTAGACCATTTAACACACCTATAATCACAACATATCCATATACATACACCATAAAACACTGCAAGCAATCAAAATGAACAATAAAGATCGCACGCGATCCCTACCTCTAGGAAGCTCGATCTTGCGCTCTCTACTCGATCCCGACCTTCTCTTTGCCTTTATCCACTCTCTTGGCCGTAGCTTAAACCAAAATTACGCAAAACACTTGAATCACTCTACTTCTTACTTAAAATCAAAACAGAAATAGGTACATAGAAATAGAAGACCATGCTAGCAAATCAAGTCACTTACCTTCTTTACCCAATCTCTTCAAACCAGTCCAAATGAATCACTCAAAACTGATCAAGAAAGAAGAACAAGGAAAGGGCAAAGCAAGTGGACGGCAGAACCTTTAGGAAAAGGAAAAGAAAGAAGAATAATGGCCAAAGAAAAGGAACCCAACGTGAAAAGAAAAGGGAGAGGCAGATAGTTTAAGCTAATCCAAATATTAACTATTGTAATAAATGCTACCAATCCCTAATTACATCTTTATCCTCTTTAGTCCACTTAGTTCATCTTGTTCCTTTTTAACCAAACTAACTATTTTTTTCCATTCAATTCATATTAAATTCATCTCTTGCCACATGTCACTCTCTCTCTTGTAGCCACTTGTTATGCTCCTACGCCGCCACGTGTCACTCTCCTACGATGCCATGTGTCCAATACACATCTCAAAGTCTCTTAATACCCACTTATGCAAGCATCTTGTGAGAGGGTTCTGTTGCGCTCGCTACAGAATGCTCATATCCACACCAACCAGCTGTAGTTGGGAAATTGCTGGAGTGTTCTGTCGTGCCTGCGACAGAACTCTCGCACACAACACCTACTTTTCCGAACAAAACTCCATAATTCTTCTAGGGCCACTTTGGGGTGTTACATTCCCTGTCCTCTGAGTACCACTATTATTATCACAATGACTTACTCTTAGACTTGTAAGGTCAGTAATAGTCTTACTGAGAGGTGCCCGGTTAGTTGCAAGCTTGGATTTTATAATTTCTTCTTCAAGATCAGCTAGCTTGGTTTCCATGCTTGAGGAACTAGGAAGGTCCATTGACTGTAAAGGCTCTGGTCCTTTTGCCTTTCTTACTTGTTCGACTGGTGAAACAAGTGGAGCCTTCCCTTTGGGCTCAAAAGTAAACAGAAGTACTGCGATCGTCGCTGTATGAGCCTTCCTGACCGTGGCTGGTTCAACTTGGTTAAGGGTAGTTGCCATAAGCTGGGCTTGAACAACGAGTGCCATGGCATCCATCCTTTCCTTAATCATGGCCAAGAGCCTTTTTTCAAGTTCGTTGAACCTTATGTCCATCTCTTAGGCAATTAGGGCAAGAGTCTCGTTAGTCTGTTGCGAATGATCAACCATTTCTAATGCTTCAGATACTCTAGTAAGGATGCTAAATCTTTGTCAACCAACCCGAACTCTGATCGCTCTTTAGACAACTATCGGGATCCCTAAACCACCTGAGCAAATGGTCTACAGTGGCTGAAAAGTTGAAGGGTTAAAATGATGCATGTGATGCATGGAATAAACTTATGCACAAGATGACCTATACATGTGAAAATCATATGCAAATAATAGAATGTACACACATAAAGGAAATGTATATGTTTTTTTTTAACATGCATGAATGACACGTAAGGCATGAATATGCAATGCAACATCCACAACTACATGCAAGCAGATAGACCCTTCCAACCTTATCACTCCCACACGCGAGGTCGTGCGGTCTCTTTCCTAGGTGGGCTTGATCCATGGGTTAGCAGGGAACCCAATGGATGCATATGGTGCACGGGGGATAACCGGCAGGATAACCTCTCTTAACTAATGTGCATACGTATGGGTTTTGATCATTGTGCATTTAGGCAGTCCGAATAAATCGACATGGGCCTATCGGGGCATGAAAGCCTTTGATTAGGTGACCAACTAATCTACTTGGGTTTGTTCAATACATAATGATCCATACAGCAAGTAAGGTATTATGGTTCATACCACCAAGGAGAAGTATCTATTTCTATTACATGAGCTTTGGTCAGAGTGATGATACTTTTGGGCTACCCAAGCATTATCCCTGCCAACGGGTCTAGCTCATCATAAGCATAGCGACCGGTCAGGTCATCATTCAATATACCACATGGTACTAGACTTGGGCTGGTGATTATCCTTAACACTTTTCTATATTGAGTGAACGTAGGGTCGTGCTTTGAGAATGCAACGGGGCTAAGAGAGAGACCAAACTAGCATAAATCTAAGACTCTAATGATATGCAATGCAATTTCAAAAAAAGGATGAAATTTTTAAATTAAAACTCAATTATATATTTTAACCAAGGTATTTTCGAAGCGAAGTCTCATTTATGTCCCCAGTGGAGTCGCAACTGTAACGCGTGCCGAACCCTTAGATGCCCCGAAGACCCACTTTTAGGGTGTTCGAGAGAGGTTCATGAAACTTGTAAAAGATTACAAGGGCATTTATTTTAGCAACCAGGAGGTTTCTTGGAGTCGCCACTCAATAAAATATTGGAAAAGGTCGTATAACCTCACTGAGCCTAAGACAGCGCATTTGTGTCTATTTTAGGCAATCAGAGATATTTTGGTTGTCTCCTTCCAATAAAATACTAGAAAGATCATCTAATCTCGTGAAGTCTAAGACGATGCATATGCGTCTATTTTGGACAAGCCATAGATATTTTGGATACCTCCTTCCAATAGAACACTAGAAGGATCATCTAATCTCGCGAAGCCGAAGACCATGCAAATTGGGCCTATTTTGGGCAACAAGAGATATTTTGGAGACCTCACCCTAATAGGACATTGAGATGGTCCTCTAATCTCGTTGAGCCTAAGACCAAAGAAAGTTCGGGACTTCCCATTTATTCATACCTTGATTAAGTTATAATTGAGTTTTGAATTTAAGATTTCATTCATTTTCTCATACAATTTAAATGCATTAATTAAAGGGCAGATCATTCACGTAATAAAAGAGATAAACAAAAGCAAGATTAAGATAAGGTAAATGAAAGCCCAATAAATTACAATAAACTAGAGGTGGAATACAACCCCCAATGTAAATGAAATGTAAATCATACATAAAACGGGATATTTATTAAGGATAAGGACATTGGTCCTTGCATGCATATTTACCGAAAATAACATTGAAGGTGAAATTTTATTTGGATGAGAAAACTAGGACATTAGTCCCATTTTTATTAGAAAAATTCCAAATTAATTACATGGCAAAATAAATAAAATAAATAATTTTATTAAAAATTACATGGCAAAATAAATAAAAAAGCCAAATAAAAAAATAATATAAATAATAAAATGAAAGTTCAAATCAAATGAGCCTCCTGGATTGCCCTGTGTGCTCATGGGAATGCCCAAGCAAAAAAAATAAGTTTTGAAATAAAAAAACAAATACAAATAAAATTAATGTTAGTGATATAATCAAGAAAAATCAATTAAATACGTGAGATAATCAATAATAAATTAAAATAAAATAAAATAAGATGACATCAAAAAATGATAAATGAATTAAAATATTAATAATTTAGAATAAATGAAAAAATGCATTATGAATGACAAATACGTTAAATGACATGATTGAAACAAATAAATCAACATATTAATTAATTAACATATTAATATACAAAAACATAAAAAATAATAATGAGAACAATAATGAAAAATAATAACAATGGTAAAAATAATAATAAATAATAATAATAATCATGATAATAACAATTATAATAAAATAATAAAAATGATAATAATAATGATAATAATGATAATGGTAAAAAACAATAACAAAATAATAATAATAATAATAATAATAATAATAATAATAAACATAAAAATAATAAATAATAATAATAAACATAATAATAATAAATAATAATAATAATAAACATAATAATAAACCAAATATATAAACGATTGAATAAATAAATAAATGAAAACAATAAAAACTTACATGTTAATCAATTAATTGTGAACAACAAATAAAAATAATACAATAAACAAATAAATAAATAAAATTATGAGATCGGATCCAGAATATTTACCCTCAGAATTCGAATTCGATGGAGGAAAAAATGACGATTGATTTCCTTATTTTGATCCACAAATTAGAAATAAAAATAAGAAAAAGTTGGAATTTTATTCTAAGGAAGAAAATTTGCTAAAAAATGGAAGAAATTAAAAATTTTCAAGAACAAAGAATTATTCTCTTTGTCCTGAGAACAAAAAAAAATGGAAGAAAAATAAAAAAAAGGCATAAAAATATTCTCTTTAGAAAAATAATTGTAAAAAATCTTATTTTTTAGTAAATTAAATGAAAAATTGGACTTCAAGAACAAAAAAATTATTTTTTGTTCCCAAAATCAATTTTTCATCAAAAAAAATTCAATATAAATTCCTTGAAAAAGCTTAATTGAAAAAATAAAATAAAAGAAACTAATAAAATTAGATTTTAAAAACAAACAATTATGTTATTTGTCTCAAAATCAATTTTCTGTCAATAAAATTCCATCTAAAAATATTTAGAAGAAATTTTATTTAAGCCAAATGAAGAAGAAGTATTGAAGGAGAAGAGCATTTTTTGGAAGAAGAAGAAAATGAAAATCTGATTTTTTTTTTGTTGCCTCCCCCTTTTTTTCTTTTCATCTTTTTCTATTTCTATGATAAATTATGGAAAACCTAGTTAATTTAGGAAAAAACCCTTAATTAATTCAAATATTATTTATTTATATTTTAAAAATGGAAAAATCATGAAAATCCACAAAAAATTGGATAAAAAACAATTTTGGGGCAAAAATCCCGAAAAATGGCCAAAAATATGATTTTCGGCGGGTTCGGCGACCGACGGGCGTCGGTGGGCGCGCGGAGCGCCCACTGGGCGAACGCCAGGCGCGCTGGCTTTGCGTGCTGTCGACACGGCTGACATCCGAATTTTCTTTTTTAATTTTTTTTAAAGACAAATTTGACTAAAATACTATACTTTCAAATCTCACTTTTTTATTTTTATTTTTATTTTTAAAATTATTTTTATTTTTTTGGTTCTAAAAAGCAATCTTGACAAGGAAATCATCACTTCCAATATTTTTGCCCGTGAACAGGTATCTCATCATTATTGGGTAACTCTGATCTGAACCGCCTCAGAATCTGGTGTCTACACATATATTCGGATTGATTCATGATCTGATGCACTTAGATAAATTTTAAGTTGATTCATTTGGATCATGGCTTGAGTCACAGCTCTTAATTTTTAAATTGGATTCAAATTGAAGCATGCACCTTACTTTAAGAATTGAATTTAAATATAATTTCTTTACCGAAATATTGTTATCTTAATAACAAATAGTCTTACTTTAATATATGTTCATTTTCGGAAAAATTACAACTTTGATTATCATTATCTTGCTTAAATTGGATTGGACTTGAACTTCATTCTTCAAGGTACCATGTATATTAATTACTACTTTTTTTAGTCATCTAACCATTATTATTTTTGTTATTGTTATTATTATTATTATTAACAAAAAATACATTTACAATAACTTACAAACGAAACCATCAAGCATAGTAGTATAGATAGCAAATAGGTTGGATTGAATTGGATTGTGTCATGTATAAAAAATCTGCAAATTAGCAGAGAAATATAAGAGAAGAGATGAGAAGTGTATTCTGTATATTCTCATAAAGGTGCAATACCAATTACAACTTATATACAAGAAAGAATAACTAAAATTCCTATACAGCTCAACAAGAATCTACTCACACAAAAGGAATGACACTACTGACCTAAAATAAAGGGAGTAACGAAAATACGGAAAAAATAACAGTAACAGCAGGGTATATACAAAAAAGACAAAATGGGTAATTTATAGGAAAAAAGAATGTTTCTTCTGAAGCACGATATCAGGACCATCTTGATGAAGATGATGATCCTACAGTTGGCACTTTAGGCCAACCCTCAGGCAAGTATGATTATGCAGTTTCTTATACTTCTCCATCTTGGTATAAACCACCTGTTACACCAACTCCAATTCCTGAACCATACAAGCAAAAGCCAAAACCTTCCCCAAAGAAACCTTATTCTCCTCCTATTTGGAAACCAAAGGCTGTTCAAACACCAATTATTCCTGCTGTCTGTATGTACCACCCTGCTGGTCCCTATACAGCTGAATTCCCTTCTCTTTCTGAAACCATCTATCCTACAACCAAGATTCAAAGTAATCCTTTTGTTAAATCCCCTGGAGTTTCAACTGAAGGTACACCTAGAGCTGTTCAACCAGCTGAAGCAGTTCTAAACTGGCAATCTGAAAACGCTCTGGCTCAGAATAAACTTCTTCACCGACTAGAAACAAAAGTTGAACATGTTTCTACTCGTGTTGATACACTTAATACACAAATCATAGGCCAGAATGCTGCTACTTACCAGTTGTTGACAAAATTACAAAATCAAGTTGCTGATCTTGACAAGCAACTTATGACTGCTATCAGTAAATGGATCTATGATTCTACTTTCAAAGAGAAAGCCTCTGAAGTTACTAGACTCAAAGCAGAAATTGCAACCATAAAAAGGGATTTAGCTAAACCTCCTCTCACAACTTCTTTCCCTTTTTATCATTCTACTCTCCCTCCTATCACACATCAACACTCCATACAAATTCCTCCTCATTCAGAACCTACTCAGGAAGAACTTGATGCATTGGCATATTCTCATGAAATGTTTATGAGACAACAATTTGTCAAACAACAAAAAAGATCTTCTGAGCAATAACCTCAAACTACACCTCCTCCTGTCTATACCAAACCTTCAACTTCTGAGACATCTACCCCGCCTATTATTCCTGACCTTAAACAAAAGGGTATTGTTATATCTGAACCACCATCATCCCACATGATCCAAACACCCTTATATCCAAATCCACTCGTTCAAACCCTGAAACAGAAAGCCTTACAGACTCTTCCTGCTATCTCCTTTGCAACTAAAGATGATCCAACTGGTTCAACTGACACTGATAGTACTTCCAGTATCAGCCACAATGATGATCTTGATCCTGCTCATTTTCCATTATTTATGGTAGATCCTCCTCCTGCTGAAAGTACCACTACTCAATTTGCTGAAGAACCAGAAGAAGAGATGGCCGAAAATACACTTCCTCCTGATTCCAAACCAGATAATGGACCTTGGTTTGGATTTGAAGATATTCCTAGTACCCAATGGAGAGATCATCTTCAAGAATTTTATGCGTGGCTTGAACTTAAAGCCAGAACTCGTCCACCAACATAAACAAGCTTGGAACCTATTTTCCATGAATGCAGATTCATTGGCAGAATCCGAGACTGGTTCACTCGTTTGGATGAATATTCAAAACTTCAATTTGTTCAGTCTGAATCTATCACTTATGTTCTCCAAAAGATTCACTCTGAATTTATTGGAAATGTGCATGACTTTGAAGATGCCAATTGAGATTATTTTTTCAAAATGAAGTGTTGTTCTCTTTTGAGAAAAGATTTGGCTAAGCATTACAAGAAAATGTCCAAACTCTTCTATATGCTTAATGGTGCATATGATCCTAATTTAAAGCAAGGATTTTTATCCTCCATACCAGAGAATCTCTCCAACAGCACTATGTTTTATCTTCGTGAACAAGGCATTCAACTCAACTCTCTTTCTCTTGGACAGATTTACCAAAGGATTTTAATGGCGCTTGATCGTCTGTGTGCATCACAAAAGATGATCAAAGACACCCTTCAGAAAGGAAAAGATCCACACTTGAAAGCAGCATGCAAACGTCTGGATCTACAGATCAAATATTTTCCTAATAAACGATGTTCTTGCTCTCCAAAGAAATACAAGAAGTTTCGGTATCCTAAGAAGTTCTTTCGCAACCATCTTCCTTATCAAAAGAAAAAAATCCATTTTTTCAGAAGGAAGCAATTTAAGCCTAAAGGAGACCAATGTTTTATTTGTGGGCAAAAAGGTCATTTTGTAAAAAAATGTCCAAAGAAGAAGAAATCCCAGCAATTACTCCAGCATATCCAACAATCCTCTCCCATTGATATCCAAAATGATGATATTGAATCACTTTTCTCTGAGGCAGATGAACCAGATCCTTATACTCTTTTTGCAATCGAATATTCAGATTCTAAATTCTCTGATGATGAATCTGATTTTGATACCGAAGATGCTTCTATTGCTACCATAGAACCCTTATCACCTAGCCTTCAACCATTGCCTGTTTATACCATGTCATCTCACCCAATTCCTTTGGTACCTGCAAAAGTTTTTCCTTATAAGTTCGCCAATCCTATTAATATTATAGCCTTCATTGATACTGGAGCTCATAACACCATCCTTAATCCCAAAGTCCTTCTAGATTCTTGTTGGAAACCTTATACCCAACACTTTCAAGCAGCAAATCAAGGAGTTCTTACCATCACTAAAAGAACCACGCATCCTATCAAAATCCAGTTCTTCCCTGACTGTTACATCTGGATCCATGCTCTTGGATCAGATCTTCTAGGAAAAGACATTATTTTTGGATTTGATGCACTCTACCAGATGCCATATCTTCGGATACTCCCTAATGGGCTCAGGCGTAAGAGAAGTTTCCAACCCTATACAACTACCCATTCTCTCTTCACTGTATATGATCCAGGCCCAAACCCATTTCAGGAAATACAAACCCAATTAGAGACTTTCTATTGTGCAACCTCACATGTTGATTTCCTCACTAAGCACTCAAAGCCTCTCTGGACCAGGCCTGAATTTTACATTACCTTACCCTTCAAAAAATCAGAAGACATAAACCCTACCAAAGCCACACACCCTGGAATGTCTCCTGCTGATTCTATTTTGGCCCAAGAAGAATGTTCACATCTTTTGGCCTAAAAGTTGATCGAACCCACTCAGTCTAATTGGGCTTGTCAAGCCTTTTTTGTCAATAAGCATTCTGAACAGGTTCGAGGGAAAAAATGCCTTGTCATCAACTATACCCCACTTAACCCATTCCTTAAGGACAATAAATATCCTTTACCTCGAATATCTTCCCTTTTCCCCTTCCTTCACAATGCCAAAATCTTTTCGAAATTTGATCTCAAAGTTGGCTTTTGGCAATTAGGAATTCATCCCTAAGATCGTCCTAAAATTGCCTTCTGCATCCCCAATTTCCATTATCAATGGACTGTTATGCCTTTTGGTCTTAAAACTGCACCATCAATTTTCCAGCAGACCATGATAAGGATTTATCAGCCAATTCTTTCTTTTGCCTTAATCTATATAGATGATGTTTTGATCTTCTCTCCATATGTTCCTACCCATCAAGTTCATTTGCAGTCTTTCCTTACTCTCACAAAGGAACACGGAATCATGCTTTCACTATCTAAGATGATTAGTGGCCAAAAAGAAATTGATTTTCTTGGCATGCACTTTGTTAATGGCAGTTACCAACCACAACCACATCTTGCTAAGGAACTCCTTCACTTTCCTGATGATCACTTATCCCAAAAATAGGTCCAACAGTTCCTTGGTATTGCCAATTACATCCAACAGTTTATCTCACACTTTATCCACCCATCCAAGCCACTCACTCAACTCTTGAAAAAGAACCCTCCACCCTGGTCGGCCACTCATACTCAATCAGTCTAAAAAATAAAAGAAGCCACTCAAACACTACCACCTCTCCCCATCCCTTCTCCAGGAAGGAGATATCTTCAAACTGATGCTAGTGATGAGTGCTTGGGAGCTGTCCTTTTAGAAGAAAAAGACAATAACAGACACATCTGTGGTTATGCTAGTGGACAATTCAAAGAATCTGAATGCCATTATCACTCCACCTTTAAAGAAATCTTAGTAGTTAAGAATGGCATAAAGAAATTCGAATTCCACCTGATTGGTCACAACTTTACAGTTGTCATGGACTGTTCATCTTTTCCAAAGATGCTTTCTTTCAAAGGCACGTCTGTCCCTCACCACCAACTTCTCAGATGGGTTGAATGGTTTAGTAAATGCAACTTCCAGATTGAGCATATAAAATGGGATAAGAACCTCATCCCTGATTATCTCTCAAGACTCACTTACAAACCTTCTCCTCAACTATCTTCAATCACTCTCCTTCCTTTGCCCTTTACTATTCCCTCTATTATGGATCGATTCCGACCTAACCCTAGCCCTCGAAAACACCAACATGCAACACTACACCTTACAGCCTCTTGAAAAGAAACCCATCCTCCAAACTGTCGTCTAACCTTTCCTGCCCAGATCAAGAAATTTGCCATCTGCAATCTGTTTTACTTTGTCCACCTCTTCTCTATAAAAAAGAACCTATCTCTCACAAAAAACTTGTTTTACGTTGATACCCCATGGGCAATGATGTACAAGGTTCATCCTAACTCTCCCTTTTGTGAGGAAGAGTTATGGTTTCTGTGGTGCTTATCTGCTCTCTACACACATTTTGTTATTTTTCAATTAGTGGAAACTTATGACCTTTTAACAGATGCCAGCAGACAGGATTCATTCATCTGGCAGCTCCTTGAATGGTATGCGCTATTGTCCTAGTGGCGCCATGAATTTCTTCGCCAGATTCAATCTCGGAAAATATGGCAACGACCTACTAAATAAGCAGAAAACCTTTCTGCTGTCTATTTTTTCTATTGGCCATACATGTGGAATCCTGCCATAATGCTATTTGGACTCAACCCCAAGCATGGTGCTGGGAAGTTATTGATAATTATGAAGATGCTCCACCCACTGCACTCAGAAAGACACTTCATAATACTCTCTGTGAACTTAATAGCATTGACCTCACATTATTGCAGCCACCAACTTTTGATACTACAGAATCATCGCAGAGACCAAATTACTTAGATTCCTTGTTTCAGGACTCCCAAGATCCTTTGCTGGATTCACTTGGCCCACTGTTGAATACTCCTCTTGAAGATGACATGATGGCACAGAATTTTCTCTCCATCCCAGAAGATAAGGCCATGGATGACATTGACTGGACCCCACAGCTCAGATTCCAGGATATCGATCCAGAAGACATCAATATGTCCCCGTCCCATGAGCCTATCAAAAAGTAAAGCAAGCAGCCTTTAATAAAGTAGTTAGCTTTTAATAAAGTAACTTTTGTAAAGAGGAATATATTCCTCTACTTTAATTAAAGTAGCTTTATTAAAGTAGTTTTTTAAAAGTATCTTTTGTAAAAGGAGATTCCTCCTTATCCTTAGGATGTAATCCCCTATGTATGATGTATTGTAAGCCTCTTTGAAGGCTTATAAATATGTAATGAAATAAGGAGAAGGGCATGCTCATTCTAAGCCTTCTTCTATATTTGAATAAATCTCTCTTCTCTATGAGTTTCTAAAGCTCTCATTCTCTCCCTCTAGAATAACCTTCTTCTTCAATCTTGGATCTTGCTATCTAAAACTCCAAGGTCTATGAAATGAATCACTCTGATCTATGTTGAGTAGCCTAAAAGGATAGTCCACAATTGAGGCTAGAGAAGTGCCGTTTTATTGGACAGTCATACCTAGTGCTAACATAGTCAGTTTGATGTGTTTCATGGTCCCTGGGGCATTTGGAGAGTAACCATACCCAACTTGGACAAGAGAGAAAAGAAGGCTGTTGGAGGTAGAATTTGGTGAATAAATCTGCCACCTGCTGCTGAGAAGGAATGTGATGTGGATTGATGAAGCCACATTTGTATTGATCGCGTACCAGGTGACAATCAATATCAAGATGTTTGGTGCATTCATAAAAAATTGGGTTAGCTGTTATATGGAAAGCAGCTTTATTGTCACACCAAAAAGGACTAGGGAGATTGATAGGGACATGGAAATCTTGAAGAATATAAGAAATCCAAAGCAGCTCACAAACCGTGGAAGCCATGCTTCTGTATTCAGCTTCAGTAGAGGATCTAGACACTATAGATTATTTATTGGTCTTCCAAGAAATGAGAGAAGTGCCAAGGAAAATGCAAAAACCTGTGAGAGACCGTCTGGTGTCTTTGCAGGATGCCCAGTCAGCATCATAATAGGCGGTTAGCTGCAATTGATTGTTAGCAGGGAAAAATAACCCTTTTTCTGTAGAGCCCTTCAGATATCTGAGCAAATGCATGGCAGACTCCCAATGTAGTTGACAAGGAGCTTGAATGTATTGACTAAGTTATTGAACGCCATGAGATATATCAGGTCTAGTGAAGTTTAAATAAAGCAACTGACCAATTAATCTTCTATAAGGTTCAGGATTAGCTAAGAGGGAATCGACATTCTCAGTTAGTTTAACACCTAAAGGAAAAGGAGTACTACTAGCTTTAGCATTACTCAGACCAGCATTCTTGATTATATCCTATATATACTTTCTTTGATTGATGGTTGTCCCATGTTCAGATCTTGAGATTTCAATTCCTAGGAAAAATTTTGCATATCCCAAATCTTTGATGGTGAACTTATCTTGTAAAAATTGCTTTACTACCCTTATGTCATCTTCTAAAGGACTAGCAATTAACACGTCATCAACATAAACCAGTAAAGCCATATGAGAAGTACCTGAAGGCTTCATAAATAGAAAATGATCATGCTTGGACTGCTGGAAGCCAAAACTCTGGAGACTTGAGGTGAATTCTTGATTCCACTGCCTTGAGGCCTGTTTCAAGCAATAAAGGGACCGCCGAAGTTCGTAAACTTGTCCATTAGAAGCTTTGTCATATCTTTCTGGGGGCATGTAGACACCGGGTCCCGAGGGGGTGCAAAATCAAAATTACCCTATGATGAAAGCAATACTTTGCCAGTGAAGGTGTCGAAAATGACGCTTCCCTTTTCGAAATTCCCCCCTGTACCTCTAAAAATTTCAATGCGGAAATTCATTTTTTTTCACACTCATTTTATTTTTATTTTTATTTTTGTTTTTTTAATCATTTTTTATTATTTTCTTTTATTTTGTTTTTTTATCGCGCGCCGCGCGTGCGGGTCGCGCCCGTCGTAAAGGGGCGGGCTCGCGCAGGTCCTTCTTCACGCGGGGCAATTTTGCCCCGTGCTGTCCACTTCTCTACAATTTTTCTGATTTTCCTTCTTTTCCAGTCTGATTTTTTTCAGTTTTATGCAATTTTGGGTTAACAAAAAATGAAAGCTCTTTTGTCCTCTTCCCTTTTTTGGCCAAGACAGAAATTAAAGGAGGGATTTTTAGGACTCATTGGAGGGGACGACAATTTTGGATTCAAGGAAAGGAATTGAATTTCCTCTCTAGCTTTTTCTCTCCAGAAAACTTTTCTCTCTTCAAAAAAAAAAACCTTTAAGTTTTCTTTTCAAGCTTTAATCTTTGCTACTCTAAAAATATTTAATCTTGGGTTTGATTTGAGTAAGAAAAATTAATTTTCTTAGCTTACTCATCCCACCAAAAATATTTTCTCGAACTAATTTATTTAAAAACACTGATTTTTATACTTGCTTCGGGTATTTATCACCGCAAAAATCGACAAGGGGAACGGATTAAGACATCCTATTTCCGATCTATAAATTCTGAGGGTAAACACTTTGGAACCACCTTAATTTCTCGTTTATTTATCATTTGCTGGTTATTATTTTTGTTGATTTTGTCACTTTGCCATGTTTATTTTCTAGCTCTCATAATGTCTTTGCTGCTGTTGGGATTTTAGTTTTTAGCTTAATTTCTCTGTGTTTTTATCTTTTTTTCCTTTGTGGTTGCCGTTGGCCTCCATGTCCCCTCATTATTACCATTATCATTATCATTATTTTTACTATTACTATTTGATTTTTTGTTAGCAGCATTATTATGCTATGTTTATTCATTTCAAACTATTAGTATCATTATTACTATTATTATTTGGTTTATATATTATTAATATTTTTATGTCATGCTTTATATTTATTAGTATTATTATACCATGGTATTTATTCATTATTATTTATTATGCTGTCATTATTATTATTATTATTATCTTACTATTGTTGTTATTATTATTATTATTATTATTATTATTATTATTATTATTATTATTATTATTATTATTGTTGTTGTGTTGCATCATCATTATTATCGTTATTATCATTATTTATTATTGTACCCAATATTCATTTTATCTTTACTTGATTAATTTTTAGAATTATTACTAATATTCTTAATATTATTTTCTGCCTGAGATTTAATTTGAGTCGCGTTATGCGGGCATCCCCGTGACTCCCCGAATAGGTCAGACACATAAATGAGTACTCCGGTTTGGTGAGATCCTTTCAATCCTCTCTTTATGTGTTGTGTGTTTAATTGTAAATACTTATTTTATTTATGCACGCGTGTAATAAAAAGTCACAAAAATATTTCTATAATTAAATTGATTTTTTTACTAATAAAATTGGGACCAATGTCCCTTGTTTTAGCCCAACAATAAAAATATCGCATTTAAAACAAGAGTCTATTTTCTCCAAAAATGGGATCACTCATCCCCTTTTTCCTCAAACAACCAAAACGACTCTTCGAACCCTCTTTAAATAAATGCGAAGGAACCAATGTTCCTAAACTTCAAACAAGTGCGAAGGAACCAATGTTCCTAAAATTAATAAATGCCCCGATTTATGTGTGTCTTTCTTTAATATTTGATTTTGTTTGATTGTTTTTTAAATTTATGTTTATCTCCTTTTGGGCCCTTGTAAATTAATTTTGGGTCAATGTTATTTAGTTTTGGGGATTGTATTCCGTCCTCGCCTATATTTTAATCTCCTTTCATTGGGGTTGTATTCCGCCCCTATTTCCCTTGTAATTGCATGCTTGTGTGTTTATCGCTTTTATTTACCACTTTTCTTTATCGCTTTATTTATCGTTTTCCTTTTACCACTTTCGAATGCTTACAATGCGCCTTTAAATTCTAATGTATTGATCGTGTGAGATAAGAGATATAATTTTGAGGGGTTAAAAACTCATTTATAATTAATCAAAGCATAAATAAGAGTGAAGTTTCGAACACCAATCTCTGGTCTAGACCATTAAGAGGTTAGAATCTTTTCCCAATTTCTTGTAAATTGGGTGGCAACTCCATGATACCTCAAAGGTGCCTATAGGCGTCGTGAGGCTAGATGGTTCTTCTCAATGTTCTATTGGGAGGAATACACCCATGATGTCTCATGGCGCCTATGAGCAAAAGACGCAAACCAATCCCTCGAATCCCAAAGGCGGATTCAACGACGAGGGCCCTTGCTGGGTTCCGGCGCGCGTTACAGTGGCGACTCCACTAGGGACTTGTTTGAGACTTCGCTTTGTAAGTGCTTTGGATAAAAATATAATTGGGTTTTTAAAACTTAAAATTCTATCTCTCGTCAAAATTGCATCATATCATTTTAAAGCCTTAGAATTGCGCTAGCAGGTCCCCTATCTACCTCGGTGCGTTCTCAAAGCACGACCCTACTTTCACTCATTGTAGGGAAGTGTTAAGGATAATCACCAACCCTTGCCTCGTACCATTAATGGTATATCAAATGGAGACCCAATCGTCACTACGCTCGTGATGAGCTAGACCCGTTGGCAGGGACCACGCTTGGGTAGCCCTAAAGTATCATCACCTTGACTAAAACTCATGTAATGGCAAATAGAAACTTCCACTAGGTGGCATGCTCCTTAATACGATGCTTGTGATGTGGGCCATCACGTATTAAACAAAATCAAGCAAATTAAGTGGTCCTTTATGAAAGGTTTTCATGCCCCGGTAAGCCCACCTTAACTTGATTGAATTGTCCAAATACGTAATGGCCAAAACTCATGCGAATGCACATTAGATCAAGAGATGTTATGCTGCTGGTTTTTCACCATGCACTACACGCGTTCATTGGGTCCCCTATTGATCCATGGACTAAGCCCACCTAGGAAGGGACTACTTGACCTCGTGTGTGGGAGAAATAAGGTCGGAAGGATCTATCTGCTTGCATGTGGTTGTGGATACTGCACGGCATGCTCATGCATCGCATGTCATTCATGCATGTCAATAAAATAAATACATGTATATATAAATAATAATATATTTTCTTTCATGTTATACATGTATATATCTTTTCATCTGCATATTATTTTTTCATGTGTGCATATCATCCTGTGTGTAATTTCTTCCAGGCATCCCATTGCATTGTGGTAATTCATTGATCTCGCACTCATCAAAGACCATTTGCATGGCACGATCATGCATTATACATGTCATCCATGCATCATTCTAACAATCTTGATCTTTCAGCCACCATAGATTCATCCAAGTGGACTAGGGGTTCTGCCGGCCATCTAGTGAGAACAGACTCGCCCTTTGGATTTCTAGAACTAATGCCTATTTGGGATTTTGAGCCACTCTCAGCGACTAGTGAATAATCTTCCATGGCAGCAGAAACCAGAACTTTGACTACTCAAGACCTCGCTAGGAGACTAGAGGAATTTGAACGAAGGATGTTGGACATGATGGAGCAATGGCCGAAAGGATTGCTTAGCCTCCTCCTGCCACGCAAGCACTAGTTGCTCCACAGCCACCGATAGCCCCTCCTCGGGGGCAAGCCGAACCGCCTGCTGGTGGGGAGGCTCCCCTCGCTGGAGTCGCTGCCCATCAACCTGTAAATGAGCCTAAAGCTGATGTTGTGCCAGTTGAGCCAAGAAGAGCAAGGATCCCAAACCCTGATGAGGATTTCATAATGGATAGAAGGTTCGAGGAGCTTGAAAAGAGGTTGCTGGCCACAATTAAGGAAAGGATGGATGCCATGGCGCTCGTTCTTCAAGCTCAGTTTATTGCGACTGCTCTTAACCAAGTTGAGCCGGCCACTGTCGAAGAAGCCTACATAGCGACAACCTCAGTACCTCCTTCTACCTCCAAGCCCAGAGGCAAGATTCCACTTGTTTCATCAGTCGAGCGAAGAAAAGGAAGTAAGAGGCCTACTTTAGGATATGACATCACGCCTGAAGAGGGTGGAGATCTAGTGACAACACATGCTCTGAAAAGTGAGAGTGATAGGAGCTTAATTGAGGTATAATTTAGTATTTATTTTGTATGAGTTTATGTAATTAATCATGAAATTGTGTGTAAATTTGATGTGATATGTTAGTTTATGATTATTTGTATTAGATTGCATGTTTTTGTGTTTACTATTATTTTTAGGTGAAAAATGAAGAGAAGAACCAGATAAAGAAGGAGAGGATCACGAGAGAGGAGCAGGTCACGTCCCACACAAGCGATCACGCGAAGTGAGCGGTGGTAACGTGACGTGACTGGAGAAGAAGAAGGAAGAGGTTGAGGAAAAGAAGAGAAGAAGCTGAGAGAGAAGCGTCACGCGACGTGAGCGGAGGTGGCGACTCGTGACGACACAGAGAGGCCAGGAAAGAAAGGGAAAGAGAGAAGAAGAGAAGAGAAAGCAGACGATGAGGCGAGACATGAGCGCCAGTCACGCCACGCACACGCGAAGACACGCCGTGATGGGGAGTAACGAGTCGTGACTGGCCAGAGAGGGAAGAGAAAACCGAGAGAAAGAAAGAAAGAAGAAAATGGGCAAGCGTGTTCTGTCGCGATCGGGACACCGTTGCGATCGCGACAGAGACGACCGTTGGGGCAGTTTTGAGCCAAAAGTCATTTGAAAAGTCACCTATTTTCACCAAAATTTGCAACCATTCTCAAGAGACACAATCTTTAAATTATTATCTATAAATATGTAGTTTAACTGTAATTTTGAAAGAGATGAATTTTAGTTAAGTAATTTTTCAGTATTTTGCAAGACAGATTTTTCTTAGTTAAATTTCTATTTAGTTTTATGATTTGAAGAAGAAGATCAAGAGAAGGAAAATTTATTTTCAAGAGATTGAGAAAAGGGTTGAAAGGCTTCTATCTTATTCTCTTATTTTTAATTCTTCTCCAATATTTCTATGAATATCATTTTAATGAATTTGCATATTATAATTCTTTCTATCTCCATTTACTTTCATAGTCTTTGAATGCAGATTTTCTATTAGTATATTTTGCATGATCTTTACAAGTTAAAGTAATTCGAGAGTTTGCTTTATCTGACATCTAATAGAGATTCATTATCAAGATATATTTGAGAGATCGGTATATTGAGATAATTGCTATAGGTTAGTGTTTATTCTTAAAATATGTAATTAGAAACCTCTAATTCATTAATGAAAATTGTGAGTTAGAATTTTAATTATATGTTTTAGGCATTTTAATTCATGTCGAGAGAGTGAGTTAAAAATTGATTCTAACTTGGCTTGCATAAAAAGATGAAATATGTTATTCAAATTGATGGAATCAAGTTCATTGTCTCTAATTCTTCATGATTTATTTAATCTTCTTTTGACTATCATTAACTAGGTATATTTAGTTTACATGTTAGATTAGATTAAAATCAACCCTACCATTAATTAATCATTGTAAACAAGATTAAAATCAATTAGTAATAGTGTGTAAAAACGTTCCTCGTGGGATCGACATCTTAAGTACTATTGCGGTACACCGTATACTTGCAGTATAATTAGCATATATAGAAAATTCTCAATAAAAATAGGAGATCAATTATCACGGCTGAAGAAAATCCACCTAGACTCATAGACTTTGCCACACCTGCTTTGAGTGGTGCTCAACAAGGAGTGGTAAAGCCAACGGTAAATGCAAATCAATTTGAGATTAAGCCTTCATTGTTACAAATGATTCAAAATAGTATTCAATTCTATGGTTTGGCAAATGAGGATCCAGATGCTCATTTGGCCAATTTTCTTGAAATATGTGATACCTTTAAGATAAATGGGGTTTCGGCTGATGTAATCAAGCTTAGGCTTTTTCCATTCACTTTGAAGGATAAAGCAAAGGCTTGGTTGAATTCATTAACAAGGGGATCTATAACTACTTGGGACCAATTGGCCTAAGCATTCTTATCAAAATATTTTCCATTGGCCAAAACTGCAAAAATCATAAAGGATATTACTACATTTGTTCAAAATGATAATGAATCATTATATGAGGCTTGGGAAAGATTCAAAGAATTGCAAAGGATATGTCCCACACCATAACTTGCCAAGAGAGCTGTTAATGCAAATATTCTATAATTGAGTTAATCCTACCACAAGGGGACTATAGATGCTGCTGCTGGAGGTTCTTTGATGAGAAAAACAATTGATGCAGCATATGAGCTATTGGAAGAGATGGCAATGAACAATTGTATGTGGCCTCCTGAAAGAGTAAGGGAGCATAATAATTCTAATGCTAGGGGGGTACATTCAGTAGATTCTATGGTTGCATTACAAGCCCAAATTGAAGCATTGAATCATAGAATTAATAGTCTAAGTATGGGTGGTAATTCATTAAATGCATGCAATGTGTGTGGTCAACAAGGACATAAGAGTGATAATTGCAATTTAGGCATGGTTAATAAGAAAGAACAAGTTAATTTTCTTCAAGGCCAAGGTCGTGCAAATCCTTATTCTAACACTTATAATGCTGGTTGGAGAAACCATCCTAACCTTTCATGGGGGAATAATAATGTTAACAACCAAAATAGAGGTGTAGGATACCAACAACCACAAGATAGGTTTGGGGCCTTTGAGGTTAAAATTGATAAGTTCATTGAAGAAATTAATTGTAAGATGCATTCTCAAGATGAAAGTCAAAAGAAACTTGAAGAAAAATTTGATCAAATTTGCTAAAAATCATGCTGCTACTATTCATAATCTTGAGGTTCAAATAGGCCAACTTGCTAATTCCTTACCTTCTAGAAATTTAGGATGCCTTCCAAGTAATACTGAGGAGAATCCTAGGGAGCACATTAAGCCATGATATGTCTAAATCTTTTATTTAGGTTACTTAGTTATATTGTTTTTATTTATATTTTGTACTTTGTTTTAAATTCGTTTATATAGTTTTATTTATTGTATTCTAAATTTTCATGCTAATAACACAATTGTTTTTAAATTTTTAACTAATTTAGTAAGATTAGATTTGTTTAATAAATATATAAAAAATTAAATAAATAAATGAATAAAAAATAGAAAAATAAAAAAAAAAGTGTTTTGCAGACGTTGCTTCTGTCGCGATCGCGGCAAGTATCGCGATCGCAACAGCAAGCGATTTTGGCAGGGCTCGTCTCGTGACGGGCTGAAGAGATTGACTTCGTCCAGGTAAGTAAGCGCACCACGAGTCGTGACGTTGCCTCACGACTCGTGACGCGTTATGTGGAGAATCAGGTAAGCTTTAATTTTTTCTTTTCTTTTCTTTTATTTTCTGATTTTACTTATTTTTCTATTATTTTGATTTGTTTTCTTTTCTTTTCTGATTTAGATGATTTAATTTCAATTTCATTAACTTAATTTTACCATTTAAGCATTAAAACACAGAAAAAGAAGAATTAAAAGCGGGAACTTAAATTTCAAACCCTAAAGTCGTGACTTTTCGTTTTCTTCCTTTTCTACTTCATTTTACCTGTTAGTTTTCTTTCTTTCACGCCGGTCATGAGTAAAAGCCCTTCATTAGTCATATTTCTTCATTTCTTCTTCTTTTTCTTCCACAGAAAACTTTCGACCTACCATACTCTGTTTTCCTTTCGTTTTTCTCGTTTTTCATTTTAGCATTCCATTTCAATTTCTTCTCTTCTCTTTTGTTCAAAAGACTTAGGGATTACGGGATTTGCATTCTATTTTCAGGTTTGTCAATTTATTTTCATTTTTCTCTTTCATTTCTTCTTTTCACTAACACACTTGATTTCGGCATTTTCATGCCTAACTAAATCACATTTCGTTTGTAATTTCTTCTCTGTTTACATTCCTTTTTCTTTTATCTTTTCTGTTTTCCTTTAGTGTGTTTGGTTTTGTAAATTTTCTTCTTCCATTTTATTCGGCTTTATTTCCTTCTATTCTTCAATCTCTGTTAAATAACACATTCACTGTTAACACCAACACATTCAGAAATGGTTAGAACAAAAAACCCATCATCTTCAAGGGTTGAGCAGGAAGCTGAAGAGGTTAACATTGCTGCTCATTATGGTGCGTTATTTCCAATTTTTTTGGTAGATGAAGGCAGTAGGTATTTAACTCTTCGTGGTAGGCATTTGATGCAATGTAAGTATTTTCCTGATTCCTTGCTTATTCAAATTGGCATGTTAGATGTAGTTAATGATATGTTAAGATTATGTGGGTTATTGAAATTTGCATCTATGCATGAAGATGTGCGTCCTGATTTAGTTTTAGAATTTTATACCACATTGAAAAAGAATGATAATAATGAAAATTGGTTAGATTTTAGGATGGCTGGTAAACCTTATACTTTAACCTATTTTATGATGAATAGGATATTTTGATTTTCTCAAACTTGTTTAACTGATCCTCCTAAATCTTTTAAGCCACATGAATTTTGGACATTTTTAACTGATTTGCAATCACGTTATAGGGCTAGGGATGCTAAATCCATGTTTATTAAAGATTTGAGATATTGGATTTTGCATAGGATTTTAGCTTCTTTAGTTTTTAATAGGTTTGAATTCAATAAGGTTTCATATAATGAGTTATTTTTGATGTGGTGTGTACATAAACGTAAGGATATATGTTGGCCTTTTTGGATAGTAAGTCAATTGTTGCAATGTGTACATAAGCATGATTCACCTTTAACTCATGGGCATGTTATTTCTAGTATTGCAAGCAATTTAAATGTGGATTTAGATGCCTATTATCGCATTTTTCCTTGCCTTTATTTTAATAAGAATGTGTTAGTTCGTGGAGAAGTTGTTGGTAATAATTTTCAGGAAATCCCATCTCGTGCTCGATCATGTTGGAGGGATACTGCTGGAACTTCTGAGCCACAGGTTGAGGCACAGGAAGAAGAAGAAGGTGATGAGGAGGGAGCAAGTGAAGATGAAGTGATGCCCGATATTCCAGCTGCTGCGGCTGCTGCTCCTGAGGTTGGCTCATCTAGCCATAACATCCCAATGATGTTATCTAATATGCAAGAACAACTTTCTTCCATTGAGCGACGTCAAAGGAGGTTGGAGTACAAGTTTGATAATTTCATGATACAAGCTGGTTTTGTGGTTCCATTGCCTCCACCTTCACCATGATAGGGGAGTTTTTATTTCCTTTCCTTTTATTTGTTTCTTTTACTTGTTTTTGTGTGTCATTCCTACACTTTGAGGACAATGTTGGTTCTAAGTGTGGGGGAGTGAGTTAGTTTGTTTGATTATTGTTTTATATGTTTATGTATGTGTTGTTTATATGTTTGTTGTGTGTTTTTATACTTTAATTAAGTTTTTAGTAAGCTTTATTATGAGGCATTGTTTATTTGGTATATTATATAGGTTGTTAAGTCAATTATTCTCTATGCTCATTTTTATCAGTTTTTCAAAAAAAATTTTAGCGTGTGTTTTAAGTTTTTCAAGTTATTTTCTTTTACTTATTTCAACATTTTAGATTATTTAGTCTTTTTAACTAGCCATGGGATTAAAGTTAGAATTTGCTCATTTTGTTAAAAATTTTAAAGTTTCTAGTTGTTTAAGGAAACTATAACCATAACACTTACCTTTTATCTTTTCAATAATGGATGAGGACTAAAAATAACAGAAAAATAAAAATAAGTGGGATGGGGCATAAAATGCACCCACTTAAGTCATAAAAAGAAAAAAAGCAAGCAAGATGTATATTCAAAATTGAAATGTATGGGATGGAGCTTAAAACGCACCCATATAATTTTTTCTTACTAGAAAATAAAAAGAAAAATCAAAAGAAAAGAAAAACAAGCAAAGTCTAAAAATGCCATGAGATTGGATTAAGGGTAAGTGAGCTCAAAATGTCCTAAGTGCAGCTAGTTGCTTGAGAATTTTAACTTTATGATTAATTTTCTTTCTTTTAAGTCATATTTAGTTTTGATAGACTTCATACTCTTTATGTTGGTATTAGTAAAGTTAAGTAATTTGTTCAATTTGGGATGCATACTTTAAAATTTTGACTTATTGATCTTTTTATGAGTGTATGAGATATTTGGTTCTTTTCAATTCTATTAGATATGCTAAATGAACAGTGTTTTGTAGTGATGTTTACTGGCTGTTGAATTTGTTTATTTCTTTTCTCTTGCTTGAGGACAAGCAAGGGTTTAGTGTGAGGGAATTTGATAGGAGCTTAATTGAGGTATAATTTAGTATTTATTTTGTATGAGTTTATGTAATTAATCATGAAATTGTGTGTAAATTTGATGTGATAAGTTAGTTTATGATTATTTGTATTAGATTGCATGTTTTTGTGTTTTCTGTTGTTTTTAGGTGAAAAATGAAGAGAAGAACCAGATAAAGAAGGAGAGGATCACGAGAGAGGAGCAGGTCACGTCCCACACAAGCGGTCACGCGACGTGAGCGGTTGTAACGTGACGTGACTGGAGAAGAAGAATGAAGAGGTGGAGGAAAAGAAGAGAAGAAGCTGAGAGAGAAGCGTCACGCGACGCGAGCGGAGGTGGCGACTCGTGACGACACAGAGAGGCAAGGAAATAAAGGGAAAGAGAGAAGAAGAGAAGAGAAAGCAGACGACGAGGCGAAACGTGAGCGCCAGTCACGCCACGCACACGCGAAGACACGCCGTGATGGGGAGTAACGAGTCGTGACTGGCCAGAGAGGGAAGAGAAAACCGAGAGAAAGAAAGAAAGAAGAAAATGGGCAAGCGTGTTCTGTCGCGATCGCGACACCGTTGCGATCGCGACAGAGACGACCGTTGGGGCAGTTTTGAGCCAAAAGTCATTTGAAAAGTCACCTATTTTCACCAAAATTTGCAACCATTCTCAAGAGACACAATCTTTAAATTATTATCTATAAATATGTAGTTTAACTGTAATTTTGAAAGAGATGAATTTTAGTTAAGTAATTTTTCTGTATTTTGCAAGACAGATTTTTCTTAGTTAAATTTCTATTTAGTTTTATGATTTGAAGAAGAAGATCAAGGAGAAGGAAAATTTATTTTCAAGAGATTGAGAAAAGGGTTGAAAGGCTTCTATCTTATTCTCTTATTTTTAATTCTTCTCCAATATTTCTATGAATATCATTTTAATGAATTTGCATATTATAATTCTTTCTATCTCCATTTACTTTCATAGTCTTTGAATGCAGATTTTCTATTAGTATATTTTGCATGATCTTTACAAGTTAAAGTAATTCGAGAGTTTGCTTTATCTGACATCTAATAGAGATTCATTATCAAGATATATTTGAGAGATCGGTATATTGAGATAATTGCTATAGGTTAGTATTTATTCTTAAAATATGTAATTAGAAACCTCTAATTCATTAATGAAAATTGTGAGTTAGAATTTTAATTATATGTTTTAGGCATTTTAATTCATATCGAGAGAGTGAGTTAAAAATTGATTCTAACTTGGCTTGCATAAAAAGATGAAATATGTTATTCAAATTGATGGAATCAAGTTCATTGTCTCTAATTCTTCATGATTTATTTAATCTTCTTTTGACTATCATTAACTAGGTATATTTAGTTTACATGTTAGATTAGACTAAAATCAACCCTACCATTAATTAATCATTGTAAATAAGATTAAAATCAATTAGTAATAGTGTGTAAAAACGTTCCTCGTGGGATCGACATCTTAAGTACTATTGCGGTACACCGTATACATCCGGTATAATTAGCATATATAGAAAATGCTCAACAGAGAGTTCAAGCATCCACAATAACACTAAGGGTAAGGCTAAAAGGACAGAAACGCCAACCATGAAAATGGATCAAAGGCACTATTCTAACTTGGGCCAACCTCTATCCTGGGTGTTGGAGGGACTAATGAATGAGGGCAAGTTGTAGCCATTGCCACCTAAACCAGCTTTAAGTCAAGGACAGACGGGGCATAAAAGTGATCAATACTGAGCCTACCATCAACGCACCGGGCATCTAACAGACCGTTGCCGAATCTTGAGGGGCAAGATCCAAGACCTCATTGATAGCAAGCAGATCTCTGACCCAGAAGAATGAAAGGAGCAAAGGAAGACAAATTGAGTACCTAAGTGGAGGATAAAGGTGGTTCCCGTGGATGGTGATGAACCATTGGCCGAAACAGCTCTACCGATGGAAACCGAAAGAAGATAGCTATTCAGATGTTCTTCTTATCCCAGAACTATTAGATGATGACATTTTTAATTCTGGTTTTTGTTAAATGAAATGAATGCTTTTTGCTTATTTGTATGATGTTTCTAATAATTTCATTCCTTATGATCACAATGCATCCATT
Source organism: Excoecaria cochinchinensis (assembly GCA_947683425.1). Taxonomy (NCBI): domain Eukaryota; kingdom Viridiplantae; phylum Streptophyta; class Magnoliopsida; order Malpighiales; family Euphorbiaceae; genus Excoecaria; species Excoecaria cochinchinensis. Next base: position 5,013,402 of record CANTUQ010000149.1, read on the forward strand.
CATTTTGACATTAACCCAATTAATACGACTCCATCTAGTCTCGGAACTTTGGGGAATCCAAACAAAATCTTGATAGCATCTAATATAACTCTTGAAGAGAGGATAGTTTTGAGAGATAATAGAAAAAAAAGCCTTTGCCTGGACCTAGTGTGACATGCTAAAAATTGACAAGGACGTTCTTGAGATCAGTACTACTTCTAGGTGCCAACATGATGGTGAGCCGAATTTTGAAAGCCATTTCTTTGCATCCACAACATCTGAGCTACATATGGTGCTGCCGAATAAAATCAAACTTCGAAAGCTACATCAGGAGTTAGGCGAATGAAACTCAAGACCTTCACGAGGAAGACATAACTCATCAGAACCGAACAACGTGAACCCTTTCCTCTCAACCATTTGAAATGTGTACCCCAAGACCAATTATGATTGACTTTTAACCATCCAGAACCTTTATAGCCAAAATTCTTGCTAAAGCTCAATGCCTAGCTAGATTGAGCAATAATGATCCCAATGGTTAAAATGAAAAGTACACGTATGTGTAAACTTCAGGATTTGAATGAAGCTTGCTAAAAGAAAATTGGGAAGCAAAAAAAAAAAAAAAGAGAGAGAGAAAAGAAAAGAGAGAATTGATTAGGGGGTAAGGGAATGTTATTTGGGGGCAAGCTTTGTTCAAATCCCGTAGTCTACACGTATCTGCGTTTTACCGCTCTTCTTCTGCCACTGAAAAGGACCTAAAAGACTAATTCACAAACCATCCATCCAATCCCAGCCGTCGAAAGCCCTTTCGGAGCTTAAGCCACCAAAACTGATAAAAGTATCCCAGATCATCCAAGCCCAACCTGTCACCCTATCTCAACCATTGAAAGGCCATTCCAGGGTTTGAACCGCCAAAGCCAATAAAGGCCAAGTGTGAGATTTCACATGTAAGCCCCAAATAAGGAAACCATTACCTCAACCAGTATGCACAAGGGCTAAGACCAAGACTTTGATACCAAGAGGAACCACTCTCAGAAGCAGCAGTCTCCCCTGCTAATGAAGATGAAAGTAAATTCAATCTATACCAACGGACTGAAAGAGGGTCCATGGCAAAGGATAAATAAAGAATAAAAAAAAGAGAGAAAATATTCAATCAAGAAAACCCGCGAGGGCTGATTGATAACAGGAGTTTGATTCTCTCAAGATCTATCCCGAGATTAGATGAGGTCTCATATTTTTCGAGTTAATGCCAAATAGTGATCATGTGTTATGAAATCAGATTGAAATATATGCATTTATGCAAATATGTATTGGTATGACCAGAGCAGTTCATCTTGCACACTCAAAGTTGTCTGAGTCCGATATAAAACCAGCACATTGTTACTATCTACCCTCTACCATTCTCTCTACTCAAGCACTTCAGTCGACTCCTCCAGCCGTCAACTGTGAAGGCAACCCTACAGCACCTTCCCAATAAAGACCCAAGCTCATATAACCATAATCTGAGACATAAGCACATGCCAATCACACCCGAAAGATCTTTCGCAACAACTCCAACTTCTCTCTCAAAAAAAAAAAAAGGCCGTTAGAGATGAAAACCGTGACTAGTGCTCTAAGCAAAAGTTAGGCCAAAGGATAGGGTGAAAACTTGGCGACAGGCAATCTGCCCTACAAAAAATGAAATAAATAAAAGCCGCTGGATTGGGTTGGGTCCATTCCAAGCAAAAAATAAGGCACAGGGTTATGTGAAAATCCGACAAGGATGCATCTCCCACTAAGAAAATCTAGTGTGAAAATCCACGAGGGACGCACTACCTTCAAATAATGACTACAGGTGTCGGGGGAGAACCTCATAATCCCCTAAAGGCACGAAATTCAAAAGCAATCAGAGGGCACCAATCCAACCGCAACTGACAACTAAACCGGCCTTCGCCTCCTAGATCCACTCAGATGAATCTTTATCCTGCATTACTGCATACATATACATCCCACAGGCATGGCATTTGACGATGCCCAACGTGCATTCACGCATGCATGAACTTTATATATATCTTGTATAAGCAATTCTTCGCACACATTTCGTGCACATAATCTCTGCGTACTTGCAACACATAATCCTTTGCACATGCCTAGCACAAGCACTTATCACATGCATTTGATCTTTTACACGTATAATCGTGTACACATAATTTTCACACATTTATCCTTAGCATGATTTGTGCGCACAGCTTTGCAAATACATCTTACATCCAAATCATTATCTTTAAGTCCTTTCTCAAGGCATTCTCAGTCTCGTTGGAGCATTATCTTTAAGTCCTTTCTTAAGGCATTCTCGGTCTCTTCGGAGAATTATCTTTAACTCCTTCTTCAAGGCATTCTCAGTCTCTTCGGAGCATTATCTTTAAGTCCTTCTTCAAGGCATTCTCAGTCTCTTTGGAGCATTATCTTTAAGTCCTTTCTTGAGGCATTCTCAATCACTTCGGAGCATTATCTTTAAGTCCTTCTTCAAGGAATTCTTAGTCTCTTCGGAGCATTATCTTTAAGTCCTTCTTTAAGGCATTCTCAATCTCTTCGGACCATTATCTTTAAGTCTTTCTTCAAGGCATTCTCAGTCTCTTCGGAGCATTATCTTTAAATCCTACTCAGTCTCTTTGGAGCATTATCATTTTTAAGTCCTTTCTCAAGGCATTCTCAGTCTCTTCGGAGCATCATCATCTTTAAGTCCTTTTTCAAGGCATTCTCAGTCTCTTCGGAGCACTATCTTTAAAGTCCTTTTTTTTCAAGGCATTCTCAGTCTCTTCGGAGTATTATCCTTCATAGCATTGAGCTTTTTCCAAAATATCCCAAATCCTTTCAATCCATGAGGATATCTGGATTAATAGGTTAGATACCAACACGGCTGGGACTATACACCCCACAAGATTAGATGCCACAACGGAAGAGATTAGACACCTCATTAAGCTCAATTACAGACCACATTAACAAGGCTAGACACCGCATAGGTTAGATGCCAAAGCAATAGGGGTTAACACGTCGACGAACAGACGGTAATTACCCTCAGTAACTTCAGCCAGTTCGGGAAGATAGCCACCTTAGGTACGCGCTTCTTTCCTTTCTTTTCTGAATTTTGGTTCACTTAGGCACCTAAGTTCTAGAGTTCCCCTAAATTGGGGGCAACTGTAGACACCGGGTCCCGAGGCTGTCCAAAATCAGAATTACCCTATAATGAAAGCAATACTTTGCCAGTGAAGGTGTCGAAAATGACGCTTCCCTTGTCGAAAATTCCCCCCTGTACCTCTAAAAATTTCAATGCGGAAATTCATTTTTTTTCACTCTCATTTTATTTCTATTTTTATTTTTATTTTTATTTTTATTTTCTAGCGCGGCCAGGCGCGTGGCACGCCTGCAGAAGGGGCTTCTTCACGCGGGGAAATTTTGCCCCGTGCTGTCTCTTTCTCTGTAATTTTTCTGATTTTCCTTCTTTTTCAGTCTGATTTTTTTCAGTTTTATGTAATTTTGGGTTAACCAAAAATGAAAGCTCTTTTGTCCTCTTCCCTTTTTTGGCCAAGACAGAAATTAAAGGAGGGGTTTTTAGGACTCATTGGAGGGGACGACAATTTTGGATTCAAGGAAAGGAATTGAATTTCCTCTCTAGCTTTTTCTCTCCAGAAAACTTTTCTCTCTTCAAAAAAAAATCTTTAAGTTTTCTTTTCAAGCTTTAATCTTTGCTACTCTAAAAATATTTAATCCTGGGTTTGATTTGAGCAAGAAAAATTAATTTTTTTAGTTTACTCATCCCACCAAAAATATTTTCTCGAACTAATTTATTTAAAAACACAGATTTTTATACTTGCTTCGGGTATTTATCATCGCAAAAATCGACAAGGGGAACGGATTGAGACATCCTATTTCCGATCTATAAATTCTAAGGGTAAACACTTTGGAACCACCTTAATTTCTCGTTTATTTATCATTTGCTGGTTATTATTTTTGTTGATTTTGTCACTTTGCCATGTTTAGTTTCTAGCTCTCATAATGTCTTTGCTACTGTTGGCATTTTAGGTTTTAGCTTAATTTCTCTGTGTTTTTATTTTTTTTTCCTTTGTGGTTGCTGTTGGCCTCCATGTCCCCTCATTATTACCATTATCATTATCATTATTTTTACTATTACTATTTGATTTTTTGTTAGAAGCGTTATTATGTTATGTTTATTCATTTCAAACTATTAGTATCATTATTACTATTATTATTTGGTTTATTTATTATTAATATTATTATGTCATGCTTTATATTTATTAGTATTATTATACCATGGTATTTATTCATTATTATTTATTATGCTGTAATTATTATTATTATTATTATCTTACTATTGTTATTATTATTATTATTATTATTATTATTATTATTATTATTATTATTATTATCATCATCATTAATATTATTTTTGTTGTGTTGCATCATCATTATTATCGTTATTATCATTATTTGTTGTTGTACCCAATATTCATTTTATCTTTACTTGATTAATTTTTAAAATTATTACTAATATTCTTAATATTATTTTCTGCCTGAGATTTAATTTGAGTCGCGTTATGTGGGCATCCCCGTGACTCCCCGGATGGGTCACGACACATAGATGAGTACTCCGGTTTGGTGAGATCCTTTCAACCCTCTCTTTATGTGTTGTGTTTAATTGTAAATACTTATTTTATTTATGCACGTGTGTGATAAAAAGTCACAAAAATATTTCTATAATTAAATTGGGACCAATGTCCCTTGTTTTAGCCCAACCATAAAAATATCGCATTTAAAACGAAGAGTCTATTTTCTCCAAAAATGGGATCACTTATCCCCGTTTTTCTCAAACAACCAAAACGACTCTTCGAACCCTCTTTAAATAAACGCGAAGGAACCAATGTTCCTAAACTTCAAACAAGTGCGAACGAATCAATGTTCCTAAAATTAATGAATGCCCCGATTTATGTGTGTCTTTCTTTAATATTTGATTTTGTTTGATTATTTTTTAAATTTATGTTCATCTCCTTTTGGGCTCTTGTAAATTAATTTTTGGGCAATGTTATTTAGTTTTGGGGATTGTATTCCGTCCTCACCTAGATTTTAATCTCCTTTCATTGGAGTTGTATTCCGCCCTTATTTTCCTTGTAATTGTGTGCTTGTGTGTTTATCGCTTTCGTTTACCACTTTTATTTATTGCTTTATTTATCGCTTTCCTTTTACCGCTTTCGAATGCTTGCGATGCGCCTTTAAATTCTAATGCATTGATCGTGTGAGATAAGAGATATAATTTTGAGGGGTTAAAAACTCATTTATAATTAATCAAAGCATAAATAAGAGTGAAGTTCCGAACACCAATCTCTGGTCTTGACCATTAAGAGGTTAGAATCTTTTTCCAATTTCTTATAAATTGGGTGGTGACTCCATGATACCTCAAAGGTGCCTATAGGCGTCGTGAGGCTAGGTGGTTCTTCTCAATATTCTATTGGGAGGAATACACCCATGATGTCTCGTGGCGCCCATGATCAAAAGACGTAAACCAATCCCTCGAATTCCAAAGGCGAATTCAACGACATGGGCCCTTGCTGGGTTCCGACGCGCGTCACAGAGCACCATATACACTTCTTCATCAATGGATCCATGAAGGAATGCATTATTGATATCAAGTTGAAATAGGAACCATGAATTAGCTGAAACAATAGCAAACATAATTCGTACTGTTACTGTCTTAGCCACTGGTGAGAATCTCTCTATAAAATCAACTCCTTCAATTTGATTATACCTTTTCGCTACCAATCGGGCTTTGTGTCTCTCTATTGTACCTGTAGTACCCCAATACCCCTTGGGAGGATATTAGATCGCTACAAGTTGGCAACCATTTTGGTTGTGACCGTGACAGTACCATCAGGCTTCAGTTTCAGTTTATAGACCCACTTGGATCCGATGGCCTGCTTCCCTGGTGGTAGAGAAGTGATTTCCCAAGTCTCATTTTCTTCTAAAGCCTTCAATTCTTGTTGCATTGTAGTAACCCAGTGTGGGTCTGACTTGGCCTGTTTATAAGATTTTTGTTCCTGAAAAGTTGATGACTATACAACAAATGACATATGTTCGGGTGAGAAAGAAATAGTGCTAAGATTAGAGTGCGATTCAGGTGTAGGGAAGGAAAAGTAAGACTTGTAGAGGTGATTGGCACTACAAATATCATTTATGACTTTTCCCCCTCTAACACTAGAGAAAAAATCATTTAACCCAGCAGGTTTATGAGTGACTCTGCTACTTTTCCTCAATGGCTGGGACTGGGAAGAATCCAATTCAATCGATTCATGGGGAAGGTTAGGTTCTGGTTGGACAACTCTATTTTCTGGTAAAATATATGTGTCATTTTCAGTATCAGACTAAAAGGGCATGTTTTCATCGAATGGAAAAATAGGAGGGGAAGAAATAGCTGGCAAACAGGTGTCAAGTTGAGGCTTGGTTTGTGTGTTAATGTATTGATAAGGAAAAATATGTTCATGAAATATGACATGTCTGGAAATTATGATGGTTCGATCATCAAGATTGTAAAGTTTGTAAGCTTTCTTTCTAGATACATTTCCAATGAAAACACATTTAAAAGCTCTAGATTAAAATTTGGTTTTCTTTGGCATGATATTTGTAGCATAGCATAGGCAACCAAAAACCTTTAAATTAGCATAAGATGGTGGTTTATTGAATAACATTTCATATGGTGTTTTCCAATTAAGAACAAGTGTGGGCAGTCTATTGATGATGTATAAGTAGTTAGAATGGATTCTCCCCGGAATTTTTGTGGTAATTTCGCTTGAAACATCAGGGCTCTAGCTACTAATAATAGGTGCTTATGTTTTCTCTCAACCAACCTATTTTGTTGAGGTGTGTAAACACAACTCCTTTGATTAATAATGCCCATTTCAGTAAACAAATCTTGACAATTACTTCTAAAAAATTCTGTCCCATTATCAGTCCTAATGATCTTAATAGTTATATTGAATTGATTGGTGATCATTTTGCAGAATTTTCTTAAGATGCTAGCAACCTGCGATTTATTCTGCATTAAATATGTCCATGTTCCCCTGCTGTAATCCTCAACAATAGTAAGAATATAAGATCCCCCTGTTATATTGTGATGATTATATGGTCCCCAAACATCTATATGCAGTAACTCAAAAATTCGATTAGTATGAGTATCACTCGAAGGAAAACAAAGTCTTTGTTGTTTAGCTAGCGGACAAATGTCACAAGTTTCATCAACATTCTGAACTCCATTCATAATATCTGGAATATGTTTCAAGACATTAATGGGAGAATGACCGAGTCTATTGTGCCAGACAGAATAAGCAACATTATTACTAGAGCCATCTGAATCTATGGTTAACAAAGGAAATTTAAGAAAAACTGTGCGTTTCTTAATAACATCTCTACTAAAAGAGTATTTGTCAAGAACATATAACCCTCTCACAACCTTTACTACTGCTAATACCTCCCTGGTCTTCAGGTCCTGCAAAATACAGTGCAAGGAATAAAATTCAAATTTGACATGGGCTGAATTGGTTAACTTGTTAATAGACAATATGTTGAATTTAAAAGAAGGAATATGCATGGCTTTGGTCAAGGTTATTTTGCTGGTAAGCTGCACATCTCCAATGTGATATACAGCAGCCATGGTGTTATTGGGCATGTAGACAGGAGTAAATCTGCTTGGTTTGTTTGGTTTTATCATTAGGTTAGCTTTGAAACAAATATGATTTAATGCACCAGAGTCAACTATCCAAGATTCAAAATTAAATAAATCACGACAAGTCAAAGCAAAATCAAGTCTGTGTTTAAGAACACTACCTACGAAATCATGCAAGTGAGCAAAATTCACCATGGGATCTGCTAGTCCTTTCCCTTTCATCAATTTTATAATCTCTTGCTTAATCATTTACGAGAGGTTCATCTCTGTTTTTGCTTTATCATCATTAGCTTCTATAACATTTGCCACGTTTCCTTTGTATTGTTCTCCATCTCTCCTTTTTTGCTCTAACAGATCCTTGTACCAATCTGGATACCCATGAATCTTGAAGCAGCTTTCCTTTGAGTGCCCTTTCCTATCACAGTGTTCACAATATAATGAACTTTTATCCATATATCCTTTCTTCTTATTAAACTTGCCTCCATTATTTGTCTTTTTTCCATTATGGACTCTTACTGCCATTGCATTATTTTCAATCATTTCAACTTGTCCCATTTGAACTTCCTTTTGTTTTTCAACCCGTTGAATAATTGAATATGCCCTGTTATAACTAACAACTGGTTCCTCACATGGTCATAGCCATCACTCAAACCCATAAGGAATTAAACAAGCTGTATAGATGAGCTTTGCTCAGAGATTCTCTTTGATACTCCATAGGTGCATTTACCACAAGTACATTGTGTTGTTGGCATAATATAGGATAACTCATCCCATAGTTTCTTGAGTCTAGTATAGTATTTAGCTATGCCTACATTTTCCCTGAGGTACTGAGCTAATTTCTCGTTGTAATTAGTAGATCAAAGGCCCATTGGATTCCCCAAACCTTTTTTCCAAATCCAACCACAACTGCCTAACAGAGGTAGTATATATAAAAGCTTCAGCAATTTCTTTCGAAATTGAATTAAGAATCCAGGAAATAACCATACAATCTATGCTATTCCATTTCACATGATCTGGTGAGGTAGCATCAGGTTTTTCAAAAGTGCCATCAATGAAGGCAAGCTTATCCTTGGCCCCTAAAGCTATTTTAACAGCTCTACTCCATAAGAGAAAGTTATTACCATCCAAAGGTGAAGTGACGAGATCCATACCTGGATTATCAGAGCTGTGAAGAACAAATCAATCTTCGTTGCTCTGAGTTAGTGTACTCCCATTTGTAGAGCCGTCAGCAGCAACTCTACCAGTCTCTAGGTCAGTCATAGTTCTTCAATCAGAGGTCCCTTGGATTGCTGAAATCCGGCTCTGATAACTTGTACAAAAACTCTGCAAATTAGCAGAGAAATATAAGAGAAGAAGATGAGAAGTGTATTCTGTATATTCTCATAAAGGTGCAATCCAATTACAGCTTATATACAAGAAATAATAACTAAAATTCCTATACAGCTCAACAAGAATCTACTCACACAAAAGGAATGACACTAATGACCTAAAATAAAAGGGAGTAACGGAAATAAGGAAAAAATAACAGCAACAGTAGGGTATATACAAAAAAGACAAAATGGGTACTTTATCATATCATAAATAAATTAAATTTTATAAGTTGTAAATGGATTGGATTGAGTTGGATCATGATCCAAATGAGTTATGTTTAGATAAGTCATAAATAGATCAAATTTATGATATTATTTTTTTTATTTTTTTTAAATTCATTAAAAATAAAAAGATTGTACATGTGTAAGTGTAACCTATAAAATGATTACATTATATAAAACATAAACAGATCACTTAAAAATCTTCTAAGAAATAGAAATTATTATTGTTAATGCAAAGTAATTATTTTCATCTCAATTAGTTATCTTTTTATGATTTTTTTTATTATTATTTGATAGTTGTTAATAACTTATAAATTTATGTAGATTCATCATTAATATTTTATTGATTTTACGGATGATCTAGCTAGCTAGCAATCAATTATATTTTAACTAAAATCAAATGTCAAAGCTACTAGTTTCGTAGAGGTAAAGTAATCAGTGTTGGAAAATTACTGAATTTTCAATTGTTAGAACTACATATAACGTCGTGGTAAAAAATATATATCTTATTTATTACTATTTATGCCATGTATATTTTTATCACTAGAAGTAATAATTATTTATTAAATGTCTCCAAACTCCAAAGAGATATATTAACAATAGATGCGGGTTCTAATATACTGAGAGATATTGAGTTCGAGCCAAGCTTTTTCTTCCTTTATATCAAAAAAATTATTTATTAAATAATGCATAAATAATTTATTTATTATCTCATTCTAATTTGTATCAGTTATGATAAGGTGACTTTATAAAATAATGAGTAATTTAATATAAAAAGGTTGAAAAAAAAACCTAAAATAAGCTATTTTCTCACTTTTAATTTCTTTCATAATTTATAATTAGTTATTATTAACTTTAAATAAATTACATATATATATATATATATATATATATATATATATATATATATATATATATATATATATTAGTTTTATAGTATGACATAATCTTTCTTATTTAAAAAATTTTAAATAAAAATATAAAATTTTAATTAAAATCATTAGCTGTGCACGAAGACTAGTCTAAATAAGAGCAACAATTTCATAAAAGAATTAGGGGTTTCTGTACGCATATAATCTAACCTTTATACATACCCCTATAATATGGTAATTTCCACAACAGTCGCGCAACTTTATAAGTTATAATACTAAATTTATGGAATTTGAATTTGTAACGGTAAAGTGACATGACTTTAATTACTATAACTAAAAAGTCTACTTAACCCATGCATATTATTTTTTTAATAATTGATAACAATAATAGTTCCCTTTAATTTCTCTTCCCTAATCAAAACCCTGCCAACAATTATTGTTTTCCATTTTCATTCAAACGATGGAACAATATTGATTGAATAGTATGATATAGTATACTTGTCATTATAAATGCTAACTGATTTTTAAATATAATAAAAAAATTAAATAAAACCAATATAATCATAATTTTTTTTCAAGAAACCAATAGAAATATATTAATTAAAATTTTTATTTATAATAGTGGAAACAAGGTGATTTTAGTATCATAAATTTAATGCTATAATTTATGCAATTGAAGGACCTATTATGCAAATTATCTCGTACAATCACGAAATCAAATAAGATAAGCCAATATCGAATTTTGGAGTTTAATAATTGAGAAAACAAATCAAATAAAGAAGATTGAAGCTATAACATCAAAACTAACCCCAAAGAGAAGCGATGGACAGGATTTCAGAATCTTATTGATTTTTTTCTTAAAATCTATTGAACTTGTTATACGGATTTGTCATTTTCTAATTATTTGCCAGAAGCAACTAGGCAATAAACTATTCCTTGGAAGTGATATGTGGTTAATGGATAGGGCTAGAAGGGTAATTTGGGAAGAAAATTGTTTTTGAGGGCGAAAACAATGTAACGAGGCGAAGATTTCATGTCGGTGAAAAGAAAGTTTGAGTTAACAAAAGTAACTAGAAAGTCTTCTCATGCAATGAGGAAAAGTTAGACCAAGTTTATATTTACTTTCTTTTAATAAAAGTCTATTTTTTATTTTTGCAGTTGTTTGATTATGATACTGAGTTGGAAAGCAGTCAGGCTGTCCTTGGCCTAGATCTTGGTCCACGTGGGTATAAATGACAAATTGACGACATTCATATTTGCTTTTCCATAGAAAACATGCCTTTGTGGAGAAAATTAGAAAGTACATTATTATTTATAAACGTTTATGGTCTAATATATAAAAAAGGCTTTTCAACCCGCACATTTTCGCTAAGCTGGCTCATTAATTTACGTAACTTTTTACTAATTAAACACTCATATACTTGTTAAGATCTCATTTAATAAACAAATTTATACCGATGTGGAATCAACAACAAAAATATAACCATATCTATTAAAAAAATAATAATATAACTATATATTTGAGATTCATGCGTTCAACGAACGGAAATAATACTAAAGCAATATAAATTAACACAGTTGACGATTAAAATCTTTATGTTTCTTTTTTCCTTTTTCTATCTTTATCTCCCTTCTTTGTTCCATTACAGAACAAAGCTCTATATGTCCGCCTGTCTGTTTAATTTGTTTATATAATTTCTCTCATATTCTCTTTTCATTTTCATCATCTTAAAATTTTTATAAGAGTTTTAAGACATATATATATATATATATATATATATATATATATATATATATATATATATATATATATATATATATATAAGCATTTATATTATTTAATGTAATTTTTTAGAGGTTTTATTAATGATATTTCAATTTATTTTATTGTAATTAAATTAAGAATGCATAAAAAAGAGGAGGAGAGAGAAAAAAGAGAAAAGGGAGTAGATAGAGGATGACACGTGCCAGTGGATAATTGGTTAAAAATGAGATATACTGTCACGTCATCAGAAATAAAGAGGAGTGAAGAAGAGAATGATATGTGACAAGTATTGATTGGCGGTGAGCGAGTTCTAATGCCATGTCAGCAAGGGAAAGAATGAAAAGTGACATATGAATTGAATGTAGGTGGACCCTAATACCCTCCAAGCAAATGAAGTTTGTCAAAATTAATAGAATTTTTGATTAAGAGTAAAATTGTTTCAATTTTAAAATATCGCAATATTATTTTATGGTAAAAATTATGGATAAAATTGCACATTCTGCTAAATTTTAAGGGTATTTTTATACATTTGGTTAATTTTTATAAGTGTCAAACTAGAAGACAGTCACATTGAGAAGGTGGTTTGATAAAAATCTACAATTTGAAGGTCCTTTTGAAATGGTTTAACCAATTAAAAAATGTAAGATATTGTTCCAGAAAGTTCACGATTCCTAATCTCACAAAACTCTATTTTTCCCTCGAAACTATTTTTTTTTGAATTTTCTACAAAAATTGACTAATAATCATTTTCCATTCTTTAGAAAAGTTAGAAGAAAAAAAATTGTCATTAGAATAGGTAGTTCTTTCTTTTTTACCTAAAGAATTCTGATAGGACCTTAATTGTCAAATATTTGGATAATTGACTCATGTTTGATACGAGAAGGGTTAATTAAAGCTCTCCTGAAGAGCTAATAATAACCTTTGGTTCAAATCCTCGGCCCACTCTTGGATTTGGAGTGGCTAGATAATAATAACAATACAAATAATGATACGATGATGATAATAATGATAAGAAAATTCTTGCATTTAATTTTTATCCCCTCTAAAGTTCTGTCCATGCAAAAGAAACAAAAATAGAAGGAAAAGTAATAAGAAAGCATAAACCCATAAGTTTGGATTTTTGAAGAATGACTTATAATTAGGGGTTATCATGAACCTATTAATCGATTCATTTGTAAAAAAATTAATCAGTCCATTCACATAAAGTTTTTCAAAATTATTAACTATTAACCAGTATGTTACATTCGGTTAACTAATCAATCGGTTTCGATTTTGCCGACGGTATATAAATTTCATCGGTAAATTTTTAGTTGCTGACGAGATAGTATATTCCGTCGGCAATATTTTCTGACGGAATTTCACAATCCATCGACAAATCAAATTATGATTTCCGTCAGTAAATGAAAATTACCGACGGTTATATGTTTTCCGTTGGTACTTAACTTAAATATTACCGACGGAAAAAGCAATTCCATCGGGATTTATAACTTAAATTCCTAAATTTTTTTTCCTTTTTCATCTCTCAGATTTTTGTCCCTTACCCCACTTTTCCCTCTCTATGTGGAGTGGATCTGGTGCTGCCGCATTCGCCTGTCTATCTCTGTCGAAGAGTCCTCATCGATCCATATAGGTTCGTTTTTTTTTTTTATTTCATTTATATATATATATATATATATATTTGTTATTTAATCACTTGTCTCCATTGAAGGAGGTGCTCCTCAGCCGCCGGATCCTCCCCACTGTCCTCCATCGCCGGCTCAACGCGGCACTAGCCACTATCCAGGTTATAGGCACAGATCTTTGAGATTATTCTATATACTTATATACTGTCAACAAACTATTTAGATTTTGTGCTAAAAGAAAAACTAATGCAAGAAATAAAATGTGTAAAATTTGAAAAATAAACAAATTAATTAATATGATTTGGAGCAAAAGGGAGTAAAAACCTCTTTTTTGTGTTTTCTCATTTGCCTTGCTCATGCATAATTAGCGCAAATAGATTGCAAAATGAAAGGACTTTTGAGTAAATAAGGTAGCGGCTGAAACTGATTTCCATTAGAACATAAAGAGTTTAATTTTATAGTATTCTGCTAATTGGATTTTCCACAAGAGCAAGAAAATGGAAATGATTTTGGTGTGAAGAATTTGAGTTTAAAAGTTATTGGCAAAGACATAACATGCATTTGGTGGAAATTATATAGGAGAATAAAATATAATAAACAATTCATTATATATATATGTATATATATATTTTTTGTGTTTTATTTATATTTATTTTAAAGATTACAAAAATAAGCTTAAGTTTCAATTGCTGGCCCTAAGAGCATTTCCAATAGCGAGAGATGAGCATTTAGTGTAATACCATGTAGTACCCACGTCACATAAAGCAAAACTTATGAGAAAATGGAATTTTCTCTTTTAATAGTGAGTCCAATTTTGAATTCCATTTATGATTCGGTATATTTAAATAACTCTGCTCAAATTAAAAAAAAAATCAAATTTTTAATTATTTGAATTATGAGTGACTTCCTATTCATCAATCCTTGAACTCAGGTGAAGTAATGTTTATTTATAATTTGTATAATTATCACTTCACTTGTTAAATTAGAGCAGCTTTTTTTAGAATTGCTTAATGCAATTTTTATATATTCAAAAGGGTGTGAAATTCATATTAGCTTTTTTTAGAATTGCTTAATGCAATTTTTATATATTCAAAAGGGTGTGAAATTCATATTTGCTGCTAAGTATATATATTATTATATATATATACTTTGTTGTAGGTATATTTATGTAACACCCCCTGCTCATACGTAGGCGATCCCATCCGATAAGGAGTGAGATGCCGTATGGGTAAAGGTACCACCACACGGATACAGAAAATACATACATTCATACACAAACATACATACCTAAATACAGGGTAATTAAAAACTTTACAAAATCATTCATGAAAGAAAGCTGATCATGCATTAATATAACGGAAAACATTACATTACTGTTTGATCAACCCAAAGGTACAACAGATAATTACATATCCAGAAATGTACTTATACATATGCAGAAACTGTTACAAAATTAACATAAGAGAGTTCTATACAAAAAGAATCATCAATATACAAAATTAAGCCCTACACTAAACCCCAGCTGTGTTGGCTTGGCTACGACGACTCTCCCAAGGCAAACTCCTTCCGCACCTGCACGGGTAAACACACCGTGCTAAGCGATAAACGCTTAGTAGGAAAATACACAAATCAAATGGACGGCCATTCACAATGGTCGTCAAGCAAACACATACAGATGGCATAGTCAGAAATACGCATTAGATAAGAGTATGAACATGAACATGTAGAGTCATACATTTGATATAACCTAACTGTCTTCATAATATCGCATTAATAAACATATTCGGATAAAACATGCTCATAAGTATCAAAACAATTCCAAACAATAAAGCACCTGCTGACTTAAGGTAGTGGATAACGAGTGAACGGACAGTAATTTATGGGTACGAGCCGATTACAGACATTACCTTACGGGTACGAATCGAAAATCAATTTACTTTATCATTTGCAAAACGTTTTGTTGAGGGACCTTAAACAAGATCCAAACACATTGGAGGGTCCACGAGGAACCAAACGGGACCTGATCGGGGTCCATACTGAACTGAGGCTGCAGCTATAAGACTCTATTAGGCATGCCTAACTATCCACTTAATTGACTCGCAGGCTAAAATACACAGTTAACGTTCATAGTTCAATTATAACAAGTAAATAACTTACATACCTTGAATAATCAGTACATGCAAATATCATCCACCTTACTAGTATACAGCTCATATTAAGAGACAATGTGTGCAAAATCCATAATTTAACATCTTAAAAACATGTGAAATAAATAAGATTTTATTGCAAAAATAGGGTAGGTCACGGTGGTAACCAGATTGGTTGTAACCGTGATATACCAGGGATCTCGGCAGAATGCAAGTCAGGGGTACCTCACGGTGGTAACCCATCTGGTTGTCACCGTGACATACCCAGACCCCAAAACAGAATGCACTTTTGGGGTGCCTCACGGTGGTAACTCATTAGGTTGCCACCGTGACATACCCACTGCCCAAGTCAGAAGCAAAAGTCTGGACACCTCACGGTGGTAACCAGATTGGTTGCCACCGTGACATATCCAAACTCATGGCAGAATGCATCTGGTGCGTGCCTCACGGTGGTAACTAGATTGGTTGCCACCGTGACCCATGCCCAGATGCGATACCTAAGAGCGATTTTCCAGATCATTCAAGCCAAAATCCCAAAACTCTCACTTCAACCAAATTATCCTCACTCCAATAATAATATTAAACCAATCAAACATCAATAAATCATGCCATAAACAAATCCTACTCATGAATTCAAAGAACAACATCAATTTACATAATCAATCGCATCACTATTCATACCACATTTCCATCAATCTCGCATTTGGTTCCAAAACACACAACCAAGGTTTTATGAACAATAAGAATCAAAGCCCATAACATAATAACCAATAAAAACATCAAGAACATCCAAAATTTCCAAAATTTCATTCAAATATTAACATGCCAACAATACATAAAACGCAAATTCCCAAACCTTGCAATCCTTAGCTCCAATTTAATGAGCTCCACTAGATCCAACCTTCTCTTTGTCCTTTGGCTCACGAGGAGGCTCAACTAAGCATCAAACCACAAAAACACATAAACACAAAACTCTAACTTAGATCCAAACCCAGAAAATATGAAGAAGAAAGATGAAGAAGAAAATGCAGAAAACTTACTAATTAAATGCAAGGTGTGGTCAATTCCCACTACTAAGAGCTTGAATCCAAGCTAGGGCAACTAAAGAGTGAAGAAGAAGAAGATGAGCAGTAAAGGGAGGAGAGGAACGGGAAAAGGGATAGGAAAATATGATTTCCTAATTTCCTTTCCTCCTTTTACTTACCCTAACCCAACCCTAGACACATGGCATCTCTCTAGTGGTGGAAATCAACCACTCACACACTACTATCATGCATCATAGACACACAATGAACACCCTACCAAGACACACCCTACCATGGTATGAGCAACCACACACACAAACACAGCCCCAAAACACACTCTACAACATATGTGTAAGCACACCCAAGTGCAACCCAACTAATTCACACCCTAACACCACACAAGCACCCACATGCTAACAAAACTCTTAAAACATGCATTTCTACCCAAAATGCCCTCAAACATACCAAAACTCACACAATGCACATGCACAAACATGGCTCATACTACTAGGGGGCGAACGGGGTGTGACAATTTAGATATTTGGATTTGTTATAGTCTAATTAGTACACATGTTTTTCCCATTTGGAACATATATTTTTTTTCTTTTACATTTTTTAATGTGCTTATCGTAACATCTCTTACCTGTACATAGTTAACCGTATTACAATATGGCCGGTTTATGACGATGAGTGAAGGATGTCACCAAACCAAGCTCGATTGAAATAATAACAAAATAGCGATCAACAGAATTGTAAAATTTTTTTCGAGACAAAACACTTTCACATAATACATTTAACAAAGTTAACAATTTCACTTTTCAAATACATTTCTTACAAGTAACTTTACAAATTCAAAAACTGGCTGTATTACATATTGCTCACATTAATTACATAAACATTGATTTACAATAGATGGTTGCATTTATTACAATATACAATACATAATTTACACAAGAAACTCCTACAGACTTGGTGGCCTAACCGATGCAGTATGTCCTCGGCGACACATTATCTTCAATACCTGTACGGATGAAATGCGCATGCTAACCATAAAAGTTTAGTGGGGAAAAACATAGTAGGGATGACCACTCACAGTGATCGTGAACGAATACATGCAAATAGTAGTATATAATAGGATCACATACAAATTTCTTGATCATGACAAATACATGTATAAAATACATACATAAACTTGCACCTAATGGCTGCATATAATTGACCATAATCATAATGCTTATACATAGCCAAAACATACTCTATTTATGCATATTCGCTTATCAAAATAACCACTAGGATTGATATGCATTGATTGTACACACACATACAATTTTATTCATATAATGTCAAAGGCCATATCGCACATTTATCATGAATCTTTCCAGTTAGTGCTTGCCTTGTGCATTTATCTAATCCCAACATGAACAATATCGTAATATCACTTATTATCCGATTATAACCCGCAATGTCTCTATCATTTATTCTACTTCTTTTAAAATTAGTTGCCTATATCTACTTTAATTTACCTTTTGTATTCATTAACATTTTGTCTCATTCTTTTAAGAACAATATAAGAATATTTTACATATTTGTTGTATGTATGAATATCCCTTTAAAGCATACTCATTAACAATCATATATATCGAAAAAGTTATTGGACATATCCTCATGAGTTAATTCATATTAACTTACTATAATATATATATATATATATATATATATATATATATATATATATATATATATATATATATATATATATATATATATATATAAAGTGAACCGTATTGACTTGTTAGAATCTCATACGGTCATTAGTATATTCTTGCTTATTACATTAATGGACATATAACTACAAGTCAGAACTATGATTCATATATAAATAAGTAGTCATTATTGTGAATACCTATCTCTTGTTTTAACATTCAATTAAAAAATACTTAACAAACTCATAATCATAACAAATACTCAATACTATTTCTTACGTATGAAATGCCATTTCCATATTACCATTCAAAAACACATAAGTTTATACGAATTAATAACGAATCATTCATGTATAACAATTTACATAAGCATTTATCATAATATACATTTAAAGTTCGCACATATAAGTGCATTCACTCATTAATTCACATTCTTATTATACATATAATATTCTTCTCTTCAAACGTTGCCTGCATTTCCAAGATGGTGGATAGTGGGAAATGGAACGCATAGGTATCCATGGGTATAAGTGTCAAATCAATGACACATACACATATGGATTCAAAACACATAGGGACCCAAACGAGGTCCAAGAACGCATAGGGATCCAAACACATAGGCTGCAGCAACATAGGTCCCTATAGGCATGCCTATCTATCCATGATTCGGTTAATGCAGGCTAATACTATAATGGCTCGAAAGTCGGGTTAGACATAAACAGTATTCTCTGAGGTCACCTAGTGGGCCCAGGTTGGAAAATTTACCTATGGATGATTGATATTTTATTTCATCATCAGAAAATATTGGTTATGATTAGTCCGTGGTGTAAATTTGAGGTCAAACGGAGGTCAATTGGATCCGAAAAGTGCAAAATAGTGAAAAAAGGGTCATTTAGGGCGTCTGTCCATGATAGACGGCCGTCTATGGTGATAGAAGGATGTTTATGGGTGAAAAACGGCTAGGCCTTTGGTGGTGAGGGACAGCCAGGCCGTCTATGGCTTCAGATGGGCGTCTGAGGGCTTTTTCCAGTCCGATTTCACCAATTTTGACCGGACCATATCTTGAGTTACGGATTTCAGAAAAATATTCTGAAAATATGGACGTGCTCGTAATAATGAGTAAAATCTATTGGTATAAATAAAACGATATTTTATTGACAATGAAAAGTCAGCTATCGAACATGGTAAATAATTATCGGACTAGGAAATGATCTCTGATTGAGCTGAAACTTTATCTGTAAGCTATTTAAAATATTTTATGAATTATAGAATTAAATTTGAGTGAAATTGAGGTTAGAAAGTGAGAGAATTAATTCGTGATTGCATAAATGGTTTAATAACTTAATTGGGCTTATCTATTGTTGGGCCAAAGTGAAGAAAATAAGCCCAACCCACTCTTACACCTATAAATAGCTATAAAGTGTAGACTCCCCTAAAAGATTCCATCATTTTCTCTTCCCTTCTTCTTACGTCTTCAAGGCCGAATGCCATTCTTCTCCTTTCTTTCAAATTTTCTTCAATTTTCTCCATTGATTTCTCAAATCCAAGCCCCTCTACCATAGTTTAACCATTTTTATAGTAATTGGTGAGCTTTAATTTTCATTTGGGGAAGAAAGAGCGAAGGAAACTAAAGATTTCAAGTGACAAATATAAATTGAGGTTAGTGAAATTGATGGAATTAAATTTATTTAATGATTCAATTGAGTTGTTTAGGGTGTATATAGTATATTTATGTTGTTAGATTTAATTATTGAAGCAAATTTTAATGAATTTTCTTGGTGGGTTTTTCGGCTTCATGTAGAAGAAAAAGGAGGGGAAGGTTTTTTAAAATGGAAGGGAAAGGAGAAGGAGGTATTGGAGGCCTAAAGCAAGTGTATGAGGTTTGTGGTTACTAAATTCAACTTTTTCCTTTGAAAAATATATGGTTTTAGGTTATGTTTTGAGTGAAGTGTGTGAATTGTGTATGTTAAATTGAAATTAACTTGATAATTATGTTTTAGGAGGTTAAAAATGAATTTTAGGAAGCTTTAATTGGAACAAAAAAAATTGTAGGGGTAGACTCCTAGTTGGCCGAATGGTATATACCTAGTATACTTAAGAATATTTGATGTTTAATGCTAAATAGTGACATTTACATGTAAATTAGGGTGTAAATTAATGAATTGAATGAAAAATGAATAAAAACAAAAATGTAGCTGTGACGCGCGCCGGATCCCCGCGGCCGCCCATTCTGACCGCCCGCACGTGGAGGATCGGGGCATTTGTGGGTCCGTTGGCAGCTTGCGATAAATCGCAAGTGCGTCTATGTTGGGCAACAAGGAGGTTTCATGGAGTCGCCACCCAATAGAACATTGGGAAAGTTTCTCTCGCCTCGGAGAGCCTAAGACTGCGCTTAGTATCCATTTTGGGCCAGCCAAAGGGGGAAGGTAAACCTCTCGCCCTAAGGAGCCTAGGATTAACGCTAAAGCCTCGTGACACAAGAGGTGTCTTGGAGGGTAAACCTCTAGCCTCTTGAGCCCAAAGACCAGAGCTGGTTCGGGACTTCTCATTTATTTATACTTTGATTAATATTATAATTAAGTTTTGAATTCATTGTTTCATCAACTTTCCACACAATGCAATTTAAATTAAAGGCGCAATCATTCATATCAAAAGCGGTAAATGTAAGCAAAATCCAAAATAAAGCATTTAAAAATAAATTACAATAACACTAGGAGCGGAATACAACTCCCATTTATAAAAGTGAAATACATGCATAAAACGGGTTATTCATTAATAGTGAGAACATTGGTCCTCGCATGCATATTTATTATGAAACAGTTTTGATGTGATGATTTATTTGGGTATGAAAAACTAGGACATTGGTCCCCTTTTATTTAGAAAAAAATGTCAAGTTAATTAATAGAAATGTTTTTGTGATTTTCTTTTTAGCGTGCCTAAATAAATAATTTTACAAGAAAATTATATGGCAAAATTAAATAAAATATTACAAATAAAGAAAATAAATATATGAACCAAACGAGGCTTTTTGGACCTCCCAATGTGCTTGCAAAAACGCCCAAGCGAAAAATGAGTTTAGACATAAAAACAAAATACAAATAAAATAATGTTAGTGATTAAATCAATTAAACATACAAAATAATGAATAACAAATTAAAATAAAATAAGATGATATGAAAAGAATGATAATGGAATCAAAAATATTAACAAACCAAAATAAAATGAGAAACATGGATTATATGTGATAAATGATTAAATGATGTGATGAAAATAAAATAAAACATGTTAATTAATTAGTACATGAAAATATACACATGATGAAAATAATGATGATGAAGATAAACGAATCAAAGAATATATAAAATGATAAAGAAAAGAATAATAAATGAAAACAATTAAAGAATGATGAAAACAATTAAATGAACAATATGATTAATTAAATATGTTCACAAATGATATAAACCATTTACATGGCAAAAAGATCAATTAAAATGAATTTATTAATTACATGTTAAAAATAATGATGAATTAAAGTGAAATAAATTAATTACATGTTAAAAATAATAAACAATCAATATTTATGTGAATAAAAATAATATATAAACAAATTAAATAAAACAAGTCTGAAATAAATAATAAAATATAATATACATAAATAAATTAGATATGAACCAAAAGAAATAATAAGAACAAGCCCAGAATGTTTACCCTCAGAGTTTCGGATTCGATGAAGGTAAAAGATGATCGATTTCTTTGTTTGATGATTCACAATATTAGAGTGAAATATGATGAAAATGTTGGAATTTTATTCCAAGAAACATAAAAAAAATGATCAAAAATTCTTTAAGAATAAAAAATTGATACCTTTGCCTAAAGAAATGATTTTGATCAAAAAAGGTTTTTATTGATTAAAATAAAGAAAAATGATTTCAAGAACAATCAATCACTTTGTTCATATCAAAAAAAAAATGATTGAAGTTTTATTTTAGAAAATCAAATAAAAATTAGATTTTGATGACAAACAATTATTTTATTTGTCTCAAAATCAATTTTTTATCAAAAAGAGATTCAAAACAAAATCAATGAAAAAGTTTTATTGAACCCAAAATAAAAGATTAAAAACAATTTTGAGAACAAATAATTATTCTATTTGTCTCAAAAATTAAATCAAACAACAAAACTTCCTCTAAAAAATATGTTTAGAAGAAATTATGTTGAAAAAAGAAGGAAACATTTGATTTTTCTTTTTGATTTTTGGTTGAGGAATAAATCTGGAATTTTTGGTGGAAGAAGAAGAAGAAATCTGGAAATTTTAGGTCTAAAAAGAATGTGTGGAGGCTCCTTTTGATTTCATCATAAACTCTTTAGAGAATAAAATAGGTTGCCCTAATTTAATTAAGGAAAAAACCTATTTTAACCCAAAATTATTTTATTTTTAATGATAAAATAAAGTTTTATTATTTAATTACCTAAAAAAATATTTTAGAATTTAATTTGAAGTCAAAACCCCCAAAAAAAATTGGATAAAAAACGGATTTTTGGGTGAAAAAATCGAAAAAAGGCTGAAAAGAGGGAAATAGGGCATCAGACCCTGTACCGACGGCCAGGAACCCGTCGCTATAGAGGGACACCTATAGCGACGGGTGTTAGTGGTTATGCCCTAGGCCAAACATTTGGACCTTGATGTAATCATTACATTTTCATTTACATAATGGTTTTCTTCGCATTGATATTATTGGCATGTTACATTATTGTAATGTTTATGAATAACAATGTTATTCATATTGTCCCTAGTCATTTATCAATAAAGGGTATAAAGATAAATTAAGACTAGTAAAGATTTGAATTGATAATCATGGGATGATTATATATAATGATATAAATCAAATCTATAGGTACTTGCTAGAGAACAAAGTACTGGATAGACCCACTGTAAGATCACTTCATGGGACAGTGTCATAAGTGATCTTATAATAGATATATTATTGAATCCTTTGACCTGAGGTTATCATAGTTTCCTACATAAGGATCATTATGTTTTGACATAATCAAACGTTATCTTTAATCGGATAATTATAAAGTTTATGATCGGACATAATGAGAATTATGCGGAGGAAAGTGAATAATTAAGATGGAATTTGTCCCTCTCTTATGAGAGAGATATCTATTGGGCCCCTCGATAAGTAGGACTGCAAAATGCATGGCCGTGCTCGAATGAATTGATAGTGTCATCAATATCATTTGAATTTATCAGTCTACTTAGTGATCGGGAAATTAAATGTTTGAACAATATAAGTTTGACATGTACCATGACTTATGTTCAAATAAGGTATCGTGTGATAAAAGGATAATAACATGTTCTATTGACAGGTTAAAATCGGACTAACGATATTTATATTATTTGGGTAGTCATAATGTCTTGCTAGAGACCAATTATGACTTGTGGGCTTATTATGGGATAAGGCCCACTGCCAACATAATATAAACCTATTGGGTCACACACCAAGACCAAAATGAACAATATGGATTTTATTGGGCTATTGGGCTATTATCTCTTGTTATTAACTCTTATCAAAACTCAATTTCCGTTTTTCATAAGGAATGAGAGTTTTAAGGTGGTTAAAAACATTGGATACCAACATTGGATACCAACATAGGATACCAACATTAGATACCCTAGCTAGCATATCTTCTTATTGAGAAGAAGAAAAGAAAACTTAAGCTAATTTTCTGTAAAAAGAAAAAATACAGCCACCATTGTTCTTCCTTGAGAAGGAAAGAAAATCGTAAAATCCATTCGCATCTAAAGGGAACTAGCAACCCTGCGACTTCGGTTCATTTTGTTCGTGCGTGTGGATACCAGTAGAGGACGTTCGTGTTAAAGGCAGCGTCTTCAGTTCGATTTAAAGGTGTTTAATCCGAATTCCCACACTGAAAAGGTTAGTAAATCTTATCACTTCCATTTGAATCAATCGAAATACATGGATCCTGTTTTTCGGGTTTTATTTTCCGCTGCGTTTAATTTTGCATTATTCTGCTTAAAACCCAACAACGGGCACTCACGCGGCGAGGCGCGCAAAATCCGCGCGCAGAGGCGCGGAAATCGCGCGCCTCAGCACACATTGCGGCGCGCAGCGCGCAACGCTGCGCGTCGCTCTTTAGCGATGCGCGGCATTGGCGACGCTGCGCGTCGCCAAATCGCGCCCAGCGCGCTGGGCGCCTGGGCGTCTGCGTGCTGGGCGCCAGCGCACTGCCGCGCCCGACACTCGCGGTCCGAATTTTTTTTTTTATATTTTTATTTTTTTCTATTTTTTTTTTAAATTTTAAATTGACTAAAAACACCATAATTTTAAGCTCCAATTTTTCAAAATTAATTTTTTTAAATATTTTTTATTATTTTATAATTTTTCACTCTAAAATGCAAATTTGACGAGAAAACCATCACTTTTAACCTTTTAAGCCTGTGAAGGCAATTATCATCATTGGGTAACTTCGATCTAGGCTGACTCAGGACCCGGTGTCTACAGTTGCCCCCAGTTTAGGGGAATCTAGTACACTAGTGTCTAGGTGAGCCTAAACTCAAAGAAGAAAAGGAAAGAGATGCGTACCTAAGTCAGCCGTCTTTCCGAACTGGAGAATTCTGAGATGGTGGTTATTACCATGGTGTGTTTTTGTTTGTTGAAGTGGTGCTATCTGTGAGCCCTTCGGTTGATTGCCCCCTGAGAGGTTTTCGGTTCATTTATTATTTGCCCCCTGAGAAGTCTTCCGTTCATTGATTGTTTGCCCCCTGAGAGGTCTTCGGTTCATTGATCATTTGCCCCCTGAGAGGTCTTCGGTTCTTTGATCGTTTGCCCCCTGAGAGGTCTTCTGTTCATTGATCGTTTGCCCCCTAAGAGGTCTTCGGTTCATTGCCCCCTGAGAGGTCTTCAGTTCATTGATCGTTTGCCCCCTGAGAGGTCTTCTGTTCATTGCCCCCTGAGAGGTCTTCGGTTCATTGCCCCCTGAGAGGTCTTCAGTTTGCTGCTCCCTGAGAAGTCTTCAGTTCATTGCCCCCTGAGAGGTCTTCAGCTCATTGATCGTTTGCCCCCTGAGAGGTCTTCTGTTCATTGCCCCCTGAGAGGTCTTCAGTTCATTGATCGTTTGCCCCCTGAGAGGTCTTCAGTTCTTTGCCCCCTGAGAGGTCTTCAGTTCATTGATCGTTTGCCCCCTGAGAGGTCTTCTGTTCATTGCCCCCTGAGAGGTCTTCGGTTCATTGCCCCCTGAGAGGTCTTCTGTTCATTGCCCCCTGAGAGGTCTTCGGTTCATTGCCCCCTGAGAGGTCTTCAGTTTGCTGCTCCCTGAGAAGTCTTCAGTTCATTGCCCCCTGAGAGGTCTTCGATTTGCTGCTCCCTGAGAAGTCTTCGGTTTATTGCCCCCTGAGAGGTCTTCAGTTTGCTGCTCCCTGAGAAGTCTTTGGTTGATTGCCCCCTGAGAGGTCTTCAGTTTGTTGATCGTTTGCCTCCTGAGAGGTCTTCAATTTGCTGCTTCCTGAGAAGTCTTTGATTTGCTGCTCCCTGAGAAGTCTTTGGTTGATTGCCCCCTGAGAGGTCTTTGGATGGTGCTTGGATTTGATGATTAAGCTGGTATGTGGATTGATGATTTGATCGATGTCTGGATTGATGATTGACTTGAGGTTTTGATTGATGATTTGACCGATGTCATCACTCGGCTTTTGTCGGTGTCTGCCTCAAGTCTCTCTTTCTGCAAAATAAGGAAACTAAACTATGCAAAAATGGTGAGCATGCAAGTGAAATGCATAAATTATGCAGGAATGCAGGATGAAAATTCATCTATGTGAACTTGAAGATGATAGCCGGGCTAGCTGCAATTTGCGATATAATTGATGCCTTTTAAGCTGCTTTTGAATTTCATGCCCTTCGGGATTGCGAGATTCTCACCTGGTACCTGTAGTCATTATTTGAAGGTAGTGCGTCCCTTGTGGATTTTCACACTAGCTTTTCTTAGTGGGAGATGCGTCCTTTGTGGATTTTCACATAACCCTGTGCCTTATTTTTTTGCCTGGAATGGACCCAACCCAATCCAGCAGCTTTTTGCTTTCTTCTTCTTTTTTTGAAGGACAGACTGCCTGTTTTCAGGTTTTCACCCTATCCTTTTGCCTAGTTTTTGCTTAGAGCGCCAGTTACGGTTTTCACCCTAACGACTCTTTTTTTTTTTTTTAAGATTGCTGAATTTGTTGGCAAGAACCTTTTGGGAGTCTTAGGACATGGTTGCATGAGCTTGATTCTTCTCATTTGATAGCAGGATGAATCGGCTGAAGCGCTTGAGCGGTGGACAATAGGCGACTTTGGTCACACAAAGAGAACTGCTCTGATCACATCATTGCAGAAATGCATGTGTTTCAATTTGATTTCATTAAACATGATCATTATTTTGGCATTGACTTTAAAAAATACAAGACTTTAGCTAATCTCGACATAGATCTTGAAAGCATCAAACTCCTATTATCAATCAGCCCTCTCGGGTTTCATGATTGAAGATTTTCTCTCATCTCTTAATCTTTTTCTTTGAATGCGAATTCTAGATGCAACTTTGGGGATGAGACTTAACTTGAATGCATGAATGCACTCGTGGCTCCTCACTTGAAGCTCAAGAAACACCATATGCCTCTTCTTACGTACCAAACCTTATTGGAAGGTCATCTTCGCTAATTGGATAAGACTGAACCAAGAATCAAAAGGTCTTACTTTGGTTGTAATGTTAGGCTTAGGTAGATGGCTATCAAAGGAGGATCAGGTCGCTAGAGAAAAATGGCCGCAATATTTTCTCGACTGGTGGATGAACCATTCTCAGCTCAGTTGTATATACAAAGGTATTCTTGAATTTGGATTTGATAACATTTTAGCTCATTTAAGATCAGATTGACAGTTAAAAAGGTAATCATCAAAACTCGTCAAGTGGTTATTATTTTGAGCTCTACTTTTTTTTTTTTTTAGGGAGCTCATGTCTTTGGCGCATGACTGAAACCCTCTTCTCAAAGTTTTAACTTGCTCTTACCGGGGCAATTTTGATAACCCACAAAGAAATTGTTGATTGTTAAAATGTTCATCCATCCCTGCTAGAGAGGCCACTCTTCTAAGGGGAAGCCAAAATCATTTTAGGCGAGGGGATAGTTTTAACATGTGTAACAACAAAATTGGCACGCATTTAGCATACCCACATAAAGGCTCAATGGGCTAGCAAGCGATTGTGAAGTAAGGCTAGGAAATGGTCATTTAGAGAGCTATACAAAGAATATGTTGCCTACATCATTTTCTAGGTTCCGTCTTATCCAGGGATCGCTTTGACGGGTAATCAGAAAGGTTCTAGTGCTCTTAGTGAGTTTCCATCCAGTCCCCTAGTTGCAACTAGTTTTTTTTTATTATTTTTAATTTCCCTCTCTACAGGAGCTATGTTAGATGCTATCAAAATTTTCTTTGGGTTCCCCAAAGTTTCCGAGATTAACTGCAGTCATATTATTTGAATTAATGCCAAAGTTAATTTGTTATGATCATGCGAAATGAAATCAATTGAAACATTATTCAAATAAGCAAAAAATTGTTCTCTTTATTACAAACAGAAAATTGTAGCATAAAATGTTCTAGAAATAAAAAGATCTAAAAGCAATATCACTAGTGGGCCACAAGACACGATCATGTTTGCGGTGGAGGGACTGCATTATAACCTGCTTTCTTCTTTTTCTCTCTCTTCTCAGGATCTGCGATCTGATTGGTGTTAATGAGATCCTGGATTTTATTTCTCAGAATACGGCAATGGTCAGTCAAATGGCCGGTGTGCTGGTGGTAAGCGCAGTACTGATCACCTCTATGTCCCGGCTATCCCTGACTCAAGGCTGGTCTGGGTGGCAATGGCTGCAACTTGCCTTCTTTCATTAGTTTTTCTAGTACCCAGGATAGAGAGCAGCCTAAGTTGGAGTAATATCTTTGACCCTGCCCAACTCCAGTAGCTAAGACCTCTGCCGTCCTACCGTTTTTGCTGTTGCTGCCTCCAGCTCCGCCTGATTTGAATCCCGACTGGTTCCCATAGCCTTTCCCAGCAAAGTTATTTTGGCTTGCTTTCTTTGCCAGGTAAGCCGCCTCAGCTTCTATAGCGATATCCTTAAGCGACTCCCAGTCCTTGAGCCCCTTAAAACTGAGCAAGTCCCTTAAGTAAGGGCATGAGTTTCTGATAAACAACCTGATCTGGTCTGCAGTGTCAGGCTTCCTCTTCATCTCCATGACCCTGTTTCTCCATCTTGTAAGGTACTCATGGAATGACTCATCATTCTTCTGCTGTAGAAGCTTGAGGTCTTTTAGGGTGACCTCCATCCTGGTGCTGCAGTCGTACTGCTTCATGAATTCTTTGGTCAAAAGGTCCCAGTCCTCTTTGGACCTCCTATCCAACCCGTGGTACCAGTCAACTGCCGGGCCCACCAGACTAAGGCAGAAATATTCCACCTTCTGCTTCTTGCTCAGCCCTGTGCCTTTCATGACCAGGGTGTACTGCTTGATGTGGGCGGATGGGTCAGAGGTGCCATCAAATTTCGGCAGCTCGGGCATCTTGAATCTTTGGGGCAGCAGCTCTTCATCCCCCAGATCTCTGTCTTCTGGGTTGACCCCCTTTCCAGCTGAGAGCATGCGGGTGATAGCTTCGATCTGCTATCTCATACCTCTTAAAGCTTCATCCTCTACTCTGGGTGCTCTGGGCCTCGCAGCTTGGTGGACTATCGGCACCTCTTCTTCTTCCTCCTCCATCAGGAAATCATCATTGGGATTGTGAATCCTTTCCCCTCTTGGCTCGATGGGTGCAGCAGCTCTGTGCTCATTGTTGGGTTGACGAGCAGCAGCTCCAACGAAGGGAGCCTCCCCGCCAGCAGGTGGTTCGGCTTGCCCCCGAGGAGGGGCTGCTTGCGGCTGTAGAGCAGCAGGCGGCTGTAGGGCTATAGGTGGATGGGCAATCCTTTCAGCCATGGCACCCATCATGTCTAGCACTCTTCGTTCGAAGTCCTCTAGCCTCCTAGCTAGGTCTTGAGTGGTCAGTGCTCCGGTTTCTTCTGCCATTGGTGGTTCTACAGAGGCTTCACTGATTGATGAGGATGACTCAGAATCCCAGTCAGACACTAGTTCCGGCAACTCAAAGAGCAGATATGTCCTTACTAACCGACCGTCGGAACCTCTAGTCCACTTAGATGAATCTATGATGGCTGAAAAAATTAGATTGTTAGGATGATGCATGAATGACATATACAATGCATGATAGTGAGCCATGCAACATTTACAATCACATATAAGCAAGTAAAGCCTTCCAACCTTATTACTCCCACACACGAGGTAATGCGGTCTCTTTCCTAGGTGGGCTTAATCCATGGGTTAGCGGGGAACCCAATGGATGCGTATGGTGCTCGGTGGAAAATCGACATCATAACATCTCTTATCTAATGTGCAAGCGGATGGGTTATGATCGTTATGTATTTAGGCAATCCCAATAAGTCATCTGGGCCTATCGAGGCATGAAAGCCTTTGATTAGGTGACCAATCAGATTATTTGGGTTTGTCCAATATAAAATAATCCATATAGCAAGCAAGGTATTACGGTTCATATCACCTAAGGGAAGTATCTATTGCCATTACATGAGCTTTGGTCAAAGGGTGGTGTTACTTTAGGGCTACCCAAGCATGATCCCTGCCGACGGGTCTAGCTCATCACGAGCGTAACGATCGATCGGGTCACCATTTGATATACCTTGATGGTACGAGGCTTGGGCTGGTGATTATCCTTAACACTTCCCTAAATTGAGTGAAAATAGGGTTGTGCTTCGGGAACGCATCGGGGCTAAAAGAGGGACCAAACTAGCATATTCTAAGGCTCTAATGATATGCGAATGCAGTTTTGAAAGAAGATGAAATTTTTTAAATTAAAACTCAATTATGATTTTTAATCAAGGTACTTTCGAATCGAAGTCTCGAGTATGTCCCCAGCGGAGTCGCCACTATGACGCGCGCCGGATCCCCGCGGTCGCCCATTCTGACCGCCCGCACGTGGGCGATCGGGGCATTTGTGGGTCCGTTGGCAGCTTGCGATAAATCGCAAGTGCGTCTATGTTGGGCAACAAGGAGGTTTCATGGATTCGCCACCCAATAGAACATTGGGAAAGTTTCTCTCGCCTCGGAGAGCCTAAGACTGCGCTTAGTATCCATTTTGGGCCAGCCAAAGGGGGAAGGTAAACCTCTCGCCCTAAGGAGCCTAGCATTAACGCTAAAGCCTCGTGACACAAGAGGTGTCTTGGAAGGTAAACCTCTAGCCTCTTGAGCCCAAAGACCAGAGCTGGTTCGGGACTTCTCATTTATTTATACCTTGATTAATATTATAATTAAGTTTTGAATTCATTGTTTTATCAACTTTCCACACAATGCAATTTAAATTAAAGGCGCAATCATTCATATCAAAAGCGGTAAATGTAAGCAAAATCCAAAATAAAGCATTTAAAAATAAATTACAATAACACTAGGAGCGGAATACAACTCCCATTTATAAAAGTGAAATACATGCATAAAACGGGTTATTCATTAATAGTGAGAACATTGGTCCTCGCATGCATATTTATTATGAAACAGTTTTGATGTGATGATTTATTTGGGTATGAAAAACTAGGACATTAGTCCCCTTTTATTTAGAAAAAACTGTCAAGTTAATTAATAGAAACGTTTTTGTGATTTTCTTTTTAGCGTGCCTAAATAAATAATTTTACAAGAAAATTATATGGCAAAATTAAATAAAATATTACAAATAAAGAAAATAAATATATGAACCAAACGAGCCTTTTTGGACCTCCCGATGTGCTCGCAAAAACGCCCAAGCGAAAAATGAGTTTAGACATAAAAACAAAATACAAATAAAATAATGTTAGTGATTAAATCAATTAAACATACAAAATAATGAATAACAAATTAAAATAAAATAAGATGATATGAAAAGAATGATAATGGAATCAAAAATATTAACAAACCAAAATAAAATGAGAAACATGGATTATATGTGATAAATGATTAAATGATGTGATGAAAATAAAATAAAACATGTTAATTAATTAGTACATGAAAATATACACATGATGAAAATAATGATGATGAAGATAAACGAATCAAAGAATATATAAAATGATAAAGAAAAGAATAATAAATGAAAACAATTAAAGAATGATGAAAACAATTAAATGAACAATATGATTAATTAAATATGTTCACAAATGATATAAACCATTTACATGGCAAAAAGATCAATTAAAATGAATTTATTAATTACATGTTAAAAATAATGATGAATTAAAGTGAAATAAATTAATTACATGTTAAAAATAATAAACAATCAATATTTATGTGAATAAAAATCATATATAAACAAATTAAATAAAACAAATCTGAAATAAATAATAAAATATAATATACATAAATAAATTAGATATGAACCAAAAGAAATAATAAGAACAAGCCCAGAATGTTTACCCTCAGAGTTTCGGATTCGATGAAGGTAAAAGATGATCGATTTCTTTGTTTGATGATTCACAATATTAGAGTGAAATATGATGAAAATGTTGGAATTTTATTCCAAGAAACATAAAAAAAATGATCAAAAATTCTTTAAGAACAAAGAATTGATACATTTGACTAAAGAAATGATTTTGATCAAAAAAGGTTTTTATTGATTAAAATAAAGAAAAATGATTTCAAGAACAATCAATCACTTTGTTCATATAAAAAAAAAAATTATTGAAGTTTTATTTTAGAAAATCAAATAAAAATTAGATTTTGATGACAAACAATTATTTTATTTGTCTCAAAATCAATTTTTTATCAAAAAGAGATTCAAAACAAAATCAATGAAAAAGTTTTATTGAACCCAAAATAAAAGATTAAAAACAATTTTGAGAACAAATAATTATTCTATTTGTCTCAAAAATTAAATCAAACAACAAAGCTTCCTCTAAAAAATATGTTTAGAAGAAATTATGTTGAAAAAAGAAGGAAACATTTGATTTTTCTTTTTGATTTTTGGTTGGGGAATAAATCTGGAATTTTTGGTAGAAGAAGAAGAAGAAATCTGGAAATTTTAGGTCTAAAAAGAATGTGTGGAGGCTCCTTTTGATTTCATCATAAACTCTTTATAGAATAAAATAGGTTGCCCTAATTTAATTAAGGAAAAAACCTATTTTAACCCAAAATTATTTTATTTTTAATGATAAAATCAAGTTTTATTATTTAATTACCTAAATAAATATTTTAGAATTTAATTTGAAGTCAAAAACCCAAAAAAAATGGGATAAAAAACGGATTTTTGGGTGAAAAAATCGGAAAAAGGCTGAAAAGAGGGAAATAGGGCATCAGATCCTGTACCGACGGCCAGACACCCGTCGCTATAGAGGGACACCGCCCGTCGCTATAGAGCGACGGGCACTCACGTGGCGAGGCGCTCGAAATCCGCGCGCAGAGGCGCAGAAATCGCGCGCAGAGGCGCACGGTGCGGCGCGCAGCGCGCAACGCTGCGCGTCGCTCTTTAGCGACGCGCGGCATTGGCGACGCTGCGCGTCGCCAAATCGCTCCCAGTGCGCTAGGCGCCTGGCGCCTGCGAGCTGGGCGCCAGCGCGCTGCCGCGCCCGACACTCGCGGTCCGAAATTTTTTTTTTTATTTTTTTTCTATTTTTTTTAAATTTTAAATTGACTAAAAACACCATAATTTTAAGCCCCCATTTTTCAAAATTAATTTTTTTAAATATTTTTTATTATTTTCTAATTTTTCACTCTAAAATGCAAATTTGACGAGAAAACCATCACTTTTAACCTTTTAAGCCTGTGAAGGCAATTATCATCATTGGGTAACTTCGATCTAGGCTGACTCAGGACCCGGTGTCTACAGTAGCATTAATGGTATCCTTGGCCAAATGGGTTTTGTTATGAGTTTTTGGTGTAGTTTGGTAAATTATGAAAGATAATATCATAAAATGATCATAGAAGGAATTTTAAGTGTATGATAGCTTAATTGGAAATATTGGAATTAAATGAAATTGACTTCATTTGAAATTGTATTATAGTTTGAAATGAATCAATGAGAATGTTATGATTAAAAGTGAATTCAACATATTTTAAGTATTAAACTGACATAATAAGTAGAATGAAAATGAGCTAATGGAAAGAATTAATTTAATATGAATTTGCCCTTAGTAGCAGCTGGTAGTTAATCTAGTTCAGGATATGGTTGTAACACCCCCATACCCCCGGTAAGGAATATCGGGGCATTACGCGGGCACATACGGATACATATACATATACATACACTAGCGGAAGCGATAACAATAAATAGATAAGAAAATAAAATAACTCTTGGGCCCAACATGTAATTACAAATATTCTACATATTACAGAACTATTGTCATTTTACTTTACATATACATTTACATGAGATTCCTTTACTTATATTACATAATGATGTTACTCAAAACCTCACCAACTCTATCTCTAACTTATGCAAAAGATATAGCAAATGCTCCTAGTGGCCTTGACCCGCAGATGCCCGCTCACTGATCCGAACCTGTACCTACACGGAAGTAAACATCTGCGCTAAGCGATAACGCTTAGTGGGGATGAAAATAATGCAAAGGACTTCTTTCCGAAGTCACACATAAATCACATATTTCATATAACAAATTCAAATAAATTCATGCATATGGCTATTATACGTGTACAGGTTACATGCTCAACTATGAGCTCACATGTAAATAACATCTACTCTTTTTCTTATTCATGTGCACTATAACTCAAGCATATAGCTTTCACACACTTGTACAGATCAACTATTCAAATATACACTATCATGTATCCACATTCATATAACATTTCTCATGTGCTATAGCATTTATTCAAAGCAATGCTTTTAATCATCTCAAGTTCACTACACAACCTTTAACAAAACAGGCCTGACTTCCTTTAGTTGCGGATACGGGACACTATAAAAACATTTTCGATAGACCGAAGTCACAAAACATTTTCATCTATCTCTATTAATGACCATTCTCGGAGGTCGACCCGCTTCGCCCAAACGGGACAGAACATGGGCAGCTGCACTCGATAATCCCTTTATAAGCATGCTTATCTATCCATTGCTATGGCCAGTTAGGCTAAACATAAAGACTCTATACTCTATATCATATACATTGCATGTACTCTACTGTTCATTCAAGAACACTATACACTATTTACATATTAATGGAGCAAACCATGTGCATACATATACCCTATGCATATACTCGCATGTAGCCATATAATATCAATGCATCTTTGCACTCTACTTTACTAACTAATCAAATGCACAATGCATTTTACATGTTCATAGACTTCACACATTATGATTCAATCATACATGATCAATATCACATGCATATCATGTTCAATAATTAAAAAGCATATAACGTTTAATTGTCACACCCCAAATCGGGCCCAGTCGGAATGTGCATGCCAAGTCGGAATTTCAAGGGTAAATCGGTAATTGATGCATGAAAATATTGGACATTAAGGAATTTGATGCATCAATTAATCTAATATGTTAGTGGAGGAGGTATCTAGTGAAGTGTGAGTATGGTACCAAGGTATTAAATATCTACTTAAATAATTATGTGGTGTATATGTGTATGGTGCCTTGGTGTTTGAAAGTCAAAAGAGGAATTGTTGGTCCAATGAGAGCTTGCCAAGTGGACTTGGTTGTTGGGCATTAAATGTGAAAAGAAGAAAAGAGAGAGAGAGAGAGAGAGAGAACACAGAAATTTGCATTCCCGTTCTCCTCCCTCTCACGCCTCCTCTTTTACTTCTCTTCTCCACTTTTTGCTTTTCCTTTTCTTCTCTTTTGGCCGGATGTTTGTGCTTGCTTGGAAGTGATTTTGACTGAGTTTTGGAGTAAGATTTTAGAGGTATGTGTTTGGGTTTTAGGGTTCCTGCGTTTTGGGTTTCTTCCTCCTCTTCTTCTTGGTTTTGTTTGAGTTAAATTGGGTTTGGATGAGTAATTTTCTGGGTTTTTGTTTGTGCGAGCTTGGGTTGGAAAGAAGAAGCTTAAGGGCAAGGAAAGAATTGAAGATTAAAGCTAGAAAAGTGATTTTGGATCTTTGATTTCCAGGTTTGGGAGCTTTGATTTCTGCATTTGAATTTTGAGTTGTCATTGCCTAATTCTCCTTGGATCATGAGTGTGTATTTATGTTTGCTTTCCAGATATTTGAGTGCTTTGATATGAGTTTATGCATGAATTAATTTGGGTAAATGTGTTAGTAATCCATGTTATTGATTGAGATAGATGTATATGAGGGTTGGTATTGAAATGCATGAGTTTGGGAATTTTCTACTCTTAAATATGAAAATATCCATGTGTTCTTGATGAATTTCTAGAAATTATAGTGATCTTGATGTGTTTTGTGGTTCAAATGTTATGGGTTTTGTTTTAGATGTGCTAAGCAAGTTCAATTGTGGTTAATGAATTTAATTGTGATCTTGAATGTGATGATGATGAATAGTGCTGATATTTCAAATTGGGTAAATTGATATTGTTATTGGCATGATTTAGTTGGAATTCTTGGTATATATGTTGTGGTATATGTTATATTGTGTTTGTTGTGGGTGCTGGACGGCTGGAATTGAGGTAAGAGACCAAGTGGAGTGATTTATGTGTTGGTGTGTGATTTTGGAGAAGAAGGAAATCTGCAGAATTCTACAGATTTTGGAAAACTCGTATCTGTCACGATCGCGACAGCGTTGCGAGCACGACAGAGGCCGGTGTTCCAGCCTTCGTCCTATAGCGATCTTTGTGCGTGACACCGCTCTATGTCGTGAGTGCGACAGCATCACGATCGCCACAGAGCGCTGGTGGCTGCGCTGCTAGCTCGCGCTATCGCGAGCACGCGACCTATCGCGAGCCCGCGATAGTGAAGAGCTGGCTACACGTTCCTTCTCGCGATCGCGAGGCCTATCGCGGGCGCGATGCGCGGGGAGCTTAGCTCCTGTCGCGAGCGCAACAGTTCTGCTGCCCATCTGGGTTTCTCTTCTCGCATGCTTGTGTGCGAATCTTTGAATGATGATGTTTTTGGATTACATGCAAGATTAATGTCACGAATTATATGAATGGGTAATTATGAGTGAAATATGAATGAGACTTTGAATATTATGAATTGGATTGAATGGTTTATGCATAACCTGCTAGAGTCAGTATAGTGGATAGTTAGGCATGCCTAATAGAGTCTTATAGCTACAGCCTCAGTTCAATTTGGACTCCGATCAGGTCCCCGTTTGGTTTCTCGCGAACCCTTTAATGTGTTTGGATCTTGTTTAAGGTCCCTTAATAAAACGTTTTGCAAATGATAAAGTAAAATGGTTTGCGATTCGTACCCGTAAGGTACTGTCAGTAATCGATTCTTACCCATAAGGTACTGTCAGTAATCGATTCGTACCCGTAAAATACTATCCGTTCACTCGTTATCCACTATTTTGAGTCAGCAGGTATTCTGTTTGTTTTGTCTGATATGAACAAGAGAACGTGATATTTGAATGAGCATGATTTTGGACATGCGAATCAGTTATGTATCCAAATGTGATTATGAATTTCTGAATGGGTCGAGTGTGACTCAAACATGTAAATTGAACATATTTATTTGTATATATATATGTATATCATATTGTGAATGTATTTGTATACCATCAGTTATGGATATAAGTACGGGAATTAAGACGTGCATGACTGTGACCATGATCTTTCAAATGCTTTGAATATACTTTATGATGTTATGCTTGTGAGAATGTGAATCCGACTAGTTAGGTTATAAGCATACGAAATAATATGTATATGAATGTGAGCTTAAATTACGAATTGATATGGTTAATTAGTATGTATATGAATATGATTCTGTACTGTTAACTATTATGGTAGCATGTGAATTAGTATGTGTAGACACCGGGTCCCGAGGCGGTCCAAGATCAGAATTACCCGATGATGAAACAAAAGACCGACTTTCGGCAAGAAAAGTGAGAATCGACCGTTCCCTTGTCAAGATTGTGTTTTTTTTCGAAAAATAATTTTAAAATATATATTTTAGGGATTAAAATTTAAAATGGAAAAAATATTAATATTGTGTCAAAATTAAAAATTAAAAAAAAAAAAAAAAAAAAAAAAATTTTATCGCGAGTGCCACTGCGGCGGCGCGGGGCCGCCTGCGCGGCAGGCTGCCCCAGCGCGCAGGGGCGCCTGCGAGGCAGGCCGCCCCAGCGCGCAGGGGCGCCTGCGCGCGAGGCGGGGCGCTCCGCGCGCCCCCCCTGCGCGCAGGGGCGGGCGCCCCGCGCGACCCCCCTGCGCGCGAGGCGGGGTGCTCCGCGCGCAGGGGCGGGCGCTCCGCGCCACCCCCCTGCGCGTGGTGCGAGGCGCTCCGCGCGCCCCCCCCTGCGCGCAGGGGCGGGCGCTCCGCGCGACCCCCCTGCGCGCGGTGCGGGGCGCTCCGCGCGCCCCCCCCCCCCTGCGCGCAGGGGCGGGCGCTCCGCGCGACCCCCCTGCGCGCGATGCGGGGCGCTCCGCGCGCCCCCCCCTGCGCGCGAGGCCTGCTGCCTCGCGCGACCCCCTGCGCGCGAGGCAGCTGCCTCGCGCGACCTGCCTGCGAGAGGCAGGCTGCGCGCGGCAGCCTGCCGCGCGCGGTGCCAAGGCACCACGCGCAGCGCTCCGCGCGCCCTTGGCTCCTCCGCGCGACCTGTTTCGCCTGTCCGTTTTTTGCGCTGTTTTCAGTCTGATTTTCTGATTTTTTTCAGTTTCCGTTGTTTCACCATTTTATGTTATTTTAGATTAACTAAAAAGGAAGGTTTTTTGTCCCTTGCCATTTTTGGCCAAGACAGAATTAAATGAGGAATTTGCCCTCATTTTTGAGGGGAGGAGGGAATTAATTCAAGGATTCCTTGGCTTTTCCTCTCAACTTTTTTGCACTCTCCAGGAAGCTCTTCTTGCTTCTTAAAAAATTCTTCAAAAATTCTTCAAGCTCTCTTTTAAAAATCTTAGTTTTGCCATCACAAAACACTTAATCTTGGGTTGATTTGAGCAAGAAAAATTAATTTTCTTTGTTCCTTCATCCCACAAAAAATATTTTTCTCAAGATAATTTGTTTAGAACACAGATTTTATATTTATTTCAAATATTATTATCATCAAAAAAAAAATATTCGACAAGGAAATCGATCGAGACATCCTATTTCCAATCTCAAAAATTCAGAGGGTAAACATCCTTGAACTCGTCCTCATTTATTTTTTTTGTATGTTATTTATTGTTGTTAATATTAGTTTTGTTGCTATTATCATATTTATTCATGGTTAATAATTTCTATTTTTGCTACTGTTGACACCCCTAGCCTTGCTTTTGGTCCAACTCCTCTATGTGGATTTATTTTGATTTTATGGTTTAATTTTTACTTGTTTGCCGTTGGTCACCAATCCCCATTTATGTTATCATTTCCCTTGCTATTTAATATTATCCTCATGTAGCAAATATTGCCATTATCACTATTACTATCACTATTTGATCCATCCATTGCTTTTTTATTATTTTTATCATTATTATTATTATAGGTTGCTGCCATATTCATTGTGCTACCATCATTGCCATTATTATTATTTTTATTATTATTATTATTATTATTATTATTATTATTATTATTATCATTATTATATATTCATTGTATATTTATTGATGTTATGTTATTATAATTGTTAGCATTATCATCACCTACTTATTGTCATGCTAATGTTTATGTGCCATATAATATTATTATTTGTTATCATAATATTATTGTCATTATCATTATTTATCTTTTATTATTATTGTTATATTTTGCACTTGCTGGATTAATTTGCCTAAAATATTTACTAATATTATTTTTGATATTAATTTTTGTCTGAGAATTAACTTGAGTCGGGTTATGTGAGTGTCCCCGCGGCTCCCCGGATGGGTCGCAACGCGCGGAGAATCACATCGGTTTGGTGAGATCCCTCCAACTCCCTTTTTACGTGTTATGTGCTTATTTGTAAATGTATATTTTATTCGTGCACGTGTGTGATAAAAAATCACAAAAACATTTCTATAATTAAATTGGGGATTTTCACTAGTAAAACCGGGACCAATGTCCCTTATTTTAGCCCGACAATAAAAATCATCATAATTAAAACGAAGAGTCAGTTTTCAATAAAACGGGATCACTCATCCCGGTTTTTTCAATTCAAGCAATCAAAAATGACTCTTCGAACCCTCTTCAAATTAATACGAAGGAACCAATGTTCCTGAATTTCGAACAAGTGTGAGGGAACCAATGCTCCCTAAATAATGTCCCGATTTATGAATGTCCTTTCATTTCATTTTTGGGTGAGTGTTTAAAGTTATTTTCTTTCATTTTGGGCCCTTGTAATTAATTTTGGGGCAACCTTATTTATTTTGGGGTTGTATTCCGCCCCCATTTGTATTCTTAATTTCCTTTTATTGGGGTTGTATTCCGCCCCTATTTCCCTTGTAATTGAGTGCTTGGGTGTTTACCGCTTTCTTTATTTACTTTGCTTATCGCTTTTATTTATTTTCTTTACGTGCTTTCAATGCGCTATCTAATTTAAATGCATCAATCGCGTGAGATGAGAGATATAATCTTAAGAAGTTAAAAATCCATTTATAACTAACCAAAGCATGAATAAGAGGGAAGTTCCGGACACCATAACTCTGGTTTAGACCGTTAGAGGTGAGAAACCTTTTCCTAATTTCTTGCAAATTGGGTGGCGACTCCAAGTACCTCAAAAGGTGCCTTTAGGCGTCAATAGGCTAGGTTATTCTCCCCAATGTTCTATTGGGAGGGATACACCGATGATGCCTCATGGCGCCCATGATCAAGAGACGCGAACCTTTCATACCTCGAATCCTAAAGCGGATTCAAAGAGAGGGCCCTTGCTGGGTACAATCGGGTTCGGCGCGCGTCACAGTATGCATAATAACGCGATCTGGACTATTGGATGATTACATATGTATTATTTGGGGTGCAATGCATGTGGATCGGCTTTAGTAAGTTTATGTGCAGTAATGGTTATGATAATTACATGTATAATCTCGTGTGACTATGCACGGTAAGGTTTCATGCTAACGAATTGGGTTTTTTCAGCCATCATAGATCCATTTGAGTGGTCCAGAGATCCTAGCGGGAGGTTGGTCAGAAATCAAGTAGTTGAGCAGTCAAGTCTGGCATCAGCTTCGGGTTCAGATTGGGATAGAAACTCAGATTCTTATTCAGAACAATCCTCCAGATCAGTAATGGCAGAATTACCGCAAGATTCGGGTGCTGTAACAACACAAGACTTGGACAAAAGGTTCGAAGACTTTGAAAGGAAAATGCTTGCTATGATGGGAAACTTTGTCGCCCAAATGACACCACACGCTGGACAAGCATCTGGAGCTCCAACTGTTGATCCGGTCGAAACACCTGTTGTGGAGACCACCATACCCACCACTACTGTGCCACAGCCAATTACCGAGCCTAGAGTGGCGGCACCAGTTGAGCAACAGAGGGTGAGGATCCCAGACCCGAGGGATGATTTCTTAGGAGAGGAGGAAGATGAGCCAGTAACCCCTCAAGCAGTGAGATGCAAAGCTCCTAAGCTAGAAGATGATGTGGTGAGGAAGATGGAGGAAAGAATGGAGGCCATCGCACGAATGGTGTCGGTCGGAAAGGGGGTCATCCCCGAAGATGTAGATTTGGGTGAGGAGGAGCTGCTGCCTCAGAGATTTAAGATGCCAGATTTACCAAAGTTTGATGGCACGTCTGATCCTTCGGCCCATCTTAAGCAGTATGCCTTAATCATGAAAGGCACAGGTCTTACCAAGAAGCAAAAGGTGGAGTACTTCTGCCTTAGTTTGACAGGGTCAGCGGTTGATTGGTACCATGGCTTAGACAGGAGGCCGAAAGAAGATTGGGATCTGCTTACGAGTGAGTTCATGAGGCAGTACGACTGCAGCACCCGCATGGAAGTGACGTTGAAAGACCTAGAGCTCCTGCAACAAAAGTCTAGTGAATCTTTCCATGACTACCTTACGCGGTGGAGGAATCGCGTTATGGAAATGAAGAGGAAGCCCGACACGTCGGATCAAATCAGACTATTTATCAAAAATGCAAGCCCATACTTGAGGGAGGGGCTTAAGATGAAAGGGCTCAAGGATTGGGAATCCTTAAAAGACATAGCAATCGAAGCTGAAGCGGAATACTTGGCAAAGAAGGCCAATAATGACAGTTTTGCTCGGAAGAACTTCGGGACCCAAGGGGGAAATAGGTCTGGTGGCGCCGGAAGCAGCAGTAACAGAGTGGGCAGAACAGCGGAAGTTTCAGCCACTGATGTAAACCAGAGACACTATTCAAATTTGGGAAAACCTTTATCTTGGGTTCTCGAAAGATTGACAAAAGAGGGAAAACTTCAGCCATTGCCAGCCAGACAAGCTAAGACCTACGGCCAGCCAAATCATAGGGGGGATCAATACTGTGCTTTCCACCAGCACACCGGTCACCTCACTGACTCCTGCAGAACTTTAAGGGATCGGGTCCAAGATCTCATTGACAGTAAGCAGATCTCCGACCCTGAAAAGAGGGAAAAGAAGAAGAATACTGGGTATAACGCCGTTCCTCCCCCAGTCTTTATGATAGGATCAAGCTTGCCCGAATGGTATGTGTTGAGGGATCTTTACGGCAATGATTACATGGCTATCGTCCGCCCCGAACAGGGAGTCAATAGGGAGAGGCCCCAGGTCAATATGATAGAATGTTGGGACACGACCAGTGAAAGTGAGATTGAAGAAGCCGATGGGCCAGAGGGTCTATGGAGTTCTGGGGGTGAAGAAGAAGTGCAAGAAGTGCAAGCGGTGACCCGCAGTGGGAGAGTGGTGCCAGAGGTTGAGAGACAGCAGGATCCAGTGCCTCCGAGTGAAGAGCGAGAAATAGAAGAGAACCAAATTCTAAAGCAGTTAAAGAAGACGACTGCGCAAATATCCATCTGGGACTTGTTAAGGCAATCCCCGAGCCATAGGCAGAAGCTGGTTGAAGCCTTGTGTGAATCGACAGTCGCCACCACCATCTCACCAACCGAATTGTTGGGCCTTGTGAAAGGAGGATCGGAGGAGAACATAGTTTACACTGATGCCGACTTGCCGATCGAGGGTCGTAATCATAATCGCCCCCTGTATATCCGAGCTCAGGTCAATGGTAAACACACGGCCTGTGTCATGGTGGATGATGGGTCCTCCATTAATGTGTGCCCGCTAGTGGCGTTACCTTCACTAGGATTGAATGAGAGCATGTTGAGTGAATCCGATCTGACCATCACCGCTTATGACAACTCGAGAAGGCAAGCTTCTGGGACTTTTAAGGCACAAGTCAAGACCGGGCCAGTTGAGATAGAGGCTGAGTTTGTTGTTCTGCCGATACCGGCTAACTTCGCAGTGCTGTTGGGAAGGCCTTGGTTTCACAAGTTAGGAGGGGTTCCATCTACGCTCCACCAAATGATCAAGATTTCCCATGAAGGCCAGATCGTGACTATTAAAGCGGCTAGTGATAATCAAGTATCGGTGTTAGGGATTTCCAATCAACCCTTTAGCGGGTTTCACGTGGCCATGGTGAATGAGGAAGACGGGACAGTGGTAAGTCCCCAAGTTGTCAATA
The DNA here is from genome assembly GCA_947683425.1 of Excoecaria cochinchinensis. Taxonomy (NCBI): domain Eukaryota; kingdom Viridiplantae; phylum Streptophyta; class Magnoliopsida; order Malpighiales; family Euphorbiaceae; genus Excoecaria; species Excoecaria cochinchinensis. The sequence goes on from CANTUQ010000149.1 coordinate 5,056,587, forward strand.
TGATGAAGAAAATGAGCTTTCTCCCCGGGGCTGGTTTGGGTAAGAGCTCACAAGGGATTCAAGAGCCTGTCGCCACAAGGGGGCAAAAGGATAGGAAAGGTTTGGGCTACGTCACTGATGCCAAGAAGAGCAAACCCGAGAAGAAGCCTGCGGAAGTGCCGCACATTTTGGAGACTTTTGTACCGGCTGCATCGGCATGCGCCTACTGTGGGGAGGCAGAGCCTCAGTGGATTAGTGGCAAGATCACCCCAGGTTTTGAAATTTTCAATGATGTGTTTGACTGGTCCGAGGGAATGGTCAAGGCGGTGGAAGCCTTCTGGGATGAGGAAATCTTCAATCAGAGTCTAGCATGGGATCGAGAGGTTCCCGAGGAGATTGTCACTGAAAGTCTGTTGGCCACCCAGGTGAAGGGCAAGGAGAAAGTAGAAGATGAAGAGGCAGCACCAGAGCTGAAGAGTCTGAATACAACTGAGGCTCAAGATGAGGGGCCGTCCGCTTCAGCACCAGCACCAGTGGGAGATGATAGTGATAGCTTTGCTGATGTACTTTTTATTCCCGAACTATTTGACAATTCTGTCTGTAATTCTGAGTACTTTAATAATATGAATGACTTTGCTTACTTGTGCGATGTTTCTCACGATTTCATTATGCATGATCACGAGCATGAATCATTTATATTTGACATTAACTCGACCAATACCACCTCATTTAATCTCGGGACTTCGGAAAATCCGAAGGAAATCTTGATAGCATCCGACGTAACTCTTGAGGAAAGGATAAAATTTGAGAGAATTTTGAAAAAATATGAAAGAGTCTTCGCCTGGACTTATGAGGATATGCCAGGGATTGATCGGGCAGTTGCCGAACACATCATTCCGACCTACCCAGAGTGCAAGCCGGTCAAGCAGAAGCTCAGAAGGCTGAGACCAGAATGGGCAGAAAAGGTAAAGGAAGAAGTGCACAAACAGATTGAAGCCAAGTTTCTGGTAGAGGTCCAGTATCCAACGTGGTTAGCTAACATTGTCCCCGTAGCCAAGAAGGATGGGAAAGTCCGAGTGTGCGTTGATTACCGAGACCTGAATAAAGCCTGCCCGAAAGATGACTTTCCCCTACCCCATATTGATGTACTAGTGGATAGCGCAGCCGCCTGTATAATGTACAGCTTTGTGGATGGGTATGCCGGGTACAACCAAATCCTTAACAGGATTGTGGATCGAATCAAGACAGCTTTCATCACAGAATGGGGGACATTCGCCTACCGAGTGATGCCTTTTGGGTTAAAGAATGCCGGAGCGACGTACCAAAGGATGGCTACCAAGATCTTGGATGACTTGATCCATAAGGAAGTCGAAGTGTATGTCGATGATATGATGATCAAGTCAGCAACTCGAGAAGGACATTTCGAGGCCTTGGAAAAGTTCTTTCAGAGGATCGACAAGTATAACCTTCGCCTTAATCCTAAGAAGTGCATTTTCGGAGTTACTTCTGATAAGTTGCTAGGCCATGTGGTGAGCCAAAGGGGAATAGAAGTGGACCCTGATAAAATCAAGGCAATCAGAGAAATGCCAGCGCCCCAAAAGGAGAAAGAAGTCCGGAGTTTTCTGGGCAAATTACAGTACATCAGTAGGTTCATTTCCAAGCTCGCTTCGGTGTGCGAACCAATCTTCAAGCTCCTCAGGAAAAATCAGCCGGTCAAGTGGAACGATGACTGCCAGAAGGCTTTTGATGTCATTAAGGATTACCTCCAACATCCCCCAGTGCTACGACCGCCGCGGCCTGCTAAGCCACTGATCCTTTACCTAGCAATAGAGGAAAGTTCTGTAGGAGCCATGATGGCCCAAGAGGATGAATTCGGGGTCGAATTTGCGGTTTACTACCTCAGCAAGAAATTCCTCCCTTATGAAGCCGAGTACGTCGAAGTGGAGAAGATTTGCCTGGCAGTAATCTGGGCATCCAAGAAGCTGAGGCATTACTTTCATTCCTACAAAGTGCAGGCGGTTGCCAAGCAAAATCCCCTCCGATACCTGCAACAGGCACCCTCTTTACTAGGGAAAATGGGAAGATGGTTGATACTGCTACAGGAGTTTGATGTGGAGTATATCACGAGAAAGACCATTAAAGGTCGAGCCGTGGCGGAGTTTCTTGCTGACCATCCCATTGAATGAGACCGACTGGAGTATGAATTCCCTGACGAAAATGTGGCGGCTATCACCGTGCAGAAATGGCAAATGTATTTTGATGGGGCAGTAAATAACAAAGGGGCCGGGACAGGAGTAATTCTAGTAACCCCAGATGGTGAGAAGCTCCCCTTAGCCAAGAAACTGAGGTATAAAGCCACAAATAACGAAGCTGAGTATGAAGCCTGTATCTTTGGGTTAGAAGCGCTCTCAGCCGTGGGGGCAAAAGTGGTAGAGGTCTTCGGGGACTCATCCTTAGTAATCCACCAAGTCAGGGGTGAATGGACCGTTAAGGAAGAGCGGCTGTTGCCATATGTGAGGTGTTTAAAAGAACTAAGCGGCCAATTTGAAATCTGCACTTTTAACTACGTGCCCCGAGATGAGAACCAATTGGCAGATGCCCTAGCCACCTTGGTATCCATGTGGGATAACCCCGAAGGAATAGTTATGAAGCCTGTGCTCATTTCCAGTTCGAGCAAGCCATACTTTGAGACCGAACAAGTCGGGGATGTTGAAACTACTGATGGAAAGCCATGGTACTATGATGTCCTGAATTATTTGGAGAGGTCAATATTCCCGAAAGAAGCCACTGAAAAAGACCAAAGGCTAATCCGCAAACTGTCCACTCAATTCATCAGTGTAGATGGGGTGTTGTACAAGAGACAAGCCGATGGCATGCAACTCAGATGCTTAGATGAAAAAGAGGCTAAAAGGGTTATGGATGAAACCCATGCAGGGGTCTGTGGGGCCCATATGAATGGTCTGGCCCTGGCAAAGAAAATAATGCGGCAAGGATTTTTCTGGTTAACAATGGATACAGATTGCTCTAAATATGTGAAGGAATGCCAATTATGCCAGCAGTATGCTAATCTGAGACACCTGCCGGTGTCGGAATTGTGCAACCTGACATCTCCGTGGCCATTTGCCGCATGGGGAATTGACATAATAGGGGAGATACACCCAGCAGCCTCTAACGGGCACAGGTTCATCATAGTCGCCATTGATTACTTCACTAAGTGGGTTGAGGCTGAATCCTTCAAGAAAATAGGCGCCCGGGAAATGGCCAGGTTCATCGAACGACACTTGATCTGTAGGTACGGCCTCCCGCATCACATCGTGTCAGATAATGGGGTACAGTTCCAAGCTGAGACTAAGCAGATGCTCAAGAAATACGCCGTCCAGCACCACAAGTCCTCTCCATACCGACCGCAGGCCAACGGGGCAGTCGAGGCAGCTAATAAAAACATCAAGAAGATATTGGCTAAGATGGTGCAGACCTATAAAGACTGGGCCGAGAAATTGCCATTTGCACTATGGGGCTACAGGACCACTGCCAGAACTTCTACAGGGGTTACACCTTTCTCTTTGGTTTATGGGACGGAAGCAGTCCTACCGGTAGAAATAGAACTCCAGTCATTGAGGGTGGTGACAGAAACTCAGCTACCAGAAGCCGAATGGGCTCAGCAGCGGCTGCTACAGTTGAATCTATTGGATGAGGATAGGATGCGGGCATACTACCACAACCAGATCTACCAGAAAAGACTAGCCCGCTCATTTGGGAAGAAAGTAAGAAAGCACCCATTGAAAGAAGGAGACCTAGTCTTTAAACAGATGAGGCCAGGGGTTCCGGATTTTCGAGGCAAGTTCAGACCAACTTGGGAAGGACCTTTCGTTCTGAAGAAGCTTTTGTCTAAAGGAGCTGCGATCCTGACAGATAGTGATGGGAATGAATTCAGGGAGCCGGTCAACGTCGACAGATTGAAAAGATTCCACGGCTGAAGATAAAAAAAAAAAGAAAGAAAAAAAAGAAAAGAGAGAGAAAAATGTTCAATCAAGAAAACCCGAGAGGGCTGATTGATAACAGGAGTGTGATGCTTTTGAGATCTATCTCGAGATTAGATGTGGTCTGGTATCTTGGGGCCTAATGTCAAATGATGATCATGTGTAATGAAATCGCACGAGAAACGTGCACATGTATGCAATTATGCACTCAGAGAAGTTCTTTTATCCAATGAATGTCCATAGTTCTTTTTAGACAAGTAATATGTCACTGCTGTCACTTCCCATTCGAATGGGCACAATTTATCCGTGCAACCGACAGAAATTTAAAAAAAAAATAATAATAATAATGATAATAAAAAAAAAAAAAAGGGGCCGTTAGAGATGAAAACCGTGACTGGCGCTCTAAGCAAAAGTTAGGCCAAAGGGCAGGGTGAAAACCTGGCAACAGGCAGTCTGCCCTACAAAAAAATGAAATAAATAAAAGCCGCTGGATTGGGTTGGGTCCATTCCAGGCAAAAAATAAGGCACAGGGTTATGTGAAAATCCGACAAGGACGCATCCCCCGCTAAGAAAAGCTAGTGTGAAAATCCACAAGGGACGCACTACCTTCAAGACAATGACGCTTGGAGTGATAAGGCGGCATTACCTTGGGCAACCCCTTTCAAGCAAAGACACACATCGGGCAAACCTCCCTGAAAAATTATGAGTCAGAGCTCCTGAATCGGGACAGCGCTCTCCGGCACTTGGGGGCATAATCGACCAGACGAAGCCACGAGTCGTTTCAACGAGAGCTATCGCACCTCGACTACTGGGCCACTCAGATAAACGGTGTCACCTGCATTCCGCATGACATATGCATATGCACGTGCATAACTTACCTTTGCATACAAATCTCTTTTGTTTTCGCAGGAAAGTCTGGCGCCTTCACACACCGACAAGCTGGTGTTTATCAGTCGCTCAGCCGTGGTTTCACACACCGACAAGCTGGTGTTCTATCAATCACGTTCTCCAAAGTCTGGCGCCTTCACACACCGACAAGCTGGTGTTTATCAGTCGCTCAGCCGTGGTTTAACACACCGACAAGCTGGTGTTCTATCGATCACGTTCTCCAAAGTCTGGCGCCTTCACACACCGACAAGCTGGTGTTTATCAGTCGTTCAGCCGTGGTTTCACACGCCGACAAGCTGGTGTTCTATCAATCGCGTTCTACAAAGTCTGGCGCCTTCACACACCGACAAGCTGGTGTTTATCAGTCGTTCAGCCGTGGTTTCACACGCCGACAAGCTGGTGTTCTATCAATCGCGTTCTACAAAGTCTGGCGCCTTCACACACCGACAAGCTGGTGTTTATCAGTCGCTCAGCCATTGGTCTCACGTCGACAAGCTGACGTTCCTCAATCATATGACCGGAGTGGTCCTATGATGCCGACAAGCTGGCAATGTCACGTTCGGAAAGCGACCGCCTCAGGTACGCATCTCTTCCCTTCTTTTCTGAATTTTGGTTCACTTAGGCGCCTGCGTTCTAAGTTCCCCAAAATTGGGGGCAACTGTAGACACCGGGTCCCGAGGCGGTCCAAGATCAGAATTACCCGATGATGAAACAAAAGACCGACTTTCGGCAAGAAAAGTGAGAATCGACCGTTCCCTTGTCAAGATTGTGTTTTTTTTCGAAAAATAATTTTAAAATATATATTTTAGGGATTAAAATTTAAAATGGAAAAAATATTAATATTGTGTCAAAATTAAAAATTAAAAATAAAAATAAAAAAAAAAAAAAAAAATTTTATCGCGAGTGCCACTGCGGCGGCGCGGGGCCGCCTGCGCGGCAGGCTGCCCCAGCGCGCAGGGGCGCCTGCGAGGCAGGCCGCCCCAGCGCGCAGGGGCGCCCGCCCCGCGCGACCCCCCTGCGCGCGAGGCGGGGTGCTCCGCGCGCAGGGGCGGGCGCTCCGCGCGACCCCCCTGCGCGCGGTGCGAGGCGCTCCGCGCGCCCCCCCCCCCCCCTGCGCGCAGGGGCGGGCGCTCCGCGCGACCCCCCTGCGCGCGGTGCGGGGCGCTCCGCGCGCCCCCCCCCCTGCGCGCAGGGGCGGGCGCTCCGCGCGACCCCCCTGCGCGCGATGCGGGGCGCTCCGCGCGCCCCCCCCTGCGCGCAGGGGCGGGCGCTCCGCGCGCCCCCCCCTGCGCGCGAGGCCTGCTGCCTCGCGCGACCCCCTGCGCGCGAGGCAGCTGCCTCGCGCGACCTGCCTGCGCGAGGCAGGCTGCGCGCGGCAGCCTGCCGCGCGCGGTGCCAAGGTACCACGCGCAGCGCTCCGCGCGCCCTTGGCTCCTCCGCGCGACCTGTTTCGCCTGTCCGTTTTTTGCGCTGTTTTCAGTCTGATTTTCTGATTTTTTTCAGTTTCCGTTGTTTCACCATTTTATGTTATTTTAGATTAACTAAAAAGGAAGGTTTTTTGTCCCTTGCCATTTTTGGCCAAGACAGAATTAAATGAGGAATTTGCCCTCATTTTTGAGGGGAGGAGGGAATTAATTCAAGGATTCCTTGGCTTTTCCTCTCAACTTTTTTGCACTCTCCAGGAAGCTCTTCTTGCTTCTTAAAAAATTCTTCAAAATTTCTTCAAGCTCTCTTTTAAAAATCTTAGTTTTGCCATCACAAAACACTTAATCTTGGGTTGATTTGAGCAAGAAAAATTAATTTTCTTTGTTCCTTCATCCCACAAAAAATATTTTTCTCAAGATAATTTGTTTAGAACACAGATTTTATATTTATTTCAAATATTATTATCATCAAAAAAAAAATATTCGACAAGGAAATCGATCGAGACATCCTATTTCCAATCTCAAAAATTCAGAGGGTAAACATCCTTGAACTCGTCCTCATTTATTTTTTTTGTATGTTATTTATTGTTGTTAATATTAGTTTTGTTGCTATTATCATATTTATTCATGGTTAATAATTTCTATTTTTGCTACTGTTGACACCCCTAGCCTTGCTTTTGGTCCAACTCCTCTATGTGGATTTATTTTGATTTTATGGTTTAATTTTTACTTGTTTGCCGTTGGTCACCAATCCCCATTTATGTTATCATTTCCCTTGCTATTTAATATTATCCTCATGTAGCAAATATTGCCATTATCACTATTACTATCACTATTTGATCCATCCATTGCTTTTTTATTATTTTTATCATTATTATTATTATAGGTTGCTGCCATATTCATTGTGCTACCATCATTGCCATTATTATTATTATTATTATTATTATTATTATTATTATTATTATTATTATTATCATTATTATATATTCATTGTATATTTATTGATGTTATGTTATTATAATTGTTAGCATTATCATCACCTACTTATTGTCATGCTAATGTTTATGTGCCATATAATATTATTATTTGTTATCATAATATTATTGTCATTATCATTATTTATCTTTTATTATTATTGTTATATTTTGCACTTGCTGGATTAATTTGCCTAAAATATTTACTAATATTATTTTTGATATTAATTTTTGTCTGAGAATTAACTTGAGTCGGGTTATGTGAGTGTCCCCGCGGCTCCCCGGATGGGTCGCAACGCGCGGAGAATCACATCGGTTTGGTGAGATCCCTCCAACTCCCTTTTTACGTGTTATGTGCTTATTTGTAAATGTATATTTTATTCGTGCACGTGTGTGATAAAAAATCACAAAAACATTTCTATAATTAAATTGGGGATTTTCACTAGTAAAACCGGGACCAATGTCCCTTATTTTAGCCCGACAATAAAAATCATCATAATTAAAACGAAGAGTCAGTTTTCAATAAAACGGGATCACTCATCCCGGTTTTTTCAATTCAAGCAATCAAAAATGACTCTTCGAACCCTCTTCAAATTAATACGAAGGAACCAATGTTCCTGAATTTCGAACAAGTGTGAGGGAACCAATGCTCCCTAAATAATGTCCCGATTTATGAATGTCCTTTCATTTCATTTTTGGGTGAGTGTTTAAAGTTATTTTCTTTCATTTTGGGCCCTTGTAATTAATTTTGGGGCAACCTTATTTATTTTGGGGTTGTATTCCGCCCCCATTTGTATTCTTAATTTCCTTTTATTGGGGTTGTATTCCGCCCCTATTTCCCTTGTAATTGAGTGCTTGGGTGTTTACCGCTTTCTTTATTTACTTTGCTTATCGCTTTTATTTATTTTCTTTACGTGCTTTCAATGCGCTATCTAATTTAAATGCATCAATCGCGTGAGATGAGAGATATAATCTTAAGAAGTTAAAAATCCATTTATAACTAACCAAAGCATGAATAAGAGGGAAGTTCCGGACACCATAACTCTGGTTTAGACCGTTAGAGGTGAGAAACCTTTTCCTAATTTCTTGCAAATTGGGTGGCGACTCCAAGTACCTCAAAAGGTGCCTTTAGGCGTCAATAGGCTAGGTTATTCTCCCCAATGTTCTATTGGGAGGGATACACCGATGATGCCTCATGGCGCCCATGATCAAGAGACGCGAACCTTTCATACCTCGAATCCTAAAGCGGATTCAAAGAGAGGGCCCTTGCTGGGTACAATCGGGTTCGGCGCGCGTCACAGTATGCATAATAACGCGATCTGGACTATTGGATGATTACATATGTATTATTTGGGGTGCAATGCATGTGGATCGGCTTTAGTAAGTTTATGTGCAGTAATGGTTATGATAATTACATGTATAATCTCGTGTGACTATGCACGGTAAGGTACTGATGTTTGATACCTCGGTAAGTATATGCATGTGAGGTTGTATGTGGTTCTGCATGATAATACTTGTATCTTGCATAGTACTCTTTCTGCTTTAGTGTGATCGACACGAGTTCTGAATGTGGATATGATTTTCTGAATGCCTTGCTTTTATACGCAAGTATGTATATCTATCTGTTAGGACCATGTGCTTTTATAATTCGATTGTGTTATGCCTTGACGACCATTGTGAATGGCCGTCCATATTTGCTTGTGTGTTCTCCCCATTAAGCGTTTATCGCTTAGCATGGGTTCTTTTCCCGTGCAGGTGGCAGGTTTGGTTCCGTTCGAGTCGCGCATCTGCAGGGTCGGCCACAAAGGAGTTAAGAGTTATTGTTTCTGTTATCAGCTTCTGTAATTTGGGTTTTATATTCTGTAACCTTTTGTAAATGTATTATATGTAAGGACCTTAATGTAATGTTTGGATGATGAAATGCTGTTATATGCATGTGTTAAGTTATTCCTCAGTTAGGTCGTCTGCTTTATACTTCTGCTGATTGAATGAGTGAATGCGTACATGCAAGTGTTTACGTTTTCGCTTAGTGCCTGCATGTGTGTGCGTTAACGCAGGACCAGCTTTTGCTTGCGAGGTAAGTTTCTAATTATCTCGTATTTATGCATGTATGATTATGTATGAAGGTATGCTTCCGCATTGTGTATGTGTGCATGTATGTGAGTGAGCGTCGGTAGCACTCTCCGGCGTCCTTCCAACGGAGACGTAGGGGGTGTTACATTAATTCCACTCATAAACTCTTATATCATACTATCATTTACATATAATTTCAATTGGTAAACATTCATATACTCATTTTATAAGGTTAAATATGAGTTGGACATGTTATAGGAACTTACCCAGAAGTTCGGGTGCATTTCGGGAAGAAAAACACTCAAAATATGCATATCAGGGGATGGTCACGGTGGTAATGGATTGGTTGCCACTGTGAGGTCCAATAATGAGCATTCTGCCCAGCATTTTCATATGTCACGGTGGTAACCATTTTGGTTGCCACTGTGACATACCAAAATGTTGCAAAACAGAATCAAAATTTCGGGACTGGTTCACACCATGATTTTGTACCGCCTATATCAAAGTCTAAAACTCATCTTTAGGTAAAACTCTCTTCTTAACAATTATTCCTTGGTATGTTAAATTTCAAATGGGACAATTTTCAAGTCAATTGAACATCTATAACATCATATATGATCTAAATAATCTGAACTGGTGAAATGAACCGGCCAAGGTAGAGACACCTCTATTTTGGCCAATTTTCAGGGTCTTAGAGCAAGAATTTGCTCAATGTCATTTCTGATACTTTTATAGGTATAGAAGTCATGGTCTTGGCTCAAGAATCACTCAATTTAGAGGTCTATAACTATACTTATGACAAAAACATCACACAGGGGTCAGATGACAAATAAGCAGAATTTGCCAAATCAAACTCTATCATTTACACACACACTCTCTTGATCAATTCACATACTTATAAGCATATAAACACATATCATAAGCACCACAAGCAATCAAAATGATATTCGGACACGATCCCTACCTCTAGGACGTTGAACTAAGCTCTCTACTCAGCTCCGACCTTTTCTTTGCCCTTATTCGGTCTCTTATCCACAGCTTCCATGCACAACCATTCAAAACACTAGAGTTACTCTTATCTTTACTTTAAATCAAAAACAGAAATATAATAAGAAAAAGGAGGTCAGATCGAAGAATAAATCCAACTTACCTTTTAAAGAGATCTAATCAAGTCTTGTGATGCTCTCTATAAGCCACTTCAAATGGTTCTACCCAAGAAACCAAGCAAAAGAACAAGAAAAGGGACAAGAGAGAGGGCAAAGCAAGGAAACGGTAGAGACTCAAGGAAAAGAGAAAGAAAGAAAGAATAATAGGCCAAAGCAAGGAAACCAACGTGAAAAGAAAAGAGAGAGGCAGATGGTCCAAGTTTATCCCACAATTTACTGCTCATTTGATGTCATCAACTTTTAAATAATACATACATATCCTCTCTTTGACTCTTAATCCCCTTTTCCCTTAATCTCTTTTTTAATTTATGTAGTAATAGCCAAACTCTTGCCACATGTCATATCCCTACAATGCCATGTGTCACTTTCCTACAAGCCACATGTCACTCTCCTACTATGCCACTTGTCCAATACACATCAAGTAATCCAAAATAATCCAACTCAATTAGACTTCACAGGAAGCATTCTGTCGTGCCCGCGATACTGTCACGCTTGCGACAGAACCCACACACAGCCACTTACTCAAATACACTCTCTTATACACACAAACTCTTGAATTTCCGAACAGAAATTCCGAAATTCTACTAGGGCCAAATCGGGTTGTTGTAATGGTAACTAGCTATAGGGATCCTATATAACGGTTAGAGTCATGACGACTCTTTTAGGTAGGCCAATAACGGTCTACCATAGTGATAAAGTGATAAAGTGCTCAAGTGTTTAGTGATAGTATTGAGTGGTCCTTTGAGGTCACTCTATAGTGTTGTGGGTCTTTGGGATCCACGTCCCGTGTATCTGGTTCGAAGATTTCTACTGGATTGATACTAAGGGCAATATGATGAAATTTGATTAAAATCGATTGATTAAAAGTGATATGAAAATAATAATAATAATTTAAGAATCCAAAAATAAATTGGTACTTTAGTAGGAAATTAAATAGAAATAAAATCAATTAGCAGTAATACTGAAAATAAAAGGATCAAATTGTAAACCAAGTCAAGAATAAGAACTAAGTAGCAAAATTGACAATGATGTTACTAATAAAGGTAAATTAAAATAATGATTGTCACTGCATAAATAATTATGCATGTGTGTGTGTGGATGAGTAGTTAGTGGAAATTTTTGAATTAGTAACCGCCACTGAGTATACTTAATGCTCAACACATAGTTTTATTGACTGCATGTAGGTACAACTTATAGTTAAGAGGAGCAAGCACACCACAAAAATTTTGGGAGCTGAAGAATTAAAGAATAGTGAAGAATTAACTTGTATGAAATTTTTGGAATATGTACATGTATTAATGGAAATCTTTTGGATTATGTATTAGCATGTACATGAACAAATATTTATGACTGCCTATGAATAGTAAAAATACTCTAGTGGATATAATGACGGTTTTGTATTGGTGGATGGGTTATTTTTATTGTTATGCCCAAGATGGGTTGAGTTTTGCTTGAATTTGTAGGGTGGATAGTAAATAATATAGCCGTTATGTTGTCGAATTTCACTTTAGAGGAATAATGACCTTAGACAGTCTTAAGTTATCAATGGAAAGTAATAAGATTCACATAAGTAATGTATATAGATGGAATTTTGGTCAAAGATGTTTTGAGCACAAAACAAAAAAAAAACAATTTGGATATTCCTATCTCGATTTATAACCCAAAAACAGAACCAGGTCAAGTGACACTTTAGGCAGAATTTCTCTTTTAAACTCTACTAATCAATTTCCACACTTCCACTCAATTCAACAACCACTAACACACTCAAATCAACATTTAACATCAATATGCATTCAAAACATCACCAATCATCAAATCGTACATATAAGCGATAAATTCCCAAACCTCTTCTAGGATGCCAAATCTTTTTTCACTTGACCTTTCTTCTCCTTTTGCTCCACTCCATGCTCTTGTTATTTCCTCTCATGAATTTCATGTCATAAATTCAAGTTATCATCATTCTCAGCTTAGAATTTCAATCTCAAAATTAGCAAAGGAAAAGAGATGCAAATACACAACTTACCTTTTTAACTTAGTACTTGCACTAGAAATCCAAGATTTCCTTTAAAGGATCATGAGCATGAGAGAGAGGAAAGAGAAAGCAGAATTTTGATGCACCTTCAAGAAGAAAATGGCTACCCCTTTTTTTTTCCTCTAATGGCCGGCCATCTTTGGCCTTAAAGATGGCCATTTAATTCATGCATATCCACTTTACTGCATGTCACATGCCCATTGGTTCCTTTTAAGATTTTTATGCAAACTTCCACTTTGATCCTTCATCTTTTCTCTTATTCTTACTTTAATTCTTAATTAATTTATTCACATATATTGGCCTACATGATTACTTAATTCATTCAATTTAATCCATATATGTAAAATGACCAAATTACCCTTGGCCTTTTTACTTAATTTTGATCATGTCCTCAATACACTTAATCATTTCAATTAGCCAAATACACATTTTCAACCACCACTATGCCCTAGACATGGATGAATCTGTCTAGGGTATATTTTGGGTCCTTACACTTATATTCTTATACTATTCTATATAGATTGAACACATGTTTCGGCCTAGCAATTAGATTTTAGTAAAATCTAACTATAAAACCACTTTTTATAATTTATAGTTTTGCAATAATAGGTAACGTTGATAGATCTTAGATGTATAAAAGATTAACACAAGATGGTTTCATTAATATTGAGTTTTCCAAAAGAGTTGAAAGTTTTATTGAATTTGCACATTATCAACCTGCATTCATGGATGGTCCTAAAATTAGATGTCCAAGTAAAAAGTACAAACATACTTGTTTCCTTCCTACTAACGAAGTGCAATTACATTTGATGAGAAGGGGTTTTGTACCAAATTATTTTGAGTGAATTTATCATGGGGAGCCAATAATTTGTACCACTTATAGGGGATATGAAGTGAACTTGTCAGTAAATGTGGGTGAATTTGAGAATGTAAGGCCTGCACATGACACAATTGAATATTATGGATTTGAAAATCTTTACACCCAAATGGTTTATAATGCTATCGGTTAGTCATTTCATACAAATATACACAATGACGAAAAAGATCCAAACCCAGATGCACAAAAATTCTTTGACTTATTAAATTCATCCAATCAGGAATTATGGCTAGGTTGTGAGAATATGACTCAATTATCTTCTGTTGCTAGAATATTGAACATTAAATCTAAAGGTCATATTTTTGACCGAAGTCTGGATAAAATTCTTTCTTGGTATAATGAATCATTGTCACCTGATCATAAAATGGTTGACAATTTTTATGATTTGTAAAAGCTTATTTAAGGTCTGGGTTTGCCAATTGAGAAAATAGATTGTTACAGGTTGGGCTGTATATTTTTTTTTGGAGAAGATGTTGACTTATAAGATTGCAAATTTTGTAGTTAACCTAGGTTCAAATCGAGAAACTCTTCAAGAAAGCATAAATTTGTTTCGTGGAAGCATATGTATTATTTCCTGCTAACAACGAGACTTCAGCAATTATATGCCTCCGATGTGACTGCATCTCACATAAGATGGCATTATGAACATGAGCATACAGATAGAATCATAAGCCATCCATCTGATGCATTCTCATGGAAATATTTCAATGAAGTCCATCCTAAGTTTGCTGCTGAATGTAGGAATGTTAGGTTGGGGTTGTGCACAGACGGATTCCAACCTTTTGGTCAATCGAGGCAACAATATTCATTATAGCCAATCATAATAATGCCTTATAATTTGCCATCATGGATGTGTATGAATGAAGCATACATGTTCTTGACGGTTATTGTGCTTGGGCCTAAGAATCCAAAGCAAAAAATTGATATTTTCTTACAACCGTTGATTTCTGAATTGCAACATTTGTGGGAATTTAGTGTGCAAACTTATGATGTGTCCCTCAAACAAAATTTTGTGATGCGAGTGGCTTTGTTATGGACAGTTAGTGATTTTTTAGCATATTCAATGTTGTCTGGATGGAGCACAGCTAAGAAATTGGCTTGTTCATACTGTGGCAATGATTCTGATGCTTTTTATCTACCTAATGGGTTCAAAATATCTTAGTTTGATAACCACATAAAATTCCTTCCACCTAAGCACCTATTTAGACAGAATAAACAAAAGTTCATTAAGAATAAAGTGGTACAAAAACCTCCTCCCCCTAATAGAGTTGGTGATAAAATACTGTAGGAGATTGATTAATTGGGGCTACTTAAAGTTATTGAACTTGAATCTGAAGCAGTTAATCGAACCATTAGTCAGAACTTTGCTTAGAGAAAATGAAGCATCTTCTAGGATTTGCCTTATTGGAAATCTAATTTGATACGTCATAATTTAGATGTGATGCATATCGAGAAAAACATATTTGATAATGTGTTCAACACCATAATGAATATTGAAGGAAGGACTAAGGACAATGGAAAATCAAGAGCTGATTTAAAATTATTTTGTAGGAGGATTGAGTTAGATAAAGATCTGATCACGGGTCGATATCCAAAAGCGTATTACACTTTAGACAAAAAACAAAAGGAAATTTTGTGTGTATGGTTAAAAAGTTTAAAGTTTCCCGATGGTTATATTTCAAACTTAGCTAGGGGCATCGACATGAGAAAGTTTAAATTATTTGGATTGAAAAGCTATGATTGTCATGTATTTATACAAAGGCTAATACCAGTTGCATTACGGGAGTTGTTGCCAACTAAGGTTTAGGAAGCAATAACAGAATTAAACTTGTTTTTCAAAACCTTAACTGTAGACATCGGGTCCTGAGGCGGTCCAAGATCAGGATTACCCGATGATGAAAACAAAAGACCGATTTTCAGCGAGAAAGTGAGAATCGATTGTTTCTTTGTCAAAATTGTGTTTTTTAGAAAAATAATTAAAAATATATATTTTAGAAATTTAAAATTAAAATAGGGTAGAAAATATTAATTTTGTATCCTTGAGGCTTTTATCAAAAAAAAAAATTGTGAGTGCCACATGCTGCAGTGCGCGGGGGCGCCTGCACGGCAGGCCGCCCCAGCGAGTATGGGCGCCCGTGCGGCAGGCTGCCCCTGCGCATGCAGGGGCACCGGCGTGGCCGCGAGCTCCCTTACGCGCGCGTAGCAGGGGCACCGCGCGCCCCCTTGTGCGCGCAGTAGGGGCACCGGCAGGGGGGTGACGCGCGCGCCCCTGCACACGCGCTTCGGCAGCAGGCGCTCACTTGGGCGCGCGCTATTCCCCCCTTCACGCGGCCACTTTTGGCCGCGGTCTCCGCTGCCTTTTCTGTCTTTTTTTTCCTTCTTTTCCAATCAATTTTTTTTCAGTTTTTCACATTTTTATGCAATTTTGGGTTAACTAAAAAGGAAAGCCCTTTTGTTCTCTTCCTATTTTTGTCCAAGGCAAAAATTAAAGGGTACTTATGTTCTTCATTTTAGGGGACGACAACATTTTATTCAAAAAAAAGGTTTTTGAGTTTTGCTCTCTAGCTTTTTCCTTTTGCTCTCCAGGAAACTTTTTTTCTTCTTCAAAAATTCTTCAAAAAAAAAATTCTTAAATTTTATTTTCAAGTTTTAATTTTTCTTCTTTAGCAACATTTCATCTTGGGTTGGATTTGAACAAGGAAAGTTAATTTCCTTTGTTCAAAACTCCCACCAAAAATATTTTCTTGATTTAAATTTGTTCAGAGACATCAATTTTTACATTTTCTTCAAATATTTATCACCACAAATTCGATAAGGAAAACAAATCGAGACACCGTTTCTCCGATCTAAAAAATTCCAAGGGTAAACATTTTTGGACTCGTTTTCATTTATTTTTTTGTATATTATTTATTGTTGTTAATATTATTTTTGCTATTATTATCATGTCGATAATTTATTTTTAGCATTTTAGGGTGGTTAATGTTATTGTTGATATATCGTTTGTTTGTTTTGGTTTGATTCTTTTGTGACTCCCATTGGCCTCTTCTCCTCTATTATTGTTATTATCATTATTATTATTACTTTTATTATTACTATTTGATTTATTTTAGCATCATTGTGCTATGTCTACTTATCTCATATTATTAGTATCATTATCACCACTATTATTTGATCTATTTATTATTAATATTATTATATTTTGTTTTATATTATTAGTATTATTATTACGGTTATTATTTGTTTATCATTATTAGTGTTATATCATGGTATTTATTCATTATTATTATTATTATTATTATTATTATTATTATTATTATTATTATTATTATTATTATTTTTGTTGTGTTGCATCATCATTATTATTGTTGTTATCATTATTTATCATTGTACCCAATATTCATTTTATCTTTACTCGATTAATTTTTAGAATTATTACTAATATTTTAATGTTATTTTTCCTGTCTGAGCTTTATTGTGACTTGCATCATATGAGCGTCCCCATGGCTCCCCGGATGGGTCGCGACGCGTGGGGATCACACCGGGTTTGGTGAGATCTTTCTTAATTCCCTCCCTTTATGTTGTGTTATCTGTAAATAATTGTTTTATTCATGCACGCGTGGGATAAAAAATCACAAAAATATTTATATAATTAAATTGAAACTTTTACTAATAAAATTGGGACCAATGTCCCTTGTTTTAGCCCAACAATGAAAATATCGCATTTAAAACGAAGAGTCTATTTTCTCCAAAAATGGGATCACTCATCCCCGTTTTCATCCAATAACCAAATGACTCTTCGAACCCCTTTTAAATAAATGCGAAGGAACCAATGTTCCCAAACCTTCAAATAGGCATGAAGGAACCAATGTTCCTAAAATAATGCCCCGATTTATGTATGTCCTTTTATTCTGATCTTGTGTGAGTGTTTTAAATTTATGTTCATTTCCTTTTGGGCCCTTGTAATTAATTTTGGGGCAACTTTATTTATTTTTGGGGGATTGTATTCCGTCCCCATTCACATCTTCAATCTCCTTTTATTGGGGTTGTATTCCGCCCCCATTTCTCTTGTAATTGTGTGCTTGCTTGTTTATCGCTTTCTTTATTGCTTTCCTTTTACCGCTTTTGGATGCTTGAGATGCACTTTTATTTTTAATGCATTGATCGTGTGAGATAAGAGATATAATTTTAAGGGGTTAAAAACTCATTTATAATTAATCAAAGCATAAATAAGAGTGAAGTTCCGAACACCACTCTCTGGTCTAGACCATTAAGAGGTTCGAATCTTTTCCCAATTTCTTGTAAATTGGGTGGCGATTCCATGATACCTTAAAGGTGCCTATAGGCGTCGTGAGGCTAGGTGGTTCTTCTCAATGTTCTATTAGGAGTAATACACCCATGATGTCTCGTGGCGCCCATGATCAAAAGACGCAAACCAATCCCTCAAATCCCAAAGGTGGATCCAAAAGCGAGGGCCCTTGCTGGGTTCCAGCGCGCGTCACATTAACATTCTTTGAAATTCAGTTTGCTGACATGGAAAGAATACAAAAATAAATTCCAATTGTCTTGTGCAAATTAGAGGGGATTTTCCCTCCAAGCTTCTTCAATTGCATGGAGCATCTGCTTGTCCATTTAGCTCACGAGGCAAAACTTATAGGACCAGTTCAATATCAATGGATGTGCCCGTTTGAGAGGTAAGCTGTAACACCCCTTACCTACACGCAGGGAAGCTCACCCCGACGTAGAGGAGTGAGCGCCCCGATAGGAGAGGGCTGTTACCAATAAAACTCAAGCATACTAAATAAAATCATTATAACACATGCATAACTGTAGAAACTCATATACAATTGACAAAATCGGGGTAACAAAAAATTTTTTTCGCATACATCTCATAAACAAATCCGAAATTACAAAATCTCATTCATTTATAAGTAAAATATTCACATAGCTGCTGTTACATAACAATCCTTACATAAATAAATTTGAGTCTTACAAATTACATAACTGTATACATTACACAAATTTACATAAGTACAATTCCAGTACTATCTATACAAAATTGGTTACATTACAAAAGCTTTAAATCCAGTGATTACAATTCACGAAAACTTAAACATCTAACAAAACCCATCCTATTGTGTTGGCCTCGGCTGCTGCAGATTAGTCTTCCCAAAAACTCCTATCGCTTCCATACCTGCACGGATGAAACATCCGTGCTAAGCGTAATGGCTTAGTGGGGAAAACAAGAGATGAATGACCACTCATAGTGGACATTAATGCAATTCACATACACATGGCACATACATATGAATAAACATCATAAGCTAAATCCATAGCTTGCATTCATTGAATAATTACACTTCACTTTATACACTTATATCAATTCATTTCTTAAATTCACATGATTCCATAACATATACATACACATAGATATGCTCGCAAACTCAGAGTGGTGGATAATGGGTAAACGCATAGGTATCCACAGGTACAAATAGATATTATTTTTTTTAACAATAACGCATAGGGATCTTAAGCAAGATCCAGTTCATAAGAACCCATAAGGATTCAAACACATAGGGACCTGATCAGGGTCCAAAGATACGCATAGGCTGCAGCAAACATATCCCTATAGGCATGCCTATCTATCCATAATGTGACTATTGCAGGCTAAGTATTAATTCAATAATAATTGACATGGTATAACATATTATAGTCCATACATTGGTTCATGTATATAAATCATAAGTGAGAAAACATACAAAGTATAGTAAATGACAAGCATTCATAAGACAAGAGAGAGTTGTGCTCGCGATAGAGGTGAAATACACTATATGTCACTCTTGCGACTACCAGTCGTACTCAGTACAGAGAATTGGATGGCCTCTATCGCGTTCAAGCATGAGGTCGCGCTCATAACAGATGGCAAAAAGGCCTCTGTCATGCTCGCGCAAGCAAACGCGCTCGCGACAGATAGCAGCCTGGTGGAAGTTCGTCTAACCGAACTCTCTATCGTGCCAGCGACAGAGGACTCTTCAGCAGAAGCTCAGATGATCGAGCTCTCTGTCGTGCTCATGATGGAGGTCGCACTAGAGATAGAGTCGAGCTTCATGCTCTGGTACTGACCTGCACAGCTCTCCTCAAAGCCATACCTTCCCAAAAGATGCAATTGACCTTAGAATCTCTATACAACCATCACAAGATAATCAAAACATGTTACTCATCATATTATCCAAGTTTTACAATTAAAGGAAGTGACTAAATAACAGAAAGGAACAATTTGAAACAACAAAAAATTCCCATTATTCCCATAAAGTCACTCCTAAATTCTATATTACACCTCCAATTCCAATTTCCGTACCATAACCATTAAAACACACTTCAAACATGCATTCAAACACACTTTGAATCTCAATTTTACCAAAATCAAATCAATAACTCAAAAATAATAATTCAATCAAATTCACATGAGAATCCCAAACCATAGCTCCTAAGCTCCTCAAAGTTCAATTAGCAGCACTTTCGCCCACTTGCTCTTTCCCCTTCGCTTCTCTAGCAAAAATCTCTGAATAATCAAACCAAACCACACCAATTGCTCAAAACCCAAACACAACTACCAAAGAAAAATAGGGAGAAGAAGAGAAGAAGAAGAAGAGAACTATTCACTTACCTGAATAATTCTTGAATTACCAAACACCAACCAAAATATAGCAACTTGAGGGATGGCTTAGGGCAAGGAGGAGGAAGAAGAAGAAGAACGTGGGGGAAAACGGGAGAGAGGAGGGCAAATCTGCTCTCTCATGTTCTCTCTCTCTCTTGGCTTTTCAAGTTAATTCTCATATTCCTTTCTCTCTCCTCATCCCACCATCCACTTGTCACTTATCTATGGTGGACTTTGGCAATTCTCTCCTCTAACCCCTCTATTTTTCTCAACACTCACTCAAACCACTCAATTAAAATAGTCATGCATAAGTACCCTTAAACTTCTTAAAACATACAATTACATCCCTAGGGTCAATAATGATATTAACCACGACTTCTATAAAAATACAGAACACGTCCTAAATATACATACATTCACAAAGCATACACAAAAAGCTACACTCATACAATAACCACGCTCAAAACCACTAGGGTACGAGTTGGGGCCTTACATAAGCAGATTTCAAATTTAGATGTGTGAACTAATAATGGTTTAATATAACTAATCTGAATCATATCTTACATGTAGGTATTTGTATCACTTGAAACAAATGTGAAAAACAAGGCCAGAGTTGAAGGTTCAATATGCAATGCGTATTTGGTCGAGGAAGTAAGTAAATTTTGTTCGCATTACTTTGAACGACATGTCCAAACAAGACATAGAAAGGTTCCTCGTAATGACGATGATGGTGAATCGAGTGGTATTGATGGGAACTTAGCCAGTTTCACATATCTGGGCCTTCTATATGGACGGTCAACAAGAAGAATGTTAATCGATCAAGAAATAGAGGTCGAACATAGTTATATTTTATTGAATTGCCAAGAGGTTCAACTTTTCGTGAAGTAAGATTAAGTTTTTTTATTTAAAAATCCGTTATTTTGTTTTCAAGGTTAATATAGTTATCAAATTACATAATATTGTATTTTTTTTTGGTTTAGAATATATGAGGAATGGCTACGCGAGCTTATGTTCGACAGTGCTGATAATGAGATTAATAAAAAAAGTAGAAAAACACTTTCATCAATGGTTCACAGAATACATATGTTGAGACATGCAATATATGTAATGGTAGATATAATTTAAGATAAGTATTTCAATTATATTAAACTATTTAACATGAACAAATATTTTCATGATGTAGGCCTCCAAAAATCCAATTGAGAATAAGTTCATCAATGATCTCTCCAAAGAACATTCACGTTTTGTCAAATCGTATATGATGTATTTTATTAGTGGATACAAATTTCAAGTAGAATAACATGCTCATAGCAAGGCAAGTGTAAATAGTGGGGTCTACATCCAGGGGGAATCAACCAATTTTTACGATAAAATTATTGAGATTATTGAAATCGAATACCCTGCATTGCCAATAAAATGTACTGTGATATTTAATTGTGAATGGTTTGATCCAACTCCTAATGTTGGAACAAAAGTGCATAGCAGATATAATATATGTATTGGCCGAAGCATCGGGTTAGTCGTGAATAGTATTTCCTAATGGTGAATAGTACACCCAAGACAGGTTATGTTTATATGGCATGTATGTGATAAATGTGTGTAAAATTGAAATGAACTTTATAATCATGTTTAGGGATGTTAAGAATGATGATTTGAATGCTTAAAATAAGAAGAAATAAAATATATAGTATGGACATCATTGTAGTCGAATGTAATACTAAGGTATATTTTATGTTTTAATGCAAAATAATGGTATAAATATGTAAATTAAGGTGTAATTTAGTTGAATGCATGATAATTGAGTCTAAAATAAAATGGAGTTTGAAATGGTAACCTTGGCTGAATGGAAATCATGATTATTTAATGGTGTAATTTGCGAATTTGCTAAATATAATGACACAAAATGATTATATAATGGAAATTGAGTATATGATAATTTATTTGGAATTAATTGAACATATTTGAATATTTTAAAGTATAATAATGTAAGATGTTTATATTAAAAATTGTGAGATATGTGGTATTAATGAAATTATGGCATGTACGATGTTAGAATTAATTAGTTAGTGGAATGAAGATGTCATAGTAGAAAAAGAATGAATTATGTGTGGATTTCTTATGTTGGACGAATCGTATGCTATAATTAATTAATGATATAATTTAATTTAAGTTGAGAATTTAATAGAAATTGGAGTAATGGAATATTGTATTTCTCCTTAGTAGTAGTCCAGTAGTAAAATCTAGCTCAGGATATTTTGGATAGCCATAGGGACCTTATACCGCAGTGTGAGTTATGAGGACTCACTAAAGTAGGCCAATGATGGTCTACTACATGAATGAATGTTGAAATATTGAAATGTAAATGAAATGAAATGTTAATGTATGGGTGGTCCTTCGGGATCATTCTAAAATGTTGTAGATCTTTGGGGACCACGTCCCTTGTATCCGGTTCGCAGATTTCTGCTAGATTGATATTAGGGGCAAAATGGTAAAAATGAATAAAATTGAGTAAATAAGAGTTATTAAAAAAAAGAATAAAAAAAGACTAAATCATAATAATTTAAAAAGATTTAGGGATTAAAAAGTAAAAATTTAAATGAAATAGTTAATAAGATTAAAAAAAGGAAATATGAATAAATTAGTAAAAAAAGTGACGTAATAATTTTTTAAGGACTCAATTGTAATTTAGTATGAAAATAGTAGTTAAACGACTAATTTGCAATTTGTAAGTTAAATAATGAATTAAATGTAGAAATCAAGTTAATTAGTGGCTTTTTAGTAAATAAAAGTAAAAAGAAGGGCAAAATTGTAATTTGATAGAAGTTTAGGGACTAAGTTGTAAATTGAACATAATAATTTTAAGTTAAGGATTAAAGTGAAATTTAATGTTGATGCAAGGATTAATTGAGTAATTAAGTGATCTTAGGTAATAATAACAAAAATAATAATAATAATAATAATAATAATAATAATAATAATAATAATAATAATAATAATAATTTTGAATAAATAGTTAAGTAATTATTTGTTGGTTATTAATAGATTAAATTATAGATTAAGGAATAGAAATATGTGTGTAATGGAATGTGACCGGTAATGAAGATTTAATGACTTAAACGAATAAAATGTGCATGTGCGTGGGAAACATTCGGATAGTGAAAATCTTTGGATTTGTAACCACCACTGAAAATAATTAATGCTCAGCACATAATTTTTATTTACTGCGTGTAGGTACGCGTTAGGATGTTGGAGCAAACATACCTTATTTTAGGCGTAGATTAGGTAGGAATTGGACAAGGAATATTTTGTATGTTTAAGGTTATTGGCATGTATATGTATATGTATGGATGGCATGGAATTATGGATATGTAATTTTGGCATGTATATGGACATTATTAATACTGTGGATGCTATGAGATAGTATTTGATGGATGGGTTGTTATATTGTGGCTTGTATTGTTGTTGTGCCCCTGTGTGGGCTGTGGTTTGTTTGATTTGCAGGAAGGGTAGGTTCAGATTATAGTCGTTATACTACCGAAATTTATAGCAAATGAATAGTAAATTAGACAGTTATAGGTCAATTGGCAAGAATATGACTTAGGTGTGATATTAAAGAATTAAGCATAATCATATGGTTAATTTAATTGGATTAAGCCAAATTTATGTTACTGGATGATTTTTTTTTACCGCATTTATGTATGCACATTATTTATCAGTTAACATCTTCTCAAGTAACACGTACTTTTAGTATAAGTGTTGTAAGGGTATTACATTTTATTGATATCAGAGCGCGGATTAGGTGATTCTAAGGTTAGAGTGGGGTTAAAAGATTTGATTGAATGTGTATACATGCTAATTGATATATAAGAAGTGTTATAAGACTAATGTATGCTTGCTCCTTTTTGTTATAGTGAGAAATGGCATATGAGGAAGACGTCGTGAGGGTGCCATTGAAAGCGCAACTTCTATTAGTGCTGGGTGAGCTAAGACGCGACCAGCACAAGCTACTCCACCTGTTGCGCCACCACCTCCTCCACCTCAGCCTGATTTCCTAAATATTATGGTGGATTACATTTAGCAACGACTGCAGGCTCAGCAGGTTTAGCCGCCACAGCCTCATGAACCAGATCAGCCCCCAGCTCCACCAAAAAGAAAACCTATATTGGAGCATTTGAAAAGGCTGGGAGCAGAAGATTTCTTTGGGTGTGGCCCATTAACCCCAGAACATGCTGAAAAATGGCTATTTCGAACAAAGAGATTGTATGAAATCACTCATAGCCTACCAGAGGAGATATTTAAGGGGACGCTTGCTTTACTTCAGGGGCCTGCATTTATTTGGTGGGACTCAATTTGAAAGCATACTTCAATAGATCAGTTGACTTGGGAGTATTGTCTGACTCAGTTTAAGAAGAAGTATATTGGATCTGAGTGTAAAGCTTCTATGTAAGATGCTTTCCGGAGACTTAGATAGGGCAATAAGACAGTTGCTGAGTATAAGAGTGACTTTGAGTGCTTATCTGGATGATAAATTGAGGACATAAGAAATATTATGTCAAAGGTTGAGTGGGTTTACAGAACCATATCAAACAGATTATGGGTGCTCAGAAGCATCATGATATGAGATCACTGGTTGAAGCAGCTATGAAAATTGAAGCTATCTAGGCAGATGAAGCGGAGAGAAAGACTCGGTTCCAACATAAACGAAAACTGAGTCACTCCAGTCATACAGGGAGTCAGAGTAAGAAATCTAAAGGGCCACCTCCTTCGTAGAGTCGTGGATCATTAGCACCAACTCGCAGTGAGAGGAATTCAGCTGGTAGTAGTGTCCCAGTTACTTTAGTGGGTAGTGCATCGAGAGGCAGAGGAAGAGGTTCTATTCAGCAGTGTGATCATTGTGGGACGTTCCATCCTAGTGAATGTAGATTTCTGACGAGTGCTTGTTTTAAATGTGGGTCAAAGGAACATCAAGTAAAGGATTGTCCAAAAGGTCACCCTTCCACAGCTACTTCACCTGCACCCGGTACAGCACCCAATGCAACTAGAGGCAGGGTTAGAGGAGCAGCTTCAAATCTAGCTACATCCTGACCATTTGCTCCACCTTCATAGGGCCAGGGATGACCTACTAGTTGTACTTATGTAGTGAGAGCCAGAGAACAGGAGGATGCCCCAGATGTGATAGTAGGTAAATTTATGCTTCTATCTAATTCAGTTTATGCACTCATTAATCCTGGTTCCACACACTCTTATATAAAAACTGATGTTGTACGGGAAAATAGGTTGAGAGATTCACAGTTAGATCAGGATATTTTAGTGAGCAATCCTTTGGGCGATAATGTGGTAGTGAACAGAGTGTATAGAAATTATCCTATTAGTGCTCAGGGTTAAGTCTTCCTTGCTAATTTAATTGAACTCCCTTTCCGAGAGTTTGATGTTATCTTGGGAATGGATTGGTTATCCGCCCACCAAGCGACTGCTGATTGTAAACGAAAGAGGATGACACTTAAAACTTCAGATGACCAGGAGATTACCGTTGTGGGTGAAAGAACAAACTTCCTTTCTGATGTGGTATCTGCTACAACTTCAAAAAGGCTTATAAGGAAGGGATGTGTTGCTTACTTATGTTATGTAATGGAGGTTAAAAAGGAAGCCCCTAAAATGA
Organism: Excoecaria cochinchinensis; assembly: GCA_947683425.1. Classification (NCBI taxonomy): domain Eukaryota; kingdom Viridiplantae; phylum Streptophyta; class Magnoliopsida; order Malpighiales; family Euphorbiaceae; genus Excoecaria; species Excoecaria cochinchinensis. The sequence goes on from CANTUQ010000149.1 coordinate 5,082,294, forward strand.
CATATGTGTTTACAGTGTGTAAATTTCCAGATGTCTTTCTTGAAGAATTACTAGGCTTACCACCTGATAGGGAGGTCGAGTTCACCATTGAAGTAGCTCCAGGTACTGCACCCATTTCCATTGCTCCCTACAGAATGGTGCTAACTGAACTTAAAGAATTGAAAGTTTAATTACAAGAGTTGCTTAATAAAGGCATTATCAGGCCTAGTATTTCACCATGGGGAGCACCAGTACTCTTTGTAAAGAAGAAAGATGGGTCACTCAGATTGTGCATCAATTATAGATAGTTGAATAAAGTGACAATCAAGAACAAATATCCACTTCCAAGGATTGAAGGCATGTTCGATCAATTGAAAGGTACGGGCGTGCTTTCAAAGATTGATTTGAGATCGGGCTACCATTAGTTGAAGGTAAAAGAAGCAGATGTGCCCAAGATTGCGTTCCACACTCGATATGGCCATTATGAATTTCTGGTCATGCCTTTTGGAGTTACCAATGCACTAGCAGCTTTCATGGACTTGATGAATAGAATCTTCCACACTTACCTGGATTAGTTCATGGCGATTTTCATTGATGACATTCTGGTGTATTCAAAGACTCTAGAAGATCATGATAAGCATCTTTGGATAGTTCTGCAGAATTTGAGAGAAAAGCGGTTGTATGCAAAGTTCATTAAATGTGAATTTTGGCAGAATGAAGTCTCTTTTCTTGGCCATGTGGTGTCGGTAGAGGGTATAAAGGTAGATCGTAAGAAGATTGAAGCAATCTTACAATAGAGGACACCTAAAAGTGTTACCAAAATCAGAAGTTTCCTGGGTTTAGAGGGTTACTACAAAAGGTTTGTAAAGGGTTTCTCTACTATTATAGCATGATTAACTCGATTGTTACAGAGGAATGTTAAGTTCGAATGGACAGATAAGTGTCATTAAAGTTTTGAGAAGGTTAAAAGTATGTTGACTGAAGCTCCAATATTGACTCAACCTGATCCAGGTAAAGACTTTATAATCTACAGTGATGCTTTCAGGAATGGGTTCGGCTGTGTATTGATACAGGAAGGCAAAGTGATTGCTTATGCCTCCTGCCAGATCAAAACACATGCGAAGAATTATCTCACACATGATCTTGAGCTTGCAGCTATCGTTTTTGCTTTAAAGCTCTGGAGGCACTACTTATATGGAGAGAAATGTTACATCTACACGGATCATAAAAGTTGAAATATTTGCTTACACAAAATGAGATCAATTTGAGACAAAGGCGCTGGCTTGAATTCATAAAAGATTATGATTGCTTCATTGATTATTACCCAGGCAAGGGAAATGTAGCTGCAGATGCACTTAGCAAGAAGTTTTTGGCAGGTAACTCTAATTGTTACAACTAATTTTCTTTAGTGTATATTATAAGTGTAAGTGACTAAGGATAGTGTGTGTTGCCCTTCGGGCTATGAATGTCAGATTGGGCATGGCACAAAATGGAACAATAATAGCAGAAATACAAGTGAAACCAGACTTCCTTCAACAAGTGAAAGCTGCTCGGAAACAAGATGATCGTTTGTCCACTATAATGAACCGGGTAAAAGATGGTGATGATGGTAACTATTCTTTGGTCATAGATGGGAGCCTATATTATAAATAGAGATTGTGTGTACTTGAACAAGCTGAATTGAAGAAGAACATTTTAATAAAAGATCATCATAGCAGTTATACAATGCACCTGGTGGTAACAAGATGTACCAAGACCTGAAAGCATTATATTGGTTGCCAGGCATGAAGCGGGATGTGACAGAATTTGTAAGTAAGTGTTTGATCTGCCAGCAAGTGAAAGCAGAACATCAGGTGCCATGGGGTTTGCTTCAACCTATCTTAATACTATAATGGAAATAGAATAGGGTGACTATGGAATTTGTGATTGGGCTTTCATTTACTAGGAAGAAGCATGATGCCATTTGGGTAGTCATTGATAGGCTCACCAAATAAGCTCATTTCTTACCTGTCAGAATGGATTATCAATTAACCAGATTGGCAAAAATTTACATAAGTGAGATAATGAGGCTACATGGAGTGCCATCTTCCATCATTTTAGATAGGGATCCGAGGTTTACTTCCCAGTTTTGGAAGACGTTATACGAAGCATTGGAGCATGGCTCCATTTTAGCACGGCTTTTCATCCCCAAACTGATGGACAGTTCGAGCGGGTAATTCAGGTACTTGAGGACATGTTAAGATGTTGCATCATTGAGTTTGAAAGTAACTGGGAAATGTACCTATCTTTAGTTGAGTTTGCATACAACAACAGTTATTAGTCCAGTATCAAAATGGCTCTATATGAAGCACTATATGGACGAAAGTGCAGAACACCCCTATGTTTGATAGAATTAAGTGAAAAGAAGTTAGTGAGATTAGATTTGATTTAGAAAACTGAAGAAAAAGTACGAGTGATTAAAGATAGATTGAAGGAAGCCATGGAACTACATAAATCATATGCTGATTTAAAAAGAAAATATATAGAGTTCCAGGTGGGTGATAAAGTATTTCTGAAGGTATCTCCTCGGAAGAAAGTCCTGAGATTCGGCAAGAAAGGTAAGTTAAGTGCAAGATTCATAGGCCCATATGAGATTGAATAATGGGTGGGACCCGTAACCTATCAGTTGAAGTTGCCTCAGGAGTTATAAAAGATTCATAATGTCTTCCATCTGTCGATTCTATAGAGGTATCGATCAGATTCCAGTCATGTAATTAAGCTCGAGGAGATCCAAATACAGCTTGACTTGACTTATGAAAAGTATCTAGTGAAAATATTAGCCAGAGAAGTTAGACAACCGAGAACAAACAAATCCCACTGGTGAAGGTGCTATGGAATCATCATAACATCGAGTAAGCCACGTGTGAACCAGAAGCTACAATGAGATAACACTATCCTCAACTGTTTGATAAAGTTAAAATTTAAAATTTCAAAGGCAAAATTTTTATAAGTGGAGAAGAATTGTAATGGCCGAAACACCGGGATAGTTGTGAATAGTATTTCTTAACGGTGAATAGTGCATTGGGATAAAAATTATACTAGGGGGTGAAAAATATTTTATTTGACCACCAAAAAATACTAGTCACGACGAGTCCGATGTTAAAATTTAGAGTGAAAATAAGGTCAAATAGGTCCCCAAAAATCGAAAATAAGAAAAAGTCTTGGCTTTGTTCAAATAGTAACAATGTTTGACTGGGCTTCTAAAAATAACAGATGATCTCCAAATTTTTTTAAGGGAATGGATAGACTTATAATAACATTTAGAAATTTTTGACAGTGAAAAAGAAATTTTACGGTAATACTGAAAATTGTCTAATCGGACCGATTTGAGTGAACCTAATAGAAAATAGACTATGATTGAGTTGAAAATTTTTATACAGGCTAATTTATATATTTTAAGAATTATGGAATTGATTTTGGGAGAAATTAAGCTTGGGAAGTGGGAGAAATAATTTAGAGTGGCTTAATAGGCCATAATGTAAAAAATGGGCTTAAATTTGTTGGAACAAGCCCAGCCCAACTAGACCTTTGTATAAGCCAGAAAAATCAGATTTCTCTAGAGAAATATGCAAAAACCCAGCAGCTCCACCCTTTTCTCTCTTGGCCGAAATCTCTTTCTTCCATTCTCCACCAAATTTCTTCATTTCTCCTTTAATTTCTCCCTTAATCCAAGCCTCCCAAGTAAATTTTAGCTCCTCTATAATCTAATAGTAGCATTTAGAGTTCAATTGAAGTGTTAGAAGTGAGAAAATTCAAGGACTCTAAGTTCGGGCTCAAATTTAAGGTAAGAGAAATTGATGTTTTTATTTTTATTTAAGGGTTCAAATAGGTAAATTAGGGTATTTAGGGTAGGTTTATGTAATTATATTGCAAAAAGGAAGCCAGATTTTGATGGAATTTTGATTTATATTTTTGGCCAACCTTAGGGAAACTTAAGGAGCTTAGAGAAAGAATTTTTGGTTAGTAGTTACGAAATCTATCCATTTCCGTTGATTTAGCTTGGTTTTAGGTTATGTTTATATGGCTTGTATGTGATAAAACTGTGTAAAATTGAAATAAACTTTATAATCATGCTTAGGGATGTTAAGAATGATGATTTGAATGCTTAAAACAAGAAGAAATAAAATATATAGTATGGACATAATAGTAGCTGAATGGAATACTAGGCTATACTTTATGTTTTAATGCAAAATAATGGTATAAATATGTAAATTAAGGTGTAATTTAGTTGAATGAATGATAATTGAATGTAAACTAAAATGGAGTTAGAAATGGTAGCCTCGGCCAAATGGAAATCATGATAATTTTATGGTGTAATTTGAGAATTTGCTAAATATAATGACACAAAATGATTATATAATGAAAATTGAGTATATGATAATTTATTTGGAATTAATTGAATATATTTAAATATTTTAGAGTATAATAATGTAATATATTTATATTGAAAATTGTGAGATATGTGGTATTCTAATGAAATTATGGCATGTATGATGTTAGAATTAATTAATTAATGGAATGATGATATCATAGTAGAAAAAGAATGAATTATGTGTGGATTTGTTATGTTGGCCGAATGGTATGCTATAATTAATTAATGATTAAGTTGAGAATTTAATGGAAATTGGAGTAATGGAATATTGTATTTGCCCTTAGTAATAGTCTGGTGGTCAAATCTAGTTCAAGATATAGTTGGCTAGCCATAGAGACCTTATACCGCGGTGTGAGTCATGAGGACTCACTAAAGTAGGGCAGTGACGGTCTACTAAATGAATGAATGTTGAAATATTGAAATGTAAATGAAATGAAATGTAAATGTATGGGTAGTCCTTCGGGATCACTCTAAAATATTGTGCATCTTTGGGGACCACGTCCCGTGTATCCGGTTCGGAGATTTCTACCGGATTGATATTAGGAGCAAAATGGTAAAAATGAATAAAATTGAATAAATAAGAGTTATTATAAAAAAAAATAAAAAAAGACTAAATCGTAATAATTTGAAGAGATTTAGGGACTAAATAGTAAAAATGTAAATTAAATAGTTAATAAGATTAAAAAAATGAAATATGAATAAATTGGTAAAAAAAGTGACGTAATAATTTTTTAAGGACTAAATTTTAATTTAGTATGAAAATAGTAGTTAAAGGACTAATTGGCAATTTGTAAGTTAAATAATGAGTAAAATGTGGAAATCAAGTTAATTAGTGGCTTTTTAGTAAATAAAAGTAAAAAGAAGGGTAAAATTGTAATTTGATAGAAGTTTAGGGACTAAGTTGTAAATTGAACATGATAATGTTAAGTTAAGGATTAAAGTGAAATTTAGTAGTAATGTAAGGATTAATTGAGTAATTAAGTGATCTTAGGTAATTAAATGAAAAATAATAATAATTTTGAATAAATAGTTAAGTAATTATTTGTGGGTTATTAATAGATTAAATTATAGATTAAGGAATAGAAATATTTGTGTAATGGAATGTGGCTGACTTAAACGAATAAAATGTGCATGTGTGTGAAACATTAGGATAGTGGAAATCTTTGAATTTGTAACCACCACTGAGCATAATTAATGCTCAGCACGTAGTTTTTATTGACAGCGTGCAGGTACGTATTAATATGTTGGAGCAAGCATACCTTATTTTGGGCGCAGATTGGGCAGGAATTGGACAAGGAATATTTTGTATGTTTAAGGTTATTGGAATGCATATGTATATGTATGGATGGCATGGAATTATGGATATGTGATTTTGGCATGGATATGGACATTATTAATACTGTGGATGCTATGAAACAGTATTTGATGGATGGGTTGTTATATTTTGGCTTGTATTGTTATTGTGCTGCTGTGTGGGCTGTGGTTTGTTTGATTTGTAGGAAGGGTAGGTTCAGATTATAGCCATTATACAGTCGAAATTTTTAGGAAATAAATAGTAAATTGGACAGTTATAGCTCAATCGATAAGAATATGACTTAGGTGTTAAATTAAAGAATTAAGCTTAATCATATGGTTAATTTATTTAGACTAGGCCAAATTTATGTTAAAGGATGAAAAAAAAGTTTACTGCATTTATGTATACACATTATTTATCAGTTAACGTCTTCTCAAGTAACACGTATGTTTAGTATAAATGTTGTAAGTGTGTTACAATATAGTTGAGATAAACCAGCGAAGTTGATTTAGGAAGTTTGAACCTTTTGTATTGCTATGCAAGCTATCCAAGTATTTTATGTCCCCTTCCTTAGCATGAGAGAAGATAAATTAGATTGGTTGGAAGTTTACAAAGTAAAACCTAAAGGTATTTTCGAAATGAAAGCAAAAGGCTTAAATAAAAAGATTCAAATTGAAGCATTTCAGGAACAAAAAATGGAGTATTATGAAATAAATGGAAGTTTCACATATGATGAGGATGAATCATTAATCACCCCCAATCATGAATATGTCGACATTTTATCAGGAGATGATGATGAATTTGAAGAGGAGCCTAATTTTGATACTAACTCTTCGAAAAATGAGGATGAAGATTATGATTTACAATTAACAGATGATAGTGACTAATTCTTGTAACTAATTGCATATCAAGTGAGGTTTAATTCGTTATTGATTGACATTTTATATATTTCATTTTAAACATTTTTAATTTTATATTAATGGACTAAATGTTTTCCTATTTTTCAGGTTCAAAATAATCAAATGAAGAGAAAGAGTCAGAATATGCTACCCCTAAGAATGATCAGTACACATGAAGTAGATAGCAAGACTCCAGCTGTGGCCTCCCCTACTACCCCGCTTCATTACCTCATGGTTCTCAACTGCCTACTATTGGCCTACCTACTTCATCACATTCTACCCTTGCTACTACATCATCACTGGGAGGAGGAATGTCTACCCCTGCATCAGGGCATGCATGAGCACCATCACTGATATCTAGGACTCCTGCAGCTGAACCTCTCATTCTTGGTGCTGTTGGAGTAGATGGAAAGATCTACATGTCCATTGAGAATAATCAATGAGGGATAATAAGTTTAAATTTGTATTCTCTAATCGTTATTTGATTTGATTGAGCATCTAAAAATTCTTTTGATGCACGTTGGTCCCTTCTGGAAAGTGCTCTCGTGCGATCGGGGCCAAAATCCATCTTAAGATAGATTTTGACGGTTGTACATGGAAGAAAGTAACATAAGCGACAAAGAATTTTTACTTTCAAGAGTTCGAGGTAAATAAAATTAATAATTAAATCTTAGTTATTGTAGTTTATTAATATTTGCATAATGTTTTTCTTTTCTTTTTTTTTCAGAAATAGTTTTTTTTGGGATTCACAATTAGATCACATAATTTATCGTGCATGGGAGAGTCGAGACCGTGCACATTACAGAGATTTTGTGAGCATGCACCATTAGAAGGGTGTACGGCCTCATTTTATCTCCGAAGAAATATGGCCTCACTGGAACCAATACTGGTCAACACCTGAGGCAGTGGCCATTTTTACTCGGAATGTACATAATAGATGAGGAGGACCAGAGGGTGTTAGTGTCTACGTACATAGTGGAGGATCGATGTCCCACCATGATCATGTTGCGAGACTAGTAAGTATTTAAACCTTACACAAACATACTGATTTAATTACTAATCAAGTGTAATTATATTTGAAAGTCATTTAATGTACAAAAATTAGGACGAATATATATATATATATACACACACACACACACATTATTCAACATAATAAGTATGGATGATATTGATTTGCCTAGGTTGCTCCATTGTTAGGATAATGTTGTGATTTTACAGGGGGTAAATATCAGATAAATAGAGGAATTTTTGCTAAAATTTTTGTAAATATTAGTTCAATTATAGCATTTAATTTGTTTGCAGGAAACATCATTGGGTAGGAAGCTTACTTCATATGAGGTGTTCATGCACACCCATACACGTAAGCATGACGGTGTGACATTCGTCAACACTTGAAGTAGACATGTCCATGTACGTTTATATTATATTTCAGTATTATTTTCATTTATCATTTTCGTCATTAAAAATTAAGAGGTTTTTAATGTAAATAATTTATTTTATGAGAGGAGCAAATACAAGAGACTATTCAATGACAGACACAGAATTCCAAGCCTGTTGATCAGAGCCAGGCCTTCTACGAAGCAGCCGGTCGTAGGAACCACCGTGGATGGGTTTTTGACTTAGGTACTTATGCTAGTAGCTGCTACTCGTGCTCATTGACCTCCAGTACAACTGCTTCCAGTAGGCAGGCAGTACCCACTGAGAGAGTAGTTCTGCTTGAAAATATAGTAGAAATCCTGATGGATCACATAAGTCGTTTGTAAAATCAGGTAGATTCTCTCCAATCAAGAGGCAACAGTTCATCACAGCCGACTGATTGTGCATCGTCCCTAGCTCCTTAGTTAGACATTTTTTTTAATATTTTAGCATTTACAAATACTTAACTTCATGTAGTACGCTTTAAACATAATATTTTGCTATAATTAATATATTTTCAATTTTATTATTTTTGTCCATTATGAAATTTTTAAGATATTTAACAATTATGATTTTGAAAATTAAATAAAAAAATTGATTATTTTACTGATGGAATTATGAATTCAGTCGTTAAAGTATACCGACGGTATATATGATTTCGTCGACATAAGTACCGACAGAATTTCACAATTGGTTGAAAAACTTGTCGACGGACAACTATTTGCAGTCGGTAAATTTTATCGACAGAAAAGTGATTTTTGTCATTAAATTTAACGACGGTGTCTACATTCCATCATTAATTTTTACTGACAACCATTTTGCCGACTCATTTGTCCGTTGGTAAATTCCATCGTTAAAAATTTTACCGATGAAATTTTTTAGCCTTTCATCAGCAATTTTCGTCGATAAACTGTGATTTTCTTCTAGTGAGTTGGGATACCACGTGTGCAGAAGATGGTAACATGGCAAGCCAGCTGGACTTTTGATTGGGTCTTTACCTAAAGCTGGTTAAAGTGATTTTACAGTATATAAGTGTTAAGTTCAGTAATTTTTATGAGAATTTTTTTTATTATTGTTGCGTAATTTGGGCACAATTTCGATAAATATGGGTAAAATTAATCCCAAATAACCACGCAACCATGTGCCTTTTAGGCCCATGCCCATGTACTGCGTGGGAAGCAAAATTTCCAGCTTTATTGTTTTGTTTTCTTTTACCTCTTTTTGCTTTATTTTTTATTTTTTATATTTTATTCTATCTTCATAATTGTATGTATAATTCTTTATAATCATGTATATTGTGGGTTAGATTTAGGTTATTTCTCCTAATTTGCATGTTTAGGATTTTATTTTATTTACATATTTTATTTATTGTTATTAGTTTATTTATTTATTTATTGCTTAATTAGAATTTATATCAAGTCTTTTTGTAATGTAACATGCGTATTTATTTATTTTGTTGTAATAATCAGTTCAAATCATTTTACATGTTTAAAAACTAACCTATTTTTTTTAATTAATTTAAATATGTTATTTTTGTATAATAAAATGGTTTTGATTTCTCTAATATAAAGTCACGTAAAAAAGTTTTCGAAAAGGAACATATGTACTAATTCCTTTTAGTTGCATATGGAAACTAAAATTCCCGAACCAAAACTGATTGGCCCATTTTATGTATGATTTATTAATCAGTAGATTATTCTTTATGTTGCATATAGTATGTATGATTTATTTAATGTATATTTAATTTGTAGATTTTTTGCTTTTCTTATATATATGAGTGCGATATATATATCATGTATAATCATGTGAGAAGAGAGATAAAATTAATAACTTTCGTAATACACCTCACCCGGCTTATCTTAAAACCTAGATAAAAAGTGCTACATCTTGTGCTAAAGAGAACCTAAACTATGTCTCATAAACTTTCTTTTATTGCTTCTTATTTTTTTTACATGCACTACTTATGGAGCGGAGAAACTGCAAAAGTTTCCCTATATATTAACAAAACCTCTTGTACGAAAAATAATTTCACACTTCTAAAATTCCTACATATCCAACACCATCTCCATTTCAAACTCAAAACATAGGTTTTTCCCATCCTCCTTTTCCCACAATACATTCAAACATTCATAATTAAATCACAATATCAATAACAAGCCATAATTAATAGCTATATATACATATAGATGAAAACGAATTCCAAAACAAGCATTCTCATATATCCTCTTTAAATTTACATGTGCATAACCTTAATTTGTAACCACTGTATCAAATCCAAAGTTTAATCTCAAAAACAATTTATATGTACATGCCAAGTAACAAAAAATCCAAAAGTACAAATTTGCTATTATGCATCCACCTCAAAAGTCTTCCGTTGTGAGTCCAGTTTTGCAACAGATCCACTATACAGATCCACTATACTTGTTTTCCAAGCCATAATCCATTCTTTTAACCTATACACGTAAAATAAACCCACGCACTAAGCTTACTACTTAGTGGAGCTATACTAATTATACTTTTTTCGTGGTGTCACATATAATACTATAAAATTTTAAAACGTAACATACTCATGCATTCTTCATATCAACTTAATTTACAACAAGCAAACAAAGTATTCTAATTTGAGAAATTAGTATATACATAATACGAAAAACACAAGCTTAATCAAACTTAGTACCCACAATTCACATATTCAACATACATTACTCATCCGTAAATCATTTATTGCTATTGCAAATATTGCATAATTAAAATTATTTGATGTCTTTGCCCAAAGAAAAATCTAGCGAAATTGCATTGAGCAAGATAAGCAAAATATCGGTACTCTATGTGTATTGGAATTAATGGGTGTCATGCATCACATGCTTACAAATTGAAAAATAAATGACCCAAAATTCAAAAGCAGATTTATCTTGTAAAGATAATTACAAAGATCCTAGGCTGTAATTCAAGACTTTTACTTGAGATTTTGTTGATCAGTTGTTTATTCCTTCTCACTGGATTGTTGTAAACCACCAATGTCTAATCTTGAACACCTTCGAGTTATCCACACCAGTATATGATTCAAGAATGTCTCACGTCTTTGCACTAATCGAATTGATTTAGGGACTAGTAAAATCAGTTCAAATGTAGAAGAAAAGAAAAGTTTTTTTTTTCCTCTCTTTTGGTTGCTTATGATTCCAAATCATAGAGAATGTATATCGATTAATCTAATCATGACTTAATAGGGGTATTTATAGTCCCTTTTAGTCATACTAGGTTTAAGATTAGTAAAAGCCATGTGATTGGTTAACTGACATAGGGCTAGCTCATGTCTCTGCCAAATTTCACGAATTTAGCATTTCTCAGTGGGCATTCATAACTTTCAGTGCCCATTGAGTCAATCCAACTACTATTGAACATTTCAAATAGTTGTCCTTTAACCAATCTAATTTGATTCAATAATTGAATGCCCGTTCATCTAAATGATTGTTGAATGCCAGTTTATATAAATTTAAACCCCATAACTTTTATGATGTTTAAATCTTAGCATAAAAAGCCCCTTTTCTCTTATTAATAAGTTCCTTGACATCACATGTCTAACTTATTCATTTCATTTATCTCAAATCATATTCTATTATGTGTACGAGCTAATGGGATTCTATACATGTTGGCAGAATAAGATGTATATTGACAAATTCTAATTTATCTGATTTAAACTCTTTAAATCATTTTATTTATCTCTATTGATATTTTCATATATCATTGTATAAGTCATGGAAGGTTTCTAGTCAAGTATCGTGACTACCTAAATGATAGAACTAGTTGATGGTAATGATTGTTCCCTTCCATATCTAGTTACCGTGCAATTACTAATTTCACCATCCTTATATCTCATTTAGCTTTAGAGTTATGGATTAATGTAAACTCTATGAACCTAAATATGTTCATTCTCATACTTTTATCTTTATTCCCAAAATGCCCATATGAACCTCATTCCTTTTGTATTTCCACTTTGGCCAAAGTTTTATGAATAAAAAAGTACAAGAATAGTGAGATATGTTCTCCACAAATATGGGATGGTGAATCCTATCTAGGTCATTCAGCTACCTCCAAGTAGTTCATGTTGTACCCAATTACTAAGCTATATATACCCCATGGAAGGAGTAAAAGCATAGGAGTCAAAGTATAATAATTTCTACTTAAGATTACCATGATGACCTGAAGTCAAAGTATTCTTGCACCACTGATATATAGAGATTCTTAACCGATATAGATCAAGTATTCATGTTAAGATTCTCTTTGCGGATCTCCAATGTACTTATTTCTCAAACAAGCATCTATATGTTAACTTCAGGTATCACCATACTTGTAGCTTATGAGAACTATTACTTGACCCAGTCAAGAAGTATAACATGTGTTAGTCTATCTTTATTAATAATGTCTCATCTTATTAATACTATGACATATTTGCATGTAATAGGAATTTCGTATCTTGAATACTTCATGATTTCCTTTGCACTATGTTTATATACCTAGGACTTCATTAAATAGTTTAAGATTATGTCAAACACATATAATAAACACAACACTATATAATGAATAATGCCTCTTATTGGTAACGAATGTCATTATATACATGTAAATTCATCCATATTCTATGGGCTCTAGGGCATCACATTGACAATCTCCCACTTGCACTAGAGCCAATCACCCATGTGTCTTATGCCCATGGAATGCATATGGTGATCCAACTTGCTCTGGGATTGTGCCTTTGTGAGAGAGTCAGCCACATTCTAATTTGTGAGGGCTACTTTCTATTTTCATATCATTTTTATTAATTATCTCTCTAATGAAATGATATCTTCTGAAGACGTGTTTGGAACTTTGTTGAAGCCGTGGTTCCTTTGCTTGTACTATGGCTCCATTGTTATCACAATACAGAGGTATTGGATTAACAATGCTATCTTTGCCACCTTTGAAGTTGCAATGTACTAAGCCTTAGTAGTTAAATCAGCAGTCGTATCCTGTTTGGGACTCTTCCAATTGATTTCTCCTCCACCAATCATGAACACAAAACTAGATTGTGACTTATAGTCATCTTTATCAGACTAAAAGCTAGCATATGTATACCCGCTTGCTTGTAAGTCACCTTTTCCAAATATCAAGAACATATCCTTAGTCCTTCTCAAGTACTTAAGGATATTTTCAACTGCCAACCAGTGTTCCTCTCCATAATTGCATTGGAATTAGCTCGTGACACTCAGAGCATGTGATATATTTGGACGCGTACATAGCATAACATACATGATGGATCCAACTGTTGATGCATATGGAATCCTACTTATGCTATCTCTATCCTTTTGTGTTTTTGGACACATAGATTTAGAAAGGTGTATCCCATATACCATAGGAATAAATCCTTTCTTATAGAGATCTATACTAAATCATTTTAGTACTTTGTTTATGTACTCTATAGATTCAATTCCCAGAATATAAGTTGCTTCTCTAAGGTCCTTCATAGAAAATTGCTTTGAAAGCCATATCTTGACTGATTGCATGCTAGAGATATCATTTCCTATAAGTAATATATCATCCACATATAATATTAGGAAAATCACTACACTCCTACTAGCCTTTTTATAAAGACATGGTTCCTCCTCATTTTATAAGAAATAAAACTCTTTGATTGTCTCATTAAATTGAATCTTCACTACAAGAAAATTGACTTTTAAAGACCAAAATTTAGCGAAGGGATAATATCCGGTCGTAAAAAGATACAAATAACGAAGGAAATTTAATCCGATCGTTAGAACTCAAATTTTAACGAGGGGTTTAAATCCGATCGTTAAAAGGCTCAAAATCCGGTGGTTGAAAGGTTGAAACAAAATGGTTGGACTTCCAAACCATTTACCTCTAAATATAACCTAAAATCACAAAACCTATTTTCCCATCTGCTGCCTTCTTCAACTCTCCATGCCTCTCTCTTGCATTGCCCCCTTCATCGTGTCTCCCCTCCCTTGCCAGCCACCAGGCGTTAGATCCGGCGTAGACCTCCACCCCGCCGTCGCTCGCTCCCTCACCGCCGTTTACCCCCACCCTGTCGTCCCAGGTCCAGTCTCACCGCTGTTGCTGCCTTAAGAGCCGTCTCCCTCACGTGCTGTCAGATCGCTACCGTCGCCCATCGTAGCTCACCTCTCGTCGCCGTCGCTACTCGCCTCTCGCCCTCGTCGCCGCTCTTTCCTCGTCTATTGCTCGCTGGCGACTCTGCCCTATTTTTCACATTCCTGTTCTTTTCTTTAAACATTTTTCATTTTGGTTTTCAATTTTCATTGAAGATCACCTATCACCAATACCGAACCGATGTATCTGAGCCAACTCCGGTCACCAGCAACCACTTTTAACGTTAGTTCTATTCCCTAATTGCTTCGAAATTATACAGTTTATTGTGAACTTCAATCCTGTGTATATGGTTAATTGATTGTGATTTCAATCATTTGATTCCTTTCTCACTTCATATCTGTCTAATTATGGATGTGTATTTAAGGTATATATATGTATTTTGCTCTAACCATTCTCTGGTAGAACTATAGAGTTGGCATCAGTCGGACATTACATCGCATTAGTGCCATCAGAAATAGGAAGCGTCATCGGACATTTCAATCGAATTTCTTCCTAAGAATGTGCCCAGTGACATTTTTCTATTTTTAATTGAATTTTGTGTTGCTGTTGGAGTAAATTATGATTTCTTTAATGGGTTTAGTTCTACAGAAAAAAAGTTTATATTTGGATGTGAATTCTATTTATGCACTGTAATAGACTAATTGCATACCACCAGGAACATGAACAATGGCATGAGCTTTTGTCTTTATGACCCAGGCCTTCAAAAGTTTCCCCTGGTAGATAAGTTCAGATTTTGAACTGCTCTTTTTGGTTTAAATACGGAATTAATTTCTTTGGGTATCTTTTGTGATGGTTGATTGTGTGATCTTTATGATATATATATTTTTTTCACTTTGTTATGTCTCAATTCTCAATAGGAAAGTTTTATGCCTCTTACATTCTCTTAATTAGCTAAGAGTGGTAGTGGCTCAAGAAAGTCTAGACTTTCTTTTTTTTCCATCACGTTATTTTAAGCCAAAAGAAAGTATTTTATTTATGGCTTCATACATATTTAGCTTCTTGAACTTGATAACTTCAGTTATTTTGTCCACTGTTTTTTCAAAGAATCACTTAGCTCCCCATGTCCTTAAATGTTGGATGTGAAATTTTCCTTCCAATATTGGAAATACTAAGTTTTATTTATTTATTATTTTTTTAAAAAAAATTTCATTTGTTATACCGTGTTTTATAGTTTTTTCGCAGCGGATACAAAAAAAAGTTTATATTTGTTATAATAGCCTAGGTAGTGACAGCAAAAAATAGAGACTTAGAAGTTCAGTCACATAAAACAGGCAGATATCTCTCTTGCATTTTTCAATTTACCTTCTATAACTTTGTTAGATGCAAAATCAATTTTGTTAGATGCATTATCATGCATTAATTGGTAGCAATTCCCTAGTAGAGCATTACCTACAGGGTATCAGGCCACAGTCTTATACACTGTTAGAGAATCTATATTGTTGGGTTCACATGAATTCTTTTTAGTGTTATGTGTTGCTTGATGGCTTTTGAAATACTATCTATTAATTGCACTCACCTGTGGAAGAACTGCTTATTTGTCCTTTTTCTAGGCAGATTGGCCCTTTCGAGGAACTTTGGGATGGCTTAAGAAACTCACTTGGATACCTGAAACTGGTAGCAGTAAGTAAAACAAGCTACACTGCTTATTGAACTTACCTATTTAATTGACTAAGTTGGATGACTCATTTCGAGGATCAACAATTGGTATTATCCTACTATCTGTAGGTTAGCTTACAATAATTTTGAACATTTTCTGACCACTTTGTCTTTATCATTTGCATGTTGCTTCTACAATAAGTCATTATTATGGACCAATGGTAGCATTTTAAGGTGCCTTATTGCTGCATTAAATTGAAATGTAGATAACTATAATTATTGAGATATGCTTGCAAATCATGATATAGTTAGAAAATTATGGGGCTACTTAGTTCATATGTACTTTATCTACTGTTTATATTTGAGTGCGGAGAAGCATTTACTTTTTTGTTTCCACTTTCAGTGACCAATGTTTAGCAAATAATTTTAGAGGGAAGCTTCACCTGGGTTACATTCAAATCTGTGAGAAACTATCTGAGCTTTAGGTATGGGAAAAAATTAAAAAAAAAGTTGATAATAATTTGTTTAGCTTATTAGCAGTTTCATATTTCATGTTTTGTGCTTGAGAGTCACTTCGATTGCTGATCTTTGAATAGTCAGCAGTTTGTGCTGCATGTGCATGGATTATTGTTATTTTATTTTATTTTTTTGATGATGTAGTTAGGAATCCAACTTGGACTGATATCTAAGCAATTGTTTTAAACATTCTCCAAGTTTTAAATTCTCAATTCTGAAGTGATATCCCAATCAATTGTTTTAGGAGATTTAAGAATCAAACATGGTGCCTTATTTTATTTTATTTTATTTTTGGATTCAATTGCTCATTATAGATTTTGGTGGATGCTAGTATTGGAGAATTCTTGAACTTCACATCATAAAAGTAATGTTAATTAACTTTTCTTACCTTTTAGGTGTTTACAATACAGCTCGTTAATATCATGCATATTATGGCCATAAAATAGTGAGTATATTTTCTTCAAATTTTTGATATTGATGCTATTTATTTTTATATTTGGATTTTAGCAGTGATTATTGTATGTGCTAAGATCCTCGCTATGTTCTGGTTGCTCTTCTTCCTGTTCTTTCGGGATTTCAGTATTTGAATCAATGGACAAGGTATAACCAGGTAGTCTTATTTGAGTGAAATGTAAGCACAACTGCACAAGTGCATTTGAAACTTTGTTTAAATTTGATGCCTATGCCTAATGTTAATATCCTGATATTGTTAAAATTTATAGTTGTTTAATTTGGAATATATGATACCTTTTAGTAATTATTGTGGCTAGTGTTACCCGTTCATTAACTCATAGCATGTAATCCTTTTTATCCTGAAAATCTCATTTCTGTATGGGGGAAAATTAGTAAGAGGGTATGGAAGCTATGATTTTGAGGATTATATTATGTGAGCTATTACTTGTTTCCCAAAGTGCACTTCAATCTTAATCCATATGATTCAAGTAGAAAGGCCCATAAGCTTTCTTTTTGAGAAATAATTCATTTTTTAATGTAGTAAACTATTGAACTTTGTAAGTTTCATGTCATTGATTTTCGTATCTTTCCCATTACCATGGATAAAGAGAATGAGTATTTTCTTTTAAATATAATTTTGTAATTGAGAAAGAAAACTTTGTGTTGTTCATAAATCAAAAATAGATTAAATAGTATTATGTGGCATACAGTTTAATTAGCCTACTTATGTTGGATTAGCATTACCAATTAAAAGTTGTTATAGGATAATTAGTTGGTAGAGCAAATTAGAGAATGCTAAGCTAGACCAATAAATGTTGATCAAGTTTGTTAGTCTCTTTTGTATATAAAGACCAGATATTCATTTTTTTCTTTTTTCTTTTCTAGTAAATGCTAAATAAATCATTTCAAGCATTTAGATTGTCTAATATGTAATCTTTTAACATACTCATTATCACTTGTCAACTTTATGGTCACTATGGCACCTCGAAGGTCATTATTTGTCCATACTTTTTATTATTTATATTTTTATGTGATATTTTTATTTGTGCTTGTGAATATTAATTTTAACTTTTGTTATACATTTTGCAGGCCTGCAAAATTTTGGACAACAAAGTTAGGAAGTTCATTTTTCACATTTTTTCTCAAAAATCTTTTGAATAGAAATTAGTATAGAGAGGAGTTGTTTTCTTGAACTTATATATCATTGATAGTTTTTATTTTATTTGGAGTTGTGACAAATAGGATGCTATTTAATTTGTAAATTTGACTATACTTTGTAACTTTTCTTTTTTAATATATGAAAAGAGTTTATTATATTTTTGTATAAAATATATGTGAATGATATGTACCTACATGTAATATTATAAAATAGTTTATATTTTCAAATACCTTTCTGGTATTTATGTTTGGTGTATTATGATAAATCAGAGGGCATAGTATATTGGTGATTGTTGTTTGTTAGTTGGGAACACAATTAGCGAAGGGAAAATTCGGTCGCTAAAAGGAATATTTAACGATCAAAATTCCCTTCGTTGAAAGTGCACACAATCAACGAAGGGAAAATCCGATGGCTAAAAGGAATCTTTAATGACCAGAATTCCCTTCGTTGAAAGTGAACACAATCAGCGACAGGGAAAATCCGGTCGCTAAAAGGTATCTTCAACGACCGGAATTCCTTTCTTTGAAAGTGAACAAAACCAATGAATGGAAAATCCAGTCGTTAAAAATCAGTATTCAACGACCGAAAACGTTCCAGTCGTTTATACCCTTAATGAAGGGGCTTTTACCGACCGAATTTTTCGGTCGTTATAGGTTTTAACGACCGAATTTTGACTTTTAATGACCGAATTTTCCTTCTTTAAAGGGTATTTTTCTTGTAGTGGTTCCAACTTCTAGATGCTTGCTTCAATCCATAAATGGATTTTTGAAGCTTGTATACTAGATTGCCATCTTCAGATGTAAAACCCTCAGGTTGTGTCATATACATTTCCTCTGTCAAATTTCCATTAAGGAAAGTTATTTTTACATCCATTTGCCATAGTGTATAATCATAATGAACGGCTATGACTAGGTGAATTCTAATGGATTTAATCATTGCAATTGGTGAAAAGGTTGCATCATAATCAATACTTTCTCTTAGGTGATAATATTTTGCCACTAGACGTGCTTTATAGGTAATCACATTACCCTCCATGTCAGTCTCCTTGTTGAATATCCTAGGTTTTATCCCTTTAGGTGGCTAAGACAAAAGCGACACTTTATTCTCATACGTGGAGTCCATTTCAAACTTTATGGCCTTTAACCATAATTTAGATTTTAAACCATTCAGAATATGCTTACAGCTAGTAGGCTCATTATTCTCTACTAAAGTTACATTCCTATTCTCATATATGAGAAATCCATATCTTTCTAGAATAATAATGCTCGATTGTGTAATAATAGGCTCAACTGTTACTTCATCATTATGAATAACAGGTTTGGGATCAATTGGATGATCTGCTTCAATTTATGGATTTTAAACTTCATTAAGTTTAATTCAACTCCCACCGTCTTTTCTTAGAAGAAACTCTTCTTTAAGAAAATAGCATTCTTCCAAACAAACTTCTTTTCTTTCAAATGATGGTAGAAATAATATCCCATAGTTTCCTTTGGTTAACCCACAAATAAGCATGTATTAGCCCTAGCATCTAGCTATTTATTAGGACATCCTCATACTTTTGTTGGGTTTAGCTATAGTTATATGCATCACACACATAACAAAATTTTAACCATACTAATAAGGATCTTGCCATGAAATTACATATTCTATCTAGCTAATTAGAAAAATTACCTGTTGAGTTTTGTTGAACAGTTGATTTTCTTTCGCATTGGGTTATATAGTGTCCAATGGCGAACACCTCCAATCTGAATCCATACCAGAAAAGGATTGAATGAACCAAAGAATAGGTGACTAAAGACAATTGAAATCTTTGTGCATTAGAGAGAGGAATTTCAACTAGAAGAGGAAGAGAATGAAAAGGAATTTGATTCTTTAGTTGTTCAGTTTAACTCCCACTAAACTATTGCTTTTATACTTCAAGTTAAAAGAATAATTCTAATGGGATTAGAAATCTAAAAAGGCTGGAGAATCAATTCATAATTAACTCTTAATTAATTAAATTAGCTTAATTAAATCTAGTCTAGGCCTATTCAGAATGGGTCATGTGCAGAAGCCCTGATACTGGGCCTTTTTTTGCGGACTTGGATTTAATTACCCAAATGGATTCCAAATCCAACCAAATTTAATATGTAAGGTCAATAACACTTATAGATCATATTTAATTTGACTTGGCCTAAGAATTAGGCCATTAAGACCTTCTGTATGCTTCCTATGCAGAAGCCACTCCTAGTGGGCTTGTATGTAAATGACTTTCATTCTTGGCCTATTTTTAATTATGCAATTGATCCAATATTATTATTTTAGTCCTATAACACTTATAGTCTAGTGATATTTTATTTTATATTCAAATGGACCAATCTTGTCCATTATAACAGACTATGCACAGAGAGCTCTATGAATTTTTTGCTCATGAACAATTAATTAAACTCTTTTAATTAATTATTTCCTTCTTTATTTCCTTTATCAATAATAATATCAAATATTGTTACATTTATCTTTTTACCATTATACCCTTTTCCTATAGGTGTGTGACCCATTGGGTTTTCTGGTCCACTTGGCAGTACAGATATATTTGTAATTAATGAATTGAATGATTAAAACTCTTTAAATCATTATATTAATTATTTAATTAATATTTATACTTATGTTCATGTACAAATCATGAGAGACTTCTAGCCAAGTATCATGATTACCCAAATGAAAGAAAATTTAAGTGGTTTTGACTGAACCATTCCATAAAACAGTTATCGTGCAATTACTCCTTTCATCTCACTTTATCTCATTTAGGTTTTGAGTATGGAATGTCTCAACTCATACAAACCTAAATATAGTTGTTCCCAAAATGCCCTTTTTGGATCTCATCCACCACTATGGCCAGAGATTTTCTGAATAATGGTATCATAGAACATTTGAGATAACTCCCTTAATAAATATCAGATGGTAAATCCTTTATTGATCACTCAACTATCTTCAAGTAGGTCTTGATATATTCAACCTCCTAACTATGTTTATCCCTTGATGGAGGTAAGCAGTTATCGAGTCAAAGTATACTATTCATTCTAATGGCCTAAAATTTTAAAAGTCGTGAATAGTACACCCGGGGTGAAAATTACACCCAGGGACAAAAAAATATTTTATTTAACTATCAAAAAATACTAGTTAAGGTGAGTCCGGTGGTAAAATTTAGAGTGAAAATGAGCTTAAATAGGTGTTCAAAAGTCAAAAATAAGAAAAACTCCCGACCTGTTTTAAGGGACACTCGGTTTGACCAAGATTTGATTGGGCTTCTAAAAATAGTAAATGACATCTATAAATTATTTTAAGGGTATGGATAGACTTAAAATAATATTTAAAAATTTTTGACAGGGAAAAAGTAATTTTTCGGTAACACTGAAAATTATCAAATCGGACCAATTAAAGTGAACCAAATCTGGAAACGGATCGATTGAACTAAAATTTT
Source organism: Excoecaria cochinchinensis (assembly GCA_947683425.1). Classification (NCBI taxonomy): domain Eukaryota; kingdom Viridiplantae; phylum Streptophyta; class Magnoliopsida; order Malpighiales; family Euphorbiaceae; genus Excoecaria; species Excoecaria cochinchinensis. The sequence continues at coordinate 5,103,642 of CANTUQ010000149.1, forward strand.
TTGTGTAGGTTAATTTATATATTTTAGAAATTATGGAATTTATTTTGAGAGAAATTGAGCTTGGGAAGTGAGAAAAATATTTTAGGGTTACATAATGGACTTGAAAATGGAAAATGGGATTGAAATGTTTGGGCCACTTTGATTGGGCTTGGCCCAGCCCATTAAGACCCCTATATGAGCTGTAAAGATAAGATTTCTCTAGAGAAATATTCACAAAACCAGCAGCCTCTCCTCCCTTCACCTTGGTTGAATTTTTGCTCTCACCTTCTCCACCAATTTTCTTCTTCTCTCTTCAAATCTCTCCCCAAAGTCAAGCCTCCCAACTAAATTTCAGCTTCTCTACAACTCAATTGTGATCTTTAGAGTTCAATTAAAGGGTTTGAAGTAGAAAAATCAAGTATTTGAAGTTTAGGGTACAAATTGAGGTGAGAGAAATTGAAGTTTTTAAATTGGTTTAAAGATTCAAATAGACAAATTAGGGTATGTAGATCATGTTTATATAATTATATTGCAAAAAGAAAGCAAGGATTTGATGGAATTTTGATGAATAATTTTGGCCACTCTTGAGGAGGAAGGAAGGAGAAAGCTTACCAAGGGGAAAAGGCAAGGAAAAGGAAGTCCAAGAAGAGTAGAATAAGAAATCAAGGTTAGTGGTTAAAAATCCACCTATTTCCATGGATTTAGATTGATTTTAGGTTATGTTTTAATAGTAAGTATGTGATAAATGTGTGTTTAATTGAAATAAACCTTATAAGTATGTTTAGGGATATTATAAAGGATGTTTATGAAAGCTTAAAATAAAAAAATTAAATGTATGGTATGGACATTATAGGAACTGAATGGTATACATAGGTATACCTGGGTATACATAGGTATACTAGGGTATACATTGTGTTTTAATGCAAAATAATGGTATATGCATGGAAATTAAGGCATAATCTAATTGAAATGATGATAAGTGAATGAAATAAAAATTTATAGGTGGATGTATATGTTAGCCAGAATGGTAACTTTAGGCTTATTATAGTGTAAAATGGAAATTTGTTAAATATAATGATATGAAATGAACATATAATATAAAATGAGTGTATGTTAATTTAATTGGAATTAATTGAACATAAATGAATATTTTAGAATATAATAATGCATTATGTTTATATTGAAAATCATGCTAAATGTGTATTTTGATGAAATTATGGCATGAATGGTAATAGAAATATTTAAGTAGTGAAATGAAGATGTTTTAGTAAGAAAAGAATGAATTATGTGTGGACTTGATCATTGGCCTAATGATATGCCATATTTAATTAATGATATAATTTATTATAAATGAAGTATTTAATAGAAAATTGAAGTAATGGCATACTTTAATTGCCCTTAGTAGTAGTTTGGTAGTTAAATCTAGCTCAAGATATAATTAGCTAGCTATAAGGACACTAAAACCGATGTATGGGTCATGACAACTTACTATTAGTAGACTAATGAAGGTTTACAAAATGAATGAATTTTGAAATGTCAAATGAAAATGAAATGAAATGTAAATGTATGGGTGGTCCTTTGGGTCACTCTAAAATGTAGTGGATCTTTGGCGTCCATGTCCCGTGTATCCGGTTCAAAGATTTCTATTGGATTAATATTAGGGGCAAAATGGTAAAAATTAATAAGATTGAGCAAATTAGAGTTAAAATAAGAAAAAGGACTAAATCATAATAAATTAAAAGTTTTAGGGACTAAATGGTAAGAAAATGTAACTAAGTTAGTTAATAAGATTAAATAAAAGGAAATTGAAATTAATTGGTAAAATAAATGAAATTAATAATTGTTTAAGGACTAAAATGTAATTTATCATGAAAATGATAATTTGAGGAATAAATGGCAATTTGTAGGTCAAATAACAAATTAATGTGGGAATTAGGTTAAATAGTGGCATTTTTGTAAATAAAAGTAAAAAAGAAGGGTAAAATTGTAAATTAATGAAAGTTATGGACTAAATTGTAAATAAAGCATAATAATGTTATGTTAAAGATTCAAGTGTAATTGAGTAGTAGAATAAGGATTAACTGAGTAATTAAGTAGTAAATGGTGAATAAATGAATAAATAATGAATAATAAAAAATAATAATAAGAATAGTGTTAATTTAGAAATATGTTTCCATAGTAAATTAATTAATTATGACCATTAGTAAATTAAAAGTAATTCAAGAAATGAATTAAATGTACATTTTAGAATGTGTCTAATTAAAAATTTGATAATTTAAGTAATTTAATTTGTATGTGTAGACAAATAAGATTAGTGGAAATCTCTGAATTTGTAACCACCACGGAACATATTTAATGCTTAGCACGTAGTGTAGACACCAGGTCCTGAGACAGCCCAGATCAGAGTTACCCAATGATGATAAGATGCCAACTCACAGGCAAAAATGTTAAAAGTGATGATTTGCTGGTCAAATATGCATTTTAGAGAAAAAAATAAAAAAATAATAAAAAATATTTTAAAATTAGATTTGAAAAATGGGGCTTAAAAATTATCGTATTTTTAGTTAATTTTTAATAAAAAAAAAATTTCAGGAGTGTCGACGCGCGGCAGAGCGCAGGCGATCGGCGCGTCGCCCGCGCGCGAGAGGCCTGCAGCCCGTCCCGCGCGTTGGGCGAGTGCGCGCGGCTAACGGGCGTCGGTCGCCCCTGTTCCGTCGTAAAACGCCCATTTCGCCCCAAAAATCATTTTTTTCCGATTTTTTTCCACAAAATTCGATTTTTTATCACTTTTTAAGGGATTTTCAGGTTTTTTTCAATTTTTAAAATTTAAAATAGTTAATATCTGATTTAATTAGGTCTGATCCCTTTAATTATTTTTATTTTCCTATTTTCTTCATATAAAAATAAAAAGACGAAAAAATCAATGGGCGAAATTTTTTACGGTTTATTTTTTAGGTTTTCTCTTCTTCTTCCTCTCAATTTCTCTCTAAAAAAAATCCAGATTTTCACCAACAAAAAGAAAAAAAATTCAGTTAATCTTTTTGGTTCTTTTTCCAATAAAAATTTCTTCTAAATATATTTTTAGAAGTAGTTTTATTGATGGAATTTAATTTTGAGACAAACATAATAATTGTTTGCTCTCAAAATTCATTTTTTAACTTGTTATTTGTTTTCAATTAAACTTTTTTCAAGGTTTTTTCTTTTTTTCTTTTGAATCCTTTTTTGATGAAAAATTGGTTTTGAGACAAGCAAAATGATTGTTTGTTCTTGAAATCTAATTTTTTCATTTGATTTTCTAAAAAACAAGTTTTTTCCTAATAAATGATTTTTTTTCTTTGGAAAAAACAAAATAATTGTTTGTTCTTGAGATCATTTTCATTCTTTTAATCAATAGAAATTAATTTTTTATTCTTAAAGAATTATCGATTTTCTTTGTTAATTTTTTTAAGCCTTTTTTTTGGAATAAAATTCCAACATTTTCATCATATTTAATTCTAATCTTGCAAATCAAAAATAAGGAAATCAATTATCATGTTTACCTTCATCGAATCCGAAACTCTGAGGGTAAGCATTATGGGTTTGACACTTTTATTTTCTTTTATTTATTTTGTCCATATTTAATTGATTAACATGTATGTTTTTATTTTTGTTCATTTATTTATTTTTTATTCTATTGTCAATATGTTTATATATTATTCTTGGTTCATGTAAATATTGATTTCTTATTATTGCTAACATGTAAATAATTTATTTTTTGTTTTAATTTCTCATTATTTTTAGCATGTAATTAATTAATTTATTTTGATCGATCTTCTTTGTTATGTAAATGTTTTATGTTAATTGGGATAACATCAATTAATTACGTCATTCATTTAATTATTTTCATCATTCTTTTATTCATCATTTTTTTATCATTCTTTTATCATTGTTATTGTTATATATTCGTTGTTTATTCATTTATTGGCTTATCCTCATTTTCATTATTATTATCATGTTCAAATTTTCATGTATTAATTCATTAAAATGTTTTATTTATTTCAATCACATCATTTAATTCATTTGTCATTCATAACACATTTGTCTCATTTATTTTAAATTGTTAACATGTTAATTCATTTGTCATTTTGATGTCACCTTATTTTATCTTATTTTATTTTATTTTATTTTATCGTTTATTATATATGTAACTGATTTGATTGATTTAATTACTAACATTATTCCATTTGTGTTTTTTTGTTAAAACTTATCTCTTTTACTTGGTCATTTTTGCGAGCACCCGAGGAGATCCAGAAGGCTTGTTTGGGTTAGATATTTAATTGCTTTATTTGTGATATTTCATTTATTTTTTTTGCCATGTAATCTTTAATAAAATTGTTTATTTTAGGCACGCTAAAAAGAAAATCACAAAAATATTTCTATTAATTAATTTGGCATTTTTCTAAATGAAAATGGGACCGATGTCCTAGTTTTTCATACCCAAATAAACCGTCACTTTTAACACTTTTTTAAAGTATGCATGCGAGGATCAATGTCCTCATTCTTAATCAATATCCCGATTTATGTATGATTTGTATTTTATTTACAATGGGGGCCCCTAGTTTTATTGTAATTTATTTTCATGCACTTTACTTTAATTATGCTTTATTTATTTACTACTTTCCCTTGAATGGATAATTTGCGCTTTAGTTTAATTGCACTAAATTGAATGAGAAATGGGATGGAACTATAAATTCAAAACTCAACTATAAACCTAACCAAGGTATAAATAAATGGGAAGTCCCGAACCTTCTCTGGTTTTTGGGCTTAACGAGGCGAGAGGGCCATCTCAATATTTTATTGGGATGGGGCCTCCAAGATACCTCTTGTGTCCTGTAAAAGGCTCAAAATTGCACAGTCCTAGGTGCCACGAGGCAAGAGGCTCATCCTAATATTCTATTAGGGTGGATACCTCCAAGACTCCTCTGGTTTGCCCAAGCGTGAGGCTAGAGGACCATCCTATCATTAGGGTGGAAGCCTCCAAGACACCTCCGCCTTGCCTATAATGGACATAGCAGCGCTGTCTTAGGCTCATTGAGGCTAGACGACCTTTCCCAATGTTCTATTGGGTGGCGGCTCCAAGAAACCTCCTTGTTGCCCAAAATGGACACACTTGTAATTTCTTACAAGTTTCAACGAACCTCATCCCGAAAACCCTAAAAGCAGGCGGTTCGGGTTGCCCCGGGGTTCGGCGCACGTCACAGTGGCGACTCCGCTGGGGACAATACTCGAGAGTTCGCTTCGAAAGTGCATTAGTTAGGAGAGGTTGTGCTGCCAGTTTCCCACCGTGCACCATATGTGCCCATCGGGTCCCATGTTGACCCATGGGCTAATCCCACCTAAGAAAGAGACTATGACCTTATGTGAGGGAGTAACAAGGTTGGAAGGATCTATATGCTTACATGTGATTTGTGGATATTGCATAGCATGATCATGCATCTTATATGTCATTCATGCATCATCCTAATAAGTATTTTTACAGCCATCATAGATCTATCCAGGTGGTCTAAAGGTCCTGACAGGTGGCTAATCAGCAATTCATTTTCCTTTTTATTCTGAGGAGTAGAGTATGTGGGCTCAGAGAATGGCAAGTCATCCCCTTTTACGATATTCGGCAGAAAGTAACATGGCCAATCCATCAGGAAGACCTAGCGCAACCCATGCACTTATTATTGATGAAATGGATAGGAAAGCACATGACTTAGAGAGGAGGCTGGAAGAGTTTGAAGCCAGGATGAAGACTGTGAAGCAAGACTTTGCTGCCGCGATGACACCGTCTACCAAGGCACAACACACTAATTTTTCCATGCCACAGAGCAGGCATGACCCGGCTGCGATAGCATACATGCCAGGAACCGGGTCTAGAGGAAAGGTGCCTTGTGTTTTACAGTTGAGGCAAAAAGGCACAGGACATGTTTGTAATAAAGAGTTCGTGATGATGGCAATGGGTGGCCCTAAGAGAAGAGTGGACGTCCTCGAGGAGGAAGTTCAGCGATCCAAATGCGCTACGGCCCAAGCTGCCAACAAGGGGCTCGCCTTTGGTACCGTGGACTCGGAGGGAGAAAGTGGTTTGCGTAGATATGATAGTTACGTCAGCGCTCAGGGGGTCAAAAAAGTATCGGTGTCTGGACTGGCCCAGAAATATTGCTTTGGCGAGTCTTTCCCTCAGACGTGGTCAGTTAAGCCAGCTGTGGGTTATGGGATAATGGATCCTCATCAGCATACCACATGCTTATTTGATGACTGCCAAGTCCCGAGAAAGCAAGTTCAAAATCTTGAGCTACCTAGAATCACTAAAGGGTGCCCAAGTCATGGCAATAGCAGCAGAATAAGTGGTGGAGACATGAAGGTTCCGGCTAGGGGAGCGATCCGAAGTGACCGCATCATCTTGGAAAAGCCTTTGTCGAAGCATTTCGCCTATTTTGTTAAGCAAGGGAAGTTGCAGTCAAAACGAGCTAGACCTTCCAAAAGCCAAGGGCGTCCAAGTCATCGGGCAGATCAGTATTGTGCCTATCATCAGCAGGCTGGACATGACACTGATGAATGCCGAACTTTGAGGAAATAAGTTCAAAGCCTCATTGATAAGGAGCTCAAATGAAGGAAGGATGGGTCCTAAGGGATGATAATGGACCATCGATTGCAACAGCTGTGTTGGCAAGAACGGAAGTTGATTAGCTATTTAGAATGTTCTTTTTATTTTTGAACTGTTTAATAATGACATTTTAGCTTCATTAATAAGATGAACGTTTTTGCTTACTTATGTTATGTCTCTTATGATTTCACTATGCATAATCATAATCATGACTCATCCCTATTTGATATTGATTCAATTGATGTTACTCTATTTAATCTCAAAACTTTGGAGAACCCAAAGAAAATCTTGACAGCATCTGTTATAACTCCTGAGGAGAGATCAAAACTTGAGAGAAATTCAATAAAATATAAAAAAGGTCCTTTCCTGGACATATGAAGACATGCTAAGAGTTGATCTTGGAATCACTAGGCACATCATTCAAACACACCACAATCATGAACCGGCCACGCAGAAGCTCAGAGGATTGAAGCTGGAAGGGGCAGAAAAGGTTAAAAAGGAGGAATCCACAAGCAGAAATGAAGCCAAAATTTCTAGCTGAAGTTCAATGCCAGTCTTGGTTGGTCAATGTTGTACTAAATTGAGAAGAGGAGGAGTGCGTGTATGTGTAAACTATTAGGATTTGAACAAAGCTTATCCCCAAAAGAATAAAAAGAAAAAAAAAAGAACAGAAAAAAGAATAAAGAAAAAAAAAAGAGAAAAATGAAATACAAAAACAAAAGAGAGAGAAAGAAAAGAATCAATATGTAGATTGGAAAATCATCATGGGGGGCAAGCTTTGTTCAAATCCCGTTGATCTACACATGCCCGTACTTTGCCATTTTTCTTGACTTTCGAAAAGGACCATAAGAATTATATTGACTTGCAATGGATATAGGTTGCTCGAGCTTGAAAATAGACATCATAGGGGAGGTGCGCCGTACAGCCCCAACGGACAGGGTCATGTCAAGATGGTCTTTCGCACCACGCAGGGTTCAAGGACAGAAGGACACCTTATGGTTAAAGCTAGGGAGTTGCTCCAGACGTATGGCATTAAAGACCACAAGTCCTCTATGTATTGCCCTCAAACCAATAGGGCAAGAGAGACTGCTAACAAGAAGATCTTGATCAAGATGGCTCGAAACTACAAGGATTGGGCAGAGAAATGGCCTTTTGCACTTTGAGGCTAGAGAACCACCATCGGAACCTCTATAAGAGTCATCTCCCAGTTCTCAATATATAGGGGGCAGAAGTAGTATGGCCGTTCAAAGTAAAGCTCAAATCTTTAAGGATGGTCATAGAAACCCAGATTTCGGAAGCCGACAGGGCACGATAATGGCAGCAACGATTAAACACATTATGCTTGATCATTTGGAAAGACGGCCAAAAAGCATTTGATGAAAGAGGGAGATTCAATTGTTAAGCAAATGAGACCAGGTATTCTGGGCATACGGGATAGGTTTAGGCTAACGTGAGAGGACCCCTTATTCTTTAGAGATTGTATCCAAGGCAGCAGCAGTAGGCAGCAATGAAGATGATTCAAAGAACCGATCAGCATCAACAGACTCAAGAAGTCCATGGCTAAAGACCTAAAAATCAAAAGAAGAGAATAAAAGCCCTGTGGATCAAAAATCGAAAAAAGGCGGCCTTGCTAAAAATAGGCGCCTCGTCAGGGTGAAAATTGAAAAAAGGCATCCCGGGCAAAAATTAGAGGCTTGAGAGAAAATATCAAATCAAGAAAACCTGAGAGGGCTGATTGGAGATAGGAGTTTGATGCTTACAAGATATACTCTGAGATTAGATGTAGTTATGCATTTTGAATCGATCTTAGATAATGATCATGTATAGAGAAATCATACTGAAATGTACATAATCTTTGCAAATACACGTGTTCATTATTTTCTATTTCATTTATAAAAAGAGAAATGTTGTTCATTGCTGAATGCTTGAAATCTAAATGACTACGCTCTGCTACTACTCTCACTGTCCAGATGTCTAAGTCGATGAGTTCTATTATCAACTGCAAGACTAATCACCTACCTTTTGAATGCATTAGTGGGAGTAAAGGTACGATCCTCGATAGATGGTATAATAGTCTTCATCAGCAGCTTGCCTAGAGGCCATGATGTATGGAGGTTAAAGCCAAAGATAAGGTCCACCTTGGAAAGATAGGGATGCCTCACTACATCATTAATCCCTCTGAACTATCGAGCACAATGGGCGGTAATGTAAAAGGCAGCTTCATGAAGCCCTAAAGAACCCGATCCTCATTCGCTACCTCACCTAATCTGGCAACACATTCATCCAGAAAGTCAAAGGAATGCAAATGATGCCTAGAGAGAAATACCTTAGAGAATAACTACTGATTACCCTAGGAAGTGGCTTTGATAGTAGCTTAAACTTTTCTTGCAACCGTACCTGAAAGGCAGGAGAGTCTAAAAAAAAAAAAAACGCTGTTACAGATGAAAACCGTGACTGGCTGTCTAAGCAAAAGTTAGGCCAAAGGGTAGGGTGAAAACCTGGGAATAGGCAGTCTGTCCTTCAAAAAAATGAATGAAAAAAAAGTCGCTGGAGTGGGTTGGGTCCATTCCAGGCAAAAATTAGGCACAGGGTTATGTGAAAATCCCTAAAGGGACGCATTTCTCGCTAAGAAAAGCTAGTGTGAAAATCCACGAGGGACGCACTAGCTTTAAAATAATGACTTTTGAAGCCTGGAGCGATAAGGCAACATTACTCTGAGTAACTTCCCTTTAGGCAGGTAGTGCATAATGCAGATTTTGATTCAGAGTCTTGGGGGCAAGATGCTCATTGACCTGGGGGCAAAGATACGTACGAATCAGTTCTCCTTGAAAATATTATGGGTCAGAGTCCGTAAAGTCAAGACAACACTTTTCTAGACCCTTGGGGGCATCAGACAATGTGAGAAGCCAAGCAGTACCCTCAATGAATCCCTTAACCACCTGGGATGTGGTCTATCCATTTTTGCATATCACATGCATCTCACATGCATAAAGCTTTTGCATATCACATGCATGTCACGTGCATTCATTCTTTTACACGTATAGATATGCACATACAATTCTTGTACATTAATCCTTTGCATGTGTTTTCTGTATATAGTTCTGTATGTATATTGCACACACATAATTCCATACGCACACACAATCTTTTGTATATGTTGTTGTGTATATGACTCAGAGGGAAGGGTCCGAATAGACCTCATGAGCAAGGATGATCCAAGAGATGGGTTCAGCTCAACATGATCGGCCATTGTATCCAGCATAAAATCAGGTGAATATGTACAAAGGTGGAACTCCCAGAAGAGCAAGCCTACCCGGACACACCATGCTAAGGGCACCCCGAAATCACACGAATCTACAGAAAAGAAGATCCCTTGAGAAGCCAGACTACCCACACACACTTTAGGCAATCAGACGCAAAAATGGGCCGAGGTACAGTTTCAGCTCTACATCTGTAACAACCAAAAGAGGGCCTGATCGGAATCTGCGTGGTAAGTCGGTAAAGTAAGGGTATTTTCGTAATTTGAGTAAGAGGAAATTTGGATAATAAGAAATTATTTGTTAGGTAATTAATTAATTAAGTAATAAGTTAAGTGATGGAAATGTTATGGTGTGCTTGTTGTGTATGAGAGTGGGATATAAGTGGACTTAGGGATTTTATTGTGTGGGTTTTGGTGCATGGTGCCTTGGATGAAGTGAGTTATGAGAAATATTATGGTATGAGTGAAGTTTGGTGCATGGAAGATATTAGTGTGAGAGAAGTTAGTGTGTGTGTAGTGTATGGTGCCAAGAGTGGATAAGTTAAAGTGGATGGTTTGATTCTCTAAGATTGTGACAAGTGGCAAGGGGTTGGTGTGCATTAAATGAAAAGTAGGAGAGAGGGAAGGGAGGGGCAGAATTTCCCTAGCTTCCCGTGGAAGCTAGCTCTCTTCTTCCTCTTTTCTTCTTCTTTCCCGTTCTCTCTCTCTTCCTTCCATTTTTCTGCTCTCATCTCCTTCCCTCTTGTGTTTTCTTTGAGCTTTGAGTGGGAATCTTGAGGGTTGAGCTAAGTTTTTGAAGGTAAGTGGTCTGAAGTTCTTTGGTTTTTTTTTTCGGTTTCTCTCTTCTCCTTCTTTTTCTGATTTTGATTGTGGAATTTTGGGTTTGATTTGAGTGAATTTTGATTGGGTTTGTGCAAGAATCGGAAGCTAAAAGAAAGAGCAAGGGAAAAGAGAAAGCGGACTTGTGAGGGGCTCGGTTTGAAGCTACGATTTCCAGGTTTGGGAGCTTACTTTGGTCGTATTTGGGAGTGTGTTTGAATGCATGCAAGTGTTTGGGAGCTGTGTTTGTGGATTACGCTTTTTCCCTATTTTTCTCCTTGGATCGATTCTATTTTGTGATTGCATGCCAATTGTGATCTTGAGTGTTTTGCTAGATGAATGCATGTTTTAATTGAGTAGTGATCTATAGTGAAATGTTAGTGATATAGTGAGGATAGTATGTGTTTTTGGAACTTGAGCATGTTATGTTGATGAATTTTGAGTTTAGTTGTGAGTGAATCCATGATGAATTGATATTTGATTATTGCGTAAATGTGTTTATGTGGCTTGAGAATGATGCGGTATTGTGTAGGAGGCTTGAGGTAAGTGTTTGCATATGTTGTTTGCATGTTTGTAGGATTGTGTGTGAAAAGAGTAGGAAAAGTGCAGATTTTGGGCGAATCTGGGCTCTGTCGAGATCGCGACGTTGTCGCGAGCGTGACAGAGTGCGGATCTGGCCTTTTGTTCTTGTAAAGCGCTCTGTCGTGATCGCGACAGAGAGCTATGTAGCCGAGTCCTCCGCGCGAGCATGCATGCGAGGAGGAAGGAAATGGTCTCTGTCGTGACCGCGACGTTGTCGCGAGCGCGATAGAGCTCGATTGCTCAAATCTGCCTAGCAGACTTCGCACAAGCTCGCGAGGAGGTGCCTCGTGCTCTGTCACGATAGCGACAGAGGCCCTTCCTACTTGCCCTATTTTCTGAATGTGTTTCTTTTGTTCCACTTTGCACGGTTTCTCACTATTGCATGAAATATGTTAGTGCTTATGACTCGTGATATCATTGTACTAGTGTCTTAGTTATGAATTTATTTGATGTTAGAGTCCTGAGTTGAATCTTGTTTTGATTGTGTATTGTCGTGTGAGTGAATGAGTTGTCGAGCCTGAAGTGTCAAGGTCCTGGATAATTAAGCATGCTTAAGAAGGGTTAGTGAGTGCAGCTGCCTGTGTCCGCCCCGTTTGGGCGAAGCGGTCGACCTCTGAGATGGTCATCTTCCATGTAGTGATAAAATGTTTTGAGACTCCGGTCTGCCACACTACCTTCGGGTATTAAACTGTTTTTGAGGCTTCGATCTCCCGTGTCGTGTTCCCGTATCCTCCACCATTGAATTCAGGCTATTGTGTGAAGTGTTTAGTATGTGATTAGTGAAATGTTCTAGTTATTGCGTAATTCTGATTCTGATTATTATTTCATATCTTCTGTTTCAATTCTGATGTACATATAGTGACTCTTGAGCTGTGTATATATTTCTGCCCTCTGATGTTTAGTGAATTCTGTATGATAATGTTAATATCTTGCATAGTGTTCTGTTATGTTTGTTCCTCCCCACTAAGCGTTATCGCTTAGCACGGGTTCTTGTCTCGTGTAGGTGATAGGATTTTGGGAGATTGCTCGTGTTGCGCATCTGCTGGTCGGCCACATTAGGAGTAGAGTCTTTATTTTTGTTATCTACTCCTGTAATTCTTTTTATATGTAATATTTTTTGTATAGTGGCTTATGTAACTTTTTGTAAAGGAATGATGTAATCTTTTGGGATTGTATTTAACTCTTTGTTTTGATTATAAGAGATTTTTGTTCCTCCTTATCATTATTCTTAGTGAATGCTTCCGCTTAGCGTATGTATGTATGTATGTATGTTGTGAGTGAGCATCGGGTAGCGTGCCCGCCGGTGTCCTTCCAACGGGGGCGGCGGTGGGGGTGTTATAATATCGGCGCTCATCCATGCCGAAAAATCAGATCAAGATGAAGTCCTCACGAGAATGGAATCTCGCAGACCTGCTCCCAAGAAGACATTTATAAGAACAAGCCTATTCATGCATGCCATGCCGGGAGCAACCAGGTAAGTTTCTCTATCATAAGACATATGCTCACACACATCACACAATAAGTGTACAAAATCCAAGTTCAAATGTACAAAAACAACAAAAAAAAAAAACAAACAAAAAAAATAAAGACAAACAAACCAAAAAAATAAAACAAAAAGAAGTTATTTTCAAGGCCTTGAAAATCCAATATACTGTAAAAATTCAAATACATAAAAAATGTATGAATCCCAAAAATTTACAAGAACAAAAACAAAAGCAAAAACAAAAACAAGGGTCATTTTAAGAGACGCCAAAGACATGGAAACCTATCCGCCTGAGGGCAAGCAACCAAAACCTCCAAATCCAATTTTCCTCTAAGGAGGCTCAAATATAATTTTCCTCTGAGGAGGCTCAAATCCAATTTCCTCTCTGGAGGCTCAAATATAATTTTCCTCTGAGGAGGCTCAAACTTTTCTTCCTCTCTGGAGGCTCGAAATCAAAGTCTCTCAGTGAGCGTCAAAGTCTCTCAGTGAGCATCAAAGCCTCTCAGTGAGCATCAAAGCCTCTCAGTGAGCATAGACTTTCAAAGTCTCCCTACCAGCACAAAGCCCTCTCGAGAGGCACACATGTCTTTTCAACAAGGAGGCTTCGGTTGGAGATGATAGAGGAATTGGTATTCGGAAAAGAAACCAACCGTCCTTCAAGGGGCACCCGTCTGGCATCGACCCTAACATGTACTGCCATAGGTATGCATCTCTTTTATATACCCTGTACATTTGCTTTTCCCTTTTTTGTAGCAAAAAAGAAGAGGTTCAGGATAAGTGCCAAAAAAGACAATGACGAGTGAGTCACCATGCTAACCTAAGGATGGTCGACAGATCAGAATATTATACTAGCCGGATGGGGGTTAGCAGATCAGACATTGTACTAGCCAGATGGGGGTTAGAAGATCAGATGCCAGATGGGGGTTAGCAGATCAGACACTGTACTAGCCGGATGGGGGTTAGCAGATCAGACACTGTACTAGCCGGATGGGGGTTAGCAGATTAGAATATTGTACTAGCCGGATGGGGGTTAGCAGATTAGACACTGTACTAGCTGGATGGGGGTTAGCAGATCAGACACTATACTAGCCGGATGCGAGTTAGTAGATCAGACACTGTACTGACCGGATGGGGGTTAGTAGATCAGATATTATACTGACCGGATGGGGGTTAGCAGATAAGATATTGTACTGACCGGATAGGGGTTAGCAGATCGAATATTGTACTAGCTGGATGGAGGTTGGCAGATTAGACATTATACTAGCCGGATGGGGGTTAGCAGATTAGAATATTGTACTAACCGGATGGTGGTTAGCAGATCAGATATTATACTAACCGGATGGTGGTTAGCAGATCAGATGTTGTACTGACCGGATGGTGGTTAGCAGATATTACACTGATCGAAAATGGTTAGCAGATAGGATGTTACACAAATCGGTTGGAGGTTACCAAGGCTATGCTATGCAAGCCCAGAAGCGTCTACCAAGACAGAATGTTCAATCACATGCGGTAGAACAGATCGCAATGGGATTGTAGTTAAAAACACTACATCTCACAGACACTGCGTGAGCCAAGACGAGGCCAGCAGAGCACATACAGTAGAACAGATCGCAAACAGAGGTTGTAGTAAGAGAGTACTACATCTCACAGACATCTTGCAGGCCGGGACTAGGCTAGCGGATCACCAGGGGTAGAACAGATCGCAAACAGAGGTTGTAGTCAGAGAGTACTGCATCTCACAGACACCGTGCAGGCCGAGATGAGGCTAGCGGATCACCAGCGGTAGAACAGATCACAAATAGAGGTTGTAATAAGAGAGTACTGCATCTCATAGACACCGCGCAGGCCGGAACGAGGCTAGCGGATCACCAGCGGTAGAACAGATCGCAAACAGAGGTTGTAGTCAGAGAGTACTGTATCTCACAGACACCGTACAAGCCGAGATGAGGCCAGCGGGACAGATCAGCCACCGTACATACCGAGATGAGGACAGCGGGGCACATGCGATAGAATAAATTGCAACGAGATTGGGGTTAGAGGACACCGCATCTCACAGACGCCCTGCAAGCCGACCGGAGGCGAGCGGGACAATGCGATAGAAAAGACTGCAAACGAGCCACAGTCGGATAACACTATAGCTCAACGGCAACAAGTCGTAACATTCCACACGGCAAAAAGGTAAGGGCTGCCTCAGGTACACATATCTTTCCTTTCTCCCCTGAATTTTGGCTCATCTAGGCACTAGTGCACTAATTTTCCCAAAATTGGGGGCAACTGTAGACACCGGGTCCTGAGGCAGCCCAGATCAGAGTTACCCAGTGATGATAAGATGCCTACTCACAGGCAAAAAGGTTAAAAGTGATGATTTCCTGGTCAAATTTGCATTTTATAGTAAAAAATAAAAAAATAATAAAAAATATTTTAAAAATTAGATTTGAAAAATGGGGCTTAGAAATTATCGTATTTTTAGTTAATTTTTAATAAAAAAAAATTCCACGAGTGTCGACGCGCAGGCACGCTGCGCGGCGCCCCGCGAGGATTGCCAGCTTGCGACGCTAGCACGCGAGCGGCGCGCAGCCCACGCTCGCGCGGCCGACAGGCGTCAGTCGCCCCTGTTCTGCCGCAAAACTCCCATTTCGCCCCAAAAATCATTTTTTCCGATTTTTTTCACAAAATTCGATTTTTTATCACTTTTTAAGGGATTTTCAGGTTTTTTTCAATTTTTAAAATTTAAAATAGTTAATATCTGATTTAATTATATCTGATCCCTTTAATTATTTTTATTTTTCTATTTTCTTCGTATAAAAAGAAAAAGATGAAAAAATCAATGGGGTGAATTTTTAAGTTTATTTTTTAGGTTTTCTCTTCTTCTTCCTCTTAATTTCTCTCTAAATTTTCCCAACAAAAAGAAACAAAATTCAGTTCATCTTTTTGGTTCTTTTCCAATAAAAATTTCTTCTAAATATATTTTTACAAGGAGTTTTATTGATGGAATTTAATTTTGAGACAAACATAATAATTGTTTGCTCTCAAAATTCATTTTTTAACTTGTTATTTGTTTTCAATTAAACTTTTTTCAATGTTTTTTTTTTTTTTATTTTGAATCCTTTTTTGATGAAAATTGGTTTTGAAACAAACAAAATGATTGTTTGTTCTTGAAATCTAATTTTTTTCATTTGATTTTCTAAAAAACAAGTTTTTTCCTCATAAATGATTTTTTTCCTTTGGAACAAACAAAATAATTGTTTGTTCTTGATATCATTTTCATTCTTTTAAATAATAAAAATCATTTTTTGGGCAAAGAAATTAATTCTTTGTTCTTAAAGAATTGTCTATTTTCTTTCTTCATTTTTTTAAGCCTTTTTTTGGAATAAAATTTCAACATTTTTATCATATTTAATTCTAATCTTGCAAATCAAAAATAAGTAAATCAATCATCATTTTTACCTTCATCGAATCCGAAACTCTGAGGGTAAACATTCTGGGTTTGACTCTTTTATTTTCTTTTACTTATTTTGTCCATATTTAATTGATTAACATGTATGCTTTTATTTTTGTTCATTTATTTATTATTTATTCTATTTTCTATATGTTTATATATTATTTTTGGTTCATGTAAATATTGATTTCTTATTATTGCTAACATGTAAATAATTTATTTTTTGCTTTGATTTCTCATTATTTTTAGCATGTAATTAATTAATTTATTTTGATTGATCTTTTTTGTCATGTAAATGTTTTATTTTAATTGGGATAACATCAATTAATTACGTTATTCAATTAATTATTTTCATCATTCTTTTATTCATCATTTTTTTATCATTCTTTTTTCATTGTTATTGTTATATATTCGTTGTTTATTCATTTATTGGCTTATCCTCATTTTCATTATTATTATCATGTTCATATTTTCATGTATTAATTCATTAACATGTTTTATTTATTTCAATCACATCATTTAATTCATTTGTCATTCATAATACATTTGCCTCATTTATTTTAAATTGTTAACATGTTAATTCATTTGTGTTGAGCATTTTTTATATATGCTTATTGACCGCAAGTATACGGTGTACCACAATAGTACTTAAGATGTCGATCCCACGAGGAACGTTTTTTACACACTATTACTAAACAATTTTAATCTTGTTTACAATGGTAATAAATTTGATGGTTAAATTTGAACTACTTTATTATAATAATTAATTAAACCTAATTTATGTTTATCAGAAGAAGATAAAGGATATATGAATGAAGAACTAAAAATAATGAATTTGATCCATCATTTTGATTAACATTTATTCATCTTTCATGCAAGCCAAGTTGAACTAAAGTTCTAATTTACTCTCTCGACATAAATTAAAATGCCTAAAATATGCAATTAAAATTCTAACTCACAACTTTCATTAATGAATTAGAGGTTTCTAATGACATATTTTAAGAATAATCACTAACCTATAGCAATTATCTCAATATACCGATTTCTCAAAATATACCTTGATAATGAAACTCTATTAGATGTTAGATAAAGCAAACTCTCGAATTACTTTAACTTGTAAAGATCATGCAAAATATACTAATAGAGAATCTACTTTGAAAGATCATGAAAGTAGATGGAAATAGAAAGAATTATAACATGCAAATTCATTGAAATGATATTCATAGAAATATTGGAGAAGAATTAAAAATAAGAGAATAAGATAGAAGCCTTTCAACCCTTTTCTCAATCTCTTGAAATAGATTTTCTTCTCCTTGATCTTCTTCTTCAAAATATAAAACTAAATAAAAAAATAAAACTAAAGAAAACTGTCTACAAAATACAGAAAATCACTTAACTAAAATTTCATATTATCTATCATCTATCATTTTACAATTAAACTAATATTTATAGATGTTAATTTGAAAGTTGTGTCCCTTGAAAATGTCCCTTGAGAATAGCTGCAACTTTTGGTGAAAGAAGGTGGCTTTTTAAGTGACTTTTGGCTCAAAAACTGTCCAACGGTACTCTCTGTCGTGATCGCGAAGTTGCCACGATCGCGACAGAATACGCTCATCCTTTTTCCTTCTTTCTTTCTTTCCTCTCGATTTATCTCTGCTTTAGCACGACTCGTGCTACTCTGTCCGAGTCGGACGCATCATCCTGGTCGTGTTCCACTTCGGTCCTAGTCGTGCCCTCCAGTTCTTCATTTCCTTCTCCAGTAATGAATGTTTTTCCCACTTTTACGTCTAAATAAACCTGTAACACATCAAATACACAAACTAACAGATATACACATAAACTAACACATATGACATCTAATATACAGATAATTGCACAATTAATATCCTAATCTCATACAAAACATATACTCAATTATACATTAACTAAGCTCCTATCAAATTCCCCCACACTTAAACCTTGCTTGTCCCCAAGCAAGACAAAAGTCATGAGCAAATTTAACAACTAGTAAACATAATTACAAAGCAATTTCCATTCAGTATATACACTAGAGTTGCAAAGATCAACTATCCCAAATACTCACAAATGCCAGTAAATCAAAGTTCAACATATGCATTAAAAATTCAACAAGTTACTCAACTTTACTAACTCCAACATAAAGAATACTAAGTCTCAAAAAACTAATCATGAGCTAAAGAGAGAAATTTGATCATAAAGTTAAAAATTCTAAGTTTTCTAGTTGCTTTTTAAGACCAATGTAAGCTCACTCACCCTTATTCTAATCTCATGGCATTTTTAGACTTTACTTTTTCTTTTTATTTTTTCTTTTCAAATTTTTTCTTTTTCTTTCACATGGGTATAACTTTTTATTGAATCCCATGTATAGCAAGAGAAAAATAATATGGGTGTGTTTTACGCTCCATCCCATATTTTTGCAATTTTGGATGTACATCTTGCTATTTATTTTTGAACTTGGTGGGTACATTTTATGCTCCATCCCACTTTTAACTTTTCTTTTTATTTTTCTAAGTCCTCATCCATTATTGAAAAGAAATAAGGGCAAGTATTATGGCTATAGTTTCCATAGGCAACTAGAAACCTAAAACTTTAACTAAATGAACAAATTCTAACTTTAAAAACATGGTTAGTAAAAAAACTAAATAATCTATAATGTTGAAATAAGTAAAACAAATTAACTTGAAAAACTTAAAACACATACCAAAAATTTTAAAAATTTGGTAAAAATGAGCATAAAAAATAAATGACTTCACAACCTATATAACATGCCAAAAGAACAATACTTTATAATAAAGCTTACTCAAAAGCCTAATTAAAACATACACACAACCTATAAGCATACTCACAAAACAATCATACAATTAACATGCACAATATATATATATACATAATTAGAACACATACACAAACACAAACCAATAAACACACTCCCCCACACTTAAAACACACATTGTCCTCAATGTGAAGGAATGACACACAATAAACAAATAAATAAAGAAAAAAAATAAGAGAAGATAACTCCCCTATCATGGTGATGGTGGAGGTGATGGCACACGAAACCCAACTTGATTCATGAAGTTATCAAATTTGTACTCCAACCTTCTTTGTCTTCTAGCTAAAACGGTTTGTTGATCTTGTATGTGGTGCAGGTTACTAAGAATCTGATCAAACATGGCTGGAATATTGGAGCTTGATGATCCAACTTCAGGTGCAGTAGGAACCTCATGCATTGATGCATGACTACTAGGTTCCTCCTCACCCTCTTCTTCTTGTTGTGCAGAGGGACCTGCAAAATCCCTCCAACAAGATCTCAAGCGAGGTGGAATTTCCTGAAAATTATTATTAACAACACCTCCTCGCACAAATAAATGCTTAGTAAAATATTTACAAGGAAGTATATTAGCAAAGATACGAACAAAAACATGTAAATGTTTAGCAATAGCAGCAATGATATGCCCATGGGTAAGAGGTAAGTCTTTCTTGTTAACACATTGCAACAGTTCATTGAATATCCAATATGACCAACAAATAGGCTTACCTTTATGCACACACCACATGAGAAATAATTCATTCAAAGAAACCCGATTAAACTCCATCCGATTAAAAACATAGGAAGCTAAAATTTTGTGCAAAAGCCAAAATCTTAAATCTTTGATAAACATGGATTTAGCATCCCTAGTTTTGAAAGATGTTTGTATATCAGTCAAATAAGTCCAAAACTCATTCGGGTTAAAAGATCTAGGAAATTCTGTTAATCCATTTTGTGAAAAGCCATAAATCCTATGCATAATAAAATATGTAAGTGTGTATGGCCTACCTTCTAGGCGAAAATCTAATAGCTTATCATTTTGTTCATTTTGTTGCAAGGTAGTGTAAAATTCAAACACAACATTAGGATAAAAGGGTTCATGCATATCAGCAAATCTAGACAAACCACAATTGGATAACATTTCATTCACAACATTTAGTATAACAGATTGTTCAAGTAAAGTTGTGGGAAAAAACTTACATTGCAGTGCACCTCATTTTATAAGAGCAAGGAATCGATTACCTTCGTCAGCAGAGTGAATGGGGAAGTTGGTACCAAGGGTGGAAGCCAAATCTGCTAGTGGTTCCTCCACATGCTCCTGGTTGTCACTTGAAGGCGTTGGATTCTTAGTCCTAACCATGCTTTGTACGTTAAAGCAGAAAATGTGAACAAGGGATAACGTAAAACCCGAAGAAAATGGAACAAACGAAGGAGGACAGAATGTTGTATTAAAGATGCAGAAATTAAAATAGATAGAAGGAACAGGTATAACGGTGAAGAAAACAACGAAACTAAGAGAACGAAGTGTAGTTTTTAGGAAAGAAATTGTGCGAATGATGGAGATAAAGGCACAAATGGAAGTAAAATGGATTACACAGACAAACGAAGAGGAAGAAATAAAATAACGAAAAACCCAAAACAAAGGAAGAAATAGAGAAGAGCAAGAAGCTGACAACGAAGAGAAATAAAAATGAAAGGAAAACAGAGTGCTTATGTGAAGGAAATCTAACAAAAGAAAAAAAATAAAAAATAAAAAATAAAAAATAAAAAAGATTAAAGACTGAGTATGGTGTGCGACTCGAAAAATGGAACACGATAAGGAAGAGAATAAGAAGAAAGGGCTGGAAAAAGGAGCGGGATTTCTAAATTAGGGATTAAAAAATTTACAAAGTTAGGGTTTTAAACACTCTTACCCTATTCTAATTTCTGATTTGTGTATTTAAAGGTTAGGGTAATTAAACTTAAGTTAATTCAGCTGAGGTCAAATGCTATTAAGAAAAGAAAAGCAAATTAGAAGAAATACTAAACCAAAAAAAAAATAAAATAAATAAAAAGAAATTAAACAATTGAAGAAAAGAAAAGTTACACGATTTTTACAGACGCGAAAGGCGACCAAAAGGAATACTGGGCACCCAACATGAGTCGGACAACACAGCATGACTCCTGCTGGTACTTCTTACCTGGTGGGACTCGTCGCTTTCGAACATCGCCTTCTGTCGCGATCGCGATGATATCGCGCTCGCGACAGAATTACCATCATGTACAATTTAATATTTTTTTTTAATTTTAATTTCTCCTGTATAGACAATAAATAAAATAATACATATGCTACCTGGATAATAACAACAAACTTTGTTAGTAATATGAAAAGTAAAAATAAGAAAAATTAATTAACGAAATAACTTAAAACAGCATAAAATACATATAGAAAGAAATTCTAATTTAACATCCTAAATAATAGACCACAAAACACAAAATAAACACAATCAAATAAAACAAACAAACAAAACACAAACTAATTAGATAATATGCATAGAAAATGAAGATAAGTATTGTAATCCAAAATCATAAATCAAGATTCATAATGGAAAAATCAACGTTTTCCCGGCAACGGCGCCAAAAACTTGTTGAGCATTTTTTATATATGCTTATTGATCGCAAGTATACGGTGTACCGCAATAGTACTTAAGATGTCGATCCCACGAGGAACGTTTTTTACACACTATTACTAATCAATTTTAATCTTGTTTACAATGGTAATAAATTTGATGGTTAAATTTGAACTACTTTATTATAATAATTAATTAAACCTAATTTATGTTTATCAGAAGAAGATAAAGGATATATGAATGAAGAACTAAAAATAATGAATTTGATCAATCATTTTGATTAACATTTATTCATCTTTCTTGCAAGCCAAGTTGAACTAAAGTTCTAATTTACTCTCTCGACATAAATTATAATGCCTAAAATATGCAATTAAAATTCTAACTCACAACTTTCATTAATGAATTAGAGGTTTCTAATGACATATTTTAAGAATAATCACCAACCTATAGCAATTATCTCAATATATCGATTTCTCAAAATATACCTTGATAATGAAACTCTATTAGATGTCAGATAAAGCAAACTCTCGAATTACTTTAACTTGTAAAGATCATGCAAAATATACTAATAGAGAATCTACATTGAAAGATCATGAAAGTAGATGGAAATAGAAAGAATTATAACATGCAAATTCATTGAAATGATATTCATAGAAATATTGGAGAAGAATTAAAAATAAGAGAATAAGATAGAAGCCTTTCAACCCTTTTCTCAATCTCTTGAAATAGATTTTCTTCTCCTTGATCTTCTTCTTCAAAATATAAAACTAAATAAAAAAATAAAACTAAAGAAAACTGTCTACAAAATACAGAAAATCACTTAACTAAAATTCCATATTATTTATCATCTATCATTTTACAATTAAACTAATATTTATAGATGTTAATTTGAAAGTTGTGTCCCTTGAAAATGTCCCTTGAGAATAGTAGCAACTTTTGGTGAAAGAAGGTGGCTATTCAAGTGACTTTTGGCTCAAAAACTGTCCAACGGTACTCTCTGTCGCGATCGCGAAGTTGCCACGATCGCGACAGAGCACGCTCATCCTTTTTCCTTCTTTCTTTCTTTCCTCTCAATTTATCTCTGCTTTAGCACGACTCGTTCTACTCTGTCCGAGTCGAACGCATCATCCTGGTCGTGTTCCACTTCGGTCCTAGTCGTGCCCTCCAGTTCTTCATTTCCTTCTCCAGTAATGAATGTTTTTCCCACTTTTACGTCTAAATAAACCTATAACACATTAAATACACAAACTAACAGATATACACATAAACTAACACATATGACATCTAATATACAGATAATTGCACAATTAATATCCTAATCTCATACAAAACATATACTCAATTATACATTAACTAAGCTCCTATCAATTTGTCATTTTGATGTCTCCTTATTTTATCTTATTTTATTTTATCGTTTATTATATATGTAACTAATTTAATTGATTTAATTACTAACATTATTCCATTTGTGTTTTTTTTTAAAACTTATTTTCTTTACTTGGTCATTTTTGCGAGCACCCGAGGAGATCCAGAAGGCTCGTTTGGGTTAGATATTTAATTGCTTTATTTGTGATATTTTATTTATTTAGCTTTTTCATTTACTTTTTTTGCCATGTAATCTTTATTAAAATTATTTATTTTAGGCACGCTAAAAAGAAAATTACAATAATATTTCTATTAATTAATTTGGCATTTTTTCTAAATAAAAATGGGACCAATGTCCTAGTTTTTCATACCCAAATAAACCATCACCTTTAACACTTTTCTAAAGTATGCATGCAAGGATCAATGTCCTTATTCTTAATCAATATCCCGATTTATGTATGATTTGAATTTTATTTATAATGGGGGTTGTTTTCCGCCCCTAGTTTTATTGTAATTTATTTTCATACACTTTACTTTAATTATGCGTTATTTATTTACTGCTTTCCCTTGAATAGATAATTTGCGCTTTAATTTAGTTTTCTGTTAACTGAGTGTAGGTACTGGTTAGGAGTTAGAGCAAGCATATTACATTTTTGGGAGCCATCTTAGGACAAGAACTATACAAGAAATATTTTGTATGTATAAGATTGATGGCATGTATATGTAATGATATTGATGTACGGATATGTAATTATGGATGTATGTGGACTATGTTTAACTATATGGATGACGTTAGACAATGATTCATGATGTGGCATGTTTGGTTGTTAAATAAGTACAATGTGGATTATATTGTTTGTTGTGCCCTGTGAGGGCTGTGAATTATTTGGTTTGCAGGATGTGTAGGATAAATTATAGCCATCATATAGCCAAAATTTTTACTAAATGGATAGTAAACTAGATTGTTATAGGTACACGAAAAGAATAAATCACATGGTTATTAAATGGATATTGGTCAAGTAAATATTTAAGGACAGAGAAAAATTTATACCCGTATTTACATTAAGGAATTTCTTTTAGTATCCAACCAATCATGATAATCGCATAGTATATCAAATGATGCGAATGTTTAGTATAAGTTTAGTAAGGGTGCTACATTTTATTGGTATCAGAGCGCTGTTTAGGCGATTCTAGGATCGGATTGGGTTAAAGGATTTGATTGAATGCATATACATGCCAATTGATATATGAGAACTGTTATAAGACTAATGTATGCTTGCTTCTTTTTGTTATAGTGAGATATGGCATTTGAGGAAGGGCATCATGAGGGTGATGTGGAAAGTGCCGCTTTTGTTAGTGTTGGGCGAGCTGAGATGCCACAACCACAAGTTACTCCACCGGTTGTGATTCCGCCTCCTCCACCTCAACTTGTTTTCTTGAATTTGATGGTGGACTACATTCAAGAATGATTTCAGGCCCAGTAGGTTTAGCCACCACAGCCTCAGATGCTTGATTAGCCCCCAGCTCCACCAAAATAAAAAAAACTGATATTGGAGCAGTTGAAAAGAATGGGAGCAGAGGATTTCTTTAGGTGAGACCCATTAACTCCAGAACAAGCGAAGGAATGGTTGTTCAGAACAAATAGACTATATGAAATCACTCAGAGCCCACCTGAGGAGATGTTTGAGGGACAGTCGCTTTACTTCAGGGCCTTGCATACATATGGAGGGATTTAGTTCGGAAGCACACTCCAGCAGATCATTTAACATGGGAGTACTTTCTGACTCAGTTTGAGAAAAAGTATTTGGATATGAGTATAAAGCTTCTATGCAAGATGCTTTCTGGAGGCTTAGACAGGGCAATAAGATAGTTGCTAAGTATAAGCGTGACTTTGAGTGCTTGAGTGGTTATTTGGATGATACCTTGAGAACAGAAGATAGATTGATGCAGAGATTTGAGAGGGGTTTGCATAACTGCATCAGACAGATTGTGGGTGCTCAAGGCATCCTGATATAAGATCTCTAGTTGAAGCTACTATGAAAGTTGAAGCAATTCAGATAGATGAAGCTGAGAGACAAACTCGGTTCCAACAAAAAAGGAAACTGGGTCAATCTAGTTGTGCAGGAAGTAAGAGTAAGAAATCCTGAGGGCCACCTCCTTCACATAGTCGAGGATCCATGGCACTAGCTTGCAGTTAGAAAAATCCAGCTGGTAGCGGTATCCCAATTTGTTTAGTGGGTAGTACACTGAGAGGCAGAGAAAGGGGTACTGTTTAGCATTTTGAGCAATGTGGTAGATTCCATCCTGGTGAGTGCAAATTTTTGACAAGGGTGTGCTTCAGGTGTGGATCAAAGGAATATCAAGTAAAAGATTGTCCAGAAATGCAAGCTTCCACATCTACTTCACCTGCACCAGGATCAAGGCCTATAGTAGCTAGAGGAAGAGGTAGAGGGTCATCTTTAAATCTAGCTTCATCTAGACCGTCTGCTCAGCCTCCATAGGGACAGGGGTGAACCATAGGCCATACTTATGCAGTGAGAGCCAGAGATTAGGAGGATGACTCAGATGTGATAGTAGGTAAATTTATGCTTCTATATGATTCGGTTTATACACTTATTGATCCTAGTTCCACACATTCCTATATAAATACTGATATTGCAAGGGAAAATGTGTTGAGAGATTCATAGTTAGAGTAGGATATCCTTGTGAGCAATCCTTTGGGGCATAGTGTGGTAGTGAATAGAGTATATAAATATTGTCCTATCAGTGCTCAGGGTTATGTTTTCCTGGCAAATTTGATTGGACTCCCTTTCTAAGAATTTGATGTTATCTTGGGAATGGATTGGTTGTTTGCCCATAAAGCGTCTATTGATTGTAAATGAAAGAGGATGGCACTTAAAACTCCAGATGACCAGGAGATTACTATTGTGGGTGAAAGAACAAACTTTCTTTTTGATGTGATATTTGCTACTGCAGCAAAAAAGGCTTATTAGGAAGGGATGTGTTGCTTATTTATGTTATGTAATGGAGGCTAAAAAGGAAGCCCCTAAAGTTACAGATGTGCGCACATTGTGTGAATTTCCAAATGTCTTCCCTAAAGAATTACCAGGCTTACCACCTGATACGGAGGTTGAGTTCACCACTGAAGTAGGTCCAGGCACAATAGCTATTTCCATTGCTCCCTACAGAATGGTGCCAACAAAATCAAAAGAATTAAAAGTTCAATTGCAGGAGTTGCTTGATAAAGACTTTATTAGACCTAGTATTTCACCTTGAGGAGCACCAATACTTTTTGTGAAAAAGAAAGATGGGTCACTCAGGTTGTGTATTGATTATAGACAACTGAATAAAGTGACAATCAAGAACAAATATCTGCTTCCAAGGATTAAAAATTTGTTTGATCAACTGAAAGGCGCTAGTGTGTTTTCAAAGATCGATTTGAGATCGGGTTATCATCAGTTGAAGTTAAAAGAAGCAAATATGCATAAAACTGCATTTCGTACCCGATATGGCCATTATGAATTTCTAATCATGCCTTTTGGGCTTAACAATGCACCAGCAGCTTTCATGGACTTAATGAATAGGATCTTCCATCCTTATTTGGATCAGTTCATGGTGGTTTTCATTGATGATGTCCTGGTGTATTTAAAGACTCCAGAAGATCATGACAGGCATCTTCTAATAGTTCTGTAGACTTTGAGGGAAAAGCAGTTATATGCAAAATTTAGCAAATGTTAATTCTGGTTGAATGAAGACTCCTCTCTATGTCATGTGGTATCAGTTGAAGGCATAAATGTTGATCCAAAGAAGATTGAAGCAATTTTATAGTGGAGAATACCTAAGAATGTTATCAAAGTTAGAAGTTTCTTGGTATTAGCAGGTTACTACATAAGATTTGTAAAGGGTTTCTCCACGATTGCATCGCCACTGACTCGATTACTACAGAAGAACGTTAAGTTTGAAGGGACTGATAAATGTCAGGAAAGCTTTGAGAAGCTTAAGAACATGTTAACTGAAGCTCCAGTGTTAACACAACTCGAGCCAAGCAAAGACTTTGTAATCTACAGTGATACTTCCAGGAATGGGTTAGGCTGTGTATTGATGCAGGAAGGCAAGGTGATTGCTCATGCCTCTCACCAGCTCAAGACACATGAGAAAAATTATCCCACGCATGATCTTGAACTGGCAGCCATTATATTTGCACTAAAGATTTGGAGACACTACTTGTATGGAGAGAAATGTTACATCTACACAGATCATAAAAGTCTGAAATATCTATTTACACAAAAGGAGCTCAATTTGAGACAGGGATATTGGCTTGAACTCATAAAAGATTATGATTGTCCTATTGACTATCACCTAGGAAAGGCGAATGTAGTTACTGATGCTCTCAATAGGAAGTTTATGGCAGCCCTTTGGGCTATGAATGTCAGATTGGGCATAGCACAAGATGGAGCATTGAGAGCTGAAATGCAAGTGAAACTAGATTTCCTTCAACAAGTGAAAGCTGTCCAGAAAGAAGATGATTGCTTATCCGCAATTGTAAATCGGGTAAAGGATGGCAACGACGGTAACTACTCTTTGTGCATTGATGGAAACTTGTATTACAAACAGAGATTGTGTGTACCTGATCAAGCCGAACTGAAGAAAAATATCTTAACTAAAGCTCACCACAACAGTTATACGATGCATCCTGGTGGTAACAAGATTACCAGGATCTGAAAGCACAATACTGGTGGCCGGGTATGAAGCGGGATGTAACAAAATTTGTAAGCAAGTGTCTAATCTATCAGCAAGTGAAAGTAAAACATTAGGTGCCATCGGGTTTACTTCATCCTATCTCAATACCAGAGTGGAAATGGGACAAAGTGACTATGGATTTCGTAACCGGGCTTCCACTCACTAGGAAGAAGCATGATACTATTTGGGTAATCATTGATAGGCTAACTAAATCAACTCATTTCTTACTTATCATAATGGATTAACCATTGACCAGATTGGTGAAAATCTACATAAATGAGATAGTGAGGTTACATGGGGTACCATCTTCTATCATTTCTGATAGGGATCCGAGATTCACATCCCAGTTTTGGAGAAAGCTATAAGAAGCATTGGGGAAAAAGCTTCACTTCAGTACAGCTTTTCATCCTCAAACTGATGGATAATTTGAGCAGGTAATTCAGATACTTGAGGACATGTTGAGATGTTGCATCCTTGAATTTGAAAGTAATTAGGAGAAGTACTTGCCATTAGCAGAATTCACATATAACAGCAGTTATTAGTCTAGTATCAAAATGGCGCCATATGAAACATTATATAGGAGGAAATGCAGAACTCCTCTATGCTAGACAGAATTGAGTGAAAGAAAGTTAGTGGGATCAGATTTAATTCGGGAAACGAAAGAAAAGGTATGAGTGATCAAGGAGAGATTGAAGGAGGCCATGGATCGATAGAAGTCTTATGCTGATGGAATTTCACTTTGGTGATAAAGTATTTTTGAAAGTATCTCCATCGAAGAAGGTTATGAGATTTGCTAAAAAAGGCAAACTGAGTCCTAGATTTATGGCCTATATGAGATTATACAGCGAGTGGGACCCATAGCCTATAAATTGAAGTTATTTTAGGACCTAGAAAAGATTCACGATGTCTTTTATGTATATATACCATAGAGATATCGGTCAGATCCCAATCACATAATCAAGCCAAAAGAAATTAGGATATAGCTTGACTTAACTTATGAAGAATATCCAGTGAAAATACCAACCAAAGAAATCAGACAGCTTCGAGACAAGCAAAGCCCACTGGTAAAAGTTTTATAGAACAATCATAATGTAGAAAAAGCCACATGGGAACCAGAAGCTACAATAAAACAACAGTATCCTTAGCTTTTCAATAGAGGTAAAATTTTGAAGACAAAATTTTTATAAGTAGGAGAGAATTGTCATGGCCTAAAATTTTAAAAGTCGTAAATAGTATTTTTCGATAGTGACTAGTACACCTGGGGTGAAAATTACACCCAAGGACGAATAATAGTTTATTTGACCATTGGAAAATACTAGTCACGGTGAGTCTAGTGGTAAAATTTGGAGTGAAAATGAGCTTAAATAGGTCTTCAAAAGTCAAAAATAAGAAAAATTTCTGACCCGTTTTAAGGGACACCCGGTTTGACTGGGCTTCTAAAAATTGTAAGTGACCTCAGAAAATTATTTTAAGGGCATGGATAGATTTAGAATAATAATTAAAAATTTTTGACAGGGAAAAATTAATTATACGATAGCACTTAAAATTATCAAATCGGACTGGTTAAAGTGAATCAGACCAGGAAATGAATTCTGATTGAATTGGAATTTTTCGTGGAGACTAATTTATATATTTTAGAAGTTATGTAATTGATTTTGAGAGAAATTGAGTTTAGAAAGTGAGAAAATTTTTTAGGGTTACATAATGGGCTTAAAAATGGAAAATGGGCTTGAAATGTTTGGGCCACTTTGATTGGGCTTGGCCCAGCCCATTATAAGCTGTAAAGATTAGATTTCTCTAGAGAAATCTTCATAAAACCAGCTTACTCTCTTTCCTTCACCTTGGCTAAATTCTTCCTCTCACTTTTTCTACCAATTTTCTTATTCTCTCTTCAAATCTCTCCCCAAATTCAAGCCTCCCAACTAAATTGCAGTTCCTCTACAACTCAATTGTGATCTTTAGAGTTCAATTGAAGGGTTTGAAGTAGGAAAATCAAGTGTTCAAAGTTTAGGGCACAAATTGAGGTAAGAGAAATTGAAGTTTTTAAATTGGTTTAAAGGTTCAAATGGATAAATTAGGGTATGTAGATCATGTTTATGTAATTATATTACAAAAAGAAAGCAAGGATTTGATGGAATTTTGATGAATAATTTCGGCCACTCTTAAGGAGCAAGGAATGAGAAAGCTTGCCAAGGGGAAAAGGTAAGGAAAAGGACATCCAAGAAGAGTAGAATAAGAAATCTAGGTTAGTGGTTACAAAATCCACCTATTTCCATGGACTTAGATTGATTTTATATTACGTTTTAATTGTAAGTATGTGATAAATGTGTGTTTAATTGAAATAAACCTTATAAGTATACTTAGGGATATTAGAAAGGATGTTTTGAAAGCTTAAAATATAAAGAAATTAAATGTATGGTATGAACATAATAGGGACCGAATGGTATACATAGGTATACTGGGGTATACATAGGTATACTGGGGTATACATTGTGTTTTAATGCAAAATAATGGTATATGCATGTAAATTAAGGCATAATCTAACTCAAATGATGATAAGTGAATGAAGTAAAAATTTATAGGTGGAAGTATATGTTAGGCCGAATGGTAACTTTAGGGTTGTTATAGTGTAAAATGGAAATTTGTTAAATATAATGATATAAAATGAACATATAATATAAAACGAGTGTATGTTAATTTAATTGGAATTAATTGAACATAAATGAATTTTTTGAATATAATAATGCATTATGTTTATATTGAAAATCATGCTAAATGTGTATTTTAATGAAATTATGGGATGAATGGTAATAGGAATATTTAAGTAGTGAAATGAATACGTTTTAGTAAGAAAAGAATGCATTATGTATGGACTTGATCATTGGCCTAATGATATGCCATATTTAATTAATGACATAATTTATTATAAATAAAGTATTATAATTTATTATAAATGAAGTATTTAATGGAAAATTGAAGTAATGGCATACTTTAATTGCCCTTAGTAGTAGTCTGGTAGTTAATTCTCGCTCAGGATATAGTTGACTAGCCATAGGGACACTAAAACCGTGGTGTGGGTCATGACGACTCACTATTAGTAGGCCAATGACGTACTACAAAATGATTGAATGTTGAAATGTCAAATGAAATGTAAATGTATGGGTGGTCCTTTGGGGTCACTCTAAAATATAGTGGATCTTTGGGGTCCACATCCCGTGTATCCGATTTAGAGATTTCTACCGGATTGATACTAGGGGCAAAATGGTAAGAATGAATAAAATTGAGCAAATTAGAGTTAAAATAAGAAAAAAGGACTAAATCGTAATAAATTAAAAAGTTTTAGGCACTAAATGGTAAAAAAATGTAAATAAGTAAGTTAATAAGATTAAATAAAAGGAAATAGAAATTAATTGGTAAAATAAATGTAATTAATAATTGTTTAAGGACTAAAATATAATTTATCATGAAAATGATAATTTGAGAAATAAATGGCAATTTGTAGGTGAAATAACAAATTAATGTGGGAATTAAGTTAAATAGTGGCATTTTTGTAAATAAAAGTAAAGAGAAGGGTAAAATTGTGAATTAATGAAAGTTAGGGACTAAATTGTAAATAAACCATAATAATGTTAAGTTAAAGATTCATGTGTAATTGAGTAGTAGAATAAGGATTAATTGAGTAATTAAGTAGTAAATGGTAAATAAGTGAATAAATGAATAAAAAATAAATAATAATAATAATAAGAATATTGTTAATTTAGAAATATGTTTTCATAGTAAATTAATTAATTATGACCATTAGTAGATTAAAAGTAATTCAAGAAATGAATTAAATGTACATTTTAGAATGTGTCTAATTAAATATTTGATAATTTAAGTAATTTAATTTGTATGTGTGAACAAAGAAGATTAGTGGAAATCTCTGGATTTGTAACCATCACTGAGTATATTTAATGCTTAGCAAGTAATTTTCTGTTGACTGTGTGTAGGTACTGGTTAGGAGTTGGAGCAAGCATACTACATTTTTGGGAGCCGTCTTGGACAAGAACTATATAAGAAATATTTTGTATGTATAAGATTGATGGCATGTATATGTAATGATATGGATGTATGGATATGTAATTATAGATGTATATGGAATATGTTTAACTATATGGATGATGTTAGACAGTGATTAATGATGTGGCATGTTTGGCTGTTAAATAAGTACAATGTGGATTATATTATTTGTTGTGCCTTGTGAGGGCTGTGAATTGTTTGGTTTGAATTGTAACACCCCCTAACCACCTGTAGAGCTTTACTATAAGGGTTATGGAGTGTCACACATAACAAACACATGCACACGAATTATCATTCACATAAAACTCAGGATTAACAAATTTCATTATCATGCAATGTTAGATTACATTTCGAAAATCCATACATTACATTACATAACATTTTTAGTCTTATTATATTTTTCGCTTTACAAAATAAACCTTCTTTGATACAAAACTTAATTCCATTACACATGCCAACTAAAAATACACTTCTTATACTTATTACAAAATAACCTACAATTACAGCGTTTCCTAATGTGTTGGCCGTTGGCGATGCAGGACTGTCTTCCAAAATGCTATCTTTAGATACCTGCATGGACAAAACATCCATGCTAAGCGATAAGGCTTAGTGGGGAATAGTAAAATATGGACGAACACTCACAGTGATCGTCAATGCAAATCACAAACTCATGCAGCATCATATATATATATATAGGTATAATCAATTAGCATCCACATTAATGGAACATCCATCAATTACCCACAAGCAACTAACAATATCATTGAAATCATTATATAGTTCTTTACTTCATCTCCTAAATTCACATAATAATTTGCTCATTTTATCTCTCATTCATTCTTTGCAACTCAATAGACAATGCTATTTATAGACATTACATAATACATGTGCAACCACATATAGCAAAATCATTATTCGCACTTGCATAGGTATAGACACCGTCCATAATTGTTAGCATACATTCAATAAAATCATACATTTACTAAATTACTACAATATCACATACTTATCAAACATGGAAAGTTCATTGTCATTTTCTTGCTTATCATAACATAGCTTACCTGATACCACATACTGTATCCATTATGTATTCACTTCGCATTACACTAGCAATTATCAACACCAATTCATATTTATGTAAAGCACATCTATTCTCATCAATATATAATTAAAATCCACATTACTTACTATAGACATCGGGTCCTGAGGCAGTCTAGGTAAGAGTTACCCGATGATGAGATCAATGTCGGTTTTCGGATGAATGGATGGAATTCGGAGGTTTTCATCTTTCGGTTTCACAAGGATTAAAATCTTTTTCTCTATGGCGTAAGGTTTTGAAAGAATTTGGGAAATTTAGCTTAAAATTGAGATTTTGTTGTTCGGACGGGATGACCGTCGGAGTAGGGACGCCCGTCCCTAGTTGGTGTGCCCCGTCTCTAGCATGTCGTTTGGACAGATAGGCCGTCTCTATGCGTTGTACAGACGGCCCCTTCGGTAGCGGCGGACACGTATCGGCATAGAAACATTCGTCCCTAGTCCCACGCCTTGGCCCGTCTGTGTCCAGATTTCCACGCGTACCCTCATTAGGGACATAAAGCCCGTTGGTAGTTAAAGGGATGGCCGTCGGTAGTGGATCTGATCAGATAGCACTCGATTTGATAAAATTTGATCTGATAAGCTTTTATCTTTCAAAAATTGGGGTGAGATATTTGGTTAAAAATTGAATTTTAAAATCCTTTTAAAATTCAAACTTTAAATTGATTCTTATCCTATTTATCTCCAAAAATTCTATAAATTGTGAAGTAAAATTCATTAATGGGGGTTGGAAAAATTAATAAAATTTTTTTGGAGGAAAATTAGCAAATTTTGAGAGAATGGGAAATTTTTAAAGAAAAATCTTTTGTGAGCAATTTAAAAAAAAATCTAAAAAATCTCTACTATTTTCAGAATTTTATTCGGTAAAAATTCTTTCAGTTAATTGGTTTTTTCTCAAATTCTTCTTGTGAATTAAGCCAATTTGATGTAACGAAATTCATTCGTTTCAATCAATCCAGCTAATTCAAATACTTGATCGCTGTCAAATTTTCAAAGAAAGAAAAACATGAATTTTCTTTTTTTGATCCATTTTTACTTGATCCTTGTGGAGTGTGCGGGGACCGAAATCATTCGACATTCACCCAAAAAGGTAAAATCCGAGGGTAAAACATTCTGGATTGATATTTGAGTAATTTAACTTGACTCGTATTAATTGTTTTTTTATTTTTTTTTGTAATAATATTTTTTACAAAGAATTGGAATTTTGAAAGGCTTTTTAACTTTTTTTTCTGAAATCAGGGGTGATCGACGGGCAGAGTGGTTACCGACGCCCGTCTCCATTCCGAGAGACAGGACGTGGGCGACGCTCCACTCTGTCCGCCGGTCACACTAATTTATTTTTTTACCCCTTTTATCTTTTAACCCACCTTTTTTCAGTTTCTTGTTATGTTACTTTGCTTTATTTTATTCATGATGTTGACACTAACATGTTTATTTCTATGAGTTATTTTTTGACCATGTTGGAATTGGAGTGGTTAATAAGAGTGGTTGCGCTAACCTGAGGCTTCCCATCCGGGTTCTTTCTTTACCCTTGACTTTATTCATTTTATTATGAAGATTATTTTAATGTTGTTAAGGTAAAAAGGACCAAATGTTTTTTAATAATTAATTTGGGATTTTTCCGAAAGCCAGAGACCAAAGTCCTGTTTTTAGCCAATAAAACCGACACTACTCAAAAATCAGCTTGTAATAAATATGCATGGCAGGACCAATGTCCTCACTACAAATGAATATCTCGATTTTTGTATGATTTATATATTATTTTTTTAATGGGGGTTGTATTCCGCCCCTAGTTTTATTGTAATTTATTTTGAGAATGTTTATTTTATTAATGCTTTATTTATTACTTTTAACATGAATGATTGCGCCTTAATTAAATGCATCATGTGGAAAGTTGATGAAACAATAAATTCAAAATTTAATTATAATATTGATTAAGGTACAAATAAATGAGAAGTCCCGAACTCACTCTGGTCTTGGGCTCAATGAGGTTAGAGGTCTAGAACCTCCAAAATATCTCTTGTTCCCCTTCAAAAGGCTTAATTTACATAATCCTAGGCTCCAGGGGGTAGAGGCTGAGACCTCCAAAATCTCTCTGGTTTGCCCAAGATGGATATGTATGCGCCGTCCTAGGCTCGCTGAGGCTAGACGACCCTTCCCAATGTTCTATTGGGTGGCGACTCCAAAAAACCTCTTTGTTGCCCAAAATAGACGCACTTGTAAATACCTTACAAGTTTTTATGAACCTCTCCTAATCTCCCTAAAGTGGGCTTTCGAGAAGCCACGAGGTTCTGCCCGCATCACAGTGGCAACTCCACTGGGGACCATACTCGAGACTTCGATTCGAAAGTACCTTGATTAAAAATTATAGTTGAGTTTTAGTTTAAAAATTTCACCTTCTTCAAAACTGCATTGCATCGCATTAGAGCCTTAGATCTATGCTAGTTTGGTCCCTCTTTCAGCCCCGGTGCGTTCCCAAAGCACGACTCTTTGTTCACTCAATGTAGGGAAGTGTTAAGGATAATCACCAGCCCAAGCCTCGTACCATCATGGTATATAAAATGGTGGCCCAATCGATCGTTACGCTCGTGATGAGCTAGACCCGTTGGCAGGGACCATGCTTGGGTAGCCCTAAAGCAACACCACCTTTGACCAAAGCTCATGTAATGGCAATAGATACTCTCCCAAGGTGGTATGAACCATAATACTATGCTTGCTGTATGGATCATTATGTATTGGACAAAACCAGATAACCTGACTGGTCACTTAATCAAAGGCTTTTATGCCCCGATAGGCCCAGGATGACTTATTCGGACTGCCTAAATATATATCGATCATAACCCATGCGTCTGTGCATTAGTTAGGAGAGGTTATGCGGCCGGTTTTTTACCGTGCACCATATGTGTCCATCGGGTCCCCGGATGATCCATGGGCCAATCCCACCTAGGAAAGAGACTATGACCTCATGTGCGGGAGTAACAAGGTTGAAAGGACCTATGTGCTTGCATCTGGTTTGTAAATGTTGCATAGCACGATCATGCATCATAGCACGTTCATGCATCATCCTGACCCTTTATGTTTTTCATCCATCATAGATTCGCCTAGGTGGACAATCTCAGGGGCAATTACATAGAAATTCGCATGCCACCTGTAAACCTAAGAGCTACTACCTCAAGGGCACAAAGGGGAAGTCCAGCCCCAAGGCTAGATGATGATTGGGAAGATGAAGAATATGAGGAGCGTATGTCTGAGAAAGGGAAAGCCCCTCAAACTGAAGAAGCTATTTGGAAGAAGATGGAGGAGAAATTTGAAGCAATGACAAGAATGCTAACAAAGGGCCGAGGAATAAACCCGAAAGATAAGGAGTTAGAAGGAGAGGATTTAGTCCCAATGAACTTTAAAATGCCGGATGTTCCGAAGTTTACGGCACTTCTGACCCCATGGCACACATAAAGCAGTACTCGCTGGTGATGAAGGGCACCACTTTGACAAAAAAGCAGAAGATTGAGTACTTTTGCTTGAGTTTGACTGGCCCAGCAGTAGATTGGTACCATGGGCTCGATCGCCGAACCAAGGAGGACTGGGATTTATTGACGGAGGAGTTTTTAAGGCAATACGACTGCAGTACAAGGATGGAAGTGACCTTGAAGGACCTAGAGCTGTTACAGCAGAAGGGAGGCGAGTCCTTCCATGAGTATCTAACTCGGTGGAGGAATCGAGTGATGGAAATGAAGAGGAAACCGGATACTCAGGATCAAATACGGCTATTCATTAAAAATGCGAGCCCGTATTTGAGAGAAGGATTAAGGATGAAAGGACTGAAGGACTTGTAGTCTCTGAAGGACATCACCATTGAGGCCGAGGGAGAGTACCTTGTTAAGCGAGCAGTTAATGAGAACTATCCCAAAAAGGGTAGCGGTAGCCAGGGGGCAAGTAGACCAACAGGTTCCACTAGTGGCGAGAGGAAAACTGCTGAGGTATCAACTGATAATGCTAGCCCGAGGCATTTTTCCAACCTTGGAAGGTCTTTATCATGGGTGCTGAGAAGACTGATGAAAGAGGGTAAGCTACAGCCTTTGCCACCCAGACCTGCTAGAACTCAAGGCATGCTAGGACATAAAGATGATGAGTATTGTGCATATCATCAGCACACTGGGCATACAACTGATAACTACAAGACGTTGAGGTATGCAATTCAAGATCTAATTGACTCAAAGCAGATCACAGACCCAGAGAAGAGAGGGGGTCAAAAGAAAGCCGGGTACAATAGCATGCCCCCGCTAGTGAATATGATCGGGTCCAGTTTACTCGAGGAGTTTGTGTTAAAGGAATTGTACGGCAACGATGTCCACACTGCTGTCACGAACCTCCATGAGGGGAGTAAAGAAGGGCTTCCCGCTGCGGTGATCGATTGCTGGTCCACTGATGATAGTGGAACTGAAAATAATGATTCTAAAATATTTTTCGACCCATGGGATTCGAAGGAGGATGAAGAAGCAAAGAGGAATAAAGTAGGAGCTGTGACCCGGAGCGGAAGGGTAGCTCCAGAAGTCGAGAAGCCCCAAGGGCCGGTTGCAAGAAAGGAAAAGAGCCGGAAGAAGATCTGATCGTCAAACAGCTGAAAAAGACGTCGGCTCAGATTTCAATATGGGATCTCTTGAGACAGTCGCTGTCGCATAGACAGAAGGTAGTAGAGGCTTTGTGCGAGGCAACTGTGGCCACAACCATTTCGCCTACGAAACTTCTGGATATAGTGAAAGGAGGATCAGGAGAAAATGTTATTTTCACCAGCACTGATTTGCCGGCAGAAGACCGCAACCATAATCGCTCTTTGTACATAAGGGCACAGATTAACCAAAAGCACACAGCCTGTGTAATGGTAGATGATGGCTCTTCGATAAATGTGTGCCCACAGGTGGCAATGGCAGCTTTTGGGGTGACAGAGGATATGTTAGCCAAATCTGATCTCACCATCACAACATATGACAACTCGCATAGACATGCTTCGGGGACATTCATGGCGACAGTGAAGACGGGACCAGTAGAGTCGGAAGTGGAGTTTGTGGTACTGCCTATACCCACCAATTTCTCAGCTCTTCTAGGTAGACCATGGTTTCATAAGTTGGGAGGAGTCCCCTCTACGCTTCACCAGATGGTAAAAATACCTCATGAAGGCAGATCGTGACTATAAGGGCTGCACGGGAAAATCAAGTTTCAATACTGGAGATCGCTAGGTAGCCGTTTAGTGGATTTCATGTTGCCGTGATAGGTGAGGAAGAGCAGAAGGAAGAAAGCCCCCAGGTGCTAAATATGATGAAGAGGATGTTATTCCTCCCTGGCGCAGGACTGGGTAAGAATTCTCAGGGGATGCCAACAGCTATTGCTACAAAGGGCCAAAAAGACAAAAGGGGTCTAGGATACATAGGTGTGGTAGGAAGGGGTGAGAAGCCAGAAATTCATATCCGGAAGACTTTTGTGCCAGCAACCGCAACGTGTACCTATGCAGGGGAAGTTGAACCGCAATGGCTGGATGGAAGAATTGTGCTAGGGTTTGAGATTTTCAATGATGTCTATGACTGGGACATTGGATTGATCAAGCCAGTAAAGGGCTTTTGGGATGAGGAAATCATGACCAGTAGGACAATTTGGGACCGTGAGATGCCTGAAGAAGTGATCACTGAGAAGATGGTAGTCACCCAGCTGAAGGGGAAAGTAAAGGTAGAGGAAGCCATACAGGAGTTGACTGAGGAGCTTCCAAAGAGCCAAAGTGACGTAGGACCATCAACCGCGGCAGATGCGCCAGCAGAGGAGGAAGAGGAAAATAGTTTAGATTTTCTTTTTGCTCCAGAACTTTTCAATGATGTTAATGACGATTTCAATCTTATTAATAAATTGAATGATTTTGCTTACTTGTGTGATGTTTCCGATGATTTCACTATGCATAATCATGATCATCATCCATCCATATTTGATATTGATTCAACTGATGCTACTCCATTTAATCTTGGAACCATAGAAAACCCAAAAGAAATTTTGATAGCATCAAATATAACTCCTGAAGAGCGAGAAAATTTTGAGAGAATCTTAAAAAAATATGAAAAAGTCTTTGCCTGGACCTACAAAGATATGCCAGGAATCGATCGGGAAGTCGCAGAGCACGCTATTCCTACATATCCAGACCACAAACCGGCTAAACAGAAGCTGAGAAGGCTTAGGCCAGAATGGGCAGATAAAGTGAAGGAGGAGATTCACCAGCAAATCAAAGCCAAATTTCTAGTTGAGGTGCAGTATCCAACTTGGTTGGCTAATGTTGTCCCCTAGACAAAAAGAATGGCAAGGTAAGGGTGTGCGTAGATTATCGGGACTTGAGTAAGGCTTGTCCAAAAGATGACTTTCCATTACCCCATATAGATGTGCTGATAGACAGCGCCGCTGCTTGCGAGATGTATAGCTTTGGCGATGGTTATGCAGGCTATAATCAAATTCTCAATAAAATAATTGACCGAAGTAAGACGGCATTCATCACGGAATGGGGGACCTATGCTTATCGAGTAATGCCTTTTGGCCTGAAAAATGCAGGAGCCACTTATCAGAGGATGGCAACAAAAATCTTGAATGACTTCATCCATAAAGAAGTGGAGGTATATGTGGACGACATGATGATCAAGTCAGCCACTAGAGAAGGTCATTTTGAAGCCCTGGAAAAGTTCTTCCTAAGCATAAACAAGTATAATCTGTGGTTAAATCCTAAGAAATGTATCTTTGGTGTTACCTCAGGGAAGCTCCTAGGACACGTGGTTAGCCATAGGGGTATTGAGATTGACCCGAATAAGGTTAAGGCCATCAGAGAAATGCCAATACCACAGAAGGAAAAGGATGTGAGAAGCTTTTTGGGCAGGTTGCAATGCATCAATACGTTTATTGCTAAGCTTACTTTAATCTGCGAACCGATCTTCAAACTACTCAGAAACGACCAACCAGTAGTATAGAACAAAAGTTGTCAGAAGGCTTTCGATACTGTTAGAGATTATCTGCTGAATTCACCGGTGTAGAGGCCGCCGCAGCCAGTTAGGCCATTGATTTTGTATTTGGCTATAGAAGACAGTTCTGTAGGTGCCATGATGGCCCAGGAGGATGAATTTGGAGTGGAATTTGCTGTTTACTACCTTAGCAAGAAGTTCCTAGCCTATGAGGTTAAGTATACAGAAGTAGAAAAGATTTGCCTTGCCGTGATCTGGGCTTCTAAGAAGTTGCGGCATTACTTTCATGCCTACAGGGTACAGGCAGTAGCTAAGCAGAATCCTTTAAGGTACTTACAGGAAGCCCCCTCTTTACTCGGGAAAATGGGTAGG
This sequence comes from Excoecaria cochinchinensis, assembly GCA_947683425.1. Taxonomy (NCBI): domain Eukaryota; kingdom Viridiplantae; phylum Streptophyta; class Magnoliopsida; order Malpighiales; family Euphorbiaceae; genus Excoecaria; species Excoecaria cochinchinensis. Next base: position 5,143,878 of record CANTUQ010000149.1, read on the forward strand.
TGGTTGTTGTTGCTACAAGAATTCGATGTAGAGTATATTACTCGGAAAACTATCAAAGGGCTTGCAGTGGCTGAATTCCTGGTAGAACACCCAATTCAAGGAGACTCGTACGAGTTTAACTTTCCAGATGAGGATGTGATAGCTATCGGAGTTCAAGGTTGGTAATTGCACTTTGACGGAGCCGTGAACAACAAGGGGGCAGGAGTAGGGATCATTTTAACAACCCCGGATGATGAGAAGCTCCCTTTGGCCAAGAAATTGAGGTTCAAGGCTACCAATAATGAAGTTGAGTATGAAGCGTGTGCCTTTGGGTTGGAGGCGTTGATAGCCTTAGGAGCAAAAAACGTTGAAGTGTTTGGTGATTCCTCCCTGGTGATCAATCAAATTCGAGGTGAATGGGCCGTTAAAGAAGAGAGGCTAATGCCATACATCAAGCACTTGAGAGACCTAAGCAGCCAATTTGAAGTGTGTACATTCCGTTTTGTTCCAAGGGACGAAAACCAGTTAGCCGATGTGCTTGCCACTTTAGTCTTAATGTGGGACAACCCCGAAGGGGTGGTTATGAGGCCAGTTTTGATTTCTAGCTCTGAGAGACCTAGCTTCGAATCTAAATCAGTCATGGAGATAGAAGTAGCAGATGGAAAGCCGTGGTATTATGATATTAAGAACTATCTAGAGAATGCGACATTTCCAGAGGAAGCTACCGAGAAAGATCAACGAATGATTCGCAAGCTATCTACTCAGTTCATCTGGATAAATGAAGCGTTGTACAAACGACAGGCTGATGGTATCCAGTTGAGGTGTTTGTACGAGAAAGAGGCTAAGAGGGTGATGGAAGAAACACACGCCGGAGTATGTGGGGCCCATATGAACGGACTGACATTGGCCAAAAAGATTATGAGACAAGGATTCTTCTTGCTCACCATGGATAACGATTGCTCGAAGTATGTAAAGCAGTGTCAGTTATGCCAGCAGTTTGCAGATTTAAGGCATCTGCCCATTTCGAAATTACATAATCTAACATCACCTTGGCCATTCGCAGCTTGGGGGATTGATATTATTGGGGAAATACGCCCCACAGCCTCCAATGGGCATAGATACATCATTGTCACCATCGACTACTTTACCAAATGGGTAGAAGCTGAGTCCTTCAGGAAAGTTGATGCTCGGGATATGGCAAAATTCATCGAGAAGAACTTGATATGTGGGTATGGCCTTCCACACCATGTGGTATCCGACAACGAGGTCCAGTTCATGGCCGAAACGAAGAAGTTACTCCAGAAGTATGGTATCGAGCACCACAAGTCTTCTCTGTATCGTCCTCAAGCCAACGGGGCAGTTGAAGCTGCCAACAAGAATGTCAAGAGGATCCTGGCTAAGATGATCCAGAATTATAAAGATTAGGCGAAAAAGTTGCCTTTTGAATTGTGGGGTTACAGAACAACCATCAGAACTTTAGCAGGAGCCACTCCATATTCTTTGGTATGTGGGACGGAGGCAATATTGCCGGTCGAGGTTGAACTTAAGTCACTGAGGGTGATAATGGAAGCAGAGATTCCGGAGGCCGAATGGGTGCAGCAGCGGCTGCAATGCTTGAACATGTTAGATGAGAACAAGTTAAAAGCCTACTATCACAACCAGATCTACCAAAAGAGGCTCGCTAGGTCTTTTGGAAAGAAAGTCAAGAAACATCCATTGAAGGAGGGGGATCTGGTATTTAAACAGATGAGACCAGGTGCACCGGATATTAGAGGAAAGTTCAGACCAACGTAGGAAGGACCGTTCATCCTCAAAAAGCTCCTGTCAAAAGGAGATGCGATTCTGTCGGATAGCGATGGTAATGAATTTAAAGAACCGATCAATATAGATAGACTCAAAAGGTTCCATGGCTAAAGGCTACAAAATCAAAAGAAGAGAATGAAAGCCCCACGGGTCGAAAACCGAAAAAGGCGGCCTTACTAAAATTGGGCGCCTCGTCAGGGTGAAAACTGAAAAAAGCATCCTGGGCAAAATTTAGAGGCTTGAGAGAAAATATCCAATCGTGAAAACCCGAGAGGGCTGATTGGTAACGGGAGTTGATGCTATCAAGATTTGGTTCCATGAATGAATGTAGTCTTGCATAATTGAATTAGTGTCAAAAATGATCATGTATGCTAAAATCGTACTGAAATATACACAATGCTATGAAATAAAATAAGACTTGACTTATTCATTTACATCGTTGTCCAATTCTGCTTTAAAAAGAAACATATTGCTCAAAACACATGCAAAGCTAAACTATGCCCTATTACTACTCTCGCCAGCCAAATGCCTCAGTCGCCGTGTTCGGTTATCAGATGACGGGCTAAGTATCCACCTCTTGTACGAGCTGGTAGAGGTGATAGAATGGTTCCCGAAGGGAGGTATGATAGTCTTCAATGGAAGTTGGTTCCAGAGCTCATGATAGCGGGAGGCAAAAGCCGCAGAAAAGACTCCACCTCGAAAGGATAAAAGGAGTCTCACCACATCCTGAGTCATTCCAAGTTGACGAGAATAGCGGGCCGTGATGTAGAAGGTTGCCTCACGAAGCCCGCATAGGGGAACGCATCTGAAGACCCGTCAATAATTGCACTGGATAAGGAAAGCCAAGCATGCATGAAGCTAATATCCTCATCTGATATCTCACTGAATCTGGTAATGCCTTCATTAGGGGTCCCAGGTAGGTACAGATGCCGGTGAGGAAGAAAATGCTTCGCAGAGTACTGACTAATGACCCTAGGAGGTGGCTCTGACAACAGCTTCAATTTCTCTTGCAACCAAATCTGAAAGAGGAAACAAGGAAAAATAAAAGCCAAAGAAAATAAGATAAAAGGCAAAGAAGAGCCGCTGGAGTAAGTTGGATTTACTTCAGGCAAAAATTAGGCATAGGGTTGTGTGAAAATCCGAAAGGACGCACTTCCCGCTAAGAAAAGCTAGTGTGAAAATCCACAAGGGACGCACCACCTTTTAAAACAATGACGTACCTGGAGTAATAAGGGGCTCCCAGAGAATGAAGTTGTAGGCCCGGCACAGACAGAGTCCAAACCGAAGATAGTCTCAGCCAGAATAAGTGGAAAAGGGGTCAGCCCGTGGTGAAAATCGTCCAAAATTCCAAACAGACGAGGGTCTCCAAGCAGCTCCTCTAAAGTCACAATCAGATACTTCATCAGACAGAAAAGAAAGATGACACTTATGCTGTATGAAGGAAGGTTAGAGAATTCATCCAGTGCTTCAATCAGAGGTTCTAAGGCAAATACAGGGCCTTGAGGAACTAGACGAGCAGCGTCAGAAGGAGCTATACTTAAGGACAGAGCAATATCTCGAGGTTGAACCAAACCACAGCGAGGAACGCAGGGCAAAGCACTAGGAGGATACCAGCTCCCGACACTAGCAGCAAGTTCCTCAGGCAGGGGGCATATTTCCTGGTAGGTGAACCTGAAAACATGAAAGCGAGGGTCCCAGAAGTGGGTCGCAGCTAAAAGAAGGTTGTGGTCTATCTGGTCTCTTCGTAAAAATCTCAGCCCAGAAAGGGGGGCAAGGGTGTTATTTTCCCAAGTTTGAGCATCGTCTAAGATACGGTGCATTTTGGGAAGAAGAGGAGAATTCATTCCTCAGTGGCTAAAATTGAAATCACTAAAGGAAGTAAAGAAGGAAAAGAGGAAAAACTGGAGAAAAGAGCATATAATGAAGCAAAAATGAGGGAAAAGGCACGGAATCCAAGAAAATGGTGAACTTTATAGGATTGATATACCGACAGCTAGCCCGTCCCTCTCTCAGACGGTTATCCCATCTGTAATTATCCACCTGGCAGATCTTTGCATTGTGCACATCACGCGCATTAATTAGGTAATTAATGAGGGGCAAAAAGCGGAATCCGGAAAGACAGACGGCATGCCCGTCTATCGCTGTAGAGACGAAAAGCCTGTCGGTACTTAAATTCTATATAAAGATTCTAGTACCGACGGACTATCACTTTCTTTTCTCTTTTTTTCACACCGACGCTCTTTCCTTCCTTTTCAGTTGCATTTTTTTCGTTTTTGCCCTTTCGGTTGGTTTTCTTTGCACCAGTGTCTTGTTCTTTCTTCTTCATTGAGTCTCAATTTCCAGGTTAGTAAAATTCTTCTATTTTTCTTATTATTTATTTATTTATTTATTTATCTTATTATGAGTAATGTAATTTTCATTTTTTGGATTAGTGTAATTAGGAGCCTTGCTAATTGATTTTAGTTGTTGCTGTTTAATTTGGAATGCCATTATTTAGTTAATGTTATGTTTTTTTAAGTGCTTTAAGTGCATGAATTAACACATAGAATAAACAATATGCTGTTCTTCAGTTGAGATAAAATGCATGGATATGTGCTATTTTGAGAACAATTAATGACGGACGCATATTTATTTTTTTCGAGTTTTTAGTTAGATGTACGGACATGGCCTTAGGAATGCATGCACATTGGAACTAGTACTAAGAATTAGAAAATAAAGCAAATCTGAAAATGTTGCACTGTTGCTTGGGGCCTGAGGCCTGTCCCTTTTCTTTTTCTATTTTCTCATGCAGGAGGTTGGGCACACCCTTGCCGGGGTGCTGCCCAAATGTTTTTTCCTTTCGGGTTAGGCTCATCCCTGTTGGAATGCTGCCTAATTTTTTCCGTTTATGATTACGATGTCAAACTAACTGTTTACTCTATTTCCAGGATGCCGCCGCGATGATATGCTCCGCACGATCAGCCTGAGCTTCAGGTCCCAGATTGGATGAGTGCTGAGGCCAGACAGAGGTATATAGCGTTGGCTGAGGTGCAGTTCCGAGCTAGCCGCTTCATCTCTAGGCCATTCCTTGAGGCTCTAAGGATGGCAGACGAGGTTGATGCTCTGATGGCGGGTGCGGGATGGACTGAGTTTCTGATGCCTGCTTTCCAGACTCATCCAGAGATAGTTTGGCAGTTCCTTACTACATTACAGTACAGGGGGTACCAGAGGTCCGACACCGAGGAGGGTGTCATACAGTTTTTGATAGAGGGCCACCAGTATAGCATTACCCGTCAGCGATTTGCACAGGCTATGGGGCTTCCACTTGGGCAGGATGTTATAGTGCCCCATAGAGCAGTTAGACGCCACCACTGGGCGGCCATTGCCTTACCGGGAGTGCCGTATGACCATAATACGGCAAAGAGCACGGTACTCTCGTCACAGGCCCTTTGCTATGTTCATAGAGTTTTATCAAGTTCTTATTTAGGACGAGCTGGTAACCCGGGATCTCTCAATGCCGCAGAGATTTGGAGTTTATGGGCCATGGTGGCAGGCCAGTGGCTCAACATCAGCCATGAGATTTTGGTTAACCTGGTGAGAGTATCTAGGGGGACAACCCCTGTAGTATACGTTGGTGGGGTTATTACTAGACTGCTTTTGAGTTTGGGTGCCCGTCCAGATATCCTTGGGCGCACCTTGGAGGAGAGTATTTATGTAGACGCCCCGGCAGCTATTACGATGGCTATGATATTACCGATACCGGGTCAGGCCGAGCCATACAGACTCTGCACTATTCATGAGACCAGATGTGCATTTAGCCTGTCCTGATTAGAGCCAGTAGAGGAGCAACCTCAGGAGCAGCCTCAGATGGAGCAGCACCAGGAGGACCAGCCTCACAGACATCCAGAGCACCAGGAGCTTAAGCCCCCGCAGCCACAGCACGAGGAGGAGCATCTGGGTACACCTTCTGACATGGGGATTGAGTTCACCCTTGATGACTTGTTTGGTACTCCTCCGGTGCAGAGAGTACAGAGTCCTACTCCTCCTCCGCCATCGAGAGTACAACGGACAGTTCATCAGGCACCTGAGAGATTCAGTCCATATACTAGAGCAGAGGGCTCGGGGGCATCTACTTCTACAGCTCCACCTCCAGAGCGGGCACCAGAGTCAGCTCCCCCTCCATCCACACCATCGACTCACCCGGCACAACCAGATTTTACTGCGATTTTGACTTTTATGTTCGTATCCTTTGAGCATAGACAGGAGGAGAGAGACAGGGCCCTTCTTGGGCAGCTCGAGGAGCGAGATAGAGTCATTTTAGAGCAGTTGGATCAGCAGCAGGGTATCATCCAGGAGCAGGGGGGCTTATTGATTATTTGAGACGGGAGCAGGAGAGACTTGTAGGTCAGTTGAGGCAGGAGATGAGGGCCTCCCAGGAAGATGCGACCCAGAGGATAGATGCATCTGTACAGATGGTGGATGAGTCAGTTGAGGCTCTCAGATTCAAGATCCAGGTCCTACATGGTGCCATACCTCCCATTGCCCAGTCCATGCGGGAGTTTAGAGAGCAGACAGAGGATAGGCTGAGGAGTATGGGGGCCACCTCCACAGATCAGACCCTCCGCCTGGGCGACGCTTTCAGAGAGTTAGGGGGGTTGTCACTGATACGCTGTAGTTCATGATGGTATGTGCACAACCTTTTCTTGATGGGTATGCTCAGGTCCAGTTCTAGCAGCAGGACCCAACGAGAGCGCAGCCGTTATCTGTACCAGTGGCTGTACCTCCCAGATAACAACGGCAGGCCAGAGCCTTGGCTGCTCAGCAGGCCGGACCATCAGCCCCTCCTAGTCAGCCATCTACTCCAGATGTGAGACCCTCTGCTTCTTCATCACAAGGCCAGCCGGTTCATCTATCAGATGATGATGATGATCCAGAGGAGCCCTCAGATTATTTGCCATTATAGACTGTTCAAGGAGTTCTTCTAGCTTTGTATTTATTCTTTTATTGTAATCACATCTGTATATTGTACAAAATTTAACCTCTTAGTGGAAAAACATTTACGGTTGACCCGTTAAATGTGCATGTTATTTCTTCATGATTTAACTTTCTTAAAAAAAAAAGAAAAAAGATAATTGATCATATGGTAAAAAGGATGATAAATAATAAAGGGCAACATAAAAATGTTCATAAATCTACCAATCAAGTTAATTGGCGCGAGAATTAACAAGAATCTCTTATAATATAGGAACATGGTTTTACACCAATTCAAAAATGACCAGCAGCCAAAAGGAAGGATAAATAGATCAAACATTATGTCCTTCAAGATCACATTCAATATTAGATGAGAATCAACAGATCAGAATCATACCTTGCAGATTGAATGGGGGTTAACAAGGAAAGTTCGCAAGCCTAAACGGTACTAGCGATATAAATCAGACACCACACAGGCTGAGATGAGGCTAGCGGGACAGATTAGTCACCGCGCATGCCGAGATGAGGGCAGTGGGGCACACGCGATAGAACGGATCGCAACAGAGGTTGGAGTTAGAGACACTGCACCTCACACCGCGCAGGCTGAGATGAGGTTAGCGGGACAGATTAGAAACCGTGCATGCCGAGACGAGGACAACGGGGTACACGCGATAGATTGGATTCGCACTTTGTAAGTCTTGAGCAGACTCGATGCAGCTCAGGAGAGTAACCCTCGCATTTTGTAAGTTCGGAGCAGACTCGGCGCATCACCATCCGCACTTTGTAAGTCTGGAGCAGACTCGGTGCAGCTCAGGAGAGCAACCCTCACGTTTTGTAAGTCTGGAGCATACTCGACGCATCGCTACTTCCCCGACAAAAAGGTAAGGACTGCCTCAAGTATGCGTTCTTTCCTTTCTTCTCTGAATTTTGGCTCATCTAGACGTTAGTGCACTAGTTTCTCCAAAATTGGGGGCAACTGTAGACACCGGGTCCTGAGGCAGTCCAGGTCAAAGTTACCCGATGAAGAGATCAATGTCGGTTTTCGGATGAATGGATGGAATTCGGAGGTTTTTGTCTTTCGGTTTCACAAGAATTAAAATCTTTTTCTCTATGGCGTAAGGTTTTGAAAGAATTTGGGAAATTTAGCTTAAAATTGAGATTTTGCTGTTCGGACGGGATGACGTCGGAGTAGGGACACCCGTCCCTAGTTGGTGTGCCCCATCTCTAGCATCTAGGGATGGGCTATCGTTTGGACAGATAGGCCATCTCTATGCGCTGTACAGATGGCCCTGTCGGTAGCGGCGGACACGTGTCGGTGTAGAAACGTCCGTCCCTAGTCCTGCGCCTTGGCCCGTCTGTGTCCAGATTTTCACGCGTACCCTCATTAGGGACGTAAAGCCTGTCGGTAGTTAAAGAGATGGCCGTCGGTAGTGGATCTGATCAGATAGCGCCGGATTTGATAAAATTTGTTCTGATAAGCTTTTATCTTTCCAAAATTGGGGTGAGATGTTTGGTTAAAAATGGAATTTTAAAATCCTTTTAAAATTCAAACTTTAAATTGATGCTTATCCTATTTATCTCTAAAAATTCTATAAATTGTGAAGTAAATTTCATTAATGGGGGTTGGAAAAATTAACAAAATTTTTTTGGAGGAAAATTAGCAAATTTTGAGAGAATGGGAAATTTTTAAAGAAAAATCTTTTGTGAGCAATTTAAAAAAAAATCTAAAAAATCTCTACTATTTTTAGAATTTTATTCGATAAAAATTCTTTCAGTTAATTGGTTTTTTCTCAAATTCTTCTTGTGAATTAAACCAATTTGAGGTAACGAAATTCATTCGTTTCCATCAATCCAGCTAATTCAAATACTTGATCGCTGTCAAATTTTCAAAGAAAGAAAAACATAAATTTTCTTTCTTTGATCCATTTTTACTTGATCCTTGCAGAGCGTGCGGGCACCGAAATCATTCGACATTCACCCAAAAAGGTAAAATACGAGGGTAAAACATTCTGGATTGGTATTTGAGTAATTTAACTTGACTCATATTAATTGTTTTTTTATTTTTTTTTGTAATAATATTTTTTACAAAGAATTGGAATTTTAAAAGGCTTTTTAACTTTTTTTTCTGCAATCAAGGGTGATCGACGGGCAGAGTGGTTACCGACGCCCGTCACCATTTCAAGAGACAGGACGTGGGCGACGCTCTACTCTGTCCGCCGGTCACACTAATTTATTTTTTTTACCCCTTTTATCTTTTAACCCACCTTTTTTAAGTTTCTTGTTATGTTACTTTTCTTTATTTTATTCGTGATTTTGACACTAATGTGTTTATTTCTATGAGTTATTTTTTGATCATGTTGGAATTGGAGTGGTTAATAAGGGTGGTCGCGCTAACTTGAGGTTTCCCATCCGGGTTCTTTCTTTACCCTTGACTTTATTCATTTTATTATGAAGATTATTTTAATGTCGTTAAGGTAAAAAGGACCAAATGTTTTTTAATAATTAATTTGGGATTTTTTCGAAAGCCATAGACCAAAGTCCTGTTTTTAGCCAATAAAACCGACACTACTCAAAAATCAGCTTGTAATAAATATGCAAGGCAGGACCAATGTCCTCACTCCAAATGAATATCCCGATTTTTGTATGATTTATATATTGTTTTTTTAATGGGGGTTGTATTCCGCCCCTAGTTTTGTTGTAATTTATTTTGAGAATGTTTATTTTATTAATGCTTTATTATTGCTTTTAACGTGAATGACTGCGCCTTAATTAAATGCATCGTGTGGAAAGTTGATGAAATAATAAATTCAAATTTAATTATAATATTGATCAAGGTACAAATAAATGAGAAGTCCCGAACTCACTCTGATCTTGGGCTTAATGAGGTTAGAGGTCTAGAACCTCCAAAATATCTCTTGTTCCCCTTCAAAAGGCTTAATTTACATAATCCTAGGCTCCAGGGGGTAGAGGCTGAGACCTACAAAATCTCTCTGGTTTGCCCAAGATGGATATGTATGTGCCGTCTTAGGCTCGCTGAGGCTAAACGACCCTTCCCAATGTTCTATTGGGTGGCGACTCCAAGAAACCTCTTTGTTGCCCAAAATAGACGCACTTGTAAATACCTTACAAGTTTTTTATGAACCTCTCCTAATCGCCCTAAAGCGGGCTTTCGGGAAGCCACGAGGTTCGGCGCGCGTCACACTTACGCCTTAACTTATCAAATATTATAAACTCACAATTTCACGGAATACACAAAGTTGACAATCAATCATTTGTTTACTAGCTATTTCCTATTTTTGCATGCACTTCTATAGTAGTGGATAACGGGTTATCACTCTGATATCCGTAGATACCTTTAAACTAGTATTCGTAGATAATGATATAATCAATCGCATTAGTACCCATAGGTACAGAAATAATCAATCGCATTAGTACCTATAGGTACAGAAATAATCAATTGCCTTAGTACCCGTAGGTACAGAAATAATCAATCGCCTTAGTACACGTAGGTACAGAAATAATCAATCGACTTAGTACTTGTACGTACAGAAATAATCAATCACACATTCACCCACTTTTGGGGAACCTATTCCAGGATTACCCCTGACCCAAACGGGGTCGATTAATAGAAATCACTCGCTTTTGGCTGTAGCTCTTTAGACCCTATAGGAATGCCTATCTATCCACGACTCGACTTGTAGGCTAGACAACTGAATGAATTACTTAATTTGAACTCACATGTTATAAATCTTTGCCTAATTGTGTCTAACAAATATTAGATAGTTCTTAACACTATTCACTTTTATACGCATAAAGCTTATTTTTGTCAATCTCCCACTCCATCATTTAATTCATACACATAGTATACATATTCATAGAAACATACTCACCTGATTTGCCACATTATTGGTCTCCTTATGATTAAGTAATTCTTAAACTCAAAGCCATTAGTCACATCAATACACCAACATAACTAACATCATAACATATGTTATCTTACACACGCACACACATATATATATTTCACTACACAAGCTCATTCCTCATTATACATAACCTCGCATGAATCATATATATACATACTTATCATTTTCCATATAATTATATTAGGCATAAACATGTCATTTAATATAATACACTCATGTAGGTTTATTAACAAACACACACTTCATTATACATATGTTTACTTGAATTAGCACATCTATAACTTTTATGTGCATAGTTATTCACAAGAAAATATCACAATTTACATAGAATAAGATATTTAGAAAATATTCCAAACTTGAGGTCTATCGCGAGCGCGAAAGACCTCAAAAGTCCCTTCTGTCACACTCGCGGCAAACCACACCTGTAACACTCCATTCCCATCCACTCACATAGCTTTGCTATGGTAGTTGAGAATGGTTGCCACGACACACATACCAACATAACATACACCAGAATGTCATCATGCAACATCCTAAACCAATTAATTTCGATCACATGTAGCGGAAGACATTCTTATCGCATACATAATCCCACATAATCTAATTAAATTACATCCCATGTACTGAGTTATATAATAAATATTACATGCTAGAACGTTCACTGATTACATATTTTTAATACACAATATCCAAAACCTACACTAGGAATCAAAAACCTAATGTGTTGATCAACCAAAATGCGGAGACATTCTCCGAATCACTTCACTGCTGAACTTACATGGATCGAGAACCCGTGCTAAGCGATAACGCTTAGTGAAGAAACAATAACAATATTCACAATATTCATGCATATACGTATATATATATAATTTAGTAAACAATGGATACATGGCATCATTCATATTTCATATGTAACATGCTTGCATTAACATAATTAAGTATGCTACTGGCACTCATAGAACTTATCAGGATTTTACATCAGTTGTCACATATGTATATACATATATACATATATATATATATATACATATATATATATATATATATATATATATATATACATATATATATATATATATATATACATATATATATGTATACATATATCTATATATATACATATATATATGTATACATATATATGTATACTATATATATATATATATATGTATACATATATATATGTATACATATATATATATACATATATATATGTATACATATATATATATATATATATATATGTATATATATATATATGTATATATATATATATGTATATATATATATATGTATATATATATATATGTATATATATGTATATATATATGTATATATATATATATGTATATATATGTATATATATATATATATATATATATATATATATATATATACATATATATATATATATATATGTATATATATATATATATATATATATATATATATATATATATATATATATATATATATATATATTGAGCCTTGCCTGCATTTCAATGATGTGGATAATCAGGTATCGCATTAGTACTCAAGAGTACAGTAATCACAATTTTATCCGAAGATACACAATTATCGCATTGGTACCCGAAGGTACGAAAATAGTCAATAAGATAATAATAATTAGCATCAAGGAATCCAAATTTGGATTCAAGTCACATTAATGATTCCAAGGAATCTGACGCATTTGGCCGCAGCACTTAGACCCTATAAGCATGCCTATCTATCCACTACTTAACCTGCAGGCTAAATTATTAGTCCGGTTATTTTCATTATCATAGCAAGTATAGCATTATAATAGCATTCAATTACACATCATCACATTGTTCATAACTGCTGAAGCTCACATTACAATTACTTCATCATGGCATATGCATAAGATCATACATATATTTATATATGTTATACATAAATCTCATATATTTGTATCCGTAATCACATGCCTATAATAAAGATTAGAGTCGTATACATGCTTATTCAACATTCACACATATTGATTTAACAAAATTTTGGCATTAAGGAAATCATTTCAAGCATCCTGGAGTGTTGCGCTCGCGATAGACTCGACCTTTCTCTTCTGTCGTGCTCGCTATGGTTGTCACTTCTATGATAGAATGCAGCCCTTGCCTCTGTCTTGCTTACCTCGCCAAAATGAGCGTTCTGTTACACCAGCGACCCTTGTCACGCTCGTGATAGAACAAGAATTTTCATTCCTTGCTCTCCAACCTTCACTTTCCATTTCCCCATTTGACGCCCCTTTCACTTACAACTCCCATAGCCTATTCCCAACTAATTATTTACCAATATGATCTATTAACCAGCTATTTAATTACATGTTATGAGTTCAATAACTCTAATCTTATCAATTTTCATCACATATATTAGGAGTTATGCCCAATGGAACTACACATGCTCTAATGCCCTCCTATCACATTAATCTAATTTGTGGCCCAATTTGAAGACTATACCGTCCCTAATCCAACATAATTATTTCTACACTTTATAATTACTTCTCTAAGAACAAGACTCTTATATCCCAATTAAGATAGAGCTAAACATTGCAAGTTAACTACCCTACAATTCCAGTTTCCATTAGCACATTTGGACATACTAAATTTACCAATTTTAAGACACCCCCTTATTACACATGTTACTACCCAATACTCAACATTCTCTCGGCAATGTCTATTCCATCATACATGAAATACACAAAATAAGCATAGTTCAAATTCAAGGTATTCAAAATAAGGCATTAAGATAACTTAACTCATCATAACCAACAATCTCATCGTCACATACAAGTTCAGTTTCTATACATTTAAATCCAATAATCTTAACTCATAGTTTATTTAAACACACATAAAATGCAGTGTTTTTCAAACCTCAAAATCCTTTGCTCCCTTAAGATCACTTGGTGCTAGCTTCACTAAGTTTGGCTTTCCCTTTATCCTTCTTTGGTTCTACCACTACAACCAAGACCCAAATTTCTAGAATTGGATGCAAGAACTCAAAACTGCATTTACCAAAACACAGAAAAAGAAAGAGAAAAAGAAGAGGAAATCGGGTTGAATGAATCACTTACCTTCTAAGATAATAAAATACCCACATGGAAACACTTCTAGACTCACAATGCAGCAGAATTTACACTTGAGGAACTAAAGAGGAAGAAGAAACGAAATCAAGAAGGAAGAAAGAAGATGTAGAATTCATCCAAGAGAGAGAAAAGGGAAAGAGAAAAGAAGAGGAAAGAGGAAAAATGAATGGAGGGAGATGGAGGCAGCTGAATACATGTAGCCAAGGGGTGAATTTCTCTCTCCTACATACAAGATCCTAGTTGGCAATGTAGAAAAGACACTTGGGTCCCACTAATTATTAATCCCATGAATTTAAATCTGATTTTTAATTAACTTAACTAATCCCATATTAAGGTTAATTAAGCCCACATAATACTTAACTATGCTCTTTTACACTTTGGCCACTTAAATAAATTTTATTAATGCAATCAAGTCCTTAATTAACACACACATAAGTCCAGTTTCTTGAAATCTTCCAAAAGAAGTTTACCAATCAACACAATTAGGCAAATATTACTCTTAGGTTGACATTCGGGCTGTTACAACACCCGCTACAGAACACAATCTCACATCTATACTCGTTGGAGCACACTGTCGCTATCGCAACCCCTATCGCGCTCGTTACAACAGCTGAACTTCAAGTACAAAGCTCCACTCCACAAACCTCTTTCAAACACTTATCCAATATTCACCTATATGACTTCTAAAGACTAGCATACATCACTTTCAGCCATCATGGCCTTAAATCAAATGATTATATACAAGTTAACATTTCAATGATACAAATCTCGTTATAATTAGACTTGAAATTAAGGAGTTATGGCCAATGAAACTCCACTAGTTCCAAAAGCCCTCCTACAAAACTTAATTACACTTAAATTACCTTAATCACATGTATTCCTAAGTGGAAACCATTCATCTACTTCTTTATAAGACTCTAAACATGTGTAATATAAGTTCCGCAATGTTCCGGTGAAGTTCGGGTGTGTTTCGGGAGTAAAAACACACCGAAATATACAAAATAGGGGAGGGGTATCGATAGGCAATGATTAATGCTAGCCTTGGGGTCCCAAATAAGAAGAAAAGCCATCAAATGTTATGTTCTGTCGCGCTCATAATAGAAGCATCCATTAACTCCCACACAACAGAATATCAAGACTGGTTTTTATCTCAAACTTGCACTGCTTAAACCAACTTCTAAACATCATTTTTAGGAAAAACATCCTCTTAACAATTTTTTCATAGGATTTTAAGTTTCCAATGGGACAAATTTTAGGTCATTTGAACATATAAAATGTCAGATATGAGCTAAACAACCTATATTGTTCCAATGCACCAGCCAAAATGAGTTCATATACATGATAAAGATCTTTAATTTACATGGGATGTAGGGCATACTCCTAACAGTCTTCCACTTGCACTAGAGCCAATCACTCATGTTTCTTAATCCCATACTATGTACATGGTAATCATACTTATTTTGGGATAGTGCCTTAGTGAGAAGATTTGCCACATTATCATATGTGAGGACCCTTTCTATCTTCACATCATTTCTTTCTATAATCTCCTGGATAAGATAGTAGTGTTTAAGAACATGCTTGGATTGCTGATGAGACCGTGGTTCCTTTGCTTGCATAATGGCTCCATTGTTGTCACAATATAAGGGTATTAGATCAATAATGCTAGGCATCACTCCTAGTTCAGTAATGAACTTCTTGATCCATACTACCTCTTTAGTCGCATCTGAAGTAGCAATTTAGTTAGCTTATGTTGTGGAGTCAGTAGTCATCTCTTATTTGGAACTCTTCCAATCGACTACTCCTCCTCCCATTATGAACACAAAACTAGACTCTGATTTACAGTCATCTTTGTCAGATTAAAAGCTGGCATCATTATACCTGCTTACAAGTAAATCACCTGCTCCATATACCAATAATATATTCTTGGTCCTTTTATAATACTTAAGGATATTCTTGACTCCACTCCAGTGTTCATATCTATAATTGGATTGGAATTTGCTTATGATACTCAAAGCAAATTGTAGACACCGGGTCTCGAGACAGCCCAAATCGGAGTTACCCAATGATGATAAGATGCTTGCTCACAGGCAAGAAGGTTAAAAATGATGATTTCCTTATCAAATTTGTATTTTAGAATGAAAAAAATAAAAAAAATAAAAAATATTTTGAAAATTAGATTTAAAAAATGGGGTTTAAAAATTATAGTATTTTTAGTTAAATTTAAAATAAAAAAAAAAATAAAAAAAATATTTTCGTGAGTGTCGGCGCGGCAGCGCGCAGCGCCTGTGCGAGGAGCGTGCGTCGCCCGTGTAGAGTGATGCACAGCATGCATCCGTGCGCTGCTCCATGCGACCGACGCCAGTCGCGCACGCCGACGGGCATCAGTCGCCCCTGTTCTGCCGGAACTCAGCATTTTGGCCCAAAATTGATTTTTTTCGGATTTTCTCACCCAAATCTGATTTCCTATCCCATTTTTTAGGAGCTTTAAGGGTTTTTTTCCATTTTTAAAATCAAAATAAATAATATCTGATTTAATTAATATTTTTGTTAGTTTTATTTATTTAATTTAATTTGATTGATCCATTTTATTTTATTATATTTTATTCGACTTGATTAAATTACTAACCTTAATATTGTTTTTCTTTTTGGCTATAACACTTGTCTTTTTATTTGAGCATTGTCCATGGACGAAGATGCGAGATCGAGGGATTAGGAATCTCACTTTGGTTTGCAAATTTAAATTCCTTATTTTTCCTTTATTTCGATTTTATTTGTCGTATTTGTATATTCTATGTAAAATTATTTATTTTTATGCACGTTTAAAAAGAAAATCACTAAAAATATTTTTATTAATAAATTGAGTCTTTACTGATAAAATGGGACCAATGTCCCAAATTTTCCATCCAAAATAAATTGTCACCCTAAAATTATTTTTTTGACCACGCATGCGAGGACCAATGTCCTCATCCTTAACAAATAACCCGTTTTTTGTATGATTTGTATTTTATTTACAATGGAGGTTGTATTCCACCCCTAGTTTTGTTGTTACTTATTTTCATATGTTTTATTTTAATTATACTTTTATTTATCGCTTTCCTTGAATGAGCAACCTGCGCTTTAATTAAATTACATTAAATTGAATGAGAAATGGGATGAAACGCTAAATTCAAAACTCAATAATAAACTTAACTAAGGTTTGAATAAATGGGAAGTCTCAAACCTTCTCTGGTCTTTGGGCTCAATGAGGCGAGAGGGCCATCTCAATGTTCTATTGGGGTGGAGCCTCCAAGACACCTCTTGTGTCCCGAAAAAGGCCCAACTTGCATAGTCCTAGGCTCTACGAGGCGAGAGGGCCATCCTAATGTTCTATTAGGATGGGGCCTCCAAGACCCCTCTGGCTTGCCCAAGATGGATGTAGCAACATAAATCCTAGGCTCCGCAAGGCGAGAGGGCCATCCTAATGTTCTATTAGGGTGGGACCTCCAAGACACCTCCAGCTTGCCCAAAATGGACATAGCAGCGCTGTCTTAGGCTCACTGAGGCTAGATGACCTTTTCCAATGTTCTATTGGGTAGCGAGTCCAAGAAACCTCCTTGTTTCCCAAAATGGACGCACTTGTAATTTCTTACAAGTTTTAACGAACCTCCTCCCGAAAGCCCTAAAAGCGGGCGGTTTAAGGTGTCCTGGGGTTCGGCACATGTCACAGTGGCGACTCCACTGGGGACACTTAAAAGAGATTTCGCTTCGAAAGTACCTTAGTTAAAACTTACAATTGAGTTTTAATTTAAAAATTTCATCCTTTTTCGAAACTGCATTGCATCTCATTAGTGCCTTAGATCTATGTTAGTTTGGTTCCACTTTCAACCTCGGTACGTTCCCGAAGCACGACCCTACGTTCACTCAATGCGGGGAAGTGTTAAGGATAATCACCAGCCCAAGCCTTGTACTATCATGGTATATTAAATGGAGACCCGACCGGTCGTTATGCTCGTGATGAGCTAGACCCGTTGGCAGGGACCATGCTTAGGTAGACCTAAAGTATCATTACCTTAGCCAAAGCTCATGTAATGGAAATAGTTACTTCCCCTAAATGGTGTGAACCTTATTACTGTGCTTGCTGTATGGATTGTTTTGTATTGGACAAACCCAGATAATTTGATTGGTCACCTAATCAAAGGCTTTCATGCCCCGATATGCCCATGTCAACTTATTCGGACTGCCTAAATACACAATGATCACAACTCATACGTCTGTACATTATTTAGGAAAGGTTATGCTGCTGGTTTTCAACCGTGCACTATACGCGTCCATCGGGTTCCCTGTTAACCCAGGGCTAATCCCATCTAGGAAAGAAGCTATGACCTCATGTGCGGGAGTAACAAGGTTGGAAGGACCTATGTGCTTGCTTGTGATTTGTGGATGTTGCATAGAACGATCATGCATTTTTATGGCATTCATGGATCATGCTAACGAGTATGTTTTGCAGCCATCATAAATCTGCCTAAGTGGTCAAGAGGTCCCCAAGGGCGATTGATCAAAAATCCTTTTTTCAAGCTACCGGAAAGGGTGGAGTATCCAGACACTCTTTCAGTGACCAGCTATGCTATTTTAGATCAATTCTGTGTGCACGATGAAATGGCAAATTCACCAAGAGGGACAGATGACACCAGGGCCTTGATAGCTGAAAAGTTGGATAGAAGGTTCGAGGAGCTAGAAATAAAGATGCTGGCCATGGTCAAAGAAAGGATGGATGCCATGGCGCTTGTTCTGCAAGCTCACTTAGTGCGACTACTACACTTAACCAGGTTGAGCCGGCCATTGTCAAGAAGGCCTATACCGCGACGGTTGCAGTGTCTCCTTTTGCTTGTGAACCCAGAGCCAAAGGGCTATTTATTTTACCAATTGAACAAGAAAAAGGCAAGAAGCCTGCTCTAGAATACGACTGTATTCCTGAAGAGGAAGACATTTCAGCAATGATGTAAGTTATAATTAGTAAAGCGTCAAGAGCGGGATGTGATTTAAGGTCAGGCTCAGGTTAGCACTTAGGTGGAACATCGGAGGGCTCTTTGATATAGTTACAAGAACAGGTAAGAAAGGCAAAAGGAACAGAGCCTTCACAGTCAATAGGCAACATTAGGCCCTCAAGCACGAAAAAAGAGCTAGCTGATTTTGGAGATGAAATTATGAAGTCCAAGTGTGCAACTACTCGAGTGCCTCTCAATAAAACTATTACTGGCCTCACAAGTGTAAGAGTGGGTTGTTATGATAATAGCAGTGGTGCCCGGAGGACAGGAAAAATGCCAACCATTGAAGGGAATCGAAGGCATTTTTTTTAATTTAGGTAGATCCGAATCTTGGGTCCTTAAGAGGCTAATAAAGGAGGCCGGCTAGAAGCCAGGGACATCCCAATCACAAGGGGGAATCAATATTGTGCCTTCCACCAACACACCAGGCATACCACAGATGATTGCAAGACCTTGAGACATGCTATTCAAGATCTGATTGACTCCAAGCAGATCTCTGACCCAGAAAAGCGAGAGGGAAAGAATAATATGGATTAAGTGCCTAAAGGGAGGATGGTTCTTGAGGATGATAATGGACCATCGACTGCAACATCCGTGTTGGCAAGAACAGAAAATGATTACCTATTTAGAATGTTCTTTTTATTTTTGAACTGTTTAATAATGACATTCCGGTTTCATTAATAAGATGAACATTTTTTATTACTTGTGTGATATCTCTTATGATTTCACTATGCATAATCATGATCATGACTCATATTTGACATCGATCCAGTTAATGTTACTCCGGATAATCTCAGAACTTTGGAAAACCCAAAGAAAATCTTGATAGCATCTAGTGTAACTCCTGAAGAGGGATCAAAATTTGAGAAAATTAAAACAAAATGTGAAAAAGTCTTTGCCTGAACCTATGAAGACATGCTAAGAGTTGATCACGAAATCGCCAAGCACACCATTCCAACATATCTTGATCATGGACCAGCCAAGCAGAAGCCCAGAAGACTTAGGCTAGAATGGGCAGAGAAGGTTAAAGAAGGGATCCACAATCAGAGATGAAGCCAAACTTTCTTGTCGAAGTTCAACACCCAACTTAGTTGGTCAGCGTCATCCCAATAGTCAAGAAGAGAGAAAAAGTATGGGCTATCAGGATTTGAACAAAGCTTGCCAAAAAAAAAGAACAACATATAAAACACAACAAAAAAAAACATAATGAAAAAAAAGGGGGAGGAAAAGAATCAATATATAGATCTGGCAAAAAAAACAAATTGCTAAAACAAAAGAGAGAAACTATTTGGGGGCAAGCTTTGTTCAAATCCCATTGATCTATGCATGCCCGTACTTTGCCATTTTACTTGACTTTTGAAAAGGACCAAAAGAATTCTATTGACTTACAATGCATAAGGGTTGCTCGAGTTTGGGAATAGACATTATAGGGGAGGTGCGCCCTATGGTCTCCAACAGATAGGGTCATCGAAAAGAATCTGATATATCGATATGATCTCCCACACCGCGTAGGGTTCAAGGACGGAAGGACAATTTATAGATAAGGCTAGGGAGTTGCTCTAGAGGTATGACATTAAAGACCACAAGTCCTCCCTATATTGCCCTCAAACCAATGGGGCAGGAAAGGCTGTTAATAAGGAGATCTGGGTCAAGATGGTTCGAAACTACAAAGATCGGGCAGAGAAATGGCCCTTTTGCACTTCGAGGCTAAAGAACCACTATCGAAACCTCTACGAGCGTCACATGGGGCAGAAGCAGTGATGGCCAGTCAAATTGGAGCTCAAATCTTTGAGGACATTCACTGAAGCCCAGATTTCGAAAGCCGACAGGGTGCAACAACGGCAGCAGTAGTTAAATACTTATGACAAGGACATGTCAGGGGATTACAGCCACAGTCAGATCTATAAAAAAAAATACACTTTGCTCAATCATCTAGGAAGGAAGTTAGAAAGCATCCAATGAAAGAGGGAGATTCAATCTTTAAGTAAATGAGACCAGATGTTCCAGACGAATGAGGCAAATTCAGACCGGTGTAGGAAGACCCATTTGTTCTCCAGAGATTATATCCAAGGGAGCAGCAACAGACAGCGATGAAGACTACTTCGAAGAATCGGTCAACATCGACAGAACCAAGAAGTTCCATGGATAAAGACTAAAAATCAAAAGAAGAGAATAAAAGCCCCGCGGGTCAAAAATCGAAAAAAGGTGGCCTTGCTAAAAATGGGCGCCTCGTTAGGGTGAAAATCGAAAAAAGGCATCCTGGGCAAAAATTAGAGACTTGAGAGAAAATGTCCAATCAAGAAAACTCGAGAGGGCTGATTGAAGACAGGAGTTCGATGCTTGCAAGATATACTCTGAGATTAGATGTAGTTTTGCATTTTGAATCGATGTTAGATAATGATCATGTATAGAGAAATCATACCGAAATGTACACAATCTTTGTAAATACATGTGTTCATTATTTTCTAGTTCATTTATAAAAAGAGTAATATTGTTCATTGCTGAATGCATGAAATCTAAATGAGTACACTTTGCTCCTGCTCTCACCATCCGGATGTCTAAGTTGATGAGTTCTAATATCGATTGTGGGACTAAGCACCTACCTCTTGCATGCATTAGTGGGAGTAAAGGAACGATCCCTGAAAGATGGTATAATAGTCTTCACCAGCAGCTTGCCCAGAGGCTATGGTATCTGGAGGTAAGGGCCGAAGATAAAGGTCCACCTTGGAACGATAGGGATGCCTCACCACATCATTAATCCCTCTAAACTATCGAGCACAATGGGTAAGTAAGGTAAAAAGCAGCCCCATGAAGCCCTAAGGAACCTGATCCTTATTCGCCACCTCACCCAATCTAGCGACACATTCAAAGGAATGTAACTGATGCCTAGGGAGTAGATGCCTCAGTGAATAACTACTGATTACTCTAGAAGGGGGCTCTGATAGTAGCTTTGACTTTTCTTGTAGTCATACCTTTTTTTTTTAAAAAAAAAAGATAAAAGGTCATTAGAGTTGAAAACCGTAATTGGCTCTCTAAGCAAAAGTTAGGCCAAAGGGCAGGGTGAAAACCTGTAAACAGGCGGTCTGTCCTACAAAATATGAATAAAAGTCGTTGGAGTGGGTTGGGTCAATTCTAGGCAAAAATTAGGCACAAGGTGTGAAAATCCCCAAAGGGACGCATTTCCCACTAAGAAAAGCTAGTGTGAAAATCCACAAGGGACGCACTACATTTAAAATAATGACTTTTGAAACCTGGAGTGATAAGGCAGCGTTAGTCCAAATAACTTCCCTTTAGGCAGGTAGTGCATAATGTAGAACTTGATTCAGGGTCCTGGGGGCAAAATGCTTATTGACCCGGGGGGGGGGGGGAGCACAAAGATGCACACGGGTTAGTTCTCTTTGAAAAGATTATTGGTCAGGGTCCCTAAAGCCAAGACGGCGCTTTTCTAGATCCTTGGGTGCATCAGACAATTTGAGTAGCCGAGCAATTCCCTCAACGAATCCCTTATCCACCTAGGATGTGGTCTATGTAACACCCTTATACCCGTAAATGATACGGATACCGGATGTCACAATACTTTGTGCATAGTTAGACACTGATGAATCACTCGATAGCTCAAATTTTTTTTTTCAATCAATAACAAACACAACCATACATACACTAACACATAACAATACCATATACCTTGTGTCCTTTTTTTTTGCGGTCGTATACATGCCATGCCAAACATCGATCCTTGCTGCCAATATCTTTGTCAAGTCGATACTACATCTTCGACCACGTTAAAATCTACTATAACCTGCGCACAGTAACACTCTACGCTATGAGCATAATATGCCCAGTGGTGGATACATATCCTAAATTTTCCACACTAATAATACATGCATGCACACACAATTATTCTTTTTACTTTATTTAAATTATAGGAGTATCAGTTCTTAAGATTTTCGATTATTTGTTATACACTTTTATAGGGTTCAATATCTTTATTTTTCTTACTATCATTGTACTTCCACTAATTATTTTCGATACTGTTATCAATATCACTATCACTCTCACTTTCACTATCACTGTCACTTTCACTTTCATTTTTGCTTTCTCTATCACTTTCACTTACACTGCCACTTTCACTATCACTTTCACTGTCACTTTCACTATTAACTTTCACTATTAACTTTTACGATATTTAATTATTACGCTCTTAATTTTAGTCACTTATCTTTTTATTTCTTGTTCGCATTCCCATGATTATACTCTAACACTTTTTAATTCGATTATCAATTTTGTTATCAGTTATCCGTAGATATTTAACACTATAACACTACGATTTGGTTTATCACTTATCAATCGATTTCCTTTACTAACCATTGGCATTATCTTATTTTATTTCTTTAACTACTTATTAAATAGTTCTCGTTTCGATATTTGTAACACCGATTCACTATTATGACTTGCTTTATGTACTTAATGTTTTCTTCCCTATCTTGCATTACACGAAATACTTACATTAACATTGTTCACTTCATCAAATCTTTCATTAATTTATTTAACATTAACTATTTATGAATTATTTTATCACCGAATAAATACACTACAAATTGGTCACTAGATTACTTGAATGCTAATACATTCGATCACTATATCTTTATTTAGTTCTTAATCAAAGTTTTACTTAATATTATTGACATGATTATTATTTCTATTATTCACTTTAGAGACCTTATGTTAATTTATTCCAAACACAACTAAACATTTACCTTAACAATTATTTTAATCCGTTTTGTTTGTATTGTTGTTACAATTTGTAATCTCATCATAAATACTTACCTTCCTTTTTAATTCCATTCACTTTTACATTTACCATTATAACGGGTCTATAAATTCCTTCCGTATTATCACTTTTTTGTTCACACACTAAAATCTATCATTTTTAATCTTCACTTATACTTTCTCATTACTTTTCACTAAACTCTTTCTATATTATCACTTAATAAAACATACCATCAATTTTATTAATTCTTTATAACTTTTATTTACTTATCTTGCACTATAATTTAATTCACTATGGCCTCCTTAATTATCTATCCATAATTTATTCTTCAAACGTTTCACTTTATTAATACTATCATTATGCTCATTGACAAATTCTTTAATTTCTATTGTACTTATATTACTATTATCATCACTATTTACATTATTAGTCTATTCATTTTCGTGTCACCCCTTATTGACTTATGTATATTTAGATTAATATTTTCTTCGCTTCACTATTAGTCAATTTTCTCATTATTCACATTTAAATCCCAACTTTATCTTACAATAATCAATTTCAATTAAATTCTCACTGAATTTATTCACAATATTGACATTTTGCCTCTTTATCTTTCATTGCCACTTATTTATAATTATATCCTCAAATTACACATTCATTTACATTCTCTATATATACACAAATCAGTTATAATTATTATTTATTTAGTATTTATTCATACAATAATTTTCTATGCTTAATAAATCATTTACTCACTAATTATCAATTATGTATTTATCATCCATATCATCTACTAATTTACACTTTAACCCACTAACAATTCTCAATATTATAATTCCACATTTTGGTTCTTAAACTTTATATTAACACACGTTCTTAACCTTAATTGATTCACTGTACAAAAATACTACTACTATATTGCATTACTATATTTATTAATTATTTGTTACACAATTCATCAATTTATTCTTACCATAACACTTCCATCTAAATTGCACTTTACACTTTGCTTAAATTCCAATTTTTACTATTTCAATTTGCTATAATTACACTGGTGCCACTACCTTTTCTTAATACCACTTTTCTTTCCTTTTATTTATTATTACTATTATTATTATTACTGTCTCTTATTAAATCATTAATCACACTTACTCAATTGAATTCATCAATTTAATCATATAATTATTTATCTAAATCACATTATCCACTAATTACATTTTAATTCTTTAATTAAACTTATTATTTCTTTAATTACACTTCTATTCTTATTCTTTTTCTATGATTTCCAATTATACCCTTATCTTTTCCATTAATGACATCTATGTCCCCACAATTACATTAATTCCATCCATGCCCTTTCTTTTACCTTAATTACATCTATATCCTCTCTTTTTCACTAATTCCATTTATGTCCTCACTTTTATATTAATTACCACTTTGCTCTTCATTATTCATTATTTACCCTTTTAACCTTACATATTTTCCATTTTTCACTTTTACCCTTATTTACTTATTTTAATTACTATTTTACCCTTTTTACACTCATATTCCACTTTTAACCTTACATTTTCACTAAATTACATTTAAGCCCTTATTTTATCATTTTTCCACTAATTTACTATCTTAAGCTCATATTTTATCAAAATTATGATTTTTGCCCTTACACTTACACTTTTCATCTAACTTCCTCACTTTTTACCAACTTTTTACAAAATTATCATTTTACCCCTAAACTTTTCATTTACTTCATATTAGTCCCATTTTCACTCATTTTCACTTTTATTACTATTTGGATCATTTTTATCATTTATTTACCAGTATGCCCCTAGTATGAACTCGGTAGAAAATCTACTGACCGGATATGCGGGATATGGGCCCCACAGACCCATTACACTATAGAATGATCCCAATAGGACCATTTTCACTGCACTGCACTACACTGATCACTGAAATCACTGGATATACTGTAAACACTGAACACTACACTAAGATAGACCGTCATTGGTCTATCAATAGCGAGTCGTCATGACTCGTACCGCGGTGTGGAATCCCTATGGCTAGCCAATTATATCCTGGACTAGATTTCACTACCAGACATCTACTAAGGGCAATATTTCATCATTATTCATATAAATATCACACTTTATCACTAAGCATATTTCAACATACACATTATTTTCACTTGCACTTTTGCATACACACTTGGTTATCACTATTTAATCACTTTATACTCTTACATCACATATACCATCAAAATACACATATAATTACTCACTTATATCATTCGGCCAAGATTTCCATTTTTCATATCATGCACTATAATTTCATTTATTCACTCAATCACACTTATTTCATGTTATACATCTCATATATGCCATTATATTGCCAAAACTCATCACATATTCAATTGTATTCTTCCCTAAACCATTCGGCCTCACTTTCCTTTCTTCACTAAGTTTTCTTTTAATTCTTTTATTCACTCAATCATACATTAGACTAATTATACATGTTATAAACATCAATTATTAGCATTAAATCTCATTAAAACTTAAGTTTTTCTTAGCATTTCCATTCGGCCTCTAAAGCATATTTCATGCCACTTTCTTTTAATTTATCTTAAGCATGTTTATACACTTATTTAGTCCCACTAAGCATGTTTATCAAGTTAGATTCAATTATACATGCATATTTCACACACACTATACAAACATAACCTAAAATCATGCCTTTACAATGGAAAAGAAAGGATATTGTATCCACTAACCTTATTTCCTTGCTTTCCACCATTTAAGCTTGCTTTTCATGCCTTATCTCCTTGAAAAACCATCACCTCCATGAACTTCCTTATGTGACAGAATACATAACCCTAGGAAACACCCATTATTTCTCTTCATTTATTCAATATAACTACATAAATATCTTCTACATACCCTAAAATACCAATTTGAACCATTGGATTAAATTATAGAACTCAAAATCCCTTACCTCACTTTTGGGGCATAACCTTGAACTCTTAGTTTTTCCCTTTTATTCCACTCCAAATGAGCTTTTGAGACCATCATCAATGAAAAGAGAGACTGTAATTTACTTAGGAGGGTTGGATTTGGGGAGAACTTTGAAGAGAAAAGAAGAAAATTCAAGAGAAAGGGAGATGGTGAAATCCGGCCAAGAAGAGGAGTGGAGAGGCTGCTGGATTTGTGAAGATTTCTCTAGAGCAATCTGATATTTTTAGCTTATATAAGGGTCTTAATGGGCCGGGCCAAGCCCAATAAAAGTGGCCCAAACAATTCAAGCCCATTTTCCATTTTTAAGCCCATTTTCCATCCAAAAATTATTGTCCTCACTTTCCAAGCTCAATTTCTCTCAAAATCAATTCCATAATTCTCAAAATATATAATTTAGCCTCTACATGAAATCTTAACTGAATCGGAGGCTGTTTCTCGGTCCGCTAATTTCTTATCAGTCCGATAACTCAATTTTCTGTCTTATCGTAAAATTTATTTTTCTTTATCAATTGATTCTCCATACTATTTCAAGCATAACCATGCTTTCAAATAATTTTTCTGAGATCCATAACTCCATTTAGAGCTCAGTCAAACTTTGGTCAAACCTAGTCAACCAAAAGTAAACTGGACCGGTCATATCGGTTCGATTCACTGGTTTAACCGGTTCAGTTCATTTTTCATCCTTAACATCATTTTGACTCTTATATGCCCATTAGACCTTAATTTCATCTCATATAGGGTCACTATTCAGTCTGGTTTAATTAAACCGGTCCGATTCACTAATTTTCCAGTGTCTCCATAAAATTCCTTTTTCACCACCAAACTATTTTGCACTCTATTATGAGTCCATCTATACCTTCAGATATTATTTCAGAAATCGTTTACTATATTTAGAGTTTTGGTCAAAGTTCTGTTAAACTTGGTTACTATTTAAATCGAACCGGAGGCTTTTCTTCAAATTAACTTTCGGAGCTCAATTTGAATCCGTTTTCAGTTTCGATTTCGCCACTAGACTCTTGGCGACTCACATATCATTTTTGCGAAATTTAAAATTTTCGGCCGCCGGACAGCCGGGTTCGCTGTATAGCCACCCCGGTGTTACCGTATCGGAACTGCTATATTTTTAACGCACTTATCAATAAGGTTCGGCACTGGCAAACTTACTCCCTACATTGTTCGACATTGCGATCGTCGTGATAACACTGAAATCACATTCTGACACTTCTAGGTCGGTATTTGGGCCATTACAGTCTATCCATTTTTGCATCTCACATGCATCTCGCATGTATGATCTTTTACATATTCCCCTATATAACTTTACATGTGCATAGCCTTTAATGATACCCGACATGCATTCACACATGCTTGAACTTTGTATATATTTTGTATATGCCATTCTTCACGCACATTCCATGTACATAATCTTTGCATATACGTAATGCATAATTCTTTGCACATGTTTAGCATGCATATCTCGTGCATTCAATACTTTACGTGTATAGTTGCGTACACATAATTTTTGTACATTAATCCTTTGCATGTGTTTCCTGTATATAGTTTTGTATGTATGTTTCACACACATGATTCCATATGCACACACAATCTCTTGCATATGCTCTTGCGCCAATAATTTTATAGGAAAAGGCCGAACCAAGGGATAACTTCGGCACGATGAAGTCAAGAAGAAGCATGCACAAGTTGAAATCATGCGGTAGCTTGTTAAGTCCTTTATCAAGGCATTTTAAGTCCTTTTGTCAAGGCATTCTCAGTCTCTTCGGAGCATTATCTCTAAGTCCTTTTTCACAGGCGTTCGCAGTCTCTTCGGAGCATCACCATTAAGTCCTTTTTCACAGGCATTCTCAGCCTCTTCGGAGCACTATCTTTAAGTCCTTTTCCACAGGCGTTCTCAGCCTCTTCGGAGCACTATCTTTAAGTCCTTTTCAACAGGCGTTCTCAGCCTCTTTGGAGCGCTATCTTTAAGTCCTTTTTCACAGGCATTCTCAGCCTCTTTGGAGCACTATCTTTAAGTCCTGTTCCACAGGCGTTCTCAGCCTTTTCGGAGCATTATCTTTAAGTCCTTTTGCCAAGGCATTCTCAGTTTCTTCGGAGCATTATCTTTAGGTCCTTTTTCTGAGGCATTCTCAGCCTCTTCGGAGCATTATCCCTTAAATCCTTCTTCCAAGACATTCCCAATCTCCTCGGAGTATTAAGTTTTGCTAAATATTCCAAATTCTTTCAATCCAAGAGAATGTCCGCACTTTGTAGCCTATATAACGGCTCGGTGAGATTCAAAGATATCTATAGGTTGTAGTCTAGATAATGACTCGGTGAAAATCTAAGAGGATGATATTCCGTCAACCATTCTCCAAGGAGCAACCAACCGTCCTTCAGGGGGCATCTTTCTGACATCTACCCCAGCAAGTATGTACTGCCACAGGTACACACCTCTTTTATATACCTTGCACGTTTGCTTCTCCCTTTTTTCTAGGAAAAAAGGTTCAGGATAAGCGTCAGCAAAGACAACAAAGAATGGGTCACCATGCCGACCCCAGGATGGTCAACACACAGATACTGCGCGAGCCGAGATGAGGCCAATAGAGCACATGCGGTAGAATAAATCGCAACGGGATTGTGGTTTGAGAACACTACATCTCACAGATACTGCACGAGCCGAGACGAGGCCAGCAGAGCACATGCGATGGAATAGATCGCAACGGGATTGTGGTTAGAGAACACTATAACTTATAGACCCCGTGCAGGCCGGGATGAGGCTAGCGGGGTACTAGTGATAGAACAGATCACAAACAGAGGTTGTGGTTAGAGAACACTGCATCTCACAGACTCCGTCCAAGCCGGGATGAGGCTAGCGAGACACCAGTGATAGAACAGATCGCAATGGGATTGTGGTTAGATAACACTGCATCTCACAGACACCGTGCAAGCTGGAATGAGGCCAGTGGGACACCAGCGATAGAACAGATCGTAACAGGATTGTGGTTAGATAACACTGCATCTCACAGACACCGTGCAAGCCGGGATGAGGCCAACACGACACCAGCGATAGAACAGATCGCAACGGGATTGTGGTTAGATAACACTGCATCTCACAGACACCATGCAAGCCAGGATGAGGCCAGCGGGACACCAGTGATAGAACAGATCGCAATAGGGATTGTGGTTAGATAACACTGCATCTCATAGACACCATGCAAGCTGAGATGAGGCCAGCGGGACACCTACGATAGAACAGATCGCAACGGGATTTTGGTTAGATAACACTGCATCTCTTAAACACCGTCCAAGTCGGGATGAGGCCAGTGGGACACCAGCGATAGAATAGATCGCAATGAGATTGTGGCTAGATAACACTGCAACTCATAGACACTATGCAAGCCGAGATGAGGCCAGCGGGATACCAGCGATAGAACAAATCGCAACGAGATTGTGGTTAGATAACATTGCATCTCATAGACACCGTGCAAGCCGGGATGAGGCCAGCGGGACACCAGCGATATAACAGATCGCAATAGAGGTTGTAGTTAGAGAACAGTGGATCTCGCAGACACCGTACAAGCCGAGATGAGGAAAGCAGGGCACACGCGATAGAATAGATCGCAACTGAGTTGTAGTTAGAGAACACTACTCCTCACACCGTGCAAGCCGAGATGAGGCCAGCAAGACAAATCACAATGGAGTTGTAGTTAGATAACACTACACCTCGCACCGTGCAAGCCGAGTGGAGGCCAGCGGGACAATGCGATAGGACAAGTTTCAAACGAGCCGCAGTTGCATAACACTACAGCTCGACGGCAACAAGCTGCAACCTTCCACACGGCAAAAGGGTAAGGGCTGCCACAGGTACTCATCTCTTTCCTTCTTCTCTAAAATTTGTCTCATCGAGGCACTAGTGCACTAGTTTCCCCAAAATTGGGGGCAACTGTAGACACCGGGTCCTGAGACATCCCAAATCAGAGTTACCCAATGATGATAAGATGCCTGCTCACAGGGAAAAAGGTTAAACATGATGATTTCCTTGTCAAATTTGCATTTTAGAATGAAAAATAAAAAATATTTTGAAAATTAGATTTGAAAAATGGGGTTTAAAAATTATAGTATTTTTAGTTAAATTTAAAATTAAAAAAAAATTATTTTCGCTAGTGTCGGCGTGGCAGTGCGAAGGCGCGATGAACGCCAGAGCGCGTTGCTCGCGTGAGAGCGACGTACAGGGCGTCGCCCGCATAGAGCAACGCGCAGCGTGCATCCGCACTGGGCGCGCGACCGACGCCCGTCGCGCACGCCAACGGGCGTCAGTCGCCCCTGTTCCACCGAAACTCAGCATTTTGGCCCAAAATTGATTTTTTTTTCGGATTTTCTCACCCAAATCTGATTTTCTATCCCATTTTTTTGGATTTTTAAGGGTTTTTTCCATTTTTAAAATTCAAAATAAATAATATCTAATTTAATTAATGTTTTTGTTAGTTTTATTTATTTAATTTAATTTGATTGATCCATTTTATTTTATTGTATTTTATTCGATTTGATTTAATTACTAACCTTAATTTTGTTTTTCTTTTTGGCTATAACACTTGTCTTTTTATTTGAGCATTGTCCATAGACGAAGATGCAAGATCGAGGGATTAGGAATCTCAATTTGGTTTGCATATTTTAATTCCGCATTTTTCCTTTATTTCGATTTATTTGTCGTATTTGTGTATTTTATGTAAAATTATTTATTTTTATGCACATTTGAAAAGAAAATCACTAAAAATATTTTTATTAATAAATTGAGTCTTTTCTGATAAAATGGGACCAATGTCCCAATTTTTCCATCCAAAATAAATTGTCACCCTAAAATTGTTTTCTTTAACCATGCATGTGCGTAGCAATGTCCTCATCCTTAACAAATAACTCATTTTATGTATGATTTGTATTTTATTTACAATGGGGGTTGTATTCCGCCCCTAGTTTTGTTATAACTTATTTTCATATGTTTTATTTTAATTATGCTTTTATTTATCACTTTCCTAGAATGACCAACTTGCGCTTTAATTAAATTGTATTAAATTGAATGAGAAATGGGATGAAACGCTAAATTCAAAACTCAATTATAAACTTAGCCAAGGTATGAATAAATGGGAAGTCCCGAACCTTCTCTGGTCTTTGGGCTCAACGAGGCGAGGGGGCCATCTCAATGTTCAATTGGGGTGGGGCCTCTAAGACACCTCTTGTGTCCCAAAAAAGGCCCAACTTGCATAGTCCTAGGCTCCACGAGGCGAGAGGGCCATCCTAATGTTCTATTAGGATAGGGCCTCCAAGACCCCTCTGGCTTGCCCAAGATGGACGTAACAACATAAGTCCTAGGCTCCACGAGGCGAGAGGGCCATCCTAATATTCTATTAGGGTGGGGCCTCCAAGACACCTCCGGCTTGCCCAAAATGGACATAGCAGTGCTGTCTTAGGCTCACTGAGGCTAGACGACCTTTCCCAATGTTCTATTTGGTGGCGACTCCAAGAAACCTCCTTGTTGCCCAAAATGGACGCACTTGTAATTTCTTACAAATTTTAATGAACCTCCTCCCGAAAGCCCTAAAAGCGGGCGGTTCGGGGCATCCCGAGGTTCGGTGCGCGTCACACAAATGCTATATCTAAATGTGTACATAACATAACATACATGATAGAACCAATTGCTGATGCATATGATATTCTATTCATGTTCTCTTTATCTTCTTATGTCTTAGGACACATAGATATAAAATGTAACACTCTATACCAGTAAATGATACGGATATCGGATGTCACCACACTACTTTCTAATCGATACTTATGGCAACTTCGATAATTTTTTTTTCAACTTCTATAATCATTTGTCCTTTTACGTCTCGTTCAATCCAGTCCATACATCACCCTTAATGCATCACGTCATTCAATCATATTCTATAACATTCATCATGTTAATCATACACAGTAGGAATCAATTCTAACTTGTTACATATACATATACATGCCGATTAACTTAAATCTGTCTTATTTACTATTCATTTAATCAAAATTGGGTGGCATGATGACTGTAACTTAACTACGCAAAACCTACAAATCAACAATAACACAGCCCAATGAATGTGCACAACAATTATAATTTAATATCCATTCACTATCTAATACATTTCAGTCCAATCCGAGTAATCAAAACCAAAAAATAATATCTATTATTACATCTAACTATTCTAATAATACAGAGTATTTAAATACATTCTAATAATAATTAGCATGCTATTCTTGATGTTAATTCGACGGTCTAGTCTGATCTCAGTGCTGGTACTATGGCTGCTCCACATACGTCTTTCTCGGTACCTACATGCAGTCAAATAAACTACGTGTTAAGCATTAATTATGCTCAGTGGTGATTACGAATCTAAAAATTTCCAAGTCCAACTTATGCACACACATATGCATAACATATCCTATACTTAATTAATTTCTTAATTTCATGTAACTTACTCACTAAAACCTTACTTAATGCCATTTTACCCTCTAATCCTTTATTTGACCCCATCATGGCCAATTTACAATTTAATCCCTAACTTACTCAATACTTATCAAATTATCCTTCCATTCGATTACCTTACCATTTTACTATTCACTTTCCTTGTAATGACAAATATGCCATTCAGTAAATTTTCTCACCTTTATTTTTTAATTAGCATCCTAATTTCCATGTAGTCCTTGTGACGCGCGCCGGACCCCGTGGGCTGCCCCTCTGATCACCCGCTTGAGGGCGATCGGGCAATTAAGGATCCATTGGCAACTTGTAAAGCTATTTACAAGTGCGTCTATTTTGGGCAACAAGGAGGTTTCATGGAGTTGCCACCCAATAAAACATTGGGAAAGTTTCTCTCGCCTCAGAGAGCCTAAGACAGCGCATGTATCCATTTTGGGCCAACCAAAAGGGGTCTTGGAGGATGAACCTCTCTCCCTTGGAGACTAGGATTTATTGATTAAGTCTTTAAAAAGGACACAAGGGGTATCTTGGAGGTTCCAATGAGTGATCGGAAAGACCTCTCATCTCGTTGAGCCCAAAGACCAGAGCTGGGTTCGAGACTTCTCATCTATTTCTACCATGATTAACTTTACGATTAGATTTTGAGTTTATTAGTTCACTCTCTCTCCACACGATGCAATTTAATTAAAGGTGAAATTATTCAGATCAAAAGCGTAAAATAAATAAAACGAAAATGGACATTCCAAAATAAATTACAATAATACTAGAAGTGGAATACAACTCCCATTTATAAAAGTGCAATGTATACATAAAACGGGGAATTCATTTATTTCGAGGACTTTGGTCCTCGCATGCACTTATTATGAAAACGATTTTGTATGTGACATTTTTTATTGGCTCAAATAGGACTTTAGTCCTTTATTTGCAAAAAACACCAAATTAATTAATATAAAACATTTATCCATTTTATTTAACGCAAAATAAGACAATTTATACGAGCATAAAGATAAAAAAAAATTAAAAAAAAGAGAAAAATTAAATTAAATAAATAAGTGGCAAAAGGGGGGAAGGACTAAACCAACTGGAGTCTTCCACATTTGCGCATGGCGATCTCCTCTCAAGCTCAAATCATCTCAATAACAAAAAATTAGAATCTCACAAAATAATTAACAATATTAGTATTTAATAAACAAGCTAGAATAAATGTAAAAGAAGATTAAAAATAAATAATAAATAAAAACTATTAATATTTTACTTTTTATAGAAAAGAAAAGATTTTGAAACTAAATAAAAAAAAAGGAAAAATAATGAGAAGGAGTACATTGCAAAAGGAAATAAAATAGCTTAAAAAATGGAAACAGAACATAGGGACGGCCATAAAAGCTCTACCGACGGGCGTCCATTGGGGTGACCAGCAGGTAATAAGGTGCGCCGTTACGCACCGTCGCTCGACAGAGAAACAGGTGTCGGTGACCTTATTGCCCGTCGGTCACCTCTGTTTTTTAAAACAATGACAAAAACACAGCCAAACAATTTTCCTCAAAACAAGAACCGAAAATAAATGAAAATAATTGAAATAAATCAAACAGAATGTGTGTCCAGAATATTCACCCTCGAATTTTACCTTTTAGGATGGATTTTCGGATGGTTCGAGTCCCGTACGCTTCACGAGAAATAAACAAAAATCAAGAAAAGAAACCTGGATTTTTCTTTTTTGATAATCATAAAATATACAGATGTTGGAATTTATGAATATTGACGGGAAACCAATTGATTTTAGCTCCCTTCAATTAGTTAAATTCTCCAAATCCAAAATGAAAATGAAAATAGAGGAATTTTTTTTAATGAGATAAAAAAGTGGAATTAAATAATCAGAAAAGGGTTTTTTAGGGTATACTATAGCTAAAGTCGTCCAACCAGCCAACCAACCCCCAAAATGGGTGAAAAATAGGTTTTTATAGGCTTTGAAATACCGATGGCCGTCGGAACCATACCGATGGGCGTCGATTGAATCCTATTTCCTATTGGAAATAGGATTCAACCGACGGACGTCTGAAGCCATAGACGGGCGTCGCGGCTTTCCGTCGATCGACGGGCATGCCGTGATCGACGGGCTGGCCGCCAGTGGAGGTAAACTTCCTTTTTTACCCTAAAACTCCCAATTCTCTTTTTCTCTTTGTTGGGAATAAAGAAAACATATTTCGCGTGAATCTAGAGGGCCAAAATCTCTGAATCCCAACCGTTCATTCGGACTCGGGCATCGATTTCTTCATCGGGTAATCTCTGATTTGGACTGCTTCGGGACACGGTGCTTACAGTTGCCCTCAATTTTGGGGATACTAGTGCAAAAGTGCCTAGTTGAGCCAAAATTCAGAGAAGAAAAGAAAACAAAAGGAAGAATAGCGTACCTGAAGCAATCCTTACCTTTCGCGTTCCTTGCTGGGTAGGCCTCATCTCAGTCTGCTCAGCGAAGAGTGAATTTGATACAGGTTCCCCTACCGGTCTCATCTCGACCTGTAAGGTGTTGGTGAGATGTAGCGTTCTCTAGGTACGACCTTGGTGTGAAGAGCAGTGTTCTCTAACTGCAACTTCGATTTTGAAGCTCCCCTACTAACCCCCATCCGATCTGCAAGGTGCGTAGTACTCTCTGACTACCACGTGAAATGTGAGATGTAGCACTCTCTGACTACAATCTCGGTGTTGTTGATCTGTTAGCCTCGTCTCGGCCTGATTGTCCCTGGCATAACGTGAATGAAGAGGTTTGCTTTTCTGGGCAGTTTTTTTGATAAGGTTAAGCTGAACCCACTTCTTGGATCATTTCAGGTTGAAGGGATTTGGAATACTTTTAAAAACAATTTAATGTCCCGAAGAGACTGAGAAAGCCTGTGAAAAAGGTTTTAAAGGGAGTGCTCCGAAGATACTGAGAATGCCTGTGAATAAGGTCTTAAAGAGAATGCTCCGAAGAGACTGAGAATGCCTTTTGATCAAAGATTTAAATAGAATGCTCCGAAAGAGACTGAGAATGCCTTTGAGAAAGGTCTTAAAGATAATGCTCCGAAAAGAATGAAAATGCCTTATGAACAAGGACTTAAAGATAATGCTCCGCAGAGACTGAGAATGCCTTATGAACAAGGACTTAGAGAGAATGCTCCGGAAAGACTGAGAATGCCTTTGAGAAAGGTCTTAAAGATAATGCTTCGAAGAGACTGAGAATGCCTTATGAACAAGGACTTAGAGAGAATGCTCCGAAGAGACTGAGAATGCCTTTTGAACAAGGACTTAGAGAGAATGCTCCGAAGAGACTGAGAATGCCTTTGAGAAAGGACTTAGAGAGAATGCTCCGAAGAGACTGAGAATGCCTTATGAACAAGGACTTAGAGAGAATCTGATAAAGGACTTTACAAGTTACCACATGGTTTCAACTTGTGCATGTTTCTTCTTGACTTCATGATGCCAAAGCTATCGATTGGTTTGGCTTTTTCCTGCAAAATCATTAGCACGAAGGCATATACAAAAGGTGAAATGTAGACATAAAACTATATACATGAATCACAAATAAATGATTAGTGTACAAAATTATGCGTACACAACTATATGCATGAAGGATTGAATGCACGTAATATACTGGAGGATATGCAAAAGATCTATGCATGTCAGATGCATGTGAGATGCAAAAATAGATAGACCACATCCCAGGTGGTTAAGAGGTTCGTTGCGGGCATTGTTCGGCTGGTCTCATTGTCAGATGCCCCCAAGGATCTAGAAAAGTATTGTCTTGGCTTCGGGGATTCTGACCCGGAATCTCTTCAAGGAGAACTGACCCGTGTGCAATTTTGCCCCCCGGTCAAACGAGGATTTTGCCCCCTAGGACTCTGAATCCAGTTCTGCATGATGTACCACTTGACCAAAGGGAAGTTATCCGGCGTAATGTCACCTTATCGCTCCAGGCTTCAAAAGTCATTGTTTTAAAGGTAGTGTGCCCCTTGTGAATTTTCACACTAGCTTTTCTTAGCGGGAAATGCGTCCCTTTTGGGATTTTCACGTAACCCTATGCCTAACTTTTGCCTGGAATGGACCCAACCCACTCCAGCAGCTTTTTTTTTTTGAAGGGCAGACTGCCTGTTCCCAAGTTTCACCCTGACCTTTGGCCTAACTTTTGCTTAGAGGGCCAGTTACGATATTCATCTCTAACGGCCTTTGTCTCTCTCTCTTTTTTTAGGGGTAGGAGGAGGATTTGTCATATGGAACATCGTTATTAATGCCTTGATAATTGCCCCAGCATATGTCCTTATGTCTGCAAAAGGTTTCTCTTCACCATTTAATTGCATGTTTATGCTTAGCTTATGCACGTGTTTCTTTCTATATGCACCATATAGCAATAAGAATGATCACGGCTAAACATGTGATACGAAAACACTAAATTTATTCAATCTCAATGAGTAACAACTTAGGTGCATTTGACTCTTGTTATCAATCAGCCCTCTCGGGTTTTCTTGATTGAATATTTTCTCTCAAGCCTCTAATTTTGCCCAGGATGCCTTTTTCCGGTTTTCACCCTGACGAGGCGCCCAATTTTAGCAAGGCCGCCTTATTTTCGGTTTTCGACCCGCGGGGCATTTATTCTCTTTTTTTGATTTTTAAGTCTTTTTCCACGGACCCTCTTATGTCTGTCCATATTGAACGGTTCTTTAGAGTCATCTTTATTGCTGTCTGTTGCTGCTGTCCCGGAGAGCAATTTTTTTTTTTTTTTGAGAAAAAGGGAATCCTCTTATATTGGCCTGGACTTGACTCATTTGTCTAGGGCATTTGGACTTGTTTGCCCAAAGGCTAAAACTCCACCCTTTAGTGGTTCTTTCTGACTACTTTTCTAAATGATTGAGTAGAGTGTTTGATGAGAGGTCCGATTGCGGTAGTAAACTCTTGACCTGTTTTTGCCCGCACATATTTGGTTGATGCTGCTATTGCTGTGCCTAGTCAGCTTTTGGAATCTAGACTTCCATGGATGTCCTTAAAGATTTGAACTTTACACTAATCGGCCATACTGCTTTTGCCCCCCTGGGACTCTTGTAGAGTTCTGACGATGACTCTTCAGCATTAAAGTACAAAAGGCAATTTTTCTGCTACGTCTTTGTAGTTTTAAGCCATCTTGACGAAGATCTCCTTTATTAGCAGTCTCTCCTGCCCTATCAGTTTGGGGCTAATATAGAGAAGACTTGCGTGCTATTGGAGCAACTCTCTGGACTAAGTCATAGTTTGTCCTTCCATCCTTGAACCTGTGTGGTGCGGCTTTCCATGATGTTTATTCTTAAGTTCGAGCAACCCGTATCCATTGCAAATCAATGTAATTCTTGTGTTCCTTTTTGGAAGTCAAGCAAAGTACAGGCATGTGTGAATCAGCGGGATTTGAACAAAGCTTGTCCCCAAACAGCGTTTCCTTGCCCCTAATTTTTTCCATTTTTTTTTTTATTTTTTGTTTTGTTTACCCCCATACACATTCCCTTTTAGCAAGCTTCGCTCAAATCCAGGAGTTCGCACATACGCGCACTTCTTCTTAACTATTGGGACCATCATTGGTTTATCCAGTCAGACGTTGCGCTTTAGTAAGATTTTTGGTCCCGTTCCTACTTATGGATTCCTCCTTTTGGCCTTTTCTGCCCCTTCTGACTTCAATCTTCTGAGTTTCTGCATGATCGGTCCATGATTGAGATATTTAAAATGGCGTGCTTGGTGATTCCGTGAATAACTTTTAGCATGTCTTCATATGTCCAGGCAAAGACTTTTTTTTTATATTTTATTTTAATTCTCTCAAATTTTGTCTTGCTTCAGGAGTGAAATTGGATGCAACCAAGATTACTATTATTGAAATTGAACAAAACAGTGTTTTTTTTAAACCAATGCCTTAATCATGATTATCACTCATGCTTGATGCAATAAAATATAAAAATGAATATATAAGCAAAGCCCATATTATTAAAGCAGAAAAGATAAACAAGTGTATAATTCAGGAATACACTTAGAAAATGAAAAGCATTATAACAACTCTAATCCTTTCTTTCTTCATCCAGGCCCGGCACTAATTCTTGAATACGATCTCTTAGAGGGCGACAATAGTCTGTCCTATGCCCTGTGTACTGGTGATACGCACAATACCAGTCTATTCGGTGCCTCGACCTTCCCTGACTTGGGGCAGGCCCAGCTGGCAAGGGTTGCAACTTCCTTTCCTTGATGAGGCGGGTATAATGGCTTGCTTGCGACGGTGAGGTGTTTAGGAGTCGCTTTGGTGGTTGAGACCTCTGCTGTCCCAGTATTGCCTCCATTACCATTGCTGCTTTCTTTACTTTTGCCCAAGGCCAGGTTTGCAAATTTAGCCATTTTGTCCAGATGTTCAGCCTCAGCTTCAATGGCTATATCCTTCAGGGATTCCCAGTCCTTCAGCCCCTTTATCTTTAACCCATCTTTCAGATATGGGCTGGCATTCCTAATAAACAGCCTAATCTGGTCTGAGGTATCAGGCCTCCTCCTCATCTCCATTATTCGGTTCCTCCACCGGGTCAAATACTCATGGAATGACTCATCCGACTTTTGGTATAGTAACTCTAGATCTTTGAGAGTCACTTCCATCCTCGTGTTACAATCGTACTGCCTAAAAAATTCCTCCGTCAGCAAATCCCAATCTTCTTTGCTTCTGTGGTCAAGGCCGTGATACTAGTCTATGGCCGGGCCAGCCAAGCTTAAACAAAAGTACTCCACCTTCTGTCTCTTCGTCAAGGTGGTCCCCTTCATGATCAATGAGTATTGCTTCACATGGGCTGTTGGGTCGGAGGTACCATCGAATTTGGGGACACCTGGCATTTTGAAATTGTAAGGAATAGGATCCTCTCCCTCTAGCTCTTTATCTTCGGGATGCAGCCCCTGCCCTCTACTCAGTATCCGGGCTATTGCCTCAAATTTTTCCTCCATTTTCCTCCATATGATCTCCTCCGACTGGGGCGCCTTCCCCTTTTCCGACACAATACTCTCTTCATAATCCTCATCTCGGTCATCTTCTAACCTCTGAATCGGTCTTCTCCTCTAAACCCCCGATGCTACTGACCTCAAATCCACTGGCAGTGGTCGGATCTCTTCTTGCCTTTCTTCTCTAGCCTCCCCCCGTTCATTTTGTCTCATGGGAGGAGGAGGTAGGTCTTGCGGAGCAGCACGCTGGGTCATCGCGGCCAGCATATTCATCATCCGACCTTCAAACACCTCAAACCTTCGGCCCACTTCTTCTACAATCAAAGCCCTGGTGGCATCATTCTCTCTCGGTGTGTTAGCCATCTCTGAAACAGCGCAACTGGTCTCTAAATGAGTCTCTAAGAAATTTTTCCATTATAACAGCTCAGACACAGGATTTTGGATCAAACGTCCCTCAGGTCCCCTCGTCCGCCTGGGCAGATCTATGATGGCTGCAGAAATAATGAGTCAGAATGATGCATGAATGCAATGAAATGCATGATCGTGACATGCAACACCCACAAATCACATGCAAGCAGATAGGTCCTTCCACCCTTATTACTTCCACACACATGGTCATAGTCTCTTTCCTAGGTAGGATTAGCCCATGGATCAACAGGGAACCCGATGGACACGCATGGTGTGCGGCGCAAAACCGGCAGCATAACACTCCTATACTAATGGACAAGCGCATGGATGATGATCGTTACATATTTAGGTAATCCAAATACATTGACATGGACCTACCGGGGCATGAAAGCCATTAGCTAGGTAACCAAATAAGATATTTGAAGTCACCCAATACATAAGGATCCATACAGCAGGCACGGTATTACGGTTCATATAGCCTAAGGGAGGTATCTATGGCCATTAGATGAGCTTTGGTCAAGGGTGGTGTTACTTTAGGTCTACCCAAACATGGTCCCTGCCAACGGGTCTAGCTCATCGTGAGTGTAACGACCGATTGGGTCTCCATTTTATATACCAAATGGTACGAGGCTTGGGCTGGTGGTTATCCTTAACACTTCCCTACATTGAGTGAACGTAGGGTTGTGCTTCGAGAATGCCCCGAGGTTTAGAAGGGACCAATCTAGCGTAATCTAAGGCTCTAATGGGATGTAATACAAATTTGAGAGAAAGTGAATTTATAAACTAAAACTTAATTGTAAATTTTAATCAAGGTATTTTCAAATCAAAGTCTCGAACCACTCCCCAGTGGAGTCGCCACTGTGACGCTCGCCGGACCCCGCGGGCTGCCCCTCTGACCACCCGCTTGAGGGCGATCAGGCAATTGAGGATCAAGTGCGTCTATTTTGCGCAACAAGGAGGTTTCATGGAGTTGCCACCCAATAAAACATTGGGAAAGTTTCTCTCGCCTCAGAGAGCCTAAGACAGCGCATGTATCCATTTGGGCCAACCAAAAGGGGTCTTGGAGGATGAACCTCTCTCCCTTGGAGCCTAGGATTTATTGATTAAGTCTTTAAAAAGGACACAAGAGGTATCTTGGAGGTTCCAATGAGTGATCGGAAATACCTCTCGCCTCGTTGAGCCCAAAGACCAGAGCTGGGTTCGGGACTTCTCATCTATTTTTACCCTGATTAACTTTACGATTAGATTTTGAGTTTATTAATTCACTCTCTCTCCACACGATGAAATTTAATTAAAGGCGAAATTATTCAGATCAAAAGCGTAAAATAAATAAAACGAAAATGGACATTCCAAAATAAATTACAATAATACTAGGAGCGGAATACAACTCCCATTTATAAAAGTACGATGTATACATAAAACGGGGAATTCATTTATTTCAAGGACTTTGGTCCTCGCATGCACTTATTATGAAAATGATTTTTTTATGTGACATTTTTCATTGGCTAAAATAGGACTTTAGTCCTTTATTTGCAAAAAACACCAAATTAATTAATATAAAACATTTATCCATTTTATTTAACGCGAAATAAGACAATTTATACGAGCATAAAGATAAAAAAAATAAATAAAAAAAAGCGCAAAATTAAATTAAATAAATAAGTGGCAAAAGGGGGGAAGGACTAAACCAACTGGAGTCTTCCACATTTGCGCATGGCGATCTCCTCTCAAGCTCAAATCATCTCAATGACCAAAAATTAGAATCTCACAAAATAATCAACAATATTAGTGTTTAATAAACAAGCTAGAATAAATGTAAAAGAAGATTAAAAATCAAAAATAAATAAAAACTATTAATATTCTACTTTT
This sequence comes from Excoecaria cochinchinensis, assembly GCA_947683425.1. Classification (NCBI taxonomy): domain Eukaryota; kingdom Viridiplantae; phylum Streptophyta; class Magnoliopsida; order Malpighiales; family Euphorbiaceae; genus Excoecaria; species Excoecaria cochinchinensis. The sequence goes on from CANTUQ010000149.1 coordinate 5,186,163, forward strand.
TATAGAAAAGAAAAGATTTTGAAACTAAATAAAAAAAAAGGAAAAATAATGAGAAGGAGTACATTGCAAAAGGAAATAAAATAGCTTAAAAAATGGAAACAGAACATAGGGACGACCATAAAAGCTCTACCGACGGGCGTCCATTGGGGTGATCGGCGGGTAATAAGGTGCGCCATTACGCACCGTCGTTCGACAGAGAGACAGGCGTCATTGACCTTATTGCCCGTCGGTCACCTTTGTTTTTCAAAACAACGGCAAAAACACAACCAAACAATTTTCCTCAAAACAAGAACCGAAAATAAATGAAAATAATTGAAATAAATCAAACAGAACGTGTGTCCAGAATATTTACCCTCGGATTTTACCTTTTAGGATGGATTTTCGGATGGTTCGAGTCCCGCACGCTTCACGAGAAATAAACAAAAATCAAGAAAAGAAACCTGGATTTTTCTTTTTTGATAATCGTAAAATATTCAGATGTTGGAATTTATGAATATTGACTGGAAACCAATTGATTTTAGCTCCCTTCAGTTAGTTAAATTCTCCAAATCAAAAATGAAAATGAAAATAGAGGAATTTTTTTTAAAGAGATAAAAAAGTGGAATTAAATAATCAGAAAAGGGTTTTTTAGGGTATACTGTAGCTAAAGTCGTCCAACCAGCCAACCAACCCCCAAAATGGGTGAAAAATAGGTTTTTATAGGCTTTGAAATACCGATGGCCGTTGGAACCATAACGACGGGCGTCGGTTGAATCCTATTTCCTATTGGAAATAGGATTCAATTGACGGACGTCTAAAGCCATAGACGGGCATCGGGGCTTTCCGTCGAGCGACGGGCATGCCGTGATCCACGGGCTAGCCACCGGTGGAGGTAAACTTCCTTTTTTACCCTAAAACTCCCAATTCTCTTTTTCTCTTTGTCGGGAATAAAGAAAACATATTTCTCGTGAATCTAGAGGGCCAAAATCTCTGAATCCCAACCGTTCATTCGGACTCGGGCATCGATTTCTTCATCGGCTAATCTCTGATCTAGACTGCTTCGGGACACGGTGCTTACAGTCCTCAAACTTTTATTTTAGTCCTTACTCACCATCAATCTACACCTTTAATCACTTATTTTCATATTGTATCCTTTTTATAATAATACCATTCTTTTCACTCCTCTCTACATTTTTGACATGTAAATTATGGTTTAGTCCCTGAATTTTCACTTTCATGTCCATTTTTCAAATTAGTCCATATTAAGTCTTTACATTACAATTTAATCCATCAATCATTCATTTTATATTTTTTTTTGTGTCAATTTACATTTTTATCCCTAAAATAATAAAATTTTCGTTTAGTCCTTTACTTTTCGATAAATTACAAGAATACCCTTCAATTTAATTTTATTTACAAAATGCCATCATTTACTTTTGTTATTCATCTAAATCATTATTTGACTTATAAATTACATATTAGTCCTTAAATTAACCTTCTCACGTCAAATTTCATTTTAGTCCCTAAACTTTGCATTTTCTATGTAATTGTTATTTAAATTTCACTTTTCTCTTACATTTTACTTATTAATGTACTTTCACACATAATCACTATTTGCCCCTAAACTTTTATCACATTGCAACCTTGCCCTTCAATTAACTTTTACTTACAATTTTGTCATTTATTTACTGCACTTTCCCATTTATTCACAACCAATTGGTCTCACAACCAATTATTTTCATGGTAAATTAGTTTTAGTCTTTAAACTTTCATTCTCTTTCATGTAAACCCTTTTTCATTTAAATTCTCATTTTCACTATACTTTTTACATTTCCATGTCATTTTTATCATTATTGCCCGTTTAACTCATTATTTGGGTAAATTACCATTTTGACCATAAACTTTTTATTTTTTTCATTAAAGTCCTTTTGCAGACACATTTTCATTTTCATTTTACTTTTCACATTTTCATGTCAGTTTTACAATTATGCCCCTAGTACATGTAACACCCCGATACCCTCGTTGGAAGGATATCGGAGTGCCACGACAAGCATACACATTACAATACATATAAACATGTGAACAAGAGAAGCATTCATAAAGGCAAAGGATATACCCTCCAATACATATAAATAACAAAATATACAATATCCAAATTACCAAAAGGGTCCTTAAATACATATACCAATTTACCAAAAAGAATTACATAATCAAAAAGATACAGGAGCATATATAAAATAAAACTCTAACTCCTAGTGGCCGACCTTGCAGATGTGCGAAACGAACCGAACCTGCCACCTACACGGGAAAACAACCTGTCCTAAGCAATAATGCTTAGTGGGGAGGAACAAAACACACAGATATGCATATACAAATAACTACAATAACAACTTATAGACTTATCAAAGTAATCAATCATGTAAACCATATTCCACTCATACTCATATCATCTATTTATAAACATGTAAACATTACTCATTCATCATATGGAAACACACAATATAAAGCAATTAACCATTCATATTCAACTTCAAGTATTGCAGCATATCTTGTCATATCTCAATTTCATATACTTGTAACATATATCCATATTCATAGTATTGGGAACACACATAATAACAACATATAATAGCCTGAATACACATTAGAGGTGGATACGGTAAATTTTGATACTGATAGGACACAGTATCCAAGCATATGGAGACATGGGTATCAAAACATCTTATGATCATGTATACCCGAAGGTAAACCGTAGACCGAAGTCTCAAATCATATGAAATCATGTATACACAAAGGTATACTTGAGACTGAAGCCTCAAAACATTTTATAAACATGTATACCCGAAGGTATACCGGAGATCAGAGTCTCAAATGGCCCAAACGGGGTCCACATATGGTAGCTACACTCACACCCTGACCTCGATAAGTGCTTATCTATCCACTACTATGACCATTTAGGCTCAAAATAACAACTCATCTATACTCTTACAATATTACCATACAACAGAGTATAATGCAAATATAATCACATAATTCATGTACACATATACACTGTTCAATTTTGGAGACAGATAAATCATATACAAATCTTATCATGACCATATAACTCAAAATTAAATAACCCATATACATATAAATCATATACATTTTAATCATATACAATGTTATTAATTATGAACATATCACTTATAATTAAAGACACCACATTATAAGACAAGCCTAAGCCAATCATGTATCATGTAGTAGTAAAGCCCATGTAAAAAGAACCATGAAAAATCATTTTCGAAAAATAGGGTAGGTAGGCAAATAGGTTGCTGTCGCGCTCGCGATAAGAAGTCATGCTCGCGACAGTAACCAAAGATTCACTGCTGGAGAAAAGGGTCTGCACGAGTCGTGCATAGCATCACGACTCGTGCTCGGCCACATCCTAGATCACGTGTCATGCACAATCAGCCGAACGGAGCACTACAGCCGAACAGGGGTTATGCCGAGCGGGTCCATGCCGAACGGCCTCTTCTTCGCGACTCGTGAAGGATTTCACGTGTCATGAAGAATCTCTAGTCGAGCGGCTACTCTTCATAACTCGTGAAGAGCTTCACATGTCGTGAAGAGTCTCATCCAAACGGGATAACCTTCACGACTCGTGAAGAACTTCATGTGTCGTGAAGAGTACCCTACCGATCGGCTATACCGCGAGAGAAAGGATGACTTGATTCTGTCGTGCTCGCGACAGGATTGTGTTTTCCTATCCTCAGTAAAACACAGGAAAATAGAGCTTGTAACATCAATACCCAGTCTTTACCCACAACCAAATATCATACAAAATTATGTAAAAACTTACCTCCGGTGCCTTCAAAACGTGCTTATAACCATAACAACTCAAATTACACAATATTAACACACATCTAAATAACATCTACAGAGGTTGCAAAAACCCAGAAATCCATCTCATGTCCTTATTCATGCACTTCAAAGTTAACATGCAAAGTATTATAACTCTAATATCTCAAATCATGTACACGAATCTTTTAAACACATGCCTTTACATGCATCAAAACGCACAATTGATCGTACAATCAAACTCAACATCTGATCCGAAAAGAGAAAGGAAAAATAATCCAAGACCTATTGAAGCTCAAAAACCTAGCTCTTCTTCAAGCTTGTACCTTTTTGTTGCCCTTACTCTGCTTTTTGTCACCAATTTCTTGCACAAACAAAACCAAGAAATCTCATAATCCAAAACCCTAGATTCCCAAAATTCTCAAGCAAAAGAAATAGAAGAAGAAGACTAGAATGCTTACAACTAAAATTAACCACTTACCTCTTCAACTTGCTCCCAAACTCTACCAAATCAGCTGCAGCTCACACACAACCAGGAGAGGAAGAGCAAGAAATGGGAAAAAGAAAGAAAAAGAGAAAACAGGAAGAGGAGAAGAGAGAAGGAAGGAGCAAGAGACGAAGAAGAAACGCAGGAAGAAGAGGGGGAACGGGAAAAAAAAATCTGAATTTGGTTTCCCCTCTCTCTTCCTTTCTTTCTTTTCTCCATTAAATGCTCCTAACTACTCTAGCATAGGTGTCCATATCCAATTGGTCAAACTTATTAAACCCTTCGCTTTTGTCTCTTTAGTCCTTGTCTAATTACCTTTTAATCACTAAAATAATTCTTTCACTTGTGACTTTAATTACTCTGCAATTAAGTCCTTAATTAACCCAATTTCATATCAAAAAAATTTACTCTTGTACCCTTAACCATGCAATTAACTCTTTAAATCCTTCTAGGGTCCAAATAGGGGTGTTAAAATTTTGTATACGAAATTCACACCTGAAACAAACAACTGAGGATACTAATCTCGCATTGCTGCTTCTGGTTCCCATATTCCTTCCTCAATCCCATGATGTTGCCAAAGCACTTTCACCAACGGAACTTTCTTATTCCGAAGTTGCTTCACTTTTCGTGCCAATATTGTTTTAGGCTTCTCATCATTGGAGAAATCCAGTTGCACTTGTACATCTTGCACTAATAACACATACGACTCATCCGAACGATATCTCCGAAGCATAGGCACTTGGAAGACATCGTGAAGGTTAGCCAAAGCTGGAGGCAAAGCTAACCAATAAGCCACTGTTCCCACTCTTTCTAGCACTTCATACGGTCCAATGAACCTCAAACTAAATTTTTCTTTCTTCCCAAATCGAAGCACTTTTCTCCACGGAGACACTTTCAGAAAAACCTTATCACCCACTTCAAACTCAATGTCTTTCCTTTTCAAATTCGCATAGGACTTCTGCCTGTCACTAGTGGCTTTCAACTACTGCTGAATAATCTTCTTTTTCCTCTGTATCTCTTACCAAATATGAACCAATAATCTTATGTTCATTCAACTCTGTCCAACTCACAAGTGTTCGGCATTTTCTACCATACAAAACTTCATAAGGTGCCATGCCGATACTCACTTGGTAACTATTTTTATAAGCAAATTCCATCAATGGAATGTACTTATCCCAACTTTTGGAAAAGTCCAATACACAAGCTCGGAGCAAATCCTCTAACACCTAAATTACCTTTTCTGATAGTCCATCCGCCTGTGGATGAAAAGCAATACTGAAATGCATTCTTGTGCCCAGTGCAGATTCAAACCTTTCCAGAATTAAAAAGTAAACCTCGGATCTCTGTCAGACACAATAGACAAAGAAATACCATGCAGTCTTGCAATTTCATTCACATACAATTCCGTCAATTGATCCATAGAGTAATCAAGTCAAATCGGTATAAAATGAGCTGACTTGGAAAATCGATTAACTATTACCCACACTGAATCGTGCTGTTTCGATGTCATTGGAAGACTAGTGACGAAATCCATGGTAATGTTATTCCATTTCCACTGTGGAATCGAAATAGGATTCAACAGACTTGATGGAACTTGATGTTCGCTTTCACTTGTTGACAGGTCAAACATAGAGAAACATACACCACGACATCTCTCTTCATATCCTGATACATCCTATTGCCACCTAGATACATAGTAAAGACTGTATTATGAGCTTCATGCAGAAGTTTCTTTCTTAACTCTTTATCACTAGAAACACATAACTGATCCCGATAATACAGTACACCTTCTTCATTTTCTGAATAGTCAGTCCTATCACCATTCCTAACTAACTGCAAATCTGTTGCAACTTAGGATCGCTTTTCTGTGCATCCACAAGCTCACATCTCAAATTAAGTCTTGCTTTTAACTAAGCTATTAAAGCCCCATCAGAAGCATACCTCCATTTGACTTGCTGCAATGACAAAGCCGAATAGACTTCTTGCTCAACGCATCAGCCACCACATTGGCTTTACCAGAATGGTAGTCCACTATGCAGTAAAAATCATTAAGCAGTTCAAGACACCTTCTCTGTCTCAAATTCAGCTCTTTCTTAGTGAGCAGATATTTAAGACTCTTGTGATCAGTGAAAATCTTGCACTTCTCACCATACAAGTAGTGACGCCAAATCTTTAAGGCAAACACTACTACAGCCAATTCCAGATCATGTATCGGATAATTCTGCTCATGCGGTTTCAACTATCTCGAAGCATAAGCTATCACTTTCCCATCCTGCATCAATACAAAAACCCAATCCAATTCTAGAAGCATCGCTATACATAGTGTACTCCTTACTAGAAATAGGTTGAGTCAGAATTGGTGCATCGACGAACATCTTTTTCAACTGTTCAAAGCTTGCTTGGCACTTATCCGACCACACAAACTTAACTCCCTTACGAAGCAACTTGGTAACCGGAGAAGCTATAACTAAAATTCCTTTCATAAGGTGCCGATAATAACCTGCTAATCCCAAGAAACTTCGAATCTCAAGCACATTTCTAGGCGGTTTCAAATTCACCACCACTTCTATCTTAGCTGGATCAACTTTTATACCTTCAGAAGAGATAATATGACCCAGAAAAGACACTTACTTAAGCCAGAACCCACACTTATTAAGTTTAGCATACAACTGATGCTCTCTTAAAGTCTGAAGCACAATTCTCAGATGCTGCTCATGCTCCTTCTCATTCCTTGAATACACAAGAATGTCATCAATGAACACCACTACAAACTAGTCCAAATACGGCCTGAACACTTTATTCATCAAATCCATAAATGCTGTAGGAGCATTAGTCAACCTGAATGGCATTACTAGAAATTTGTAATGACCAGACTGAGTCCTAAATGCAGTGTTTGGAATATCTTCCTTCTTCAGTTGTAATTGATAGTATCTAGATCTCATATCGATCTTAGAGAACACACCAACTCCCTTCAATTGGTCAAACAAATCCTCCATCCTCGGTAAAGGATATTTATTCTTCACTGTCATCTTATTGAGCTGTCTATAATCAATGCACATTCTCATTGTACAATCATTCTTCTTAACAAACAACACTGGCGCTCCCTAAGGAGATACACTCGGTCTTATAAAAATGCTATCTAATAACTCTTGCAACTAAGTCTTTAGTTCTTTCAACTCAGTAGGAGCCATTCGATAAGGCATCTTAGACACAAGTGTTGTACCTAGCACAATCTCAATTGACAGTTCCACTTCCCTTACAAGTAGTATACCAGCCAATTCTTTTGGAAACACATTAGGAAACTCCTTTACTACTGATATATCCTGTATTCTAACTTGCTCCCTCTTTGAGTCTAACACGAGGGCTAAGAATACCTCACATCCTTTTCTCAAACACCGATACGCTTGCAGAGCAGATATCACATCTACAATGGGATTAGAACATACACCCCTCATAGTCACCTTAGACTGTTCTGAATTTCCAAGCACAACAGTTTTCTTTCTATAGTTAACTATAGCTTGATGCTTACTTAGCCAATCCATGCCCAAAATCAAATCAAATTCATCAAAAGGCAACTCAATCAAGTCTACAGGAAATACTTGACCTTGAACCACTAAAGGGCAATCTCTAAACACTTTGTTCACATTAAGACTATTTCCCAATAGGCTAGTTACACATATATCATAATTTAAATAATCAATAGCAGACATCTTATCACATAATTTATTAGAACGCACATAAGAATGCGTAGATCCTGGGTCAATTAAAGCAAACATTTCCATATCAAAGAGTAGAAATGTACCAGCTATGACCTCTGGCGCATCCTGCTCCTCACGAGCCTTCATCTCATATTCTGTTGTGGGTGCTGTAGGTGATCGATCAACAGATTCTGACACTACACCACCTCTAGACTGGTTACCTCTACCGTTACCTCTACCTCTTCCATGGTTCATTGGAGGCAAATTAGATCCACCTCTACTGGCTACCTGCTGATTCCCTATCACCTCATAGGCCTTAGGACAGTTAGCCAAGAAATACTCAGTACTCCCACATCTGAAACAAGCACCAGTCAACTTCCAACAATCACCTCTATGTTGCTTACAATAATGGGAACACTCAGGCATATTATTTCTGTTACCAGATACACCTTTGCTCGTACCAGATGCATATGAAGATCCTTGCTTTCTACCTCTAGTAGCTGGGTTACTAGTTGACTCAGCTAGAGGTGCCACTGAGACTCTCTCGTTCTCTTTCTCGAATGTACCCGACCTCTATTAGAATTCCTTCTTTGCATTCTTTCCCTCTGAATCTCTTGTGACCTTTCAACACTCATGGCTTCCTGAACTATCTGGTAGTAGCTCATAGTCTGAAAAGTAGTCATAGAGATCAGCATTGCCTTAATTAGCTCATTCAAACCTTTCTCAAATTATTGACACCGAAACTCTTCTATAAGCACATCTTCAGGTGCATACTTGCTAAGCCTACAAAACTCTTTCTCATACTCTGCTACTGATATAGCTCTGTGCCTTAAATTCAAAAACTACTTACAATTAGCTTCTCGATATGCCTTAGTGATGTACTTATTACGGAACTCCTGTATAAAGAATTCAAAAGTAATTGGGTTCGGAAGCATTGGATGCCTTAAGACCAACTTCCACCAGTCATAGGCAGATCCTTACAGCAAAGACACTACACATTCTACCTTCTATTTAGGAGGGCATCGAATCTCATCCAGCACCCTCTGAACCTTCTCAATCCAATATTCTGCCTTATAAGATTCATCTAGACTGGTGCCATGAAATTCCTCCACACTATGCTTTTTCAACGATTATAATGAAGCTTTTGGTACTGTCATACGATCTAGCACTCTCGCCATGTCTTGCGACATTTTGAGCAAAGCTTCCATTAGCACCATCAGAACATCTCCTCCCACACCCGCAGGTAAAGCTGGGCCAGATACCGACACTTCTGGATCCCGTGGATTCATACTTTCAGCAATCACTTCTCTCGCATCATGAGATGGATCCAACGATTTGATACATACACAAGAACATCTGCATTAGGTCAACACAACTATACGAATCCTATTCTACACTATGACCAGAAACTACTAAACCTAGGCTCTGATACCACAACATGTAATGCCCATTCCCGACCACAAGCATAGCATCGCTACAGTAGTCGATAACGGTCATCACACAACACATTACATAGACACATGACATAGCCTAATCCCATGCAAAATACCGAACTAATAGAGTTCTTTCAAACACGTAGCGGAATCATATACCAAAATGCATACTTATACATACTTTCAGCTTATATTACATATCAAGTTCAATTGTTACATTATAACTCCATACATGTCAAAACTATTAATTATATTTGACAAAATACAAAATACCAAAAACCTACACTAATAGCGAATCTTAGTGTTGACCAAAAGTGATGCGGGACAGTCCTTTAAGTTTGCTTCGCTTCGGAACCTACATGGATTAAAAACCCATGCTAGGCGATAATGCTTAGTAGGGAAACAACATATAGTATACAATATCCACAAGTATAACATGCTATGAGCAATAAGAAATACATACTTAATAATCATGCTCATCATATACATACTTTATAAACATAGCATTAAGCAGATATTGATATAAAGATTGCATCATTAGCAAATCATGTTCAGTTATAACAGCATTGTAAAATAATCTTATAACACATCACATTCACACTCTCTTATTGCATACAATTCACATTGTCCATTATTATTTACTCATTCATTATTTGCCTTGCCTGCAATTAATAGATGCGGATAACGGGTATTGCATCAGTACTCGAGAGTATAGCAATCACTTTTGTATCCTAAGATACACATTTTCGCATCAGTACCCGTATGTACAAAAATAATCAATAAGATATAATATAGGTGGATTGGGTTTAAGAACTATTGAGGGCTGGAATAGGACTGCTATGTTATAGCTTTTCTGGAGAGTAGTTAATGATAATGGGTCCATTTGGACTCAATGGGTTAATTTTCTTTTAGATATCTCATGAGACATTCTATTTGGGTGGCTAATCTTCTATCCGACTGCTCTTAGTCTTGGTTGGAGGAGTTTCGGACAGGGAAAATGTGGCTAATGCTAGAAAGTGTCAGATTTTTAATAGCGAAAGCACAAAGCTAGAAATTATGTTCGGGCACCGTACCCTAGGTAGGTCCTCTCTTCTTTATATACTAAATCCCCATACACTAACTGAGCTTGGAATCGTATGCTGTTTCGTTGACGTCCCAGCCATAATTCAATAGGCTTTAGCCACATCCCCCTTCCGTCTGCTCTCGGATAAATAAAGTCAAAGCGCATTCAAGAAGGATTCAATATGCATTGGGAATTCAAAAGGAATCATACGCTTCGGCTGTAGCGCTTAGACCCTATAGGCATGCCTATCTATCCACTACTCGACCTACAGCTAAATTATTAATCCATTTATTATTGTTCATTATTTGTAGAATATAACATTTGTACATAGATGGTTCATTAAAAAACTCATGCTTCATTGCTCATACACATTCACATAGGTCCATGCATTTATATATTCCTCATGCATAATCATAGATAAGCCAATGTCATAATTCACCCAAAATAGAACACTTATTAAGTATTTCAAACTTTAGGCTCTATCGCGCTTCCGATAGACCTCGACTCAAACCTGTGTCGCTCTAGCGACAGAACCAAACTGTGGCTTTTGTCGTACTTGCGGCAATGCCGCGCTCGCGACAGAACACTAGCTAGCAATTCTACCCATCAGAGCACTTTGTCATGCCTGCGACCCTTATCGCTCTCGTGATAGAGCCTGAACTACATGTTCAAAACTCATCTCTTCAAGCCTCTTTCTCATGCAATTCATAATACCCACACAAATTACTTCCAAAACCCATCCTAATATCACTTTCTGCTATTATAGCCTTCTAATCATTTGATAATTTATATGTTAAGTTTACGATGGCATAATTCCCACCATTTTTTGTGTAATGATTGAGGAGTTATGGCCAATGGAACATCACTTGCTCCAAAAGCCCTCCTACAGGTTTTAGTTACACTTAACTACACTTTTGAAGACTATAAGTTCCTCAAATCAACCTGACCATTTATAACACATTTATAGGCACATCTCTTAGGAACCTAATCCCTTTAGTCTCATTTATTTTGGAGCTACACAATGCAGGTTATAACATAGACACATCAAATAGGTCATTTACCTTCCAAATCCAGTTTTACACTATCAAGCTACTCAAGCTTGAATTCAACTCAATTGGGATATTCATTACTTCTAACTCATACAAAACACCCTGACATACACATACTCCATTGGCCTATCAGTTCCACATAAGATATTCATACACATATAATTTACATGGCATTATCTCAAGTCCCTTAAAAATAGAACAACATACTTTATTCAACAATTATGGCAATTAACTAACTCATCAGTTCATCATTATAATCCAATTCATAACATCATATAATTACACATTTTCTATTCATTTAATACACACAATTCAATCATGCATCTCAAAGTTCATATTATATCAAAATAACACACAAAAATAGTATTTCCCAAACCTCTTCGCTTATGCTCCTATGTGCTCACTTGGCACTAGGTTCTCCCACCTTCTCCTTTACTTTATTTTTCCTTGGTTCTACCTCTACAATTATAGTGAAATATCCATAATTAGAACGCAAAATCATTCCCAACTCAAATTAAAAAGAAAAAGGAGAAGAAAAAAAACAATCCAAACTAACCACTTACCTCGATTGCTAACGATTGCAGCATAACTCAGAATTTACTTGACCAAATCAACAAAAATTCATGGACTAACTTAGAGAAGGGAAATGAAAGAAGAAGAAAAGAGACTGGAGAGAGGATGGCCGAAGATCACATGCAGAAAAATGGACATTCTCTCTCCTCCAAAAGCTTTATATTGCATGGCAATTAGTGAGGTGGCAAAACTAAGGGGAGACACCCGGATTCCACCAACTCCCACTCACCTAATCTTATTTTACTTAATTTAATCTTACTTAGTGTTAATTAATCCACTCTTTAACTTAATCATGCATAACCACTTTTCAGCCACTAAACTAATTTCTTTTATTCAATTAGCCCCACATTTCAAATTACATTAAATCCAAGACTAGAATTCTCAAATTAAACTTACACAAATACCTTAATTATGCCAAATTACTACTAGGGTATAGTTCAAGCCATTACAATAACACTTATAGATCATATTTAATTTGACTTGGCCCAAGAATTAGGCAATTAAGGCCTTCTGTTTGTTTTCTATGCGTAAAGCACTCCCAGTGGGCTTCTGTGCATATGACTTTCATTCTGAATCAAAATGGACTAGTCTAGTCCATTATTATAGACTATGCATAGAAAGTTATGCGAACTTTTCTGTGCATAAATAATTAATTAAACTCTTTAATTAATTATTCCTTTATTTATTTCCTCTATTCTTAATAATATCAAATGTTATAACATCTATCATTTTACCATTATACCCTTTTCCTATAGGTGTGTGACCTATTAGATTTTCTATAGCACCCCTTACCCCTATGTAGTAAACCATAACACAACATGGCCGATTTACGATGTCAAGCAAATGATGTCACCAAACTAAGCATAATTGTCTCAAAAATAGATATCAGAAATATAAAATTTCTTTCTCAATACAATACAGCTTTCACATTACACATATGACAAAGTTCACATTTTAATTTTTCATATACACTATACATAAGTAGCTCTACACATTCAAAAACCATTCTCTTGACACTCTGGTCATAATACATGATTAAGCCATACATTTACAATAAAATTTACAATACATTAATACTCATAATACATAGCCTATACAAAGAAGTCCTATGAACTTGTTGGCTTTAAAAGGATGCGAGATGTCCTTGATAATACTTCTATTTTCGATACCTGCATAGATGAAACACTCGTGCTAAGTACAATGGCTTATTGGGAACAAATATGGGATAGACGACCACTCACAGTGATTGTCAATGCATAAGCACATGCATATGAGGCATACATATAGAACAATAATGTATACATAAATCAATTCATATATATAATTATGTAAGGTTAAATAAATAGTTACACTAACATTAATAAATCACACATATGAAATATGCAAATATTTTGCGAGGCATTAAATTATAATCATATACACAATCATTCCATTAGGGTTAATGCATATATTAATCATAAATGCGTACCTTAGTTATGTAACCCAACATACATTTAATGACTATTAACCGTATTCTTAGACATTAACATTCCGCCGAACTTGTTTTACCCAACTTATTTTTATTATGATTAATCTTTAATACGTATATTGGATTTCACATCATATATCATGATTATATGATTAACATCTCGTCATAATTAACCCTAAGAATATTTCAGATATTCAAGCAAAGTTACATAAAATACTTTATGCGTATTTAACACAATGACTTTTCATTCAAAGTATATTTTGTCTAACAATCATATATAGTTAATCATTCCTTAATATCATGCAATGTTATATTACATGATTTTATTTAGAAATCAACATTAATATATTTTAGATGTATATTTCACTATCGACATCATCTTAAGCAATTGTCAATGCCATACACACACACACACACATATATATTGTACTCCGAGAAATACATGCAATGGCAACAAATCGATATTAACATAATCCACATATATCAAGCACACTACCATTGTAAAACCCCTTACTCGTATGTTGTAAACCATACCATAGTATGGCAGGCTCACAACGGCAACCGAAGGGTGTCGCCTAAGCAATTTCATTTCAACCTTGTTAACATATAATAAAAACCTTAATTATAAAATTTCTTTTCACTATTTAACATCATGCATGTTTCTTGTAATAAAATACATAATTATCTTTACATAACAAGCGTTGATTTATATACATATTGTTCATATTATAGTTAAAGATACATTTATATACAACAAAAAGGTTACATTTATAAAATTATTACATAATACAAAACCAACAGTCAAACACTTCTATGTTTGTGTCGGCCCTTGTTAATGCGGAGTGTCCTTGATTTGTATCCTATCGACGGTACCTACATGGATGAAACACCCGTGCTAAGCATATAGCCTAGTGGGAAACTATAATGATATGGATGACTACTCACAGCAGTTGTCAATGCATACTCACGTAGATGATCATACATATATTAACATAGTCATGTATTCATTCTTAAAGAATAGAGTTACAAAAGCATATAATTCTTAGTTGTTTCCATCTTATTTTTGGTGTTTTATAGGTTTGTTTTAGCCTAATACATGCTTTAGAAATGCATTCGGGTGCTCTAGAATGAAGAATGAGGCTAAAGGAACAAAGGGAGACAAAATTGGGGCTGTCATGAGTCGTGATAGAAGCTCTCTATCACGAGTTGTGATAGAGGTGCCAAGTCAGGTGTGGAGTCAGAGACTACTTCCAACCGGTGTTGCGATTTTTAGCTTGTACATGATATTTTTAGCAAAACTAGTCTTCTAGACTTTTGTCCCCTATATCTTAGCTGTTTATTGTAATATTTCAGATCGTTTGGAGCTATATGCTAGGCATTATGGCCTTAATACTACAAACTATTCCAAAGCAACTTTAGGGAGAAAATTGTGTCCCAATGTTGAAAATTTACTGGGAATGATGGGGATATAATTTGACCATAACCTCTTCATGAATGTTGTTCTCCTAGATGTCTAGTTTCATTAGAATTTTGATTAATAAAATTTAGGCCACTATAACTCCATAAATGTCCTTGGGAACAGAACCTACTCCCAATACCCATGCGAACAAATACCCTAACTTTTTGCTCAACTTTGAGGTACTTAAAGCCAGAATCAGCTTTTGACCTCTTCTAGACATATTTAAGTATAGATCTTACCTTTTTTAACCAACTAGAAACATCTAATTTGGAGTGCTATAACTCAATTTATTGTCAGAATTATCACCAAAGGTCAGATTGGATTTGGATAGAGTTTCCCTTAAAACTCCTATAAGCTCAATTCAACCATTTTTACAAGCTCAACAACAATAAATCAACTCAAATCAACATATATCATTCATATACACTTAATATTACATAAATCATTCATCAAATGCATATAAAACAAACATAATTCCCAAACCTTTATCTTTTCTTCTTCTAGCCTCACTTGGTTCTCTTTACACCTTCTTTCTCCTTGGATTTATCTTCAACTCCTCATTCTTCTTCTAATACGACCAATGATCCATTAATCACATATAATCATACTTTTTCCATATTTACTAAATAAAAGGGAAGAATAAGAAGAAGAAGAAGAAGAAGAAGAAGAAGAAGAAGAAGAAGAACTCTAAACACTTACATAATTAATGTACAAGTGCACTAGAAATAAGCTCCTACTTAAGAACACTTAGAGCAGATTTTTTTTATGACATTTAATATGGGATTTGGTTGAGAAAAAGAGGTTGAGTTTGAGGATGAAGATGGGTTTCTAAACCCCTAATCAACCATGCTTCATGGCTTTTATAGGCCATGAAGAATTGCCCCCATGCATCTTCATTTTTCTAGATCAAATGTAAATGTCAACATATGGTTGGTTTAAGTGTCAACATATGATTGGCACTTTCCTTGACTTTGCTAGTTGGTCCAAAACTTTCATAATTTCATACATTTACCTTGTCATTTATTCTATTTCCTACATTAGTATACTTAATTACTAAAATTATACAATTTAATCCATAGGCACAAATTATCATTTTACCCTTGGCACATAATTAAATCCCGATTATACCCTTAGCATATTTAATCACCCAATTTCATGCATTTGGCCACAAACACATCCTGATTATGCCCATAAACATATGCTAATCCATCTAGGGTATGCTTTGGGTCCTTATAGCCATACTCATACACATGTCTCTAGAATTATTAAAGAGTTACATTTCCTTATTAGTCGTTTAATATACTTTCTTTAATATTACGCTTGCACTTTCCCAAAGGAAGTGGATAATGGGAGTACAAAACATATCAAAGGGAGTACCCAAAGGTACTATCACATGTCACATTTTATCTCGTATCTATATCACATTGCAAAGGGTGACCCAAGTAGGTTCTAATATAATAACCCAAATGGGGCCTAATCGCAACCCAAATGGGGCTGGCAGAACAAAATGTAGGTTGTAGCACTAATGGTCCCTATAGGCATGCCTATTTATCCACTACCCGATCAAAAGCAGGCTTTACATCATAATTATATTCATACTTATGTTACTAGTATCATTGTTACATTTATCAAATTTATAACATTCATTATGATCATATAATGATCATATACACTTATTATAGTTCATCATATATAATTATCATGTCACATTCTCACTGTTCAATATTTAGACAAAGGATTCTTTCATATTATTATTAAGTCTTTCATAATAGTTTTCATAATTCCAAATAATGTGTTTGTATAACTCTATTGAATAGTGTATAACAATGCTGAATGAATACCATAATTACTCGATTTCGATCCTATACATATATGCTCATATCAATCATACGAATATCAAAACTCATTTAATATCTACACCGTCATTTAGTAAATTACATATTTGCATTATTATTTGTCTAGGAATTCATACCATTATCTTTTAGGTTCATACATAATCGCATATAAATTATAGACACACACACACACATGCACACACATATATATATATATATATATATATATATATATATATATATATATATATATATATATATATATATATATATATATATATATATATATATATATATATATATATATCCATCATGTACACATATGTTTACTATTTTATGTTATTCAAAGCATAATAGTGTATTCAAAACAATTCATTTATAATCATTTATGCATAGCCCCAAGCTCATATCAATTTTCTATTCCACTTATCAATTATCTATAACATTCATAATTTGCCCAATATCATTTAACAAATTCATTCAAATATGTAAGCATACATAATCCGAAATTCAAACCATTTCAATAACACACACATTATTTAAAGAATTGAAAGAGTTTGTATAATAGAATTTAGTAGGGAAAGTACTTGTATAAAGAGTTTGTATAGGTTGGCCGTATAGTATTTAAAGAATTGAAGTTATGATTTTGAATGTTCAATGATGTATAATTGTGAAATTGTGTTAATTAACATGTAATTTAACAAGATAAGTGATAAATGAAATAAAAATATTTATGTGCATAATGTATGTGTAACGGTAGAATGGACTATTATATGTATGATTATTAAAGCTTAATAATTTACTAAGTGTAATGGCATATAATGAATGTATGATATAAGTTAAGTGTATGTTAATGAGTTGGGAATGATGAGAATTTATTTGAATGATTGGAAATGAAATCATGTATTATGTTTCAATGTTAATTAATGGTGTATAAAAGTTATATGAGATTTAATTGAAATTAGTTGAATATTTTGAGGTGAAATATTCATAATTCTATATTTAATGATTCAATGTTAGATTGTTGAGTAATGAATTAATTGAAAGTATTATACTATGCGAGCATATTGGTATCATAAGACATAATATGGTGATTTGGATTCATATTATGTGTTTGAATGGGAATTGAGGAATTTGAATAATAAATTGCCCTTAGTAATAGTCTAATAGTCAAATCTAGTTAGGTTATAGTTTGCTAGCTATAGAGAGACCTATACCATGGTGGAAGTAATGTCGACTTGCTTTACTATGGCAAATTCGTGATGGTCTCCCATAGTGCAGTGTTAAGTGTTCAGTGATAATGTTGGAGTGGACCTTCGGGATCATTCCATAGTTCAGTGTAGTGGACCTTTGCGGTCCACTTCTCGTATATTTAGTTTGGAGGTTTCTGCTCGGTTTATACTAGGGCCATAAGTGAACAGAAATGTGTAATGTATCAAAAGTATTTTAATTGGCATAGGTGAATAATAGTAATTAATGTAACAAAAATGTTTTAATTGGCATAAAAGATTGAAGTGAATGAATATGTAGTTAATCTTTGGATTTAGTTTCATTATTGAATTAAATGTGATAATTAGAGGATTAAATTGTATATTGTATGTTATATAAAGAAATAAGGTGGTTATATAATTAATGGATGGTAAATTAAGTACATGATTGTTTTTGCATGAAATGAAGTGAAAATGATTTAAGTGTGATGACTAGAAAGAATTGGAAGTAAAATGGTAATTGTATATGTTGTAAATTAAATAAGAGATAATGACAATAAGTAGTGACATGAGTGTAAATAGTGAGGACTGTGAGGATATAATCATAATTTAAAGAAAAGGCAGGATCAGACAGTAATTCTATGAAAATAATATTAACTAAAAGGCTAAAGTGAAATGAATCCAAGTAATTAGTAAATTGCATGTCAAACCGTAATTAAGTGTATAAAAAGAATGTTATGGAAATGGCAATTTTTGTAAATACTTGTAGTAAAGCTATAAGTGATATGAATTATAGGGACTAAAGTGTACTGGGATTATGTTAGTTTTAAAAAGGAATAATTTGAATTAAATAAGTAATGAATGTTTAACAAGATAAATAAAAATAAGGATGATAATAGAGTTTGATGAGGAAGTAATTGTAACTAAGTTATAAGAATTCTTTTATGGTTGGATTTTGAAGCGTGTTAAATTTGTGTAATGGAAATTGAAAATATATGTATAGTTATATTATATGCATGGGTATGTAAACTAGTATAGTATTGGGTGTGCATGAATGTGATAATTTGATTGACAAGGCGCAGATTATGTATATACGTATAGAATGATATATAGAAATAATGATAAAAGTAATAATAATGGATAAATATTTAATTGGAGTTATTTAAGTAAAAAATGAATTTAATGTGCATGAAGTTATGTAAGTATGAATGCATGAATTAGAACAGGTAATGCATTTACAAAGAGAAATGAGAGTACGATCGTATTAGTGTTGAAAGAATGGACTAAGTTTTTAAGTTGCGCAAGGGTTAAATGAAAATGGATAATGAATTAAGGGTAACGAATATTAATATAGTGGTATAATTGTAACTTTAGTAATGGAGAGGCAAAACTGGGAAGCAGTGAAAGTTAGAAGGTGAAATGGCAATTTAAAGATAATAATAACAATTGAAAGTGTAAATATTCAAGTTAGCTAAATAAATACTATGAATAGTAAGTGTAGTATCAGGAATAAATTGAGTTCAATGCCTTGATAATTATAGCAATAGTAATATTATTGTTGGTAGTAATAATAATTGTATCCTAATTGGTATAGAAAATGTAAGTGACAGAAAAGAAAGGATAAGATCAGTAAAATAATAGTAACATTAATCACATTGAATAATAATCTTTTGGGTAATGAGGCATTTAATTGTTTAGAGAACATTAACTTTGTAGGATGCATGAAATTAATAGAAAAAGAATAATAAGGTAAGTGATGATTAGATAGTTAAATTAACAATAGTGGAAGCTTATAGTTGTTCATGCATAGGTTTTCTAAACATGAACATGTTTATGCATGTGTGTACGTGCATGAAGTAAATTAGTGGAATATTATAAATTTGTATCCTCCATTGGGCATTTTTAATGCTCAGCGCATAGTTTGTGTTTGATTGCGCGTAGGTATAAATCGGGTCCAGAGCGAAGCGAACAAGCTGGTCATTTTTGCAAGCTTGGCAAGCGAAGTATGGAGCAAAGTGCATTTTATTTATGGTTTTGGCATGTATATGTACAACATAAGTGATTTAAAGTTATAATTTTGATTGGGGTATTATATACAAGTATTATGAGTATAGGTGAGTGCAAATGGTAAATGATATATGGTGGATGTTATAGACAAGTCTGGTGGAGTGATATTGATTGTAGTGTTGTGATTGTTGGATGATTGATTATATTGTTATGGCCAGATTGGCCTGTGCATTGTTTGCGTTTGCAGGAGGTTAATGTTTAGCCATTATGCTGTCGAATTTTATATTGAATAATTAGGATGTTGGAACAGTTATAGGTTGATCGACAACTAAGATAATAAAGGTTTAAGCAGTGTTGTAAGTTGGATTTGAGGAAATAGTAAGTTGTAGAAATTTTTTTTTTACCTGTTTTGGCTTTGATTCATATTGGATGAAGTCAAGCATTCATTGTAATCGTGAAACCTAAGTTGGTCCGATTAACGTAGTATAGTACAGTGCCATAAGGGTGTTACATTTTTTTGTTATCAGAGCGGGTTTAGGCGATCCTAGGACCAAAGAGGTTGTGATAAGGAGGAAGTGATACATTTGCATGTCATGAATAAGTATTGATAATCGAAGTAAGTAAAGTAAGTGAGGAGAGATAGGGACAAGTTAAGTGTAACACCCTAATGCCCCTTAGGAGGACAAGGGAGTGCTACACAAAACTATGCATACATACACAAAACTAATGCATTAACTATAACGGAAACATGCTTATACATACACGGAAACATGCTTATACATACACATTCATACTATAAGCGGAAGCATCATATAAATAAAACATACTTGCATTAATAACCTTATAAAAAGTATACATTACAAAAGGGTTATTTTTCTTACATTACAAGATCAAAGCTTTAACATATACTCTATACAAGAATATTCTTGTAACATATACATTGTAAGATCATTACAAAAAGAATCAATAACAAAAACACAAACTCCACTTCAACTCCTAGTGGCCAGCAGATGGACGACTCTCAAAACCAAACCGAACCTGCATATCTACATGGGAAAAACACCCATGCTCAGCGATAATGCTTAGTAGGGATATATAGATGCAAAGGCTACTCACGAAGTCACAACAATACATATATCTGAACATACACACATCAACATATATTAATAAGCAAAGGCATAAATATTGACATGAACATAACTAACAGTAGCATATTCATTTATCAAATACTAAAGCATTTACATATTCACTAGCTTTAAACGTTAAGCTTAACCACAAAGTGATAACTTATCACAACATATCACATATATATGTAGCACACTTTCATGCACATACAATAGATCAACACTTGACATGCTTCTACACAATCATACTTATCACTAAAACCATAGCCTAAACTTTCATTAACGGTGGATACGAGTACACTAGATACCGACTAGCAGTATCAAACATTTAGAGACTGAAATCTCAAATCACTAGTTACCCAAAGGTAACAAACACAAGACCCTTGCGGGCCGATCACTAGCAGCTGCAAAACACTAGCTCTTTATAAGCAAGCTTATCTATCCACTACCATGACCCTTCAGGCTGAACATATAAACTCTAGCCACTATATCAATTACTTAGCATTCACTCATATATCCAACAATGATCACAAATCAATTCAATTCAAGTATAAGCTAATGATCCTATCAATCATGTGATTCATATATATATATATAATACATACAATCTCTATTATGCATGATCAAACATACTCCAATGCAATACCACACACAAATGGGAACAAAAGACTTACATTCATAACCCTACACAGTGTCGCGCTCGCGACAGAACCCAACATATGCAGATGTCGCGCACGCGGCCAGTGTAGAGCACTTGTTATGATCATTATGTCTAAGTGTCATTTTTTATTGATATTAATGTTTAATTGTATTTTAAAGTTGTAGTAGAGTCTAAAAGTGTTTATGGCATGATTTTGAAGGTTATACATGTGAATTTGGAGTTAGTCTGTGTAGGTTTAAGCATTAGAGTTGTGTTGCTTGAAGGATTGAACTCTTAGTTCAGTTCAGTCGCGAGCACGACAGAACACTTCTTGGGCGAGGTATGTCTGTTGATCCTCACCGAGCCTTACCAAGCTTTCTCGTGCATTGCCGAGCTATGCCAATTTTTTTCGCTAGCGCGAGCTCCTTCGCAGGCGTGGCAGAAGCTACTTAGACATAATGATCATAACAAGTGCTCTACATGCCAAAATCTATACATATACAACATGCAACAATAGCAACTTAATTACACCACTCAATTGAACTATAACACTAACTTAAAGATCATTAAAGTACCATTTAATTAAATATGCATCTAATAGCCAAATTTAATGTCAATCTCTCAAATAATAACACGTGCATTTCTCAAAATTACACAAACTCATCACATGCAATAAATTACAATGGCACACGATCCCAACCTCTAAGAAGCAGCTCTAAACCTCTTCTCTTCAAAAACACATCTTCTCCTTGACTTTATCCTTCCTCTTGTCCAAAGCTTCTTGGACAAATATATTCATACTCTTAATCCATTTATAAAACAATCAAACTAAAATAAAAATTGAGAAGAAGAGAGATCTAAAAACCATTACCCATACATACCTTCTCAACTTAACCCTTAAACCTCTTCAAATCAATCTAATACAGAAAACCCAACAAAAAGAAGAATCAAAAGCCAAATGAAGAAAAGAGAAAGAGAGAAACCAAGAGAGAGGGAGAGGAGTGAAATCTGAATTCTTATGGTAAAGGGACATATTTTCCCACTAAGCCTCTTTATATTACACGTGGTTGCCTAGGTGGCACTCTCTAACATGCCACATGTTGAAATTCGGCCACTTGTTCCACTCAAACCCAAATTCCCACTTAATCCTTAGTTCAATTCCCTATTAAGTCCCTCAACTCAACTTCTTTATTCAATTTACTTTTAATTCCTTTCAATTTCATCCACAATTACTCATAACTTATACTTATGCCGAAATTTGCATTACAATTCCTTCCAGGGTACAATTCGGGTTATTACATTAAGTCCGCTGAATCGTTAGGATCGTAAGGCATGAAAAATAAAGAAATGTAAAAGAGCTGGAGTTGTCTGAATTAGATGTATCATAAAGTGAATGTATAATTGTTATTGTGAATTAGATGTACAAGTGAATTTCGAGGATGAAATTTTATTTGTGGAGGAGAATTGTAATGACCCAAAAATTGTGATTTTAGTGAATAGTAATTTTCGGGACCAAAATAGTGACACTGAGGTGAATAGTACCTCCCAGAATCAAAAAATATTTTATTGGACCATTAGATAGAGCATGTCAGCAGAGTCCCGAATGAGAAATTTGGGATCAAACGGAGGTCAAGTAGGCCTTGAAAAGGCATAAATACATTAAAAATTCAATTATGGGTGAAATTGATGATGGACAGCCGTCGGTCTATTTTGATGGGCAAAAATCAGCCAAGTTGACCAGTTTTAACCAAATATGACCGGACCATAACTTGAGCTGCAGACTTCAGAAAAATATTCGAAAAATATAAGCGTGCTCGTATGAATGTGTAGAATCTAATGGTCTTGAAAAATTAATATTTTGATAACACTAGAAATTCAGCTATCGAATAGATAAATAATTACCAGACTAGGAAACAATCTTCGATTGAGCCGGAATATTCGTAGAGTCTAATGAATATATTTTGAGAATTATGGGAATATTTTTATGAGGTTTTGAGCTAGAGAGGTGGGAAAATTAATTTGGGGCAAATAATGACTAATTAATGGTTCTGGACTTGGCCCATTTGGAGAGCATTTGAATGGCCCATTGGAGGGCCTACAAATAGAGCAAAATATCTACTCTTCTTCAGATTTTTCCTGTAGGCTCTCCTTCCTCTCCTTCTCTACTGATCGTAGCTCTTTTTCTCCCTTTTTTCTCATGATTTCTTCATTTTTCTTTAATCTTCTCCTTAAATCTAAGCTTCATAAATGGAATTCAGCCCCTCTAAGTGATTATTGCAGCCCCTAGCTCTCATTTGTTGTGAATTTAGTGGGTGAAATCAAGAGAATTTATTTTGAGCAAAAATTCAAGGTTAGTGAAAATTGATGGTTTTAAGTTGTTTTAAAGGCTATAATAGTTTAATTAGGATGCAATTAGTATGATTATGTTGCTTAATTGAGTTATTAAAGCAATTTTTGGTTGGATTTTCTTGTGAGGGATTTCGACTAAATGAGGGCTTTTAAGGAAAATGAAATTTTTCCATGGATTAAGGCTTGTAGATGGAATTTTTAGTGGGAAACTAAAGGACTGAAGGTTAGTGGATACAAAATCCTCAATTTTCCAAGAATTTATTATGAATTTAGGTTATGTATATTATGTGTTTGTGTGAATAATGCATGAAAAATTGAAATTAATGTCTTAAACATGAAATTGGAGGTTATAAATAATAATTTGAGTGATTAAAAGTGCGTAAATAAATTTATGGGAAGAAATTTAGCTTTGACCGAATGCATTAAGTAAGCTTTTAATGTGTATTTTGTTAATTAAATGATTATAATACTTAGAAATGAATGAAGAGATTAATTAGAGTATATAATAAATTATTGAGAATTTTGGGAATGAAATTAAAAATAATTTATGTTGGTATTGTAGTATGTTTTAAAAGAAAATAATAGAATATGATAAGTTTAAATGAAATAAGGGTATAATTTAAACAGGAAAAATAAGTAAGCAATTTATAATAGAATTTAGTAGGGAAAGTACTTGTACAAAGAGTTTGTATAGGTTGGCTGTATAGTATTTAAAAAATTGAAGTTATGATTTTGAATGTTCAATGATGTATAATTGTGAAATTGTGTTAATTCACACGTAATTTAACAAGATATGTAATAAATGAAATAAAAATATTTATGTGCATAATGTATCTGAAATGGCAGAATGTACTATTTTATGTATGATTATTAAAGCTTAATAATTTACTAAGTGTAATGGCATATAATGAATGTATGATAGAAGTTAAACGTATGTTAATGAATTGGGAATGGTGAGAATTTATTTCAATGATTGGAAATGAAATCATGTATTATTTTTCAATGTTAATTAATGGTGTATAAAAGTTATATGAGATTTAATTGAAATTAGTTGAAGATTTTGAGGAGAAATATTCAGAATTCTATATGAAATGATTCAATGTTATAATTTTGAGTAATGAATGAATTGAAAGTATTTATACCATGCGAGCATATTGGTATCATAAGACATAATATGGTGATTTGGATTCATATTATGTGTTTTAATGGAAATTGAGGAATTTGAATAATAAATTGCCCTTAGTAATAATCTGGTAGTCAAATCTAGCTCAAGATATAGTTGGTTAGCCATAGAGACACCTATTTTGTGGTGCAAGTCATGGCGACTTGCTTTACTATGGCAGATTTGCAATGGTCTCCCATAGTGTAGTGTTAAGTGTTCAGTGATAATGTTGGAGTGGTCCTTCAGGATCATTCCATAGTGCAGTGTAGTGGACCTGTGGGGTCCACGTATTATATATTTGAATCGGTGGTTTTTGCCGAGTTTATTCTAGGGGCATAAGTGAACAGAAATGTGTAATGTATCAAAAGTATTTTAATTGGCATAAGAGAATAAGAGTAATTAATGTAACAAAATTTTTTTAATTAGCATAAATGATTGAAGTGAATGAATATGTAGTAAATCTTTGGATTTAATTGCATTATTGAATTAAATGTGTTGATTGGAGGATTAAATTGTATATTGTATGTTAAGTAAAGAAATAAGGTGGTTATACAATTAATGGATGGTAAATTAAGTACAAGATAGTTTTTGCATGAAATGAAGTGAAAATGATTTAAGTGTGATGACCAGAAAGAATTGCAAGTAAGATGGTAATTGTATATGTTGTAAATTAAATCAGAGATAATGATAATAAGTAGTGACATAAGTGTAAATAGTGAGGACTGTGAGGGTATAATAATAATTTAAAGAAAAGGAAGGATCAGACAGTAATTCTACGATAATAATATTAACTCGAAGGCTAAAGTGAAATGAATCCAAGTAATTAGTAAATTGCATGTCAAACCGTAATTAAGTGTATGAAAAGAATGTTATGGAAATAGCAAATTTTGCAAATAGTTGTAGTAAAACTATAATTGATATGAATTGTAGGGACAAAAGTGTACTGGGATCATGTTAGTGTTAAAAAGGAATAATTTGAACTAAATAAATAATGAATGTTTAAAAGATAAATAAAAATAAGGATGATAATAGAGTTTGATAAGGAAGTAAATGTAACTAAGTTATAAGAATTCTTTTATGGTTGGTTTTTGAAGCGTGTTAAATTTGTGTAATGGAAAATGAAAATATAAGTATAGTTATATTACATGCATGGGTATGCATGAATGTGATAATTTGACTGACAACGCATATATTATGTATATACGCATAGAATGAAGTATAGAAATAACGATAAAAGTAATAATAAAGGATAAATATTTAATTGGAGTTATTTAAGTAACAAATGAATTTAATGTGCATGAAGTTATGTAAGTATGTATGCATGAATTTGAAGAGATAATGCATTTACAAAGAGAAAAGAGATTACGATTTTATTAGTGTTGAAAGAATGGACTATGTTTTTAAGTTGTGTAAGGGTTAAATGAAATGAAAAATTGGATAATGAATTAAGGGTAACGAATATTAATATAGTGGTATAATTGTAACTTTAGTAATGGAGAGGCAAAACTGGGAATTAGTGAAAGTTAGAAGGTGAAATGGTAAATTTAATTATAAAAATAACAATTGAAAGTGTAAAAATACAAGTTAGCCAAATAAATAATATGATTAGTAAGTTTATTGTCAGGAATAAAATGAATTCAAAGACTTGATAATTATAGCAATGGTAATATTATTGTTGGTAGTAATAATAATGGTATCCTAATTGGTATAGAAAATGTAAGTGACAGTAAAGAAAGGATAAGATTAGTAAAATAATAGTGACATTAATCACTTTGAATAATAATGTTTTGGGTAAAGAAGCTTCTAACTGTATAGAGAACATTAACTTTGTAGGATGCATGAAATTAATAGAAAAAGAATTGTAACACTCTATACCCATAAGTGGTACGGGTACTGAGTATCATAGCACTGCACTGACATACATTATAATGCACTTAACAGATCAGTAGGTTTTTTTTTTTCCAGCAATAACAATCATATACATATACATTAACATAACAGTTACACTAACACACAGTTCATATACTTATACCATACATTCTTGCTTTTAACTAATATGATCGTATACGTGCCATGCCAAACCTTCTATCCTTACTGCTGAATACTTCTTTCAGTTGTCACTACATCTTTGGCCATATCAAAATCTATCACAACCTGCGTGCAGTAACACTCTACGCGCTGAGCATTAAAAATGCCCAATGGTGGATACATATCCTAAATTTTCCATAACTATAACTATATGCATGCACAAACAAGCGCATTTCTGTAATCATATCTTTTGAACATTAATTATTTACTTTGGTCGTTTATCATTCTTATATCCTATGTTGTCTTTTCTATCACTATACTTTAACATTTTCAATTCTATTATCAGTGTCACTATTAATTATTCTAATACTCTTAACATTTGTAACATTTCGTTTAGTCTGTCATTTAACAATCAATTACATTAACAATCCTTGTTATTGCTTTATCTATTTTTTTATAATCTTTAGTTTCCTTTATTTTGCTTATAACTTATTTACCTTTTTACTTATTTACAGTCTATATTTGGACAGTCTATCATTTATTGAATCACTTGTTAAGACAATCATTATTGTTGATATTGACGGTACAGATTGACACTATTACTCTCTTTATGCCCTTAATACTTTCTTTACTTTTCTTTAATTACACTAGCTCTTTTATGTTATATAGTTGCATTAATATATTTTCCACTTTATTTGAATCTTACATAGTTTACTTAATTTCATTTAACTATACTTCGAATTATACCCATGAATTATTAACGGTAGAGTACCATTATTGACTTATTTGGACATTTATCATTTCTATCATTATTCTTTTATTTTATTTCTCTCAATCAATACTATTACTATTATTAACGACATTATCATCAATCTTAACATTTACACTAACAATTCCACACATTTACAATAATATAAATTTTAATCATGGCACTGACAATTTCATTAATATAAATTTTACATTTATGTTATTCTTGTTTTTATTATTAATGCATAAACCCTTTTCAATTACATTCAATTGTACAACAACTTTATAGTGTATCCATTATTCTCTCTCATTTTATCATTACTTTACAAATTACATTACTATTTGTTACTATTATCTTTACATTTATTATTCCTCACTAATATTTAATTAAATGCTTTTGCTATATTTTATTTGACAAAATCTACAATTAATTTCATTAGTCATTTTTAATTCTATTCAATAGTCACGCACTATAATTTAAAATTTACTAAAGTCCTTCCGAGAACATTACTATAAATAATTTACAATTTAGTCCTCTACATTTACCATAATTACGAATTTACCCTTCTATTTCACTTAATTATTATTATTATTATTATTATTATTATTATTATTATTATTATTATTATTATTATTATTATTATTATTATTTCATCTATTTTCTTATCAATTATCCACTTTTAAGTCCTTACATTGATCACTTATGGTCAATTACATTAAAGTATCTCCCTTTTCACTTAATTACAGTGATGCCACTATATAAACTTTATTAAGTTACACACACACAAATTTATTTTAAATCAATTATACCTATTATTTACTTAATAATTATTTATACACAATATTTCATATTCATTTATTATTTATTCACTAATTATCAATTACGTATTTAATATCCATATCACTGATTAATTACACATTGATCCCTTAATTAGCCTTACTATTGTAAATTTACAATTAGGTCCCTAAACTTTTATCAAATTACGAGTTTACCCTTAATTGTCTCATATTTACAAAAATGCCACTAAATAATATCATTCTCACATTTATTTATCATTTGGCCTATAAATTACCATTTAGTCCTTACACTATCATCTTTAAACCAATTTACACTTTAATCCTTATATTTTCCTTAAATTTTGTTTTTACCATTCAATTTCACTATAATTACAATTATGCCACTAGTTATTCTTAATTTCATTTTTAATTTATTTTTAACATACAAATTTACATTTTAGTCTTTCCGATAATATTTTCATGCCAATTTACATTTTAATCCATAATATGTGATCAAATTACATCACTAATCGTTTAATTACACTTTTCTCTTTAATAACACTTATTAGCTCAATTATACACTAAATTACCGACTTACCCCTACGCTCTTTATTTCTTTTAATTTAGTCCCGTTTTAACTTCTAATCTTCATACTAATTCCAATTTAATTATTGTAGCTCTATTTTTCCTCTTAAATACTCTTATTAACTTATTCATTAACAAATTTACCATTTTACCCCTAAACTTTCTATTTAATCATTTTAATTTCACTTTTACTATTTTGCCCCTAGTATCAATCTAGTAGAAATCTCTGGACCTGATACATGGGCCGTGGATCCCACAAGCCCACTACATTATAGAGTGATCCCGAAAGACCACCCAAAACTGTCACAACATTTCACTGTACACTTTATCACTGTATCACTATAGTAGACCGTCATTAGCCTACAGATGCGAGTCGTCATGACTCGCTACAGCAGTATTGGTGTTCCTATGGCTAGCCAACTATATCATGAGCTACATTCACTACCAGAACACTAAGGGCAATATACGTTCATCACGTAATTCATTTTTCCACTTGACAATAATTAAATAAATTCCACAATAATAGTCATTATGGCACTAATTAGTCCATACACACATTTCTCATTTTAATAATACATTACACTACATATTTACTGCCAATTCATTCATTTATCATTTATATCACCAATTATGCCATTAAACTCATTTAAACATATCATAACCATTTTTACTTCACTCTTTTTCCATTAATTCCACTCTAGAACACTTATTGTTCAATCTTAACATCAATTATGTTACTTCTTTACTTCAACATATCATAACCCATAATATCCACTTTAGACATAAGGTATATTCAACATATAAAATATTCAATTAAACATTAAAAATTCTAAATAATTTATTTTACACTCCATTTCATTTATACTTTCATTTTAAAGCATTTTTATAACCAAGTTCACCAAATATATCTTAAGATCATCAATATACCCATTCGGCCAAACACTTAAGTTTTCACCTATAATTATTTTTCTTCCATTACTCACTTATTTAACTAGATTACATGTTAATTAATCTAGATATACCTTTAATTGACATTATATCATAAAGTATTCATTTTTACCCTAAAGGATACCATTCGGCCATAACATTATCTATACATTAAGTTTAGTTTTCTTTCCTCCAATCATTTAATTAACTAGACCACATGTCATATATTACAACTATACCATTTTTATTCATTAAGCATCAAAGTATACCTATGTAAACTTAGACATACCATTCGGCCTACATGTTGTCTATGGCATATAGTTTATTTCTTTTCATTTTATTCATTCAAAATCTCATTTTTAACCTTCCTAAACATAACTATATGATTTGATTCAATTAAAGCATGATCTCCACACTTAGATCTTTATTTCCTTCATCCTTCACCATTAAAGCATTTTCCTTTCCTTGATTTCTCCATGTGGCCGAATATAAAAATCGAAGGAAACACCATAAATTTATTTCCTTTTTGCAATATAACTGCACAAACATACTATAGACATCCTAAAGTAGCCATTTGAACCTTTAAGCCAATTTAAAAATATCAACTTTACATTCCTCAATTTGACACATAACTTTGTTACTTATTTTCTCTCACTTCGTCCACTTCAAATGAACTCTAATCACCACCATCAGATTCTAGAAAAGCTAAACTTTTCTTAGGATGCTTGGATTTGGGGAGATATTTGGATGGAAGATGAAGAAATTTGGTGGAGAGGGAGAGAGAGCAATTCGGCCAAAGGAGGGAGGAAGAGAGTTGCTAGAATTCTAGAGATTTCTCTAGAGAAATATGATATTCCAGCCTTTATATAGCCTCTCCTAATGCGCCAAACCATTGACCTATCAATTGGGCCAAACTAAAAGCCCAATTAAGTAATTTAAGCCCATTTTGAAATCCAAAATGATTGCTCTCACTTTCTAAGTTAAATTTCTCCCAAAATTAGTTCCACAATTCTTAAAATATATAAATTAGCCTCCACATAAAATTTTAGCTCAATCGGATACCGTTTCTCGATTCACTAATTTCTTACCAGTTCGATAACTCAATTTTCAGTCTCACCGTAAAATTTATTTTTCACTACTATATGATTCTTCAAATAATTTATAGAAAATCCATACTTTTAGATAATTTTTCTGAGCTCCATAGCTCTATTTAGAGTGCGGTCAAACTAGTCAAACCACAGTTAACTGGTCCGATCGGTCCAGTTCACTAGTTGAATAGATTCGGTTCACTTTTCATCTTTGTCCTTATTTTTACTCTTTATAGCTCATATAACCTTGATTTTCTCTTAATCAGGTCCCTATCCGGTCTGGTCCAATTGAACCTGCTCGGTTCACCAATTTTCCAATGCCACCGAAAATTTTAGTTTTCACTACCAAAAGTTTGTAAATATTATCCTGAGTCTATCTATGCCTTCAAAACAATTTTTAGAGGTCATTTACTATTTTTAAAAATTTGGTCAAACCCCTAGTTATTATTCAATCGAACCAGAGGCTTTCTTTTGTTTGACTTTTAGGGAACTATTTCACCTCATTTTTGCTTCAAATTATACCATCAGACTCCTTATAACTTATACTTTCCAATAGTCAAATAAAATATTTTTCTCTACCGGCTTACCAAGAGGTCACCCATCAGGGGTTTTCCTGGCCTGAGCACATTTAACCTTCCTTCTCTACTGTCTTTTCGAGCACAATCATTGATATTTTCACACGAAATTCTTGCTATAAACTCTACAGATTTCACTGATCACTACTAACCTGATATTCAGGCCATTGCAAGAATACTAAGGTAAGTGATGATTAGATAGTTAAATTAACAATAGAGAATGCTTATAGTTATTCATGCATATGTTTGCTAAACATGAACATGTTTATACATGTGTGTGTGTGCATGAAGTAAATTAGTGGAATATTATAGATTTGTATCCTCTACTGGGCATTTTTAATGCTCTGCGCGTAGGTATAGATTAGGTCTGGAATAAAGCGAACAAGCTGGTTAGTTTTGCAAGCTTGGCAAGCGAAGTATGGAGCAAAGTGTATTTTATTTATGGTTTTGGCATGTATATGTACATCATAAGTGATTTAAAGTTAAAATTTTGATTGAGGTATTGTGTACAAGTATTATGAGTATGGGTGAGTGTAAATGGTAAATGATATATGGTGGATGCTATAGATAAGTCTGGTGGAGTGATATTGATTGTAGTGTTATGATTGTTGGATGATTGATTATATTATTATGGCTAGATTGGCTTGTGTATTATTTGATTTTACAGGAGGTTAGTGTTAATGTTTAGCTGTTATGCTATCAAATTTTCTATTGAATAATTAGAATATTGGAACAGTTATAGATCAATCGATAACTAAGATAAATAAAGGTTTAAGCAGTGTTGCAAGTTGGATTTAAGGAAATAGTAAGTGGTAGAAAATTTTTTTTTTACCCGTTTTGGCTTTGATTCATATTGGATGAAGTCAGGCATTCATTATAATCGTGAAACCTAAGTTGGTCTGATTAACGTACATATAGTACAATACCATAAGTGTGTTACATTTTATTTGTATCAGATAGGGTTTAGGCAATTTTGTGACTAAAGAGGTTTTGATAAAGAGGAAGTGATACATTTACATGCCATGAATAAGTATTGATAATCGAAGTGAGTAAAGTAAGTGAGGAGAGATAGGGATAAGTTAGGTCTGCTAAATCGTTAGGATTGTAAGGTATGAAAACTAATGGAAGGTAAAAGAGTTAGAGTTGTCTAATTGGATGTATCATAAAGTGATTGTATAATTGCGATTGTGAATGTGATGTACAAGTGAATTTCGAGGAAGAAATTTTCTTAGTGGGGGACAATTGTAATGACCCAAAAATTGTGATTTTCATGAATAGTGATTTTCGGGTTAGGAATAGTGACAATTGGGTGAATAGTACCTCCTGGAGTCAAAAAATATTTTATTGGACCATTGGATAGAGCATGTCAACAGGAGCCAGAATATGAAATTTTGGATGAAACAGAGGTCAAAAAGACCTTGAAAAAGGCATAAATACGTTAAAAATTCAATTATGGGTGAAATTGGTGAGGGATGGCCGTTGGTCAATTATGATGGGCAAAACTCAGCCCAGTTGACCAGTTTTGATCAAATTTAACTAGACCATAACTTGAGTTACAGACCTCAAAAAAATATTCCGAAAATATGAGCATGCTCGTATGAATGAGTAGAATCTAATGGTGTTGAAAAATTGATCTTTTAGTGGCCTTACTGGGAAACAGTCTCATATTGAGCCAAAAATATTCATGGAGCCTAATAAATATATTTCAAGAATTATGGGAATATTTTTATGAGGTTTTGAGCTAGAGAGGTGGGAAAATTAATTTTGGGCAAATAATGACTAATTAATGGTTCTGGACTTATCCCATTTGGAAAAAAATTTGAATGGCCCATTTGAAGAGCAAAATATCTGCTCTTCTCTAAATTTTTCTAGCAGCCTCTCCTTCCTCTCTTTCTCTCTTGACCGTAGCTCTTTGTCTCCCTTTTCTCTCATTATTTCTTCATTTTTCTTCAATTTTCTCCTTAAATCTAAGCTTCATAAATGGAATTCAGCCCTTCTAAGTGATTAGTACAACCCCTAGCTCTCATTTGTGGTGGATTTAGTGGGTGAAATCAAGTGAATTTGATTTGAGCAAAAATTCAAGGTTAGTGAAAATTGATGGTTTTAAGTTGTTTTAAAGACTTTAATAGTTTAATTAGGATGCAATTAGTATGATTATGTTGTTTGATTGAGTTATTAAAGCAATATTTGGTTGGGTTTTCTTGTGAGGGATTTCGGCCAAATGAGGGATTTTAAGGAGAATGAAGTTTTTCCAGGGATTAAGGCTTAGAGATGGAATTTTTAGTGGGAAACTAAAGGATTGAAGGTTAGTGGATACAAAATTATTAATTTTCCATGATTTTTTTATGAATTTAGGTTATGAATATTATGTGTTTATGTGAATAATGCATGAAAAATTGAAATTAATGTCATTAACATGAAATTGGTGGATAGAAATAATAATTTGAGTGAGTAAAAGTGAGCAAATAAATTTGAGTGAAGAAATTTTGCTTTGACCGAATGCAATAAGTAAGCTCTTAATGTGTATTTTGTTAATTAAATTATAATACTTAGAAATGAATAAAGAGATTAATTGGAGTATATAATAAATTATTGGGAATTTTTGGAATGATATTAAAAATAATTTATGTTGGTATTGTAGTATGTTTTAAAAGAAAATAACAGAATATGATAAGTTTAAATGAAATAAGGGTATAATTTAAACTAGGAAAAATAAGTAAGCGCTTTATAAAAGAATTTAGTGGGGAAAGTACTTGTACAAAGAGTTTGTATAGGTTGGACGTATAGTATTTAAAGAATTGAAGTTATGATTTTGAATGTTCAATGATGTATAATTGCGAAATTGTGTTAATTGACATGTAATTTAACAAGATAAGTGATAAATGAAATAAAAATATTTATGTGCATAATGTATGTGTAATGGGGGAATGGACTACTGTATGTATGATTATTAAAGCTTAATAATTTACTAAGTGTAATGGCATATAATGAATGTATGATATAAGTTAAGTGTATGTTAATGAATTGGGAATGATGAGAATTTATTTAAATGATTGGAAATGACATCATGTATTATGTTTCAATGTTAATTAATGGTGTATAAAAATTTTATGCGATTTAATTGAAATTAGTTGAATATTTTGAGGTGAAATATTCAGAATTCTATATTTAATGATTCAATGTTACATTATTGAGTAATGGATGAATTGAAAGTATTTATACCATGTGAGCATATTGGTATCATAAGACATAATATGGTTATTTAGATTCATATCATGTGTTTGAATGGAAATTGAGGAATTTTAATAATAAATTGCCCTTAGTAATAGTCTAGTAGTCAAATCTAGCTCAGGATATAGTTGGCTAGCCATAGAGACACCTATACCGCAGTGGAAGTCATGTCGACTTGCTTTACTATGGCAAATTCGCGATGGTCTCCCATAGTGCAGTGTTAAGTGTTCAGTGATAGTGTTGGAGTGGACCTTCGGGATCATTCCATAGTTCCGTGTAGTGGACCTGTGTGGTCCACATCTCGTATATCTGGATCAGAGGTTTCTGCCGGGTTTATACTAGGGGCATAAGTGAACAGAAATGTGTAAAGGTATTTTGATTGCCAGAAGTTAATAAGCGTAATTAATATAATAAAAATATTTTAATTGGCATAAATGATTGAAATGAATGAATATGTAGTTAATCGTTGGATTTATTTGGATTATTGAATTAAATGTCCTGATTGGAGGATTAAATTGTATATTGTATGTTAAGTAAAGAAATAAGGTGGTTATACAATTAATGGATGGTAAATTAAGTACATTATAGTTTTTGCATGAAATGAAGTGAAAAATGATTTAACTGTGATGACTAGAAAGAATTGGAAGTAAAATTGTAATTCTATATGCTGTAAATTAAATTAGAGATAATGACAATAAGTAGTGACATAAGTGTAAATAGTGAGGACTGTGAGGGTATAACCGTAATTTAAAGAAAAGGAAGGACCAGACAGTAATTCTACGATAATAATATTAACTAGAAGGCTAAAGTGAAATGAATCCAAGTAATTAGTAAATTGCATGTCAAACTGTAATTAAGTGTATGAAAAGAATGTTATGGAAATAGCAAATTTTGTAAATAGTTGTAGTAAAACTATAAGTGATATGAATTGTAGGGACTAAAGGGTACTGGGATCTTGTTAGTCTTAAAAAGGAATAGTTTGAATTAAATAAGTAATGAATGTTTAACAGGATAAATAAAAATAAGGATGATAATAGATTTTGATGAGGAATTAATTGTAACTATGTTACAAGAATTCTTTTATGGTTGGTTTTTGAAGCGTGTTAAATTTTTGTAATGGATATGTATAGTTATATTATATGCATGGGTATGCAAACTAGTATAGTAGTAGGTATGCATGAAAGTGATAATTTGATTAACAAGGCATAGATTGTATATGTACGCATAGAATGAAATATAGAAAGAACGATAATAATAACAATTGAAATTGTAAAAATACAAGTTAGCTAAATAAATAATATGATTAGTAAGTGTAGTGTTAGGAATAAAATGAATTCAATGACTTGATAATTATAGCAATAGTAACATTATTGTTGATAGTAATAATAATGGTATCTTAATTAGTATAGAAAATGTAAGTGACAGTAAAGAAAGGATAAGATTAGTAAAATAATAGTAACATTAATCACATTGAACAATAATCATTTGGGTAAAAAAGCATTTAACTGTATAGAGAACATTAACTGTGTAGGATGCATGAAATTAACAGAAAAAGAATAATAAGGTAAGTGCTGATTAGATAGTTAAATTAACAACAGAGAATGCTTATAGTTGTTCATGCATAGGTTTTCTAAACATGAACATGTTTATGCATGTGTGTGCATGCATGAAGTAAATTAGTGGAATATTATAGATTTGTATCCTCCACTGGGCATTTTTAATGCTCAGCACGTAGTTTTTGTTTGACTACAAGTAGGAATAGATCGGGTCTGGAGCGAAGCAAACAAGCTGGTTAGTTTTGCAAGCTTGGCAAGCAAAGTATGGAGCAAAGTGTATTTTGTTTATGGTTTTGGCATGTATATGTACAACATAAGTGATTTAAAGTTAGAATTTTGATTGGGGTATTATGTACAAGTATTATGAGTATGGGTGAGTGTAAATGGTAAATGATATATGGTGGATGATATAGATTAGTTTGGTGGAGTGATATTGATTGTAGTGTTGTGATTGTTGGATGATTGATTATATTGTTGTGGCCAGATTTGCCTGTGCATTGTTTGAGTTTGCAGGAGGTTAGTGTTAATGTTTAGACATTATGCTGTAGAATTTTCTATTGTATAATTAGGATGTTGGAACAATTATAGGTCGATCGACATTGCAAGTTGGATTTAAGGAAATAATAAGTGGTAGAAAAAAAAATTTACCCATTTTAGCTTTGATTCATATTGGATGAAGTCAAGCATTCATTGTAAACGTGAAACCTAAGTTGGCCCGATTAACGTCCATATAGTACAGTGCCATAAAGGTGTTCCACTTCAAATCCCCATCTTCTAGATCCACATTTATTAGCAATGCTCACATCAAAAAGAAAATATTATATGCCAAATAAAAGAACCAAAAGAAAATAACAAGTTAGTAAAATCAAAATAAAAAGAAAATAAAGTTGCAAATTAAACATGCAAGATGTGATACAAATAGGGCAAAATGACATTAAAAATAGCACATAAAAAATTAGCATGCAAAGGGACATTAAAAGAAGTAACAAAAGAGTTAAAATAAAACCAAAGAAGGGTAAAAAAGGACTTAGGGATGGCCTATTTGTGAGGGACGGCCAAAGAAGAGGCGACAGACAGGAGGAAAAAGCTCGGTCAGGTCTCGTCCCTCGCGTCGGTTGGCTTGTGTTCCCGTCCCTCATGTCTAGAAGCGTAGAGCTCCATTATTGCATACTTAAAAGCTTGTTTTATGCAATTTTCACATGTTTTTAGCTCAAATCACACACAATTATGCCAAAACAAATAAAAAATCAGATCTAGCATAAGAAATAATAAAAATATGAATAGTATTAATAAATTCACATCTTAGATCAAAAATCACATTCCATGCTTTCATTTTGAATTAATTGCAAAATAGCAAATCTTGAACCCGGAATATTTACCCTCAGTATTTGATATCTGAAAGGCAATAAAATAGCAGATCTCTTCCATGGACTTCGCAAAAACAAGTTGGAAAGCAGTAAGGCTTTCTCTTTCTCTCTAACTTCTCTCTAAAACACTTTTTGAAAACAACGAATTTGTAAGAGTCACCAAAAAGGACCAAACATGCCTCAAGGATTGTCCCTGAGGGCATATCCATTCTTGGCACTCGATAGACGGGCATCCCTCATGAGGAACTGGTATCAGTCGCCAAAGAAGATTTTTTTAGTGGTTTTTGACTCCTCTTTTAATACCAGTGAAAACACAAAAGAATTTTGGACAAATAAAGACCTTAAAATTTGTGAAATTCAGAGGTAGAATCTATCATTTCAGCCCTACAACCATAAAATAGGTATTGATTGTTGGGTTTCATCGCAATAATTCAAATTAAATGTAGCGGAATATAAATCGAAACCAAAATAGGATCTATGTATTTTCAATTGATTCAAAAGGAGGGATTAAGATTTACCAACCTTTTCAATGCAGGAAATCGAAATTAACTCCCTAATTCGGACTATAGGCGCTACTTCAATCCCGAATGCCCTCCACCATCCACATGCACGAACCGAAGAACAAATTATCACAGGGGTGCTAGCTCCCTTCATGTGTGACTAAATTTTTCTGTGCTTTTCTTTCTCAAAGAAAAGTGGCGGCTAGGGTTTCTCAAAATAGCCTCTCTTAGGAAAACGTAATTAGGAGAAAAAAATGTGAATAACTTTCCTTAAACATATATCTATTTATATATGTAAACACTAGAGAGATAAATTAGGGATATTATCTCTTATTCAAAAATAAGATATAGATATATATATATATATATATATATATATACACACATATATTTATTTATTTCATATTCAAAAATAAGAAATATCATATGTAAATATATTTATATATCATTACGAAATTTAAATATAAATACCCATATCTATATAATTTAATAATACCCTAATTAAAAATCCAATCTATTCATTGTGGCCTTTGTGTGTGACCCAATAGGTTTATATTAAGTTGGCAGTGGGCCCAATTCCACAATAGGCCCACAAGTCATAATTTGTCTCTAGCAAGACATTATGACTAACCAAATAATGTAAATATCGTAAGTCCGATTTAACATGACAACATAACATGTTATTATCCTTTTGTCACACGATATCTCATTGAACATAAGTTATGGTCAATGTCAAACTATATTGTTCAAGCATATAATTTCCCGATCACTAAGTAGACTGATAAATTCAAATGACATTGATCACACTATCAATTCATTCGAGCATGGCCATGCTTTTTACAGTCCTACTTATCGAGGGGCCTAGTTGATGTCTCTCTCATAAGAAAGGGACAAATTCCATCTTGATTATTCACTTTTCTCTGCATAATTCTCATTATGTCCGATCATAAACTTTATAATTATCCGATTGAAGATAATGTTTGATTATGTCAAAACATAATGTTCCTTATGTATTAAACCGTGATAACCTCAGGTCAAAGGATTCAATAACATATCTATTATAAGATCACTTATGACACTATCCCATATAGTGATCTCACAGTGGGTCTATTCAGTACCTTATTCTCTAACAAGTACCTATAGATTTGATTTATATCATCATATATAATCATCCCATGATTATCAATGCAAATCTATCCTATTCTTAATTTATCTTTATGCCCTTTAGTGATAAATGACTAGAGATGACATGAATAACATGGTTATTCATAAACATTA
This sequence comes from Excoecaria cochinchinensis, assembly GCA_947683425.1. Lineage (NCBI taxonomy): Eukaryota > Viridiplantae > Streptophyta > Magnoliopsida > Malpighiales > Euphorbiaceae > Excoecaria > Excoecaria cochinchinensis. The sequence continues at coordinate 5,226,196 of CANTUQ010000149.1, forward strand.
TAATAATATAACATGCTAATAATATTAATGTGAAGAAAACCATTATATAAATGAAAATGTAATGATTACATGAAGGTCCAAATATTTGGCCTATGGCATAACCACTAACAATCTCCCACTTGCACTAGGCCCAATCATACATATATCTAATACCTATTGACCTAGCATGTCCATCATATCTGGCTTATGGGAGAGCCTTAGTAAGTGGATCAACAATATTGTCATCAGTAGGTACTCTCCATATCTTAACGTCTCCCCTCTCAATTATTTCTCGAATGAGATGAAAACGCCTGAGTATATGTTTTGATCTCTGATGAGATCTAGGCTCTTTTGCCTGTGCAATCCACAGTTGATACTAGGTACTACTCCCAACTCAGCAATGAATTTCTTGATCCATACTGCTTCTTTAGCTACATCTGATGCTACTATATACTCAGCTTCGGTTGTAGAATCAGCGACAGTGCTTTGTTTAGAACTTTTCCAGCTTACAGCACCTCCATTTAACACAAACACATATCCTGACTACGATCTAAAGTCATCTTTGTCAGATTGGAAGCTTGCATCTGTATAACCATTTACTACTAGCTCATCTTCCAATCCTCCATATATCAAGAAGGCATTCTTAGTTCTTCTCAAGTACTTAAGGATATTCTTAACAGCTATCCAGTGACTTTCACCGGGATCTGACTGGTATCTGCTCATCATGCTCAAAGTATATGAAATGTCTGGTCGAGTGCATAACATGGCATACATGATTGATCCTATAGCCGAAGCATAAGGAATCATACTCATGCGATCTCACTCATCAGATGTCATTGGACCTTGTACTTGTGTAATAGGTACAGGTTCCACAATAGTTTGTGAAACTTGTTGAGTTTCCATCAATGGTTCTATGTTATCTTGTGGTTCTTGAATTTCTTCAAGTTGTACTTTACTCCCACTGGTTCTTTTATAAATAAATTCTTTTTCTAAAAAGACACCATTTCAAGCAACAAACACTTTGTTCTCAGAAGGGTTATAAACGTAATATCCTTTAGTTTCCTTAGGATATCCGACAAAAAGACATTTATAAGATTTTGGTGCTAATTTATTCGAGACTTGTCATTTGACATAAACCTCATAGCCCCAAATCTTTAGAAAAGATAAACTAGGAATTCTCCTAGTCCATATCTCATATGGTGTCTTTTCAATCGCTATAGATGGAACTTGGTTCAAAGTGAATGCAGTTGTTTCTAATGCATAACCCCAAAAGGATAAAGGAAGATCTGTTTGACTCATCATAGATCGAACCATCTCTAATAAAGTTCGATTCCTCCTTTCAGATACACCATTCCATTGTGGTGTTCCTAGTGGAGTTAATTGTGAAACAATTCAACAATTTCTTAGATGATTGTCAAACTCTTGGCTCAAATATTCACCACCTCGATCAGATCGAAGTGCTTAATAGTTTTACCAAGCTGATTTTGCACTTCATTTTGAAAGGTTCTGAACATTTCAAATGATTCATGTTTATATTTCATTAGATAGACATAGCCATATCTACTGAAATCATCAGTGAATGCAATGAAGTACTGAAATCCTCCCCTGGCATTTATGCTTAATGGGCCACATATATCAGAATGTACAAGGCCTAATAAGTCAGTGGCCCTTTCACTATATCCAGTGAAAGGATCCTTTGTTATCTTGCCTAAGAAATAAGATTCACAATTATCAAATGATTCAAAATCAAATGATTGCAAAAGTCCATCTTGATGGAGTTTAGATATGCGTTTCTCATTTATATGACCAAGGCGACAATGCCATAAATACATTGTATTTAAATCATTTGGTTTGGATTTATTTGTAGTTATGTTATAAATATTATGATTATTGGATGTTTCAAGAATTAGGACATAAAGCCCACAATATGATTCAGCAATACCATAAAGCATGCCATTATAATAAATAGAGCATTTCTTATTCTTAATAAGAAAAGAAAAACCTTCATCATCCAAATGTGAAACTGAAATAATATTCCTACTCAAACTAGGAACATAATAGCAACTATTCAAAGCTAACAAAAGCCCATTAGGCAAAGTCAATTCATAAGTGCCTACAGCTAGAGCAGCAACGTTTGCTCTATTTCCTACTTGTAGGTCCACTTCACCCTTTCTCAGTCGCCTACTCCTTTTCAGTCTCTGCACATTTATACAAATGAGAGAGCCACATCCAGTATTTAATACCCAGGAAATAGAAGTTGATAAATTAATTTCTATAACATAAATACCTGAAGATGTAGTCTCAACACTCTTCTTCTTCTTTAATTCTTCCAAGTAAAGCTTGCAATTCCTCTTCCAATGACCAGGTTCATTGCAATGGAAGTAGACTCCCTCCTTTGGCACTTTAGACTAGGGCTTGGGCTTGAGTTTGCGCTTAGGCTTACCACCAACTTTTGCCTTAGCCTTGCCCTTACCCTTAACTTTCATACCTTTCCCTTTGTTAACCATCAGAACATGGCCAGGCTTCTTATTGTCGCTTTGCTCAGCTGTATTGAGCATGGCATATAGCTTAGCTATAGATTTCTCCATATTATTCATATTGTAGTTCACAACAAAATGGTCATAACTATCAGGCAATGAATTAAGGATCAAATCCGTTGCCAGTTCTAAACTGAGGGGAAATCCAAGCTCAAGTTGATCAATATAGCCCTTCATTTTTAGAACATGAGAGCTAACTGAAGCACCTTCAGCCATATTGCAAGACTGCAATGCTCTGGTAGTCTCATACCTTTCTTGCCTTGCCTACTGTTGGAAGGTCTGCTTGAGATGAGTACTCAACTCATAAGCTTCCATATTTTCCAGATGCTTCTAAAGCTCTGGAGCCACAATAGATAACATAAGACAACCAATATCCATAGAATCATCAATATGTTTCTTGTGTTTCTCTTTGACCGCCCTTATAGCATCAGCATATGGGTCATTGGGAATAGGCTCATCCAGCACATATAACTTCCTTTCTTGCTTGAGAACAATTCTCAAGTTCCTAAACCAGTCAAGGAAGTTTGTGTCAGTTTCCTTAAGTTTGTCCTTCTCAAAAACAGATCGCAGTGACATAGTAGAAGTGTTATTTGATGCCATTAATCTACAAACATGCAAGATAAATTATATTAGTAGCAATTTCATTTTAGGTTTACTCATAAACTCCCACTAAAATAATAACCCTCAATAAAATTACAATAATTATAATAATTTAGTGGGCAAAGATCCATACTTTACCCAATTCTATGTTAGCTTTGCATGATGCTTAAAATTAAGTTATTTAGGTAGGTAACTCTTTTACCAATTACATCTCATGCAACTCTAGATAATTTATGGGATTTTGACATCATATGTCCCGGCATATTATAATCCCATCTTATGCCCTTAGGCCCAAAACTGTTTTGATAGCCTAATTAAGTCTAACCATTTTAAGCATATGAGTAGCACCATTACCCATCCTGCCTTACTAGGATAACCTAATGTACTTCGCTTTAGCAGAACCCACATTTTGGTGATCTTAGTCTTGACAAGTGTTGTTAATCATGGGTGGCATATGACTTAAAATTATGATGAGGGATTTTAATTTTAACTTATGATGACTAATTATTTATATATATCATGCATCATTTCATACATAGCATCTCATACACATATATCAACATTCATCGCATCATATACTAAGAAAATATGAATAATATATAAAACGTGTCATAGCATGGTCAAAATCTATTTTGATCCTCATAAGCCAATATGAAGATCAAAGGTCAATCCTAGGTGTTTATACATGGACTTGATCAATAACTTCCATTTTGCACCTCCATCGCTATGGACTTGGATTGATCTCCATTGTTGCTCTTCATCTTCATTACAATAATGATACAAAGATATTCTACTACAACTATTGAATAAAATAAAGATTACAATAAAAATTAACGACACGTAGGTCGTATTTAAAAAAAATACAAACCCCTAAAATAGATAAAATAAATCTCATCTACATGAGGTTCGATTGGCCATGTTATGCACCATGCAAAGACATCATACATACATAAAATAAATAATGTTATCTCATATCATGCATAATATATCCTTTTCATAAACTGATATATTAAAATTATCGAATAATAATTATAAATGACATAAAAGGCGCTACGAAGAGGTAATTAACTGATAAATGATTCTGCCCTAAAACCCTATTCTGTATCTTTGAAAAATGATTCCGCTGCTCATATCAGTAATCGTTTAATCACATTAAACAATTTAATAGACACATAATACCATCATAATTAATTTCGTATTAAACATATTAATACTATTAGTTAATCATATTAATAGAATCATATCAATCAAATTAATATCGTTAATCTCAAAACTTGTCAATTATATTAACACTTAATTGAGTTCGTTAGTCATATTAACACAAAATATCATGAGATACATTAATCATATTAACATTAATTAATTTTGTTGCCCTTTAATATACCAGAATAAACATTATAAAATTGATTTCATTTATATCACATACAATCTGTTCGTTTTTAACAATTAAAACCGAAATCAATTTCTATGTATTAACATACAAATCGATCGACATTTATGCCAATAGAATCATATATATATCACATACATAAATATATTTGAGTCAATTAAATATGCAAGTGGCTCTGATACCATTGTTGGGATTCATCGCAATAATTCAAATTAAATGCAAAGGAATATAAATCGAAACCCAAACATGATCCATGTATTTTCAATTGATTCAAAAGGAGGGATTAAGATTTACCAACTTTCAACGCAGGAAATCAAAATTAACTCCTTAATTCAGACTACTAGTGCTGCTTCAATCATGAATGCCCTTTATCGGTATCCACACGCACGAACTGATGAACAGATTATCGCAGGGGTGCTAGCTCCCTTCACATGCGACTGGATTTTTCTATGTTTTTCTTTCTAAAAGAAAAGTGGTGGCTACGATTTCTCAAGTGGTGGCCAGGGTTTCTCAAAATAGCCTCTCTTAGGAAAACATAATTAGGAGAAAATAACTTTCCTTAAACATATATCTATTTATATATGTAAACCCTAGATAGATAAATTAGGGATATTATCTCTTCTTCAAAAATAAGATATATATATATATACACACACACACATGTTTATTTATTTCTTATTTAAAAATAAGAAATAACATATGCAAATATATTTATATATCATTACGAAATTTAAATATAAATACCCATATCTATATAATTTCATAATACCCTAATTAAAAATCCAATCTATTCATTGTGGTTTTGGTGTGTGACCCAATAGGTTTACATTAAGTTGGTAGTAGGCCCAATTCCACAATAGGCCCATAGGTCATAATTGGTCTCTCGCAAGACATTATGACTACCCAAATAATATAAATATCGTAAGTCCAATTTTAACCTGACAACAGAATATGTTATTATCCTTTTGTCACACGATATCTCATTAAACATAAGTCATGGTCAATGTCAAACTTATATTGTTCAAACATATAATTTCCCAATCACTAAGTAGACAGATAAATTCAAATGACATTGATCACACTATCAATTCATTCGAGCATGGCCATGCATTTTACAGTCTTACTTAACGAGGGGCCAAATAGATATCTCTCTTATAAGAGAGGGATAAATTCCATCTTAATTATTAACTTTTCTCTTCATAATTCTCATTATGTCCAATCATAAACTTTATAATTATCCGATTAAAGATAATGTTTGAATATGTCAAAACATAATGTTCCTTATGTAGGAAACCGTGATAACCTCAGGTCAAAGGATTCAATAACATATCTATTATAAGATCACTTTTGACGCTATCCCATGTAGTGATCTCACAGTGGGTTTATCGACTACCTTGTTCTCTAACAAGTACCTATAGATTTGATTTATATCATCATATATAATCATCCCATGATTATCAATGCAAATCTGTACTAGTTTTAATTTATCTTTATGTCCTTCAGTGATAAATGACAAGGGACGACATGAATAATATGGTTATTCATAAACGTTACAATAATATAACATGCCAATAATATTAATGTTAAGAAAACCATTATATAAATGAAAATATAATGATTACATCAAGGACCAAATATTTGGCCTAGGGCATAACCACTAACATTGATATCTTCATTGGGTAACTCTGATCTGGGTTGCTTCAGGACCCGGTGTCTCCAGGTACATATTATTTTTTGAAAATTATAGGAAGATTACGTGCCTATGTTTAAGTTCATAATTTAAACATCATTTTAATGGTTCGTGTTAACTGTAATTTGACGTGGCTAAATGATAACTATCTATAGAAGGTCTTGGACATGAAAATATGCATGTGATTTAAGAATTATAAGTGCTTGAGGAGAGTATGTGTATATGGGAACAAGTCTTGACAATTGGTGATGGACTATTATACATGTTTACATTAACTATAACCACATATTGTGCATACATGTGAATACATGTTCTGACTTTATGATTATGATTGAGAATATATATATTGATGTGAATAAAGGGACATGCTTATTATTGCAATATAACTTCGAGATGTTGTTTGATATTTCTTAGGTAATAAATAAGGTCCGCTAGAGTCTTAGTTGTGTGCAAATAGACATGTTTAGAAGGGTTTTGTAGCTGTTCTTATGACATTATGGTGTCTCTTGATTATGAGACTTATGTCTCTTTTATATCCTGATTTGTGCTCTAGCAGTCCTGATTATGATAAGCACTTGAGGCAATTACCTCCTCTATTGATACCTATTAGGTAACTCTTATTGATACCAACTATTGACATCTCTTGTACCCATTATCTACACCTATAGGAAATAGTAAGCAAAAGTCAGTAATTGATCTGTTTCTATTCTGATTTGCCTTGTTTTCTTCTATTCTGAATGTTTAATTATATTCCCTTATCTGATAAATAATTTTGATACCTAGATTGAAATATGGTATGATCAAAATTATGATTCCTGCATGGTTAGCTTATTAATTGAAGTATGCATCACATGTGTGCATGTTGTTGGATGACTGCTATGAGGAGTCATCTCCAGGTATAGTTTTTTCCTACTAAGCGTTAATGCTTAGCATGGTGGCTTTTCCTCTATGTAGGTTTCGATGCTAGAGTCTCGGGACAATCGTAAAGGCCAAAGAAGGAGGAGGATTAATTGTGTTACCCTTTTTATAAAGATATTATATTTAATTATGATATAAAGATTTGTGATGTATCAAACCTTTGTCATATTTGTATCTGGGCCTGCAATTCTAAATTTTGAGAATTATATAATTATTATAACATAATATTCTAAATATGTATGAACTCTGGATATGAACTTAATCCAGGATATGAGTTGACATATGAATGATATGGTCGATAAGATAGTACATGATATGCATGCTAAAGGAATGTGCCAAATTATATGTTATCTAGAAAAATTTAAATTTGCATGAATAAAATTGAATCCCGAACCCTTATTTTATCGTGCACTCACATATTCTCCTAAGGGGTATGGGGATGTTACATCTACTCTGGCTAGAGATTCTCTGAAAAGGGATCTCATAGAACATGTGAGATAACTCCCTTAATAAATCTGGGATGGTGAATCCTTTATTGATCACTCAACTATCTTTAAGTAGGTCATGATATACCTAACCTCCTAACTATGTTCACACCTCGATGGAGGTAACCAGTTATGGAGTCAAAGTATACCACTCATTACTTAGGATAACTTTGGTGATCTCAAGTCTAATGATACTTGCACCACTGCTATGTAGAGATTTCTCACTAACATAAATTTAATAACCATGTGAGTATTCTCATGGCAGGTCTCCAACGTACTCTTTCTTCTAAGAAGCATCCATATGTGAACTTTGATTATCTCCACGATCACAATTATGAGAACAACCACTTGAACCTTTCAAGAAGCATAACATGTGCTAGTTTATCCATATTAACAATATCCTATCTTATTAATATTATGACTAGGGATATGTGGGTATTAATACTTTTGCATGCAATAGGCATCTCACATCATAAACTCTTTCATGATTGCCTTTGCACTATGTTTAAAATACCAAGAACTACATTAATTAATTTAAGATATAAAATCAAACTAGATGTAACCGTAACACAGTATTAATAAATGAATGATGCCTTCTTATAAATAATAATGAGTTTATATACATGATAAAGATCTCTAATCTACATGGGCTTTAAAGTATACTCTTAACAACCTTTATATGTGATAGAGCAGGTTTCTTATTATACCATGACTCATATGATGTAACGTTAATCGATTTGGTTGGGACTCTCTTTAATGCATAAACAACAATCTGAACTACACATCCCTAAAAGGACTTGAGCAAATCTATAAGACTCATCATAGATTAAACCATGTCTAACATAGTTTGATTTGTCCTTTTAGATACATTGTAACAACCCGGATTACACCCTAGTAGGATTTGCGGTGTTTTGGTAAGTTTATGGATGTGTATTAGTAAGAGAGGATGCATTGGAATGAGTGCTAGGGTGAGTGGAGAAATTGTGCGGAGGATTGGTCAAATTAAGGAATTTGAGATTTCCAGTGAGGATTTTGTCACGAGCGCGAAATAACACTCTTGCGAAAATCTAACTTAAGCGGGATTTAAGTGGACTTTTGATTTGGGTTGTGGACAAGTGGTAACATGCAAGGAGTTAGGAAGGATTTGTGAGACACATGTCCTAAGGTAGACATGTGGCTTGAGGGGAAAGTGCCAAGTGGACTTTTGCATGCAATATAAGTGATTTTAGTGGGAAAAATCTGTCCTAAAAGTTGGATTGCATGCATTTGGTTGCACTCTCTTTCTTGGTTTCACTTTCCCTTTCTCTATTGATTTTTATTTTCCTTTGATTAATTTCTGCATTGGATGGTTTGTAGAGGTTATTAAAGGATTAAGAAGGTAAGTGTGATTTAGCTTTGTGTTGGTTTTTCTTCTACTCCATTTCTGTTTTGGTTTAAGCTAGTTGTGTAATGCACTAAGAGATTTTGTGTTGGTGTTCTTAGCTGTGTATGAAGTTCTGGATAGAAGGATTGAGAAGGGCAAGGACAAGGTCTGAAATTGGGGGTTTTTGGCTGCACTTCAAGAGGTCGGGATCGTGTGCTCTTGAACTTGTGCATGTGTTATGATTCTTGAGTCAGTTGATGCATGTTGTGATTGAGATGGAATTATGGAATTGCATGTGTTAATAATCTGTTTATGAACTATCTTAAACCCTTTTCAAATGCGTGTTGTTGTAAGTATTCCTTGGATGGAGTTGAATAGCACGTGTTTATGATTTTGGGATATACATGTTCATGGCTTTATTTTGGTAATCGAATATGCTAGGGAGTGATTTAGAGTTTTGTATTTGTACATAGTACATTGTGTGATTAAGTTTATAAGCATGTGAAGGGTGTGATTAAATGAAATGTAAGTTATGTGTGCAGGTTTATGTGTTGTGAAGTTGGTATTTTTATTTCTGTTCTGTCGCGAGCGTGATATCATCGCAAGCATGACAGAGGCCTCTTGGGCGGTCTATCGCGAGAGCGACGAAGTCGCAAGCATGACAGTTGCGAGTCATCCATTCTGTCATGAGCACGACATCGGTTGCGAGCACAATAATGTGCAGCTCTATTTGCCAAGTTGTTCGAAGTATCTTTGGTGATGGTCATTGCTTTGGTATATGTTTGTACATGTTCAAGGTAAATTATATGCATGATATTATTATAGATTGTACACCTGATGATTTGTTCTAGTTGTACATGAGTTTGTAAGACATAAATGTGATTTGATCTTTTGAATGGTTGGTTTACGTGTGACTTAGTGTGTCAAGACTGGTTGATCAAGATAATGGATAGATAAGCATGCTTATAAAGGGTTTTGCGCAACTGCGTAGTAGGCTATTATGGTCTTTTGTCCAGAGACTCTAGTCTCTTCTGTTACCTTCGAGCATTTGAATGTTTTGAGACTTACGTCTTCAATATATTTAGATACTGAGTTTTTTCAGTATCTTCAGTACCCGTATCCATAGTTTATGAAAGTTCAGGCTCTTTGCTTTTCATTTGGTTTTATGATATTTAAGATTATGGTTTAGTGATTGAAAAATTGTTTTGAGCAATTCATGTTAATGCTTATGACTCAAGCCATGTTTATCGAGTGGACATAATAATGCTATGATTTAGATATGTGCCATGTAAAGTGAGAATGTAATCATTGCTATGAGCATAATTGGTTTTGATAATTGTTATACTTGCTTAAGTAGTCCTTTGTTTTGGTTCATCCCCACTAAGCGTTATCGCTTAGCACAGATATTTGTTTTCGTGTAGGTTTGTAGGGTTGGTTTAGTTTTGGAGTCGCGCATCTGCTGGCCATTAGGAGTCGAAGTCTTCTTTTTGTACTTGTATAGGGATATGTTTTTATAGACACGCTTTCGCTCTATACATTTTGTAAACGTTTTGAAAGGCATGTAATTCTGATATTTGATAATGTAATGATTTTGTATATGTATACTTTATAAGTTCAGCAATACAAGTATATATGTTGTTCCTTAATGCTTTCGCTTATGTTTTATTTTATAAGCTTCCGCTTTAGTTATTAGCATAAATGTATGTGTTTTACTTGTGTAGCATCCCGATATTCCTCCCAAGAGGTATTGGGGTGTTACAAGTTGTGGTATCAGAGCTTAGGTTGATGGTTCTAGTCTATAAGATGTTTAGATGTGTACGAGTCTGTCTAGAGTCATGGCCTAATGCAGATGGTGTCTTGTGTAGAGTTTAGATGGAGTCTGATCCCAGTGAGGAGATTGGTGAGATAGTGGGTAGTGCGAATCTAGCGAGGGTTCGTCGGCCTGCACAAGAGAGACCCCGAGTTGAAGGTATGGGTCCGACTTATGGTGATCTAGTATTGATGCAAGGGATGTTGCAACTGATCGAAAGGTTAAATGCCCCTAAGGCCCCAATGGATTTGATTAGAAGGAGAGGATCAGAGGAATTTAATAAAACAAATATGGATCAATCAGATTTAGCCGAATATTGGTTAGAAAAGATGGGCAGAATCCTACAAGAAATTAATTGCCCATTGGATCAGAGAGTTAATTGTGTGGTGTCCTTGCTGCAAGGCCTAGCTTATGATTGGTGGAAGCTAGTGATGAGGAATCCCCAGTGGCCTATTGAGATGAATTGGGAGTTCTTTGTTCAGGAGTTTGAGAAGAGATATGTTACTAAGGCATATAGAGAAGCAAAATGGAAGGAATTTTTGAGTTTGAAGCAGAAAAGTATGACAATGAGTGATTATGAAAAGGAATTTAGTTGGCTAAGTAAGTATGTGCTGGAAATGTTGCTTACTGAAGAGTTTAAGTGTTGTCATTTTGAAGATGGGCTAAGATAAAGCATTAGATGTCCTTTATCATCCATGGCAGTGATGCATGCGGTGGGTTATTACTAATTAGTTTCAGCTGCGATGAAGCTAGAATAATCGGAAGTGATCAAGCAAAGTAAAGAGCACAAGAGAAGAGTAACCAATGGTAATGTGTTAAGTAGTAAGATAACCCATGATGTAGTTAGTGGACAACATACACGAAGCTCTATACATTTTGTAAACGTTTTGAAAACCATGTAATTCTGATATTTAATAATGTAATGATTTTGTAGATGTATACTTTCTAAGTTCAGCAATGCAAGTATATGTGTTGTTCTTGAATGCTTTTTCTTATGTTTTATTTTGTAAGCTTCCGCTTTAGTTGTTGGCATGAATGTATGTGTTTTGCTTGTGTAGCATCCCGATATTCCTCCCGAGGAGTATTGGGGTGTTACATACATCGTTGCATTGTGTTATATAAGAAGGAGTCCATAAAGATAAAATCCCATTATATTTGAGATAGTCCTAAAACTCTTAGCTCAAGTATTGTCCACCTAGATTTGATATTAGTGTTTTAATACTTTGACCAAGTTATTTCTCTACTACATTTCTTGAATTCTTTTAACATTTCAAAGGCTTCAGACTTATACTTTATTAGATAGACATATCCATATCTAGAGTAGTCAATCATAAAACTAATGAAGTAAAGATATACTCTTCTGGCATGTGTTGTCATAGGACCACATGAGTCTGAATGTATGAGTTATAAGGCAACACTAGCTTGTGCACCTTTACCATTAAAGGGCACCTTTGTTATTTTACACATTAAACGAGATTCACATGTATCAAATGACTTATAGTCAAGTGATCTTAAGTCATTATACTTGTGTATAATGAATCTCATTTTTATGACCTAAACAACAATGCCAAAGGAAAGAAATTTTTAGGTTTTCTTTCCTTACTATCTTGGTTTCTGTGTTATGAATTTATTTACTTAAATCAGTAACATATATTCCATTGCTAATAAAAGCAAAATAGTAAAATATATTGAACAACCATTGTACCTAGATAAAGAGACATCATACCCTTATTCAAATAAACATGAAATAGAAATAATATTCTTAGCCAAAGATGGAACATAATAATAATTATCTAATTCCAAAGTAAGTCCACTGGGTAAGTTAAGATGGTATGTCCCTACACATAATGCAGCCACCTTCTATCCTGCTACTACTTGGAGATCAATCTCTCCTTTTAGCACCTTTATACTGCTCACTGGAGTTCTTCTAATTCATTAACCTGCAATAAACATCTTTAACTTGCATTTTTCATGTCAAAATTAAGAAATTTTGTAGCCAAATAAGCTTTATGCTCAAGTTTAACAAGCAAATGACATGCCTTTCCAAAGACCAGCCTAATTGGGGACATGCCAATGGGAGTTTTGAAAGTTGTTATGTAAGCCCAAAAAGCATCATCCAACTTTTGGAACCAGCTTTTCCTATATGCATTCATAGTTTTCTCAAGAATTGGTTTAAGCTCCCTATTGGACACCTCAACTTGGCTATTAGACAATGCATGGTAAGGTGTTGTGATTTTGTGTTTGACATCGAATTTCTTCTGCAAAGTCTTCAATTGATTATTGATAAAATGCTTGACACCATCACTAATTGCTACCTTAGGTGCTTTGAAATCGGTAAAAATATTCCTCGCAAGGAATTCAAGTACAACCTGAGCATCATAATTTCTAGTGGCTATAGCTTTAACCCATTTGCTAACATAATCAATTGCCACTAGAATATACTCAAAACCAAAAGAATTCATGAATGATCCCATAAACTCTATTCCTCACACAGCAAACAACTCAATCACAAGAACATTATTTAATGGCATCTCATCATTTTTAGATATATTTCTTGTATATTGACAATTATCACAAACAAGCACGATTTTACATCACTAAACATGGTTGGCATGAAAAAACCTAATTGAAGAACCTTTGCAACCATTTGATTTGGGCCATGATGTCCTCTAGCTTCACCCTTGTGACAGCATCTCATGATATCTCATTACTCCTATTTTGGGACAAAAACCATCAGAATCTAGTCAAGAAACATTTTGAAATGATAAAAGTTGTCCCAAATGTAGTACTTTTCATCTAAAAGGAATTTCTCCCTTTATTGGTAAGTCAAGTCCTTAGGAATGTAATCGCTTGCAAGAAAGTTTGCTATGTTAGCATACTAAGGAATGTAACAGCCTATTGTTGTGTAGTTCAATTGAGCTCCCATTAGTGTATGGCTTGCATAATATATAGAGTGAAAAACCTTGTCCTTCTTCTATCCTAACACTACTCCTATTGCATAGTCATTAGCATCATACATAAGTTCAAAAGGTAAACTCTAATTCTGTGACATAATTTACAGGTGTAGTGGTCAACTTGTACTTCAACAAATTAAAAGCTTAGAAGCACTCATGAGAAAAGTTAAAAGCAATATTTTTCATCAAAAGATTGGAGAAAGAGTTAGTAATTTTAGAGAAATCTTTGATAAACCAATGATAAAAATTGGTATATGACCCAAGAAACTCCTAACCCCTTTCACACTAGTAGGAGGTGGAAGTTTTTCAATGACATTAATCTTAGCCTTGTCAACTTCAATACCTCTCTGAAATTTTATGCTTAAGAACAATTCACTCATTAACCATAAAATAACACTTCTCCCAATTTAGCACCAAATTAGTCTCTTCACACTACTCTAAAACCAAAGCAAGGTTAGTTAAACATGTATCAAATTCCTGCCCATACAATGTGAAATCATCCATCAAAACTTCCATTAATTTTTCAATAAAATCATGAAACTAAGCCATCATACATTGCTGAAATGTGGCTAGCGCATTACAAAGTCCAAAAGGCATTCTTCTATATGCAAATGTTCCATAAGGACAAGTAAAAGTTGTAACAACCCCAACTCCCACATGTAGCATATTGAAGGATGAAGAGCTACCAGACCAACACTCCTAGCAATAACGGAAAAGCAGAATAATAAAATTTCTAAAAACAGAACCTCAGGACATGCACATCCTAAACATATATCATCACCACACCATCATTCGCACTAGAGAATATTACAACTTATTACAAATGCTAATAAATAAACTTAATTACATTCCAAAAATAATAATAACTTTCTATAAATTTCTACCGAATTGTTGGCCAAAATCACAGCAGACCACTGCGCTACTCTGATCTCCTGACCTACACGGAGAAACACCCGTGCTAAGCAATAACACTTATTGGGGCGAAACAAATAATATCCAGCTACTCATAGTTGTTGGAACAAACACATGCATAAGCAGTATATACATACATAAACATAAAGGAATAGAGGCGAAAATCATTACAAATTCATATCATTGTTCTGTTACAAAAACTTAAGCAATACACATGCATTTGAATCTATAGACCATACACAAAAATACTTTTTTACTTTTTAACTATAAATACATTACACATACTCGTTATTTATCTAAATCATTTAATTAACCATATTAATAGCTATACCTCATTGGTCACCAAAAATACATTTTACTAGTCAGAAAATTTTAAGTCTTACTAATTCCCATTATTACTAATAAATCAAAAATCATGCATATTATAGTATCAATGCTTAAGTCAAAACATTTCGTTTTATCAAACCTCTTACTTGTTCAAAGACTAAACAAAATGCTTCAATTTTCAGATTTGGTTCGGGCTCAAAATCAATATTCCAAGCTTGCTACGTATCCCTATGGTTGGGGGAATCAGAACCACGTAGTTTTACAGAAAACCTTTATACTCACATATTCCAAAACTAATCTTAACTCATTCCCTAAGTCCAATTATCTATATCATGCTTACTACTTTATTTCCCTTAACTAATATATGCACATCATTACCGTACTCATGGGGCACCAACAGACACTGTACATAAATTCCTTACCTTTATACTTATAGTAGATATCCAGGCTACAGTCCAGTGGGCAAATAATATATAACATACCTCTATTCTCATTTTAAACATATAAACGAATATATTCATTTTAAACATATAAATGAATATATTCATAACATCCATTTATTGACAAATCAAATATAACAGATACGCATATCAAATACTTCAGTAAGTCTCTACCAAGACATCATATAGGCACTCATAGTCATAACTTTTAAACAGATTAATAACATACATTTCCACATACAAATTCTTATGCAGTCAATATTCAGGCATACACACTTATTAGTATAGATATTATCTGTTACATCTCTTTTCATTTACGTACATTAGCTGATCATGTAAAACACATAGGTACCCGACGATATCATACAATTCCACATAGTTGTCCATTACAGATCCAGAACATATGAGTTCGTAAAGCAAATGCTCAGATGATATATATATATATATATATATATATATATATATATATATATATATATATATATATATATATATATATATATATATATATATATATATCCACAAAGACATTCGATGCTTATTCACATATCTTTTATTCATTTAATTGCCTGCCAAGTCAAAAGGGTGGAAAAACGAGTAACAGAACATATTGGGGTACCTAATGGTACAATTAAAAAGCAACTTCTTCATTTTCTCATAAAAATGTTTTCACATTGAGGGATCTTAAACAAGATCCGTACACATTGAGGATCACGAGGACCCAAACGGGGACCTAATCAGGGTCCAGAACAGAACAAAGGGGCTGCAGCTATCAGAACTCTATAGGCATGCCTATCTATCCACGATCGACTCACGCAGGCTAAATTTTCCATATCATTATTGAATTCGTCACGTTTCACTAATATATATACATTCTATTAATTACTTCCATTAAATACTTGTAACATTCTTTTATGATCACATGCATTCATATATTTGCATATCATATGTACAATTACATTTATCATATTAAAAACTAATCACATGTGGTTTCATAGATTGAAGTATTCATAAGAACATATTAAACGTAATCATATTATTAATCATCATGCATTCATTTAAACTTAACAGATAAGCTTACATTTCATTATACGTATACATTTATAACACAATAATAGTAGATCAAATTCTCATATTTCAATAATTACTATGTATTGGAACACATTGAATAATTCACATTTTTGATCATATAAGCATAGCATCAATGAGAAACCATGCAAAGAAGAAGATCTTTCAAAAACATTTTGAAATAGAGAGGGGACTGTCGCGATCGCGACCAAAGGTTGCGCTCGTGAGAGTTGTCAAGCTTGCTCTGCGGACAGGAAACCGAGCACGAGTCATGCTCAGAGACACAACTTGTGAAGGCGAATCATAGAGGAACAAAGCAGGCGCAAGAGGGAGAGGAGACTGCCACGAATTGTGCTCACGACTCATGCACAAGTGCACGGGCACCACGTCCACGACTCCTGCACCATGTGCACTACTCGTGCATAAGTGCATGGGCACCACGTGCACGACTTGTGTACCCCCTCACCGAACTCTCAGCTGGTAGGTTCTTCTCGCGACAGAGTCACATTTTGCAGATTATTGTTGAACCCAGTTTTCCAAACTTCAACATAACTCAAATCAACAAAAGCAATATAAAACCCAACTTTTAAACCAATTAGAAACCTCATTAATCACATACGTTTCCAGAATTTCAAATCAAAAACCAAAATCACAAAATAAACCAAATACACCAAAGATCCCTAACCTCAACTCCTTTGCTCCAATAGCTCACTTAGATGATCTTTCTTGCTTCCAAATTTATCCCAAATCTTTCTCATCCAAAATCCTCATCAAAATACATATAAATACACAAAACATAAATCTAGGGTTTAAAAGCTAATCAAAAGAAATCAAGAAACTCAAAACTTAAACTCACCTTTCCTCAATAATTTCCACACTTAATCCTATTGAATTAATCACCTTCATCATCAAAATCTTGGTCTTTGATCTTCAAAGGGAGTGAATGGCATGAAGCAAGAAGAAGAAGAAGGAGAAGAAGAAGAGGAGGAGGAGAGGAAGGTCGAAAACGGGAGAGTGGAAAATTAGATTCTGCCCCCTCTCTCTTTCTCTCTCTTCCTTTTATATTCCTTCTTATCCATTGATATTTGTCACGTTCCCACTGGTCCAAAAATAGTTATTTATGTCAATTCTTCCATCTAGTCCATCAACTCCTTTCTCTTCTTACATTTAGCATCCCTCTATATAATTTTTAACATTGGCCCATAAAATTAATCTTACTCCTTCAATTAGGTCCTAAACTCACACTTCACAATTTTACCATTAATCGTACTTGCCGAAACTTTCACTTAAATTCTTAAATGGTTCATTTGACATACCTAACACTTCAATTTGCATAACTTTGGTCACCACTCATCTCAATATGCACGAATCCTTTCGGGTTGTGACAATTCTTTCCTCCTAAAAGAATTTCGTCCTCGAAATTCACTTACACCAAAAAAATCCAAAAGTATACTCCAATTCACTATCATTTACACTGATCATTTTCTTATCATTATATAACAGTTACGTTCTACACTTATAATACATACATTTCACTCATTCCAATACACCTTTACTTTTAATATACATATTTACTATTACTTATCCTCATCGCTATACTCCCAAAACGCATCCTTTAATTCCAGATAGCTATACAAATTATAACTTTCTCTTATCCATAACTAAACTCAAATTTATAAAATGGATTTAGATAAATCTCGTACTTCTCTTCTCATTCTCTCACATTCGAATCCATCACATTCATCAGAAAAGTCCTTACTTTAACCACCAATCAGAAACAAAACACATACACCTCACATATAGGTAAATAATTTAACTTACAAAATTTCGCTACGCACTTACTCAATACGGCAAAGCCTCTCACATTCATCTATACAAGATTCCCGAAATACTCTTTCTACTCAACTCAATTATACATACAGTACATTTTCCTTAACAATTGCTATGCTCTTAAATCACACACCTAATCTTAATATCAAATACTCCATGTACACCCTATTAGCTTTCTCTCTATCAGAATGCATACACAAATGCTTCTCATGTATGGTCAAAGGGATGATGATGCGATGAGGATGTGATGGTTCATGTATGCAGAATAATGCAGAAATGCAATTGATGCTATAATAATGAACTTTTCCCATCCCCATGGTTCATTATGTTTATACTCAAATAATTTTCTGAGATAGCTGACAGGCATAGAGAGCAACACCATAATCTTACAAAATCCGAATATTCCTCATTCAAACACCAAAGCATCGATTCCCACAAGGTAACCATTTATTAATACACTTCAAAAACTTCCACGGAGCCTTCTCCTTAACCACATAGTATCAAAATAAAATCCTAACAGAACCTTGATAACTGATCTAACAAATATATTCTAGATCGCACACACATATAACAATTCAAGGCAGGTAGATCGTGACCTACCGAGCCAACACTCAACAAAACACTAAATCTAATTTGGAAATTTCCATTCCCAACACACACTGAAAGACAAGGTCATCTGCTTTGGCCAACACTAAACTATACAAGCACACTTCGAAACACCTAATCAACCAGAACCAACTAAACTGGAGCTCTGATACCAAATTGTAACACCCCCAACTCCCACACGTAGCATATTGAAGGATGAAGAGCTACCAGACCAACACTCTTAGCAATAACGAAAAAGAAGAATAATAAAATTTCTAAAATCAGAACCTCAAGACATGCACATCCTAAACATATATCATCACCATACCATCATTCGCACTAGAGAATATTACAACTTATTACAAATGCTAATAAATAAACTTAATTACATTCCGAAAATAATAATAACTTTTTATAAATTTCTACCGAATTGTTGGCCAAAGTCACAGCGGACCGCTGCGCTACTCTAATCTCCTAACATTCATGGAGAAACACCCGTGCTAAGCGATAATGCTTAGTGGGGCGAAATAAATAATATCCAGCTACTCACAGTTGTTGGAACAAACACATGCATAAGCAGTATATACATACATAAACATAAAGGAATAGCGGTAAAAATCATTAAGAATTCATATCATTGTTCTGTTATGAAAACTTAAGCAATACACATGCATTTGAATCTATAGACCATACACAGAAATACTTTATTACTTTTTAACTGTAAATACATTACACATACTCGTTATTTATCTAAATCATTTAATTAACCATATTAATAGCTATACCTCATTGGTTACCAAAAATACATTTTACTTGTCAGAAAATATTAAGTCTTACAAATTCCTATTATTACTAATAAATCCAAAATCATGCAGATTATAGCATTAATGCTTAAGTTGAAACATTTTGTTTTATCAAACCTCGTACTTGTTCAAAGACTAAACAAAACACTTCAATTTTTAGATTTGGTTCGGGCTCGAAATAAATATTCCAAGCTTCCTACGTATCCCTATGGTTGGGGGAATCAGAACCAAGTAGTTCTATAGAAAACTTTTATGCTCACATATTCCAAAACTAATCTTAACTCATTCCCTAAGTCCAGTTATCTATATCATGCTTGCTACTTTATTTCCCTTAACTAATATATGCACATCATTACCGTACTCATGGGGTACCAACAAACACTGCACATAAATTCCTTACCAATATACTTACAGTAGATATCCAGGCTACAGTCCAGTGGGCAAATAATATATAATATACCTATATTCTTATTTTAAACATATAAATGAATATATTCATTTTAAACATATAAACGAATGTATTTATAACATCCATTTATTGATAAATCAACTATAGCAGATACGCATATCAAATACTTCAATAAGTCTCTACCAAGACATCATATAGTCACTCATACTCATAACTTTTAAACAGATTAATAACATACATTTCCACATAAAAATTCTTATGCAGTCAATATTCAGGCATACACACTTATTAGTACAGACATTATCTGTTACAACTCTTTTCATTTACGTACATTGGTTGATCATGCAAAACACATAGGTTGTAACAACCCAAGTTGGGCCTAGTAGGAATTTGTGTGCTAAGTTGAGAAATTAAGGGTAATCTAGTAATTGGTGCATGGGGAATTTGGATATTAAGGACTTAAGTGTAAAATTAATTTTAAAGTTTTAAGTGAAAAGTTATCTAGTGGATTATGAGTATGGTACCAAGGATTAAAGTGTTAATATAAGAGGTGATTGAGTAAGATATGTGTATGGTGCCTTGAGAAGTTTAGTCAAGATGGATTGACACTTGGTAGCCTTGGAGAGTGACATATGGCATGGTAGTGGGTGAGCATTTCTGGAAAAAGGCAGAGAGAGGTAGTGGAGGGCAGATTTTGGGGAAACTTCCCGTGGAAGCTATCACTTTTCCCCTCTCCCTTCACTTTCCCGTTCTCTCCTCTCTTTCCTTCTTCAATTTCTACTCCCAACTCCTTCCTTGTGTGATTTCTTTAAGATTTGGAGTTGGATTTCTGAGTTAGAGTTGGGTTTTGTAAAGGTAAGTGCTTAGGTTTGCTTTGGGCTTCCTCATCTTCTTTTTCTTCGTCTTTGTTTTATAGTTTGGAAGAATTTTTGGGTTTGATTTAAGTGTTGAAGATCAGCTGGGTTTTGAACTACATGAGGTTTAGGAGCTTTATCTGCTTGCTTTCTTTTTCGGATCATGTGTGCGTGTTGTGGTTTATTTCATCGAATCTTATGTGTTTTATATGAGTTAGTATGGGTATTTTTCTTAGCAATGCATGCTAGCGATTGGGTTGTATGTATGTGAGTTTTGGTAGTGAGATTGTAAGTGTTAGAGAAAATTCTGAGTTTCATGTTCTTGTTTTTAAATTCTTTTGATTCTCAATTGAGTTTATTGTTTGAGTTTGTTTAAATTGAGTGCATTGTGGTTTATGAGCATGTCTTGGTATGCATTTGAGTGACGTGGTAAGCCCTATTGAATGAAGAATAGTTTTGAACTTGTTAGGCTTGAAGAGATTTGCAGAATGCTGAGTTTTAGGCAAATCTGGGCTCTGTTGCGAGCGCGACATAGTGCGAAATAGCCTTTGTGTAGCTGAGGAACCCTCTGTCATGAGCACGACGTATGTCGCGAGCGTGACAAAGAGCTTGGTAGGCCTAGCTGCGGTCAGTCGAGCCCCAATGCGAGCGCGCCTCCTAGCACAAACGCAATGGGGAGTGTGATCTTTGTCACGAGCTCGACGTATGTCATGAGCGTGATAGAGCTCAGTATATATGAGTGACCGGTCTCTGTTGAGAGCACAAAGTTTATCACACGACCGCAACATTTGTCGCGAGTGCGACAGAGCTCGGATTTGTATGCTTCTACCGAGCTGTACTTCGTCGCGAGCGCGCTCTGTCACGAGCACGTGATGAGGTACCCTACGCTCTGTCGTGAGCGCGATACGCATCGCGATCGCGACTTAAGCCTTTCCTGCCTACCCTATTTTTTTTTAATTATTCCTCTTTGCACAGTTTCTCGCTCTTGCATGGGTTATATTCTGTGTCTTATATAGGTGTATGTTAATCATTCTATTTCTGTGTATAACTATGCTATGATAGTGTTTTCTTTCCTAATTCTTATATACCTTGAGTAGTGATTATTACATGATTAGTGTTTTGACTTGTGGGTTGGTCTTGTCAAGTGTTGTGTCTAGAGTGAGTGAGTTGAGCCTGAAGTGTCATTGTAGTGGATAGATAAGCATGCTTATAAAGGGTTTGAGTGCAGCTGTTCTGTCGACCCAATTTTGGTCATGCGGTTGACCTCTGAGATGGTCATTCTGATAGCAAAAATGTTTTGAGACTTCGGTCTCCCTTACTTTTGATAAAATTCAGTGTAGTGTGTGATCGAGGCTCCGGTCTCTCACTTTTGATACTGTTCGCAGTATCCCCTGTCACGAAGCGTTCCAATATCCACAGCGAATGAAATTCAGGCTGTTTTCGTGGTGTTAAGTTTTTCCTAGTAAAGTATTGTGTCTCTTTGAGTTACTTCAGTTAGTATAGTGGATTGTGTATCTTGATGTTTGTTAATTACTTAAATTTATTAATTATGTGTTGTGTATCCTTGTCTTCTGTTATTTTAGAGATTCTAGTCTGTGGATGCTTATATATATATATATATATATATATATATATATATATATATATATATATATATATATGTATTTGCATGATTTTACTGTATAGTGCTCTTTGTTTTTGTTCCTCCTCACTAAGCGTTATCGCTTAGCACGGGTTCTTTTCCCTTGTAGGTGGCAGGTTTTGGGTTCCGTTCGAGTCACATGTCTGCAGTTCGGCCACATAGGAGTTAGAAGAGTTTTATTTTTGTTCTGCTCCTGAATATTTTTGTATATGTAATATTCGGATTATGTATAATTTGTAGCATATATATATTATGTTTTAGTTTGTTTATGTTTTATCGCTTTATTGTATGCTTCTGCTTATGCACAAGTGTGTATATATGTGTTCATTGTCGTGTTCCATCATAGTGCTCCGGTACCCTTCCAACGGGGGCATTGGGGTGTTATATTTAGTGGTATTAGAGCGCCGGTTTAGGTGGTTCTGGTTGTCTCTGATTATTTGAAATGTCGAGTCATTGCATGTGAGTCAATTTTGTGTCGTGGCCTAATGCAGATGTGTCTTGTGTAGTGTCTAGATGGAGTCTGATCCGAGTGAAAATGTGGGCGAGACAACAAAAAGTGTAAACCCAGACAAAGTTGGTCAGAATGTTTCCGAGTGTCCCCCAGTTGAAGATTCTGGTCCCGTTCTTGATGATGAGATATTAGTGCGAGGGTTGCTACAGTTAGTGGACCGATTGACTGCTTCTTGGGCTCCTCAAGGTTGTGATCAAAAATTATCTCGGAAGAGAAAATTTTTGGGTAAAGGCATGTCAGTGGAAAAGAAAGGTTGGAGTATACCGATATGTCAGCACTGTCATAAGCAGCATTGGGGTGAGTGTCGAAAGCTCACGAGTGCTTATTTTATGTGTGGCAGCAAGGAACATTTGCTCGATAATTGTCCTAAGAAGAGAGAGAACATGGCTTTGCATGCAAGAAGAGAGGAAAGTGTAGCCAACCGAAAAATAGCAGTGGATCTTGAGGATCGAGGAACTCCAGGTGGCTTAGCTAGAGCTTTTGTAATGATTGAGAAGGAAGTGAAGGAGTCTACAGGTCCTTCCGGTAAGTTATTTTATTAGGTTCCGCTTATTTTTGTTTTTGGGTTGTTTGGATACAAGTGATTAGCGAAAAAATTTCAAGGACGAAATTTCTTAAGTGGGAGTGATTGTAACAACCCAAGTTGGGCCTAGTCGAAATTTGCTTGCTAAGTCGAGAAATTAAGGATAATCTGGTAATTGGTGCATGGGGAATTTGGATATTAAGGACTTAAGTGTAAAATTAATTTTAAAATTTTAAGCGAAAAGTTATCTAGTGGATTATGAGTATAGTACCAACGATTAAAGTGTTCATATAAGAGGTGATTGAGTAGGATATGTTTATGGTGCCTTTAGAAGTTTAGTCAAGATTGAGTGACACTTGGTAGCCTTGGAGAGTGACACATAGCATGGTAGTGGGTGAGCATTTATGGAAAAAGGAAGAGAGAGGTAGAGGAGGGCAGATTTTGGGGAAACTTCCCATGGAAGCTATCACTTTTCCCCTCTCCCTTCACTTTCCCGTTCTCTCCTCTCTTTCCTTTCTTCATTTTTTGCTCCCAACTCCTTCCTTGTGTGATTTCTTGAAGATTTGAGGTTGGATTTCTGAGTTAGAGTTGGGTTTTGTAAAGGTAAGTGCTTGGGTTTGATTTGGGCTTCCTCATCTTCTTTTTCTTCGTCTTTGTTTTCTGGTTTGGAAGAATTTCTGGTTTGATTTAAGTGTGTTTTTTGTTGGGTTTGTGCAAGAATCGAGTGGCAAGAAGAAGAGAAAAGGCAAGGAGAAGGTTCAAGGTTGAAGATCAGCTGAGCTTTGAACTACATGAGGTTTGGGATCTTTGTCTGCTTGCTTTCTCTTTCGGATCATGTGTGCGTGTTGTGGTTTATTTCATGGAATCTTGTGTGCTTTATATGAGTTAGTATGGGTATTTTTGTTAGCAATGCATGTTAGCGATTGGGTTGTATGTATGTGAGTTTTGGTAGTGAGATTGTAAGTGTTAGGGAAAATTCTGAGTTTGATGTTCTTGTTTTTGCATTCTTTTGATTCTCAATTGAGTTTATTGTTTGAGTTAGTTTAAATTGAGTGGATTGTGGTTTATGATCATGTCTTGGTATGCATTTGAGTGACAAGATAAGCGCTATTGCCTGAAGAGTAGTTTTGAAATTGTTAGGCTTGAAGAGATGTGCCAAATGCTGAGTTCTGGGCAAATCTGGGCTCTGTGGCGAGCGCGATGATTGTCGCGAGCACGACAGAGTGTAGAATAGTCTTTGTGTAGCTGAGGAGCCCTCTATCACGAGTACGACGTATGTATCATGAGCGACAGAGAGCTCGGTAAGCTGAGCTGCGGTCAGCCGAGCCCCAATGCGAGCGCACCTCCGAGCGCGAAAGCGATGGGGATGCGGTCTCTATCACGAGCGCGACGTATGTCACGAGCGCGATAGAGCTCAGTATATATGAGTGCCTGGTCTCTGTCGCAAGCGCGACAGAGCTCAAATTTGTATGCTTCTGCCGAGCTATGCTTCGTCGCAAGCGCGCGCTGTCTCGAGCACGCGGTGTGGTACCCTGCGCTCTATCGCGACAGAAGCCTTTCCTGCCTACACTGTTTTTTCTGAATTGTTCCTCTTTGCACGGTTTCTCACTCTTGCATGGGTTATATTCTATGTCTTGTATAGGTGTATGTTAATTGTTCTATTTCTGTGTATAACTATGCTATGATAGTGTTTTCTTTCCTGATTCTTGTATACCTTGAGTGATAATCGCTATGATTAGTGTTTTGACTTGTGGGTTGGTCTTGTCAAGTGTTGTGTCTATAGTGAGTGAGTTGAGCCTGAAGTGTCATTGTAGTGGATAGATACACATGCTTACAAAGGGTTTGAGTGCAGCTTTTATGTCGACCCGTTTGGGTCATGCGACCGACCTCCGAGATGGTCATTCTGATAGCGAAAATGTTTTGAGACTTCGATCTCCCTTACTTTTGATAAAATTCAGTGTAGTGTGTGATCGAGACTCCGGTCTCTCACTTTTGATACTGTTCACAGTATCCCCTGTCACGAAACGTTCCCTTATCCACAGCGAATGAAATTCAGGCTATTTTCGTGGTGTTAAGTTTTGCCTAGTAAAGTATTGTGTCTCTTTGAGTGATTTCAGTTAGTATAGTGGATTGTGTATCTTGATGTTTGTTAATTGTTTAAATTTGTTAATTATGTGTTGTGTATCTTTGTCTTCTATTATTTTAGAGATTCCAGTCTGTGGATGCTTATATATATATAAGTATTTGCATGATTTTGCTGTATAGTGCTCTTTGTTTTTGTTCCTACCCACTAAGCGTTATTGCTTAGCACGAGTTCTTTTCCCGTATAGGTGGCAGGTTTTGGGTTCCATTCGAGTCGCACGTCTGCAGTTCAGCCTCATAGGAGTTAGAAGAGTTTTATTTTTGTTCTGCTCCTGAATATTTTTGTACATGTAATATTTGGATTATGTATAATTTGTAGTATATATATGTTATATTTTAGTTTGTTTATGTTTTATCGCTTTATTGTATGCTTCTGCTTATGCGCAAGTGTGCATATATGTGTTCATCGTCGTGTTCCGTCGTAGCGCTCCGGTACCCTTCCAACGGGGGTATTGGGGTGTTACATAGGTACCCGAGGATACCACACAAGTCCACATAGTTGACCATTACGTATCAAGAACCTATGAGTGCGTAAAGCACATGCTCAGATGATATATATATATATATATATATATATATATATATATATATATATATATATATATATATATATATATATATATATATATATATATATATATATATATATATATATATATATATATATATATATCCACAAACACATTCGATGCTTATTCACATATCTTTAATTCATTTAATTGCCTGCTAAGTCAAAAGGGTGGATAAACGAGTAACAGAACACATTAGGGTACCCGAGGGTACAATCGAAAAGCAACTTCTTCATTTTCTCATAAAAAGTTTTCACATTGGGGGTTCTTAAACAAGATCCGTACACATTGAGGATCGCGAGGACCCAAACGGGGACCTGAGCAGGGTCCAGAATAGAACAAAGGGACTGCAGCTATCAGAACTCTATAGGCATGCCTATCTATCCATGGCCGACTCACGCAAGCTAAATTTTCCATTTCGTTATTGAATTCATCACGTTTCAGTTATATATATACATTCCATTAAATACTTCCATTAAATATTTGTAACATTCTTTTATGATCACATGCATTCATATATTTGCATATCATATGTACAATTACATTTATCATATTCAAAACTAATGAAGTGTGGTTTCATAGATTGAAGTATTCATAAGAACATATTAAATGTAATCATATTATTAATCATCATGCATTCATTTAAACTTAACAGATAAGCTTACATTTCATTGTACATATACATTTATAACACAATAATAGTAGATCAAATTCTAATAATTCAATAATTACTATGCATGGGAACACATTGAATAATTCACATTTTAAATCATATAAGCAAAGCATCAATGAGAAACCATGCAAAGAAGAAGATCTTTCAAAAACATTTTGAAACAGAGAGGGGACTATGGCGATCGCGACAAAAGGTCGCGCTCGCGACAGTGGCCAAGCTAGCTCTGCGGACAAGGAACCGAGCACGAGTCATGCTCAGAGACACGACTCATGAAGGCGAATCACAGAGGAGCAAAGCAGGCACAAGAGGGAGAGGAGACTTCCACGAGTCGTGCTCAGCGGCACGACTCGTGTTCCAAGTGCACAAGTGCACGGGCACCACGTGCACGGCTCTTGCACAAGTGCACGGCTCGTGCACAAGTGCACGGCTCGTGCACAAGTGCACGGGCACCACATCCACGACTCGTGCACCAAGTGCACGACTGTGCATGACTCGTGCACCCCCTCACCGAACTCTCAGCTGGTAGGTTCTTCTCGCGATAGAGTCGCGATTTCTAGATTATTGTTTAACCCAGTTTTCCAAACTTCAACATAACTTTAATCAAACTTTTAAACCATCAAAAGCAATATAAAACCCAACTTTTAAACTAGTTAGAAACCTCATTAATCACATACTTTTCCAGAATTCCAAAAAAAAATCCAAAATCACAAAATAAATCAAATACACAAAAGATCCCTAACCTCAACTCCTTTGCTCCAATAGCTCACTTAGATGATCTTTCTTGCGTCCAAACTCATCCCAAATCTTTCTCATCAAAAAATATTATCAAAACACATATAAATGCACAAAATATAAATCTAGGGTTTAAAAGCTAATCAAAAGAAATCAAGAAAATCGAAACTTAAACTCACCTTTCCTCAATAATTTCCACACTCAATCCTATTGAATTAATCACCTTCATCATCAAAATCTTGGTCTTCGATCTTCAAAGGGAGTGAATGGCATGAAGCAAGAAGAAGAAGTAGAAGAAGAGGAGGAGGAGGAGAGGAAGATCGAAAACGGGAGAGGGGAAAAGCAGATTCTGCCTCCTCTCTCTTCCTCTCTCTTCCTTTTACACTCTTTCTTATCCCTTGCCATTTGTCACATTCCCACTGGTCCAAAAATAGATATTTATATCAATTCTCCCATCTAGTCCATCAACTCCTTTCTCTTCTTACATTTAGCATCCCTCTATATAATTCTTAACATTGGCCCACAAAATTAATCTTACTCCATCAATTAAGTCCTAAACTCACACTTCACAATTTTACCATTAATCGTACTTGCAGAAACTTTCACTTAAATTCTTAAATGGTGCATTTGACATACCTAACACTTCAATTTGCATAACTTTGATCACCACTCATCTCAATTTGTATGAATCCTTCTAGGGTACTTTTCGGGTTGTGACAAAAGTAGTTTTCTCTTAATCGTTGGGTGTTATTGGGATTTAGAGATAACCAGAATACCCATCTAAAAAATAATAAAATCTATTTCCAGCTAATCTCTTAAGCATTTGATTAATAAATGGAAAAGGAAAATGATCTTTCTTAGTGGCAGTATTGAGTTTTCTATACTTAATGCATAATCTCTAGTTAGTGACCGTTCGAGTTGGAATCAACTCATTATTTTCATTCTTTACTACCGTCATCCTACCTTCCATAGGCACACACTAAATTGGATTAACCCTTTTACTATCAAAGATAAGGTAAACAATACCTGCATCTAGCAATTGTAGTTAACTCCTTCTTTACAACCTCTTGTATGGCTACATTCAATCTTCTTTGGGGCTGTACAACAGATTTGAAATCTTACTTCATGCGAATTTGGTGCATGCAGAAGCTTGGGCTGATGCCTTTTAGGTCTGATGATGTCCATCCAATGGCCTTCTTATGCTTTTTCAACACTGAGACCAACATTTCTTCTTTCAAAGTTGTCAAATTAGAGGAAATCATTACTAGTTTAATATTCTCTTCTAAAAACACATATTTCAAATGAGAAGGCAAAGGTTTAAGCTCAAGAGATGGCTCATCGTTAAGAGAGGAAATGTCATCCTCCTTTGGTCCCTCTTCATCATGTTCTTCCTCTAGCTTTTTATACTCATCACTAACATGGTCTTTCCCTACCAAATGCTTTAAGCAATTTTTCAATGCATCATCCATAATAATCTCCTTTTGATTCTCTTCCATGCACTCTTCGATGGTATCAATGAAGCATGTGGACTCTTCAAAGTCACATGAAGGATGCTTCATTTCCTTGTTGACATCAAAGCGTATCTCCTCGTCATTGAAATGTAGGGTGACTTTTTGCCCATGCATATCAATCAAAGCTCTCGTCGTGTTGAAAAATGGCCTTCCTACTACCAATGGCACCTTGCGATCCTCTTCCATGTCCATCACTATGAAATCAATTAAAAATATGAAATTTCCTACTTTGACTAAAAGGTCCTCAATGATTTCTTTTGGTTGTTTCATAGGCTGATTTGCAAGTTGTAAAGTCATCCTTGTCTCTTTAATCACGCCAAGTTTCAAATTCTTGCATAAAGGTAATGGCATCAAATTAATGCTAACTCCTAGATGACAAAGTGCTTGACCAACGAAATTTTTCCCAAGTTCACAAGGTAAAGTAAGGCTACCCAAATCCTTAAATTTTACGGGAATTCTGTTCAACAAAATAGCACTACAATTTTTATAAAGTTGAATAGTACTAAATCCTTCTAATTTCTTCTTATTAGAACACAACTCCTTAATAAATTTAGCATATTTAGGCATATATAGCAAAGATTCAGCAAATGGCATATTCACAAGCAATTTCTTAATCATATCTAAAAATTTTGCAAATTGCTCATTTTTTTGTTCTTTTCTCACAAGAGAAGGATAAGGTAAACAAGATTCATCCACATCATTAACATTAGCATTGATAACCATTTTTCCTTTATCAATTGCCTTAGGCACATCATTAGTACAAGTAGGGTTAGAATTTTATGGAGATGGTTTGATTTTTTTGCTTTCCAACTCCTTACTACTCTTTAATGTGATTGCATTGGCTTCCTCCTTTGGATTGTGGTCCATATTGAAAGGAAATGTCCCATGAGCCTGATAGAATTTGAATGTTGGCCAACTTAGGTCTCCAAGTTCCTAATTGAAGCATATTGGTTCCTTATCCAAAAATCTTATGATTTCCATCTAGCATCTTGACTTGCCATGAAGGTAGATTAGGTAGACATGAAACTAGCAATTATATCCTTAAGATTTGGTCTTTTTACTTGTTGAGGGGGTAGTGGTCTTGGTTGGAATCTGAGAGGTTGGTAAGGTTGATTTGGATGGATGTGAAGGTTGAGTGTATGGTTGATATTGAGCTTTGTAGTTAGTTGTGCTTGAGGTTGATACCTTTAATGCTGATTGGTATTAAGAGAAGTGGGTTGGGGATAGGAAACTTGAGGCTTGTTTGTAAAGGATGATGCACTTTGATTGCCATCCCTTTAAGAAAAATTTGGTTGATTCCTCCATCCAGGATTGTAATTATTACTATAGGAATCATTTCTTTTGAAATCATTAACTGCATTCACATAACTACCTCTTGATTGTAGGAGTCACCAACCATGCATTCATTGGTGTTATGACCTCCTCTACATGACTCACTGTAATACCCTAAACTTGACCCGATACATAGACTGGATAAGAATGTTATAAATCTATTTTAAGGTTCATAATATACAAGTAATAAGATTTTTCTTCAAAATTCATATGACACTCCAATTTTTACTACTAAATTTACAAAAATTTCGGTAGAACTTTCCCTATAATATTGCCTTATCCCCCTATAAAGAAAAGTTTTTTTACACTTCAAAAATCATACATTCATTTTCCCACATTCCAAATCAAACTCCAACATAAGTTTTCACATCCTCCATTACACAAACCAATTCACATATATTCTATCAGCATATATTACTTGTTTCAACTATATAAAATTGATAACAATAATATTATATGTTCACACATTCAGAATATAAAATATGCTACTAACATATTCAATACAAGTATTGTAACATCCCATTCCTATCCACTTGGACAGCTTCGTTGTGGCAGTCTAGAATGGTTGCCACGACATACATCACATGCACATCTCACACAATTCCATTAACATAAATAGTCCTATACTAATTAATTTCTATAGCATGCAGTGGAAGACATTCACTACGCATACATAATCTCATGCTTTCTTATTAGATTACATCATATATACCCAAGTTACATTACTAAGTCAATTATTACATAATATATGTTTACTTATTACATACCCAAAAGATTAAGCATAATTACATAATACAAAATTACAAAACCTACACTAACGAAGTGTCTTAGGGTTGACCATTGGTATACGGAGCCGTCCTCCAACTCACTTAGCTTCTGAACTTACAAAGATTGAAAATCCATGCTAAGCAATAACGCTTAGTGTGGAAACAACATACAAAGTAGGCACATATATATATAGTCATAGCATACTTAAGTACAATAATACTTGCTTAAAAATCAACCTTCACTATAACACATGTGTCAAAATCATACTTTAAGTACACTACCATTAATCATTAAGCATGCTATTTACTCACATTCAAACCACATTATCACATGCCAATCTATAGAATAATACATTCATGTTCTCAAATCATATCGCATTCACTTACACTTTATAGCTTATTTAATTATTAAGCCTTGCCTGAAATTCAAAGACGTGGATAATGGGTATCACATCAGTACTGGAGAGTACAATAATCGCATTTATATCAGGAGATACACACTATCGTATTAGTGCCCGTAGGTACAAAAAAAATCAAATAGAAATATATATACACTTTAAGAAACTAGAGGATTCAATACACATTGAGATTCCAAAGGAATCGAACACTTTGTGTCACATCCCAAAATGGCCCTAGTCGGGATTGTGCATGCTAAGTCGAGATCAGAAGGGTATTTCAGTAATTTGTGCTTGAGAAAGTTGGAGTGTTAAGGACCTAATTGAAAAGATAATTAAGTTTGTAAGGAAAGAAATGTGTAAGTGAGTGAAGTGTTATTTGTCTAAGGACTTAAGAGCATTAATGGATTTGGAATAGTCTTAGTGGAGTTTGTGGTCTAATTAGGATCTGCCATGTGGGCTTGTTAGGTGGGCATTGAATGAGGAAAAGAAGAAAGGAAAGAGGAAGAGAGGGAGAACACAGATAGCATTCCCGTTCGTTCTCTCCTCTCACGCCTCCCCTTCTTCTCTTCTCCTTTCTCTGCTTTTTCCTTTCTTTCTCATTTGGCTTGGGTTGTGTTTGGCTTGGATTGTTCTTTGTTGAAGAGGTAAGTTGGTTTAAGGTTTTCTACGTGCTCTTGTTCTTCTTCATCTTTTCCTTGTTTTGGTTGAGTTAGGGTTTTGAAGAGTAATTGTGGGTTTTGTTTGTGCAAGTGTTTGATGATAAGAAGAAGCAAAGTAAAGGCAAGGAAAGGATTGAGCAGTGATCTTGAAGCGTGATTTTGGATCGTCATTTCCAGGTTTGGGAGATTGTCTTGAATGCATGCAATGTTTGAAGAGCTTCTGTGTTCTTGTCTCTGCCCTTTTTCTCACTAGGCTTATAAATGAGTTTGCTTTGCTTAATTTCTGGAAATTGGTGTGTTTTGGTATGTGTATATGCATGATTATGTGAATAAATGTGTTAGTAATGCATGATAGGAATTGAATTGAAGTTACTGAGCTTTGGGTTTTGAACTTACTGTATTTTTAGGGTTTATGCTCTAGAATGGATTAAATGTGTTTAAGCATGGTTTTGATTGTTTGATTGTTGAATTAACTGCAATCATCTTGTTTATGTTGTTTGGAAGATCGATTGAAAGGTAAGATGAGTTTGGTGGTGGTTTGAATTAGATTGAAAATGATTTTTTATCGAGTTCTTGAATTCTGGGTAGCTGGAAATGGGAAATCGTGTTTCTGTATAATTTTCCATTTCCAGTGTGTCGTGACTTCCCTGAGAGAGACAAGTCACGAGACGTGACTCCCAGTCACGCCACGTGACTCTGTCTCCCAGTCACAACGCGTGACTTCTCGGCGGACTAGACGAAGCCGTGAGGCGTGACCCTCAGTCGCGAAGCGTGACTGCCTTGTGAGAGGCAAGTCACGTCTCGTGACTTAGAGTCACGTCCCGTGACTTTTGGGAGGAGGCATGACTTAGAGTCACGTCCCGTGACTCTCTTGGAGGCATGTCACGAGACGTGACATAGAGTCACGACTCGTGACTCTTTTAAAGAAGCCAGGCGTGACATAGAGTCACATCCCGTGACTCTCTTGTAGGTCACGAGGCGTGACACTAGGTCACGACTCGTGACCTTCCTCTGAGGCCAGTCACGAGTCGTGACATGGCTCGTGACCGACCCCTCTTCAGCCCCATTTTTTGATTTCGCCCAGTTTTAACCAAAATGAATTTCCAATCTCTTCTGTATGGTGATGTACTACTGTATTACTCTTGTCATACCTTTATGTGCTCTTATATGACTTTGTATGACCTTTTCTGTTTTGATTTGTTCCCCCGTGACTGGTTTATTATAAAATGACTTTCAAAGGCTGTTATGGCTTTTTCCTCTACTGTGTGCTATCTTATCTTACTTATCTGAATGGTTAGCCTATTTTAGTTGTGTTTAGCATTATGTTATGCCTGTCCTTGATCGGATTCTTATCTAGAATAACATGCCATGTTTAAGAATATTGTATCATTCCATGATTCAGATTATACGTTATTGATCATAGGCATAATATAATTCCACATGTGTTCCTGATATGCTTTAGTAATTTGAGTAGTGCAAAAATGTGATTGATTGACCGATTGCATGCTTCAAAATATGACTTGAATGAGGTATGATTGATATTATGCTATGCTATATTTATTTGAATAATATGGTTAATGTCTTAATGCATGATTATGCTTTAGCCTGGGAACTCAATGTGTTATGTTTAAATGTAATTTGGACTATGCATGATTTATGCTTAGTATCTGCACCTAATGCATGATTAAGATTTTGTTTTGATAATACTTGGCATGGTAGTGCTTCTTTACCTGATTCTTGGCATGCTGTAGAACATTGTTTAAATGTTAAAGTATATTGAATGTATTATGTTTTGCAATGGGAATTGTATGAGATATGACCAACTTTATGAGCATATTTATATGTCTATCATTCTCTAGTTTATGCATGATATATATATATTTATGCGTTATGCGATTCGAAGCGTGAATTGTTTTATGCATGACCTGCGAGAGTCAGTCTAGTGGATAGTTAGGCATGCCTAATAGAGATCAATTAGCTGCAGCCCTTTGAACGTTTGGACCCTGATCAGGTCCCCCGACTGGTTCCTCGCGAACCCCCCATCAGTACGGATCCTCGTGATCCTTTTTAATGTATTTGGATCGGGTTAAGATCCCCCATCAGTAAAATGCTTTTGTGATAAACGAAAATGGTTTTCGATTCGTACCCGTAAGGTACCCTTTGGCCGACTTGTACCCGTAAGGTACTAATCAGTACACTCGTTATCCACTATTGTGAGTCAGCAGGTGCTTTGATGGTTTGTTTTATGCTGCTTTGAAATAGTTATCAGAATGTGATATCCGATTGATTATGATAAGGATTTCAGGAATCAGTTTATATGTATATGAATGCGACTATGGGCTTCAGAATGTATGTCTGTTTTAAGTAAGCATGATTTAATATCTAACATGATTATCCGTACTTGTCATGTGATTTGTTATAAGTTTCTGAATGCTTTGAAATGTTTCGATTGATGTAGTTAAGTATATGACTTAAGCATGTTTGGTTAATTATAAGCATGTGAACCGAAGCAATTGTGATGGTAAGTATGTGATGATTACTGTACCTTCTGCATGTTGTTGATATGAATGTAATGTTATGTGATTATGCCTTCAGTATCCGCTATCAGAGTGTTTTTACATGATATTTTATATATTAGAGTTGCGCAGCGGTATTGTGATGCTCTAAATGTTATCCTTTGGATATTTGACTAGTGTGTGTGTTTGGTATGTCTAAGTATGTTGGTTAGCTAGCATTCTTAACATGATGATTGGGTTGTCAGTTCAGGCATGGGTATTTAGTTATGTCAATTGCATGTGTAAAGCTCATGTGACTCCGCACGGTAAGATGTTGATATTTGCTACCCATGTAGGTTTATGTATGTGATATAGTATGTAGTTCAGCATGATGATGCTTGTAACGTGTATTGTATTGTGTCTGTTTTAGTCTATCCTGGACATGAGTTTATGGTTTGATTGTGAGTATTGAAATGAATGCCTTTATTATGCAAGCCTAATTATTTATATGTATGAATATCCGCTTTTGCCATTTGAATGTGTTTTGCCTTGACGACCATTGTGAATGGCCGTCCATACTCTTGTGTGTTCTCCCCACTAAGCGTTTATCGCTTAGCACGGATTTCCTTTCCGTGCAGGTGGCAGGTTTGGTTCTGTTCGAGTCGCGCTTCTGCAAGGTCGGCCACGTAGGAGTTAGAAGTTCTGTATTTTGTTCAGCTTCTGTATTTCAGCTTTTGTAATTCTGTAGTATAGTATATGTAATTAATTATGTTTTGGATCTTGAGTTTTCTTTTGGGAATGTAATAGTTAGTATGTCTTTATGTTTAGTTATTCCTTTGTTTTATTATTTCGATTATGCTTCCGTTGAATGGTTATATGTATGCTTCTGTGTATGCTTTTGCTTAGTGCCTGCATGTGCGTGAGTTATTGCATGTTCAGTCTGTACCGCAAGGTAAGTCAAGGTAAGTTTTTAATTAACCCGTATTTTCGTATGTATGTTATGTATGAATGTATGCTTCCGCATTGTGCATGTGTATATCTGTTTATGTGAGCGTCGTGTAGCGTGTCCGTCGGCGTCCTTCCAACGGGGACGACGATGGGGGTGTTACACTTTGGCTGCAGCACTTAGAGCTATAGGCGTGCCTATCTATCCACTACTTGACCCATAGGCTAATTTATTAATCCAGTTTATTCACATTGACATGGAATTCAATAGGTGTTATCCCATTTCTCATATAGACTATATTTACTTCATAATTCATTCACCATGGCATAGATATATGTGTATACATTCACATGCATAATATATTAATAGTTCTCATATACATGTTCATTCATCATTCATACCCATTTATTTAACGAATTAGTCAATTAAGAAATCATTTCAAACTTTTAGAAGTGCCATGCTCACAACAGACTTGACAAATTGCTTCTGTCACGATCACGACCCATGTCGTGCTTGTGATAGACTCAATCCTTGCCACTATCGTGCTCGCGATAGAGGCCAACACCAGCCTACAGGAGCATTCTGTCGTGCCCGCAACAGAACTGGATTATCCGTACAAAGCTCCCTTACACCAACCTCTTGCTTCCACACCTTGACACCCTCACACATAGAACTCTCATAGCCCATCCTAACCTTGTTATTTTCTAAAATGGTCTTCTAAACACTTACTTATCTACATCTTAAGAGTATAATGGCACAATTCACATTATGATTAGTGTAATATCCCGAATTACACCCTAGTAGGATTTTTTGTGTAATCGTATAGTAAAGGTACAAAGAATTGGACCAAGAATAAGATTAAGTGTATTTAAGGACCTAATTGAAGAGGTAAATTAGATGTTAGAAAAGAAGTTGAGTGGAGGGACTAATAGTGAATTGAGATAAGGAGTAAGTGGAAAATTTTCATTGAGTGGGACATGTGGCAAATTTTAGATATGTGTCTTGCTGTGGGTTTGCCAC
Organism: Excoecaria cochinchinensis; assembly: GCA_947683425.1. NCBI lineage: Eukaryota > Viridiplantae > Streptophyta > Magnoliopsida > Malpighiales > Euphorbiaceae > Excoecaria > Excoecaria cochinchinensis. Next base: position 5,263,070 of record CANTUQ010000149.1, read on the forward strand.
TTAGGCAGCCACATGCAATAAATATTGAAGTTAGTGGGCAAATCTATTTCATTCCACTAACAATTAGATTTCTACTTCACTCACTCTCATTCTCTCATGGGTTCTTCTCTCTTCTTCCTTTCTTCATTCTGATTTGTGACTCTTCAAGTTATGTTATTGTTGTAATTGGTTGGTTTGAAGAGGTTACCGCGTGAATTTAGAGGTAAGTGTATTGGATTTGTGTTTCTGCTTCTACCCCCCCCCCCCTTCTTGTGGATTGTTGGTTGAGTAAATGGATTAAGAGTTTGTTTTTGATTTGGGTATTGCAAGAAGCTGAGGCTAGAAGAAAGGAAAAGGGCAAGGACAAGATCTGAATTTGGGGTTTCTCGACTACACTACTAGAGGTAGGGATCGTGTGCCCTTTGATTTTTGCATGTGTAGTGAATTGTGATGTAGTGTCAATTGATGCACGTTTAATATGTTTGTGTAGTTTAGATATATTGTATGTGTTAATTAATATTTGATATAATTGAAAAGTTAAATGGATGTGTGTTGAAGTGTTAATTGAATTGCTATGAGTATAGTATAGTGATCATGTATGAAACATAGTTGTATGGTAAAACTCTGCTCATATTGTATCAGACCTCCGTATGATGTTTTGGTAATAAATGGAGTTTGATAACTCAAAATTAAGTATTTTTTATGCCATTAGAACTATTCCTTCCATACCATTAAATGTCATAGAAATAATCTTGATTAAATTCTAGCTCTAAGACCCTTAAAAATGGCCAACACTTTAGTGTTTCTATTCTGGTGGGTTCATTGGAACAGTATAGATATTTTAGGTTATATATCATGTTTTTTAGTTCCAAATTACCTGAAACTTGTCCCATTTAAACCTTAACACCCTAAGGAACAATTGTTAAGTCGGAAGTTTTGCCTATAAATGTCTCTAGCTATGTGAACAATGCAGTACAAGTTTGGACCTGAAGTCTGTCTAGAATCTATCTCATGCTTTGAGGCAGAATAGGTTTACACGGCAGTGAGGAATTTCTCACCGCCGTGTAAAAGCATTTTTCCCCTTTTAGAACCATTTTTAGTGTCCCACATGGCGGTAAGGAATGTCTTACCACCGTGTGACCTCAACTTTCAGCCTAAATTGTACTTTTTCCTTCCCGAATCGCACCCGTACTTCACTACAAGTTCCTATACCTTGTCCAACTCATGTCTAACATTATGAAATGAGTATGTGAATGTTTGTCAATGAAAATTATACGTAATTGATGCTACGGCATAGTACTTTAATAAAGGAATTAAATGTATACATGTTTTTTTTTCTAATTATTGAACATGATATGACATGCGATGTTGATGACATATGATTGAATCATAATGGTATGTGTCCTTGTATGGTGAAATATATGAATATGTTTGAACATGCATATTATAGACCATAGGTATTATTTGCTAGTATGAATTTTATACATATTTATTGGATTATTTAGTATGCACAAAAATTGAGTGAAATGTGATTGTGATTGGATACGTGAATATGTGTTATAGAGATTAGTGTGGTATGTAAACCTGAATAGTCAAGGTAGTGGATAGATAAGTATGGTTATAAAGGGTTTTGCGCAGCTGCTCAGTAGACCGTTATGGTCTTTTGCTTAGAGACTTTAGTCTCTTTTGTTACCTTCGGGTATTTGAATGTTTTGAGGCTTATGTATTCTGTGTGTTTAGATACTGTGTCCAACCAGTATCTTCAGTACCCGTATCCATGATTTATGAAAGTTCTGGAACTTTTCTTTCCGTTTGGTTTTGTCATATTTAATCTTATGCTTTAGTGATTGAAAAATTGTTTTGAGCAATTCATGTTAGTGTTTATGACTCAGGCCATGTTTATCAAGTGGACATAATAATGTTATGATTTAGATATGTGACATGTAAAGTGAGAATGTAATCGTTGCTATGAGCATGATTGGTTTTGATAATTGTCATGCTTGCTTGAGCAATCCTTTGTTTTGGTTCATCCCCACTGAGCATTATCGCTTAGCAACGGATGTTTGTTTCCATGTAGGTTTGCAAGGTTGGTTCAGTTTTGGAGTCGCACATCTGCTGGCCACTAGGAGTCGAAGTCTTCTTTTTGTACTAGTACAGGGATATGTTTGTATAGTCACGTTTTTGCTCTGTACGTTTTGTAAACGTTTTGAAAGCCTTGTAATTATGATATTTGATAATTTAATGATTTTGTATATGTATACTTTATAAGTTCTGAAATGCAAGTATATAAATATGTTGTTCCTGAATGCTTCAGCTTATGTTCTATTTTATGAGGTTTTGCTTTAGTTATTTGCATGAATGGATGTGTTTTGCGTGTGTAGCATCCCGATATTCCTCCCGAGGGGTGTTGGGGTGTTACAATTAGTCTTATACTTGAGGAGTTATAGCCCATGGAACCTTACAAGCTCCAAAAACCCTCCTACCAAATTAACCAATTTAGGTACATGTATTTGAAGACCACACCGTCCCCAAATCTACATAGCTTCCTCCACACTTTATAGATACATCCCTTAAGAACTAAAAACTTTATATCTCATTCAAAACAGAGCTAAACTATGCAAGTTATAGCTCATATGAACTTATAGGTCAATTACCCCACCAAATTCAGTTTTATTAGCACAACTGGTCAAGCTCAAATTTACCAACTTAAGACATCCCTTCATACACGTTCCTACCCTAACATATTCAGAAGTTTCACGATAGGTTCCATTTCACAACAAACCCATAATACACATATTTTACATAGCTTTAACCTTAGTTACTCAAAATAGAGCATTATGCTAATAGAGCAGTTCAAACAACTACTTAAGCAAATCAAATCATCATGTCACTCTACTACATCATAACACACAAGCTCACATTTCCTATTCATTTCAATCCATATACTCAATCAAGCAATCTCAATTTCATATTTCACTAAAATAACACAAACAAAGTTATGTTCCCAAACCTCACAATCCTCAGCTCCTATCGTGCTGTCTTTGCACTGGAGTCAATAACTTTCTCCTTCCCTTTGTTTTTTCTTGGTTCAATAGCTATAAACATCATCCAATTCAAGAATTGGAGCCAAGAATCAATTTCCAATATCCATTACAAGAAAGAGTAGAAGATGAAGATGAATCAAGTATTACCACTTACCTTTAAAGCCAACCATTATCATACAATTATAACTTCACTTAATCACCCAACAGAATTTGTGAGTTCTAATTAATGAAAACAAAGAAACAAGAAGGTATTTTAAAAGAATAGCTGAAGAAGAGAAATGTACACAGCCAATGAAGATTTTCTCTCTCCAAACCCAAATATATTGCATGGCTAAAGTGAGGTGGCATCATCACACCAAGACACACGGATTCCACTCAACTTCCCCTTAATCTCTATTAGTGAAATCTATCTCCAATAACACTAAGTAAACTCTGTCACACCCCGAACTGGGCCTAGTCGGAATATGCTTGCTCGGTCGGAATGAGTAAGGGTAATTCGGTAATTTGTACATGAATAGTAGGAATAATAAGGATTTATTTGCAAAGAAAATAATTAATTAATAAGATGTTAAGTGAATGAATTATCTAGTGGAACATGTGTATGGTATGTAAGAAGTGATTGGATAAGATTGTGACACTTGGGTTTGTAGGATGATGACAAGTGGCTTATAAGGAATTGTTAGAGTATGCTTGAAGTATATGGAAGTAGGATGTGAGTGGGCTAAGAAATGATATGGTGTGAGTGGTGTTTGGTGTATTGAAGATATTTATTCAAGAATTGTTTGTGTGTGTATGGAGTATGGTGCAAGGTGGAACAAGTCAAAAGATGGATTAAGGAACCAATAAGATTTGGACACATGGCTTGTGGTAGGTGTGCATTAAGTGTGAAAAAGAAAATCAAAGTGAAAAAAAAGAGGAGTCCACGTTGGTTTCCTTTCATTTTTTTCCCGATTTTCCATTTCCTTTTCTTGTCTTCCCTTTCTTTGTTACATCTTTTGGTTTTGAATGAATTAGAAGTGATTTGGTGGGGCTTAAGAAGTAAGATTGAAGAGGTAAGTGGTTAGTGTTTAGTTATTTATGCTTTGATCTTATTTTCCTTCTAGATTTACTTTTGATGTGGGATCTAGGATATGGATTAAGAATAATTTTCTGGGTTTGTTGTGCAAGGAATTGGTGTTGATAAAAAGAAGAAAGGAAAGAGAAGGTAAAAGAGTGAAGAGCGGATTGTTTGAGCTTGATTTCCAGGTTTGGGAACTTTCTTTTATCTGTGTATGAATTTTTATATATTCATGTATGATATAAGCTTCTTGAGTGTGTTGTGATGAATTGTGATGATGGTAGTGAGTGTTGACTCAAATGACTTATTGGTGCATGTGAATAGGTTTTTAGGAGAAAAACTGGTTTAGAATACACTGGACCTTTCTTCGGTTATTACATTGTTTTGGGAGTTTTAGAACTCCAAATCATGCGATTCTTGAACTATTAGAACCATGAATTCCATTACTTTAAATGTCTCAGAAATAGCCTTGGACAAATTCTCGCTCTAAGACATCGAAAAATTGATTACCAATGTAGTGTCCCTGTTGTGTCGGGTTGTTTGACCAGTATGGGTTGTGGAGTGCATATCTGGAGTTGTAGACATCCAATTGATGTGAAACTTGTTTCATTTGAAAGCTAAGACATAGGAGAACATTTGTTAAGAAGACCACTTTTCCTAAAAATGAGGTTTAGAGGTCGGTTTTCGCGATACTAGTTTATAGTAGAAAGCAGTCCGTTTTGGTAGCTGAGGCGAGCCTCTGTCGCGAGCGCGACAATGGTCGCGACCTCGCGACAGAAAAATATGTTTTGAGCCTTTTCTTCTTTATTTTTGAGTCTAGGGATGACCCGGATCAATCCCGTATCTTTCCCATTAGTTATTATGCATGTTTAGGGTAATTAATTGACTATATAAGTAATGATTGTTGGGAAAAACCTATGAATATGATTAAGATTGGTGATTTAACTAGTAATTAAGAGTAGATATAACTCCATGAAGGTTTGTTTATTGATGAGTGCTATATTGTGATGGTCTCATGAGTAACCTTAGAATGACGTACCATATGTACGAATGCAATTAATGTGAGTGCGATTGATATGATTGACGAATAATGTTATTATTATAGATTGTGTATATGGATATTGTTAATGGCGTGTTTGATTGAAATACTTGATACGAATGTTGGATTATGTTATCAATAATGTGTGACTGGCTGGAGATGAGGTAAGAGACCTTGTGATGTGTTTCGTGTGTTTGTGAATGAGTTTGAGGAAGGAAAGATCTTGCAAAATTCTGCAGATTTTCGGAATCATGACTCTGTCGCGATCGCGATACTGTCGCGAGCGCGACAGAGACAGGTGATGTCGATGCTGTGCCGTCGCGAGCCCGCGATAGCAATAGCTTGTCTGCTCTCTGTCGCGAGCGCGACAACCGTCGCGATCGCGACAGTGCACATTGTTGGCCTGTGCTATCGCGAGCACGCGACTTGTCGCGACCCCGCGATAGCAATGCTTGCCCTCTGTCGCGATCGCGACAATATCGCGAGCACGACAGAGCCGGGCCCTTCTCTCCTTCCCGCGATCGCGAATCCCGTCGCGCGCGCGCAGCGAAGAGACTATGGTCTCTGTCGCGAGCGCGACAGGGATCGCGAGCGCGACAGTTGTGTTGAATTGAATGAGTTTTCTTCGGTGATTCCAATGTTTGAGTTCCGAATTTGTGATGCCTTTAGGTGTATTCTTTGACTATGTTATGAAGTATGTTAATATAATTGAATGTATTATGCATATCTATATTTATGATCTTTCTCTAAGATTATTATGATATGCTTAAGTGTAAATTGTATGATGCATTACTGACTTTATGATTTTATTCATATGTCTCACCTATTGCTGATTTCGTATAATGATATAAATTATGTGATGTGAAATATGATTTGTATGATGCATGACCTGCGAGAGTCAGTCTAGTGGATAGTTAGGCATGCCTAATAGAGTCCCTGTAGCTGCAGCGCCCTTTGAACGATTTGGACCCTGATCAGGTCCCACGACTGGTTCCTCGCGAACCCTTTTGATAAGAAATGTTTTTGGAATGTGGAAAAAGATGATGTTGCTTTTCGACTTGTACCTGTATGGTACATTATATTATATGTTCCCTCTGAGGTTCACCCGGTCAGAGATCGGGCTATGTGTTCCCTCATGAGTTATATGTTCCCTCTGAGGTTCACCCGGTCAGAGATCGGGCTATGTGTTCCCTCATGAGGTCTCCTCCTCAGTACTCGTTATCCACTATTATGAGTCAGCAGGTATTTTGATGGTTTGTTTTATTCTGTTTTGAAGTAGTCATCAGAATGTGATATCTGAATGAGCAAGAATCAGTTTATATGTATATGAATATGACTACGGGCTTCAGAAAGTAAATATATATTTAGTAAACATGACTTTTCAGTTGACATAATTATCCGAACTTGGCATGTGATTTGTTATTAGTTTCTGAATGCTTTGAAATGATTCGATCAATGTATTTATGTATATGGGTTAAGCATGGTTTTATTGTGTACAAGCATGTGAATCAGATCGGTTGTGAGGGTAAGTATATAAGATGTAATCGTACTTTCTGCATGGTTTTGATATGAATGTGATTATGCCTTCAGTCTCCGTTATGGGAGTGTTTACAGCATGATATGCTATGTATTAGAGTTGTGCGGCAGAAGTGTGGTGTTTTGGATGATTTTCTTGGGTATGTGGCTCCGCATGATAACACTGGTGTCATGTTTTGGACTATGACTGTTTTGGCCCATTCCTGATATATGTATATGATTATATGTGTGAATTTCCGAATGAATGCCTTTATTATGCAAATCTGTTTAGACATATGTTTTGAATATCCGCAATTGCCATTTGAATGTATTTTGCCTTGACGACCATTGTGAATGGCCGTCCATATTATTATGTTTGTTTTCCCCACTAAGCGTTATCGCTTAGCACGGGTTCTTTTTCCCGTGCAGGTGGCAGGTTTGCTTCTGTTCGAGTCGCGCATCTGCAGAGTCGGCCACATAGGAGTTAGAAGTGATGTATTTTGTTTAATTTCTATAGCCTGGATTTTGTAATTCTGATGAATATGTATATGTAATAATATGTAAAGATACTTATATAATATTCTGGGCCATGTAAATATTTGTATAGCGATGTTCGGAGAATAACTTCTATTGTATGCTTGTAAGTTTTTACAACTGTATGCTTTTGATTAGTGTATGCGCAATTGCGAATTATGCATGTCCAAATCTACTCCTCAAGTTTTAAATTCTTCCGTATTTTAGTATGCTTTGTCTCGCTTCAGTCCGGTAACACACCTACTCGTACGGCCTCCTACTCCATTGCGGATGGGTTCGTCCACGTATGAGTTGGGGTGTTACAAACTCAATTCACTCTAATGATGCACAATTACAGCTTAGACACTTAAAGTTATTTTGTTTATGCAATCAATTCCTTATTTCAATTTCACTTGAGTCCTACATTAACCAAACCTTAAATTAACTTTACCCAATTAACACAATTAGACCAATTTTACTACTAGGGTATAAGTCGGGCTGTTACAACTCTCCCCTCCTAATAAGAATTTCGTCTGCGAAATTAATACCTGAATGAAATAGCTGAGGATACTATTCCCGCATAGCTCTTTTGGTTCCCATGTTGCCTCTTCAATCCCATGATGCTGCCAAAGCACTTTAACCAATGTAACTTGCTTATTCCGAAGCTGCTTTACTTCTCTTGCCAGAATTGCTTTGGGCTTTTCATCAAAAGAAAAGTCTGACTGCACTTGCACATCTTGCACTTGAATAATGTGGGATTCGTCCGAACAATATCTCCGATGCATTGATACATGGAAGACATTGTGGAGCTTAGACAAGGCTGAAGGCAAAGCCAACAGATAAGCCACAGATCCCACTCTTTCCAACACTTCATATGGCCCAATGAACCTCGGATTCAACATTCCTTTCTCACTAAACCATAGCACCTTCCTCCAGGAAGAAACTTTCAGAAACACTTTATCGCCCACTTCAAATTCAATGTCTTTTCTTTTCAAATTTGTCTACGATTTCTATCTATCACTCGCAGCCTTCAGTCGTTGCTAAATTATCTTTGCTTTCTCTTCGGTATCCCGCACCAAGTTAGGACCAATAACCCTATGCTTAGTCAACTCTGTCAAACATACTGGAGTTATGCATTTCCCACCATATAGGACGTCATATGGTGCTATACCAATACTCGCCTGATGCCCACTATTGTAAGCAAACTCCATCAATGGAATATACTACTCCCAGCTCTTTGAGAAATCCAATACACATGCTCAGAGCAAATCATCCAACACCTGAATTACCCTTTCAGATTGTCCATCAGTCTGCAGATGGAAAGCTGTACTGAAATTCAATCTAGCACCCAAAGTAGCTTGCAAATCTTTCCAAAACATAGAAGTGAATCTTGGATCTCTATCCAAAATAATCGACAACAGAATACCCGTGCAGTTTGACAATCTCTTTCACATACAATTCAGCTAACCTATCCATTGAGTAATCAAGTGAAATCAGTATTAAGTGAGTTGACTTAGAGAACCGATCCACTATTACCCACATGGTATCATGCTGCTTTGATGTCATTGTCAATCCTGTGACTAAGTCCATAGTAATGTTGTTCCATTTCCACTGTGGAATTGGAATGGGATTCAACAAACCATGTGGGACTTGATGTTCCGCTTTCACTTGCTGGCCGGTCAGACACTTAGAAACATAATCCACAACATCTCTTTTCATTCCAGGCCACCAATAGAAGTGCTTTAAGTCCTAATACATCTTATTTCTGCCTGGATGCATAGTGAAAATTGTGTTATGTGCTTCATGTAAAAGCTTCTTCTTCAACTCCTTATCACTAGCAACACATAATCGGTCTCTGTAGGAAAAAACACCTTCATTCACTAAATAGTCAATATTGTCTCCATTTCTGAATGACTGCAGAATCTGTTGCATCTTAGGATCCCTTTTCTGCGTATTTAGCAACTCATCTCTCAAAATCGGCCTTGCTTTCAGCTGTGCCACTAACGCACCATCAGAAGCAAATCTCCACTTAACTTTCTATAATAACAAGGCTAAAACTGACTTATGACTCAATCCATCTGCCACCGCATTGGCCTTACCCGGATGGTAATCCACAACACAGTCATAATCCTTGAACAATTCTGGCCATCTTTTCTATCTCAAGTTCAACTCTCTCTGAGTGAGCAGATACTTGAGACTCTTATGGTCAGTAAAGATCTTACACTTTTCACCATACAAGTAATGTCGCCAAATCTTTAAGGCAAACAATATTGCAGCCAATTCTAAATCGTGAGTCGGGTAATTCTATTCATACGGCTTCAGTTGCCTTGAAGCATAAGCTACCACTTTTCCATCTTGCATCAACACACATTCCAATCCTATTCTGGAGGCATCACTATACATAGCGTACTCCTTACCCAAAGTAGGTTGAGTTAGGATTGGTGTTTCAACTAATATCCTCTTCAACTGCTCAAAACTGGCTTGGCACTTATCTGACCACTCAAACCTAACTCCCTTATACAGTAACTTAGTGAGTGGAGAAGCAATTACTGAAAACCCTTTCACAAAGCGACAGTAATACCCTGCTAAACCCAAGAAACATCGTACCTCATGCATATTCCTGGGTGGTTTCCAATTCACCACTGCTTCTATCTTAGTTAGGTCAACCTTAATACCCTCAGAAGAGACGATGTGACCCAAAAAACACACTTTTTTCAACCAGAATTCACACTTGCTAAGTTTAGCATACAACTGATGCTCTCTCAAAGTTTGAAGCACAGTCCTTAAATGCTGCTCATTCTCCTGCTCATTCTTGGAATATACTAATATATCATCGATAAACACAACCACAAACTGATCTAAAGTATAGTCTAAACAATCTATTCATCAAACCTATGAAGGTTGCAGGCACGTTAGTCAACCACTAGGAATTTGTAATGGCCATTACGAGTCCTAAATGCAGTCTTAGGTATATCCTCCTTTTTCACTTGCAACTGGTAATAACTAGACCTCATATCGGTCTTAGAAAATACGCCTGCTCCCTTTAACTGATCAAACAGATCGTCAATCCTTGGCAAAGGATATCTATTCGTCACTGTCACCTTATTCAGCTGCCTATAATCAATACACATTCTCATAGTCCCATCTTTTTTCTTTACAAACAACACGGGTGCTCCCCAATGAGACACACTTGGTCTTATGAAACCCCTGTCCAACAACCCGTGTCATTGAGTCTTTAATTCCTTCAACTCAGTAGGAGTCATTCGATAAGGTGCTTTAGACACAGATGCTGTACTAGGCAAAAGGTCAATCGACAATTCCACCTCCCTAACAGGTGGTACACTAGGTAACTCTTATAGAAACACGTCAGAAAATTCCCTTACTATTGGTATATCCTGAATTCTCACTTGTTCTCTCTTTGAATCCAACACTAGGGCTAAAAAAGCCTCACATCCTTTTCTTAGATAACGGTAAGCTTGCATAGCAGATATCACATCTACTAGCAGGTTAGAACACACACCCCTCATAATTACTTTGGTTTTCACTACACCACTAAGCACAACTGTTTTCTTCCTACAGTTAACTACCGTGTGGTGCTTGTTCAACTAATCCATACCCAAAATTAACTCAAACTATCAAAAGGCAACTCAATCAGATATACTAGAAACACATGACCTTGAACCATCAAAGGGCAATCTCTAAATACTTTGTTCACATTCACACTATTCCCCAATGGGCTAGTTACACATATATCATAATCTAAATAATCAACAGTGGACAGCTTATCACATAATTTCTTAGAACATACATAAGAATGCATAGACCAAGGGTCAATCAATGCAAACATTTCTATATTAAAGAGTAGAAATGTACCTGCAATGACCTCTGGCGCATCCTGCTCCTCTTGAGCCTTCATCACATATGCCCTTGATGGCACTATTGGAGGTCTATCCACTGAGTCAAACACTGCTCCACCTCATGACTGGCCACCTCTACCACATCATATTCCTCTATTAGCCAGAGGAAAATTCGATGCACCCCTACTAACTTCTTGCTGACTTCCAGTTGCCTCATACGCCTTAAGACAGTTGGCCAAATAATGTTCTATACTACCACATCTGAAGCAAGCCCCAGTTAACTTCCAGTAATCCCCTCTATGTCTTTTACAACAATGTGGATATTCGGGCACCTCACTTCTATTCCCAAATACACCCCTACTAGTGCTAAATGCATAAGAAGATCCATGCCTTCTGCCTCTGACAGCTGGACTACAAGCTAACTCAGTCGGAGGTACTGCAGAAGGATCTCTTTATCTCTTACCCGAATGTCCCCCACCTCTGTTAGGATTCCTTCTCTGCATCCTCTCTCTCTGAATCTCTAATGATCTTTGAGCTCTCATAGCTGCTTGTACTATCTGGTAATAGCTCACAGTCTGAGATGTCGTCATAGAAATCACCAATGCCTTAATTGGCTCATTCAATCCTTCCTCGAATTGCTAACATCTAAACTCCTCAATTAACACTCCCACAAGTGCATACTTACTCAATTTGCCGAATTCTTTCTCATATTCTGCTATAGACATAACTCTTTGCCTCAGATTCAGAAACTGCTTCCAGTTAGCCTCCCGATATGCCTTAGTAATATACTTGTTTCGAAATTCCTATACAAAAAAAATCCCAAGTAAATCGGGTTTGGGAGCATCGGATGCCTTAACACTAGCTTCCACTAGTTGTAGGCAAATCCCTGAAGTAGTGACACCACACATTCAACCTTTTGCTCAGGAGGGCATCTTATCTCTTCCAATACCCTCTAAACCTTCTCCATCCAGTACTTAACCTTATACGATTCATCTAATCAGGTTCTGTTAGCATATTTTATATGTGCTAATTTCCGCAAGCATACGGTGTACCGAAATAGTACAAAAGATGTTGATCCCACGAGGAATGTGTTAATTATTACACACTATTACTACTCAATTTTAATCTTATTTACAATGATCATAAATTTATTGAATGAAAGTGGAATAACTATGTCTAATTTTAATTAACCTAATTATATATAATCAGAGAAGATAAGAGATTAATGATTACAAAATAATAAATAGAACTTGAATTAATTATTCTTGGTTATGATTATATTCTTATCATGCAAGCCAAGTTGAATAAAATTCCAATTTACTCTTTCAACATAAATTATAGTGCCTAAAATATGCATTTATAATTCTAACTCACAATTTTCATTAATGAATTAAAGTGTTATTCATGCAAATTTCAGGAATAATAAACAACCTATAACAACCATTTTAATATTATGATTTCTCAAATAATACTTCAATGATGAAATTCTATTGGATGTAAGTAGAATTTATTCTTTCAATTAAATACTTACTTATAAAGATCATGCATAAAAATACTAATAGAAAATTATACAAGAAAGAATAATTAACTTGATGTGAATAATGAAATATAGCATTAAATAATCAAGTTCATATATTCATCATGAAATAATTACAAAGAAGAAGTAAAGATGAGAAATAAGAAAGAGATCTTTTAAGCCTTTTCCCTTCACAAAGGATATCTTCTTCCTTGCAAGTGATCTTCTCTTCAAAACATAAAATTCTAACTTAAAACTTAAACTAAGGAAATATACTTTTTACTTACATAATTCTTAATAATAAATATTCAAATAAAAATGGTTCAACCCTGAAATTGTAGTTAAATCTACTTTTTATGAAGTTCTAAAAGTTATGTCCCTTCAAGTGCCCCTTAGGAAGGTTGCAAGACTTGGTGGAAAGTCACAATTCTTCAAGACAAAATTTGAACTTAACTATCAACGGTCCTCTCCGTCGCGATCGCGACGTCCGTCGCGCTCTCGAAAGAGCATGCCTTGCTTTTAGCTCCACTTTCCTCGCGCTGACTTCTCACCGCGCCTTGTCGCGACCTTGCGATAGCTGCCATGGTCGCGACGCTGCACGCTGGCTTCTTGGCTCCTTCTTTTGTGCTCCCTTCAAATGCGCATCCTGTCGCACTCGCGACGCTTGTCACGCTCGTGATAGTGACTCTTTTCCCTTTACTTTCTTTCTTTCTTTCTTCTTTTTTTCTTAGCTTAGTGCTCCTTGTCGCGCTCATGTCGCTTGTCACACTCGCGATAGAACGATTCTTTCTTCTGCTCATTTCTGCTCCTTTGCTTCAATCTTCTCCATTTTCTCCAATTTCTCGTACACACACACAAAACTCACACAAAAACATAAAACATACCTATTTCTAACACAATTAACTATACATAAACATTATTTTAAACATAAAACATGGATTAAATATGAGCTATTTAGACTCATATCAGGTTCCATAGAACTCCTCTGCTCCATGCTTCCTCAAGGATTCCAATAGAGCTTTTGGTGCTATCATACGATCAAGCACCCTCTCCATGTCTTGCAACATTTTGAGTAAAGCTTCCAGTGGAACCATTGGGACATCATGGCCCACACTAGCTGGCCTAGACGGACCAGACCCAAGCGCTTCAGGTTCTTGAGGATTGACACTCTCAACAGTCTCTTCTCTTGAATTGTGAGAAGGATCCATTGATCTAATACATAAATAAGGATGTCCGCATTAGGTCAAAACAACTATACGCATTGTAGTCTAAACTACGCCCAGAAACGGCTAACCTTAAGCTCTAATACCACATCTTATAACACCCCATTCCCATCCACTTGCACAGCTTCGCTGCGGCAGTCGAGAATGGTTGCCACGATGCACATCACATGCACATCTCATACAATTCCATTAACATACACAGAGCTATACCAATTAATTTCTTTCGCATGAAGTTGAAGACATTCACTCTGCATACATAATCTCACACTTTCTTATTAGATTACATCATATTTACCCAAGTTACATTAGTAACTCAGTTATTACATAATATATGTATACTTATTACATACCCAAAAGATTAAGCATAATTAAATAATACAAAATCACAAAACCTACACTAACGAAGTGTCCTAGTGTTGACCGTTGGTATGCGGAGCTGTCCTCCAACTCACTTAACTTCTGAACCTACACAGATTGAAAATTCATGCTAAGCGATAACACTTAGTGGGGAAACAACATACAAAGTAGGCACAAATATATATAGTCATAGCATACTTAAGTACAATAATACATGCTCAAAAATCAACCTTCACTATAACACATACGTCAAAATCATACTTTAAGTACACTTCTATTAATCATTAAGCATGCTATTTACTCACATTCAAATCACATTATCACTTGCCAATCTATAGTATTATAATACATTCTGGTTCTCAAATCCTATCGCATTCACTTACACTTTATAGCTTATTTAATTATTAAGCCTTGACTACAATTCAAAGACGCGGATAACGGATATCGCATTAGTACTCGAGAGTACAGTAATTGCATTTGTATCCAAAGATACACACTATCATATTAGTACCCGTAGGTACATAAATAATCAAATCGAAATATATATACACTTTAAGAATCCAGAGGATTCAATATGCATTGAGATTCCAAAGGAATCGAACACTTTGGCTACAGCACTTAGACCCTATAGGCATGCCTATCTATCCACTACTTGACTCGTAGGCTAATTTATTAATCCGGTTTATTCACATTGACATAGCATTCAATAGGTATCATCACATTTCTCATATACACTAAATTTACTTCATAATTCATACACCATGCCATAGATATATGTGTATACATTCACTTGCATAATACATTAATAGTTCTCATATACATGTTCGTTCATCATTCATACCCATTGATTTAACGAATTAGTCAATTAAGAAATCATTTCAAACTTTCAGAAGTGTTGCGCTTGCGGCAGACTTGGCAAATTGCTTCTGTCGCGAGTGCGACACATGTCGTGCTCGCGACAGACTCAATCCTCACCTTTGTCATGCTCATGTAATCGCACCCGCTCGCGATAGAAGCCAACATATGCCTACAGGAGCATTCTGTCGTGCTCGCGATAGAACTGGATTTTCCATCCAAATCTCCCTTACACCAACCTCTTGCTTCCACACCTTGACACCCTCATACAAAGAACTCTCATAGCCCGTTCTAACCTTGTTACTTGCTAACATGGTCTTCTAAACACTTATTTATCTACATATTAAGAGTATAATAGCACGATTCACATTTTGATTAGTCTTATACTTGAGGAGTTGTGGCCAATGGAACCTTACAAGCTCCAAAAGCCCTCCTACCAAATTAACCAATTTAGGTACACGTATTTAAAGACCATACAGTCCCCAAGTTGACATAGCTTCCTCCACACTTTATAGTTACATCCAGATCTAAACTATGCAAGTTCAGCTCATACGAACTTATAGGTCAATTACCCCACCAAATTCAGTTTTATTAGCACAACTGGTCAAGCTCAAATTTACCAACTTAAGACATCCCTTCATACACGTTCCTGCCCTAAAATATTCACAAGTTTTATGATAGGTTCCATTTCTCAATAAACCCATAATACACATATTTTACATAGCTTTAACCTTAGTTACTCAAAATAGAGCATCATGCTTACAAAGCAGTTCAAACAACTACTTAACCCAATAAAATCATCATGTCACTCTACTACATCTGTAACACCCCTTACTCGTACGTAGTAAACTATACCGTAATCTGGTGGTTCACGACAACGGTCAGGGTATTACCGACACAAACATGTAAATCTTATAAACTTTTAAGCTGCAATATGAGTTATAAAAATTTCTTCTATTAACGAAAACACATTATAATTAACTATAAATTTGTTATACAATCCCATTAAATAGTATACTTCTTCAGAATTCACTATAGATAGATCATTTGCATAACCAATATTACTTTTACAAATACTTATAATTTAAAATTACAAAACTTGCATACATTCCGAAGACTATACGACTCCTACCCCAAAATCTCTTCATAGTCTTGCATTGGCCTGGACTGCTACGGAAAAACTCTCAAACGATCCGATTCATAGTACCTACACGGATTAAAAGAAAATCCGTGCTAAGCATAAAGCTTAGTGGGAAACATATAGATATGGAAGACCACTAAGAATGGCCGTCAGATGAGTTCAAAGGAAAGCATAATATAGAAAATATAATCATATCAATTATAACAAATTAGATACTTTCAAAGAGATCATCAAAATAACCCCTTTCTTCGCATATCAACATTAACAATCAATTGTACAAAAACACACCTTTTTTTTACATCTTATACATGTCACTTTGTGCACTTATTCACATTCCTTTCGGTTTCCAAAACTTATTTCACACATCTTGCTTAACAGATGCCTTAGTATGTAATTATTCAATCAACAAGGCATTTAGATTGCAATAACAAAATACATACTTTCACACAAGTATTCACATATGTATTCATCAATTCATAGCTTATTGTATGATTCACATATTCTTGTTCATTTAATGCCTACTAAGTCAAAGGGGTGGATAACGAGTAACACATAAATACCCGAAGGTATTAAAACTATTCTCATAACACATAGATACCCGAGGGTATCAAAACAATCTTTTAATTTTGTTCCAAAAATATTTTCACGTAGATTTAGTACAAAGGGATCACGAAGATCCAGTCGGGGGACCTGATCAGGGTCCAAATCATTCGGTAGCTGCAGCATCAATAACTCTATTAGGTATGCCTAACTATCCATGACTCGACTAGCTTAGGCTAACACATACTTGTTTCCTTTAATGACGCACATGTTATATTTTTAATACTTTTCACAAATACATACATTTATTATAGTCACATAACAATCCTACGCATTATTCATACATAAGCTGAAGCAATGGCTCATATAAAATATAACCAACCATAAGCTTTAATTACAATCATCTTTTAATTTAATACCTGCTTAACAATTTATTTCAACTGTAGCTTGCATGGTATATCATATCCTAGTTTATACCATAAGTCATCTGTAAATCACAAGTCAAAACTCATGTTCAAAAGCTCAAACAACATACATTTATAGCATAGGAAAGTGTCGCGATCGCGACCAGAGCCAAACATCACACTCCTGTCGATTCCTAATTGAATACAACTTCACATAAAAATATACCCACTCTTATATTGTCCATAAATAATTTCATAAACATTACTTTCCCCAAATTCATGCATTAAATTCAAGAATTTCAACGTAAGCATCTTAAACTATTCAATTTATTAAGGATCATTTACTATTTAGACAATCATATAAAAATAAGTTGAGGTACGAAATATTCGTTTTCATCTTAATATCACATACAAATTTTAAGCTACAAATTATCCTACTCAAGACTTGAATCATTAATAGCTCTATAAAATTTTATAAACCGGCACATACATGTCGCATTTCATTTTAACAAGTACCAAGGCGTTTAACAAAATTCAGCTGATACATTATCTTCTATGTCTGAATAAGTTTTAATGCTTTGGTTAGGATTTGGAAGGATATCCCAAGCTTCCTATGTATCCCAAGGAATTGGGAATCAGAACCTCATAGTTCTACGAGTTCAAAGTGCATTTTTTTGAATTTTGCTTCCAATTTCTTAACATAATTTAGATCAGGTTAATGTTGAACGAATTTCAAGGTGTTCGACTCATTAGACTTTGAAATACCTTAGTCATTATTCTTATTTACAACCTTAGTCTCTTACATTCCTAAGTGATATCTATTTACTTACTCTTTTACAAACACTAAACATATGACTAATATGTCTCATGAAGTTCCGATGAAGTTCGGGTTTATTTCGGAAGAGAAAACATCATAAAATATACAAACTAGAAGAGGGTAAAGGTAGGTAAGGGTTCCTACCAACCAAAAGGCTCAAAAGAAGGAGAAAAATACTTGTCAAGCAGATTCTGACGCACTCGCGACCATGGCTCGCGACAAAAGCTCGCTTCAGGTTCCTCATACAGACTTGTCACAAGACTGCTTTCCACTTCAAACTTCAACCGCCTGAACAAACCTCTAAACCTCATTTTTAGACCAAATGTCCTTCTTAACAAATGATTCTTAGGATATTAGCTTTAATATAGAACAAGTATCATGTCGTTTAGACACCTAAATCATCAGCTAAGCTCAAAATAACCAATACTACTCCCCTAAACCCGGCCAGAGGAGATACCTCTATTTTCTGACCACTTTTGGGACACTTAGAGCTAAAATTAGCCCAAGCTTATTTTTAGGACATTTGTAGTGATAGGTCTTAACTTTCAAACGGTACTAGTCTCATATCATTTAGTGGCCTAAAGCTCCCAATAAATCCTGATAACCGAGAAAGGGTCAAATGCTTTCTAACACAGTTTTCACCCACAAATCCTATTCACATGCACAGCTTAACAATCTAAAGCAACAGTCACAACCATCATCATAAAACATTATCAAAACATTCAAATAACTCATATAACACATAAACATAGTCAAATTCACGTATATAACTAAAGATTTTCTAAACCTCTTTTCCTTGCTCCCTAATTGCTTAAATAATTGCACAATCCCCTTTTTTTTCTTACCCCTTCTTTAGCTTCTCTTGTTCCCTCCAAACAAAACAACCAAAATTCAAAGTTACACAAACCCTTACTTATCTTTAAGGAGAAGAAGAGAGGAAGAGAGACAAACCAACCACTTACCTTTCCTAACTCAAATCTTGAATCTAATTACTTAAACTTGGACAAATCCACCTTGGCTTGAATTGCTTGAATTGGCGTGAGAAAGGAGGAGGATAGGCTTTCTCTCTTTCTTTTCCCTTTCATTTCCTGTCAAGGAATGGCCCTAGGGATAGCCAAAAGGGCTGACTTAAGGCCATAAGTCCATCCTTATCCTCATTTGCCACATGTCACCTTTTCATTAGTCCCCAAAAGATTTTTTTGTGTCTAATCTATCTTTTAGTCCTTAATCTTACTTCTTTTCCTACAATTGGCATTCAACTTTTTCCATTACATACATTGGCCCACATAGCTTAACTTATTCATTCAATTAAATCCATAATTATAAAATGACCAAAATACCCCTACCTTATACAAATAAAACTAGTCACATTCTTTACTACGATTAATCACTTCCATCATCCAATTACACATTTTTAGTCGCCAAAATAATCCTTTTCACATCATTTAGGGCACGATGATATAACTGTCCAATTTACCAAAACTTGCCGAAACTTTTAAATTAATGACGGTTGTGCCCCTTTTGGACACTTCCGTCCCTATCTCTAGCATATTTGGTTTCCGTTAAACCCTAAACTTACCCTAATCCGACTAGGGTATATTCGGGGTGTTACAACATCATAATACACAAGTTCACATTTCCTGTTCATTTCAATCGACATACTCAATCAAGCAATCTCAATTTCATACTTCACTAAAATAACACACACAAATTTATGTTCCCAAACCTCACAATCCTTAGCTCCGATCGTGCTCCCTTTGCACTAGATTCAAAAACTTTCTCCTTCCCTTTGTTATTTCTTGGTTCAATAGCTACAAACACCATCCAATTCCAGAATTAGAGCCAAGAATCAATTACCAATATCCATCACAAGAAAGAGTAGAAGATAAAGAGGAATCAAGTACTACCACTTACCTTTAAACCCAACCATTATCATGCAATTATAAGATCACTTGATCACCCAACAGAATTTGTGAGTTCTAACTAATGGAAATAAAGAAACAAGATGGTATTTAGAAAAAACAGCTGAAGAAGAGAAAGGTACACAGCCAATGAAGATTTTCTCTCTCCAAACCCAAATATATTGCATGGCAAAAGTGAGGTGGCATCACCACACCAAGACACACGGATTCCACTCAACTTCCCCTTAATCTCCTTTAGTGAAATCTGTCTCCAATAACACTAAGTAACCTCAATTAACTCTAATCATGGACAATTATAGCTTATCCACTTAAAGTTACATTGTTTATGCAATGAAGTCCTTATTTTAATTTCACTTGAGTCCTACATTAAGCAAACCTCAAATTAACTTTACCCAATTAACACAATTAGACCAATTTTACTACAACGGTATAAGTCAGGCTATTACAAGGATAATATTTATAAACCCATTTCAATGCAAGTTTCCAAATCCATAATCCAAAATTTGCCAAATATTGAACAAGTAAAAACATATTTATCATGTATATCTATGCTAACTTCAGGAAATTTTAAGCTATTTAATGTTAATATGCCATAGCTTTTAATTTTTCATTTATATATTAAGAACCGTTTCTTCTTGAATCTTATTTTATATATATATACACACATATATATATATATATATATATATATATATATATATATACATATATATATATATATATATATATATATATATATATATATATATACACACACACACACATATATATATATATATATACATACATATATATATACATACATATATATATATATATATATACATATATATATATATATATATATATATATATATACACATATATACATTATATATACTTGTAAACATTTAATTTATATACATACATAAAGTCATTTTCTTCATATCATTAATTTATAAGATCGTTTGCTAATATTAATTTATTATATATTTAACAGCTTGTTATTTAATCGTTACCATTTGCCCTCTAATTAATATTTTCTTACATAATTACTATTTTATTTCTAAATTTACACTTTTAATTCATAATTATCATAATTATCTTATCACTTAAATTTTACATCTTTTCTCGGAGTAATTATCTAGCAGAAATCCTAAATTTATCAAAGTGACCACTTGGGTTTCAAATTGTGCTTCGATAATGTCAGAGTGATCACTTGGGGGTCAGATTGTGCTTCAAAAAAATCCTTAATATTCTCAAAAGTGTCGGAGTGGCCACTTGGGGGTCAGAATGCGCTCCGATAGTGTCGAAGTGCCCACTTGGGGGCCAGATTGCACTTCGACAAAGTGTAGGACCGCCATTGGCCTATAATATGAGTCGCCATCACTCTATACCACAGTACATTTCTTTATGGCTAGCCAGTTTATCAAATGATCTAGGGTTTTTCCACAATTAGCCCATTGAGTTCAAACACATTTAATCATGCCATCATACAGTCACATTCATATTCTTTATTTCCATGTCGTTCTTTTCATGCCATGATAATAACTTAATATCACATTCATATCACATCAGATGCCACACATACTTATTTATAGCTCACAATTATTTAATATCAGTCATATCCCATACTTATATAAGCATTATATTTATATAGCACCATATATAATACATCCTTACTTTCTTACTCATTTATACTCACTTATTATTATAATTAATTTAATGTACATGCATCACATTGAATTCCATATACGAAGTCATTCGATCTCCCGCATTACTAACACTTACATATTATTATTATTATTATTATTATTATTATTATTATTATTATTATTATTATTATTATTATTATTATTATTATTATTATTATTATTATTATTATTATTATTATTATTATTATTATTATTATTATTATTATTATTATTATTATTTCCAACAACTATATATTTTCATCATATTCTTAAGTTAATCCTTACTTAATCATGTCATTAATCTACCGAAAACATACATACATACCTTATATTTACCCTTACACAATGTATGTTCAAAGCATAACATATTAAATTAAATTTCCAAAAATAAATTTGATGTTTCCAATTATCTTAATTTAACTCTAATATCATTCTTCCAATTTTAATTAATTCAAACTCCTTATAGTCAACTTATAACTGTAACACCCCGTTCCCACCCTAGTAGTTTGAGCCTTGTGTTGTGTGTAAGATGTATGTATTTTTTTGGCATAAATTATTTTTGTTAATTTAAGTTATTGTGTAATACATGGGTTGTGCTTGGGGGTGGATGTGTACATGGGAGAAGGGTATGTTTTAGTAAGGTTTGCCTTGGGTGTGTATAGAGGATGGTAGTTGGGTGTGTGATGGTGGAGTCTACCTTTAAGAGGCTGCCATGTGGCAAGAGAGAAGATAAGTATTAAAAAAAAGGGAGAGTGGGTCAGTTGTTCTTCTTTTCCTCTTTCCTGTTTCTTCTTCTTCTTTTCCCTTCACGCCACTCTTCTCTTCATATTTCTTTTTCCATTTTGTTTCCCTAAATTTCCCTTTTTGTTGTGATTTTAGTGAGTTTTGGTGAAGCTTTAGTAGTCATAAGTTGGTTGGGTAAGTTTAATTAGGTTTCTTTTTCTTCTTCTTCTCCTTTAGATTGGTTATATGTATTATGGGTTAAGAGTTGAATTCTGGTTTTGCTGGGTGTTTTGGTTCAGAAATCCCTCCTAGGGAACCCAAAGGCAAGGAGGTTGCAAGTGGAAGCGAAACCCGGGATTAAAGTGCAAGAATTCGAGGTTTGGGAACATTATGGTTTTGGTGTGTGTTTGGGAATATTCATGATTTTTGTGTGTCTTTGGATTCTTTGATTTCTTGTGCATCCTATGTGATTTCCATGTTCGATGTTGAATTGATGAGTTCTATTATGTGTTTTAGCATGAAATTGTTATGGGTATTGTTTTGTTATGAGTTGAGATAGGTAATTGTAAAGGATTGATTGAAAATAGTTTTGCATGAATTTCTTAAAGAATTTTCTGATTTATGGGTTTTGGAAGTTTAATTATGTTAATTGGATAAATTGATGGTAATAATTGGATTTAAAGTCAAGGTTTGAGTTGTTTTAGGTATCGTATAATGTCAATTTGTGTTAGTTTGGATATTGGCGGTTTAAGTGCGAGTTTTAGCGTTTAGGAGTTGGAATTTCTGGGTTTTTATAGGGTTCATACGGCGGTATGAAGTGGTCATACCACCATGTGAAAGTATTCTTGAATTGGTGTTCTCAGCTGTGCTTTTACACGGCGGTAAGGAGCACACCATACCGCCGTGTGCCTTTTACACAGGGGTAAGGCCCTTGCCATACCGCCGTGTACATGTATTCTGCCCTCTAGTGATTTTGGAGCTCGTCATGCCACACGATGGTAAGGATGTTCCTTACCACCGTGTGGAGTGCTTTACACGGCTATATGGGCATACCATACCGCCGTGTAAACACCCCCTGTTTTGATTTTTTTTTTAAGTTTTAAATTGTGGTTTTGTTGGGTTTCTCTCATATTTCTTGGTATATAAATCTTATTAAAGTCTTCTTAGTTAACGGATGATGACAAATTACATTTCATTTCATCCGAATATATATATATATATATATATTGAATATCATGAGTGAATGTGAACTTATTTATGCATGACCTACTTTAGTTGAATAGGTGGATAGTTAGCCATGCCTAATAGAGTCTCCTTAGCTGCAGCCTTCTGTGATTCTGGACACTGATCAGGTCCCCGATCGGATCTTCGTGATCCTTCTGTATTAGATCTTGTCTAGGATCCCATGTGAAAATGTTTTTGAACATAATGAAAATAATGGTTTTGATGCCTTTAGGTATCTATGCCTTGTGAAAAGTATTACTGACACCCTCAGCTATCTATGCATACTCGTTATTCATCGATTTGTTTAAGCAGGTTCAACATTGTTAATATGTGAATTTTAGAACAATGTGTGTTGTGATGACCTTTAATATAGTATGTGGATATATGAAATGATATTGCTATGGTACTTGCATATGTTGAATCATTCTTATAAGATTTTAATCCTTATTTGTGCCATGAGCATGTGATAATTTGTTGACGCCACTGTGAGTTGTCGTTTTGCATTTGTATTTTCCCCACTAAGCATTTTCGCTTAGCACGGGTGTTTCATCCATGCAGGTGTGGAAGATGTGGGAGTCTGTGAGCAGGGTGATCCGTTTCAGAAGGGTCGACACAACTAGGAGAAAGATTTTGTAGTTCTAGATTGTACTTTTTCTTCTTTTTGTATATGTATAGTTTAATGATTTTGTAATGAAACTATTATTGTATGGTTTGATACCAATTTGTAAGCGATCTTTTGTGCTCCGACACTTTTGTAATACGATATGTAAAGACTTTTATGTACATTTATAATATAGTACCCTTTTATTTCAACCTTGGTTCATTGTTTAAGAAATTTTATTGTACTACTTTGAGTGCATGATTTATTATTGTATGTTTGTGTTTGAGGTTTTGCGTGACAACCCTCATCTATCGGGACCCTTCATCCTCCTCCAAGGGTGAAGCTTCCTATTTATAGGTAAGGGGTGTTACAGTAACCCTTAGGTACTTAATATAGTCTTATATCAATTTCACTAGTTACATTTTTTTGAACTAATTTTCTTGTGCCATATACATTATATTAGTTTTAATTTTATATCCCTACTCTTAGTTTTAATTATCCCCAACTTAACTGCATAAACATACTCATACACCATGTATGTCTAAAACCTATCATATTAGAATATATTCTCCGAAATTTATACTAATTCCCTAATTACTTTATTTAATACTTAATTTCATTTTCTTAATTTTATTTCGTTAAAATTTCATATAAGCAATTTATTCCCTTAATGTCAATTTCAGCCCACATGTTATTTTCTCATCTAAATTTGCTTCCTTCGATATTCTTCTTTCATAACAATATTCTAGCTCTAATTTCATATTTCCACACCCAATTTCAATTAGTACTAAATTTTCTTCATGAACATACATAAATACGTACTTAAAATTTGACTAAAATTACATCATTCCATGTCAAGGTACATAATTTTATTCTTATTTCCATTTTCTTACTTAATTATGTTATTAGTTTATCCTAAACATATGTACATAAATTATGCTTGACTTACATAATATATTTATTATAACAATAAATTATTCTAAAATAAATTTTAAGTTCCTAATTACTTTATTATAACTCCAATATTATTTTCTAAATTTTAATTCCTTAAAATTCTATCTAATTATATTATTTTTCCTATGGTTTTATGACAATTGCATTATTTAAATCTATTTAAACCTTTTTACTCATTTCACATGTTTAATATTATTTATTTATTGCTAAATGGTCAAGACTTATTTAACATATTTTCATGCACACCATTCACATTTTACTATTTACATGATGTACTTACATCTATACACATATTTATTCATGTAAAAACATACATATATGCCTGCTCCTACTTTTAACCTTCATACCATTTTCTCATTAATAACATTTATCTATGTAATATACTCTTATCTCATAAATATACCACATCATAGCTCCATATGTATATATATTCTTTTTTATTATGAAAATATTATAGACACCGGGTCCTGAAACAGTCCAGATCAGAGTTACCTGATGAAGACATCAAGGTCTATTTCCAGACAAATTGATGAAGGTTGTGAGTTTTCATTCTCCGATTTTACAAGGATTGAGGATTTTTTCTCAGCCATAAAAGATTTCAGGGAATCGGGGGAGTTAATATTTTGGAAATTAGGTTTTGCTCCACCGACGGTATACCCGTCAATGGAAGCGATGCCCGTCGCTCGCGATGAGAGCCGGCTGTCCCTCACTTGTGGAGCCCCGTCTCTCGCCGGAATGACACCCGTCGCTCGTGTGAGAGACCCGTCTCTCGCGATGAGTGCCAGCTGTCACTCACTTGTGGAGCCCTATCTCTCGCTTGAGCGATGCCCGTCACTCGCATGAGAAACACGTCTCTAGCGATGAGCACCGGCTGTCGTTCACTTGCAGAGCCTGTATGATGCCCCAATGCCCCTCGGAAGGAACATCGGGTGCCACAGTAGAAATGCGCAAAACACACAATCTAAACACTGAAGCGGAAGCAACTCAACCTACATACGATAGTAGAAGTGGAAGCAACAAAAATTTATATACAGAACTTGAAACGTATACATATACAAAATCATTACACGCCACTGATCATAATTACATGCCTTACAGAACATTTACAAAATGCTATAAAAAAAGTCCTATACAAAAGGATAGCACATCTAATACAAAAGGATCACTTCAAGACAATCCTAGTGGCCAGCAGATGGAAACTCACACTCCGAACAGAACCTGCAAACCTACACGGAAACAAACATCTGTGCTAAGCGATAACGCTTAGTGTGGATGAACAGAAGCAAACATAACACAAGCATAGTAGTAACAAATACTCAAATCAAGATTCAAAAGCTCATCATATACATAGCAAGCAGGAAAGTAAAATACTTAAGTCAAAACAGATTCAGAAGCAATAACAATTGCTAGCATTTAGGAGTAACAGAACATACAATTGCTAATATCAGGAGTATTCAAAACATATAACCGAACTCAGCTTTACAAGACATCACACTCAAATGAACAATTAGCCTGAGTTACAAAGATGGTGGATACGGGTGTTCAGAATACTGGCTAGTAGTATCAGATACCCAGAGGTACAATTTCAGATACCCGAAGGTACAATTTTTAGATACCCTAAGGTACAAAAACTATATCATTAATAAGCATACTTATCTATCCACTAACTTGACCGATAAGGCTGAAAATAACTTAATAACCAAACTTCTACTCAAACACTCAAGTACGATCAACTTTAATTTGCTCATGATACTAAAACAAGTAATTCATCATACTAAAGCATAGCTATAAGCACACATAAATCCTCATAAAATAATGCTAAACTAGGTTAAAGTGATGCTCAAACCCATGCATAACATTTACAAGTGAAAATAAAACATAGTGCAAAAACAGGATACCTCACGATCACAACCACTTTGGTTGTCACCGTGACATACCAAGGATGCAAAACAGAAAGCAAATGTAGGGTATCTCACGGTCAAAACCACTCTGGTTGTGACCATGACATACCACAAAATATCCGGGCAGTAGGCAACCAAGGGTATCTCACGGTCACAACCACTCTGGTTGTCACCGTGACATACCAAAGATGCAAAACAGAAACTAAACTTAGGTACCTCACGGTCACAACCACTTTGGTTATCAGCGTGACATACCACAGAATACTCAGACAGAAGCTCTTCTTGCATAGCTCACAGTCACAACCACTTTTGTTGTCACCGTGACCTATGCAAAAATGCCAAAAAAGAATTGTATCCAACTCTTGCACAATACAACTCAAAAGCCATAATTGACCAATATACTTCCAAATCATGCACATGCATATATCAAAGACTTGCCAAACAATATCCCAATAACATTTCAAGGCTCTAAATGAATCTCTAACATGTAAACATATACCAGTTTCAAGCAAGAACATGAATAAACAATCATGAGCACATGCCTTTCAAAAGCACAACAAATCATGCTCTTAACAGGTCTAAGATTATAAAAAATCAGACTAATAAAACATGCATAAACATAATCCTAACTCTTAACACAACATGCATCACATATACTCAATTCAATAACACATGCACAATCTATAGAGCACACGATCCCAACCTCTTGATGTAACACCCCTTACCCATACTCAGGCGATCCCATCCGATAAGGAGTGAGGTGCCGTAGGAGTAAAGGTGCCACCACACAGATACCTAACACTCATACACTCATCCATAAACATACATAACAAAATACCAGGTAATTTAAAACTTTACAAGATCATTCATGAAAGCTGATCATGCATTAATATAATAGAAGCATTACATTACTGTTCTGATCAACTGAGGGATACAACAGATAATTACAAACCCCAAAATACATATACAAAAGCGGAAGCTATTACAAAATCATAAGAGAGTTCTTATACAAAAGAATCATAAGCTACAAAAATAAGTCCTACACTAAGACCCTGCTGTGTTGGCTTTGATGGCGACGACTCTCCCAAAAGCAACTCCTTCCGCACCTGCACGGGTAAACACACCGTGCTAAGCGATAAACGCTTAGTGGGGAAAACACACATAGCATAAAGACAACCATTCACAACGGTCGTCAAGGCAATTCACATGCGTAAGTACATATAACCATTCGTCAGAAGGTTCGAATCAATAGTCGCATTCTCATAACAGATGATACTTTTCATCATTGAATCCACAAGGATAAAACATATGTTTGCTCATATAACAATTCATACAAGTACTTTAAGCATTGAAACACCTGCTGACTCAAGGTAGTGGATAACGAGTGAACAAAAAGTACTTTACGAGTACCAACGGAATACGAAAAACATTTTTAACTTTTCATTCACAAACATTTCCAGAAGGACCCTAAACAAGATCCAAACACATTACAGAAGTTCGCGAGGAACAAAACGGGGACCTGATCGGGGTCCAAACGGAAATACAGAAGCTGCAGCAAAGACTCTATTAGGCATGCCTAACTATCCACTAGACTAACTCTGGCAGGCGGAGAATTACACAGAAAAGGCCATAGTTAAAATTATGACAAGCGAAGAATTCACAAGTTAACATACTTAAAACATGCGGAAATAAAAGGGTTTTATTGTAAAAACAGGGTAGGTCACGGTGGTAATCAGATTGGTTGCCACCGTGACATACCAGGGATCCTTGGCAGAAAGCAAGTCTGGGGTACCTCACGGTGGTAACCAGAATGGTTGTCACCGTGACATACCAAAGCAACCAAATAGAATCGAAAGCTTGGGTATCTCACGGTGGTAACGAAATGGGTTGCCACCGTGACATACCAAAGAAGCCAAACAGAATCGAAAGCTTGGGTATCTCACGGTGGTAACGAAATGGGTTGCCACCGTGACATACCCACTGCCCAGGCAGAAACCAAGGTTTGGATACCTCACGGTGGTAACCAGATTGGTTGCCACCGTGACATACCAAGCTTCACGGCAGAATGCATCTGGTTCGTGGCTCACGGTGGTGACCAAATTGGTTGCCACCGTGACCCATGCCCAGATGCGATTTCTCAGGGCGATTTCCAGGTCTTTTCCAGCCAGCAATCCCAAAACTTTCACTTCAATCATCAAATTCACACACCAATAATGGTAAAAGCTCAATACAACATCATTGAGTCATGCCATTAACAACTCATACATAAGAATTCAAAGAATATCATCATCTATACAATCAAATTCCTCAAGTTAACATACCTCACTTTTCATCATCATTTTACCCAAAATCACCATATGAGTTCAAAACTCCACAATCTAAGCTCAATCATTCAACCAATACTAATCCCATAGCATATAAACCACAATAACATAATATCCATCACAAATTTCCAGAATTTCTCAAGAATAAATAATCATACACACACATTCAAATTAGAAATTCCCAAACCTCAAATCCTTAGCTCCTAGTGTTTAGTTCCACTAGATCCAGCGACTTCCTTGCCTTTAGGATCCCGGGGAGGCTCAACTAGGAACCCAACCAAGAACAAGCAAACAAAACAAAATCCAAACTTCAAACCCAATTCCGAAAATAAGAGAAGAGAAGAAGATGGAAAACTTAAACAAAGTAAAAATGAATGTATGAAACTTACCAATGACTACTAAGAGATGATCAAACCCCACTAGAACTCTTGAATCTTAACTAAGGTCCAAGTGAAGAAGAAGAGAAGAAGAAAAGAAGAAGGGCGGCGTGAGGAACGGGAAACATAAGTGAAGAAAATCTGATTTTCCCTTTTCCTTTCTTTTCCTTTTCTTTTCTTAACCCTAGACACATGTCAAGATCCTAATGGAGGGATTTGGTCACTCACACCCTAGATGCTTATGTCACACACACACTAGACTCTCTCAACTAAAACATACCCTACAATTGTATGCACAACACACACAATGAGACACCTAAATAATATATCCTACTATGGTGTACTCACATGCAAATAATTATAATTCCAATTATGCACATAATATTTTTTTATACGCATTCCCACACATGAACAAACCCACAAAACATGCTTATTTACCAGAATACCCTTACATGATGCAAACTCATGCAAATGTGCACACACACAAATGGCTCATTCGTCTAGGGGGCAAACGGGATGTGACAACTCTCCCCTACTAACAAGAATTTCGTCCTCAAAATTCTCACCTGAACTGAATAACTGCGGGTACTGCAATCTCATTGACTCCTCCGGTTCCCAAGTTGCTTCTTCAACCCCATGGTGATTCCACAAAACCTTGACCAAAGGAATCTGCTTATTCCTCAGCTGTCTAACTTCCCGAGCTAGGATAGCTCTAGGCTCCTCATCATAGGTAAAATCTGGCTGAACCCAAACTTCTAACAAACACAGGAGCTCGGTTCCTATCCAGAAGCACGAAGGTCTTCCTATGACAATCAACCACGGCTCGATGCTTGCCCAACCAATCCATACCCAAAATCAAATCATACTCTCTGAAGGGTAACTCTATCAAATCCACAGGGAACTCAACACTTTCAACCATCAACGGACAATTCCTATAAACTCTACTCACACTGACACTATGCCCTAATGGATTGGTCACACATATCTCATAGTCTAACTGTTCTACCACATGCAACTTATCAATAAACTTATGCGTGCACAAATATGAGTGTGTGGAACCAGGATCTATTAGAGCATATAATTCAGTGTCATGGAGTAGGAACTTACCAGCAATCACATCAGGGGCATCCTGCTCCTCTCTGGCTCTAACTGCATACGCTCTGGCAGCCGTTGGGGGAGGACGCTCAACTGTCTCAGAACCAGCTCCTTCTCTAGGTCGACCGCCTCAACCTCTACCTCTCATAGCCTGAGAAGCATTAGATCCAACTTTGCTAGCTCCTCCCTGAGGACCCAAGTCTTCACCCATCTGAGGACAATTAGCCACACGGTGCTCGGTGCTCCCACACCTAAAACACCCACCAGTAAGCCACCTACACTCACCCCAATGAGCTTTACTACAGTTCGAACAAACGGGTGCAGCATCAGACCGGCCACCTCTACTAGATTCAGATACTGCAGCCGACCCTTGCCTTCTTCCTCTGGTAGCCGAACCAGCTGATGGTTCATCTTGCGGGTTCCTAGTCCTCTTACCCGAAGATGAGGAAACACCACCTCTAGCAGAACTCCTGCGCTAAGCTCTCTCTCTAATCAAAGTCTCCGCCTTCTCTGCCCTCAAAGCAGCCTCAGCAATCTGATAATACTGTACCCCCGGCATACACATCAAAGAAACTAAAGCAATCCTCAAAGAGTCGTTCAACCCGACCTCAAAATGCTTACATCTAAAGTCATCTGTCATAACCCCACGCGGAGCATAACGAGACAGCCGGTTAAACTCCTTCTCATAATCCGCAACCGACAAGGCCCTTTGCCTCAAACTCAGAAACTGCGCCCACCTTGCGTCCTTATAAGCTTGAGTCACATACTTCTTAGTAAACTGCTCATCAAAGAAATCCCATGTCAGAGGGTCAGGCATCTGAGGTTGCCTACTCACCAACTCCCACCATTCGTATGCTGGACCTTGTAGCAAAGCCACAGCACACTCAGCTTGTTGATCGGGAGGACACCTAACCTCCCTCAAAGCTCTCTTAACTTTATCTAGCCACTTCTCGGCCAACTCAGATTCATCAAGTCCGGTCCCATAAAAATTCTCGACACCAGCTCTTCTCAGACTCACTATCGGAGCTTTCGGGGCAGTCACTCTTTCCAGAACCCGAGCCATGTCCTGATGCAATCTGAGCATCGCCTCAAAAGGCATGGCAGCAGCCTCGGGTTGGACCCTAGCACGTTGAGCCGACACCGAAACAGAGACAGACGGATCTACCGCTGGAGGGTTCACACTTTCAGCGGACTCCTCGAGCGTACCATGAGCAGAATCAGAATTCATCTAACAAATAAGAGGACAACCACATCAGCCAACACAGCCCTAGACATAGACATATGCACACATAGCATCACATAAACAATCACCCAGAAACGCCTAAACCGGGGCTCTGATACCACAACTTGTAACACCCCTTACCCATACTCAGGCGATCCCATCCGATAAGGAGTGAGGTGCCGTAGGAGTAAAGGTGCCACCACACAGATACCTAACACTCATACACTCATCCATAAACATACATAACAAAATACCAGGTAATTTAAAACTTTACAAGATCATTTATGAAAGCTGATCATGCATTAATATAATAGAAGCATTACATTACTGTTCTGATCAACTGAGGGATACAACAGATAATTACAAACCCCAAAATACATATACAAAAGCGGAAGCTATTACAAAATCATAAGAGAGTTCTTATACAAAAGAATCATAAGCTACAAAAATAAGTCCTACACTAAGACCCTGCTGTGTTGGCTTTGATGGCGACGACTCTCCCAAAAGCAACTCCTTCCGCACCTGCACGGGTAAACACACCGTGCTAAGCGATAAACGCTTAGTGGGGAAAACACACATAGCATAAAGACAACCATTCACAACGGTCGTCAAGGCAATTCACATGCGTAAGTACATATAACCATTCGTCAGAAGGTTCGAATCAATAATCGCATTCTCATAACAGATGATACTTTTCATCATTGAATCCACAAGGATAAAACATATGTTTGCTCATATAACAATTCATACAAGTACTTTAAGCATTGAAACACCTGCTGACTCAAGGTAGTGGATAACGAGTGAACAGAAAGTACTTTACGAGTACCAACGGAATACGAAAAACCTTTTTAACTTTTCATGCACAAACATTTCCAGAAGGACCTTAAACAAGATCCAAACACATTACAGAAGTTCGCGAGGAAAAAAACGGGGACCTGATCGGGGTCCAAACGGAAATACAGAAGCTGCAGCAAAGACTCTATTAGGCATGCCTAACTATCCACTAGACTGACTCTGGCAGGCGGAGAATTACACAGAAAAGGCCATAGTTAAAATTATGACAAGCGAAGAATTCACAAGTTAACATTCCTAAAACATGCTGAAATAAAAGGGTTTTATTGCAAAAACAGGGTAGGTCACGGTGGTAATCAGATTGGTTGCCACCGTGACATACCAGGGATCCTTGGCAGAAAGCAAGTCTGGGGTACCTCACGGTGGTAACCAGAATGGTTGTCACCGTGACATACCAAAGCAACCAAACAGAATCGAAAGCTTGGGTATCTCACAGTGGTAACAAAATGGGTTGCCACCGTGACATACCAAAGAAGCCAAACAGAATCGAAAGCTTGGGTATCTCACGGTGGTAACGAAATGGGTTGCCACCGTGACATACCCACTGCCCAGGCAGAAACCAAGGTTTGGATACCTCACGGTGGTAACCAGATTGGTTGCCACCGTGACATACCAAGCTTCACGACAGAATGCATCTGGTTCGTGGCTCACGGTGGTGACCAAATTGGTTGCCACCGTGACCCATGCCCAGATGCGATTTCTCAGGGCGATTTCCAGGTCTTTTCCAGCCAACAATCCCAAAACTTTCACTTCAATCATCAAATTCACACACCAATAATGGTAAAAGCTCAATACAACATCATTGAGTCATGCCATTAACAAATCATACATAAGAATTCAAAGAATATCATCATCTATACAATCAAATTCCTCAAGTTAACATACCTCACTTTTCATCATCATTTTACCCAAAATCACCATATGAGTTCAAAACTCCACAATCTAAGCTCAATCATTCAACCAATACTAATCCCATAGCATATAAACCACAATAACATAATATCCATCACAAATTTCCAGAATTTCTCAAGAATAAATAATCATACACACACATTCAAATTAGAAATTCCCAAACCTCAAATCCTTAGCTCCTAGTGTTTAGTTCCACTAGATCCAGCGACTTCCTTGCCTTTAGGATCCCGGGGAGGCTCAACTAGGAACCCAACCAAGAACAAGCAAACAAAACAAAATCCAAACTTCAAACCCAATTCCGAAAATAAGAGAAGAGAAGAAGACGGAAAACTTAAACAAAGTAAAAATGAATGTATGAAACTTACCAATGACTACTAAGAGATGATCAAACCCCACTAGAACTCTTGAATCTTAACTAAGGTCTAAGTGAAGAAGAAGAGAAGAAGAAAAGAAGAAGGGCGACGTGAGGAACGGGAAACACAAGTGAAGAAAATCTGATTTTCCCTTTTCCTTTCTTTTCCTTTTCTTTTCTTAACCCTAGACACATGTCAAGATCCTAATGGAGGGATTTGGTCACTCACACCCTAGATGCTTATGTCACACACACACTAGACTCTCTCAACTAAAACATACCCTACAATTGTATGCACAACACACACAATGAGACACCTAAATAATATATCCTACTATGGTGTACTCACATGCAAATAATTATAATTCCAATTATGCACATAATATTTTTTTATACGCATTCCCACACATGAACAAACCCACAAAACATGCTTATTTACCAGAATACCCTTACATGATGCAAACTCATGCAAATGTGCACACACACAAATGGCTCATTCGTCTAGGGGGCAAACGGGATGTGACAACTCTCCCCTACTAACAAGAATTTCGTCCTCGAAATTCTCACCTGAACTGAATAACTGCGGGTACTGCAATCTCATTGACTCCTCCGGTTCCCAAGTTGCTTCTTCAACCCCATGGTGATTCCACAAAACCTTGACCAAAGGAATCTGCTTATTCCTCAGCTGTCTAACTTCCCGAGCTAGGATAGCTCTAGGCTCCTCATCATAGGTAAAATCTGGCTGAACCCAAACTTCTAACAAACACAGGAGCTCGGTTCCTATCCAGAAGCACGAAGGTCTTCCTATGACAATCAACCACGGCTCGATGCTTGCCCAACCAATCCATACCCAAAATCAAATCATACTCTCTGAAGGGTAACTCTATCAAATCCACAGGGAACTCAACACTTTCAACCATCAACGGACAATTCCTATAAACTCTACTCACACTGACACTATGCCCTAATGGATTGGTCACACATATCTCATAGTCTAACTGTTCTACCACATGCAACTTATCAATAAACTTATGCGTGCACAAATATGAGTGTGTGGAACCAGGATCTATTAGAGCATATAATTCAGTGTCATGGAGTAGGAACTTACCAGCAATCACATCAGGGGCATCCTGCTCCACTCTGGCTCTAACTGCATACGCTCTAGCAGCCGTTGGGGGAGGACGCTCAACTGTCTCAGAACCAGCTCCTTCTCTAGGTCGACCGCCTCGACCTCTACCTCTCATAGCCTGAGAAGCATTAGATCCAACTCTGCTAGCTCCTCCCTGAGGACCCAAGTCTTCACCCATCTGAGGACAATTAGCCACACGGTGCTCGGTGCTCCCACACCTAAAACACCCACCAGTAAGCCACCTACACTCACCCCAATGACCTTTACTACAGTTCGAACAAACGGGTGCAGCATCAGACCGGCCACCTCTACTAGATCCAGATACTGCAGCCGACCCTTGCCTTCTTCCTCTGGTAGCCGAACCAGCTGATGGTTCATCTTGCGGGTTCCTAGTCCTCTTACCCGAAGATGAGGAAACACCACCTCTAGCAGAACTCCTGCGCTAAGCTCTCTCTCTAATCAAAGTCTCCGCCTTCTCTGCCCTCAAAGCAGCCTCAGCAATCTGATAATACTGTACCCCCGGCATACACATCAAAGAAACTAAAGCAATCCTCAAAGAGTCGTTCAACCCGGCCTCAAAATGCTTACATCTAAAGTCATCTGTCATAACCCCACGCGGAGCATAACGAGACAGCCGGTTAAACTCCTTCTCATAATCCGCAACCGACAAGGCCCTTTGCCTCAAACTCAGAAACTGCGCCCACCTTGCGTCCTTATAAGCTTGAGTCACATACTTCTTAGTAAACTGCTCATCAAAGAAATCCCATGTCAGAGGGTCAGGCATCTGAGGTTGCCTACTCACCAACTCCCACCATTCGTATGCTGGACCTTGTAGCAAAGCCACAGCACACTCAGCTTGTTGATCGGGAGGACACCTAACCTCTCTCAAAGCTCTCTTAACTTTATCTAGCCACTTCTCGGCCAACTCAGATTCATCAAGTCCGGTCCCATAAAAATTCTCGACACCAGCTCTTCTCAGACTCACTATCGGAGCTTTCGGGGCAGTCACTCTTTCCAGAACCCGAGCCATGTCCTGATGCAATCTGAGCATCGCCTCAAAAGGCATGGCAGCAGCCTCGGGTTGGACCCTAGCACGTTGAGCCGACACCGAAACAGAGACAGACGGATCTACCGCTGGAGGGTTCACACTTTCAGCGGACTCCTCGAGCGCACCATGAGCAGAATCAGAATTCATCTAACAAATAAGAGGACAACCACATCAGCCAACACAGCCCTAGACATAGACATATGCACACATAGCATCACATAAACAATCACCCAGAAACGCCTAAACCGGGGCTCTGATACCACAACTTGTAACACCCCTTACCCATACTCAGGCGATCCCATCCGATAAGGAGTGAGGTGCCGTAGGAGTAAAGGTGCCACCACACAGATAACTAACACTCATACACTCATCCATAAACATACATAACAAAATACCAAGTAATTTAAAACTTTACAAGATCATTTATGAAAGTTGATCATGCATTAATATAATAGAAGCATTACATTACTGTTCTGATCAACTGAGGGATACAACAGATAATTACAAAC
Source organism: Excoecaria cochinchinensis (assembly GCA_947683425.1). NCBI lineage: Eukaryota > Viridiplantae > Streptophyta > Magnoliopsida > Malpighiales > Euphorbiaceae > Excoecaria > Excoecaria cochinchinensis. The sequence continues at coordinate 5,299,745 of CANTUQ010000149.1, forward strand.
CCCAAAATACATATACAAAAGCGGAAGCTATTACAAAATCATAAGAGAGTTCTTATACAAAAGAATCATAAGCTACAAAAATAAGTCCTACACTAAGACCCTGCTGTGTTGGCTTTGATGGCGACGACTCTCCCAAAAGCAACTCCTTCCGCACCTGCACGGGTAAACACACCGTGCTAAGCGATAAACGCTTAGTGGGGAAAACACACATAGCATAAAGACAACCATTCACAACGGTCGTCAAGGCAATTCACATGCGTAAGTACATATAACCATTCGTCAGAAGGTTCGAATCAATAGTCGCATTCTCATAACAGATGATACTTTTCATCATTGAATCCACAAGGATAAAACATATGTTTGCTCATATAACAATTCATACAAGTACTTTAAGCATTGAAACACCTGCTGACTCAAGGTAGTGGATAACGAGTGAACAGAAAGTACTTTACGAGTACCAACGGAATACGAAAAACCTTTTTAACTTTTCATTCACAAACATTTCCAGAAGGACCTTAAACAAGATCCAAACACATTACAGAAGTTCGCGAGGAAAAAAACGGGGACCTGATCGGGGTCCAAACGGAAATACAGAAGCTGCAGCAAAGACTCTATTAGGCATGCCTAACTATCCACTAGACTGACTCTGGCAGGCGGAGAATTACACAGAAAAGGCCATAGTTAAAATTATGACAAGCGAAGAATTCACAAGTTAACATTCCTAAAACATGCGGAAATAAAAGGGTTTTATTGCAAAAACAGGGTAGGTCACGGTGGTAATCAGATTGGTTGCCACCGTGACATACCAGGGATCCTTGGCAGAAAGCAAGTCTGGGGTACCTCACGGTGGTAACCAGAATGGTTGTCACCGTGACATACCAAAGCAACCAAACAGAATCGAAAGCTTGGGTATCTCACAGTGGTAACAAAATGGGTTGCCACCGTGACATACCAAAGAAGCCAAACAGAATCGAATGCTTGGGTATCTCACGGTGGTAACGAAATGGGTTGCCACCGTGACATACCCACTGCCCAGGCAGAAACCAAGGTTTTGATACCTCACGGTGGTAACCAGATTGGTTGCCACCGTGACATACCAAGCTTCACGACAGAATGCATCTGGTTCGTGGCTCACGGTGGTGACCAAATTGGTTGCCACCGTGACCCATGCCCAGATGCGATTTCTCAGGGCGATTTCCAGGTCTTTTACAGCCAACAATCCCAAAACTTTCACTTCAATCATCAAATTCACACACCAATAATGGTAAAAGCTCAATACAACATCATTGAGTCATGCCATTAACAAATCATACATAAGAATTCAAAGAATATCATCATCTATACAATCAAATTCCTCAAGTTAACATACCTCACTTTTCATCATCATTTTACCCAAAATCACCATATGAGTTCAAAACTCCACAATCTAAGCTCAATCATTCAACCAATACTAATCCCATAGCATATAAACCACAATAACATAATATCCATCACAAATTTCCAAAATTTCTCAAGAATAAATAATCATACACACACATTCAAATTAGAAATTCCCAAACCTCAAATCCTTAGCTCCTAGTGTTTAGTTCCACTAGATCCAGCGACTTCCTCGCCTTTAGGATCCCGGGGAGGCTCAACTAGGAACCCAACCAAGAACAAGCAAACAAAACAAAATCCAAACTTCAAACCCAATTCCGAAAATAAGAGAAGAGAAGAAGACGGAAAACTTAAACAAAGTAAAAATGAATGTATGAAACTTACCAATGACTACTAAGAGATGATCAAACCCCACTAGAACTCTTGAATCTTAACTAAGGTCCAAGTGAAGAAGAAGAGAAGAAGAAAAGAAGAAGGGCGACGTGAGGAACGGGAAACACAAGTGAAGAAAATCTGATTTTCCCTTTTCCTTTCTTTTCCTTTTCTTTTCTTAACCCTAGACACATGTCAAGATCCTAATGGAGGGATTTGGTCACTCACACCCTAGATGCTTATGTCACACACACACTAGACTCTCTCAACTAAAACATACCCTACAATTGTATGCACAACACACACAATGAGACACCTAAATAATATATCCTACTATGGTGTACTCACATGCAAATAATTATAATTCCAATTATGCACATAATATTTTTTTATACGCATTCCCACACATGAACAAACCCAGAAAACATGCTTATTTACCAGAATACCCTTACATGATGCAAACTCATGCAAATGTGCACACACACAAATGGCTCATTCGTCTAGGGGGCAAACGGGATGTGACACTTGAAGCAGCCGAACACTTTCGAAATTAGACTTTATCATTGCCCTTCTCAAGCCTTCTTCTATCTTCAGCTTCTTGCAATACCCAAATAAACATAACCCCTTAATCCAAGATCTCAAACAACAACCACAAAGAAAGGAGTAGAAGCAAAAATTCAAACCAATTACACTTACCTCTCAAGCTTAATCCTTGACTAAACTCTTCAATTAATCCAATTCAAAATACTGAAATCCAAGCACAAGCAAAACAACCCAAAGAGATGAAGGAAAGAAGGGGAAACCGTGGAACACAAAGAAGAAAGAGGAAATACAACATGCAAAGCAAATGAGATAGGAAATCCCACTAACTCACTCTTATATTGCATGTCCAAGCCGTGTCGCATTACCACCACAAACCACTTGTCAAGCACAACCACTTGTCCACTAACATGCAAAGTTACACATTAATCCATGGCAAAGCTCACTTAAATCCCTCCTTTCAAAATCTGCTATACCAAGTTTTATATATCACACTCAAATGAGTCCTTAATTATACTTAAACTCATACCAATACAGAAATTTGCACTACTAATTCAACTAGGGTGCAAATAGGGTCGTTACAACTCTCCCCTCCTTAAGAAATTTTGTCCTCGAAATTTCACCCGATATCAAACAAACAACAACACACTATCAAAGAAAAACTCTTATAGATCAAATTTAAATAAATAGAAACTTACCAGAAGGACCCGCTTGTTCATCTTCTCTTTCTCTAACCATGGCGTAACACCGAGCTAGACCACCTGAAGGTATCGGTTTCTCAACTGTCTCCGATGGTACTCTCACTGTCTGTCCTCTTCATCTACCTCCTCTAGCAGATCCAGTCACTCCCACGTTACCCTTACTTTTTGGCTAAACTGACCCTTCCCTCAAAATTGGACAATTGGCCAGCATGTGCTCCATGCTGCCACATCGAAAACATGCTCCAGAAAGTGTTCTACAAGTACCCCAATGGAACCTATTACAGTGCTCACACTTGGGAACTATACTTCCCTTACTTGATGGTGCCAAAACACTATCCTTCGATACTGGCTCACGACCTGATCCTCGGGTAACTTGCCTACTAGCAACATCTCGCGATTTCTTAACACTCGGTACACCACTATCATTTGCTCTTCTCTTAAGTTTCTTATGCTACTTAATCACTTCATACTCTTCCATCTTTATTGCTACCGAAACCAATTGGTAGTAACTTACTGGATGTATGATAGTCATTGCTGAAAGAGGACCCCTGATACTCTCTCTTAACCCGTCTTCAAACTGACGACAATTGAATTCCTCGGTAATAATAAATTTGACACATACTTACTTAACCTACTGAATTCCTTCTCATAATCACTTATTGACAAACCTTTCTGCCTTAGACTTATGAATTCTTTCCATTTTGCCTCTCGGTAAGCTTTAGTCACATTCCTCTTCTTAAGCTCTTGCACAAAGTAATCCCATGTCATCTCTATAGGTCGCTGGGGATTCCTTAGCACCAACTTCCACTAATCATAAGTCGGGCCTTGCAAAAGGGACACTGCACAATTAACCCTCTGATCCAATGGGTAGTTTACCTCTTGCAGAATTCTGCCCGTCTTCTCTAACTAATACTCAGCTAAATTCGACTGATCCAAAGTCGTACCACTAAATTCTTCTGCCCCTCTTCTTCTAATCAAATCAATTGGGGCCTTAGGGGCAATTAACCTCTCAATTAACTGCATCATTCCTTGCGTCAATAACGAACCACCATGAGCTGCACCCAAACCTTCAGCCTGAGGTCTCTTTTGTCCTGGCTGATTAACCCTCGCCGGATTAACACTACCCACTATCTCACCTATCTCTTCACTAAGATCGGACTCCATCTAACTCTACACAAGACAACATCTGCATTATGCCACGACTCTAGATAGACTCAAACATACCTAAACATCTTATAGACCAGAATCATCTACCTAAGCTCTGATACCACAACTTGTGATGCCCCAATGCCCCTCGAAAGGAACATCGGGTCAAAACACACAATCTAAACACTGAAGCGGAAGCAACTCAACCTACTTACGATGGCGGAAGCGGAAGCAACAAAAACTTATATACAGAACTTAAAACGTATACATATACAAAATCATTACATGCCATTGATCATAATTACATGCCTTACAGAACATTTACAAAATGCTATACAAAAGTCCTATACAAAAGGAAAGCACATCTAACATAAAAGGATCACTTCAAGACAATCCTAGTGGCCAGTAGATGGGAACTCAAACTGTAACACCCCCTTCCCATACGTAGGCGATCCCATCCGATAAGGAGTGAGATGCCGTATGAGTCAAGGTGTAACCAAACACTAGCAAAGCAAAAACATACATTCACTCATAACATACATTCAGAAATACAGAATAATTAAAAACTTTACATGCAGAAAGCAAAAGCTGATCATGCATTACTATAATAAACTATTACAATAATGATCTGATCAACTAGCTGATACAAAATAATATTACATGTCAAAAATATAATTACAAAATCGGAAGCTGATACAAGAGAGTTCTATACAAAAAGAATCATCAACTATACAAAAGGAGCCCTACACTAAAAACTTCCTGTGTTGGCTTGATGACGGCGACTCTCGAATCAAACTCCTTCCGCACCTGCACAAGGAATAAGTCATGTTATTTGTATGTAGATAACGCAGCGGAAAAATATCGAAAAACGATCATACACATCAAACAAATCCACGACAAGAATCGAAACATGCACTTTTAGGGTTTTTAAAAACTTACAACTTTAGATGCCTATTCCGAAATGAATTTGATGATGACCAGCAACTAAGATGATATTGTCCACCTTTGATCTTCACCACCAATGCCAAGGAATAGCCTTTGCGCCAATCCTCTCTATGCTCACACACACACTTTCAAGCAAGGCTTAAAACCGAGAATGCTAGCTCTCAATATAAGTATTTTGTAATGGCAAGGGTTATAGCTACAAGATTTTTTGATCTTGCACTTTCTTTTGGTGCTATTAATGCCTAATCACACAAGAAAGCAAGAAAGAATTCTTCTCCTTATGTATTTCGGCCAAGAAAAGATTTTTGAGCGAGAGAGAGGGAAGTTCACGCCTACTATCTATTTCCACTAGGGTTTTTCTTTTCAATCTTTATCCTCATCTTATGGCAAGTGTTTATTCCTAATTTTACCACCTAAAAGTAGTTTATTCAACCTTAAACACTTCCTATAGATAAGTAACAAACATTAATTTAAACCCTTTTGAATTTAAAATTCAATTAGGATTTAATACTCAATTAACTTAATCAATATTATTAAATTAATTGACATTAAACCATGTGGGCCGAAATCTTCCTCTCTCATGGACCAAGGTCCAATAGCAATTTAATACCCATTACATACATTAGCTTGACTTTTATTAAAAGCCCAAATTAATGCTCAATGCCTTATTTAAATATTTTAAGCCCAATGCTTTGTGTGCGATCCTATAGGTCCATTTAATATTGGCAATTAAATTAATGAATTAATTCAAAGGCTATATATATTCTCTAGCAAGATATTTATAGCATTCCAAATTAAATGAAAATGCAAATGGCATTTGATGACCTAATGCAATTTTGTATAGTCCCTTACCCATAAATATCAGAATTAACATAAGGCATGGAACAAGTCATCCTCATGTGTAAGTTAATTCCTTTCTTGATATTCCAGTGACACTGAACTCTCAGATAAATAATGGTTACACATTATTACATCTCGGTATGGCCATATACTTCTCAGTTCACTGATCAAGTGGCCGATGATATTTTCTCTCTTATAGAGAGGGGTAATCCCTTCACTTCTCTCATGCTCTCTGACATGAATCAATGTATACCCAAGCATACCCATACTTGTCACTCTATTACGAGCACGTTAGGTGTATGTCAAAGTACACAGTAATTCATAAAGAGTTTCATAGAGATTTCAGGTCTAAGAACTCCGATACAAAACTTGCATATGAGAAACACTTATGACTTGTACCATGTAGTGTTCTCATTAATGGATCAAATCCAGATACCATATTGTAAACATCTATCTATGATCTCTGATTGACACTCTTGTCCTTATGATCCGTAACACAGAACTCAATTTATCAGAGAGAGCATACTAGTCTTAATTCATTTGTTATTCCCATAACAATGACTGACTAGGGATATTTAGAATGAAGTCTCATTTGTTTCAAGGTCTTACAACCATGTACCTCACACATGATAACTTAAACTGAAACAACATTCTTGGATAGTTCTATCAATTGACATGCACAGGAATACAATGGATAAAACAAATGCCTCATTTATTAGCTAAAGTGTTTTATTACAATGTATTGGGGCTAGGGCTAACACTAACAATCTCCCACTAGCACTAGTCCCAATTGGGCATAGCCCTAAGAGCGAATGCTCTCAAATGAGCTTCGTGCAGATTTGGACGCAACTGTTTCGTCAAAGGATCTGCTACATTATTTTCACTTGCTATCTTTCTAACCTTGACGTCCCCACGATCAATGATCTCTCTGATCAGGTGGTACCTCCTGAGTATGTGTTTGGATTTCTGGTGTGACCGGGGCTCCTTGGCCTGTGCAATGGCCCCGTTGTTGTCACAAAAAAATTCTAATGGATCTAGGATGCTTGGGACCACTCCTAATCCAGAAATGAAATTTCTAATCCAAACAGCCTCTTTTGCAGCCTCACTCGCTGCAATATACTCAGATTCTGTAGTTGTGTCGGCGACGGTCTCTTGCTTTGAGCTTCTCCAGCTGACAGCACCACCGTTTAAAACAAAAACAAATCCAGATTGCAATCTTGAGTCCTGAGTGCTGATTTGAAAAGCAGCATCGGCATAGCCTTGTATGACGAGCTCTTCCTGACCACCATACACCAAGAAGTGATCCTTAGTCCTTCGCAGGTACTTTAGAATCCCTTTTATAGCAGACCAGTGCTTTTCACCAGGGTCTTGCTGAAACCTACTGGTTATACTCAGTGCATGAGCAACATCCAACCTAGTACATAACATAGCGTACATGATGGATCCAATAGCAGATGCATATGGGATTCTACTCATGTCGTCCCTTTCCTTTTTGGTTTTAGGGCACTGTTCTTTAGTCAAAGGAACTCCCAAAGCCAACGGTATGTACCCTTTCTTTGAGTCTCCCATACTAAAACGTTTTAGTACTTTGTCTATGTACTTTTCTTGACTTAGTCCCAAAAGCCGATTCGATCTGTCTCTATAGATCCGAATACCAAGTATTGTCTCAGCTTCACCTAAGTCTTTCATCGAGAAACATTTCCCCAACCATTGCTTAACCATTTGCAATGTTGGAATGTCATTCCCAATGAGAAGGATGTCGTCCACATATAGGACCAAAAATACTATTATGCTCCCACTAACCTTCTTGTACACACAAGGCTCATCTTCGTTCTTGACGAAGTCAAAATCTTTGATTGCCTCATCAAAACGAAGATTCCAACTTCGGGATGCTTGCTTTAATCCATAAATGGATTTCTGAAGCTTGCAAACCTTCTTAGGATGCTTGGGATTGACAAAACCTTCAGGTTGTGTCATAAACACCTCCTCTAGTAAATTTCCATTGAGGAAAGCAGTTTTGACATCCATTTGCCATATCTCATAATCATGATATGCAGCTATGGCAAGCAAGATCCTAATGGATTTGAGCATGACTACAGGCGAAAAGGTTTCATCATAGTCTACACCATGAGTTTGTCGAAAACCTTTTGCTACTAGTCTACCTTTGTAGGTCTTATCAGCTTTGAGTTTAAATAGCCACTTGCATTCAATTACCTTAGCACCTTCCGGTGGATCAACCAAGGTCCAAACCTGGTTATCGTACATTGATTGCATCTCGGATTTCATGGCTGCAAGCCAATTTTTCGAGTCTGGGCTTTCAATAGCTTCTCGGTAGGTAGTAGGATCCTCACGATCTACTAACTCAATAGTGTCACTATCAGTGATTAGAAATCCATATCTCTGAATCTCCTGACGTACCCTACCAGACCTTTTAGGTACTTGTGTAATGGGTTCTTGTTCCACAAGTGGTTGTGAACTTGATCCCATTTCCAACTCATCCTCTATAGGAATTTGTGGCGCTTGAATTTCTCCAAGTTCTACTTTACTCCCACTATCTTTCTTGAGAAGGAACTCCTTTTCCAAGAAGACAGCCTTGCGAGCAACAAATACTTTGTTCTCGGCTTGTGAGTAAAAGTAGTATCCCTTTGTTTCTTTGGGATAACCCACAAATAAGCAGACAGTGGATTTGGACTCTAGTTTGTCAGATGTTAATTTCTTAACATGTGCTTCACAGCCCCAAATCCTAAGAAATGACATATTGGGTTCTTTCCCAGTCCATACCTCGTATGGTGTCTTCTCAACTGCTTTAGTTGGAGTACGGTTTAGTAGAAACGCAGCAGTTTCTAATGCATAGCCCCAAAAAGAGATAGGAAGATCAGCTTGACTCATCATAGATCAAACCATGTCCAATAGAGTACGATTTCTCCTTTTGGACACACCATTCCATTGTGGTGTTCCAGGAGGAGTGAGCTGTGAAATAATACCACACTCCTTTAGATGACAGTCAAACTCTTGGCTTAAGTATTCGCCACCTCGATCTGACCGAATGGCTTTTATACTTTTGCCAAGTTGGTTTTCTACTTCGGTTTTAAACACTTTGAATTTCTTAAAAGTTTCAGATTTATGCTTCATCAGATAGACATATCCATATCTACTGAAGTCATCTGTGAATGTCACGAAGTAGCTAAAACCACCTCTGGCTTGTGTACTTAATGGTCCACATACATCGGTATGTATTAGTTCCAATAAGCCATTAGTCCTCTCACTTTTCTTATTAAAAGGACTTTTTGTCATTTTTCCATGCAAACATGGCTCACATGTATCATAAGACTCTAAGTCGAATGACCCAAGTACTCCAGTTTTGTGGAGTCTTGAAATGCGTTTTTCGTTTGTATGTCCCAAACGACAATGCCAGAAGTAAGTAGGGTTCAATTCGTTTGATTTAACCCTCTTTGTATTAATGTTGTATATGGACTCTTTGTTTTGTAAATCAAGGATATAAAGGCCATTTTGCAACATGGCATTGCCATATGAAATGCCTTGGCGACGAATATGAGCATTGCCATTTTTAATAACAAAATCAAATTCATCCAAATCCAACAATGAAACTGAAATAATGTTTCTGCTCATAGCAGGTACATAATAACAATTTTTCAAAACTAAACAAAGTCCGGAAGGTAAAGTGAGTTGATAGTCGCCTATCTCCATGGCAGCAACTCGTGCTCCATTCCCCACACGGAGGTCCACTTCATTCTTCCCAAGTAACCTCCTATTTCTAGCCCCTGCACATTTGAACAAATGTGAGAACCACAACCGGTATCTAGTACCCAAGTGGTAGAAATAGAAAGGTTAATTTCAACAACAAAAATACCTGAACTGGACGCCTTGGCTCCATTCTTTTTTCTGTTCTTCCTTGAAGAGAGCACAATTCTTCCTCCAATGCCCTATTTTGTTGCAGTGGAAGCAAGTGCTCTCGCTCTCCTTGAGCTTTTGTGCCTTGGGCTTGGATTGGGCCTGAGGTGTACTCCCATTTGACTTGAGCCGAGTCAGGTCATTCTTGGGTTTTGCCTTTCCCTTTCCTTTTCCCTTAGCGGGTCCCTTCTTGATGCCCCCTTGAACCATCAGTACGGGATTGGTCTTTCGAATGTTTTCTTCAGCATTCTTAAGCATCCCATGAAGCTCAGTAACTGACTTGTTCATCGCATGCATGTTATAATTCATTACAAATGGATCATAATCATCAGCCAATGATCCTAAAATCAAGTCAGTGGCCAATTCCTTTGGTACTTGTACCTCAAGCTTCTCAAGAGTATCAAGATACCCTTTCATCTTGAGTACATGCGTACTAACAGGAGTACCTGCAGCCATCTTACAGGAAATTAAGGCCTTAGTTGTCACAAACCTCTCGTGATGAGCTTGCTCTTGGAACATCTCCTTTAAGTGCACTATGATCGCATAAGCCTCTTGGTCCATAAATTGCTTTTGCAAGTCAGGCACCATAGTGGCTAGCATCAAACAGGTCACATCATTGGAGTCGCTCTTCTTGGTCTCAAAAGTTTCCCTTTGAACCGCAGAGGCGTTCCTACCAGGTTCTTGAGGCAAGGGTGCATCCAAAACATACGCCTTTTTCTCTTGCTTAAGAATTATCCTTAAGTTTCGAGACCAGTCTATGAAATTGGTGCCATTCAATTTTTCCTTTTCAAGGACCGATCGCAATGAGAAATTGTTGTTTGAAGATGCCATTTTTCAATCTACAATAAAATTTAGCAAGATTAAATGAGGTCTTATTAATAATCCCACAAACCAAATTAATATCCCTTTAAATAATTCACGTTAGTGATTTAATGTGGGCCAAGATCCACTTTTCACAACAACCTTATTAGCCAAGCTGAGCTTGTACACCTAACAAGTTAAGTTACTTAGGTAGGATAACTCCAATCATGACTCATACATGACTCTTGGATCAAATGGGCTAACATCTTAAGATGTTATAGCACAAACCCATTTATTAGTTACCTAGGTCCGGGCATCCCTTTCCATGTTAAGTCCAACCTACATTCACAACTCATGCCTCACAAAGATAATCGGGCGCATCTAGGACTCCTAGTCTACGTTACCGATGATCGATGCCTTGACATGCTTCGAATTAGGAAGGCAACTTTGTGACTTACTATTTTAGGGATTCATTTTATTACGGCTTACATGGCATACGCTTTGTCATCCATTCATAGCATGCATATATATAAATAATTGCATAAAGTAAAGCGTGACAAACATGGGCCCATAAAACCTACAACTAGGATTCTATACTATTACACAAGAATCTTCGAGTTGGGCTTCACCACTCCGGTGGGCTTCATCTCGATTTACAAAGTCTTCAAGTAAATTCTATTCTAAGAAATAAATGAAACTTTTACAATAATACATAATGGCTCGCAGGCCATAATTAATTACAAAAACCCAGGGCCCATGAATGCACCATGCATATCCATTCATCATACCAAACAAGCAAATAAATATACATAACATTCATGGATTAAATAAAGTCCAATTTTAATTAATTTAGCCAAGCCCATTAATGGAAATTGTGTACTTGAACCTTTAAGAGATGACCCCATGATGGGCCTGGGCCGAGGCCCAATGGACTAAATCCTCTTATTGAATAAGTTCTCTTAAAAGCCCAAAACACAAACTAGTTAGATTTGTGCTATAAATCAACTCTAGTATAATTTCCAATTTTTCCATTTTTAATTTTATGTCATATTGCCCATAAACATTAAAAAAACATATAATATATATACCGACATGAATTAAAACATGAAGAACATATATATGATACACGACATACATATAAAAACAAACAAACAACAAAACTAGTTGTTTAATGCTTATGTGATGCCACAAAAAAAATGCACAAACCCTTAAATCAATTTTATGAGTCAATTAATAATTCAAATAAGGTCATAAAAATGATTTAATATATTGTACCAATCTGATCTAAATGTGTTTTTACCATTTTAATCAAATCAAAACAAACAATGTTGATTAAACATGTAACAAACACAAACTAGTCATTGTTTTAAGTGATATTAAAATTAATCAATTAAATTGTCATGGACCAGAATTAAAACCAAATTTTAAAAATGTCCAGACCTGATATTTAATCATTAAAAACCACTTACAAACATGCCAAAATCGTTTTTACATTTAATATTCAAAACTAGTTGTTAAACTAACAATTAACATGCCAAAAAGCACCTAGTTTTAATATTAACATATACCATCAGGTATTACCAATTAAATCTGACCAATAACAGCTCCTAGAACATCTTAGGACAGTATATTAACATGTCATATTAATTATAATACCTATCTAATCAATTAAAATCGTTTTTACACCAAAACAATGCAAAAAACTCAAAACAGAAAATTTCAGCATTGCATGTATTAAAAGTAACGATTTTTAATTAATTATTTCATGCATCTAAAGCACTAAAATAAGCATGTTTAGGATCTGATACCACTGAAGGAATAAGTCATGTTATGTGTATGTAGATAACGCAGCGGAAAAATATCGAAAAACGATCATACACATCAAACAAATCCACGACAAGAATCGAAACATGCACTTTTAGGGTTTTTAAAAACTTACAACTTTAGATGCCTATTCCGAAATGAATTTGATGATGACCAGCAACTAAGATGATATTGTCCACCTTTGATCTTCACCACCAATGCCAAGGAATAGCCTTTGCGCCAATCCTCTCTATGCTCACACACACACTTTCAAGCAAGGCTTAAAACCGAGAATGCTAGCTCTCAATATAAGTATTTTGTAATGGCAAGGGTTATAGCTACAAGATTTTTTGATCTTGCACTTTATTTTGGTGCTATTAATGCCTAATCACACAAGAAAGCAAGAAAGAATTCTTCTCCTTATGTATTTCGGCCAAGAAAAGATTTTTGAGCGAGAGAGAGGGAAGTTCACGCCTACTATCTATTTCCACTAGGGTTTTTCTTTTCAATCTTTATCCTCATCTTATGGCAAGTGTTTATTCCGAATTTTACCACCTAAAAGTAGTTTATTCAACCTTAAACACTTCCTATAGATAAGTAACAAACATTAATTTAAACCCTTTTGAATTTAAAATTCAATTAGGATTTAATACTCAATTAACTTAATCAATATTATTAAATTAATTGACATTAAACCATGTGGGCCGAAATCTTCCTCTCTCATGGACCAAGGTCTAATAGCAATTTAATACCCATTACATACATTAGCTTGACTTTTATTAAAAGCCCAAATTAATGCTCAATGCCTTATTTAAATATTTTAAGCCCAATGCTTTGTGTGCGATCCTATAGGTCCATTTAATATTGGCAATTGAATTAATGAATTAATTCAAAGGCTATATATATTCTCTAGCAAGATATTTATAGTATTCCAAATTAAATGAAAATGCAAATGGCATTTGATGACCTAATGCAATTTTGTATAGTCCCTTACCCATAAATATCAGAATTAACATAAGGCATGGAACAAGTCATCCTCATGTGTAAGTTAATTCCTTTCTTGATATTCCAGTGACACTGAACTCTCAGATAAATAATGGTTACACATTATTACATCTCGGTATGGCCATATACTTCTCAGTTCACTGATCAAGTGGCCGATGATATTTTCTCTCTTATAGAGAGGGGTAATCCCTTCACTTCTCTCATGCTCTCTGACATGAATCAATGTATACCCAAGCATACCCATACTTGTCACTCTATTATGAGCACGTTAGGTGTATGTCAAAGTACACAGTAATTCATAAATAGTTTCATAGAGATTTCAGGTCTAAGAACTCCGATACAAAACTTGCATATGAGAAACACTTATGACTTGTACCATGTAGTGTTCTCATTAATGGATCGAATCCAGATACCATATTGTAAACATCTATCTATGATCTCTGATTGACACTCTTGTCCTTATGATCCGTAAGACAAAACTCAATTTATCAGAGAGAGCATACTAGTCTTAATTCATTTGTTATTCCCATAACAATGACTGACTAGGGATATTTAGAATGAAGTCTCATTTGTTTCAAGGTCTTACAACCATGTGCCTCACATAAGATAACTTAAACTGAAACAACATTCTTGGATAGTTCTATCAATTGACATGCACAGGAATACAATGGATAAAACAAATGCCTCATTTATTAGCTAAAGTGTTTTATTACAATGTATTGGGGCTAGGGCTAACACTAACAAAAACACCGTGCTAAGCGATAAACGCTTAGTGGGAAAACACACATAAATAATGGACGGCCATTCACAATGGTCGTCAAGGCAATTCACATTCACAAGGACAATATGCAAAGGCTAAAACATAATCCATATAAACATGCTCATATCATAAAGCCATACAATTAGTATTTCATAATCATATTCATTCAGAAATAATCCGACATACATTACATCGATATACTCATTCAGATAATCCATTTATAGCCAAATCAGATCAGAGCAGTTCAAATAAACATTCAAAGAACACCTGCTGACTCTAGGTAGTGGATAACGAGTGTACAGATAGTACTTTCTGGGTACGAGCCGATTACAGACAGTACATTACGGGTACGAATCGATTAAACCATTATACTTTAACTTTCACAGATATTTTCAAAAGGGACCTTAAACAAGATCCAATACAGAAAAGGGTTCGCGAGGAACCAAACGGGGACCTGATCGGGGTCCAAACAGAACTATCGGCTGCAGCTAACAGACTCTATTAGGCATGCCTAACTATCCACTTACTTGACTCTAGCAGGTTATGCGTCACTCAAATCAAATAACAGAATATCGTGTACAAACATCAGAAAAATCATGGTATTACGCATATCGAAGCATTTAAAAGTATGACATGCATCACACAGCAGTAAAGTCCATTCAGAAGAAATACCAAATTCATTTCTGAGTTAAAAACTGGGAAATTTCGGAAAAATGGGCTGAACGGAGAAACGGGCGAGGTTGGCTGGTCACGAGGCATGACTGGCCTCCTCACCAGGCAGGTCACAAGACGTGACCGAGGGTCACGCCTCGTGACTTGCTTGTCCCTCGCAGATCACGCAACGTCTATCGCCGGTCACGCGACGTGACTGAGGGTCACGTCCCGTGACTGGCTTCTTCTTCAGCTGGTCATGCGACTTGCCTTCTCTCTCAGGCTGGTCACGAGGCGTGACGGGGAGTCACGTCTCGTGACTGGCCTCATTTAAGCTGGTCACGAGCTGTGGCAGGCAGCCACAACTCGTGACCGGTCTCAAGCTGGCAGGTCACGAGGCGTGACCTGAGGTCACGTCTCGTGACTTGCCTCTCTTCTTGGCGAGTCACGCGACAAAGGGAATTTCAACAGTAATCGATTTCCAGATTTTCCCAGAACACAAAAATCAATCCAAATTTGATTCAAAACCAATAAAACCTATTCTTACCTTCCAGAAATCATCTCAAACAATATAGGCAACATTTATACAACTCAATTCAACATTTAAACCACTAAATCAATTCAAGAATAATAGCATTCAAACTTCTCAAGAACAAGAACCCTAGAAAATTTACAGTAACTTAAAATCACACAAATCAAAATCAATTGTTCCCAAACCTGGAATCTAAGCTTCTAACACTTAGTTCCACTGCTCCCAGCAACCTCCTTGCCTTTGGGATCGCGAGGAGCCTCAACTAAACACAAATATCCAACATGCAAAACCCTAAGTTAAACCTAAGCTCAAGGAAGAAGAAGAAGATGAAGTAAATGGAAAGAAAGTTAAAGAAATGCAGTGACTTACCAACAAAAGATGCAAAGAGAGATTAACTCCACCAATTCCAACTTGAATCCACACCACAATGCTTAGAGTAAAGAAAATGAAGAAGAAGAAGAGGGTGATGAGAAGAAAAGAAAGAAACGTAAATCTGAATTTCCTTTCTTTCATTCCCTTTTCTTTTCCCTTTATTTGCCCTAAGTATGTGTCCAATTCTAATTGGTTAAGCTAACCACTCACACCCAAACTAACATGCATTACACACACCCAAAGTAATCTCGCTTAAATGCACCCTACAATGGTATGAGCAAATGTACACAAACATGTCCCAACTTAAAACACCCTAATATGGTATGCTCAAGTGCACACAATTATTTCTCAATTAATTAACACACTAATGCAATTTATGCACCCACATACTAACAAAACCCCAAAAACTTACATTTTACTAAAATACCCTTATGAAATGCCGAACACATGCGAATGCTTACACATACAGACAGACAGACAGGCTCATTCTACTAGGGGGCAAATGGGGTGTGACAACTCTCCCCTACTAAATAAGAATTTCGTCCTCGAAATTCTCACCTGAACTGAATAACTGCAGATACTGAGCTCTCATCGAATCCTCTTGTTCCCAAGTCGCTTCTTCGACTCCATGATGGATCCACAATACTTTAACCAAAGGAATCTGCTTATTTCTCAACTGCCTCACCTCTCGGGCTAGAATAGCTCGCGGTTCCTCATCATAAGAGAAGTCTGGCTGAACCTGGATATCCTGAACTGACAGAACATGTGAAGGATCTGATCTATACCGACGAAGCATCGAAACATGGAACACATCGTGCAACTTTGCTAACTCCATCGGTAGCGCTAATCTATAGGCTACAGGTCCTACCTTAGCCAAAATCTCATAAGGTCCAATGAAATGAGGACTAAGCTTGCCTTTCTTGCCAAACCGAAGCACTTTCCTCCAAGGTGAAACCTTAAGGAAAACCTTGTCCCCGATCTCAAAATGCACATCTTTCCTTTTCAAATTGGCATAAGACTTCTGTCGATCCTTTGCTGCCTTCAAATTCCGCTGCACTACTCTAATCTTCTCTTCAGTATCTCTAACCAAGTCTGGTCCAATCACTGATCTCTCGAATAGCTCGGTCCAACAAACCGGAGTCCTACACTAACAACCATACAAAGCCTCATATGGTGCCATACCGATGCTCGACTGAAAACTGTTGTTGTAGGCAAACTCCATCAACGATACATATCTGTCCCAACTACCCGGAAAGTCCAAAGCACAAGCCCTCATCATATCCTCCAGAATCTGAATGACACGCTCTGACTGACCATCGGTCTGAGGATGAAACGCGGTACTGAAGTTCAACCTAGTGCCCAAAGCTCTCTGCAACTCCTTCCAAAACTTGAAAGTAAACCTCGGATCTCGATCTGACACTATGGATAAAGGCACACCATGCAACCGAACTATCTCATCCACATAGATACTGGCCAATCTGTCTATAGAGTAGTCTACTCTAACTAGCAGAAAGTGAGCTGACTTCGTATGCTGATCCACTATAACCCAAACTGAATCATGTTTCCTCTGAGTTAAAGGCAAACCATAAACGAAGTCCATGGCGATATCATCCCATTTCCACTCAGGAAGGGATAAAGGCGTAAGCAATCCCGAAGGAACCTGATGCTCGGCCTTTACCTGCTGACAAGTTAAGCACTTGGAAACAAAATCCACAATGTCTCTCTTCATACCGGACCACCAAAAGAATTGCTTCATGTCTCGATACATCTTCTCACTGCCCGGATGCATAGTAAAGACTGTACTATGCGCCTCACTCATAAGCTGTCTCCTCAAATCCTCAGATTCTGGCACACACAGGCGATCTCTGAACATAAGTACCTCATTGTGAACTGAGAACTCTGACTGCTTACCCGATCTAACCTCATGCACAATCTGCTGAAGCCTCTGGTCATCTCTCTGAGCATCCACAATACTCTGTCTCAAGGTAGGCTTCACACGCAACTGAGCAAGCAAAGCTCCATCAGAACCAAATCTCCATCTGAATCGCCTCAAGAACAAGGCTGAAACTGATTTCCGACTCAAAGCATCGGCGACTACATTAGCCTTACTAGGATGGTAATCCAACGTCTCATGTTCAACTCTCTCTGTGAAAGGAAGTACTTCAAGCTTTTGTGGTCCAAAAAGATCCTACACTTTTCCCCATACAGATAATGACGCCAAATCTTCAAAGCAAAGATTACGGCTGCCAACTCAAGATCATGTGTCAGATAGTTCCTCTCATGTGGCTTTAACTGAGGAGAAGCATAAGCCACGACCTTACCTTCCTGCATCAGCACACATCCAAGACCAACACCCGAAGCATCACTGTAAATGACAAACTCTTTACCCGAGATGGGTTGAGTAAGAATAGGAGCCTCAACAAGCAACTGCTTTAACCGATCAAAATAAGCCTGGCATCTATCTGACCACTCAAATCTGACTCCTTTCCTCAATAATCTAGTCATCGGAGCAGCAATCACAGAAAATCCTTTAACAAAGCGACGGTAGTAACCTGCTAAACCAAGGAAACTCCTCACTTCCTGAACATTTCTAGGCGCTTTCCAATCAACTATCGCCTCAATCTTGGATGGATCTACCTGAATACCTCTAGCTGAAATAATGTGACCCAAGAATGACACTTCTCGAAGCCAGAAATCACACTTGCTAAGCTTAGCAAACAACTGATGCTCTCTCAACATCTGTAGAACTAATCGGAGATGTTCCTCATGCTCACTCTCATCCTTGGAATACACCAAGATGTCATCAATGAACACTACTACAAATCAATCTAAGTATGGCCTAAACACACGATTCATCAGATCCATAAAAGCCGCTGGAGCATTAGTCGAACCAAACGGCATCACAAGAAACTCATAGTGGCCATACCTAGTCCGAAATGCAGTCTTAACCACATCCGCATCCTGAACTCGAAGCTGGTAGTACCCTGATCGAAGATCTATCTTGGAGAAAACACCCGCACCTCGAAGCTGATCAAACGAATCTTCAATCCTAGGCAATGGATACTTATTCTTCACTGTAACTTTATTAATCTGCCTATAGTCAATACACATCCTCAATGATCCATCTTTCTTCTTGACAAACAGAACTGGAGCTCCCCATGGAGATATGCTCGGTCTAATAAACCCCTTATCCAATAACTCTTGTAGCTGAGATTTAAGTTCCCTCAACTCTATAGGATCCATCCGATAAGGTGCTCTCGAAATAGGTGCAGTACCTGGCATAATCTCAATGGACAACTCAACCTCTCTCTCAGGAGGCAAACCAGGCAACTCGCTCGGGAACACATCACTAAACTCCCGCACTACTGGAATGTCCTCAATCTGAACTTGATCTCTCTTGGAATCTAACACAACTGCAAGAAAAGCCTCACATCCTTTCCTGATAAACCTCTTGGCTTGCATCGGAGAAATCACATTATTCATAGAACTAGCACCCAAACCTTTCAAAAACACAAAAGACTGACTTCTATCCCGGAGTACAACTGTCTTCCTATGGCAATCAACTACAGCCCGATGCTTACCCAACCAGTCCATACCCAGAATCAGATCAAACTCTCTGAAAGGTAACTCAATCAAATCCGCTGGAAGCACAACTCCCTCAATTATGAAAGGACAACTCCTAAAGACTCTACTCACACTGACACTATGCCCTAATGGACTGGTCACACATATCTCATAATCTAACTGATCAAACACATGCAACGTGTCAACAATTTTATCTGTGCACAAATATGAGTGTGTGGAACCAGGATCAATTAGAGCATATAACTCAGTGTCATGGAGTAAGAACTTACCAGCAATAACATCAGGCGCATCCTGCTCATCTCTGGCTCTCAAGGCATAGGCTCTAACGGCACCCTGAGGAGGACGCTCAATAGTCTCTGAAGCAGCTCCATCTCTATGCCGACCACCTCGACCTCTACCTCGGCCTCTACCACGGGTAGCCTGAGAAACATTCGAACCAACCCTACTAGCTCCTCCCTGAGGTCCTGAATCCTCAATCGACTGGGGACAACTAGCCACACGGTGCTCAGTGCTCCCACATCTAAAACATCCACCAGTGAGCCACCTACACTCACCCCGGTGAGCCTTGCTGCAATTCGCACAAATAGGTATGGCATCAGATCTACCTCCCCTACCAGAACCTGACACAGCTGCAGAACCCTGTCTTCTGCCTCTAGAAGCCGGACCAGAAAATGACTCGTCCTGTGGGTTCCTAGATCTCTTACCTGTTGAAGATCCTCCACGAGAAGAGTTCCTCCTCTGAGCTCTCTCTCTCAACACAGTCTCTGATAACTCAGCTCTCACAGCAGCCTCTACAATATGATAATAACTGATCCCAGGTATGCACATCAGAGAAATCAAAGCAATCTTCAAAGACTCATTTAACCCTGCTTCGAAATGCTTGCATCTAAAGTCATCAGTCATAACTCCACGTGGGGCATAGCGAGATAACCTATTGAACTCTTTCTCAAACTCTGCTACAGACAAAGTCCTCTGCTTCAAACTCAAAAACTGCGCCCATCTCGCATCTCTATAAGTCTGAGTGATGTACTTCTTTATAAACTCACCCTCAAAGAACTCCCAAGTAATCGGATCCGGTAGCTGAGGATGCCTACAAACCAATTCCCACCATTCAAATGCAGACCCTTGCAGAAGAACTAGTGCACACTCTGCCTGCTGATCGGGAGGACACCGAATCTCTCTCAAGGCACGCTTTACTTTATCTAACCATCTCTCAGCCAACTCAGATTCGTTCAAACCAGTGCCATAAAAATCTTCAACTCCTGCCCTTCTCAAATTTTCCATAGGTGCTCTAGGAGCAGTCACTCTCTCCAAAACCCTAGCCATGTCCTGATGCAGTCTGAACATAGCCTCAAAGGGCATGGCTGCGGCCTCGGGCTGGACCCTAGCATGCTGAGCCGACACAGTAACAGAAACAGATGGATCCACAGCTAGAGGATTCACACTCTCAGCGGATTCCTCAAGTGATCCACGAACAGAATTAGAAGCCATCTAAACAAACAAGAAACAACCGCATCAGCCAACACAGATCTAGACACATACACATCTAAGAAACTCAGAACAATCGGAACAACACCCAGAAATGCCTAAACCTATGCTCTGATACCACAAACTGTAACACCCCCTTCCCATACGTAGGCGATCCCATCCGATAAGGAGTGAGATGCCGTATGAGTCAAGGTGTCACCAAACACTAGCAAAGCAAAAACATACATTCACTCATAACATACATTCAGAAATACAGAATAATTAAAAACTTTACATGCAGAAAGCAAAAGCTGATCATGCATTACTATAATAAACTATTACAATAATGATCTGATCAACTAGCTGATAAAAAATAATATTACATGTCAAAAATATAATTACAAAACCGGAAGCTGATACATGAGAGTTCTATATAAAAAGAATCATCAACTATACAAAAGGAGCCCTACACTAAAAACTTCCTGTGTTGGCTTGATGACGGCGACTCTCGAATCAAACTCCTTCCGCACCTGCACGGGTAAAAACACCGTGCTAAGCGATAAACGCTTAGTGGGGAAACACACATAAATAATGGACGGCCATTCACAATGGTCGTCAAGACAATTCACATTCACAAGGACAATATGCAAAGGCTAAAACATAATCCATATAAACATGCTCATATAATAAAGCCATACAATCAGTATTTCATAATCATATTCATTCATAAATAATCCGACATACATTACATCGATATACTCATTCAGATAATCCATTTATAGCCAAATCAGATCAGAGCAGTTCAAATAAACATTCAAAGAACACCTGCTGACTCTAGGTAGTGGATAACGAGTGTACAGACAGTACTTTCCGGGTACGAGCCGATTATAGACAGTACATTACGGGTACAAATCGATTAAACCATTATACTTTAACTTTCACAGATATTTTCAAAAGGGACCTTAAACAAGATCCAATACAGAAAAGGGTTCGCAAGGAACCAAACGGGGACCTGATCGGGGTCCAAACAGAACTATGG
Source organism: Excoecaria cochinchinensis (assembly GCA_947683425.1). Taxonomy (NCBI): domain Eukaryota; kingdom Viridiplantae; phylum Streptophyta; class Magnoliopsida; order Malpighiales; family Euphorbiaceae; genus Excoecaria; species Excoecaria cochinchinensis. The sequence goes on from CANTUQ010000149.1 coordinate 5,321,593, forward strand.
GCTGCAGCTAACAGACTCTATTAGGCATGCCTAACTATCCACTTACTTGACTCTAGCAGGCTATGCGTCACTCAAATTAAATAACAGAATATCGTGTACAAACATCAGAAAAATCATGGTATTACGCATATCGAAGCATTTAAAAGTATGACATACATCACACAGCAATAAAGTCCATTCAGAAGAAATACCAAATTCATTTCTGAGTTAAAAACTGGAAAATTTCAGAAAAACGGGCTGAACGGAGAAACGGACGAGGTTGGCTGGTCACGAGGCGTGACTGGCCTCCTCACCAGGCAGGTCACGAGACGTGACCGAGGGTCACGCCTCGTGACTTGCTTGTCCCTCGCAGATCACGTTGCGTGATCTCGCAGATCACGCAACGTCTCTCGCCGGTCACGCGACGTGACTGAGGGTCACGTCCCGTGACTGGCTTCTTCTTCAGCTGGTCATACGACTTGCCTTCTCTCTCAGGCTGGTCACGAGGCATGACGGGGAGTCACGTCTCATGACTGGCCTCATTTAAGCTGGTCACGAGCTGTGGCAGGCAGCCACAACTTGTGACCGGTCTCAAGCTGGCAGGTCACGAGGCGTGACCTGAGGTCACTTCTCGTGACTTGCCTCTCTTCTTGGCGAGTCACGCGACAAAGGGAATTTCAACAGTAATCGATTTCCAGATTTTCCCAGAACACAAAAATCAATCCAAATTTGATTCAAAACCAATAAAACCTATTCTTACCTTCCAGAAATCATCTCAAACAATATAGGTAACATTTATACAACTCAATTCAACATTTAAACAACTAAATCAATTCAAGAATAATAGCATTCAAACTTCTCAAGAACAAGAACCCTAGAAAATTTACAGTAACTTAAAATCACACAAATCAAAATCAATTGTTCCCAAACCTGGAATCTAAGCTTCTAACACTTAGTCCCACTGCTCCCAGCAACCTCCTTGCCTTTGGGATCGCGAGGAGCCTCAACTAAACACAAATATCCAACATGCAAAACCCTAAGTTAAACCTAAGCTCAAGGAAGAAGAAGAAGATGAAGTAAATGGAAAGAAAGTTAAAGAAATGCAATGACTTACCAACAAAAGATGCAAAGAGAGATTAACTCCACCAATTCCAACTTGAATCCACACCACAATGCTTAGAGTAAAGAAAATGAAGAAGAAGAAGAGGGTGATGAGAAGAAAAGAAAGAAACGTAAATCTGAATTTCCTTTATTTCATTCCCTTTTCTTTTCCCTTTCTTTGCCCTAAGTATGTGTCCAATTCTAATTGGTGAAGCTAACCACTCACACCCAAACTAACATGCATTACACACACCCAAAGTAATCTCACTTAAATGCACCCTACAATGGTATGAGTAAATGTACACAAACATGTCCCAACTTAAAACACCCTAATATGGTATGCTCAAGTGCACACAATTATTTCTCAATTAATTAACACACTAATGCAATTTATGCACCCACATACTAACAAAACCCCAAAAACATGCATTTTACTAAAATACCCTTATGAAATGCCGAACACATGCGAATGCTTACACATATAGATAGACACACAGGCTCATTCTACTAGGGGGCAAATGGGGTGTGACACAAACTCTGAACAGAACATGAAAACCTACAAGGAAACAAACATCCATGCTAAGCGATAACGCTTAGTGGGGATAAATATAAGTAAACATAACACATGCATAGCAGTAACAGATACTCAAATCAAGATTTAAATGCTCATCATATACATAGCAAGCAGGAAAGTAAAATACTCAAGTCAAAACAGATTCAGAAGCAATAATAATTGCTAGCATTCAGGAGTATTAGAACATGCAATTGCTAATATCAGGAGTATTCAAAACATATAACCGAACTCAGCTTTACAAGACCTCACACTCAAACGAACAATTAGCCTGAGTAATAAAGATTGTGAATACGGGTGTTCAGAATACTGGCTAGTAGTATCAGAAGACCAAAGCCTAAGTCATCTTATACCCGGAGGTACAATTTGTTAGTGGTTATGCCCTAGGCCAAACATTTGGACCTTAATGTAATCATTACATTTTCATTTATATAATGGTTTTCTTCACATTAATATTATTGGCATGTTACATTATTGCAATGTTTATGAATAACGATGTTATTCATTTTATCCCTAGTCATTTATCACTAAAGAGCATAAAGATAAATTTAGACTAGTATAGATTTGCATTGATAATCATGGAATGATTATATATGGCGATATAAATCAAATCTATAGGTACTTGCTAGAGAACAAAGTACTGGATAGACCCACTATAAGATCATTACATGGGATAGTGTCATAAGTGATCTTATAATAGTTGTGTTATTGAATCCTTTGACCTAAGGTTATCACGGTTTCCTACATAAGGAACATTATGTTTTGACATAATCAAACGTTATCTTTAATCGGAGAATTATAAAGTTTATGATCGGACATAATGAGAATTATGCAGAGGAAAGTGAATAATCAAGATGGAATTTGTCCCTCTCTTTTGAGAGAGATATCTATTGGGCCCCTCGATAAGTAGGACTGTAAAAGCATGGCCGTGCTCGAATGAATTGATAGTGTGATCAATATCATTTGAATTTATCAGTCTACCTAGTGATCGAGAAATTATATGTTTGAACAATATAAGTTTGACATGTACCATGACTTATGTTCAAACAAGATATCGTTTGACAAAAGGATAATGACATGTTCTATTGTCAGGTTAAAATTGGACTAACGATATTTATATTATTTGGGTAGTCATAATGTCTTATTAGAGGCCAATTATGACTTGTGGGCTTATTATGAGATTAGGCCCACTGCCAACTTAATATAAACCTATTGGGTCACACACCAAGACAAAAAAATGAACAAAATGGATTTTATTAGGTTATTTCGGAATAATATAAATATATGTATTTATATTTAATTTCGAAATTATATATATATATATATATATGTATATTATTTATTTCATATTAATTTGAATAAGAAATAAATTTATATGTATATATATTTATATAAATATCGCTTATTTTGAATAAGTGATTGTATTCCTATTTATCTCTTAAGGTTTCATATTTACATATATATATATATATATATATATATATATATATATATATATATATATATATGTTAAAAAAAGATGATTAACCCTAATAATTGAAGAATCACGTTCTTCTTAAAAGGAGAGATTGAGAGTGGCTGTAACTTCTTAAGTAAAGAAAAGAAAAATAACCTAGCCACCATTTTTCTTTGAGAAAGAAATAACAAAAAATCCAATCGCAACATAAGGGAGCTAGCACCCCTGTGAAATCTTGTTCGTCGGTTCGTGCGTGTGGATACCGGTAGAGAGTGTTCGTGATTGAAGCAGCACCTTAAGTCCTAGATAAGGAGTTATTTTTGTTCTAAGGTCAGTAAATCTTAATCTCTTCCTTTTGAATCAATTGAATATACTTGAATCCTGTCTTCGGGTTTCATTTTTATTTCGCTGCATTAATTTGAATTATACCGTCGAAACACAACACAATTTCAAATACCCGAAGGTACAATTTTCAGATACCCTAAGGTACAAAAACTAGACCCTTAATAAGCATGCTTATCTGTCCACTAACTTGACCGATCAGGCTGAAAACAACTTAATAACCAAAGTTCTACTTAAACACTCAAGTACTATCAACTTTAATCAGTTCATGATACTAAAACAAGTAATTCATCATACTAAAGCATAGCTATAAGCACATATAAATCCTCAGAAAATAATGCTAAACAAGGTTAAAGTGATGCTCAAACCCATGCATAACATTTACAAGTGAAAATAAATCATAGTGCAAAAACAGGATACCTCACGGTCACAACCACTTTGGTTGTCACCATGACATAACAAGGATGCAAAACAGAAACAAACATAGGGTACCTCACGGTCACAACCACTCTCGTTGTCACCGTGATATACCATAGAATATCCGGGCAATAGGCAACCAAGGGTATCTCACAGTCACAACTACTCTGGTTGTCACCGTGACATACCAAAGATGCAAAACAAAAAGTAAACTTAGGTACCTCCGGTCACAACCACTTTGGTTGTCACCGTGACATACCACAGAATACTCAGACAGAAGCTCTTCTTGCATACCTCATGGTCACAACCACTTTGTTTATCACCGTGACCTATGCAAAAATGCAAAAATAGTATTGAATCCAACTCTTGCGCAACACAACTCAAAAGCCATAATTGACCAACATACTTCCAAATCATGCACATGCATATATCAAAGACTTGCCAAACAATATGCCAATAACATTTCAAGGTTCTAAATCAATCTCCAACATATAATCATATACTAATTTCATGTAAGAACATGAATAACCAATCATGAGCACATGCCTTTCAAAAGCACAACAAATCATGCTCTGAACAGGTCTAAGATATCAGACTAACAACACATGCATAAACACAATCCTAACTCTTAACACAACATGCATCACATATACTCAATTCAATAACACTTGCACAATCTATAGAGCACACGATCCCAACCTCTTGAAGCAGCCGAACACTCTCAAAATCATACTTTATCCTTGCCCTTCTCATGCCTTCTTCTATCCTTAGCTTCTTGCAATACCCAAATAAACACAACCCCTTAATCCAAGATCTCAAATAACAACCACAAAGAAAGGAGTAGAAGCAGAAATTCAAACTAATTACACTTACCTCTCAAGCTTAATCCTTGACTAAACTTTTCAATTAATCCAATTCAAAATACTGAAATCCAAGCACAAGCAAAACAACCCAAAGAGATGAAGGAAAGAAGGGGAAACCATGGAGCACAAAGAAGAAAGAGGAAATACTGCATGCAAAGCAAATGGGGACAAGAATTCCTACTAACTCACTCTTATATTGCATGTCCAAGCCATGTGGCATCACCACAATAAGCCACTTATCAAGCACAACCACTTGTCAACTAACATGCAAAGTTACACATTAATCCATGGCAAAGTTCACTTAAATCCCTCCTCTCAAAATCTGTTGTACCAAATCTTATATATCACACTCAAATGAGTCCTTAATTATAATTAAACCCATATTAATACAGAAATTTGCACTACTAAGTCCACTAGGGTGCAATTCGGGTCGTTACAGCCCGTCTCTCGCCTGGAGCGACGGCTGTCGCCCGTGTGAGGGAAGCCTATCTCTCACTATTTCGTCTCTCATGAGGGGCCCGTCGACCAAAAGACGAAGCGTGCCCCAATCAATGATGCCTGTCGGTAATCCACCGGCGCCCGTCGGTCGATGATCTGACGTTATTTGGGCAGGTTTTTCCAGATTTTTAAAGGGATATCCCAATATTTCTAAAATATTTCCTAAATCTTTTCAAAATCTTTTAAATCTTTTCAAATATTTTCAAATCGTGGATTTGATTTTCATAATATTCTAAAAATCATTCGATTTTGATTTTGATTGCAGAAATCTTGTTCAAATTTAAATTCTAAATTTTAATTTATTTGAATTTTCTTCCTAAACCTATAAATAGGGGTTGGGAGCTCATTGTTCGGGGTTAGCGATTTTGACCAAAAAAGAGGATTTTAGCTATTCTTGCAGAAAATTTTCTTACAAAAAGTTCTCTTACTTTTATTTTCCCGAAAAATCATCATCAAATATTTTCTGAATTAGAAGGGATCCGAGTGAATGGCACTAATTTGTTTCTATCGAATCTAGCCATTTTAGTATTCATAACTACTATCAAAATAATGAGAAAGAAAAATATAATTTTCTTTTCTTGATTTGTTTTTGAAAAATAATTTTTGTAGCCCAAAAATCTTCTAAAAATCGCATATCGTAGATCAATACTTATAGAACTCGAGGAACGAAAACCACGCGACATTCACCTTTAAAGCTAATATTCCGAGGGTAAATATTTCTGGATCGATTTCCTTGGTATTCAATAATTTTATTCTGATTTTACACATAAAACCTTATTTTATTTAAAATAAAATAATTTTGGCTTGAGTTTGCTGCCCTTTTTTTTTTGGATCTGGAGTGACCTACGGGCATAGGATCCGCCGACAGTTGTCTCTCATCTGAGCGATGGGTCGTCGAGGGTTACTACCTCCACCCGTCGGTCAGCCTAGGGATGCCCGTTGCTCGCGAGCCATGGGCCGTCCTTGGGCCTTTCCTTCTCCTTTTCCTCCCTTTCTTTCAACACTTATGTCCTTACTATTTTTGTAATAATTTTTCATGGTTTCTTTTACATGATTTATTTTTAATCTATTATTTTTATGTTAATTATGGCACTAATATGATTCTTATTTTGGTGAGTTTTATTGATTTATTTGATGGGTTTGGGTTGTATTAAATGGAGGACATCACAATGAACTGAGAATTTTCACTCGGGTTCATTCTTTTACCCTTACCTCTTTTTTATCTTGAGTATTATTATTGTAAATATTATTTCATTCCACTAATACATGAAAATGGTCAAATATTTATAGTATTTCAATTGGAATTTTTATTAATAAATTGAGGACCAATGTCCTGATTTCCAGCAAATAAAATTGACGCTTAAATCGCTTTTGTAAATGTGCATACGAGGACAAATGTCCTCATTTTTAATGAATATCCCAATTCATGTATGATCAACATGTTATTTACAACGGGGTTTGTATTCCGCCCCTAATTTTATTGTAAGTTACTGTATTCTAGTTTATTTTTTATTTTATATTTTCATTTTTGCTCCTATTTACGGCTTTCCTTATATGACCAAAGTGCGCTTTAATTAACTGCATTAAATCGAATGAGAAATGGGATGAAATGCTAAATTCAAAACTCAATTATGACTTTGATCAAGGTATGAATAAATGGAAAGTCCCGAACCTTCTCTGGTCTTAGGGACAACGAGGTTAGAGGACCATCTCAATGTTTTATTGGGGTGGGGTCTCCAAAATATCTCCTATTGCCCAAAAGGCCCAATTTGTATAGTCCTAGGCTCCATGAGGTTAAAGGACCATCCCAATGTTCTATTGGGATGGGGCCTCCAAAATATCTCTAGCTTGCCCAAAATGGATGTATATTTGCTGTCTTAGACACACTGAGACTAGACAACCTTTCCCAATGTTCTATTGGGAGGTGACTCCAAGAAACCTCCTTGTTGCCCAAAATAGATGCACTTATAATTTCTTATAAGTTTTCATGAACCTCTCCTGAATACCTTAATAGCGGGTTTTCGAGGAGTCCCGAGGTTCGGCGCATGTCACAGTGGCGACTCCACTGGGGAATTAAATGAGACTTCGCTTTAAAAGTACCTTGGTTAAAAATTATAATTGATTTTTAATTTAAAAATTTCATCCCTTTTCGAAATTGCATTGTATATCCTTAGAGCCTTAGATTTATGCTAGTTTGGTCCCTCTTTTAACCCTAGTGCGTTCACGAAGCACGACCCTACGTTCACTTAATGTAGGGAAGTGTTAAGGATAATCACCAGCCCAAGCCTCGTACCATCATGGTATATTAAATGGAGACCCGACCGGTTGTTATGCTCATGATGAGCTAGACCCATTGACAGGGACCATGCTTGGGTAGACCTAAAGTAACATCACCTTGGCCAAAGCCCATGTAGTGAAAGTAGATACTTTCCCTAGGTGGTATGAACCGTAACGCTATGCTTGCTGTATGGATCATTATTCTATTAGACGAACCCAGATAATTTGATTGGTCACCTAATCAAAGGCTTTCATGTCCCGATAGGCCCATGTCAATTTATTCGAACTGCCTAAATACACAACGATCACAACCCATACATTTGTGCATTAATGAGGAGAGGTTATGCTGTCAATTTTTTACCGTGCATCATGTGCATTCATCGGGTTCTTTGCTGACCCGTGAACCAAGCCCACCTAGGAAAGAGACTATGACCTCGTGTGCGGGAGTAACAAGGTTGAAAGGGCCTATGTGCTTGCATGTGATTTGTGATGCTGCATAGCACGACCATGCATCTTATGGCATTCATGCATTATCCTAACATGACGTGTTTTGCAGCCATCATTGATCTACCCAAGTGGTCAAGAGGTCCTCAAGGGGGCCTGCACAGAGTCCCATTCTTTGAATTGTCGAAAAAGGTAGAGTATTCGGACACGGTCTTCGAAACCAGTCATGCTACATCATCCCAATTCTCCCCACACAATGAGATGGCTAATTCACCAAAAGGGACGGATGCCACAAGGGCCATGATAGCATAGGAAGTGGGTAGGAGGTTTGAGGAGTTTAAAAATTGAATGTTGGCCATGATGGTAAATCTGGCCCAACCAGCTGCACTACAGAACCCAGTCCCTCCTCCTATGAGATAAATTGAGTAGGAGGAGGTCAGAAAAGACCCACAAGAAGAGGTTTATCCACCACCAGTAGACCTAAGGGCCAATATATTATCAGGATAGAGAAGGAGGCCTACCCATAGAATTGAGGAGTTAGAGGATGAGGATGAGTATAAAGAGCGCGCGTCGCTGAGAGGGAAAGTACCCCAAATAGAGGAGGCCATCTGGAAGAAGATGGAAGAAAAATTTGAGGCAATGACGAAGATACAGACAAGGGGGCGAGGGATGAATCCTGAAGACAAGGAGCTAGAGGGGGAGGATTTGATCCCAATGAACTTTAAAATGTCGGATGTCCAAAATTTTGATGGTACTTATGATCCTACTGCACATATAAAGCAGTACTCGCTGGTAATGAAGGGTACTAATTTAACAAAAAGGTAGAAAATTGAATACTTCTATCTGAGCTTAACCGGCCTAGCGGTTGATTGGTATCATGGTCTAGACCAGAGGACCAAGGAGGATTGGGACTTGTTGATGGAGGAATTTTTCAGATAATATGATTGTAGCACACGAATGGAGGTGACCCTGAAAGACTTGGTATTGCCGCAGCAGAAGTCACATGAGTCTTTCCATGAGTATCTGACCCGATGGAGAAACCGGGTAATGAAAATAAAAAGGAAGCAAGATACTCAGGATAAGATCTGGCTATTTGTGATGCGCGCCGAACCCCGTGGCCCCCGAAAGCCCGCCTTTAGGGCGATCGAGAGAGGTTCATGAAAACTTGTAAGGTATTTACAAGTGCGTCTATTTTGGGCAACAAGGAGATTTCATGTAGTCACCACCCAATAAAACATTGGGAAAGTTCATCTCACCTCAGTGAGCCTAAGACGGCGCATATTATCCATTTTGGGCAAACCGAAGGGGTCTTGGAGGCATTCACCCCAATAGAACATTAGAATGACCCTCTAACCCTAAGGAGCCTAGGATTGTAAATTGAGTCTTTTGGTGGGACACAAGAGGTATCTTGGAGATCCCATTCCAATGAAACATCGGAATGGCCCTCTCGCCTCGTTGAGCCCTAAGACCAAAGATGGTTCGAGGCTTCCCATTTATTCATACCTTGGCTAAGTTTATAATCGAGTTTGGAATTTAGTATTTCATGCCTTTTCTCATTCAATTTTAGTTAAAGCGCATATTAATCATATAATAAAAGCGATAAATAAAGTAAATGAAAGCAAAATAAATTACAACAAAACTAGGGGCGGAATATAACCCCCATTTGTAAATAAAATAAATTCATATATAAATCAGGCTATTTATTAAAAAATGAGGACATTGGTCCTCTCATGCATAATTAAAGAAAATAATTTTAAAATGACAATTTATTTTGGATGAAAAAGCTAGGACATTGATCCCATTTTATTTAGGAGAAAAATAAATTAATTAAGTAGAAATATTTTCATGGTTTTTTTAATTAACGTGCATAAAAATAATTTATTACAAATTACATATTAGAAATAAAATAATGAAAGCAAAAGAAATGAAAGTAACAAAAATTAACAAATCAACTCCCAAATGGATCTTCAAATCTTCATGGGCTCCCACTTGGTATGGAAAAGACTCACATATAAAAATAAATATTAAAAATAAAAGAAGAAAACAAATAAAAGTGAAGTTAGAAAAAATTAAACATATAACATGAAAACAACTAAATTAAAGCAATCAAAATTGCATCATGTATGACAAACCAATTAAAATGATATACTGAAAATATGCAATCTAATTAATTAACCATTTAACATGCATAGAAAAAATAACATGATAATAATAAAATTCAACATGCAAAAAGCATAAAATAATGATGATAGAATTTAACATGCATAAAAATACAAAATAACAATAATAACATCCAATCATGCATAAAAAGCAAAAGTAATAATAAAAATCAGCATGCATAAAACATAAATAATAATAGTAATAATAAAATTAAACAAGAATAAGGATAGCAATAATACTAATGACGGTAATAACTACAATAATAATAACACAATAATAACAAAGAATATGAACAATCAAATATAATAAGAATAATAGTAATAACAACAACAACAACAACAACAACAACAACAACAACAACAACAATAATAATAATAATAATAATAATAATAATAATAATAATAATAATAATAATAATAATAATAATAATAATAAAAATAATAATAACATCAAAGAAGATGAACAATCATATAAACATGCAAGAATAATAGGAAATAAAATCAACATGGCCTGTTTAAAGCATGATAACAATAATACCAATAATAATATGGACAATCACATAAGCACATGGTAATAATAATAATAATAATAATAATAATAATAATAATAATAATAATAATAGAGAATATGAACAACAATAATAATAATAGTAATAATAATAATAGTAATAATAATAATAATAATATGAACAATTCAATTAAATATGGAAGAATAAAAATGATAATAAAAATAAGCCAATTATGCTAAAACATGTTAAATGATAATACTAATAATATATGTGAACAAAAATGATGATAATGATATGAACATGAACAATTAAATAAGAAATAAGAAATAAAAAATAATAATATGAACAATTAAATAAAAGATAAAAGTAGAAGTAAAAATATGAACAATCAAATAATAGATCTAAAAGAATTTACATGATAATTAATTAAATAAAAATAAAAGAATAAGAAAATAAGAAGAAAATGATAGAACTAAAAGAATTTACATGTTAACTAATTAATTGGAAACAAAAAACGAAATTAAAATTAATTTAAGAAATTGAGCCAAGAATAATTACCCTCAAATTTATCTTGAACAGATGAAGGTAAATGATCCAATTCCTTGTCTTGATTTGAAGAATATGATTAGAAAAATAAAATATGAAAGATCAATTTTACTCAAGAATAAACAATTGATTTGTTTATCTTAGAGTAAAAATTGTTAATTGAAAAGAAGAAAGTCACCAAGAACAAAGATTATTATTTTTTGCCTTGATAATTTTCTTAGAAAAATTCTTTGGAAAAACTTGAGAGAAGAAAAAAGAAGAAGAAAAATTTTTCTAAAGAAAATCCCCCTTCCTTTTCCTTCAAAATTCCTTTTTATTTTTCCCCAAAATTCTGATTTTTTAATGAAATAATTAAATTGAATTAATTTCAATAAAAGCAAAAAAACTGAAGAAAATCAAAGGTTAGGGATATAAAAAGTTTTAGCATTGAATTCTATAAAAAAAATTGAAGAAAAATCAATTTTTGGGGCCAAAATGGCCAAAAATCGGAAAATGGGTGACCAAGGGGTGACAGGAGCGAGGGACGGCCCGTCGGCGCGCCCGACCGGCTTCCCGTGCACAGGTCGCGCGCCCAGCCGCAAGCGCTAGGCGCTGCGCGCGCTCTGCCTGCGCACCAGGGCGCTGCGGCGCACGCCCAGCGCTGCCGCAGCCCGACACTCGCGCGAAAATCAATTTTTTTTTTTAAACTATAAAACACAATAATTTAAAAACTAACTTTTTATCCCAAAATAGTTTTTAAAACATTTTTAAAATACATTTTTCTTCATTCCTAACAAATCAAAACGACAAGGAAATTATCACTTCCAACTTTCATTCTTTTTGCCTATAAATCGGCACACTTAATTTCATCATTGGTAATCCTGATCAAGGCTACTCGGGACCCGATGTCTACACTATTCATCAAAAATGCTAGCCCATATCTGAAGGATGGACTGAAAATAAAGGGTCTGAGAGACTGGGAGTCCTTGAAGGATATCGCTATTGAGGCGAAAGGAGAGTACCTCTCAAGAAGGGTAAATAATGAGAGTTATGTCAAGAAAGGCAGTGGTAGCCAGGAAGCAAGTAGGTCGGTAGGCTCCAGCGGTGGCACGAGGAAGACGACTGAGGTTTTAGCTACTAACACTGGCCCAAGGCACTTTTCCAATCCAGAAAGATCCCTTTTATGGGTGCTTAGAAGGCTGATGAAGGAAGGAAAGTTACAGCCTTTACTGCCCCGACCGGCTAGGACTCAGGGTTTGCCAGGGCACAAAGATAATGAATACTACGCATACCATCAGCATACTGGACACACAACTGATGAATGTAAGGCATTGAGACATGTGGTTCAGGATTTGATTGACTCCAAGCAGATCACAGATCCCGAGAAAAGAGGAAGTTAGAAGAAGTCTGGGTATAATAATGTGCCCCTGCCCGTGTTCATGATCGGGTCCAGTTTACCCGAATGGTTTGTGATGAGAGATTTGTACAGCATTGATGCCAACACTGCTATCACGTGCCTCCATGAGGTAAGTGAAGAAGGGCTTCCCGTGGCAGTGATCGATTGCTTGTCCACTGATAAAAATGGAAATGAAAATGATTATTTTAAAGTTGAAGGGTTTCCCGACCCGTGGGGTTCGGAGGAGGAAGAAGAAAAGAAGAAGAAGAAGAAGGTTGGAGCTGTGACCCGGAGTGGAAGGGTAGCTCTGAAAGCAGAGAGGCCATAAGTGTAACACCCCCATCGCCGTCCCCGTTGGAAGGACACCGACGGACGCGCTACACGACGCTCACATATACAGATATACACATGCACAATGCGGAAGCATACATTCATACATAACATACATACGAAAATACGGTTTAATTAAAAACTTACCTTGACTTACCTTGCGGTACAGACTGAACATGCAATAACTCACGCACACGCAGGCACTAAGCAAAAGCATACACAAAGGCATACAGATGACTATTCAACGGAAGCATAATCGAAATAATAAAACAAAGGAATAACTAAACATAAGGACATACTAACTATTACATTCCCAAAAGAAAACTCAAGATTAAAACATAATTAAATACATATACAATACTACAGAATTACAAAAGCTGAAATACAGAAGCTGAACCAAATACAGAACTTCTAACTCCTACGTGGCCGACCATACAGAAGCGCGACTCGAACAGAACCAAACCTGCCACCTGCACGGAAAGGAAATCCGTGCTAAGCGATAAACGCTTAGTGGGGAGAACACACAAGAATATGGACGGCCATTCACAATGGTCGCCAAGGCATAACACATTCAAATGGCAAATGTGGATATTCATAGCATATCAATAATCAGGCTGCACAATAAAGGCATTCAATCGATAACTCACAAATAGACCATAAACTCATGTCAAGGATATACCAAAACAGACATAATACAATATACGATACAAATATCATCATGCCGAACTACATACTATAACTCATGCATAAACCTACATGGGTATCAAATGATAGCATCTTACCATGCGGAGTCACAAGAGCTATACACATGCAATAATTATCACTAAGTACCCACGCCTGAACTGACAACCCGATCATCATGTTAAGCATACACACTAGTCAAATATCCAAAGGATAACATTTAGAGCATCACAATGCCGCTGCGCAACTCTAATATATATTAATCATCATGCAGAAACATTCTGATAACGGAGACTGAAGGCATAACCACTTAGTATTTCATTCATATCATCATCATGCAGAGAGTACAGTAATCATCACATACTTACCATCACAGCTGCTTCGGTTCACAAGCTAATATATTAACAAAACATGTTTAAGTCACATACATAAATTCTCTAGTCGCATCATAATCAAAGCATTCAGAAACTTATAACAAATCACATGACGAGTACGGATAATCATGTTAGATATAAAGTCATGCTTATTTAAAACAGACATACATTCTGAAGCCCATAGTCACATTCATATACATATAAACTGATTCCTGAGATCTTTATCATAATCAAATGAATATCACATTCATATAGTTATTTCAAAGTAATACAAACCAGTAAAGCACCTGCTGACTCACAATAGTGGATAACGAGTGTACTGAACTGATTAGTACCTTACGGGTACAAATCAAAAACCACTTTATTTTGTCACAAAAGCATTTTACTGATGGGGGATCTTAACCCAATCCAAATTCATTAAAAAGGACCACGAGGATCCGTACTGAGGGGGGGTTCGCGAGGAACCATACGGGAGACCTGATCAGGGTCCAAACGTTCAAAGGGCGCTGCAGCTACTGAAAGACTCTATTAGGCATGCCTAACTATCCACTAGACTGACTCTCGCAGGTCATGCATAAAACAATTCACGTTTCGAATCGCATAATGCATAGATATGTAAATATCATGCATAAACCGGAGTACAATAGACATATAAATATGCTCATAAAGTTGATCATATCTCATACAATTCCGCATTGCAAAACATATTACAGTCCATACACTTTAACATTAAACAATATTCTAAAGCATGCCAAGAATCAGGTAAAGAGGTACTACCATGCCAATGGTTATCAAAACATAATCCTAAACATATGTTTTAGGTGAGGTTACCAAGTATAAATCATGCATAGTCCAAATTACATTTAAACATAACACATTGAGTTCAAAGGCTAAAGCATAACATCAATCAACGCTCATACAAGGCATATTCAAGAGCATGCAATAATTCCCTTAATCACATTTTAGCAATACTCACCAAATTAAAGCGTGTCAGAAACACATGTGAGGTCATATTATGCTAATTATCAAAAACTCATAATCTAAGTCATGAAATGATACTATATATTTCTAAGCATGGCAGATTATTCTTAGAGAGGAATTCAATCAAAGACATGCATAACATATTGCTAATCATAACTGAAATAGGCTAACCAATCAGATGAGCAAAATAAGATAGCACACAATAGAGGAAAAAGCCATAAAAGCATTTAAAAGTCATTTTATAATAAACTGGTCACGGGGGAACAAATCAAAACAGAAAAGCCATACAGGAGCATATAACAGTAAGACATAAATTATACAGCAGTGAAGACCCATACAGAAGACATAGGAAATTCATTTTGGTTAAAACTGGGCGAAATCGGAAAAAGGAGCTGAAGAGGGGTCGGTCACAAGTCGTGTCATGACTCATGACTGACCTCACAGGAGGGTCACGGCGTGACCTAGTGTCACGTCTCGTGACCTACTAGAGAGTCACGGGACGTGACTCTATGTCACGCCTGTCCTCACAAGAGTCACGCCGTGACTCTAAGTCACGAGACGTGACTTCCCTCTCACAGAGAGAGGAGTCACGCCTTGCCTTTCACAGGAGTCACGTCGTGACTCTAAGTTACGAGACGTGACTTCCCTCTCACAGAGAGAGACAGTCACGCTTCACGACTAAGGGTCACGCTTCGCCTTTACCAGAGTCACGTCGTGACTCTAAGTCACGAGACGTGACTCGCCTCTCACAAGGCAGTCACGCTTCGCAACTGGGAGTCACGCCGCGCGATCACGTCCAGCCCACCGAGAAGTCACGCGTGTGACGGGGAAACAGAGTCACGTGGCGTGACTGGAAGTCACGCCTCATGGCTTGTCTCTCTCAGGGAAGTCACGACACACTGGGAATGGAAAATTCCACAGAAACGCGATTTTCCATTCCCAGCTACCCAGAATTCCAAGAACCCCATAAAAATCATTTTCAATCTGATCCAAAACACAACCAAACTCATCTTACCTTCTAATCGATCTTCCAAACATCAAATTGACATAACACAAGCTTAATTCAATAATCAAATCAACTAAGATCATGCATAAATAGATTTAATCCATTTAAGAACATAAAACCTAAAAGTTACAGTAAGTTCAAAACCTAAACTCAGAACTTCAATTCAAACCCTATCATGCATTACTAACACATTTGTTCACATAAACATGCATAAACACATGCCAAATACACCAAATTCCAGAAATGCAAATACATATACATCCTAAGTGAGAGTTAGGGCAAAAACACACAGGATTTCACATGCAGTAAGCAAAACTCCCAAACCTAAAAATGACGATCCAAAAACACGCTTCCAGCTTCAAGATCAGTCCTCTATCCTTTCCTTGCCTTTACTTTGCTTCTTATTACAATCCCAAGCTTGCACAAACAAAACCCACAATTACTTTTCAAAACCCTAACTCAACCAAAACCAACCAAAACCAGGAGAAGAGAAGAAGAAGAAGAACAGAACGTAAATCCAACTTACCTCTTCAAACAAAGCACAATCTCCACCAAGCCAAACACAACTCCAAGCCAAATGAGAAAGAAAGGAGAAGCAAAGAAGGGAGAAGAGAAGAAGAAGGAGGAGCGTGAGAGAGGGACGAACGGGAAATGCAATCTCTGTTCCCTCTCTCTCTTTCTCTTTCTTTTCTTTTTCTTCTTTCAATGCTCACCTAAAAACCCACATGGCAGATCCTAATACTACCACACAATCCACTTAACTTTTCCAAATTCCATTATTACTCTATAGTCCTTAGACAAATTACACTTCACTCACTTACACAATTCTTTCTTTACCAACTTAATTAGCTTATCAATTAGGTCCTTAACACTCCAAATTTCACATGCACAAAATTACTGAAATACCCTTCCGATCCCGACTTAGCATGCACATTCCGACCAGGGCCATTTTGGGGTGTGACAACTCTTCCCTCCTAAAAGAATTTCGTCCTCGAAATTCACAGTGAAACACTTACATCCAAATAACCCAAGCAAACAAAACTTACTTAAACAAAAGCTTGCAATGCAACTTACCAGAAGAACCTGCGGTCTCCTTCGAATCCTTGCTAGATGCTACAAACTCTGTAGGCACTTGAGAAGATCTGAGCAAATCCTCCACATCCTTTCTAGCTTGCCCAGCTAGATTCTCACTCATCTTCTTAGGACAATCGGCAATCCGGTGTTCCATACTGCCACACCTGAAACAAGCACCTGAAAGCTTCCGGCATGGGCCCCGATGTCGCTTCTGGCAGTGCTGACATACTGACGGTCCCCACTTCTTACACTTGTTCCCATGTTGCTTCTGAAATTGTTGACACACTGAAGGTTCTCGAACCCTCTTCCCTGCTGGCACTTCACTAACCGATCCTTTTCTCTTCTGAGGAACATGCTGAACAAAATCTTGAGAAGCACGAGGAGAAGTCAATCTATCCAAAATCCGAATCAATCCTTGTACAAGAGCCCTATCCTCAGAAACCCGACCAGAATCTTCAACTGGAAGATGCTCTGAAACATCCTGATCAGCACTAACTCGATTCACACTTTCTGTTGTCTCGCCCACATTCTCACTAGGATCAGACTCCATCTAGACATGACACAAAACAAGGCGCATCTGCATTAGGCCACGACACAAAACCGACTCTCATGCAAAGACTCAACACAAAACAAACAACATACCCAGAACCATCAAACCTGGGCTCTGATACCACTAACTGTAACACCCCCATCGCCGTCCCCGTTGGAAGGACACCGACGGACGCGCTACACGACGCTCACATATACAGATATACACATGCACAATGCGGAAGCATACATTCATACATAACATACATACAAAAATACGGTTTAATTAAAAACTTACCTTGACTTACAGACTGAACATGCAATAACTCACGCACACGCAGGCACTAAGCAAAAGCATACACAAAGGCATACAGATGACTATTCAACGGAAGCATAATCGAAATAATAAAACAAAGGAATAACTAAACATAAGGACATACTAACTATTACATTCCCAAAAGAAAACTCAAGATTAAAACATAATTAAATACATATACAATACTACAGAATTACAAAAGCTGAAATACAGAAGCTGAACCAAATACAGAACTTCTAACTCCTACGTGGCCGACCATACAGAAGCGCGACTCGAACAGAACCAAACCTGCCACCTGCACGGAAAGGAAATCCGTGCTAAGCGATAAACACTTAGTGGGGAGAACACACAAGAATATGGACGGCCATTCACAATGGTCGCCAAGGCATAACACATTCAAATAGCAAATGTGGATATTCATAGCATTTCAATAATCAGGCTGCACAATAAAGGCATTCAATCGATAACTCACAAACAGACCATAAACTCATGTCCAGGATATACCAAAACAGACATAATACAATATACGATACAAATATCATCATGCCGAACTACATACTATAACTCATGCATAAACCTACATGGGTATCAAATGATAGCATCTTACCATGCGGAGTCACAAGAGCTATACACATGCAATAATTATCACTAAGTACCCACGCCTGAACTGACAACCCGATCATCATGTTAAGCATACACACTAGTCAAATATCCAAAGGATAACATTTAGAGCATCACAATACCGCTGCGCAACTCTAATATATATTAAGCATCATGCAGAAACATTCTGATAACGGAGACTGAAGGCATAACCACTTAGTATTTCATTCATATCATCATCATGCAGAGAGTACAGTAATCATCACATACTTACCATCACAGCTGCTTCGGTTCACAAGCTAATATATTAACAAAACATGTTTAAGTCACATACATAAATTCTCTAGTCGCATCATAATCAAAGCATTCAGAAACTTATAACAAATCACATGACGAGTACGGATAATCATGTTAGATATAAAGTCATGCTTATTTAAAACAGACATACATTCTGAAGCCCATAGTCACATTCATATACATATAAACTGATTCCTGAGATCTTTATCATAATCAAACGGATATCACATTCATATAGTTATTTCAAAGTAATACAAACCAGTAAAGCACCTGCTGACTCACAATAGTGGATAACGAGTGTACTGAACTGATTAGTACCTTACGGGTACAAATCGAAAACCACTTTATTTTGTCACAAAAGCATTTTACTGATGGGGGATCTTAACCCGATCAAAATTCATTAAAAAGGACCATGAGGATCCGTACTGAGGGGGGGTTCGCGAGGAACCATACGGGGGACCTGATCAGGGTCCAAACGTTCAAAGGGCACTGCAGCTACTGAAAGACTCTATTAAGCATGCCTAACTATCCACTAGACTGACTCTCGCAGGTCATGCATAAAACAATTCACGTTTCGAATCGCATAATGCATAGATATGTAAATATCATGCATAAATCGGAGTACAATAGACATATAAATATGCTCATAAAGTTTATCATATCTCATACAATTCCGCATTGCAAAACATATTACAGTCCATACACTTTAACATTAAACAATATTCTAAAGCATACCAAGAATCTGGTAAAGAGGTACTACCATGCCAATGGTTATCAAAACATAATCCTAAACATATGTTTTAGGTGAGGTTGCTAAGTATAAATCATGCATAGTCCAAATTACATTTAAACATAACACATTGAGTTCAAAGGCTAAAGCATAACATCAATCAACGCTCATACAAGGCATATTCAAGAGCATGCAATAATTCCCGTAATCACATTTTAGCAATACTCACCAAATTAAAGCGTGTCAGAAACACATGTGAGGTCATATTATGCTAATGATCAAAAACGCATAATCTAAATCATGAAATGATACTATATATTTCTAAGCATGGCAGATTATTCTTAGAGAGGAATTCAATCAAAGACATGCATAACATATTGCTAATCATAACTGAAATAGGCTAACCAATCAGATGAGCAAAATAAGATAGCACACAATAGAGGAAAAAGCCATAAAAGCATTTAAAAGTCATTTTATAATAAACTGGTCACGGGGGAACAAATCAAAACAGAAAAGCCATACAGGAGCATATAACAGTAAGACATAAATTATACAGCAGTGAAGACCCATACAGAAGACATAGGAAATTCATTTTGGTTAAAACTGGGCGAAATCGGAAAAAGGAGCTGAAGAGGGGTCGATCACAAGTCGTGTCATGACTCATGACTGACCTCACAGGAGGGTCACGGCGTGACCTAGTGTCACGTCTCGTGACCTGCTAGAGAGTCACGGGACGTGACTCTATATCACGCCTGTCCTCACAAGAGTCACGCCGTGACTCTAAGTCACGAGACGTGACTTCCCTCTCACAGAGAGAGGAGTCACGCTTCGTGTCTTGGAGTCACGCCTTGCCTTTCACAGGAGTCACGTCGTGACTCTAAGTCACGAGACGTGACTTCCCTCTCACAGAGAGAGACAGTCACGCTTCGCGACTAAGGGTCATGCTTCGCCTTTACCAGAGTCACGTCATGACTCTAAGTCACGAGACGTGACTTCCCTCTCACAGAGAGAGGAGTCACGCTTCGTGTCTTGGAGTCACGCCTTGCCTTTCACAGGAGTCACGTCGTGACTCTAAGTCACGAGACGTGACTTCCCTCTCACAGAGAGAGACAGTCACGCTTCGCGACTAAGGGTCATGCTTCGCCTTTACCAGAGTCACGTCATGACTCTAAGTCACGAGACGTGACTCGCCTCTCACAAGGCAATCACGCTTCGCAACTGGGAGTCACGCCGCGCGATCACGTCCAGCCCACCGAGAAGTCACGCGTGTGACGGGGAAATAGAGTCACGTGGCGTGACTGGAAGTCACGCCTCATGGCTTGTCTCTCTTAGGGAAGTCACGACACACTGGGAATGGAAAATTCCACAGAAACGCGATTTTCCATTCCCAGCTACCCAGAATTCCAAGAACCCCATAAAAATCATTTTCAATCTGATCCAAAACACAACCAAACTCATCTTACCTTCCAATCGATCTTCCAAACATCAAATTGACATAACACAAGCTTAATTCAATAATCAAATCAACTAAGATCATGCATAAACAGATTTAATCCATTTAAGAACATAAAACCTAAAAGTTACAGTAAGTTCAAAACCTAAACTCAGAACTTCAATTCAAACCCTATCATGCATTACTAACACATTTGTTCACATAAACATGCATAAACACATGCCAAATACACCAAATTCCAGAAATGCAAATACATATACATCCTAAGTGAGAGTTAGGGCAAAAACACACAGGATTTCACATGCAGTAAGCAAAACTCCCAAACCTAAAAATGACGATCCAAAAACACGCTTCCAGCTTCAAGATCAGTCCTCTATCCTTTCCTTGCCTTTACTTTGCTTCTTCTTACAATCCCAAGCTTGCACAAACAAAACCCACAATTACTTTTCAAAACCCTAACTCAACCAAAACCAACCAAAACCAGGAGAAGAGAAGAAGAAGAAGAACAGAACGTAAATCCAACTTACCTCTTCAAACAAAGCACAATCTCCACCAAGCCAAACACAACTCCAAGCCAAATGAGAAAGAAAGGAGAAGCAAAGAAGGGAGAAGAGAAGAAGAAGGAGGAGCGTGAGAGAGGGACGAACGGGAAATGCAATCTCTGTTCCCTCTCTCTCTTTCTCTTTCTTTTCTTTTTCTTCTTTCAATGCTCACCTAAAAACCCACATGGCAGATCCTAATACGACCACACAATCCACTTAACTTTTCCAAATTCCATCATTGCTCTATAGTCCTTAGACAAATTACACTTCACTCACTTACACAATTCTTTCTTTACCAACTTAATTAGCTTATCAATTAGGTCCTTAACACTCCAAATTTCACATGCACAAAATTACTAAAATACCCTTCCGATCCCGACTTAGCATGCACATTCCGACCAGGGCCATTTTGGGGTGTGACAATAAGATCCAGTGACAGGATAAAAAGAAAAGAGCAAGAAGAGGATCCGATAATGAGGCAACTGAAAGAGACGCCGGCTCAAATTTTGATATGGGATCTATTGAGGCAGTCTCCATCCCATAAACAGAAGTTGGTGGAGGCTTTGTGTGACACTACGGTGACCACAACCATCTCGCTGACAGAATTATTAGATGTAGTAAAGGGGGGAACCAAGGAAAATGTGGTTGCTGACTTGCCGGCCGAAGGCTGCAATCACAATCGCCCTTTGTACATATGGGCTCAAATCAATCACAATCACACAGCATGCGTCATGGTGGATGATGGTTCATTAATTAATGTATGCCCCTAGGTGGCAATGGCAGTTTTTGGAGTGACAGAGGATATGTTGGCCAAGTCTGATCTAATGATTATGGCTTATGACAACTCACAAAGGCTGGCATCCGGGACATTCAAGACGGTAGCCAAGATAAGGCCGGTGGAAATTGAAGTAGAATTTGTGGTGTTACCCATTCCTGCCAACTTCTCAGCCCTCTTGGGAAGGCCTTGGTTCCATAAGCTGGGAGGGGTGCCCTCCACTCTGCACCAAATGGTTAAGATCCCCTATGAAGGTCAAGTTGTGACCATATGAGCCGCTAGGGAGAATGAGGTCTCGATATTGGAAATCGCAAGGCAGCCATTCAGTGGGTTTCACGTTGTTATGATAGACGAAGAGGAAAACATGAAGGGAAGCCCTCAGGTGATAAATATGATGAGGAGAATGTCATTCCTACCTCGTGCAGGTTTAGGTAAGAATTCGCAGGGGGCGCCAATAGCCATTGCTACAACAGGCCAGAAGGATAGGAGAGGTATCGGGTTTGAAGGCATTGTGAAGAAGGGCAAGAAGACAGTGAGTAAAATCCCCCATATCAGGGAAAGCTTTGTGCCAGCAAGCTCAGTGTGCGCCTACACTGGGGAAGCAGAGCCTTAGTGGGTTGATGGTAAGATTGTTCTAAGATTTGAGGTTTTTAATGATGTCTTCGCTTGGGACATTGGATTGATCAAGCCAGCAGAGGGCTTTTGGGATGAGGAAATTATGACCAAGGAGACAGTCTGGGACCACAAAGCACCTGAAGAGATGATAACTAAGGAGTTGATGTCTGCCCGGGAAAAAAGGAAAGCAAAGATGGAAGACGAAGCTAGCGGAGATGGTGCAGTCATGTAGGGGGACGCTGCAGTACCTCCAAAGCACCAAGTTGATTCAGGACCGTCAGCTGCAACATCTGCACCGGCGGAAGAGGAGGAAGGGAATAGTTTAAATTTTCTTTTTACTCCTGAACTTTTTAATAATGTTAATGACAGTATTAGTTCTATTAATAAAGTGAACGATTTTGCTTACTTGTGCGATGTTTCTAATGATTTCAACATGCATAATCATGATCATAATCCATTCGTATTTGACATTGATTCAATTGATGCCACTCCATTTAATCTTGGAACTTCGGAAAACCCGAAGGAAATCTTGATAGCATCTAACATAACTCTTGAAGAGCGAGAAAATTTTGAGATAATTTTAAGAAAACATGAAGAAGTCTTTGCCTGGACCTACGAAGATATGCTGGGAATAGATCGTGAAGTCGCAGAGCATGCCATTCCGACATACCCAGACCATAAGCCAGTCAAGTAGAAGCTTAGGAAGCTAAGGCCAGAATGGGTGGACAAGGTAAAAGTGGAATTTCATAAGCAGATTGAGCCCAAATTCTTGATTGAGGTACAATACCCAACCTGGTTAGCCAATGTTGTCCCGGTAGCCAAGAAGAACGGCAAGGTACGGGTATGTGTAGACTATCGAGATCTGAACAAGGCCTATCCAAAAGACGACTTTCCATTGCCTCCCATAGACGTGTTAGTGGACAACGCAGCCGCTCGCATGATGTACAGCTTCGTAGATGGTTAGGCAGGTTACAATCAGATTCTCAACAAAATAGCCAGTCGAATTAAGATAGCCTTCATTACTGAGTGGGGGACGTTCGCTTATAGGGTAATGCCATTCGGTTTGAAGAATACGGGTGCAACTTGTCAAAGAATGGCAATAACGATTCTAGATGACTTGATCCACAAAAAAGTGGAGGTATACGTGGATGATATGATGATCAAGTCGGCAACCAAAGAAGGTCACTTTGAGGCTCTAGAAAAGTTCTTCCAGAGGATTGGTAAGTACAAGTTGCGGTTGAACCCCAAGAAATGTATCTTCGGCGTCACCTCAGGGAAACTGTTAGGACATGTGGTCAGCTAGAGGGAGATTGAGATTGACCCGGACAAGGTCAAGGCCATCAGAGAGATGCCGATGCCTCAGAAGGAAAAGGATGTTAGAAGCTTTTTTGGTAAATTGCAGTATGTCAGTAGGTTTATCGCCAAGCTTACCTCAATTTGCGAGCCAATTTTTAAGCTGCTTAGAAAAGACCAACCAGTAGTATGGAATGAAAACTGTTAGAGAGCTTTTGACACTATCAGGAAGTATTTACTGAATCCGCCAGTCTTATGACCGCCACAGCCAGTCAAACCGCTTATTCTATATTTAGCCATAAAAGACAGTTCCGTTGGCGCCATAATGGCTCAGGACAATGAGTTTGGAGTGGCGTTTGCAGTTTGTTACCTTAGCAAGAAGTTCCTTGCTTATGAGGTCAAGTATGTAGAAGTAGAAAAGATTTGTCTGGCGTGATCTGTCTAAGAAGCTTAGACACTACTTCCACTCTTACAAGGTACAAGCAGTCGCGAAGCAAAATCCTCTCAGATACCTACAGGAAGCCCCATCTCTACTTGGGAAAATGGGGAGATGGTTATTACTATTGCAAGAATTCGATGTTGAATACATCACCCGAAAAACCATTAAGGGACGCACAATAGTAGAGTTTCTAGCCGAGCAACCGATCCAAGGAGATTAGTACGAGTTCAAATTTCAGGACGAAGATGTGGCAGCTATCGCGGTATAGGGCTTGCAATTGCAATTTGACGGGGCTATAAATAGCAAGGGGGCAAGAGTCAAAATTACTTTAACAACCCTGGAGGATGAAAAACTCCCCTTGTCTAAGAAATTAAGATACAAAGCCACTAACAATGAAGCCGAGTACGAAGCCTGTACTTTTGGATTAGAAGCCTTGATAGCCTTAGGGGCAAAGAATGTAGAGGTGTTTGGAGATTCATCGCTGGTAATTAACCAGATTAGGGGCGAATGGGCTGTCAAAGAAGAGCAGCTAGTGCCCTACGTAAAGTACTTAAGAGATTTGAGCAATTAGTTTGAGGTATACACCTTTCACTTTGTTTCAAGAGACGAAAATTAGTTAGCCGATGCGCTTGCAACCCTAGTGTCAATTTGGGATAACCCGAAAGGGATAGCTATGAAGCCTGTGCTAATTTTTAGTTCTGAGAGGCCTAGTTTTGGGTCTAATTCAGTCATGGAAGTAGAAGTAGCAGATAGAAAGCCATGGTATCATGATATCAAGAACTACTTAGAAAATGCAGTGTTCCCAGAGGAAGCTACAGAGAAAGACCAAAGGTTGATCCACAAGCTATCCACTCAGTTCATTTGCATTGATGGGGTATTGTACAAATGGCAAGTCTACGGTATCTAATTAAGGTGCCTGGACGAGAAAGAGGCCGAAAAGATAATGGAGGAAACCCATGCGGGTATTTGCAGGGCCCATATAAATGGTTTAATGTTGGCAAAGAAGATCATGAGACAAGGGTTATACTGGCTCGCAATGGATACAGACTACTTGAAGTACGTGAAGCAATGTCAGTTAGGTCACCAATATGCAGATTTGAGGCACTTGTCAATTTCGAAATTACACAGTTTGACATCACCAAGGCCATTCGCAGCTTGGGGAATAGACATTATTGTAGAAATATGCCCCACAGCCTCCAATGGACATAGATTCATCATAGTTGCTATCAACTATTTTACCAAATGGGTAGAGGTTGAATCTTTCAGGAAATTTGATGCCCGGGATATGGCCAAAGTCATTGAAAAGAACCTGATATGTAGATACCGTCTCCCACATCACGTTGTATCTGACAATGGGGTCCAATTCATGGCTGAAACGAAGAAGTTGCTTCAGAGATACGGCACTAGCATCACAAGTCTTCTGCACATCGTCCTCAGGCCAATGGGGCAGTGGAAGCCGCCAACAAGAACGTTAAGAAAATCCTGGCCAAAATGGTTCAAAACTATAGAGATTGGGCGAAAAAGTTGCCTTTTGCACTCTAGGGTTATAGAACAACTCTCAGAACTTCTACAGGTGCCACACCGTATTCCTTAGTGTATGGGACAGAAGCGGTACTGCCAGTCAAAATTGAACTCAGGTCATTGAGGGTAGTTATGGAAGCCCAAATTTCGGAGAATTAATGGGCACAGCAGCGGTTGCAACATCTGAACCTGCTAGATGAGAGAAGATTAAGGGCCTATTATCATAATCAGATTTATCAGAAAAGGCTAGCCACGTCATTTGGGAAGAAAGTCAGGAAACACTCTGTAGACACCGGGTCCCGAGGCAACCTAGATCAGGATTACCCAATGATAAAATTAAGTATGCCTGTTTATAGGCAAAAATGAAAGTTGCAACTGACGGTTTCGTTGTCAAATTGATTTAATCAAAGTAAATAAAAATGTGTTTTAAAAATTATTTGAAGAAAAAAAGTGAGTTTTGAAATTATAGTGTTTTAGGCCAATGGGGACAACAGGCGCGAGCGGCACGCGGGGTGTCGCTCACGCACGTGCCTAGCTGCTACGCGTGGCGACGCCAGTCGGGCGCGCCGACAGGCGTCGCTCGCCCCTATCGCTCCCAACAGCCCTTTGGGCATTTTTGGGCTATTTTTGAGTGTTTTTCTTCATTTTTTATGTAGAATTTAATTTTTAAACCCTTTTATCTTCTAACCTTTCAAATTATTCAGTTTTTTTTGTGTTAATAAGAATTAAATTGTTTTAATTTCTTCATTAAAAATATGATTTTTTAAGGGGTATAAAATAATTTTTTTTGGAAGAGAATTTAGCGGATTTTTTCTTAAGAAAAATTGGTTTTTCTCTCTTCTTCTTCTTCTTCTTCTTTTTTCTTCTTCTTCAAGAACAAGTTTCCCAAGTATAGTTAAATTTTTAAGTTAATTCTTGAGACAAATAAATTAATTATTTGTTCTTGTGAATTTTCTTACTTCTTTTTTTAAAATTTTTTCTTAAGACAAATAAATTAATTATTTACTTTTGGGATAAAATTTTGTTATATATTTTATTTTTCTAAGTCAAGACAATGAGATTAATCACTTACCTTCATTCATCACATCAAAATTTGGGGATAAATATTCTAGGCTCAATCTTTTATTTAATTTTTGTTTTAATTTTTTTTTTTTATAATTAATTAGTAACCATATAGATTTTTGATCTATTATTTTATTTTGTCTATGTTCATATGATTTAGCCATAGATTTAATATTTTTAGCACATATTATTTTATTCTTGTATGTTTATTTGATTGTTCACCTTTTGTTATTTTTATTATTATTATTATTATTATTATTATTATTATTATTATTATTATTTAACATGCTTTAACATGTTTTTATTTTTTTATTTCTTTTATTTTTTCTTACTTGATTGTTCATCTTCCTTATTGTTGATTGTTCATCTTCTTTATTGTTATTGTTTATCATTATTATTGTTAATATCATTATTACTTTTGTTTTATTATTATTATTATTATTATTATTATTATTATTATTATTAATGTTATTATTATCATTATCATTATTATTACTATTATTATTACCCTAGTTAATATCATTATTACTTTTGTTTTATTATTATTATTATTATTATTATTATTATTATTATTATTATTATTATTATTATTATTATTATTATTATCATCATCATCATCATCATCATTAATGTTATTATTATCATTATCATTATTACTACTATTATTATTACCCTAGTTGTTATTATCATTATTATATATTATTACTACTATCATTACTATTATTATTTTTTTATTTTTGTTAGTATTATTTATTATTGTTATCATTATTTTTATCATTTATGCTTTTCATGCATGTTAAATTATTAATATGTTAAGTTACTTATTTTTATCGTGTCATTTAATTTATTTGTCATACATGATACATGTTATTTTATTTATTTTCCTATTTTCATGTGTTATATGTTTAAATTCATTTTTTATTACTAATAACATCTTTATTTGAGCTTTTTTATTTCAATACTTATTTTTTATGTGTGAACCTTTCCAATACCAAATGGGAGTCCATGGAGATTTGAAGACAACATCTTTGTGGGATTTGTCTTGTTTATTATTTTTTTTATCATTTTTGCTCTTATTTGTTTTTATTATGTAATATGTAATAAATTTATTTATTTTTATGCAAGTAAATTAAAAGTCATGTAAAAAGTTTTATATTAATAAAATTGATTTTTCTAATAAAATGGGACCAATGTCCTAATTTTAACCCATAAAAACTCACTTTTAAAAAGAAGAGTTAATTTTCTCAAAATGGGGTCACTCATCCCAATTTTATCGATAAATACTAAAAAATAACTCTTCGACTTTCTAAGTGAAAATGAGAGAACAAATGTTCCTGATAAACGTCCCGATTTATGTAAGACATCTTTTATTTTATTCTTCTATGTAGTATTTATTTCGGGCCCTTATAATTAATTTTGGGGTAATTATATTCATTTATTTATTTATGCCTTTGTATTTAGGGGATTGTTCTGTCCCATTTGTTTCACTTGTAATTTTTTATCGTATTCTTTATTACTTTCTTTACTGCTTTTCCAAAAATGCTTGAAATGCGCTTTAAATTTATTGCATGATCGTGTGAGATGAGAGATGGGATTTCAATTGCGAAAAACTCATTTATAACTTAACTCAAGGCATTAATAAGAGTGAAGTTTCGAACACCTTCTCTGGTTTAAGACCTCTGAGGTTAGACGGACTTTTTCAATTTCTTATAAATTGGGTGGATACTCTAAAATACCTCAAAGGTGCCTAAAGGCTTCATGGGATTAGATGATCTTTTCAGTGTTCTATTGGAAAGAGGTGTCCAAAATTTCTCATGATTGCCCAAGATCAAAAGACGCAAATCCCTCTCGGGCCCTAAAAGCGGGTTCCCGGGAACTTATCGGGTTAGGCGTGCGTCACAGTGACTACTCCGCTGGGGAATTTGAAACTTTGCTCCGAAACTATCTTTGTTAATAATATAATTGGGTTTTTAAAATTAAAATTCTATCTCTTTTCAAAAAATTGCATTGCATCCATGCTAGAGCCTTAGAATTATGCTAGTTTGGTCCCTTTCTTAACCCCGGTGCATTCCCGAAGCACGACCCTACATTCACTCAATGTGGGAAAGTGTTAAGGATAATCACAAGCCCAAGTCTCGTACCTTATAATATATCAAATGGGGAACCAATCGGTCGTTATGTTCATGATGAGATAAACCTGTTGGCAGGGACCATGCTTGGGTAGCCCTAAAGTATCACTACCTTTGACCAAAGCTCATGTAATGGCAATAGAAACCTCCACTAGGTGATATGCACCCTAACAATGTGCTTGCTACGTGGGCCCTTATATATTGAACAAATTCAAACATATTAACTGGACACTCATCAAAGGCTTTCATGCCCCATTGGGCCCATTTCTAATCTATTTGAAAAGTCCAAATACGTAATGGCCAAAACATATACGCATGTGCTTTAAATTAAGATTGTTATGCTGCTGGTTTTCCACCACGCACCATATACACCCATTGGGTTCCCCGCTGACCCATGGGTCAAGCCCACCTAGGAAAAAGACTACACTACCTTGTGTGTGGGAGCAACAAGGTTGGACGGATTTACCTACTTGTATGTGATTATCTATGCTGCATCAACACGATCACGCATTGTATATATCATTCATGCATCATTCTAATAGTTCAAATCTTTCAGCCATCATAGATTCACCTAAGTGGACAAGAGGTTCTGACAGTTGGCTAGTGAGGATAGATCTGCCCCTTGGGTTGACAGAATTAGTGTCTGATTTGAATTTTGAGCCACTCTCAATGACCCAGGAATTATCCATAGAATCATCAATGGCAGAGGAGACCGGAGCTTTAATTACATGAGATCTTGCTAGGAGACTAGAGGATTTTGAGCGGAGAATATTAGAAATGATGGGCGCCATGGCCGATAGGGTTGCTCATCCTCCTGCTACACAACCACCTGCTGCTTCACAACCACCGATAGTCCATGCTAGGGGGCAAGGTGAACTGCCTGCTCGTGAGGAGGCTTCTCTTGTTGATAATGCTATCCACCAACCCGTTAATGAGCATAGAGATATAGTGCCAATTGAGCCAAGAAGGGCAAGGATCCCCAATCTTGAGGAGGACTTTGTAATGGAGGAAAGAGATCAGGAGGCAATAGCATCTCAAGTTGTGAGGGGTAGAGCACCCAAGGTAGAGGATGAGGTGATGAGAGGGATGAGGCAACAGATTGAGACAATCACCCACATGCTATCAGCCAGAAAGGGGATAAACCCCGAAGATAGAGATCTGGGGGATGAAGAGTTATTGCACCAAAGATTCAAGATGCCTGAGCTGCCAAAGTTCGATAGTACTTCAGATCCATTTGCCCATATTAAGCAATATACCTTGGTGATGAAAGGCATATGGTTGACCAAGAACAGAAGGTGGAATATTTATGCCTTAGCCTGGTGGGTCCGGCTGTGGACTAGTACCATGGGTTAGATAGGAGGTCCAAGGAAGATTGGGACCTTTTGACTGAGGAGTTTATGAAGCAGTATGACTGCAGTACCAGAATGGAGGTCACCTTAAAGGACCTCGAGCTTTTACAGCAAAAGAATGATGAGTTATTCCATGAATACCTTACAAGATGGAGAAATAGGGTTATGGAGATAAAGAGAAAGCCTGACACTGCTGACCAAATCAGGCTATTTATCAGGAACTCTTTCCCTTACTTGAGGGACTTACTCAGCTTTAAGGGGCTTAGAGACTGGGAGTCGCTTAAGGACATTGCTGTGGAGGCTGAGGGGGCTTACCTAGCAAAGAAAGCAAGCCAAAATAACTTTGTTGGGAAATATTATGGCAACCAATCAGGGTACAAATCAGGCAGTGCTGGAAGCAGTAATAATAGAAGTGGTAAGACGGCCGAGGTTTTAGCCACCGAGGTTAGAAAGGGTCAGAGGTACTACTCTAATTTGGGCCACCCTCTGTCTTGGGTATTGGAGAAATTGATAAAGGAAGGCAAGCTAAGACCATTGTCACCCAAGCTAGCAATAAATCAAGGAAAGCCGGGGCATAGAGATGATCAATATTGCGCTTACCATCAGCACACTTGGCATTTAACAGATTACTGTCGAACTTTGAGGAATAAAATTTGAGATCTTATTGATTCCAAGGAGATCACTGACCCTAAGAAGAGAGACAAGAAGAAGAGGGAAGGCTATAATGCAGTTCCCCCACCACAAATGTGATCGGAGAGAAGATGTTTTTTAGTTGCTTTTTATTCCAAGAACTTTTTATGACAATATTTGCAGTGTTGGTTATTTCAATAAAATGAATAATCTTGCATGTTTGTATAGTGTCTCTAATGATTTCATTTCTCATGATCACGATGCATTCATTTTTTGATATTAATTCAATTAATACGATTACATTTAATCTCGAAACTTTAGAAACCCAAAGAAAATCTTGATAGCATCTGACATAACTCTTGAAGAGAGGAAAATTCTGAGAGCTAAAAAAAAAGCTAGATGCAATTAGGGGATTGGATGAAAACTCACTAAGAGCACTAGAACCTTTCTGATTACTCGTCAAAGCGATTCCTGGATAAGACGGAACCTAGAAAATGATTTAGGCAGCCCTTCTTTCTATAGCTCTCTAAATGACTATTTTCTACCTTTATTTTGCAATCGCTTGATAGCCCATTGAGCCTTTATACTGGTATGCTAAATGCGTACCGATTTTATTGTTACACATGTTGTAACTACCCTTCGCCTAAAATGATTTTTACCTCCCCTCAGAAGAATGGCCGTTCTAGTAAGAACGGATGTACATCATTAACAATTCTTTGGGTTATAAAAAATTGCCCTGATAAAGATAAGTTTAGACTTCAAAAAGAGGGTTTTAGTCATGTGCAAAGACATGAACTCGCGAAAAAAAAGGAAAAAAAAAAAGAAAAGAAAAAGCAATAAAAAAAGAGAAAAAAGAAGTAAAGCTCAAGATAGTAACACCTTGATGAGTTTCTATGGTTATCTTTTTAACTTAATTGTTATTCTGAGCTTGATGAGCTCAAGTATTATCAAACCCAAATCCAAGAACACATTTATAGTACGCAATGAGCTAAGAATGGTCCTCCCATCAGTCGAGTAATATTACGGCCATTTTTCTCTAGCAACCTGATCCTTCTTTGATAGCCATCTACCTAAGCCTAACGTTACAACCAAAGTAAGACCTTTTGATTCTTGGTTCAGTCTTATCCAATTAGCGGAGATGACCTTTTAATAAGGTTTGGTAGGTAGGAAGAGGCATATGGTGTTTCTTGAGCCTCAAGCGGGCAGCCACAAGTGCATTTATGCATTTGAGTTAAGTCTCATCCCCAACGTTCCATCTAGAATTTGTTTCAGAAAAAAAGAGCATCCTGGGCAAAAATTA
Source organism: Excoecaria cochinchinensis (assembly GCA_947683425.1). Taxonomy (NCBI): domain Eukaryota; kingdom Viridiplantae; phylum Streptophyta; class Magnoliopsida; order Malpighiales; family Euphorbiaceae; genus Excoecaria; species Excoecaria cochinchinensis. The sequence goes on from CANTUQ010000149.1 coordinate 5,354,155, forward strand.
AGGGTAGAGAGAAAATTTTCAAACATAAAAACCTGAGAAATCTGGTTGATAACAGGAGTTTGATGATTTCAAGATTTATCCCAAGATTAGATGAGGTCTTATATTATTTGAGTTAACGCCAAATACCGATCATGTGTCACGACATAAAATTGAAACATATGCATTTATACAATATTGATGTGGTCAGAGCAGTTCATTTTACATACTCAAAGTTGTCTTGTTCCGACATGAAGGTAGCAATTGTTACTATCTGCCCTCTGCTTTTCTCGCTACTCGGGCCCTTCAGCTGATACATTCTTCTGTCAACTGTGAAACCAATTCTACGGCACCTTTCATTATAAGATTTAAGCTCATACAACCATGATCTAAGACGTAAGTACATGTCGATCATGCCTTAAAGATTTTTGGCAACAACTTCAGCCTCCTTTACAATGTGGAAAAAAAAAGAGCCGTTAGAGATGAAAACTGTAATTGGCACTCTAAGCAAAAGTTAGGCAAAGGGATAGGGTGAAAACCTGAAAACAAGCGGTCTATCCTTAAAAAAAAAAAAGAAAAGAAAAGCCACTGGATTGGGTTGGGTCCATTCCAGGCAAAAATAAGGCACAGGGTTATTTGAAAATCCGTCAAGGACGCATTTCCCGCTAAGAAAAGCTAGTGTGAAAATCCACAAGGGACGCCCTACCATGAAAAAAATAACTACAGGTACCAGATGAGAACCTCGATATCCTAAAGGCATTAAATTCAAAACTAGCTTCCAAAAGGCATCGATTCTATTGCAAATTGCAGCCAGACCGGCTATCATCTCTAAGTCCACTTAGATGAATTCTTATCCTGCATTTCTGTATAACCCATGCATTTCACGTGCGTGCTCACTATTTTTCCTGCATATTTGGTTTTTCAATTTTGTAGTAAGAGAGATTCGATGCGAACACCAGCAGAAGGCGAGTGACAAAATCAATCTAAACATCAATTAAAACATCAATCCAAGCATCAACCAAAGACCTCTCAAGGGGCAATCAACCAAAGACCTCTCAGGGGCAATCAACCAAAGGGCTCACAGAGGGTACCGCTTCAAATTTCAAAAGGGTTAGCACGATGACGGTAATACAATTCTAGGGAAGGTTAGCATGACCACGGCACTACCACTTCGGAAGGGTTAGCATGATGGCGGCACTACCATTCCACGGAAGGTTAGCACGACCACGGTATTACCACTTCAAATCTCAGAAGGGTTAGCACGATGACGGCACTACCACTCCACTGAGGGTTAGCACGATCACAGCACTACTGCTTCACATCTCAGAGGGGTTAGCACGATGGCAGCACTACCATTCTATGGAAGGTTAGCATGACCATGGCACTACCACTTCAGAAGGATTAGCACGATGACGGCACTATCACTCCACGGAGGGTTACCACTCCACGGCACTACCGCTTCAAAAAATGACAACATGCCGACAGCTGGCAATAACCACCACAACAACATCGTCCAATCCGGAAGGAGGCCGCCTCAGGTACGAGCTTCTTTCCCTTTTCTGATTTTTGGCTCACTTAGGCACCTATGCACTAGCCTTCCCAAAATTGGGGGCAACTGTAGACACTGGGTCTCGAGGCAGCCTAAATAAGGATTACCCAATGATAAAATTAAGTGTGCCTGTTTATAGGCAAAATGAAAGTTGGAAGTGATGGTTTCCTTGTCAAATTGATTTAATAAAAGTAAATAAAAATATGTTTTAAAAATTATTTTAAAAAATTATTTTAAGAAAAAAAGTGAGTTTTAAAATTATAGTGTTTAAGTAAAAATTTTAAAAAAGAAAAATTCGCAAGCGTCGGCGTGCTACAGAATGCTGGGCGCGCACGTGGGCGTCTCTCGTCCGCGCATGGCGCACAACGCGCCCTCTCTCGCTCCGCGCCCGACGGGCGTCGCTCGCTCCTGTCGCGCCCAACAGCCCTTTGGGCATTTTTGGGCTATTTTTGAGTGTTTTTCTTCATTTTTTTGTAGAATTTAATTTTTAAACCCTTTTATCTTCTAACCTTTCAAATTATTCAATTTTTTTTTGTGTTAATGGGAATTAAATTGTTTTAATTTTTTCATTAAAAATCTGATTTTTTAAGGGGTATAAAATGATTTTTTTTGCAAGAGAATTGAGCGGATTTTTTCGTAAGAAAAATTGGTTTTTTTGTCTTCTTCTTCTTCTTCAAGAACAAATTCCCCAAGTATTGTTAATTTTTTAAGTTAATTCTTGAAATAAATAAATTATTTATTTATTCTTGTGAATTTTCTTACTTCTTTTTTTACAATTTTTCCTTAATACAATTAAATTAATTATTTGTTTTTGGGATAAAATTTTATTTTATGTTTTATTTTTCTAAATCAAGACAAGGAGATTAATTACTTACCTTCATTCACCACATCAAAATTTGAGGGTAAATATTGTAGGCTCGATATTTTATTTAATTTTTGTTTTAATTTTTTTTTTGTTTATAATTAATTAGTAACCATGTAGATTTTTGATCTATTATTTTATTTTGTCTATGTTCATATGATTTAGCCATAGATTTAATATTTTTAGCACATCTTATTTTATTATTGTATGTTTATTTGATCGTTCATCTTTTGTTGTTATTATTATTATTATTATTATTATTATTATTATTATTATTATTATCAACATCACTTTTGTTCATATATTATTATTATTATTAGTATTAGTATTATTATTATTTAACATGCTTTAACATGTTTTTATTTTTTTTATTTCTTTTATTTTCTCTTGATTGATTGTTCATCTTCTTTATTGTTATTGTTTATCATTATTATTGTTAATATCATTATTACTTTTGTTTTATTATTATTATTATTATTATTATTATTATTATTATTATTATTATTATTATTATTATTATTATTATTATCATTATCATCATCATCATCATCATCATCATCATCATCATCATCACCATCATCATCATCATCAGTATTATTATTATCATTATCATTATTATTACTATTATTATTACCCTTGTTGTTATTATAATTATTATATATTATTACTACTATCATTATTATTAATATTTTTTTATTTTTGTTAGCATTATTTATTATTGTTATCATTATTTTTATTATTTATTCTGTTCATGCATGTTAAATTGTTAATATGTTAAGTTACTTATTTTTATCATGTCATTTATTTGATTTGTCATACATGATACATGTTATTTTATTTATTTCCCTATTTTCATGTGTTATATGTTTAAATTCATTTTTTATTACTAACATCATCTTTATTTGTGTTTTTTTTTATTTCAATACTTATTTTTTATGTGTAAACCTTTCCAATACCAAATGGGAGTACATGGAGATTTGAAAACACCATCTTGGTGGGATTTGTCTTGTTTGTTAATTTTTTTTATCATTTTTGCTTTTATTTGGTTTTATTATGTAATATGTAATAAATTTATTTATTTTAATGCAAGATAATTAAAAGTCTTGTAAAAAGTTTTATATTAATAAAATGGACTTTTCTAATAAAATGGGACCAATGTCCTAATTTTAACCCATAAAAACTCACTTTTAAAAATAAGAGTTAATTTTCTCAAAATGGGGTCACTCATCCCGATTTTATCGATAAATACTAAAAAATAACTCTTCGACTTTCGAAGTGAAAATGAGGGAACCAATGTTCCTAATAAACGTCCCGATTTATGTATGACATCTTTTATTTTATTCTTCTTATGTAGTATTTATTTCGGGCCCTTATAATTAATTTTGGGGCAATTCTATTCATTTATTTATTTATGCCTTTTTATTGAGGGGATTGTTCTATCCCATTTTTTTCACTTGTAATTTTTTATCGCATTCTTTATTGCTTTCTTTACTGCTTTTCCAAAAATACTTGAAATGCGCTTTAAATTTATTGCATGATCACGTGAGATGAGAGATGGGATTTAAATTGCTAAAACTCATTTATAACTTAACTTAAGGCATTAATAAGAGTGAAGTTCCGAACACTTTCTCTGGTTTAAGACCTCCAAGGTTAGACGAGCTTTCCCAATTTCTTGTAAATTGGGTGGCGACTCCAAAATACCTCAAAGGTGCCTAAAGGCTTCATGGGATTAGATGATCTTTTCAGTGTTCTGTTGGAAAGAGGTGTCCAAAATATCTCATGATTGCCCAAGATCAAAAGATGCAAACCCCTCTCGGGCCCTAAATGCGGGTTCTCGGGAACCGATCGGGTATTCAAACAGATGAGCCAATCAACGTGGACAGACTCAAGAGGTTCCATGGCTAAAGACAATAAAAATCAAAAGAAGAGAATAAAAGCCTCGCAGGTCGAAAACTAAAAAAAAGGCAGCCTTACTAAAATTGGGTGCGTCGTCAGGGTGAAAACCGGAAAAAAGGCCTCCTGAGCAAAAATTAGAGGCTTGAGAGAAAATGTCAAATTAAGAAAACCCAAGAGGACTGATGTGTAACAGGAGTTTAATGCTATAAAGATTTGTTCCATGAGTAAATGTAGCTTTGCATTTTGAATTAGTGTTAAATGATGATCATGTATATTGAAATCATGCTGAAATGTAAACGACTTTGTGAAATGAAATAAAACTGAATTTATTCATTTACATTATTTTTTAGTTCTATTTTAAAAAGAACTGCTAACCTTCCCTAGAATAGTAGTGCCGCCATCGTGCTAACCCTTCTTAGATTCGAAGTGGTAGTGCCGTGATCGTACTAACCCTCCGTGGAGTGGTAATGCCGCCATCATGCTAACCATTCTGAGATTTGAAATAGTAGTGTCGTGGTTGTGCTAACCCTCCGAGGAGTGGTAGTGCCGCCATCTTGCTAACTCTTCTGAGATGTGAAGTGGCAGTGCCGTGGTCGTGCTAACCCTCCGTGGAGTGGTAGTGCTATCATCGTGCTAACCTTTCCGAGACGTGAAGTGGCAGTGTTGTGGTTGTGCTAATCCTCCGTGGATTGTAGTGCCGCCATCGTGTAACCCTTCTAAGATTTGAAGTGATGCTGTCTATGAGCCCTTTGGCTGATTGTTCCCTGAGAAGTCTTTCGCTGATGCTTGGATTGATGTCTGGATTGATGTCATTTTGGTTGGTTGCCCCCTGAGAGGTCTTTAGTTGATGCTTGGATTGATGATTAAACTGATGTTTGGATTGATGTTTGAATTGATGCTTTGATTGATGCTTTGACTGATGTCATTTTGGTTAGTAGCCCCCTGAGAGGTCTTTGGTTGATTGTTTAATGATGTTCTGACTGATGTCGTCACTCGCCTTTTGCCGGTGTCCGCATCGAATCTCTCTTACTATAAAATTGAAAAACCAAATATGCAGGAAAAATAGTGAGCATGCACGTAAAATGCATGGGTTATGCCGGAAAGGCAAGATAAGAATTCATCTATGTGGACTTAGAGGTGATAGCTGGGCTAGTTGCAATTTGCAATTGAACGATGCCTTTTGAAGCTGCTTTTGCATTTCATGCCTTGGGATTGCAAGGTTCTCATTTGATACCTGTAGTCATTTTTTGAAGGTAGTGCGTCCCTTGTGGATTTTCACACTAGCTTTTCTTAGCGGGAAATGCGTCTTTTGCGGATTTTCACATAACCCTGTGCCTTATTTTTGCCTGGAATAGACCCAACCCAATCCAACGGCTTTTCTTTTCTTTTTTTTTTTTTAAGGATAGACTACCTGTTTCCAGGTTTTCACCTAATCCTCTTGCCTCAGTTTTGCTTATAGCGCCAATTACGGTTTTTATCTTTAACGACTCTTCTTTTTATTTTTTTGATTTTTTTTAAAGCAAATTCTAGATGTAACGTTGGGGGCGAGATTCAACTCAAATGCATAAATGCACTTGTGGCTCCCCGCTTGAAGCTTAAGAAGCACCATATGCCTCTTCCTATGTACCGAACCTTATTAGAAGGTCATCTCCGCTAATTGGATAAGATTGAACCAAGAATCAAAAGGTCTTACTTCGGTTGTAATGTTAGGCTTAGGTAGATGGCTATCAAAGGAGGATCAGGTTGCTAGAGAAAAATTGCCATAACATTTACCCGACTGATGGGAGGACCATCCTCAGCTCAATTGCGTATTATAAAGGTGTTCTTGAATTTGGATTTGATAATACTTTTAGCTCATCAAGCTCAGAATTAAGTTAAACTGATTGCCACAGGAACTCATCAAAAGATTACTATCTTGAGCTCTATTTCTTTTTTCACTTTTTTTCTTTTCTTTTTTTTCATCTTTCTTTTTTTTCACTTCTCTCCTATCTTTTTCTTTTTGTTTTTCTCGCGAGCTCATGTCTTTCGTGCATGACTAAACCCTCTTCCTAAAGTGTAAACTCATCCTTACCAAGGCAATTTTTGATAACCCAAAGAATTGTTAAAATGTACATCCATCCCTTTCAGAGCGGCCATTCTTCTAAGTGGAGGCAAAAATCATTTTAGGCGAGGGGATAGTTTTAACATGTGTAACAACAAAATTGGCACGCATTTAGTTCACCTCCATAAAGGCTCAATGGGCTAGCAAGCAATTGCGAAATAAAGGTAGAAAATAGTCATTTAGAGACCTATACAATGAAAGGCTGCCTAATTCATTTTCTAGGTTCCATCTTATCCAGGGATCGCTTGGACGGGTAATCGGAAAGGTTCTAGTGCTCTTAGTGAGTTTTCATCCATTCCCTTAATTGCAACTAGTTTTTTTTTTCAGCTCTCAGAATTTTTCTCTCTTTAGGAGTTATATCAGATGCTATCAAGATTTCCTTTGGGATTTCAAAAGTTTCGAGATTAAATGTGATCGTATTAATTGAATTAATATCAAAAAATGAATGCATCGTGATCATGAGAAATGAAATCATTAGAGACACTGTAACACCCCCTACGTCCTCGTTGGAAGGATGCGGGTGCGCTACCGATGCTCAGTCACATACATGCACACATACACTAAGCGAAAGCATACATTCATACATAACATACATACGGAAATACAGTGGAAATTAAAAATTTAAAGAAACAATAGCTGAACATACATTAACTCACATACATACATATAATCATTCAGTGGAAGCATAAGGCGAAAGATAAAACGAAGGAATAACTGAAAACTTAATTACAATAAGATCCTTACATAACCAAATACATAAGCAAAAAGCTACAAAATTATAGAATCTGAAGTACAGGAGCTGAAACAAAATAACAAAACACTGCTAACTCCTATGTGGCCGACCCTGCAGATGCTCGACTCGAACCGAACCAAAACCTGCCACCTACATAGGAAAAGAACCCATGCTAAGAGATAATGCTTAGTGGGGAGGAACAAAGACAAAAGGACACTATGCAAACAAACATATATCATCATGCAAAAATACATATATACTCGTAGGTAAACACTTACCGGTTCCACTGAAGTATCAGATATCGAAGGCGAATCATGCGAAGACACAAATTATGTACACGCAATTGTCATACACAAATTACGAAGTTGATGCACTACACTACCATATAATGAAGCATACAACTATCATGCAATTCACTAGAGGTCCAAACATAAAACTATCATGCCATAGTACACACACTAGCCGAGAACCGACTGACAAGGTCAAAGCACAACACTTCCGCTGCCCCACTCAGATACGTATAAAATCATGCTGAAAACACTCCAATAGCAGAGACCGAAGAAATAATCACGTAACATCACATTCATAATATCACCATGCGGGAAGTACAGTTAAATCTTACATACTTATAGCCACAACTGATTCGATTCACATGCTTATATACAATAAAACATACTTGAGTCACATACGTAAATACATTAGTCGAATCACATTCAAAGCATTCTGAAACTTATAACACATTACATGACAAGTGTGGATAATCATGTCAGATATAAAATCATGCTTGCATAATAAAGACATACATTCCAAAGCTCATATCCACGTTCGCATACATATAAACTGATTCCTCAAATCATTATCATGCTCATTCGGATGTCACATTCTTATAGTTATTTCAAGCAAAACAAAACAAAATAACAAAGCACCTGCTGACTCACAATAGTGGATAACAAGTGTACGAACAGCACCTTACGGGTACAAATCGGCCAAAGGGCACCTTATGGGTACGAATCAAAATCCATTTAATTTTTTTCTCAGATTTAAAACATTTTACTGAAGGGGATCTTAAACAAGATCCAAACACATTAAAAAGGATCGCGAGGATCCGAACACATTAAAAGGGTTCGCGAGGAACCAAACGGGGACCTGATCAGGGTCCAAACGTCCAAAGGTACTGCAGCTAAAGAGACTCTATTAGGCATGCCTAACTATCCACTGGACTGACTCTCGCGGGTCATGCATAATACAAATCATGTCTCACATCATAGCGCATAATTTAACATATCACATTCATATAATCCATAACATTGTCCATACATAATATATCCAATTATATTAATATACTTAATAAAATAGTCCAAGTATAAACCTAAAGGCATCCCAATTTTGGAAATCAAACATTGGAATCACAAAAGAAAACTCAATTTGGAAACTAGGGAGTGTCGCGATCACGATGGATGTCATGCTCGCGACATAGGCGACTTGCCCCAGGTCACGATCACGTCAACCTTTGCGATCTCGCGAGGGAACAATACACATCTCACTGTCGCGCTCGAGACAGGCATCGCGCTCGCGACAGTGAGCTGCTAGCCCAATTTGTCGCGCTCGCGACAGAGGATCGCCCAATCAGATTGGCAGCTGAGCGCTCTGTCGTGCTCGCGACATACGTCGTGCTAGCGATAGAGGCTCTGTTGCACGGATCGGCAGCGAGCTCAGACGCGTGCGAGGGCTGCTTTCACCGGGCTCTATCGCGACCTCGTGACAATGTCGCGCTCACAACAGAGTCGTGAATTCCAACCCTTACACGAGAAATCTGCAGAAAAACCCAACTTCACAAAACTCAAATCTCAAACCAAACATCAACTTACCTCATCTCCAGCAAGCCACACATCATTGACAACATAAAACACAACATCCATACCAAGAATTCCAATTAAATCATGCCACTAACAATATCCATTTACACAATCTACAATATCAGCACTATACGTCATTCATCTCAATCAAAAACACAATTAAGTTCAATAGCTCACATTCAAGGCTTCATGCATCATCTAAATCAAAACCCATAACATTTAAACTATTGTGAACATCAAGAACACCATAATTCCATTCTCAAACATTTATTTATTCTATCTCCAAACTCTAAACAAGTAATGACTAAGTTTTTAGACAGTTACAACGAAGTTCGGATGCATTTTGGAAGCAAAACATAGCAAAATACTCAACCTAAAGGAGGGTAAGGAAGATCAAGTGCTCAAGCCAACCATAGGGTTCAAAATAAGAGAAAACACCTTCAGCAAGCAGGTTCTGTCGCGCTCGCGACAGAAGCCTCCGCCACAGCACTACGAAAATAGACTAAGATGACTGCTATATGCCCCTGACTTGTATTGCCTAGGCCAACCTCTAAAACTCATTTTTAGCCAAAAATTCCTCTTAATAAATCTTACTTAGGATGTTAAAGTTCAAATGCAACAAATTTCAGGTCAAATGGACGTCTATAACTTCAGATATCAGCTAATAAATCTATAATATTCAAGTAACCCGACCCAAACAGAGACACTACGGTTTTGGCAAATTTGCAGGATCTTAGAGCAAGAATTTTCTCAAGCCTATTTCTATGACTTTTAAAGGCATAGAAGTCATGGTTTTAATAGCTCAAGAATTACACGATTTAGATGTCTAAAACTATACTTATGACAAAAACAATACACGGAGGTCATATGAGAACTGAACAGAATTGCCAAAATCACCATAAAACATCAAATTCAAAGAAATTCCCAAACTCATGCATGTCAATACCAACCCTCATATACATTTATCTCAATCAATAACATGGATTACTAACACATTTACCCAAATTAATTCATGCATAAACTCATATCAAAGCACTCAAATTTCTGGAAAGCAAACACAAATACACACTCATGATCCAAGGAGAATTAGGCAATGACAACTCAAAACTCAAATGCAGAAATCAAAGCTCCCAAACCTCTTTGAAGCACAACCCAGCTGATCTTCACTCTTCAATCTTTTCTTTGCCTTAATTCTTCTTCTTGCCACCCAAAGCTTGCACAAACAAAAACCCAAAAACTTCTTAATCCAAACCCTAACTCAAATAAAACTAGAAAAAGAAGAAGAAGAAGAAGAAGAAGAACCAGATGTAGGATTAAAACCCAAACACAAACCTCTTTAATCTTGCTCCAAACTCTATCAAAATCACCCACTAACTTGCACAAACTCCAGCCACAAGAAAGACAAGGAGGAAAGGCAAAAATGGAGAAAAGAAAGAGGAAGAGGAGCTGAAAGAGGGAGGAGAATGGGAATGTAGGATTCCTGCGTTCTCTCTCCTTCTTTTCCCCTTTCTTCTTTTCTTTCATTTATTGCCCACCAACCAAAATCCACTTGGCAAGCTCTCATTGGACTAATAATTCCACTACTTGACTTACCAATCTATGGCACCATACTCCTTCCTCACTAGATAACTCTTAAGTAGATATTTTCCATTCTTAGTACAATACACACAATCCACTAGATACTTGCCTTACATCCTTGTTACCAAACAACACACACACTAGATAAAACCACAACAAACACCCTACATCCATACACCACATGCACACTAAATAATTTCCCCCACTTAACTTATTTAATTAATTACTTTGCAATTAGGTCCTTATTATCCAATCTTCCTCATGCACAAATTACTGAAATACCCTTAAATTCCCGACTTAGCATGCAAATTTCGACCAGGCCTGTTTTGGGTTGTTACAGACACTATACAAATACGCAAGATTGTTCATCTTATTGAAATAACCAACATTGCAAATATTGTCATAAAAAGTGTTCTTGGAATAAAAAGCAACTAAAAACATATTCTTCTCCTCCGATCACATTCATGGTGGGGGACTGCATTATACCCTAACCTCTTCTTCTTGTCTCTCTTCTTCGGGTTAGTGATCTCCTTGGAATTAATAAGATCTTGAATTTTGTTCCTTAGAGTCCGGCAGTAATCTGTTAAATCCCCAGTGTGAGTTTTTTCCAATGGCAAGTGGGAGCCCATGGAGGTTTGAAGACACCATTTTGGTGGAGTTTATACTTTTAGCATTTTTAGCATGTTTAGTATTATTTTGCCTTTATTTGGTTTTTAATATGTAATTTGAAACAAATTTCTTTTTTTATGCACGTTAGTTAAAAAATCACAAAAAGTTTATATCAATAAATTGGGTTTTTGTTAATAAAATGGGTCTAATGTCCTAATTTCAAACCAAAATTTCACTTTTAAAAAGAAGAGTTAAATTTTCTCAGAGTGGGATCACTCATCCATATTTTCCTAAGTATGTCAAAAGTGACTCTTCGATTTTCTAAAGTGAACATGAAGGAACCAATGTTCCAAAAATTCAATAAATCTCTCGATTTATGTATGATGCGCTTTAATTATTTTTATATATTTATTTACTCATTTTGGGCCCTTGCAATTAATTTTGGGGCAAATTTTATTCTTTTATGCTTTTTTATTTTGGGGGATTGTTTTGTCCCATTTTTTGTTTGTAATTTATTTATTGCTTTCTTTATCTCTTTATTTATTATTTTTCAAAAATGCTTGAAATGCGCTTTGAATTTATTACATAATCGTGTGAGATGAGAGATGGAATTTCAATTGCTAAAAACCCATTTATAATTAACCAAGTCTTTTGTTGATGCTTGGATTGATGCTTGAACCGATGTCTAGATTGATGTCGTTTTGGTTGGTTGCCCCCTGAGAGGTCTTTGGTTGATGCTTGGATTGATGCTTGAACAGATATTTGGATTGATGTTTGAATTGATGTTTTGATTGATGCTTTGACTGATGTCATTTTGGTTTGTTGCCCCCTGAGAGGTGTTTGGTTGACTGTTTGATGATGTTCTGACTGATGTCGTCACTCGCCTTTTACCGGTGTCCGCATCGAATCTCTCTTACTGCAAAATTGAAAAACCAAATATGCAGGAAAAATAGTGAGCATGCACGTAAAATGCATGGGTTATGCCGGAAATGCAGGATAAGAATTCATCTATGTGGACTTAGAGGTGATAGCTGGGCTGGCTGCAATTTGCAATTGAACGATCCCTTTTGAAGCTGCTTTTGAATTTCATGCCTTGGGATTGCAAGGTTCTCATCTGATACCTGTAGTCATTTTTTGAAGGTAGTGTGTCCCTTGTGGATTTTCACACTAGCTTTTCTTAGCAGGAAATGCGTCTTTTGCGGATTTTCACATAACCCTGTGCCTTATTTTAGCCTAGAATAGACTCAACCCAATCCAGTGGCTTTTCTTTTCCTTTTTTTTTTTAAGGATAGTCTGCTTGTTTCCAGGTTTTCATCCTATCCTCTTGTCTAACTTTTGCTTAGAGCGCCAATTATGATTTTCATCTCTAACGGCTCTTTTTTTTAACAGATTATAAAGGAGGCTAAAGCTATTGCCAAAAAATTTTTCAGGCGTGATCAATATTTACTTACGTCTTAGATCATGGTTGTATGAGCTTAAATCTTATTATGAAGGTGCTATAGAATTGGTCTCACAGTTGATAGAAGAATGCATCAGCTGAAGGGCCCGAGTAGCGAGAAAAGCAGAGGGCAGATAGTAACAATTGCTTCCTTCATGTCGGAACTAGACAATTTTGAGTATGCAAAATGAACTTCTCTTACAACATCAATATTGCATAAATGCATATGTTTCAATTTGATTTCATGACACATGATCATTATTTGGCGTTAACGCAAAGAATATAAGACCTCATCTAATCTCGGGATAAATCTTGAAATCATCAAACTCCTGTTATCAACCAACTCTCTCAGGTTTTAATGGTTGAAAATTTTCTCTTTGCCTTTAATTTTTTTGCCAGGATGCTCTTTTTCTTTTCTAAAGCAAATTCTAGATACAACATTGGGGACAAGACTCAACTCAAATGCATAAATGCACTCGTGGCTCCCCGCTTGAACCTTATTAGAAGGTCATCTCTGCTAATTAGATAAGACTGAACCAAGAATTAAAAGGTCTTACTTCTGTTGTAATGTTAGGATTAGGTAGATCGCTATCAAAGGAGGATCAAGTTGCTAGAGAAAAATGGCCGTAACATTTACTCGACTGATGGGAGGACCATTCTTAGCTCAATTGCGTACTATAAAGGTGTTCTTAAATTTGGATTTTATAATACTTTTAGCTCATCAAGCTTAGAATTAAGTTAAAGTGATTGCCACAGAAACTCATCAAGAGATTACTATCTTGACCTCTATTTCTTTTTCACTTTTTTTCTTTTTTTTTTCACTTTTCTCCTATCTTTTTCTTTTTTTTTTCTCGCGAGCTCAAGTCTTTCGTGCATGACTAAACCCTCTTCCCAAAGAGTAAACTCATCCTTACCAAGGCAATTTTTGATTACCCAAAGAATTGTTAAAATGTACATCTATCCCTTCTAGAGAGGCCATTCTTCTAAGGGGAGGCAAAAATCATTTTAGGCGAGGGGATAGTTTGAACATGTGTAACAACAAAATTGGCATGCATTTAGCATATCTCCATAAAGGCTCAATAGGCTAGCAAGCGATTGCGAAATAAAGGTAGAAAATAATCATTTAGAGAGCTATACAAAGAAAGGCTACCTAAATCACTTTCTAGGTTCCATCTTATCCAGGGATCACTTTGACTGGTAATCAGAAAGGTTCTAGTGCTCTTAGTGAGTTTTCATCCAATCCCCTAATTCCAACTAGTTTTTTTTTTTAATTATCAGCTCTTAAAATTTTTCTCTCTTCAGTAGTTATATCAGATGCTATCAAGATTTTCTTTGGGTTTTCCAAAGTTTTGAGATTAAATGTGACCGTATTAATTGAATTAATATCAAAAAATGAATGCGTCATGATCATGAGAAATGAAATCATTAGAGACACTATACAAATACGCAAGATTGTTCATTTTATTAAAATAACCAACATTTCAAGTATTGTTATAAAAAGTGTTCTTGGAATAAAAAGCAACTAAAAAAACATTCTTCTCCTCCGATCACATTCATGGTGGGGGGACTGCATTATACCCTGCCCTCTTCTTCTTGTCTCTCTTCTCAAGGTCAGTGATCTCTTTGGAATCAATAAGATCTTGAATTTTGTTCCTCAAGGTTTGGCAATAGTCTGTTAAATGCCCAATGTGCTGGTGGTAAGCGCAGTATTGATTATCTCTATGCCCCGGCTTTCCTTGATTCATTGATTGGCCTGGGTGGCAATGGTCTCAGCTTGCCTTCCTTTGTCAATTTCTCCAATACCCAAGACAGAGAGCAGCCCAAATTAGAGTAGTACCTTTGACCCTGTCCAACCTCAATGGCTGAAACCTCGGCCGTCTTATCACTTCTATTATTACTGCTTCCTGCACCGCCTGGTTTGTACCCTGATTGGTTGCCATAACCTTTCCCAGCAAAGTTATTTTGGCTTGCTTTCTTTGCTAGGTAAGCCCCCTCAGCTTCTATAGCAATGTCCTTAAGCAACTCCCAGTCTCTGAACCTCCTTGGGCTCCCACTTGCCATTGGAAAAAACTCACACATGAAAAATAAGTATTGAAATAAAAACACAAATGAAAGTGATGTTAGTAATAAAAAAAAAATTTACATGTAACATATCAAAATGAATTAAAATAAATAAAATATATCATGCATGACAAATCAACTAAATGACATAATAAAATAAACAACTTAACATATTAACATTTAACATGCATAAAAAGCATAAATGATAAAAATAACAACAAGAATAAAATTTAACATGCATGAAAACATAAATATAATAAAAATAATAATGATAACAATAACAAATTATAATAATAAACAAGACTAAAAAAAATAATGATAATGATAGTAATAATAATAATAATAATAATAATAATAATAATAATAATAATAATAATAATAATAATAATAATACAATAACATCAAAGAAGATGAACAATCAAATTAAATATGCAAGAATAAAATAAAAGTAAAATAAGCCAATCATGCTAAAACATGTTAAATGATAATACTAATAATATATTAACAAAAGTAATGATAATAGTAATAACATGAACAATTAAATAAAAAATAAGAATAAGAAATAATAATATGAACAATTAAATAAAAAAATAAGAATAAGAAATAATAATATGAATAATTAAATAAACATGCAAGAAATAAGAAGTAAAATAAATAATAGATATAAGAGAATTTACATGATAGCTAACTAATTGTAAATAAAAATTAAATTAAAAATTAAATTAAAAGTTGAGTCAAGAATGCTTACCCTCAAAATTTGATGTGATGAATGAAATTGGATGATAAGTTTCCTTGCTTTGATTTGGAAAAATAAAATGTATAATGAAATTTTGTCCCAAGAACAAATAATTAATTTATTTGTCTTAAGGAAAAAATTGTAACAAAGAAGTAAGAAAATTCACAAGAACAAATAATTAATTTATTTGTCTCAAGAATTGATTTCAAAAATTAAATTAGAACACTTGGAGAATTTTTCTTGAAGAAGAAAAAAAGAAGAAGAAGAAGAAGAGAGAAAGTAATATTTTTTTTAAGTAAAATCCCCCTTAATTCTCTCTCTAAAAAACAATTTATGCCCCCAAAAATTCAGATTTTTAATGAAGAAATTAAAATGATTTAATTCCCATTAACATAAAAAACTGAAGACTTTGAAGAGTATAGGAGATAAAACGTTTAAAAAATTAAAATCTACAAAAAAAAAATGAGTTAAAACACTTAAAAACACTTAAAATTTAACCAAAAATGGCCAAAGGGGCTGTCGGGGGTGCACAGGCGCGAGCGACGCCCGTCGGCGTGCCCGACGGGCGTCGCTGCAGGTTGCGTGCGCGGCTCCAGCGTGCCTCGCCTGTGCGCTGGGGGCTACAGTACGTGCCGGCGAGCGCGCTCCGCTTGTCCACTGGGCACTGCCGCATCCCGACACTCGCAATTTTTATTTTTATTTTTTAAAATTTTTGCTAAAATACTATAATTTCAAAACATACCCTTTTTGTCTAAAAATAATTTTTTAAAACATATTTAAAATATTTTTTTTTAAAATACATTTTTATTTATTTCTAATAATTCAGAACGATAAGGAAATCGTCACTTCTAACTTTCATTTTTGCCTATAAATAGTCACACTTAATTTCATCATTGGGTAATCCTGATCTAAGCTGCCTTGGGACCCAGTGTCTACACTTCAGTACGGAGGATTTCAGAGATCTGACACGGAGGAGGGGATTATACAGTTCTGGGTCCGAGGCTACCATTACAGCATTACGCGCCAGAGATTCGTCGAGGCTATCGGTCTCCCACTTGGGCCTGATGTTATAGTTCCCCAGAGGGCCATGAGGAGGCAGCATTGGGAGATGATTGCCTTACCGGGAGTGCCGTATGACCACGATACGGCAAAGAGTACGGTACTCTCATCATAGGCATTGACGTACGTGCACAGGGTGCTCTCTGGTTCTTACCTAGGATAGGCAGGTAATCATGGATCGATGAATGGGGTGGAGATTTGGAGCCTCTAGGCGATGGTAGCAGGTTGTTGCCTCAACATTAGCCATGAGATTGTGGCTAACCTGGTCAGAGTATCACGGGGGGCAGCCCCTATAGTGTTTGCAGGAGGAGTGGTGACCAGGTTGCTACTGCAGTTGGGAGCTCTTCCGGAGATTCTTGGGCCCGTATTAGAGGAGAGTATCTATGTGGACGCGCCAGCAGCCCTGACCATGGGGATGATTGCCCAGGTGACAAGACAGGGTGAGGAGTACCGACTACTCTCTATACGCGAGACCAGACGTGCATTCAGCCTCCCTTCACTCCAGCTAGCAGAGGAGGGGCCTCAGGTGGAGGTGCTGCCTCCGTAGCAACCAGTGTATTAGGAGGAGCAGCCTCCGCAGCAGCAGGGGTATCAGGAGGGGCAGCCTCCATAGTAGCCAGTACAGGAGGAGCAGCCGCAGACTCCTTTCGACATGGGTATAGAGCTTAGTATGGATGAGTTGTTAGTCACTCCTCCAGCACAGAAAGTACAGAGTCCCACTCCTCCTCCTCCAGCATGAGTACAGAGGTCAGTGCCCCGGGATACTGAGAGGTTCCACCCTTATAGTAGAGCAGGGCATCTACGATACCTACCTCCATGACATCGCCTCCAGACCAGATGACAGAGCCGATACCTCCCGCACTATCATCATCGCCCCAGCCATCCCAGTCGGATATAATAGTAGTTATGACTTCTATACTTGCCTCCACGGAGTGTAGACAGGAGGAGAGGGACCGAGTCCTTCTAGAGCGGATTGGTCGATACGAGGAGCGAGATCGGCTCATGCTGGAGCAGCTAGGCTAGTAGGAGAGGGTCATAGAGGATCAGGGGAGGCTTATTGAGGAGCTGAGGCAGAGTTTGGTCATCTCCCATGATGCTGCAGCTTAGAGGGTTGACACTGAAGTTTAGATGGTGGAAGAGTCCATCAGCGCCCTCAGGTTCTGGATAGAAGTGTTGGAGGGTACCATACCACCTATCTTTGAGTCCATCAGAGAGTTCCGAGAGCAGACGGAGACTAAGCTCGGGAGCATCAAAGATGCGGCCAGGGAACAGACTTTGAGACTATCGAGAGCCTTTTTACAGCTGGGTGGCATAGTTAGAGAGACCTTAGAGTTCCTCGGGGTTTGCGCTCAGCCTTTCCTGGATGGGTATGCCAAGGTCCAGTTCCAGCAGGCCACTCTAGAGACAAGACAGCCAGCGTCTGCACCAGTAGTCATACCGCCTCGGTTTTAGCCAGAGGTTAGACCCTTAGCACCTCCTAGTCATCTCTCTACCTCCAGAGCAGGGCCGTCCGCATCGTCATCTCAAAGCCAACCAGTGCATGTGTCAGATGATGAGGAGGACCCGGAGGAGTCCTCGGACTACTTCCTTCTATAGTTTATTTAGGGAGTCAAAATTCATATTTGGTTAGTGGAAACTTACATTTACATTTCGTTAAATTTATTTTTCATTTTGTATATTTACATTGTGGTTAATATCTTACTTATATTTTTCGAACGTTTGATAACACGAATAAGTAAGAAGAAGGAAATAAATGACAAGATAAAAATTGTTTATGAAATTACTAGATAAATTGATTTACAATTAATTAATGAAAATTCTATATAACCACAGGAACACAACATCACGTCGACTCGAGGATGGTCGAGAGTCATACTCTGCTAACCGGATGGTGGTCAGCAAATCAAAAGTCGTATATTGCAGAATAGAGTTCTGGTTAGAAAACACTGCACCTCACAGATACCGTGTAAGCCGAGATGAGGCCAGCAGGACACCTGCGATAGAACAAACTACAACCGAGCTGTAGTTAGATAACACTACCTCTCACACCAATCACACACCGTGCAAGCCGAGACGAGGCCAGTGGGACACACGTGGTAGAACAAACCGCAACTGTGATGTAGTTGGATAACACTACCTCTCATGCCGTGAAAGCCGAGATGAGGCTAGCGATACACAGGCAATAGAATAAGCCACAACGGGGTTGAAGTTGGATAACACTGCTTCCCACGACATTCAAACATTAGGCACGCCGAGACGAGGTCCGACGGATGAAGGTGGTCGAACAAGTTGCTAAAGAAACGTGGCGAAATGTGCTACTACTCTGGACCAGAAGGTCATTAGTCTAAACACAGTAGCGGAAAGGTAAGGACTGCCTCAAATACGCATTTCTTCCTTTCTCCTTTGAATTTTGACTCATCTAGAAACTAGTGTACTAGCTTCCCCAAATTGGGGGCAACTATAGACACGAGGTTCTGAGGCAGTCAAGATTAGAGTTACCTGATTAAGATATCAAGGTCTATTTCCAAACAAATGCATGAAGGTTGTGAGTTTTCATTCTCTGATCTTATAAGGATTGAGGATTTTTTCTCGGCCATAGAAGATTTCGGGGAATCGGGGGAGTTAATATTTTGGAAATTGGGTTTTGCTCCACTGATGGGTATACCATCGGTGGAAGCGACGCCCGTAGCTTGCGTAAGAGACCTGTCGCTTGCGATCAGCATCGGCTGTCGCTCACTTCCGGAGCCCCGTCTCTCGTGGGAGCGACGCCCGTAGCTCGCGTGAGAGACCTGTCTCTCGCGATGAGCGCTAGCTATCGCTCACTTATGGAGCCCCGTCTCTCATGGGAGTGATGCTCATCGCTCGCATGAGAGACCCATCTCTCACGATGAGTGCCAGCTGTCGCTGACTTGTGGAGCCCCGTCTCTCGCGGGAGCGACGCCTGTCGCTCACGTGAGAGACCCGTCTCTCGCGATGAGCGCTGGCTGTTGGTCACTTACGGAGCCCATCTCTCGCATGGATCGACGGCCGTCGCCCGTGTGAGGGATGCTTGTCTCTTGCGATTTCATCTCTCGTGTGGGGCCCACCGACGAAAAGACCAAGCTTGCCCCCATCAGCGACGCCCGTCGGTAATCCACCGACGCCTGTCGGTCAATGATCTGATGTTGTTTGAGCTGGTTTTTCCAGATTCTTAAAGGGATCTCCCAATATTTCCAAAATATTTCTTAAATCTTTTCAAAATCTTTTAAATCTTTTCAAATATTTTGAAATCGTGGATTTAATTTTTAGAATATTCTAAAAATCATTCTGTAACACCCCCGCCGCCGCCCCCGTTGGAAGGGCGCCGGCGGGCGCGCTACAACACGACACTCACTCACGACGCGACAAAGCATACTGCGGAAGCATACATAACCATATAATAAAATCTTAGAAAATATAAAAGGAAACATACTTCATTACATAAATAATCAAATACGAGTTATATACAATGGCCCAAAAGATTACATCTTTAAAATCCTTTACAAAAAGAGTTGTACATAAACAAAAGAATTATACATATACAAAAGAAAATTTCAGGAGGAGACAGATATCATAAACTCGACTCCTAAGTGGCTTGCCTGCAGATGCACGACTCGAGCACTCCCAAAATCCTTCACGATACCTGCACGGGATAAAAGCCCGTGCTAAGCGATAACGCTTAGTGGGGAGAAACAAACACAACAGAGCACTAACAAGAAACATGCACTAACATATATAATTCAATAAGAATTAGAGTTCAGAGATATAAACAAATATATCCAGAATAAATAACACAATGCACTAAATCGTTACACTATTCATAAGTCACACTATGATCAGAACACTCACTTAATCAATACAAGACCATTCACACAATAGCCTGAAATCAATGGTGGAGGATACGGGAATACGGCACGGGAGACCGAAGCCTCAAAAACACTTTAATACCCGAAGGTAGCGCGGGAGATCGAAGTCTCAAAACATTTTATCACTACACGATTGATGACCATCTCGGAGGTCGACCGCTTCGCCCAAACGGGGCGGACAGAACAGCTGAACACTAACCCTTCTTAAGCATGCTTAATCATCCTATACCTTGACACTTCAGGCTTGACAACACAAAGACTCTCAAGACAGTAAAAGACAAAAACAATATTCAAAATAAAACCCATCTATAATATATATCCAGGTCAAGGACACTAATACATTAATACCACGAGTCAAAGGCACACACACATTCCATGCAGTAGTGAGAAACCGAGCAAAGTGGAACGAAAGAAACACATTCAGAAGACAAGGCAAGCAGAAAGGGCCTCTGTCGCGATCGCGACAAGTGTCGCGCTCGCGACAGAGCACGGAGTGCTTCCTCGCGAGGTCGTGCCAAAAGGCCTCCTCGCGATGAGGTACTCGCGGCAGAACTCGCGGGGCCGAGCTCTGTCGCGCTCGCGATAAGCGTCGCGATCGCGACAGAGACCAGTTCTTCCTCCTCGCGCGCACGCTCGGCAGCACGCCCGCGCGGAGGTTTCCGCGCCCAAGCTCTCTGTCGCGCTCGCGGCAATGTCGCGATCGCGACAGAGGGCTCTTCAAGAACAAGGGGCCAAATCCGCCTTCTGTCGCGCTCGCGACAGACGTCGCGATCGCGACAGAACCCAGATTCGCCCAATCTGCACTTTTCCCTTCACAATTCACACACACAACTTTTCATACAATCACACAACATGCTCAAACACTTACCTCACGCCTCCAGCACATCACCGCATCACTTTCAAGCCACATAAACACATTCAACAATAATTCCACATCATAGTATCATAAATTCATTCACATAGCATAACCATGATCCCATCACATAACAATTTCACTATAATACAATCACTTCACTAAAAATCACTACTTGATTTACACATGCATTCAAGAAACACTCGGGACTTCAAATAACATGCAAACACAAGTTAGAGTTGATCCAAGGAGGAAAATTAGGGGAAAACCACGAAATCCACAACATATCTCTCAATCACTTACATGCATTTAAACCCATTTCCAAACAACACTCAAGAACACAGCTCCCATACCTGGAAAATGAAGCTCCTGACTAAGCTCCTCACGAATCCACTTTGTCCTTGCCCTTGCGCTTCCTCCTCTCTTCCGATTCTTGCACAATCCAATCAAAACACTTAAATCAAACCCAAACACAAACCAAGACCAAAATCCCAAGAACACAATTAATTAAAGGAACCTCAATCCGAATTCAAACACTTACCTCAACTCTTTCCGCTCAAACCTTCAAAAATCCCTCCTAAGACTCAAAGAAACACAAGAGAAAAGAGGTGAGAGTAGGAGAATGAAAGCAAGAGAGAGGGGAGAACGGGAAAAATGAGGAAGAGAGGGGAAATGAAGATGGCTTCCACGGGAAGCCTCACCAAAAGCTGCCCCTCCCTTCTCTCTCTCTTACTTTCATTAATTACTCACCAACCTCAAGCCACTTGTCACAATCTTAGAGCATCTATCAATCCAACTTAACAAATTCACTTAAGGCACCATACACTAACCACAGACAAGCCCAATCCACACAAATATCTTCCAAGTACCAAACACTCACTCACACCATATTATTTCTTATAATCCTCTTTACATCCTAGGTACCATGCACCACAAACTACACAATAAAAACCTTAAGTCCATTAACACCCTACAACTATATACTATAAACACACACTAATATTCCCCTCACTTCACTTAACACTTAATTAATTAATTCCTTTAACACAAAATTCTTAAATGTCCAAAATTCCTCTTACCCAAATTACGAAAATACCCTCACTAAACCGACTTATCGCACAAATTCCGACCAGGCCCTATTTGGGTTGTTACAAATCACTCCCCCTTAAGAAATTTCGTCCTCGAAATTTCCCCGCTAATCACTTAAATCCAAACAACCCAAACACAAACCGCAACTTATCTGAAAACTAATAACATAACTTACCAGAAGGTCCCGCTCGATCTGCTATATCTCCTACTTGCATCGCATAAACTCTTGGACGCGAAGGCACTTCTTCTGCAGGTGGCTTCTGCACTGACTCTAACGGCGCTTGCGAAGGACGTCCACTACCTCTTCCACTCTGATTCCCTCTCGCTCGCTGACCACTGGCTCTACTCGCGGGTCTATCCTGAAGCTCTCTTCGATCCGGACAATTCGCCACCATGTGCTCTTGGCTGCCACATCTGAAGCACGCTCCAGAAATCCTTCTACACTCGCCCCAGTGGTGCTTATAACAATGCTCACACTCAGGAATCGCACTTCCCTTGCTAGAGGGTGGCGCTACACTCTCGACTTCCGAACGAACCGGAATCGAACTCTTCCCACTTAGGCCACTCGGAACTCCTCTCGACTTCTTGCCACTTCCAAACCCATCACTCAGTACTTTCCTCTTGCTCTCGATCCTCTGCTTGATCACCTCAGACTCTTCTAACTTCATCGCCGCTGCCACAAGCTGATAATACCCCACGGGTTGCAAAACTGAAAATGCCGACAATTGACCTCTATACACCTCCCGAAGTCCCTCTAGGAAATGCCGACTTCTGAACTCATCCGTCAATAAAGTCTCAGGCACATACTTACTCAACCGGCTGAATTCCTTATCATACTCGCTCACTGTCATACCTCGCTGCCTCAGACTGATAAACTCTCTCCACTTAGCCTCTTGATACGCCTTCGTCACATACTTCTTCTCAAATTCTTGCTTAAAGAATTCCCAAGTCAACTCGGCTGGTCGCTGAGGATTTCGCATCACCAATTCCCACCAGTCAAATGCAGGCCCCTGAAGCAAGGACACTGCACAAAGCACTCTCTGTTCTGCAGGACATCTAATCTCTTGCAAAATCCGATCTACTCTCTTAAGCCAAAACTCAGCCACATCAGATTGGTCCAAGGCAGTACCATGAAAATCCTCAGCTCCTCTCTTCCTTAACAACTCAGTCGGAGCCTTTGGAGCAGTCAGCCTCTCTACCAACTGAAGCAAACCTTGCAATAAAACCGGATTCTCTTGACCAAAACCCACACCAGGAATCTCCTCTCGCTGACGCTGCGGAGCAGGCTGCTCACCTCTCACTACACTTGCACTACCAACCGTCTCACCCACATGCTCACTTGGATCAGACTCCATCTAAACACTACACAAGACAAGACACATCTGCATTAGGCCACGACACAAAACCAACTCATATGCAAAGACTCAACACATGACAAACAGAGGCAACCAGAACAGCCTAAACCGGCGCTCTGATACCACTAAATTGTAACACCCCCGCCGCCGCCCCCGTTGGAAGGGCGCCGGCGGGCGCGCTACAACACGACACTCACTCACGACGCGGCAAAGCATACTGCGGAAGCATACATAACCATATAATAAAATCTTAGAAAATATAAAAGGAAACATACTTCATTACATAAATAATCAAATACGAGTTATATACAATGGCCCAAAAGATTACATCTTTAAAATCCTTTACAAAAAGAGTTGTACATAAACAAAAGAATTATACATATACAAAAGAAAAATTCAGGAGGAGACAGATATCATAAACTCGACTCCTAAGTGGCCTGCCTGCAGATGCACGACTCGAGCACTCCCAAAATCCTTCACGATACCTGCACGGGATAAAAGCCCGTGCTAAGCGATAACGCTTAGTGGGGAGAAACAAACACAACAGAGCACTAACAAGAAACATGCACTAACATATATAATTCAATAAGAATTAGAGTTCAGAGATATAAACAAATATATCCAGAATAAATAACACAATGCACTAAATCGTTACACTATTCATAAGTCACACTATGATCAGAACACTCACTTAATCAATACAAGACCATTCACACAATAGCCTGAAATCAATGGTGGAGGATACGGGAACACGGCATGGGAGACCGAAGCCTCAAAAACACTTTAATACCCGAAGGTAGCGCGGGAGACCGAAGTCTCAAAACATTTTATCACTACACGATTGATGACCATCTCGGAGGTCGACCGCTTCGCCCAAACGGGGCGGACAGAACAGCTGAACACTAACCCTTCTTAAGCATGCTTAATCATCCTATACCTTGACACTTCAGGCTTGACAACACAAAGACTCTCAAGACAGTAAAAGACAAAAACAATATTCAAAATAAAACCCATCTATAATATATATCCAGGTCAAGGACACTAATACATTAATACCACGAGTCAAAGGCACACACACATTCCATGCAGTAGTGAGAAACCGAGCAAAGTGGAACGAAAGAAACACATTCAGAAGACAAGGCAAGCAGAAAGGGCCTCTGTCGCGATCGCGACAAGTGTTGCGCTCGCGACAGAGCACGGAGTGCTTCCTCGCGAGGTCGCGCCAAAAGGCCTCCTCGCGACGAGGTACTCGCGGCAGAACTCGCAGGGCCGAGCTCTGTCGCGCTCGCGACAGAGACCAGTTCTTCCTCCTCGCGCGCACGCTCGGCAGCACGCCCGCGCGGAGGTTTCCGCGCCCAAGCTCTCTGTCGCGCTCGCGGCAATGTCGCGATCGCGACAGAGGGCTCTTCAAGAACAAGGGGCCAAATCCGCCTTCTGTCGCGCTCGCGACAGACGTCGCGATCGCGACAGAACCCAGATTCGCCCAATCTGCACTTTTCCCTTCACAATTCACACACACAACTTTTCATACAATCACACAACATGCTCAAACACTTACCTCACGCCTCCAGCACATCACCGCATCACTTTCAAGCCACATAAACACATTCAACAATAATTCCACATCAAAGTATCATAAATTCATTCACATAGCATAACCATGATCCCATCACATAACAATTTCACTATAATACAATCACTTCACTAAAAATCACTACTTGATTTACACATGCATTCAAGAAACACTCGGGACTTCAAATAACATGCAAACACAAGTTAGAGTTGATCCAAGGAGGAAAATTAGGGGAAAACCACGAAATCCACAACATATCTCTCAATCACTTACATGCATTTAAACCCATTTCCAAACAACACTCAAGAACACAGCTCCCATACCTGGAAAATGAAGCTCCTGACTAAGCTCCTCACGAATCCACTTTGTCCTTGCCCTTGCGCTTCCTCCTCTCTTCCGATTCTTGCACAATCCAATCAAAACACTTAAATCAAACCCAAACACAAACCAAGACCAAAATCCCAAGAACACAATTAATTAAAGGAACCTCAATCCGAATTCAAACACTTACCTCAACTCTTTCCGCTCAAACCTTAAAAAATCCCTCCTAAGACTCAAAGAAACACAAGAGAAAAGAGGTGAGAGTAGGAGAATGAAAGCAAGAGAGAGGGGAGAACGGGAAAAATGAGGAAGAGAGGGGAAA
The DNA here is from genome assembly GCA_947683425.1 of Excoecaria cochinchinensis. Classification (NCBI taxonomy): domain Eukaryota; kingdom Viridiplantae; phylum Streptophyta; class Magnoliopsida; order Malpighiales; family Euphorbiaceae; genus Excoecaria; species Excoecaria cochinchinensis. The sequence continues at coordinate 5,380,006 of CANTUQ010000149.1, forward strand.
TGAAGATGGCTTCCACGGGAAGCCTCACCAAAAGCTGCCCCTCCCTTCTCTCTCTCTTACTTTCATTAATTACTCACCAACCTCAAGCCACTTGTCACAATCTTAGAGCATCTATCAATCCAACTTAACAAATTCACTTAAGGCACCATACACTAACCACACACAAGCCCAATCCACACAAATATCTTCCAAGTACCAAACACTCACTCACACCATATTATTTCTTATAATCCTCTTTACATCCTAGGTACCATGCACCACAAACTACACAATAAAAACCTTAAGTCCATTAACACCCTACAACTATATACTATAAACACACACTAATATTCCCCTCACTTCACTTAACACTTAATTAATTAATTCCTTTAACACAAAATTCTTAAATGTCCAAAATTCCTCTTACCCAAATTACGAAAATACCCTCACTAAACCGACTTATCGCACAAATTCCGACCAGGCCCTATTTGGGTTGTTACACATTCGGTTTTGATTTTGATTTCAGAAATCTTTTTCAAATTTAAATTCTAAATTTGAATTTATTTGAATTTTCTTTCTAAACCTATAAATAGGGGTTGGGAGGTCATTGTTCGGGGTTAGTGATTTTGACCTAAAAAGAGGATTTTAGCTATTATTGCAGAAAATTTTCTTACAAAAAGTTCTCTTACTTTTATTTTCCCAAAAAATCATCATCAAATATTTTCTGAATTAAAAGGGATCTGAGAGAATGACACTAATTCATTTCTATTAAATCCAGCCATTTTAGTATTCATAACTGCTATCAAAATATTGAGAAAGAAAAATATAATTTTCTTTTCTTTATTTGTTTTCGAAAAACGATTTTTATAGCCCAAAAATCTTATGAAAATCGCACATCGCGGATCAATCCTTGTAGAACTCGAGGAACGAAAACCACATGACATTCACCTTTAAAGGTAATATTCCGAGGGTAAACATTTCTGGATCAATTTTCTTGGTATTCAATAATTTTATTCTGATTTTACACATAAAACCTTATTTTGTTTAAAATAAAACAATTTTGGCTTGAGTTTGCTGCCCTTTTTTTTCTAGATCTGGAGTGACAGACGGGCAGAGGATCCATCGACGGCCGTCTCTCATCCGAGCAATGGAGCATTGAGGGTTACTGCCTCCACCCGTTGGTCAGCCCAGGGACGCTCGTTGCTCGCGAGCCATAGGCCGTCCCTAGTCCTTTGCTTCTCCTTTTCCTCCCTTTCTTTCATTACTTATTTCCTTACTATTTTTGTAATAATTTTTCATGGTTTCTTTTACATGATTTATGTAACACCCCCTACCCATACCCAGGCGATCCCATCCGATAAGGAGTGAGATGCCGTATGAGTCGGGGTGCTACCATGCATATACCATACAAATTATACATTCATACATACACATACATACTGAAGTACAGGGTAATTAAAAATTTTCGGAGCATACACACAAATAACTCATCATATATTAATACAACCCAAAAGCCATTACAATAGTTTTTTTTTTTCAACTGGCTGATACAAAAATATTACATACCCAAAAATATAATTACATAAGCGGAAGCCATATCAAAATCAATACAAGAGAGTTCTATACACCAAAAAAGAATTATCAATCAAATAATAAACTCCAAACTCTAAACCTTGCTGTGTTGGCTTGACTGCAGCAACTCACTCAAAACAAAACTTCTTATGTACCTGCACGGGTAAAACACCGTGCTAAGCGATATACGCTTAGTAGGGATACGCACATATAATATGGACGGCCACTCACAATGGTCGTCAAAGTATAACACATTCATAATGGCATATGCAATAATTCATAACATAATATCTACCAATATAGGCACCAATTTACAACCATACATTCTGCATCTCATGTTATATCCATATCCATTTTATCTTATTCAAATATTACCTTCGCATAGTCAACTTAGAACAAAACAAATCACATATCACATTAAGATCCTGCTGACTCATAATAGTGGATAACGAGTATACACATAGCGATACCTTACGGGTACGAATCGACGCATAGCGATGCCTTACGGGCACGAATCGACGCATAGCGATACCTTACAGGTATGAATCGAAAACCATTTTACTTTAATATTTACAAAACATTTAAAAGGGAGGACCTTAAATAAGATCCAAACATATTAAAAAGAATCGCGAGGATTCAAACACATTTAATAGGGTTCGCGAGGAACCATACAGGGATCTGATCAGGATCCAATACATTCAAAAGGGTTGCAGCTAAAAGACTCTATTAGGCATGCCTAACTATCTACTTTCTAGACTCTAGCAGGTCATGCATAACACAAGCTAAAATAAATCATCAATATAATATCATAAGTAATTACATAGCTTAACATATATTATTCAATCACACAACTAATCATGGCATGATATAGCATATGAACAGTAACTATATCATTCAATGATGCTCATAACACATAATCAGCTTATAACTCTTTTATCTAATTCATATGCAACATGTCATTTCAAAATAAAGCTAAGTAATAGAATTTATCAAAAATTCATAGCTATAAAATCAATTAAAGGATACAAATCATGTTAAAAGACACTCACATAGAACTCAACATACAAGTATACAATATATTATTCATTTCCACATTCATGGGTTTTCCATTCATAAACTTATATATCATGACATAAATTACATATATTTCCATTAGAAATACATTTATATACTCCTTTTATAATGTTAGACATGAGTTGGATAAGTGGTGAGAACTTCCGGGGAGATTCGGGAGGGAAAAAGTACCTTTTCGGGTCAAAAATGAGGTTACACGGCGGTATGGCAACTCATACAGCCGTGTGGGACGTGAAATTTGGGTAGAAATGGACAAAATGGTTTTACACGGCGGTAAGGAATTCCCTTACCCCCGTGTAAACCCATTCTGCCTCACTTCGAGAGGCAGACTCCAGACTGGCATCAGGTCCAAATTTAAAACGAATTTTACACATAGTTAACGACATTTTTAGGAAAAACTTCCTTCTTAACATTTGTTCCCTATGATGTTAGCTATAAAATGGAACAAGTTTCAGGTCAGTTGAACATCTGTAACTCCAGATATGATCTAAAAACTCTGTACTGTTCTAGTGAACCCACCTAAGCAAGGAGGTCTCGGTTTTTAGCATTTTTGAAAATCCTAAGTCCAGAATTAGCTCCAAAACTCTCTTAGACAATTTTAGATACGAATCTTAGCTTTCAGATTCAATTTGAATCAACTCAATTGGAGCTCTATAACTCTACTTATGACAAAAACATCACACTGAGGTCAGATAAAAACTGAATAAAATTTCAGAACACAAACATCAACATTGAACAAATAAATCCCAAACCTGAAAGTTTTCACTTCAATTACTTAGATCCACAACTCCCAGCAATTTCCTTGCCCTTGGAATCCCGGGAAGATTTAGCTAAACAACACCCAACAAATCAAACAATTAATCAAAGTCCTAGATTAACTCTAACCCCAAAAATGTAAAGAGAAGAAGAAGATGAACACATTAAATAACAAATGCAGCAACTTACCAAACAAACTCCTTAAGATTACCAAGATCCATCAAATCTAATCACAAAGGAGTGAGCAAAGATAGAGAAGAGGAAGAGGAAGGGGAAGAGAACTACGGGGAAATGAATGAGCAAAATTCTGCTCTTTCCATTTCTTTTCTTATTATTTTCTTTTTCTTTTTCTAACCTTAACACTTGTCATTTTCCTAGTGGTGGAAACCAATCACTCACACCCAACAAGTATACACTACTCACTCTAAATGCATTCTCACTTAAAACACCCTACTAATGTGTGAGTAAAACACACAATAATATCCCACTTAGATTCCTTCCACTATGCTATACTCACCCACACACAATCACAACCTCACTCAAACACCCTACTAATGTGTGAGTAAAACACACAATCACCATACCATTACTCACATCCTACAATGGTATATGCATGCACACACAAATATATCCCAACTAATTCACACCCTAATAACATATATGCACCTATATGTTAACATAACCCTTGTAACATGCAATATACCACCCCAAAATACCCTTGTTACATGTCAAAATACATACAAATGCACACATACACATGGCTCGTACTACTAGGGGGTAAACGGGGTGTGACAATTTATTTTTAGTCTATTATTTTTATGTTAATTGTGGCACTAACATTATTCTTATTTTGGACTGTTTCATTGATTTATTTGACGGGTTTGGGATGTATTAAACGGAGGACACCTCAATGATCTGAGAATTTTCACTTGGGTTCATTCTTTTACCCTTACCTCTTTTTTATCTTGAGTATTATTATTTTAAATATTATTTCATTCCACTAATACATGAAAATGGTCAAATATTTATAGTAATTCAATTGGAATTTTTATTAATAAATTGAGGACCAAAGTCCTGATTTCCAGCAAATAAAATTGACGCTTAAATCCCTTTTGTAAATGTGCATGCGAGGACCAATGTCCTCATTTTTAATGAATATCCCGATTCATGTATGATCAACATGTTATTTACAACGAGGGTTGTATTCCGCCCCTAGTTTTATTGTAAGTTATTGTATTCTAATTTATTTTTTATTTTATATTTTCATTTTTGCTCCTATTTACCACTTTCCTTATTTGACCAACGTGCGCTTTAATTAGCTGCATTAAATCGAATGAGAAATGGGATGAAATGCTAAATTCAAAACTGAATTATAACTTTGATCAAGGTATGAATAAATGGAAAGTTCCGAACCTTTTCTGGTCTTAGGCTCAACGAGGTTAGAGGACCATCTCAATGTTTTATTGGGGTGGGGTCTCTAAAATATCTCTTGTTGCCCAAAAGGCCTAATTTGCATAGTCCTAGGCTCCACGAGGTTAGAGGACCATCGCAATGTTCTATTGGGTTGGGGCCACCTAAATATCTCTGTCTTGCCCAAAATGGATGCATATGCGTTGTCTTAGGCTCACTAAAGCTAGACGACCTTTCCAATGATCTATTGGGTGGTGACTTCAAGAAACCTCCTTTTTGCCCAAAATAGATACACTTGTAATTTCTTACAAGTTTTCATGAACCTCTCCCGAACGCCTTAAAAGCGGGTCTTCAGGGTGCCTTGGGGTTCGGCGCGCATCACAAATATGTTATGCTGCAATATATAACTCCTAACTCATATTTCCCATAATATTATGTCATTTAGTCTTTACATAAACTTTGGCAGTTTCATATTTATAGGTCATTCCCTATGATTAATTCATTTACATGTTGTATTGATCTTAAAACACAATTATCATTTTAAAAGCCATTCAATGACAAATACTATACACCCCAAACAGTGCATGTTAATATTAACCCTTTTTATAATCCATTTGATAACCTACTTATTTTCCTATTCATTTTTAGGTACCAAAAACCACCTAACCCGCAGCCAACAACAATGGCCCTAAGATAGTAAAAGTTCTAACCAGCAAGTTACCATAGAACACATTGAGCATTTACTTGAAGGAACAATACAGTATAATTTATGATCATCCTCAAAATAAATTTTTATACGATTTAAATACCTTGTTCTTACTCTAAAAAACAATTCATAACTTAACAAAATCCATTTATCCTAATTTTATTTCCAACCATTTAGCTAACATAAAATAGACAAATTAACCACCTTGTCTTTTTAAACTAACAACATTACTCAATATTCCATTAATTCACCCACTATGATTCATATATTGTAACACCCCTTACCCATACTTAGGCGATCCCATCCGATAAGGAGTGAGATGCCGTAGGAGTAAAGGTGCCACCACACAGATACATAATATACATACATACATACATACCTAAAATTAAGGGTAAATTAAAACTTTGCAACACCAATCATGGAAAAGCTGATCATGCGTTAATATAATGAAAACATTACATTACTGTTCTGATCAACTGAAAGATACAACAGATAATTACAAATTCCCAAAATACATATACAAAAGCGGAAGCTATTACAAAACCATATAAAAGAGTTCTATACAAAAAGAATCCTCAAACTACAAAAATAAAGCCCGACCCTAAGACCCTGCTGTGTTGGCTTTGATGGCAAAGACTCTCCCAAAAGCGATTCCTTCTGCACCTGCACGGGTAAACACACCATGCTAAGCGATAAACGCTTAGTGGGGAAACACACATATAGCATAAGGACAACCATTCACAACGGTCGTCAAGGCAATTCACATGCGTACTTCATGTACAAACGATAATCATGGCATGACAATAATAATAACTCATGCTCACATACATAAAGCCATCCATCAGAAGATTCATAACAATAATCATATTCTCATAACAGATTACACTTTTCACCATTGAATCCATAAGGATTTAACATATGTTTTCCCATATCACAATTCATACAAAACACTTGCTGACCCGAGGGAGTGGATAATGAGTATACGGACAGTACTTTACGTACGAGCCGATACGGACAGTACTTTACGTGTACGAGCCAATAAAACAAATTTTCATTTAACTTTTACAAAACATTACAAAGGGGGATCTTAAACAAGATCCTTTCGGATAAGGGTTCGCGAGGAACCATTCGAGGACCTGATCGGGGTCCAAACAGAAACAGAAACTGCAGCAAAGACTCTATTAGGCATGCCTAACTATCCACTTACTAGACTCTAGCAGGTCATACATAAGCCAATCAATCCATTTCATAACTTCCAAAATCATCATCATAAAATGCACATAATCATATCATAGTTACACTTGCATATTATTTATAGAATACCAAGTATAAATCTCATAACTGCTAAAGAAAACTGAAGTTCAAGCCACACGCATTGAAAGAAAACTCATTCAGCATACCAGGGACTGTCGCGATTGCGACGTCTGTCGCGCTCGCGACAGAGACCAAAGTCTCTTCGCTGCGCGTACGCAACGGATTTCGTGACCGCGAGGAGGACGGAAGGGCCAGGCTCTGTCGCGCTCGCGACAGTTGTCGCGATCGCTACAGAGGACATTTGGTGCTGTCGCTGGCTCGCGATAGCACTTGGCCAACGATACGCTATGTCGCGATCGCGACAGTCGTCGCGCTCGCGACAGAGAGTACACAACACTTCTGCTGTCGCAGGCTCGCGACGGATGGGACAGTGGCAACGGGAACAGAGTGCAAAATTGGCTGGGCTAGCTGGTACAGAGGGGATCATCGGTTCGTTGCCCGCATTGCTCTCCTTCCTCTTTGTCATGCTCTCTCCCTCTTTCTCTCTTTCTTTCTCTTGGGTTTCCCGTGTTCTCCTCCCCTTTCTCCAATTTCCTTTTTATTTTGTGTCATTTTACATTTTCTTGAATTTTCTTAATTTTTCTGTTTGGTCTCTTCCACTTTATTTCTTTTTCTTCATTTTCTCAAAAGTTTCGAGACTCGCAACCATTTTACTTATACGTTTATTTATTTATCTCAGTTTTATTTTATCTATTCATTTTAATTTTTTTATTTTATTTATTGATTTGTGTCATTAATTTATTCATAATAATATATCTGGACAATTTCTTATAATAAACAACATTATTTTTAAATCTAAAAATTATAGTTAACTTAATTAAAAATTTGTGGTGTTATACTCACATCCTTCAGATAACGCAAAAACATTTTGTACCTTCAACGCATTCAACTCTCTCTTCAATGACTCCATTTATGCCTTAAGCAAAGAAACCTTATCAACATTGTGTATCCTTGCTTCTTATGCATGGCTCTAGCGCTAGTCCATTATGCATCATTAACAACCATCTCATCCATAAGCAAAAATGCTTCATCCTATTCTTTGTTCATCAAACTAGCTCCCGACATTGCATCCATAAGAGATCTTATAGCTTGATTAACACCATCATAAAAAGTAGACATTAATTGATTAATAGCAATCTTTTGATGAGGATAACTCTTCAATAATCTTTTAAAGCTCTCCCATGACTCATGGAATGACTCTTCAACATAAAAGTTCCTTATGTTGGACGTCTTAGTAGGTGACAAGAACCTCACTAAGAATTTCTTTTGTAATTGCTCCCATTTGAATCTAATCCCTTGCGTTGCCTACCAAAATGAATGGGAAGAGCTTGAGCTTATGGAATCAATATTTAGTCTTGGAATTTGCACTATATCATCGATCTCCAAAAATATATTCAAGTGTTGTTTAAGATCTTTTATCTTAGTACCTCAAAACTTATTTTGCTGCTCCATGGTGACTATCACTAGTTTCCAATCGAAATTATTTGCTTGAGGTAGCAAAATGGTTCTATACTCCTCATTCCACCTTGGAGTAGCATAGTCTCTAGTCATTCTTAGCCGAAATGCATTCTATTGACCGTGATTTGCTTGTACTCTCAGTGATTGTTAATTTTCAAGAGGCATTTTTCTAGGTGGATTCATGTTCGCTCTTTGTTGTCTCCTTGTATTAGAGTCCTCTCAATTTCAGGGTAAAATGTTGCTAGTTGAAATGTAATATGTTTATGCACTTTTGACACCTAAAAAGAATAAAAAATAAAAAAAATAAACAAAAATCACATATAATCAACACACAAAATCTATAAAAAAATGCGAATCCCTGTCAAAGGCGCCAAAAACTTGATCGGTGCTCAACAAGTGCATTGAATAGACAAGTAATATAAGGAACAAATGCTTAATATCCTCAAAAATATCTTACCCATGGGATTGGATTATCAATATTATTAATGAAGATTAAATGCTAAAGAATTTATCGATTTGTTAGATTTTTGCTCTTGATTTGGACTAAACAAGCATTAAATGATAAAACTGAAATAAACCTGATGGAAATACTTAAGAGAAATAAACAGTAAGCTACAACAAGTATGTACGGAAGAAAAAATTAATAGAATAAGTATTCAATCAAAAGGAAGATGCTAAGGGAAAACTCACCCTCTCTCTATACTCATGCAAAAGATTCAACCTAAATAAAAATAAACCAGCCGTGGAAAACCCTTAAAACTCACGAGGTACAATTAGGAATTCCCATTTCTTTGTTACTGCATCGACCATAGACCAATTCCCTATCTAGATAAATTATTCTTAGTCTAAAAACTCTCCATTTTTTGTGAGTCTAAAAACTAGCATAAGCATGAGTCAAAGAATCCTAGGCTCAAGATAGATCACCATTCTGGTGCCACCCATCTAAAAACCAATCTACTCTCTAAACACATCTGAACCTAATATCTTCAGTATCTAGAAATCAATCTCAATTCCAGAACCATTGAGAAATCTAGATGCAAAGGATATAAGAATAGAGCTTATACAAATAACAATAATCATTAAGATTTATATTTAGCCATCATTGCGTTTAAAGTAAAATCATGTCCAGTAATCATTGTAAATGTAGCGAATAACACAAAGAGAAATAGAACAGCTGTCTTTATATTATAAACTATTTTGAGAGTTTTTACATGGAAAATAAAGGGATTTAAAGATCCCTTAGCAATAAAGAAGATTACTCACAATTCCTTTTAAGAATTAAGAAATAAATAGAGGAAGAGTTTGAGATGCTCAATTAGATCCTCTGAATCTTAAGATCTTAAAAACACAATATTTTTCTCCAAAGCTAAAAAGTAAACCTAGAATTTGTAAGGAAAAACCCTAGGATCTATGAACAAAAATGAAATCTCTATAACTATATTAGCAAAATCCTTAAAAAAACATAATGGGTTTTTAAGGAAACCTAATAAGAGGAAACAAATACAGAAAAATTGTAAAGTTGAAGAAAACAAAAATAGATCCATCAAAAACCTAAAATTACAACATTATATATTGTGCCATCCTCACGGTTATCACACATTCCTTATAGACGTAAGCCCCTAGTTACTTTGATTTGTTGGCATAAATCATGACTGTAACACCCCTAAGCCATATGTAGTGAACACCACCTTAACCAGATGAGCCACTACGATAGGTGAGGGCTGTCACAACTACAAATACGCTAACAGAGAAACACAAGCATTAACTTACATATATACACAATCACTAGATTAGGAATCATAAAATTTCATCTCTATTAACTTAAACATGTATTGTTATTAACCAATTTTATACATTAACAATATCAATAACCAAAAGGAATATACTTACTATACCTCTATTATAATTTACACATTCATATAATTCGAATACATACATAGGTGGGTTAAATACAACTTAACATAATACAGGTTACATTCCAAAATGAACCTACACAAAAACTGGTCCTAATGTGCTGGCACTAGAGTAATGCATGGGTGGCCTTCAATGCTCACTAATCTTCTGCACCCGCACGGATAAACACCATTGCTAAGCACTACGGCTTAGTGGGAAAAACATGCAATGGACAACCACTCATAGTGATCATCAATGTATACACAAGCATATGCTATACAAAATAATAAATGAGAGTAGTAGGAACAACACATATATATAATTTAGATGTACGATTCATATTTACAAATATTCAACATATATGTCTTTATATTCTTCATTTCATACATAATTCAAAGCTGCCTGCATTATCAAGTGGTGGATAACGGGATACAGAATGCATAGGTACCCGAGGTTACTAGTGTGGTAGTGTCATACCGCTGACACAAAACACATAGGGACCCACAACCGGAATCCAAATACAAAGAGGACCCAACAAGATCCAGAAATGCATCAGGGTCAAACCGTAAGTCCAAAACATAGGCTACAGCAACAGCCCTATAGGCATGCCTATCTATCCTTGACCCGTCTTTAGCAGGCTGTCTAATTATTACATTCATTTATTGAAAGCCAACAGTATCAGGGCAGAGTTATTTTGCATGCTTAAAAATCCTGTGATTAAGCCATGATGACAATATATAAACCATACAAAATGATCCATAGCATTTAATTATGCATTAAACAAAGAATACAATAAAAATAATTGAAACAGAATGAGCGACGGCCGTGCCTCATAAGCGACGGTCGTGCCTTATAATCGATGGCCATGCTTTATGACCGAAGGCCATCGGTCACTCACTCAAGCCTACTTCCTGGCTAGCCACACCCCAGGGATGACCATCACTTCACTTTATCCCGTCCCTGTTGCTCCACGCCTGAGGGACGGCCGTCGGCCAAGGCATTCACCCGTCGCTCAGAAGGATGTCCTTGAGGGATGAACACGCCTCACCCACGCATTCATCCTCAGTAGATTTTCACTTGAAGGACGGCTGTTGATCACAACAAATGCCCGTCACTCGCACGGAAGTGCTTACAGAATAGAACACATCTCTGCTTCTTCTTCAACACACACACACACCATCAAAACTAAATGCAAAACTTACTTCCATAGTCTCAAACAATCGATTAAGCTCATTTTTAGTCAAAGTGGTCTTCATGAAATTACTCCCCTAGATCTTAAATGTCTAATGGTATAAATTTTAGGTCATTTAAAGTTAATACCAGGAAGATATGGCCTCAGAAACCTAAAATGCTCCAAAGATCCTATTCCATAATTTAGCTATTGTTTTGTGCAATTTTGAAGGCTTAGAGTCCAAAATAAATTATGACTATTTCTGGGACAATTGGAGGAACAGATGTCCCATTTCTAGCCCAATTTGAATAAAGTCATTTGGATATCTAGAACTTGACCTATAGCGAAAACAGTCCCAAAAGATCATTTTACCCCTAAAATGAATTTCACTTTTTAAGTTTACTCTATTCCAAATCAACATAACTCTCCCAATTAATCACTCATTCCTAACTCATATCAACCCAACATCAACAAAGACACTTCATTTTAAGTAATTAAACAAATTATGCAAGAAATTCAATAAATTTCCTAAACTTTTTTCTTGGCTTGCTTCAAGCTCAATTTGCTCCTTCTTCTCCCACTTTCTCTTTGCCTTTAGCTCCACTTGGCTTATCCACTAGAAATCCATCAAAACCACCATTAACCCATTAAACTCTTAAATCTTACCTTAGTAAAATTCCATGGATATGAGGAGAAAAAACTAACAATTACTTACCTCTTAAGTTTATACAAAACTTGGTTTCACTTAATTAGCTTGAATAAACCCAAATCAATGGAGGATTATAGCTTAAAGGAAAAGAAATAGAGGAAGGGAGGAGGAAGGAAGGGTACGGATTTTTGGTTCCCTTTCCACCACCGTCACATGGCTTTTAAAGCCGTGTTTATTCACTTTTCCAACTTTAATTCCCATCCATCCATTTGTCACTCCATGATTGACTTATTTAATTATTTTTTTAATCCTTTATCCTTTCATAATTCATGCATTAAACCCTTACCTAACTTAATTGATACTTTAGCATATTAATTAACTCATTCGATGCAATTAAGTCCTCAAGATTCAATGCCAATTTTAATTCTAACAATTCACTTAATACTGCTTATATCCCAAGCACATATACTTAGCTAAACACTTACTTAGGCCACTCTCATACCCCTACCGATGTGCAAAACGACTTGGGTACAAGTCGGGGCCTTACAGCTCTTATCTCCTTAAAGAATTTCATCCTCGAAATTCATACCTGAATTGAATAGCTGAGGATATTGAGCTCTCATAGCAGACTCATGTTCCCAGGTTGCTTCCTCAACACTGTTGTGTTGCCAGTGCACTTTTACCAAAGGAATTTACTTATTTCAAAGCTGTCTTACTTCCTGAGCCACGATAGCTTTATGCTTCTCATCATAAGAAAAATCTAACTGCACTTGCACATCTTGCATTAGCAGAATGTGAGACTCATCCAATCGGTATCTACGGAGCATAGACACATGAAATACATCATATAGATTGGCTAGCTCTAGTGGCAAAGCCAATTGATATGCTACTGGTCCAATCTGCTCAAATACTTTATAAGGACCAACAAACCTTTGACTCAATTTTCCCTTTTTCCCAAATTGAAGTACTTTCCTCAATGAAGACACCTTTAAGAACACTTTCTCACAAACCTCATACTTAATGTCTTTTCGTTTCAAATCTACATAATATTTTTGTCGGTCACTTGCAGTTTTTAATCTTTGCTGAATCACTTTTACCTTTTCTTCAGTGTCCTTAACTAGTTCAGTGCCAATCACTTTATGCTCACCTAATTCTATCCAACACACTGGAGTCCGATATTTCCTACCATAAAGAGCTTCATACGGTGCCATACCAATACTCATCTGATGACCACTGATGTATGCGAACTCTATCAGTGCAATATACTTATCCCAGCTCTCAGAAAAATTCATAACACAACCTCAAAGCATATCTTTTAAAACTTGTATCACTCTTTCAAATTGTCCATCTGTCTGAGGATGGAAAGTTGTACTAAAATTGAGTCGAGTACCAAGAGTAGATTGCAAACCTTTCTAAAACTTGTATCACTCTTTCAGATTATCCCTCTTCGAAATTGCATAGCATCTCATTAGAGCCTTAGATTTATGGTAGTTTTGTCCCTTTCTTAATTGCAGTGCATTTCCAAAGCACAAACCTACATTCACTTAATGTAGGGAAGTGTTAGGAATAATCACTAGCCCAAGTCTAGTACCATTTGGTATATCAAATGATGACCCGACTGGTCGTTATGCTCATGACGAGCTAGACACATTAGTAGGGATCATGCTTGGGTAGCCTGGAAGTATCATCACCCTGGCCAAAGCTCAAGTAATGGAAATAGATACTTCCTCTAGGTGCTATGAACCATAACACCGTACTTGCTATGGATTACTATGTATTGGATAGACCCGAATAAACTGTTTGGTCAAATGCCTCGATAGGCCCATGCCAGTTTATTTTGATTGCCTGAATACACAATGATCAAAACCCATACTGTAGACACTAGGTCCTGAGTCAGCCTAAATCAGAATTACCGAATGATGAAATTAAGTGTGCCTGTTTATAGGCAAAAAAAATGAAAGTTGGAAGTGACGATTTCCTTGTCGGTTTGATTTATTAGGAATAAATAAAAATGTATTAAAAAAATATTTTAAATGTTTTAAAAATTATTTTGAAACAAAAAAGGGTATGTTTTGAAATTATTGTGTTTAAGAAAAAATAAAAAAAAATTTTGCGAGTGTGCGCGCTCGCCCGCACGCTAGTCGACGCGCAGCGCCCAGCGGGCGTGCTGTGCGCGAACGACGCGTTGGCCAATGCCTGCATGCGCGAGCGATGGCCGGCAAGTCGCGTGGATAGCTGGGCACGTGCACTGCATGCAGTGATGCCCGTCGGGCATCGCTCGCCCCTGTACGCGCGGATTCGGCCCACAACAGCCCTTGGGCCTTTTTCTGCTATTTTTTTGGGTTTTTCACTAATTTTTTTGTGGAATTTAATTCTATAACCTTTTATTTTCCAGCTCTTCAAATTCTTCAATTTTTTTATGTTAATGACAATTAAATAATTTTAATTTTTCCATTAAAAATCTGAATTTTTTGTGGAGTATAAAATCATTTTTTTTAGAGAATTAGGGGGGATTTTTCTTAAGAAAAATTTTGTTTTCTCTCTTCTTCTTCTTCTTATTTTATTTCTTCTTCAAGAAAAATTCTCTATGTGTTCTAATTTGATTTTTAAAGTTAATTCTTAAGACAAATAAATTAATTATTTGTTCTTGGGAATTTCCTTCTTATTTTTTATATTTTTTTTTTCTTAAGACAAATAAATCAATTATTTATTCTTGGGATAAAATTTCATTATATATTTTATTTTTCTAAATCAAAGCAAGGAAATTTATCATCCAATTTCATTCATCACATCCAATTTTGAGGGTAAGCATTCTTGGCTCCAATTTTAATTTATTTTTAATTTATAATTTCTGTTTACAATTAGTTAGCTAACATCTAAATTCTCTTAGATCTATCTTTTTAGTTCCTATTTTTTGTGTTCCTATTTAATTGTTCAAATTTATATTTCTTATTCTTATTTCTTATTTAATTGTTCATATTGTTATTATTGTCATTATTTTTGTTCATATATTATTCTTATTGTTAGTATTATCATTTAACATGTGTTAGCATGATTGGCTTATTTTATTTCTTCATTTTATTCTTGCATGTTTAATTGGATTGTTCATCTTCTTTGATGTTATTGTATTATTATTATTATTATTATTATTATTATTATTATTATTATTATTATTATTATTATTATTATTATTATTATTATTATTATTATTATTATTATTATTATTATTATTACTACTACTACTACTACTATCTTTATTATTATTTTTATTAGTTTTGTTTATTATTGTAATTAATTATTGTTGTCATCATCGTTATTATTTTCATGTTTTCATGCATGTTGAATTTTATTATTGTTATTATTTATATTATTTAAACATGTTGAATTGGTCATGTGTTAAGTTATATTTTTTATTATGTCATCTAATTGATTTGTCATGCATGATGTGTTTTATTTATTTTAATTCATTTTTTTACATGTTACATGTTTAACTCATTTTCATTACTAACATCACTTTCATTTGTATTTTTTATATCAATAATTATTTTCATGTTTGAGCCTTTCCAATGGCGAGTGGAAGCCCATGGAAGTTTGAAGACACCATTTTCGTGGGATTTTTTTTAGCATTTTTAGTATTATTTTGCTTTTATTTGCTTTTATTATTTAATATGTAATTTGTAATAAGTTTGTTTATTTTCATGCACGTTAATTAAAAAGTCGTATAAAGTTTTATATTAATAAATTGGGATTTTTTCTAACAAAAATGGGACCAATGTCCTAGTTTTTCATCCAAATAGATTGTCACTTTAAAATCATTTTTTTTTAACTATCCATGCGAGGACCAATGTTCTCATCAATAATAAATACCCCATTTTATGTATGATTTATATTTCATTTTACAATGGGGGTTGTATTCCGCCACTAGTTTTATTGTAATCTATTTTATTTATCCTTATTTTAATTTACCGTTTTATTATGTGATTAATTATTGCATCAAAATGTATGAAAAAAGGGATGAAATCTTAAAATTCAAAACTCAACTGTAATTTAACCAAGGTATGAATAAATGAGAAGTTCCGAACCATCTCTGGTCTTTGGGATCAACGAGGTGAGAGGGCCATCTCAATGTTCTATTGGGATGGGGCCTCCAAGACACCTCTTGTGTCCCAAAAGGCTCAAACTTGCACAGTCCTAGGCGCCACGAGGCAGGAGGACCATCCTAATGTTTTATTAGGGTGGGGCCTCAAAGGTACCTTTGGTTTGCCCAAGCGCGAGGCCGAGAGGGCCATCCTAATGTTAGGGTGGGGCCTCCAAGACACCTTCGGCTTGCCTATAATGGACATAGCTGCGCTGTTTTAGGCTCACTGAGGCTAGATGAACTTTCTCAATGTTCTATTGGGTGGCAACTCCATGAAACCTCCTTATTGCCCGAAATAGACGCCATTGTAATTTCACTTGCAAGTTTCATGAACCTCATCCCGAAAGCCCTAAAAGCGGGGCCTCCACGGGGTTCGGCGCACGTCACAGTACAAGGAGGTTTCATGGACCTCATCCTGAAAGCCCTAAAAGCGGGTCTTCGAGGCCTCCACAGGGTTCGGCGCGCGTCACACATACATATGTTCATTAGATAAGAGATGTTATGTTACCGATTTTCTACCACGCACCATACGCGTCCATTGAGTTCCTCGATAAACCATGGACTTAGCCCACCTAGGAAAGAGACTACATGACCATGTGTACGGGAGCGACAAGGTTGGAAGGATCTACCTGCTTACATGTGGTTGTGGATGCTGCATAAATCACGACTATGCATTTGTATATCATTCATGCATCATCGTGATAGACTATATCTTGTATCCATCATAGATATATCCAGGTGGAATAGAGGTCCCATTGGGCGACTGTGTAGAAATCCATTCGTCGAACTGCCAAATAAAAAGTGAAATGTAAGTGAAAGGTGAAATTAAAATGACAGATACGCAATGAATGTAAAGTTCAGGGACTAAATCGTAATTTGGCATAAAAATATTAAATTAAGGACTAATTTATAATTTGTAAGCTAAAGAATGAGTTAAGATAAAAAGAGATATAAACGAGTGGCAAATTGTAACTATAAGATAAAAGTGGCAAAATTGTAATTAATTGAAAGATTATGGACCAAAGTGAAATTTTACCATATTGATGGTACCCAGTAGAATTAAATGAAAAGTGAAGTGAAAATAATAATTAATTAACTGAAATAAAGAAATTAATGCCACAATAGTATGCAAATGGTTAATGGAGGGCAAAATCGTAAATAAGTGTAAAAAGATATATTTAATTCAAATAATAGGATTAATGAACGAAAATAATGAAAGGAATGATTAATTTGTCTAATTGCAAAGAAATGAATTAATGCGGATTAATAAGTAAACTATACATGAATCTAAGAATGATAGGTTTAAATTGTGATTTACATGTTAAATAAGTAAATAAGTATATCAGTGTAAATCGACACTGATTGGGGTTTAGTGAGTGCATTGAAAGAAATGTATTATAGTGCAAATGTAGTAATGGAAGTAAATAAAATGAATATATTATAGTAAATTTACTGTAAAAGTGAAAGGCATAAGCATAGAGATTCAAAGTTAAAGGAGTGGAATAGTTAGTAATAAAAAATGAAATTAGAGTTCTAGAAAAGCAAAGAAGTTTAATGATAGAATTAGAAGAGCAATAAGACAAAGAGTAAAGTTAAAGGATTTAAGAGCAAAATTTATAAGTAAAATAAGGTGTTAAGAGTGAAAAATAGAAAATATTGTCAAATTGTAATTAAAGCATAACGAAGAGTAAAATTGGGATATGTAAGAAAACGAAGGACTAGATAGTAATACGGCACCGTTTAGTCTAAAAGTAAGGATTAAAAGAATGTGCAAGTAGGTGTATGTATGTATAGATAGGACTAAGTTAAGTATGGAAATTTTTAGATTCGTAATCACCGCTGGGTATTTTTAATGCTCAGCATGTAGTTTATTTGATTGCGTATAGGTATCAAGAAGAATGTATGAGGAGCAGGAGTGATATCAATTTCGCGACCAAATCGGACCTCCAAATTAAAGTTAAGAATAATAGGTATTTTGTAAGTGGCATGTATATGTAAAGAATTTAGTAGTGAGCATGTATTGTGTATTATTTATATGATTGACAGTATTGAATGATATAACATCTAGTGAAATATTGGTCTACAATAAATGTGATATGTTAGTGATATGATAAGTCATAAGAATAAAAGAAAGAATAATTTGAAAAAAAAAATTTAAAAGTACCGCAATCGTTATAGGACTAAAATTAAACATTGTAGTGTATGTATTGTACGGAAGCGATAAGTATATTACACAAAGGTGGTCAGCAAGATAAATGCAGTATGTCAAATGAGTCGTAGCAGAATACGCTACAACTCAATGACGATTATATGCCATGTAGGCTTGGAGGAGGTCAGCAAGACAAATGTTGTATATCAAATGAGTCGTAGCAGAATATGCTACAACTCAACGACAATCATTTGTCGTGCAGGCCCGATGGTGGTCAGCAAGAAAAATGCGGTATATTAATTGAGTCGTAGTAGAATATGCTACAACTCAATGGCGGCAATAATATGCCATGCAGATTGTATGGTGGTTAGTATGCATATGCCATGCAGTCCCGAGGTAGTCAGCAAAACGATTGCAGTATATCAAATGGGTTGTAGTAGAATACGCTACAACTCAGCGGCGACAATCCACGATCTTTAACACTGTAAAAAGGTAGGGACTGCCTCAGGTATGCACTTCTTTCTTTTTTCTCTGAATTTTGGCTCATTTAGGCAGTAGTGCATTAGTTTCCCCAAAATTGGGGGCAACTGTTGGGTTTCAAAGGAATAATTCAAATTAAACGCAGCGGAATAAAACAAAAACACAAAACAGGATCCATGTATTTTCAATTGATTCAAAAGGAAGAGATTAAGATTTACCGACCTTAGAACGAAATTAACACCGTATCTCAGACTATAGGCGCTGCTGCAACCACGAACGCCCTCTACCGGTATCTACATGCATGAACCAACGAACAAAACTCGCAGGGGTGCTAGCTCCCTTCACGTGCGACTAAATTTTCTGCGTTTTCTTTCTCAAAGAAAATGGCGGCTAGGGTTTTTTCAAGTGGCGGCTGGGTTTTCTTTCCTAAGAAAAACGACCACTATTTTCTTTCTCTCTTAGGAAAAACGTGATTAGGGTTAATCCTATATTAACCTGTAATCAATGATATATATCTGTATATATTTTAAACCCTAAAGAGATAAATAAGGGTATTATCTCTTATTCAAAATAAATATATATATATATATATATATATATATTTATTTATTTCTTATTCAAAATAATAAGAAATATTATATTAATACATATTATTATCTCATATTCAAAATACGAGATTTATTTATATGTATATATATATATATATATATAATTTCGAAATTAAATATAAATACCTATATTTATATTATTCCGAAGTACCCTAATAAAATCCATTTTGTTAATCTTTTGGTCTTAGTGTGTGACCCTACAGGTTTATATTAAGTTGCTAGTGGGCCCAATAACCATAATAGGCCCACAAGTCATAATTGGTCTCTAGCAAGACATTATGACTACCCAAATAATATAAATATCGTTCGTCCGATTTTAACCTGACAATAGAATAGGCCATTATCATTTTGTCACACGATATCTTGTTTGAACATAAGTCATGGTACATGTCAAACTTATATTGTTCAAACATATAATTTCTCGATCACTAAGTAGACTGATAAATTCAAATGACATTGATTACACTATCAATTCATTCGAGCACGGCCATGCATTTTACAGTCCTACTTATCGAGGGGCCCAATAGATATCTCTCTCAAAAGAGAGGGACAAATTCCATCTTGATTATTCACTTTCCTCTGCATAATTCTCATTATGTCCGATCATAAACTTTATAATTATCCGATTAAAGATAACGTTTGATTATGTCAAAACATAATGTTCCTTATGTAGGAAACTGTGATAACCTCAGGTCAAAAGATTCAATAACATATCTATTATAAGATTACTTATGACACTATCCCATGTAGTGATCTTACAGTGGGTCTATCGAGTACTTTGTTCTCTAACAAATACCTATATATTCGATTTATATCATCATATATAATCATCCCATGATTATCAATACAAATCTATACTAGTCTTAATTTATCTTTATGCCCTTTAGTGATAAATGACTAGGGATATCATGAATAACATTGTTATTCATAAACATTACAATAATGTAACATGCCAATAATATTAATCTGAAGAAAACCATTATATATAAATGAAAATGTAATGATTATATTAAGGTCCAAATGTTTGGCCTAGGGCATAACCACTAACAATCTTCCACTTGCACTAGGCCCAATCATACATATATCTAATACCCATTGACTTAGTAGCAACTGTAGACACCGTGTCCCGAGGCAGCCCAAATAAGAGTTGCCCGATGAAGATACCGATATCCGTTTCACAGGACAAGGAGAGAAGTCGTAAGCTGTCGCCCTTGGAATTCGTAAATTTTAGGGATGTTGGTGACCAAAAATCCTTTTTGGTCGAAAGGGAGCTTTTTTAGTTTAAGAAAATTGAAAATTTGATTTTCTGGGCTGACTGACTCCCGTCGGTCAATCGGCTGCCCGTCACTCATGTTCGAGCGATGGTCGTCACTCGTACTTGTAGGGCCCATCGCCCATGCAAGCAAGCGACGCCCTTTGCTTAGCGTGACTAAGTGCCCGTCGCACGCACACGCGTGGGATGCTTGTCCCTCGTGCAAGCGGGTGCCCGCCGCTCAAATAACTTGCATGCCCCTTTGACCGATGCTTGTCCGTGGGTCGAGGCATGACCATCGGTCAAGTCCTGGAGATGCATTTGTGGATAAAATTTCATTTTCTTATTATTTATCTTTAAAATAAAAATCCAAGATTTTTTTTATCTTATAAAATGCAGTTTGAATTCAAAATATTTTGGTTTTATCTCCAAATCTAATTTAAATTCAAAAATATTTGATTTTATATCCTAAAGTCTAATTGGAATTTAAAAATATTTGATTTTATTTTCTAAAATCTAATTTGAAATCAAATAGATTTGATATCTATCTTTAAAGATAATTTGAATTTTAAAAAAATTTGAATTTTTTATCCTATCCTCAGTTAGCTTATAAATAGCAGGAGGAGGATGAAGGTTAAAGGTTCGGTATTTTTCAGATTAGAAAAATTTCTTAAAATACCAGAACTTTTTTATCAGCAATTTCATAAGCAAAAGGCTTTCTTCCCATTTTTCCTTCAAAATTATTGGAAATGAATTAAAAAAGCTCGAGGAAGTAAAAATAATTTTCTTTCTTCAACTTATTTCTTCTCAGATTTAAAACTGTTTACAAAGGACAATATTAAAATCAAGAAAAAGAAATAAATTCTTTTCTCTTGGTTTATTTTCTTAAAATTTCAAATCATTCAAAAGGAGCTGTTTTATTAAAGAAATTATCCTGAAACATTTTTATTGGTCAGTCGGTCTTTGCGGAAATCAAGGGAACTTCACGTGACTTCTACCTTCCGAAATAACTATTCAGAGGGTAAACATTCTGGAGTAGCCCATTTTTTTGTTTTATTTATTTATTGACATTTTATTGCATGAAAAGTAAACTAAAATGTGAAATATTGGATTTTAATTGATTTTTTCTATTTTTTTGAGGTCTGGGGTTGACCAACCGGCCGAAGGCCCCCAACCATTGTAGTCGCGGGAATTCTTTCTGCCCGTCGGTAGGTCTAGGAATAGCCGTTGCTCGGGCGATCCGGCCATCCCTGGTCCTCTTTTCCTCCCTTTTGTTGATTTTTATTCCTATCTCTTCAATGTTTTTTATTTCTATGCACTAGAGACAATTTATTTCCATTTTTTCTTATTATTCAGATTATTTGTTCTTTTTTATTTCTATTAATTCTTTTCATTGTTATCTTATTTTGTTATTCTGCTAACATGTTATTCATTCTTTGTGAGTTTTTTTATTTTACTGAGCATTGGGTGCTAGAAAAAGGGAACTAATTAGAATGATGCGAAAATGTCAATACGATTCATTTCTTCTACCCTATTCTCTCTCGTTTATTTTTCTTAGTCTTTATTTGTTGCAAATATTATTTCTGAGCTCGCTGATATAAAAAAGGCAAAGGATTTCTACAAACGAACTGGGTTTTCTTTAAATAAAAATGTGACCAAAGTCCTTATTTTCCTATCCAAATAAATTGTCACTATTTATGCTATCATTTTAAAACATATATGCGAGGGCCAATGTCCTCAAACCTAACAAATATCATGTTTGATGGTTGATTTTTTTTTCCGCTCATTTACATTGGGGGTTGTATTCCGCCCTTAGTTTTATTGTAAATTATTGTACTTTTATCTACTTTATGCTTGATTTACCCTTATTTACCGCTTTCCACTATGTGATTGATTTGCACTTTAATTACTTGCACTAAACTGAATGAGAAAAGGGATGAAATCTTAATTGTAAAACTCAGTTGTAAATTCAACCAAGGTATGAATAAGAGTTGAGTCCCAGACTCTCTCTAGTCTTAGGCTTCACTAGGTTAGATGAACCTTTCCAATGTCCTATTGGGAAGGGGATTCCAAAATATCTCCTGTTTCCCAAAATAGACTAGCATGGATCATCTTAGGTTTCATGAGATTAGATGAACTATTTCCAATGTTCAATCAAAATGGGAATTCCAAAATATCTCTTGTCACCCAAAATAGAGTAATATGCACCGTCTTAGGCTTCAGGGGATTAGATGAACCCTTTTCAATGTACTATTAAAATGGGAATTCCAAAATATCTCTTGTTGCCCAAAATACACATATACGCACTGTCTTAGGTTCGGTGAGTCTAGATGAACTTTCCTAATGTTTTATTGGGTGACGACTCTAAAACACCTCTTATTTCCTAAAATAGATGCCCTTGTAATCCTTACAAGTCTTATGAACCTCTCTCGAACACCCTAAAAGAGGGTTTTTGGGGCCCCCGGGGTTCGGCACACGTCACAAATGGGATGAAGCAAATCTGAAGGTACTTGATGCTCGGCTTTCACTTGCTAACAGGCTATACACTTGGATACATAACTCACCACATTTTTCTTCATTCCAGGCCATCAATAGAATTGTCTCAGATCTTGATACATTTTATTACCTCCTGGATGCATGGTGAAAACATCATTGTGAGCTTCATGCAAAAGCTTTTTCTTCAACTCTTTATCGTCAGCCACACATAATCGACCTCTATAGTATAGAGCACCAGCCTCACCCACTGAATGGTCAGTCTTGTCCTCATTCCTAACTGATTGTAGTGTCTGGAGCAATCTAAAGTCATATCTCTGAGCATCAACAATTAATTGTCTCAGATTAGGCCTAGTTCTCAACTGGGCTATCAGTGCTCCATTAGAAGCTATTCTCCACTTGCTATGTTGTAGCGTCAAAGCTAAAACTGATTTCTTGCTTAAGGCATCAGGTACTACATTAGTTTTACCCGGATGGTAATCCACAATGTGGTCATAATCTTTAAACAACTCAAGCCATTGATGCTATCTCAAGTTAAGTTCCTTCTGGGTAACCCCATACTTGAGACTCTTATGATCAATGTAGAATCTGCATCTTTCACCATACAAGTAGTGACGGCAAATTTTCAAAGCAAAAACCACCGTAGCAAATTCTTAATCATGGGTCAAATAATTCTGTTCATGTGGCTTTAACTGTCTGGACACATATTCTATTACTTTCCCATCTTGCATCAATACACATCTAAGACCAATACCTGAAGCATTGCTATATATGGTGCGCTCTTTACCCGTAATGGGCTGAGTAAGCATAGGCGCTTTGATAAGCATCTTTTTTTAACTGTTTGGAGTGGGCTTGACACTTGTTAGTCCACTCAAATCTTACTCCTTTTCGAAGCAATTTAGTAAGCGGTGAGGCAATAACAGAAAACCCTTTCACAAACTGTCAATAGTACCCTGCCAAACCTAAGAAGCTTCTTACTTTAAGCACATTCCGAGGCGGTTTCCAATTCACAATAACTTCAATCTTAGCTGGGTCAATTCTAAAACCATCCAAAGAAATAATATGCCCCAAAAAGGATACACCACAAAAAAAAGGGAATTAGCGACAAAAATTTCCGTCGCTAATGACTTTTAGCGACAAAACAACTAACTGTCGCTATTCTGGTTGTCGCGAGAAATTTTGCAACTAAAATATAAAATAATCGCTAAAAATAGTGACAGCAAATTTCATCTCTAAAAATTAAATATTCCGTCGTTAAATAAAAAATTCTATCGCAAAAATTATTAAATTTTTATTTTTATTTTTATTTTTAAATTAATTTAATTTATTATTATTATTATTATTATTACATAAAAATTTTAATTTATATAAATAATAATTATGCAATATTATTAACAATACTATTAATTTAAAAAATATAATATCATAAAACTATATTAAATTATACAATACTAAAAAATTACTAATTTAAACTAAATAGTGCTACTACAATACTATTAATTTAAAATATATAATATCATAGAGCTACATTAAATTATACAATACTTAAAAGACACTAATTCAAACTAAATAGTGCTACTTGGAATCACTGCTAACAAGGTGTTTCACAATATGCTTTAAAAAAAAATTAAAACTTCATAACAACTTTCTAAACTCTTTATCATTTCTCACAAGCAGAAACTAAGAATGCACATGCCTTTCTTGTCTTTATCTTTAGCAGCATTTCATCAAACTCCAATACCTACAAATTCTCAATAAAATTTTCAAATTATTGGATATAAAAACATAAGATAATTAATATAATCTCAATTTTCTATGAACATGTACTATATTAATTATCATCACTGTATAAATATTCATAATTCAACCAATACACTGAATAAAATTACCAAAAACATATTACCAACTTAAAGTCAAGCATATCTTAAATATAATTTAATAAATTTATTTCGTATCTATTTTACGAAGAATTTTTGAGTCAACCAAATTAAAATGTCAATTAAAAAACTCTACATTAATAATTGAAATGTGCAAAATATGGGAGGAATGGAGTGCCATGTGCTGTGCTAGTGCATTTACCCAATAAACTTACAGCGAAAAGCCTCAAATTTGAATTGTTATGCCTGATTTGTAACTAATTCCACACTAAATTTAAGATATAAAATCAAAAAATAAAAAAGGGAATCAAAGCATAGAAACTTACATGGGATTGGAATTGGGTATTGGAGGAATAAACTAGGCATCTCGGTCATAGAGTTATTATCATTTTGTGCATTAACATTCACCGCTCTTCTACCCATTAATAACCATCATACTGCCACTTCCAAATCTAATGGAACCGCCACAAATTGTTAAATATCTTCTATAACCATAAATCATGAACATGCTTAATTTCCTAATCCTTAATTCATCACTAATTTGCCCTTCAAACATCTTTTTTTACGGGATAAAGGCATTTTTTTACTCTTCAATTTTGCAGATAATTAAGCGGTTTGGTCCTTTCAAAATTACATTTTTTTTATTTTTTGCTAAAATTATTTTTAAAATTATCGAAACCATACAAAAAAAGACATTATTTAAAGGAAAAATATTGTACAAAGAAAAATTATTATCATATAATGTTATTTGATTGGCTTCCATTTGCCGCGTAAACAATAGTCTAAAAAAAACACATTTTTCTCCTATTTCATCAATTTAAGAGTAATTTTTGAGTTTTCATTCCATGCATAATACTATATTTTATTATTTTCAATTAAAAAAAGTTAGGAAAAATTAAAACCCGTCTAATATTTTTGTAAACGAGCCGCGGTAAGAGAAGAAAAGAGGAAACTGCATCTATTATAACTGTCCCCATTTAAAAGCAACCAATAAGATAAAGCCACATCCCAAATTGTAATTAAATGTGTAAGATGTTCTATGTCCTCTCTCTCAATATTGTAAGTTGACCAACCAAATGGACTTCAAATTTTTCTTCCCATTCAATTTGTGTCTCTAAGTTTTATAGTATTGAAGCGAGCTTTCTTTTTCAGCTCAAAATTAAATCTTTGAAGTTTGAACCCCCTACCAAACTAAATTATACAGCATGCAACAAACACACAGTCCTATATTTTTTGGTAACAACTACTAAAGAAGCTCTTCACGGTCTAGTTTGTCAAAATATGGTGATATTAAGGACAATATATCCTTCTTCATTGGAACTACCTTCTGATCTACATTTTCAAAAATCTGGTTGGTTGTGTCAATTCATTCTTTAGAATAGTTTATAAGTGATTTTTTTTGCTCTATTACTCCTTGGTTTCTCCCTCCGTAGCCAAAGATTTTTTGACTCTTAGAACAGAAAATATTGATTTTTTCAAGAGGGAAATTTATGTTTTTCATTTTAGCCAGACTTTCAAATAAGCTATTGAGGGAAAGGCCGATTTGTGCATTGAACTTTAATTTTTCATCAAAGTTTGGAAATTTCAACCTCTTTTGATTATTCAAAGTTTGGATAACCGTAAATCATGACATGCTTAATTCCTAAGATTTTGAACATACTGTCAAAATTGAAAAGAATTCAACCAAAGCATCAAATTATTCAATTAATTATCCTAATCCTTAATTCATCACTAATTTGTATTATTATTATTCATTTCTCCCAACAAAATTCTCAATCTCACAGCACTGTTCTCATGAATTCTTACATACCTAAACATAAATTTACATAAATTCCATCATTTAAATACCAATAATTCATTAAATTCAATTTAATCAAGCCAAAGCCAATTTAGCACAGCTAATTTACCAATCAATTTAGCAAACCACACTAACACACAAACTATATTTAACATTTATTCTAACAATTTAAATTTTATATAAAATTTCATAAGAAAAATTAATTTTGGTAGTATTTTATGGTTTATTTCTAGCTAAATTATGTCATTTTGGTCCCATTCACGTGTCGCCGAAGCCTCACTGGAGCTCCACAAGAGATGATATCACTGCCAAAGTGAAGCTCTCGGTGTCAGATCTCCCTTGTCGGTGGTCACGCGCTCCAATTCCCCGTCGTCTGACCAGAATTACCGTCGAAAGTCTCAGTTTGCTCCATCTCCGATCTGCTCGCCCCGTGATTGAGGAAGAATGACGGGTACAGGGAGGAGCATATGGTCATCAGGAGTTGACAGGAGGTATTTGCACCGCCAACGGACGCCGGAGTTGGCCGAAACGGAGGAAAGAAGCTTCAATTTCTCTCCTGGAAGCGAGAGAAACGACGTCGGGGATGGAGGAGGAATCAGCTGGTCTTGTTGGTGCTACAGTCGCTATCGATTTTTCGCCATTAGTCGTCGCCAATACCCCTTCCTTCACCCGGGCTCCGCCGGTCTCTCTCTCTCTCTTCCTATCTTTCTTCCTCAGTCTCTCGATTCCCCTATTCTTCCCCTTCTTCCACTCTTTTCTGTTTCCTTCGTTTCATTTAATTCCTCAGTATAGAACTAAGGTAATTTTATTTATTATTATTATTATTATTATTATTATTATTATTATTATTATTATTATTATTATTATTTATGTCTATTTACTTATTTATATGTATAAATATATTTATTTAATTGACTATAATTTATCTAATAATTAATTATATAATCTTTAAAGAAAAATCTATATAATTAATTATATATACTTATTTATATGTATACATATTATTTACTTGTATGTTTACATATACTTGCATTTATTTATTATTATCATTTACTGACGCAGTGAAAGTATCCGAAATAGTATTGTTCTTATTCAAATTCCAAAAGTCCTTTTCAAAGTCGGGTAACAAACAATTTATATGAAAGAAATGAATAAAATTACGAAAATGCCACTGAACTTCAAACTGAAAAACAAAATCCTAAATATCAATTTTTAAGGCCCGAAATGGCTGTTACGAGGGGCATATTGCATATAAAATGCGACCGGCTTGAAATGAGCTTTTCGAAAACATATTATAATAAGCGATTGGACACCTGTAGCAAAAGTTATGGCCCGTTCGGCTCACTCCAGATGCTGAATGCCCAACTCGACCACATCATTTATTTTAATCAATGGAAGTACTAAAAAAATTATTGAATTTTATTTACAATTGTTTTAATTATATATTTTCAAGATTAAATGTTAATCTTATCAGAATTAGTAAAAGAAATGAATTTAAATATAATTTCATGTGTAAAGCAAAAATATTAAAAATAATAACCAAATATTTAAGTATATAACTTTATGTATTCATTTATGCCTAACATACATATATTAATTTATGTATTTTAATTCTGTAAAAATCATGCCTAACTTACATATATTAATTTATGTATTTTAATTTAATCATTTAGTCAAAGTTATTAATTCAAAACCCAAAAAGATTATCAATACATATTTCTTAATAAATTTCTTTATTAATATTAATTTCAGTTCATCCATCTAATATTTTCATTAAATTTTTAGATAATTGAATAATAAAAAAATTATTTTAGACAAATTAAAAATAAAAATAAAATTTATTTTAGATAAATTAAAATTCATGCGTAAAGCAAAAAATATTAAAAATAATTCACAACCATAAGTATGTATGGATACTTTAATTAATATTATAATCAATTTTACCGACGAAATAGCGACGGATTATTCCGTCGCTAAAGTATTCTGAAAATTATGTTCAAATTTAAAAAATTTGAAAGCTTTTTAGCGATAGAAAATTCCGTCGCTAATTTAATTGTGTTTAGCGGTAAAAATTTCAGTCGCTAAATCGGTCGCAAACAAAATTGCTAAAATTGCCTCCAAATTTAGCGACAGATATTGCCGTCACTATTTTAGCAACAACTTTTTTAGTCTCTAAATTAGTCGCAAAAATTAGCGACTACTATTTGAGTCGCTAAATTAGTTGCAAAAAAAAGTTGCCATAAATTGCCGCCAAAATTTAGCGATGATTTTTTTTTCCATCGTTAAAATTAACAAAAATAGTCTTTCACGACTAATTCTTAATTCCGTCACAAATTAGTTGCTAATTAGCGACGAAAAGTGTTCGTCGCTAATTTTCATCTCTAATTTGGGTTTTTTTTGTAGTGATATCTCTTTAAACTAGAAGTCACATTTAATGAGCTTTGCATACAATTGCTTTTCCCTTAAAGTCTGAAGCACAATGCGTAAACGTTCCTCATGCTCTTGTTCATTCCTTGAATGCACCAGTATATCATTGATGAAAATAACCACAAATTGATCGAGATATGGTCGAAATACCCGATTCATCAAATCCACAAAAGCTACTGGCGCATTAGTCAGCCCAAATGGGAATGTTATTGATAATGCCCATATCGGGTCCGAAAAGAAGTCTTCAAAATGTCATCACTCTTCACCCGAAGCTAATAATACCCAGGCCTCAAATCAATTTTAGAGAAAACCCTGGTTCCCGTCAATTGATCAAATAAATCTTCTATCCTCAACAAGGGATACTTATTCTTCACTATCATATTATTGATATGCCGGTAATCAATACACATTCTCAGAGTGCCATCTTTCTTTTTAACAAATAACACTAGAGCACTCCCATGGAGATACACTAGGTCGGATAAAACCTTTATCTAGCAACTCCTGTAACTGAGTCTTTAGCTCTTTCAATTCAGTGGGAGCCATATGATAAGGAGCTCTAGATATAAGAGTGGTACCTAGTGGCATTTCAATAGATAACTCAACTTCTCTTCCTAGTGGCAACCCAGGTAGTTCTTCAGGAAACTCATTCACCACTGGTATATCTTGCAAATTCACTTGCCTCGCTTAGAATCCAAACACTAGAAAAGCTTCAAATCCTTTTCTCAAATGCCGATGGGCTTGCATAGTAGAAATCACATTAGATATTAAACTAGAAGGAATACCCCGCACAACCACAATAGACTTATCTAGGCTTCTAAGCACTATAGTCTTTTTGCTATAGTCAATTATTGCATGGTCCTTACATAGCCATTCTATTCCTAGAATCAAGTCAAACTTATGGAAGGGTAACTCAATCAAATTAGCATCAAAGACCATACCTTGAACTACTATAGGGTAATTCCTATGCACTCGGTTAACATTAATACTATGCCCCCAACGCGCTAGTCACACATATATCATAATCTAATTGATCAATAGGGGGACCAATTAGCACATAACTTTTTAGAACATATATACGAGTGTGTGGATCTAAGGTCAATCAAAGCATGCATCTCGATTTTAAAGAGTAGAAAAATACAAGTTATCACCTCCGGGGCATCCTGCTCCTTGCAAGCCTTCATAGCATAAGCTCATGCTGGTGCTGTAAGAGGAAGATCAATAGTCTCTGACAATGCTCCATCTGTGGGTTGGCCACCTCGATCTCATCCTCTACCTCTACCTCAAGTATCCTGTAGTGCATTGGATCCATGTAATGGCTTGAATTATACCCTAGTCATAATTTGGCTTAATTGGGGTAATTGGGTAAGTTTCATTTCAGTATGCTAATTTTAGACCTAAGTGTAATTGGAATTGGAGACTTAATTGCATAAAATAAATAAGTTTAGTGGCTAATGAGTAAGTGTGTATGATTAATTAAAGGATGGACTAATTATCACTAAGTAAGATTAAATTAAACTAATCTAGATTAAAGGTGGAATAGTGGAATCCAAGTGTCAAACTCTGCTTTTGCCACCTCACCTAAATGCATGCAATATAAGTGAGTTAATGAGCGAGAAATGCACAAAATTTCTACATGTTGATCGGCTACCCTCTTTTCCTTATTCTTCTTCTTTCGTTTTCTCTCTTCTTAAGTTAATCCATTTGAATTTCTGCTATTTGGTCAAGTGATTCTGAGTTTTGCTATATTTTCTTCTATCAAGGTAAGTGGTTGTAGAATTGCACTTCTTCTTCTCCTTCTTCTTTATGTATTAATGGAGTAATGATCTTTTGTTCTAATTCTAGAAATTGGACTGTGCTTATAGTGGTTGAACCAATGAAAGACAAAGATAAGGAGAAAGTAGGAGAACCTAGTGCCAAGTGAGCTCATAGGAGCATAGGATATCAAGGTTTGGGAAACTATGATTCTGTGTGCTATATTATTAAAGGATAACTCTGAATTGCATGTTTGTATTGTTTGTTCAATAGAGTTAAAAATGTGTAATCATGAGATGTGATGAACTGAAGTGAAGTGATGAGTTAACTTGATTGCTAAGAGTTGGTTGATTAAGCATGTAACATTGTTTAAGGATAATTGTGAAATTGCTATGTAAACTGAGTATAATTGATACTTAATGTGGAATTGAATATGCTGAGGTGTTTATGGGTATATTAGGGTAGTTTTGTGTAAGTTTAGAGTATTGGATATTCTAACCTTGTGAATTCAAGCTTGAATAGCATGATATGGTAAAACTGGTCTGGTAGGGTAATTTGATCTATTTGAATTGTCTATGTTATAACTTGAGTTGTATGACTCTAAATTGAATGAGGTTAATGGGGTTAGGTTCCTAAGATATGTGTATATAATTGTTATAGAAATGGTCATATTGATTTGAGGACCTTAAAGTCTTCAAAAGTGTGCTTAAGTGTAACTAAATCCTGTAGGAGGGCTTTTGGAGCAAGTGGTGTTCCCTTGGCCATAACTCCTTAATCTTAAGACCAAAAATAATGAGGATTTAGCCATTGCAGACTTAACATATAGAAAAATAATTGGTTAAAAGGTCATGATGGTAGAAAATAATGATAGGTTTGGTTTTGGAAGTCATTTGTGTGGATATTGTAAAGTGCAAGAAAAGGAGTTGTGTGGAGTAGAGCTTTGAACATGAAGTTCAGGCTCTGTGGTGAGTGTGACATAGAGCTCTGACGGGTAAAGGTGCTAGGCTATGTTCTATCACAGGTGCGAGCATTGCCACGAGCATGACAGAAGTGATTTGTTGGTTCTGTCATGTGCGCGACTTGTGCCGCGAGCGCGATAGAGTCTCAAGTTTGAGATATTCTTTAAATGTCCTATTTTGTGTGAATTATGTTATTGGCTTATTGTAAAACCCCCTTCCCATACGTAGGCGATCCCGTCCGAGAAGGAGTGAGATGCCGTATGAGTAAAGGTGCCACCAAGCAAGTACAAAGTATAACATACAATCATTCATAACATTCATTCAGAAAATACAGAATAATTAAAAACTTTACATGCAGGAAGCAACAGCTGATCATGCATTACTATAATTAAACTATTACAATAATGTTCAGATCAACAAGCTGATATAAATAATATTACATATACAAAATATAGATACAGAAGCGGAAGCTGATACAGAGAGTTCTATACAAAAAGAATCAATAACTGATACAAAACTGAGCCCTACACTAGTCCCTTCTGTGTTGGCTTGATGACGGCGACTCTCTCAAAGCAAAACGCCTTCCGCACCTGCACGGGTAAAAACACCGTGCTAAGCGATAAAACGCTTAGTGGGGAAACACACATAAATTATGGACGGCCACTCACAGTGGTCGTCAAAGTAGATCACATTCACAATGGCATTATGCAAAGGTTATAACATAGTTGCTATAAGCATGTTCATATTTTAGAACCAAACATTCAGTATCTCAATAACCATATCCATTACAGAATAATCCAACATGCATTTCATCATTAAACTCATTCAGATAATTCATTTCATAGCCAGATCAGATCAGAACAATTCCATTAACATTTAAAGAACACCTGCTGACTCTAGACAGTGGATAACGAGTGTACTGAGGGTACCTTACGGGTACGAATCGAATACTGAGGGTACCTCACAGGTACAAGTCAAATATTATATCATTTATCAAAACATGTTATTTATATACTGAGGGAATCTTAAACAAGATTCTATACTGAAGGGTTCGCGAGGAACCAAACGGGGACCTGATCGGGGTCCAAACTGAACTGAGGGCTGCAGCTAAAGACTCTATTAGGCATGCCTAACTATCCACTTACTTGACTCTAGCAGGTTATGCGTCAAACTGATCACATTTCAGGATATAGAGTATAATTCATCAGAAAATCATGCTATCACGCATATCGAAGCATCAAACAGTAAGACATGCATCATACAACAGTAAAGTCCATTCTGAAGAAATATCAAATTCAGTTCTGAGTTAAAAACCAGGAAATTTCGGAAAAACGAGCTGAGCGGAGAAATGGGCGAGATCGGCTGGTCACTGGGCGTGACTGGCCTTCTCAACAGGCAGGTCACGGCGTGACCAAGGGTCACGTCTCGTGACCTGCTTGTTTCTCGCCAATCGCGTTGCGTGATCCTCGCGGGTCACGCAATGCTTATGCAGGTCACGGCGTGAACGAGGGTCACGCGACGTGACGCTGCTTCTCCCTCACAGATCACGTTGCGTAATCTGCCTCTTCTTCGCAGGTCGCATGACGTGACTGAAGATCACGTCGCGTGACTTGCTTGTTCTTCAGCTGGTCACGCGACTGGCTTCTCAGCAGGCAGGTCACGGCGTGACCGAGGGTCACGTCTCGTGACTTGCCTTCTTCCGTAGCGAGTCACGCGACTTGAAGAAATTTAACAGATTTAACAGTACATCGACTTTTCCAGAATTTCCAGAATTCTCAGAATAACAATTTCAATCCCAATTTGATTTTAAACCATACAAACCTGTCTTTACCTTCCAGAAATCATCTCAATTCACATAATCAATATATACATGCAACTCAATTTAGCATTTAAACAACCAAATCAAAACTAATTGATTCAAGCTCTTCAAGAACATATAAACCCTAGAATTCACAGTAAACATCAAAATCGCACAAATCACAATCATAAATTCCCAAACCTGAATTCTAAGCCTCTATCACTTAGCTCCACTAGGACCAGCAACTTCTTTGCCCTTTGGTTCGCGAGGAGCTTCAACTAATCACAAATTCAACAAGAACATTCAACAAAACAAACCCTAAGTTAAACCTAACTCAAGGAAGAAGATGAAGTAAATTACAGTAAAACAAAGACTAGATCTTGCACTTACCAAGCTAAGGAATGCAAGGAGAGGATTAATTTCACCAATAATACCTTGAATCAATAATACAGTACTTGGGAATAAAGAAAGTGAAGAAGAAGAGAGTGAGTGAGAAAGAACGTGAATCTGTAAGTTCCTTTTCTCTCATTCCCTTTTCTTTTTCTTTTCTTATTCTAAATATGTATCAAACTCCTATTGGTGACACTAATCACTCACACTAAAATAACCTACACTACACACACCTAAAACCCTCTTCACTTATGCATACCCTACCATGGTATGAACACATGCACACAAATGCAACTCATTTAACTCTCACCTTAATACCATGTATGCACCCACACAATAATAAAACCCCAAAATCATACATTTTACTGAAATACCCTTATGAAATACTGTACACATGCGAATGCTTACACATACAGACAGACAGATAGACAGACAGACAGGCTCATTCTACTAGGGGGCAAATGGGGTGTGACACTTATGAATAATCATGTATATGAAACTATAAATACATTGATTTATATGAATATATATATGAATAATTAAGCATGTGTTGTTTGATAAACCATTTATGTGCGAATGATATCAATAATACTATAATGTCTCATGCGAATAAGTGGATCTATTATATTTTGAATAAGTAAATATTAAATTGGATTAATAATTTAGCTTATAAATTAAGTAGTGGATATACAGACATGCCTATACGGTCAAAGTGCTGCAGCCGAAGGGTTTCATTGCATTTGGAATCCCCAATGCGTATAGAATCCTTCTTGGGTTCACATAATTATTTATGTCTTATTGATTATTTTGGTACCTACGGGTACTAATGCGAAAGTGTGTATCTTTGGATACAAATGCGAAATGTGGTACTTTCGAGTAAAAATGCAATACCCGTTATCCGCGTGTATGAATTGCAAGCAAGGTAATTAATGAATGATTAAACAATAATGAGCAAAGTGAATGTTATGTGATATAAGAATGTGAATGTGATGCACTATAAGATTATCATGTAATATCATGATATTGGAATATGACTTTCTAATGATGCTATATGTACACCAAAATCTGCTCAATACTATGTTTATGAAGCATGTATATGTTGAGGCATGTATCTATTATTGCTCAAAGATTGTTATATGTATATTGTATATTGTATATTGTTTTCCCACTAAGAGTTATCGCTTAGCATGGGTTTTTAATCCTTGTAGCTTCTAAAGCGAAGCATACTTGAAGGACAGTTCGCATCTATGTTGGTCAACACTAGGGTTCGCTACTTAGTGTAGGTTTTGCTATTTTGTAATATGTAAGTGCAATGTTTAGTTTGGCATGTAAAGAGAATGTTGTAAAAACTGATTATGATATGTAATATAAAGTGACAGTATGCTTTAATGAATTTCGCTGTGTATGAATGAAATTTGTTAGTTCAGGTATTTGCATGTGATTCTGTTGTATGCATTTAAGCTAAGTCATGCATGTGTTGTTGAGCATGACGATCGTCTTCAACTGCTGTAGCGAAGCTATGTGAGCGGTCGGGGATGGGCATTACATTCCAGCTCTACTAGCTTCTTACTGCTTATGACCACTCTCAGGAGCCTTTGGACAATTTACTAAGAAATGCTCAGTGCTCCCACATTGAAAACACCCACCAGTAAACCATCTGCATTCTCCCCTATGATGCTTAGTGTAGTGAGACCAATTTGGCACATTATCTCGTCATCCACCTGAGGTACCTTTACCAGCACCGGATACCCGTGAGAATCCCTATGGTCTCCCCTTGGTAACTGGATTACCAATAGACTCAGCAAAAGGAACTTCCTATGGATTCCTAGGCCTCTTCCCTGATGACAATCCACCTCGAGAGGAACTCGTCCTCTGGGCCCTCTCTCTCTGAGTAGGCTCAGATCGTTCAACCCTCAGAGCTAATTGAACAATCTAATAATAACACAGTCTGATAGGTCATCATAGATATCAGGAATGCCTTGATAGATTCATTTAACCCCTCTTCAAAGTGCTGACATCCGACCTCCTCAGTAAGTACCCCAAATGGAGCGTATTTACTAAGCTTGCAGAACTCTTTTTCGTACTCTACTACTGACATAGCTCTTT
Source organism: Excoecaria cochinchinensis (assembly GCA_947683425.1). NCBI lineage: Eukaryota > Viridiplantae > Streptophyta > Magnoliopsida > Malpighiales > Euphorbiaceae > Excoecaria > Excoecaria cochinchinensis. Next base: position 5,416,215 of record CANTUQ010000149.1, read on the forward strand.
GCTTTAAGTTTAAAAACTGCCTCCACTTTGCTTCCCAATAAGCATTTGTAACATATTTATTCTTAAACTCTTAAACAAAGAACTCCAATGTGATCGGATTAGGAAGCATCGGGTGTCTCAAAACCAACGTCTATCAATCATATGCAGGACCCTATAATAGAGATATCACACAACTCACTAACTCACAATCTGATCAGGAGGGCATCTAATCTCTTCAAGCATCCTCTGCACCTTCTCAATCCAGAACACAACTTTATCAGATTCATCTAGACTAGTTGTGACGCGCGCTGAACCTAGCAAAGGCCCTCATTGAACTTGCTTTTAGGGCTCGAGGGATTGGTTCTCGTCTTTTGATCTTGGGTGCCGTGAGACATTTTTGATGCCTCCTTTCCAATAGAACATTGGAAAGGATCATCTAGCCTCATGGCACCTTTAGGCACCTTTGAGGTATTTTGGAGTCGCCACCCAATTTATGAGAAATTAGGAAAGGTCTCTAACCGCTATTGATCTAAACCAGAGATGGTGTTCGGGACTTCACTCTTATTTATGTTTTTGTTAATTATAAATGAGTTTTTAATTTTCTAAAATTCTACCTCTTATCTCACACGATTAATGCATTTAATTAAAAGCGCATCACAAGCATTCAAAAGCAATAAATAAAAGCTGTAAAGAAAGTGGTAAATAAAGTGATAAAGAAAAGCAATAAACACGTTAAGCACGAAATTACAAGAGAAATTGGGGTGAAATACAACCCAATATAAAAGAAGATTAAAATTGTAAATTGGGATGGAATACAATCCCAAATGAAAAACTAAATAATATTACCCCAAAATCAATTACAAGGGCCCGAAATGTATGAACATAAATTTAAACAAACAAACAAAATCAAACATAAGAAAAACATACATAAATCAGGACATTCGTTTGGTTTAGGAACAGTGGCTCCTTCACGCTCATTTAAAAGGGGATTGAAGAGTTGTTCGATTGCTAGTTTGAAAAAATCGGATGAGTGATCCCATTTTGGAGAAAATTCAACTCTTCATTTTATTGTGACATTTTACATTGCTTGGCTAAAATTAGGGACATTGGTTTCGATTTTATTAATAAAAATCCCAATTTAGTTATAAAACATTTTTGTGATTTTTTACAGCACATGAGCACAAAATGAAAACATTTTATTTGCAAACAAGCACAAACACAAAAGGTAGGGTAGAAAAGATCTCACCCACTGGACGTGCTCCTCTACGCGTAGTGACACCTCCGTGTGGTCACGAGAACGCTCACATAAGGAAATTAACATTTAAATCCCCCAAAAAAAATAACATTAAAAGATATTAGTAATAATTCTAAATAATTAATCAAAAGCATGCAAAATAAATATAAGACATACTAATTCAATATGCAAATAGTTTATGCGCAAAGTAAATAAAAAGGGGGTCATGCAAAAGCCTAAGACTAACAATAATAAAAAAAAATGTCAAAGTAAATAGCAACGACAATAACAATAGTAATAAAATGATGATAACAGAATGATAATGTTGGTAATAATAATAATAATAATAACATAAATGACAAAATAATAATAATAATAATAATAATAATAATAATAATAATAATAATAATAACAACAACAACAACAACAACAACAACAGCAACAACAACAACATGATAATAATAGTAACATAAAAATAATAATGATAACATTACACAACAATTAGTAATAATAGAAACTTCATGCAAAAATATGACATTGGTAATAATGATAATAAATGTAATGATAATAATAATAATAATCAACGGGAGGGGGCAATAAAAATGAAAATGATCAAGTTAAAATCATATGGAAAATATACCCACAGTAGCAAAAGAAACAAACTAAAATGCTAGAATAAAATGTTAGAAATAGATGATGGACATGGTGATAATAACAAGAAAATAATAATATTAACAACAATAAATGATATATAAAATTACATGAGGATGGGTTCAAGAATATTTACCCTCAGATTTTATAGATCGGAACCTTGTCTGTTTTTGAGGTGATATACACCCAAAATAACTTAAGAAAATCTAAATTTTTTAACAAATAAAAAGAAGACTCACAAAAGTAACTTTGGCGGGGATGATTGAGCAAAGGAAATTAATTTTCCTTGCTCAAAATCAATCCAAGAATGAAATGTATTCTTTTGTTTTAGACAAAAAAAGAAGAAGGAAAAAAGCTCAAACTTGAAATCTTAATATTTTTTTGCTTTGAAAAACTCTCGGCTGCTCTTTGTTCTTGAGAGAAAACTCTTTTTTCTCTTTTTTTTTTGGAAAAAATGCAGCTCCCCCTTTGATATGAAGACAAAGCCCTCATTTCAGATCCTCCGTCTTCCCAAAATGGAAAGAGACAAAACCTCCTTTTAATTCCGTTGTCCAAAAAAAACATAAAAACATGAAATAAAACTTTATTTCAATATGAAATTTGACTATTTTTGCAGGTGAAAAATGACAGCACAGGATAGGGAAACGCGGGTGGAGGGAGGCCCACAGGCGGGCTGGCGCGAGCTGCGGCCTACTTGCGGAGGGCCGCATCTCGCGCATGCTGCATAGGGCCTGGGGGTTGCACGCTGCCGCGCGGCATGCGGCTTGGGGGCTGCAAGTGGGAGCGCGGCCAGCAGGCTGGCGCGAGAGCGCGCCTCGCTCGAGATGCCTTGCGGGCCCGCACGCCGGCACCACGCTCCGGGCACCAAAACTCCCGAAACCAAAAAAACAAAAAATAAAAATAAATAAAAATAAAAATAAAAATAGAAATAAAAATAAGAAAGATTTTTTTTTTGAATTAGAATTTTCTCGAAAAAAGGAAATTCTCGGCAAGAGAAACATCACTCTCGACATCCTTGCCTGTGAGCAAGCATCATTTTCATCATCGGGTAACCCTAATCTTGGACCGCCTCGGGACCCGGTGTCTACACTAGTCCAGCAAAAATCCTCTACTCCATGCTTTCTTAACATATCAATCAAAGCTTTTGGTGCAAGCATTCGATCCAAAACTCGAGCCATATCCTGCGATATCTTAAATAAAGCCTCCATAGGAACACTTGAAATATTAAACTCCTCCCTAATAGGCTCAGCAGGACTGGAAACAGATGGATCTTAATCTAGAGGATTAACACTTCTTGCCGTTTCCTCAATAAATTCGTCAGACAGATCCATCTCTAGGCTACAAAATACAAGGACATCCGCATTAGGCCAGCACAAATCTATCAAATCTACATGCATTTCTATTCTACGGTTGTCCAAAACCACCTAGACTTATGCTCTGACACTAATAAGTGTAACACCCCTAATTCGTACATAGTGAACACCACCTTAACCAGATGAGCCATTATGACAGGTGAGGGCTGTCACACCTACAAATATGCTAATAGAGAAACACAAGCATTAACTTACATGCATACATAATCACTAGATTAGGAATCATAAAATTTCATTTCTATTAACTTAAACATGTATTTTTATTAACCAATTTCATGCATTAACAACATCAATAACCAAAAGGAATATACTTACTATACCTCTGTTATAATTTACATGTTCATAAAATTCGAATACATACATAAGTAGGTGAAATACAACTTAACATCATATAGGTTATGCTCCAAAAAGAGCCTACACAAAAACTGGTGCTAATATGCTGGCACTGGAGTAATGCGAGGCTAGCCTTCAATGCTCACTAATCTTCTGCACCCGAACAGATAAGCACCCGTGCTAAACACTACTGCTTAGTGGGGAAAAACGTGCAATTGACAACCACTCACATTGGTCATCAATGCATACACAAGCATATGATATACAAAATAAATAATAAGAGCAATAGGAACAGTACATATATTGAATTTAGATGTACGATTCATATTTATAGATATTCAACATATATGCCCTTATATTCTTCATTTCATTCATAAGTCAAAGTTGCATGCATTATCAAGTGGTGGATAACGGGTTATAGTACACTTAGGTACCCCGAGCGTACCAGCGTGGTAGTCTCATATCGCTTACACAAAACACATAAGGATCCACAACCGGAATCCAAATACAAAAAGGACCCGATAGGATCCAAAAATGCATCAGGATCGAACCATAGGTCATAGGCTGCAGCAAGAGAATCTTACAGGCATGCCTATCTATCGATGACTCGTCTTTTGCAGGCTGTCTAATTATTACATTTCTTAATTAAAGCCAACAGTGTCAGTGCATAATTATTTCTCATGCTTAAAAATATTGTGATTAAGCCATGATAACAATACATAAACCATACAAGATGATCCATTGCATTTAATTATGCATTAAACAAAGAATATAATAAAAATAATCGAAATAGAATGAGCGACGGTTGTGCATCGTGAGCAACAGCCGTGCCTCATGACCAATGGCCATGCTTCATGACCGACGGCCGTCGGTCACTCACTCAAACCCGTCCCTGGCTAGCCACACCCTAGGGGTGGCTGCCACTTCACTTTGGCCCGTCCCTAGTGCTCTATGCCTGAGGGACTGCCGTTGGTCATGGCATTCGCCCGTAGCTCAGAATGATGCCCTTAAGGGACGGACACACATTATCCCACGCATCCATCCTTAGCAGATTTTTGCTTGAGGGACAGTCATCAGTCACAACGAACACTCGTTTCTCCCGTGGAACTGCTGATAAAATGGAGCGCATCACTGCTTCTTCCATAACACACATACACACCCCCCATCAACACAGAATGCAAGAATAAATTTCACAGCCTCAAGCACTTGATTAAGCTCATTTTTAGCCAAAGTGGTCTTGATGAAAACTACTCCCCTAGAAAATAAATTTTTTATTTTACAATTTTTAGGTCATTTAAAGCTAAAACCAGGAAGATATCACCTTAGAAACCCAAACGGTTCCAAAGACCCTGTTCCATAATTTAGCTACTATTTTGTGCATTTTTGAAGGCCTTAAAGTCCAAAGTAAATTATAATTATTTCTATTACATTTTTAGGCATAGATGTTCGGTTCTAACCTAATTTAAATCAATTCATTTAGATATCTAGAACTTGACTTACAGCCAAAACAGTCCTTAAAGGTCATTTTACACCTAAAATGAATTTCACTTTTCAAGTTTACTTTATCCCAAATCAACTTAACTCTCCAAATTAATAACTTATTCCCAACTCATATCAACCCAACATCAACAAAAATACTTCATTTTAAGTAATTAAACAAATTATGCAAGAAATTAAATACATTTCCCAAACCTTCTTCTTTGCTTTCTTCAAGCTCAATTTGCTCCTTCTTCTCCCACTTTCTCTTTGCCTTTAGCTCCACTTGGCTTATCCACTACAAATCCATCAAAACCACCTTGAACCCACTAAACTCTTAAATCTTACCATAGTCAAATTCCAATGATATGAGGAGAAAAAACTAACAATTAATTACCTCTTAAGGTTATACAAACACTTGATTTCACTTAATTAGCTTGAACAACACCAAATCAATGGAGGATTAGAGCTTCAAGAAGAAGAAATGGAGGAAGAAAGGAGGAAGGAAGGGAATGGATTCTTGGTTCCCTTTCGACTACCCTCATATGGCTTTTAAAGCCATGTTTATCCACTTTTCCAACTTTAATTCCCATCCATCCATTTGTCACTCCATGATTGACTCACTTCCTTAATTATCTTTTTAATCCTTTGACCTTTCATAATTCATGCATTAAACCCTTACCTAACTTAATTCATACCTTAGCATATTCATTAACTCACTTGATGCAATTAAGTCCTTAAAGTTTAATGCCAATTTTAATTCTAATAATTCACTTAATACCGCTTATATCCCAAGCATATATACTTAGCTAAACACTTACTTAGGCCACTTTCATACCCCTAGTGACGTGCAAAACGACTAGGGTACAAGTCGAGGTCTTATAACGACTATCATAAATTCCTAAATAAAAATTTACATTCTGGATCAAAACTTGAATGCCTTATGGCTGTCACACAATCGTGACAGCTGTGTGAACTTGAAATCTGCATTCTATATCTCTATTTGAATTACCTCACGGTTTTCATAAAATTCTGATAGGCATTTCATATCTCTACTTCTAGTTCTGGACTATTTTCTTTGACCTTATGGCTATCACACAATCCTGACAGCCATATGACATTTTCATTTTCTGCAAAAACAACACAATTAAGTCTAAGATCAATTCTAATTTATTAATAACTAAAAAATTATATAAAAATAGATTTAAAGACTAAAACAAATGCAAAAGAAATCAAAAGATAACAAAAATTTTATTTATCATGTATTGATTTAAGCTTTTTGCTATAGGCTTTAGCTATCCTCTTCTGGTAGATCTGATATTGTAGGGAACTTGTATTCTTTCTTATCCAGTAGGGCCAGCTGTTGGTATCCACTCTCAACATAATTATACTCAATTGTAGCTGCTTCTGCCAACATTCTCAAAGACATAACTTTAACTTCAATGGGGATAATTGCCTCTATGCTATAGAATAGGGAGAAGGGTGTGGTCATTGATGTTTTAACTGTGGTCCTATACCCCATAAAGCAAAAAAAAGTTTATAAGCCCAGTTCCTCTACGTCTGAACAATCCTAAATAGTATCCATTTGAGACTTATAAGCAGCCTCAACTATACCATTGGCTTGTGGCTGGTACGGTGATGACCTGTGATGAAAGATTTTATAATTTTCCCACAATTGCTTAGTCTGCCTCAAGTACTAGACCCTATTATCAAAAATAATGTGATGAGGGATGCCTTATCCAATAAGATTCCCCTCGATGAGTCTAGACATTTATTTCACCCTCAGTTTGCTAAAAGACTCAGCCTCAACCCACTTGGAAAAGTAGTTAATGGCAACTATGATGAAGCAGTATCTATTAGAGGTATTAGGATAGACTACCAATTATATCGATTCCCCAAGTGGCCAAAGGGAAGGATGAGTAAAGATTATGGAATTTAGAAGGGTAGCTAGTTTAGGTTGGTGTGGGCATGACATTAGCTACACTTTTTGACATACTAAATGCAATCTCCCTCTAGTGTAATCTAGTAGTAGCCTTATCTGAGATATGCCTTTGCTAGATTAAGTCCATTTATGCATGACCCATGTATATCTCCATGTAGTTCCTTCATAACCCAACTTGATTTTACCTTAGATGATGTTCGATTACTGCCTGTATAAGGTTCCATAGAAACGAATAAAGCCTATAACCAACTTTCATAGAGCTGCCCTATCTATGTCTGATATGTTCTCAGGATACACACCATTGTCTAGGTAATTCCAAAGATCATGAAACCATGGGAGTTAATTTTTTGATTTTACCACCATGACTTATGCCTCCTTCTAATGACAAATGCCCACAAACAAGGCCTATGGGCATTTGTTAGGACTATTGCTTTCATTTTAAATCCCATCAAATTGTCCCACATTTAGAATTAGAGTGGCCAAAGCATCCGCTATTTGATTCTCCTCTTGGGGAAGGTGACAAAATGAACATGTCTTAAACTGTTGGCTTAGTGTTTGAACATGCTTAGCATAAGGAAAGGGCTTCTCTTCCCTTACCTCCTATTCTTTTGTGACTTGGTGAACTACCAACATAGAATTAATATAAACTTCTACGTACTTGACACCCAAAGCCTAGAAAGATCTAATCTAAAAGCACAAGCCTCATACTCGGCGATATTTTTAGTGGCTTTAAAGTTAAATTTCTTGGCTAATGGGATGAACTCATTCTTAGGCATAACAAGCATGACCCATATATTTACACTACTTATATTCGAAGCACTAGCAAAGTACAATTTCCATCCTTGAACAAAAATGGCCCCAAAGTCTCATCTAGGAAGTCATACTCAAAGTCTCATTTATGCTAACGACTCTGCCATTGTTCTACCCTTGATGGTCTTTTTGGTAACATACCTCACATAAGATTCTTCTAAGAGTGACAGCCATTGGCCTATTTGACCGAGGAATGAGGGAGCAGTTGTAAATATAGAAGAGGAACCTATTTAGATACTACCTGCACTATACAGGACTAGAAGTATTGTCAATGTTTCCTTAAAGCCCAAATCATAGCCAAATTGATCTTTTTTTTTTTACTTAATCTTTGTATACTTTAGCTCATAAGGGAAACACTTTTACTCATGTAGTATATCATCCCTTCTGTATTAGAACCATCATTTTTTGCCACCATGGCCCTAGACTCTATTGCTAAATATAAGATTAAGATCCGATTGGGATGAAAGAGTCTTAAAATGGGTGGATTGGTCAAATAATCCTTGACGCTGTCAAAACCTATCTGACATTGTTCATTCCATTTAGTTTATCCATCCTTCAATAGGACCTTAAAGATTAGTTCACAAATAGTGGTTAGCTTGGCGATAAATCGGTTGATGTGTTGTATCTTTCCCAAGAACCCTCTAATTTCCTTCTCAATTTAAGGAGTTAGCATATCCTTGATGGCCTTAATCTTGTCCAGGTCAATCTTTACACCCCTGCTACTGACTATATAGTCCAAAAGCTTGCCTGTAGTAACCTCGAAGATGCACTTCTTTGGATTTAAGCGGAGATTGTATTTGCTGATATATTTGAAGAACTTTTTCATGGCTTAGAAGTGTGATTCCTATGTAGGGGATTTAACCATCATATTATCAACATAGACCTCCACCTTTTATGATTCATATATTTCATAATCTTGGTTGCCATCCTCTAGTAAGTTATGCTTGCATTCTTAAGTCCAAATGGCATCACTTTGTAATAGAAGTTCTCCTATTAAATGGTGAATGCAGTCTTAAACTTGTCTACTATCTTATTAAGAATCTAGTTATACCCATAGTTGTAACACCCCGAAATGTACCCTAGAAGGATTTGTGTATTTTTGGGGATTTTGATGATCGAATTCGTGTGATGTGATGGTCGAAGTGATTAAGTAGTAGGAAAAGATATGATCAGAATTAAGAAAAAGGGAGCCAAGGGTATTTTGGTCATTTTATAAATATGGATTTGATTAAATCGAATAAATAACTATGAGGGCTAATCTATGAAAATGGAGTAATATTAAACAGAATGTATGTGAAATGTGGTGTCAGGTGTGCCGAAAGGACGAATTCGGTATTAGTGCAAAAGTTTCGACAAGCACGGCCAATTCCGAAAATTGAAAGGTATTAAGTTAGGACTTAATTGAAGGGAGTAAGGAGGTAATTGGTGGGTAAATGTAAAATTATAATTATGTATTATGCCAATGAAAGATTAAAGAAGAGTTAAGGGACGAAAAAGGAGAATTGTCATAAAAACCTAGTGAGGGCCAATAGGAAAAGGGCATGTGGCATTTGAGATAGGCTTGCTCATCCCTCTCCTCCTTTACATTATTTTCCTTGCCTCTCTTTTCTTCCTCTTCTTCTTCATCTCACGCCAGCCCCTCTCTCTCTCCTTGCAAGCCCAAGTTGCGTATAATGGATTGTAGCTCAAGTACTTTTATGAGATATTAGAGATAGAAGGGTAAGTTACAACTTTTGATTTTTGCAATTCCTCTTTGGTTAATTAGAAATATTAAGTAATATTATGTGTTTTGATGAGGAATTGGGATCAACATAACTATGGAGGAGTATGGGAGCAAGAAGTGCAGCTATTGAAGCTAAAGGAGCAAAGGAGTTTAAGGTTTGGAAAATTTATGTGCTTTGATGTGAATTTTGTTTATAGATTTGTGTATGGATGAATTTCTATTTTGAAGTGATTTTTGGCTTAAAATTTGATTTTTTGTCTTGATGTGGTGGTGTGGATTGGCTTGGGTTTAGGGAATCGGAATTTTCTGGGGATACTCTGTCCAGATTTCATTGGACCTTTAGTGAATGTTTTAGTCTTAAGTCAAGCTATAGATGTCCAAATTATATGATAACAGTTCCATTTAAAAGCTAATTAATATATCTAAAATTGTCTCTGAAGAACGAAAACCTAAATCGGACTCTAGGATCCTTGAAAATGTTAAAAACCATGGTGTTTGTACTTAGATTGGTTCATGGGAGTAGTGTAGATTGTGTAGCTTATATTTGGAGTTATAGAAGTCCAATTGATCTTAAATTTGTTGAATTTGAAAGCTAACCTCCTAATAAAAATTTGATAAGAAGGAAATTTTGGCAAGAAATGAGGTTTAGTGGGTTGTTTAAGCGATACAAAGTCGAATACGGAAAACTATCTCGTAAGTCTGTTTTCGTAGGGCAGTTGGGGAAGCTCTCTGTCGCGAGAGCGATAGAACCTGTTCGTGGAAGGTTTTTCCTTTCATTTTGAGCCTCGTAGTTGGTATGAACCCTTGCCCCTCTTTCTTATTCTTTAGGATGTGTAGTTTGTCATGTTTCTCATCCCGAAACACACCCGAACTTCCTCGGAACCTTTCAAGACATATTCATCATATGCTTAAAGTTTGGAAATGAGCAAATAAATGGATATCACTTAGGAATACAATTGTCTAAGGTTATAAATAAGAATATTGACTTCTTTATTGAGAGGTTTAATAAATCAAACACTTCCGAGTATGATCTTTATAAACCTAATTTATATTACGTTAGGTAATTTGAAGTGGAATTCCATAACTTGCATTTTGAGCTAATAGGATTTTGGGGTTTGGATTCCCAACCCTTCGGAATACATAGGAGGTTTAGAACACTCTTTCAAGTTCAAACTAAAGCGTAGAAGCTTAATCGGACATAAAGGAGAGTGTATCAATTGAACCTTGCTAGTGTTTTGGTGTTTGTTAAGAATAATTGTGGCACGTTTGTGTAAGACCTACAAAAGTCTGTGAGTCTTTAATGATTCAAGACTTTAGGAGATTTATTTATAGTTTAGAATTTGTATGAGATGTTAAGAATGAAGTAAGTGATGGACTTAAGTGTGTCATAAGCCGAAATTGAAATGAACCTTTCGTATCTCAAATGATTTTTAATTTGATTATTTAATTACGGAATGATTCATAATCAACTGAGTAGTTGGGATACTTGTGTTGGAATTCTTGGGTTCTATGTACGAATTTAGGGAAAATAATGTTCAAGAAAATTAATTATGGACATGACAAAAGTAAGTATGTTTCTATGTGAAGTGTATGCAAGTGAGAGATGAAAGGAGGGTGATGCTTAGCTCTGTCGCAAGCGCGACAGAGGTTATCTAGTTTTATCACAGTAGTCGCGAGCACGATTCCTAGTGTTTGGTTTGGCTCTGTCGCGAGCGCGACAAAGGCCATCTAACTTTCTGTCGCGATCGCGATTCTTTGCTATGCCATGAATAGATGATTGATTGAGCTATTTGACATGAGTTTTGTCTTGTGGTTTACCTGCAACATAGTGTATAATTTAAGATATATTATACCATGCAAGTTATAGTTGTAATAATTTATGGAGCATGTATTAAAATTAAATGTGATTATAATTAAAGGTTATGAATTGTTATAATTATATGAACCATTGTTTTTATGAACAATTTATGTATCGGATTATTATGCGATTATAATAAAAGTATATACTTTTGAAAAAGATTTTATATTATGGCATGAGCATTTTTAAAAGAAACAAGTAAGTATTAGCTTGCATTAGTCGAGTCGTGGATAGTTAGGCATGCCTAATAGAGTTATTGTTGCTGCAGCAACCGAATGATTTGGACCCTGATCAGGTCCCTTGACTGGATCTTCGTGATCCCTTTGTACCGAATCTAAGCGAAAATATTTTTGGAACAAAATCAAAAGATTTTTTTGATACCCTCGGGTATCTATGTGTTATGAGAATAGTGTTAATACCTTCGGGTATCTATGTGTTACTCGTTATCCACCCCTTTGACTTAGCAAGTATTAAATGAATATAAATATGTGAACTGAACAATAAATGTGAACTGATAAAGATATGTGAAGATTTGTGTATGATTGCGCACTCAATGAGATTGTGATCACAATGTATGTTGTGACTTATATATGTCATGAGTTTGCGCTTTGCGCACCTATGTGTTTTGGATTCTGGAGGATCCTTATGCAAAAATGCGGTAACGTCTATTAATAACACAAAAGCAATGAGACGAATGGAAGTAAGTGATTAAATGAAAGTAATCATATATATATATGTAATGTACTTTTATGCTGGGACATGAAGTTAGATTATTAGCTGTTTACTCATAACTCTATGATGTGTGAGAATTATTGTAATTTGAGAACGGAATATAGGCTAAATATAATGATATGGGTGACATGAGACATATGATTGAGAAAACATGAAAAGCATGTATTGATTAAGATTGCTATCCTGTTTAACCCTATGATTGATTATGATTAAAATATTTTGTTTGTGGCCAATTATATGTGTTTAATAAATGAGATGTTAAGTTTGTGAAAACCTGTAGTTATATTCAAATGATTTGATTTCTGATATTTATTGTGTGTTGTGACTAGCGGCCATTGTGAATGGTCGCCCATACTATGTGTTTTTCCCCACTAAGCTTTGTGCTTAGCATGAGTGTTTATCCATGCAGGTTTGGAGTTAGTCGTGTCGCCGAGGACAATCCGCAACAGTCTGGCCATCCAGTCCGTAGTAATAGCTAGTGTTTATGAATTGTAATCTACCTTTTTATGTAATTCTTAATTAGTATTGTATTAAGCAATTCAGATGTAATAAAATGATAATGAGTAAAGTAATGCTAAGTATAAGTGTACGTCTTTTGTATTATGGGATGTTTGTATGTTTTGAAAAAAAAATTTGTAACTCTGCTTATATTATTGTTCCCGGCTTGCTTTGCCCGTAACATTCCTCACCCATCATCACATACTGTCTATGTTACCATACAGTATGCTATACGTGGGTGAGGGGTGTTACAATAGTAACCATCCATTAGGTAAGCATTACAGCCAGAGTAGTGCAATTCACAAGTATGTCTATATGAGGCAAAGGAAAATGGACCTTGGGGTATGCTCTATTGAGATCACACAGTCAACACACATTCTAACATTTCCATCCTTCTTAGCCACAAAGAAAACATTGGTAAACCATTTAGGTCATTTTACCTCCTCAATGAACCTCGTATCTTTTTGTCTTTGGACCCTATCTTTAATGGGATTAGACCATTTTAAATGGATTCACTGAAGCTTCTAATTTACCACCTTCACATCCTTATAAATGGCTACGGCATGCTCAGCCACTAATCTGTCAACCCCTGGCATGTCTTTGTAGTTCTAAGTAAACACTTGTTTATATTTTTTAGCAATCTCTCGAATGTTTTGCTCTCATCAGGAGTCACTATTGATGCAACTAATATGTTATTAGGATTTTCATTTGTACCAAGATTAAAAGGAATAGTTAATGTTGCTTTAATGTCAAAAATGGATGCATGATTATTATCGAAATGCATGGTGCCATCAGGAAAAACATCACATAAATAAGCGAAATTGTTACTCATTTCATTAAGTTCTGAATAAATGAGGTTGTTAACTTCATACATGTCAGCAATGTAAAAGGCATAAAAGACATCATCAGTATAAGTAAAACTAGTTCTAGCTATATTGTTGCCTGCTGAAGTAGCTCCTTTAATGGCATTTTCACTTTGCTCTATAGAGATCTTGGGGTTCTTCCCGTTATCAATTGGTGCATCTTCCTTCTCAATGGCATCTGAACCATGGCCTCTGCCAAAGCTTTTACTATCATAAGCTCCTCTTTTGATGCTAGCTCTAGCCCCTCAACACTCATTACCTGCTTTTCAACCCAATCTTCCTCTCTTTCCATCGTGAATTGGGAGCTTGTAACCCAACTCACGATATCTCCAAAGATTTTTGCTCCCAGGACTAGTGTCCCATTCAATAGGAAGGGCTTCGGTGTGCCTATATACTTTCCCATAGAGCTACTAAGACAAAAATATAAAGGAAGGGGGAGCGTATTGTTCCTTCTTCTTGTATTCATCTTCCATAGAAATAAATCGCAACTATCTCTTAGTCATTTGGCCATTGAAATTTGAAAATTTTATGATACCTTGATTGCATCTCCCTAGCCCTGCACTTGGCAGATAATCCATCTTGCATATTATTGTTGCTACCTTGGGGTCCACTCACTCCTCTACTGTTAAGACAGCCATATGAAAACCTGTATATTGCTAGATAGCTATACTTGCTGCAACCACAACATTTTCTTGGGCTGCCTTGATGGTCACAATATACGCCAAGTATAGGAACTTAATAATCTGATGGACGGTTGAAGGGACACCCCTTAACTTATGAAACCATGGGCGACCAAGCAATTGTTAGTGTAAGCCCTAGCCCCAATACATTGTAATAAAACACTTTAGTTAATAAATGAGGCATTTGTTTTATCCATTGTATTCCTGTGCATGTCAATTGATAGAACTATCCAAGAATGTTGTTTCAGTTTAAGTTATCATGTGTGAGGCACATGGTTGTAAGACCTTGAAACAAATGAGACTTCATTCTAAATATCCCTAGTCAGTCATTGTTATGGGAATAACAAATGAATTAAGACTAGTATGCTCTCTCTGATTAGTTGAGTTCTATCTTACGGATCATAAGGACAAAAGTGTCAATCAGAGATCATAGATACATGTTTGTAACATGGTATTTGGATACGATCCACACATGAGAACACTACATGGTACAAGTCATAAGTGTTCCTCATATGCAAGTTTTGTATCGGAGTTCTTAGACCTAAAATCTCTATGAAACTCTTTATGAATTACTGTGTACTTTGACATACACCTAACGTGCTCGTAACTGAGTGACAAGTATGGGTATGCTTGGGTATACATTGATTCATGTTAGAGAGCATGAGAGAAGTGAAGGGATTACCCCTCTCTATAAGAGAGAAAATATCATCGGCCACTTGATCAGTGAACTGAGAAGTGTATGGCCATACCGAGATGTAATAATGTGCAATCATTATTTATCTGAGAAGTTCAGTGTCACTGGAATATCAAGAAAGGAATTAACTTACACATGAGGATGACTTGTTCCATGCCTTATGTTAATTCTGATATTTATGGGTAAGGGAATATATAAAATTGCATTAGGTCACTAAATGCCAATTGCATTTTCATTTAATTTGGAATGCTATAATATCTTGCTAGAGAATATATATAGCCTTTGAATTAATTTTTAATTCATTGCCAATATTAAATGGACCTATAGGATCGCACACAAAGCATTGGGCTTAAAATACTTGAATAAAGTATTGAGCATTAATTTAGGCTTTTAATTTAAGTCAAATTAATGTATATGTAATGGGTATTTAATTGCTAATGGACCTTGGTCCATGAGAGAGGAAATTCGGCCCACATAGGTTTAATTTCAATTAATTAATTATGTTGTATTAATTAATTTAATTGAGTATTAAATCCTAAGATATTTAAGTCAAACTAAATCACTTAATAATGGGAATTTCAGCACATGTTAAATGGTAAGTGATTAGTTTGATTAATACATCTTAAGGTTTTATTTCAAATCAATTTGAATTTTAAATTCAAAAGGGATTGAGCTAATATTTACTACTGATCTTTAGGAAGTGTTTAAGGTTGAATTAACTATCTCAAGGTAGGAAAATTCGGATTAAAGACTTGCCATAAGGAGGGGTATATATTAGATAAGAATAAAACCCTAAGTGAGAAGAAAAAGGAGGTGTGGCTAGGTTTTGCGTGAAACATCTCTCTCTCTCTCATTTTTTTTCTTCTTGGCCGAAATACACAAGGAGAAGGATTCTTCCTTGCTTGCTTGTGACTTTGAGCATTGATTACACATAGTAGAAGGACAAGATCAAGTCTTGTGGCTTCAAACTAATTCCATTACACAATACATATTTAGTAAGCTAGCACTTTCGGTTTTGAGCCGTTTTTGCGAGTGTGTGTGTGAGAATAGAGAGGAGTGGCGAAAAAGGCTGTTCCTTGGCATTGGTGGTGAACATCTAAGGTGGACAAGATCATCTAAATTGCTGGTCATCATCAAATTCAATTTGAAAGGCATCTAAAGTTGTAAGTTATTAAAACCCTAAAATTGCATGTTTCCGATTCTTGTCATGGAATTGTTTGGCATGTATGATCAAATTTTTTTTTGTTTTCCGCTGCGTGATCATCATACACATACCATGAAATATTCCATCAGCAATATTGTAAAATTAGCCGGGATATCCAACACCATAAACTCCATATCATCCATAATTAGCCCAATCTTGACTTTAACCATATAAGTACAGTTAACTGGGTGCTCGTTGCAATCATATGCCCTAATCACCATCTCAGATTTGGTTTCTAGCTTTGACATGCCTAATTGTGGTAATAATGATTTAAGCTAGACATTAATGGGGGATCCATTACCCACTATTGCACAAGAAGTTTTTTTGCCATTTACTTTTGCTCAGATGAACAAAGGTTGGTTATGCATGTGGTCCTTACTGGGCAGTTCCTTGGGTGAGAAGTGATAAAGCCTTGATGATCTCCCTTTACTACCTCTATGACATCTTGTGCAGTGTGTGACATGCGCCGAACCTCAGAGGCCCCGAAAACCCGCGTTTAGGGTGTTCAAGAGAGGTTCATAAGACTTGTAAAGATTACAAGAGCATCTATTTTGGGCAATAAGGAGGTGTTTTGGAGTCTCCACCAAATAAAACATTGGGAAAGTTCATCTAGTCTCAGTGAGCCTAAGACAAGCGCATCTATCTATTTTTGGCAACAATGAGTATTTTGGAATTCCCATCCCAATAGTACACTGAGATGGTTCATCTAACCCCGTTGAGTCTAAGATGACATACATAGGTCTATCTTGGACAACAAGAGATATTTTAGAGTTTCCATCCCAATAGAATATTGGGATGGTTCGTCTAACCTCATTGAGCTTAAGACTAGAGAGAGTTCGGGACTTCCCATTTATTTATACCTTGATTAAATTATTATTAAGTTTTAGAGTTAAAATTTCATTCCTTTTCTCATACGGTTTAAAGCAATAATGAAAGCGCAGATCAATTATGTAGTGGATGTAACACCCCGATAAGGGCCTAGTCGAAATTCGTAAGATAAGTCAAAAAATTAAGGGTGTTTCGGTAATTCACGCATGTTGGAATTTGATTATTAAGGATTTAAGTGTTAAGTGAGGAATTATCTAGTGTGTGTTGGGTATGATACCTTGATGAAAAGTTAAATCAAGATGGATTTTGGCTCTTTAGGATATTGACAAGTGGACTATTAAGAAGTGAACAAGTGGCATGGTAGGTATGTGCAATTAATGAGAAAGTGAGAAAAGGAAAAGAAGAGAGAGGGAAGGGCATAAGTTCACGTTCCTGCTCCCTCTTCCTTCCTGTTCTCTCTTTTCTTTTATTCTTTCCCATTTCTTGCTCTTCCTCTCTTGGTTGTGTGTGAGTTGGAGCTGATTTGGCAGAGTTTGGGAGCAAGATTGAAGAGGTAAGTGCTTAGGTTTTGGTTATTTGTGCTTTGATCTTCATCTCCCTCTAGTTTGCTTTAGATTTTAGGAAATCTAGGGTTTTGGATTAAGAATTTCTGAGTTTATTTGTGCGAGATTTGGGTGTATAAAAGAAGAATAAGGCTAGAAAGATTGGGTCTTGAAGATGGAAGGAGATCTTCATTAGGTTTGGGAGTTTGTATTTCCCTATGTATGTTTGAGAGTGGTTGTTCTTCTCTCTTTGAATTTTAAGTTGATATGCAATTATTTGTTGTTTGTGTGATTTGGTATATGAAAATGCATGAAGAGAATTTATTTGTGTACATGATTTTGACGAGATAGTTACAGTGGTTTGCATGCTGAGTTAGAAGTGTACCAACATGAATATGAGATGAATTTCTAGGTTTATACAACCTTATTATATGTTGTTTTGATTTGTGTAATTATTATGTAATTTGACTTATAAATGTTATAAGCATGATTGGAAAACAATAAAGGTACGTGTTTTTGGTGAAATTGCATAACATATGGGTTTGGGTGTATTTGGGTTGTGATATCCTTCAAATTCTATTTCTGCATTTCTGGAGATCGAGGAGAATCAATTCTGTCGCGAGCGCGATAGAACCCGCTCTTCTCCTTCTCATGGTGGTTTCCGCTCGGCAAACGTAAAGATAGTTGTGAGAGGAAGGTCACGAGTCGTGAGTGAGGATCACGACTCGTGTCCCTCTTCTCTTGAAGGTCACGAGTCGTAAGGGAGGATCACAACTCGTGACCTCCTTTCCTGTAGAGCGTGGGCGTCACGAGTCGTGAGGAAGGGTCACGATAGCTTGCGCAACTCGTGACCGTCCCTTTCCTGCGAGGCGGGAGGCGCTAGTATCACGAGTCGCGATAGCTTATGCAACACATGACCGGCCTCTCTTCCCCTCCCTGTCGCTAGCGCGACTTCCTGTCGCGAGCGCCACACTGAGGCCCCTCCTGCCCTGTTTTGAAAAAGAGTTTTAAGCCTATTTTTACATGGATTTTTACTACATGACACATGATTTGTTTTATTTTGCCTATTATTTGATAGATTGTATGATCTTAATTAAATTTGTACATGATTTATATGTCTTCATTTTGATTAGATACACAAGTATTCATAAAATGATATGATTATACTTGAACTAGTTCTCAGTATATTATAAAGATACTAGAATGCATAGGAGTTGTTCGTGAGCCTGAATAGTCAATAGTAGTGGATAGATAAGCGCTTATCTAGGTCAGTGTGTGTGCAGCTGCTATATGTGGGTCCCGCTTGGATCCTTGTCTCGACCCCGTTTTGGTCATTTCACATGAATTGAGGCTTCGGTCTCCATATGAATATGATATGTTTGAGACTCATGTCTGCATATGCTTGGGATACTGTGTCCTATCAGTATCCAAATAACTGCATCCACTTCTTAAGTGTATATTCGGGCTAATCAGGCTAATATGTTAATACGTGTTCCATATGAATATGATGATTAAGTGTATGTTTACATGATAAATGTATATGAGTTCATAGTTAGCATTGCGATACGTACTCTAATCTACATGCTTGGAATGTGTAGTGTCATATTATAACATATGTAATAAATGTTAATGCCATGTCTTTCTTTTACATACGAATGTGAATATACGTTGCATGACCTTATGCATGAAATATGATGTATTATGCTACAAAGCTTAAAATTGAACATGATTAGATTAGTAAATTGTTTATATTGTAGGAATATGCATGAAGTGAAAAATATTTTATTATGCTTATTATATGTATAATTAGTTGTTATGATTTTGAATAAGATATTAATTATATGTTTCATAGCTAGGTTGTATTTATAAGTTATTATTGCAAGTATTGTATATGCATATTTTCGATTGTTTTGTCCTCCCCACTAAGCATTATCGCTTAGCACAGGTTGTTTTTCCCGTGTAGGTGACAGGTTTGTGGTTCGGGTCATGTCGTGCATCTGTAAGGGTTGGCCACATAGGAGTTAGAGTTTTATTTTGTTGTAAATTCCTGAATTTTTGTTTATGTATTATGGAATTTTGTTAAATGGCATATGTAAATGTTTTAGAGTTCTTTTGTAATTATTGTAAGTATTTGTATATGTATAAAGATTATCTTTTGCCCCATAGTATGCTTTCGCTTATGCGCATGTAGGTATGTATATATGTGTTTATCGTCGTGTTTTGTCGGGTAACGCTTTGGTATCCTTCCAATGGGGGTACTGGGGTGTTAGAATTAGTGGTATCAGAGCACCGGTTTAGTCGGTTCTGGTCCTATATGATTGGTTGAGTATAGAGTCTTTGCATGAGAGTCTGTCTTGAGTTATGGCCTAATGCAGATGTCGATCTGTGTAGTGTATAGATAATGGATTAGTGAGATGTCGGTTATAGTGAGTGATATGAGATTACGTGCATAGTGTGAGTTTGAAGTGTCACTCTGTATACCTGTCAGCTATTTCCTTTGAATCGAGTGAACATAAGCATAGTGAAGCATGGGGATGGGAAAAAGTGCATTTGTGTAGTTTACATTGCATTTTCGCATCACTTTGCATATACCAATCATTACATAACCATTGTATCCGCATCCCTCATTTGTATGTGAAAAGCATTATTGTGCACAGTTCATTGAGAAAAGCTGACAGGATATGCATCGAGTGATTGATGTTAAGAAGAAGTGTATGGATTAGAGTGTAGTGCATTAAGGAAAGTGTGAAGTGTTAGTAGTCAGAGTTAAAAAGATAAGAGTGTTATGTTATAGCGTGCTAGTGAAAGAGATGAGATTTTTATTATGTCATGAGTGTTTTGTGTATGAGGATAGTGATATATCTGTCGAATGGATTTGAAGTATTAGAATTGCAAATTAAGATGTCATGAGTAGTTTGATTTCGCTATGAAGTGTGTATGATTTGATAGCTGTATGATATGAGTAATAGCGAATTGGAGATTAGGCCTTGGACTTATCTGTGTAAGTGTTTAGCGGGGAAATTTCGAGGACGAAATTTTTTAAGGGGGAGAGATTTGTAACACCCCGATAAGGGCCTAGTCGGAATTCGCAAGATAAGTCGAAAAATTAAGGGTGTTTCGGAAATTCGCGCATGTTGGAATTTGATTATTAAGGATTTAAGTGTTAAGTGAGGAATTATCTAGTGTGTGTTGGTATAATACCTTGATGAAAAGTTAAATCAAGATGGATTTTGGCTCTTTAGGATTTTGACAAGTGGACTATTAAGAAGTGGACAAGTGGCATGGTAGGTGTGTGCAATTAATGAGAAAGTGAGAAAAGGAAAAGAAGAGAGTGGGAAGGGCAGAAGTTCACGTTCCTGCTCCCTCCCTTCCCGTTCTCTCTTTTCTTTTCTTCTTTCCCATTTCTTGCTCTTCCTCTCTTGGTTGTGTGTGAGTTGGAGCTGATTTGGTAGAGTTTGGGAGCAAGATTGAAGAGGTAAGTGGTTAGGTCTTGGTTATTTGTGCTTTGATCTTCATCTCCCTCTAGTTTGCTTTAGATTTTAGGGAATCTAGGGTTTTGGATTAAGAATTTTTGGGTTTGTTTGTGCGAGATTTAGGTGTACAGAAGAAGAACAAGGCTAGAAAGATTGGGTCTTGAAGATGGAAGGAGATCTTCATCAGGTTTTGGAGTTTGTATTTGCCTGTGTATGTTTGAGAGTGGTTGTTCTTCTCTCTTTGGATTTTAAGTTGATATACAATTATTTGTTATTTGTGTGATTTGGTGTACGAAAATGCATTAATAGAATTGATTTTTGTACATGATTTTGATGAGATAGTTACAGTGGTTTGCATGCTGAGTTAGAAGGGTACCTACATGAATATGAGATGAATTTCTAGGTTTATACAACCTTATTATATGTTGTTTTGATTTGTGTAATTGATCTGTAATTTGACTTTTAAGTGTTATAAGCATGATTGGAAAACAATAAAGGTACGTGTTTTTGGTGAAATTGCATGGCATATGGGTTTTGGTGAATTTGGGTTGTGATTTCCTTCAAATTCTATTTCTGTGTTTCTGGAGAAAGAGGAGAATCGATTCTGTCGCGAGCACGACAGAACCGGCTCTTTTCCTTTTCGCGGTGGTTTTCGCTCGGCAAACGTGAAGATGGTTGTGAGAGGAAGGTCACGAGCCGTGAGTGAGGATCACGACTCGTGTCCCTCTTCTCTTGGAAGTCACGAGTCGTGAGGGAGGATCACAACTCGTGACCTCCTTTCCTGCAGAGCATGGGCGTCACGAGTCGTGAGGAAGGGTCACGATAGCTTGTGCAACTCGTGACCGTCCCTTTCCTGCGAGGCGGGAGGCGCTAGTATCACGAGTCGCGATAGCTTATACAACTCATGACCGGCCTCTCTTCCCCTCCCTGTCGTTAGCGCGACTTCCTGTCGCGAGCGCCACAGTGAGGCCCCTCCTGCCCTGTTTTGAAAAAGAGTTTTAAGCTTATTTTTACTACATGACACATGATTTGTTTTATTTTGCCTATTATTTGATAGATTGTATGATCTTAATTAAATTTGTACATGATTTATATGTCTTCATCTTGATTAGATACACAAGTATTCATAAACTGATATGATTATACTTGAACTAGTTATCAGTATATTATAAAGATACTAGAATGCATAGGAGTTGTTCGTGAGCCTGAATAATCAATAGTAGTGGATAGATAAGCGCTTATCTAGGTCAGTGTGTGTGCAGCTGCTATATGTGGGTCCCGCTTGGATCCTTATCTCGACCCCATTTTGGTTATTTCACATGAATTGAGGCTTCGGTCTCCATATGAATATGATATGTTTGAGACTCATGTCTGCATATGCTTGGGATACTGTGTCCTATCTGTATCCAAATAACCGCATCCACTTCTTAAGTGTATATTCGGGCTAATCATGCTAATATGTTAATACGTGTTCCATATGAATATGATGATTAAGTGTATGTTTACATGATAAATGTATATGAGTTCATAGTTAGCATTGCGATACGTACTCTAATCTACATGCTTGGAATGTGTAGTGTCATAGTATAACATATGTAATAAATGTTGATGCCATGTCTTTCTTTTACACACGAATGTGAATATACGTTGCATGACCTTATATATGAAATATGATGTATTATGCTACAAAGCTTAAAATTGAACATGATTAGATTAGTAAATTGTTTATATTGTAGGAATATGCATGAAGTGAAAGACATATTAATATGCTTATTATATGTATAATTGGTTGTTATGATTTTGAATAAGATATTGATTATACATTTCATAGCTAGGTTGTATTTATAAGTTATTATTGCAAGTATTGTATATGCATATTTTCGATTGTTTTGTCCTCCCCACTAAGCGTTATCGCTTAGCACAGGTTGTTTTTCCCGTGTAGGTGACAGGTTTGTGGTTCGGGTCGTGTCGTGCATCTGTAAGGGTTGGCTACATAGGAGTTAGAGTTTTATTTTGTTGTAAATTCCTGAATTTTTGTTTATGTATTATGGAATTTTATTAAATGGCATATGTAAATGTTTTAGAGTTCTTTTGTAATTATTGTAAGTATTTGTATATGTATAAAGATTATCTTTTGCCCCATAGTATGCTTTCTCTTATGCGCATGTAGGTATATATATATATTTGTTTATCGTCGTGTTTTGTCGGGTAACGCTCCGGTATCCTTCCAATGGGGGTACTGGGGTGTTACAATTAGTGGTATCAGAGCACCAGTTTAGTTGGTTCTGGTCCTATATGATTGGTTGAGTATAGAGTCTTTGCATGAGAGTCTGTCTTGAGTTGTGGCCTAATGCAGATGTCGATCTGTGTAGTGTATAGATGATGGATTAGTGAGATGTCGGTTATAGTGAGTGATATGAGATTACGTGCATAGTGTGAGTTTGAAGTGTCACTCTGTATACCTGTCAGCTATTTCCTTTGAATCGAGTGAACATAAGCATAGTGAAGCATGGGAATGGGAAAAAGTGCATTTGTGTAGTTTACATTGCATTTTCGCATCACTTTGCATATACCAATCATTACATAACCATTGTATCCGCATCCCTCATTTGTATGTGAAAGGCATTATTGTACGCAGTTCATTGAGAAAAGCTGACAGGATATGCATCGAGTGATTGATGTTAAGAAGAAGTGTATGGATTAGAGTGTAGTGCATTAAGGAAAGTGTGAAGTGTTAGTAGTCAGAGTTAAAAAGATAAGAGTGTTATGTTATAGCGTGCTAGTGAAAGAGATGAGATTTTTATTATGTCATGAGTGTTTTGTGTATGAGGATAGTGATATATCTGTCGAATGGATTTGAAGTATTAGAATTGCAAATTAAGATGTCATGAGTAGTTTGATTTCGCTGTGAAGTGTGTATGATTTGATAGCTGTATGATATGAGTAATAGCGAATTGGAGATTAGGCCTTGTACTTATCTGTGTAAGTGTTTAGCGGGGAAATTTTGAGGACAAAATTTTTTAAGGGGGAGAGATTTGTAACACCCCGATAAGGGCCTAGTCGGAATTCGCAAGATAAGTCGAAAAATTAAGGGTGTTTCGGTAATTCGCGCATGTTGGAATTTGATTATTAAGGATTTAAGTGTTAAGTGAGGAATTATCTAGTGTGTGTTGGTATAATACCTTGATGAAAAGTTAAATCAAGATGGATTTTGGCTCTTTAGGATTTTGACAAGTGGACTATTAAGAAGTGGACAAGTGGCATGGTAGGTGTGTGCAATTAATGAGAAAGTGAGAAAAGGAAAAGAAGAGAGAGGGAAGGGCAGAAGTTCACGTTCCTGCTCCCTCTTCCTTCCCGTTCTCTCTTTTCTTTTCTTCTTTCCCATTTCTTGCTCTTCCACTCTTGGTTGTGTGTGAGTTGGAGCTGATTTGGTAGAGTTTGGGAGCAAGATTGAAGAGGTAAGTGGTTAGGTCTTGGTTATTTGTGCTTTGATCTTCATCTCCCTCTAGTTTGCTTTAGATTTTAGGGAATCTAGGGTTTTGGATTAAGAATTTCTGGGTTTATTTGTGTGAGATTTAGGTGTACAGAAGAAGAACAAGGCTAGAAAGATTGGGTCTTGAAGATGGAAGGAGATCTTCATCAGGTTTGGGAGTTTGTATTTGCCTGTGTATGTTTGAGAGTGGTTGTTCTTCTTTCTTTGGATTTTAAGTTGATATGCAATTATTTGTTATTTGTGTGATTTGGTGTATGAAAATGCATTAATAGAAATGATTTGTGTACAGGATTTTGATGAGATAGTTACAGTGGTTTGCATGCTGAGTTAGAAGTGTACCTACATGAATATGAGATGAATTTCTAGGTTTATGCAACCTTATTATATGTTGTTTTGATTTGTGTAATTGATATGTAATTTGACTTATAAGTGTTATAAGCATGATTGGAAAACAATAAAGGTACGTGTTTTTTGTGAAATTGCATGGCATATGGGTTTGGGTGAATTTGGGTTGTGATTTCCTTCAAATTCTATTTCTGTGTTTCTGGAGATCGGGGTGAATCGATTCTGTCGCGAGCACGATAGAACCAGATCTTCTCCTTCTCGCGGTGGTTTTCGCTCGGCAGACGTGAAGATGGTTGTGAGAGGAAGGTCATGAGTCGTGAGTGAGGATCACGGCTCGTGTCCGTCTTCTCTTGGAAGTCATGAGTCGTGAGGGAGGATCATAACTCGTGAACTCCTTTCTTGCAGAGCGTGGGCGTCACGAGTCGTGAGGAAGGGTCATGACTCGTGACCGTCCCTTTCCTGCGAGGCGGGAGGCGCTAGCGTCATGAGTCGCGATAGCTTGTGCAACTCGTGACCGGCCTCTCTTCCCCTCCCTGTCGCGAGCGTGACTTCCTGTCGCGAGCACCACAGTGAGGCCCCTCCTGCCCTGTTTTGAAAAAGAGTTTTAAGCCTATTTTTACATTGCTTTTTACTACACGACACATATTTGTTTTATTTGGCCTATTATTTGATAGATTTTATGATCTTAATTAAATTTGTACATGATTTATATGTCTTCATCTTGATTAGATACACAAGTATTCATAAACTAATATGATTATACTTGAACTAGTTCTCAGTAAATGATAAAGATACTAGAATGCATAAGAGTTGTTCATGAGCCTGAATAGTCAATAGTAGTGGATAGATAAGCACTTATCTAGGTCAGTGTGTGTGCAGCTGCTATATGTGGGTCCCGCTTGGATCCTTGTCTCGACCCCGTTTGGGTCATTTCACATGAATTGAGGCTTCGGTCTCCATATGAACATGATATGTTTGAGACTCATATCTCCACATCCTTGGGATATTGTGTCCTATCAGTATCCAAATGACCCCATCCACTTCTTAAGTGTATATTCGGGCTAATCAGGCTAATATGTTAATACGTGTTCCATATGAATATGATGATTAAGTGTATGTTTACATGATAAATGTATATGAGTTCATAGTTAGCATTGCGATACGTACTCTAATCTACATGCTTGGAATATGTAGTGTCATATTAGAACATATGTAATAAATGTTAATGCATTGTCTTTCTTTTACATACGAATGTGAATATACGTTGCATGACCTTGTATATGAAATATGATGTATTATGCTACAAAGCTTAAAATTGAACATGATTAGATTAGTAAATTGTTTATATTGTAGGAATATGCATGAAGTGAAAGATATATTAATATGCTTATTATATGTATAATTGGTTGTTATGATTTTGAATAAGATATTGATTATATGTTTCATAGCTAGGTTGTATTTATAAGTTATTATTGCAAGTATTGTATATGCATATTTCCGATTGTTTTGTCCTCCCTACTAAGCGTTATAGCTTAGCACGGGCTGTTTTTCCCGTGCAAGTGACAAGTTTGTGGTTCAGGTCGTGTCGTGCATCTGAAAGGGTTGGCCACATAGGAGTTAGAGTTTTATTTTGTTGTAAATTCCTGAATTTTTTTTTATGTATTATGGAATTTTGTTAAATGGCATATGTAAATGTTTTAGAGTTCTTTTGTAATTATTGTAAGTATTTGTATATGTATAAAGATTATCTTTTGCCCCATAGTATGCTTTCGCTTATGCGCATGTAGGTATGTATATATGTGTTTATCGTCGTGTTTTGTCGGGTAACGCTCCGGTGTCCTTCCAACGGGGGTACTTGGGTGTTACATTTAGAGCTAGCCTAATGGTAGTGGTATTCTATGAGTTAAGGACTTATTCCCTAGGTTCTTGGTTGGAATCCCACGGAAGGCAAAAATGCACAAGGGGAAGTGTAAAGATCGTGAGTGCAACATGGTGGCTAGTGAGCGACGCGCTGGGAAGGCCTGAAGGGATACGTTTCGGGGATAGCCCTCGGTCGGCCACCACCGGGTTGTTGCAGTGGAAGCGGGAAATAAAGTAAATTCAAAATAAAGTAAATGAAAATACAATAAATTACAATAAAACTAGGGGTGGAATACAACCCCTACTATAAATGAAATGTAAATCATATATAAAACGGGTTATTTATTAAGGATGAGGATATTGGTCCTCTCATGCATACTTAGGAGGAAAAAAATTATTAAAGGTGACGGTTTATTTAGATGGAAAACTAGGACATTGGTCCTATTTCATTAGGAAAAAACTCAATTTATTAATAAAATAATTTTTATGATTTTCCTTTAAACGTGCATAAAATAAGTAATTTTATTACATATTAAATGACAAATAAAATTAAAAGACCAAATAAAGAAAATAATACAAATAATAGAAATAATAAGTCAGAACCAAACAAGTCTCCTGGATCTCCCCATTCACCCGCGGGGATGCCCAAACAAAGAAGATGGATATTGGAATAAAAAACAAACACGAATAAAATTGAAGTTAGCAATTAAATCAAGAAAGTCAATTAAATACATAAAATAATAAATTAATAAATTAAAATGAATGAAAAAATACATTGTGAATGACATGATTTAAACAAATAAATCAGCTTATTATTAGATTAGTACATAAAAACATGAAAAACAACAACAACAACAATAATAACAACAACAACAACAACAACAACAACAACAATAATAATAATAATAATAATAATAATAATAATAATAATAATAATAATAATAATAATAAATAAAAAATAAGGAATGGAACTCAGAATGTTTACCCTCAGAATTTCGATTCGATGGAGGTAAAAATGTGATTGATTTCCTTGCTTTAATCCGCAAAATTAGAATTAAAAATAATAAAATTAGAATTTTATTCCATGAAAGAAAATTTGATTAAAAAGAAATGATAAAAGAAAATAAAAATCCTCAAGAACAAAGAATTAATTTCTTTGTTTCAAGGATGAAAAATTGTTCCAAAAAAATGAAAAATAAAGAAAAAATTGCCAAGAACAAAGAATTATTTTCTTTGTTTCAAGAATGATTATTGATTAAGAATTGATTATTTAACTTTATGAAATTTATTTGAAGAAGAAAACTCAAAAAAGATGTAGAGAGAATTCTATAGAACAAAAAAAAAAAAGGGACAAGAATTTTTCTTTTAACCTAAAAGGAAATTCCCCCTTTCTCTTTCTTAATTTTTCTATTTATATGCTTTAATAAAACAACTCTAGTTGATTAGGAAAGGAAATTAAAGTTTAAATTAGATTCTTTGTTATCTTAATTTCAAAAACTGAAAAATCATAAAAAAAACCCAAAAAAAGGGATAAAAAATCAAATTTGCGGAAAAATTCCGGAAAAAAATCATTTTTGGCCAAAATCGGCAGATCTGGACGACCGACGGCCATCGCTGGCGAGCATAGGCATTGGTCGCGCGCCCTGCCCCACGTGCTGCAATGGGTGCCGGACTCGCGTAGGCGAGCTACGCGGCTCCCCCTCCGGGCACTGTGAGCGGCGCGGGGGCATCCATCCCCAGCGCCCGTGCACGTGTGCCTGCGCCCGCCTAGCGCACAAGGGAGCCCAGCCCTCGTGCGCTGGCTACTGCAAATGCCTGAAAATATTACTTTTTTTAAAGAAACAATTTTGACTAACACACCATAATTTCCAAACTCCTTTTTATTTTAAATTTTTATTTTATATTTTATATTTTTTTGGTTCTAAAAAGCAATCCTGACAAGAAAATCATCACTTTTAATCTTTTTGCCTTTGAATAGGCATTACTTTCATCATTGGATAACCCTGATCTGGTCTGCCTTAGGACCCAGTGTCTATACAGTGGTAGTACTTGATACTACTATTTCAGTTAGGACATCTATTACTTTGAGGCAATACTCTTTAGAAGAGCACAACAACTCCCATACTCTGTCAGGATTTGCAAATGCCTTTCCCTTATTGGAGATTCGTTGAATCGCCTCTAATTCTGAATCTATACTGTCCCAATAATTGGTGATCGATCTAACCTTAGTAATAAGCATTTCCTCTTCAATGTTCTGCTGTCATAGATGCAATTTACCCCTTTAGACTATGATTTGTAGGCATAACACCATCCCATTAAACCTTAGTTCAATCTTATAGCATAACATACTTTGAAAAATTAGACCTAAACATGTAAGGTGGATGTACATTGCGATAATTCTGATTGCCTTTCTTTTGATCCTTAAGGTTAGGGACCCATCCACTATCAATTAGGTATTGAATAGCATTACACGGAGTATGATAATCATATATAGCGCGACCCATCTATTGATGGAAGTTGCAGTATAAATATAAATAGTGATTAGCAGACAATGGTGACCTTAGAGGCCTCTTTAGGAGCAGCTGTAGCAAACTTCACATGACCATTTATGTAAAATCCATGACATAAGCTTTTCCATCTTAAAATATGTCCTCAGTGTGATTACTGTGACGTCGATTGTCTTAGGGGCATTGGAACCTATCTTAGTGGCTTTTTTATAACTATTGTTTAAGTATGGCCCCTTATTGTAGGTGTTTGAATTAGCCAAAGCGGCAGAGGTCTTGGTAGCATGAGCATGCTCCAAATCAACCGCTATACCCTTCACCATCTCCGGATCTTGGAGACTCTTATCACTCAAGCCATCTCTCAAATAAGGGCTAGCATTTTTGGTAAATATCTTAATTTGGTCTGACTCCTTGGGCTTATTACTCATCTAAAGCACCATATTACTCCATCTACTAAGATACTCCTTGAATGATTTAGAGGGTTTTTGTGGAAGTAACTCCAGGACTTTGTGGGTGACCCCCATGCGACCTGAATCATGGTATTATGAAGCAATAATTAGAGTTAGTTTGTCCTAGTCATATTTAGTGGTTCTATTAAGCCCCACATACCAGTCTAAGGCTTTCTTATGCAGTGAAAGATTAAATCAATATTGAGAGTAGTACGGCTCATTGCAGTTGTGTACTGCATTAGATGGACCCTTGGGTCGAAAGTTACATCAAATCATGGCAATTTTGGCATCTCAAACTTATCAGTATTATCCTTTTCTCTCTTCAACGCAATGGCTTCCAAATCTAACTCCTTACTATCCCTGACCCTCATAGATAAAACTTCTAGATGCTCTTCTATCTTTTGGAATTGAAACTTAGCTACTACTAACTACGACTAGAGCTATGTTGCTCATAAACCAACTTCTTTTGTGGGTTACCCTGTAACACCCCTTACCCGTACGTAGTACACTACACCTCTAAGAGATGTGTTACCATGATGGCTAAAGGATGTCATACAACTATAACATTAACCTAACTAAGTTCATTATGCTAGGCCCAAAATTATAAAACTTCTTTATATTAAATTTCAAGCATATTTATAACAAAGTAATTAATATGTATGGTATCCAAATAAAATAATCATCAGAAAATCACATATCAGAATGATACTCATTGAGTCATATTCTTAAATTCGCATATCACTTATTAATCATTCATTTCCCATTATTCACATATTGCCTGCATTTACAAAGTAGTGGATAAGGAGTTAAAAGCATAGGTACCCAAGTGTATAGTTTCATTTACACATAGGGATCCAAAAACACAAAGGGATCCTAACAGGATCCAGAAACACATAGGGACACAACCGGGGTCCAAACATATATGCTGCAATAATAGACCCTACAGGCATGCCTATTGTGACGCGCGCCGGATCCCCGCGGCCGCCCCTCTGACCGCCCGCTCGAGGGCGATCGGGCAATTGTGGGTCCATTGACAGCTTGCAATAAATCGCAAGTGCGTCTATGTTGGGCAACAAAGAGGTTTCATGGAGTCGCCACCCAATAGAACATTGGAAAAGTTTCTCTCGCCTCGGAGAGCCTAAGACTGCGCTTGGTATCCATTTTGGGCCAGCCAGAGGGGTCGTAGAAGGTGAACCTCTCACCCTAAGGAGCCTAGGACTAGCGCTAAAGTCTCGTGACTCAAGAAGTATCTTGAAGGATGACCTCTAACCTCTTGAGCCCAAAGACCAGAGCTGGGTTCGGGATTTCTCATCTATTTCTACCTCGATTATTTTATGATCAAATTTTAATATCATTAATTCGCTCTCTCTCCACACGATGCAATTTAAATTAAAGCGCATTCATCCATTTAAAAGCATAAAATAAAATAGCATTAAAGCATGAAATAAATTTACAATAATACTAAGGGCAGAATACAACCCTCGTTTGTAAATGTGCGATACATGCATAAAACGGGTTATTCATTAACAATGAGGACATTGGTCATCGCATGCGTTCATTATGGAAAACAATTTTTATGTGATGGTTTTATTGGGTAAAATAGGACATTGGTCCAGTTTTTATTTAGCAAACATTCTATTTAGTACAAAACATTTGTGTGGTGGTTCTTTTAAACACGGTCGAAAAATCATTTATTATTACAAACCACAAATAAATAAAATAAAACAATAGAATAGTAATTACATATTTCTAAATAAATAAATAAATGAATACATAAATAATTGCATAAATAAATAACAATAATCAATAATGATAATAATAATAATAATATTATTAATATTAATAACATAAATTAAATAAATATAATAATAATAATAATAATAATTAATATTAATTAAAACACAAAATACTAATAATAAACAAATATAACAATTAATTAACAATAACCATATAATAATAATAATAATAATACTATTGTTAATAAATAAATATAAAAATAACAATAATAAATAATAAAATAATATTAAAACAGAATAATAAATAAAAATAATAATATTAATATTAATAAACAGAAATTAAATTAATAAATAATAATAATAATAATAATAATTAAATAATAAGGAAAGTGGAGTTTACCTCACCGGAGGGTCGCCGAAGGAGGGGTGAGTGTCACCTCCACCACCAGATCGGAGGTCAGGTCACCGGAGGCAAGGCGGGAGGCTCCACGCGCCGGTACGTCGCCTACCGTCGCCGGAAAACGCGAAGGATCGCCCTGGTTTCTTCTCCCTCACGCGCCGGATGCCGGCCACCGACGGAGGATCGGTGGACACCTGGAGCTTCGTCCGGCGGTGGCGATTCCGATGGTGGGGCGCGTGTCGCCGTAGGCGGCGGCGGTTGGCCGGCGAAGGCCTCGCCTCCTCCCTCTCTCTTTTCTCCTCTTCTTCCTTCTCTTCGGTGCTGTTTCCCGTTGGCTGTCCCTGACTGTCCCTCTCTTCCTCTTTTCTATTTCCCTTTTATTTCTTTTTGATTTTGGTCCCTCACTCTCAGGTCTTGCTCTCTCTCTTTTCCTTTCCTTTTCTTTTCTTTTCCTTGCTTTCTTTTGCTTGCTCTCTCTTTTGCTATCTCTTCTCTCTTCTTTCTTCTCTCTTTCTATTTTCTATTTTTTCCTTTTCTTGTTCCAGCCGACCCCCCTTATTTTTCCTCATTCTTTTTCTTTTTATACACCCTCAAATTAGGGTTAAGGGTACAATGGTCATTTCCTCACTCAATTATTTCCCTCCTTTTCCTTTTTCATTTTATACTTTAATTAATTTAATTCTAATAACACACATACATACATATTAATTAAACTAACACATAATATAATTAAACATTACATATTAACACATTAATTCATTAATTAACTAAACATTACACTAATTAATCACATCTTAATACAATTAATCTATATATATATATTATATATATAATTAAAGGCTCCACACACTAATTAATTAACCATGCACATATTAATCATTAATATAATAATTAAACATTACAATAATTAATCAACTATCATAAATATTTATATTTTATCTAATTAATTATACACTTTAAACTTTAATTTTACATGCACTTTAATCACACAATAATATTAATTACTCAAGTAACTAACATTAACTAATTAACTTTTAATTTCACACACATATTTATATTTTTTTTTCGGACGGAATAATCAAGGATCAAAAAATCACCATTGCCATTTTTATGTTGAGCTCGGGACCCGGTGTCTACACCTATTTATCCACGACTCGACTTTTGCTGGCTAATTATTATTTAATCCAATTGTTTACATTGCATAATATTCACATAAATTACTTCACAGAATAATTCCATACACATATGGTCCATTAGATACGCTAAATTAATAATATTTAATTCATATAACATAATTCATGGCATTAATTTAAAGGTAGATTAGAGTATTCAGAAAATAAACAAAATAGAGGTGAAGGACCG
This sequence comes from Excoecaria cochinchinensis, assembly GCA_947683425.1. Taxonomy (NCBI): domain Eukaryota; kingdom Viridiplantae; phylum Streptophyta; class Magnoliopsida; order Malpighiales; family Euphorbiaceae; genus Excoecaria; species Excoecaria cochinchinensis. The sequence goes on from CANTUQ010000149.1 coordinate 5,449,257, forward strand.
TGACTCTTTGAGGGATGGCCGTCGCTCAACACCAGTGCTCTTCCCTGGCAAAACCATGCCAAAAGGGACAGCTAACACTTCACATCCGCCCATCCTTTGCAAAGTTGCGCCTGAGGAACGACTGTGACTCATCTGGTCCACTCATCCCTAGTAGAGTGATGCTTGAGGGACGGTCATAACTTAGCAAGTCTTCCCTTCCCTCATAGATTCATGCTTGACGGACGGCCTACCCAACTCAAAAAATTTGAAACTAATCCATTACACACAAAACAAAATGTAAACTCAACTTGCATAGCTAGAAACACTATACAAACCTCATTTTTAGTTAAAGAGATCTCATAAAAAAAATCCCCAAGATGTTAAATTTCTAATGGCATAAATTTCAGGTCATTTAGAGCTATAACAAAGGAGTTATGGGCTTAGAAGCAAACACTACTCCATAGACCCTCCTAAAGTGAAAGGCTATGATTTTGGACACTTTTGGGGACATTAAAGCCAGAGTTAGCTCATGGCCATTTCTATGATATTTGTAGGCATAGATGTCCTAGTTCTCAACCAACTTAAATCATGTAATTTAAAGTTCTAAAACTTGACTTATGATCAAAACAACCACCAGAGGTCAAATTGAATTTCTGGGCAGAGTTTCCCTTTGAAACTCAACATGCCCCATTTCAACCAATTCCACACAACCAGCCACAAATACTCAATTCATTTCAATAAAAATCATTTATACACATTTCAAAACATGTAATACATAAATTCCCAATAACACATAAGTTCCCAAACCTATTTTCCCCCCTTGCACTTCCTTGCTTCAATGGATTCCTCCTTCTCCTACTTTCTCTTTTCCATTTGCTCCACAAGCCTTCTCCACTACAAATCATATATAAATTTTAGAATTATAGTAATGAATACAATTCCAATTTCAACCCATGAGGAGAAAGGAAGAAATCACAGCAAAACACTTATCTTAAACTTGCAAGAACACTGGCATAACTTAACTAACTTGAAGCATACTTGCATAACACTTTAATTGGAGAATTTGTGAATGAACTAAGAAGAAGATGAAGAAGGAAAAATATAAAATTCTCTTCCCTTGAATGGCTAGCCAAGCATAGGTGGAATAAAGCCAAAATTCCACTTCTTTATTTCCTTATGTATACGTATGTAAATTCATTGGTGGCTCATTCTTAAAGTGACACATGCATTCAACTCACACACACACTTAACCACACTTTACTTAATTAATTCCATCTTTAACTTATTTAATCTCTCACTAATCATAAATTATATAACATCCATTTAACTAGATAACTTTTCCATTTATGCAATTAACTCCTCATTGAACTTTTCAATTAAACCGGTTAACTCCCCAAAACATACACGTAACCATTTACACAACTTAGGCCACCCTCGTACCCTAAAGGTATGTAATATGACTAGGGTACAAGTCGCGGCCTTACATCTCTTTCCTCTTAAAATAATTTCGTCATCGAAATTCATACTTGTACTGAATAGTTGAGGATGCTGAGCTTTCATAACTTACTTGGGTTCCCATCTTTAATTCCATTGTGTTGCAAAAGGACTCTCAATAATGGAATTTGCTTATTCCGAAGTTGCCTTGCTTCCCGAGCCAATATCGCTTTAGGTTTCTTATCATACGAAAAATTCGGTCGCACTTGTACATCATGCACTGATAAAACGTGGGATTCATCTAAGCGATACCTTCAAAGCATAGACACATGTAATACATTATGAAGCCTGGCCAATTCTAACGGCAAAGCTAACTAATAAGCTACTGGTCAAACCCTTTCAAGTACTTCATGCGGTCTAATAAATCTTGGACTGTCACACCCCGTTTGCCCCTTAGCAGAATGAGCCATCTGTGTGTGCATACATTGTGTGTACTTTGGCATGTGATAAGGGCATTTTGAGTAATAATGCATGTTTTAAGGGTTTTGTTAGCATGTGGATGCATGTGTGGTAGTAGGATGTGAGTAAGTTGTGTTATGTTTGGGTGTGCATGAGCATACTATAGTAGGGTGTTTATAAGTTGGGATGGTATTGTGTGTGTGTGAGTGATCAAATCCCACTAATAGGGAGGTGACGCTTGTCTAGGTTTAGGAAAAGAAAAAGAAAAAGAAAGAGGAAAGGGGAAAGGGTACATGGTTGTCCTCATTTTCACGCTTTGCCTTCCCTTAACTCTCTTCTTCTTCCTTTTTGCTTCCCCTAAGAACCCTAGCTTAGATTCAAGGGCTGCTAGTGGGAATTGATCATCTCTTGGTATTTCTTTTGGTAAGTTTTCTGCATTCTTCATCTTGTTCTTCCTTGTTCTTCTTCTTCTTCTTCTTCATTTTTTGGGTTTGGAGTTTTAATCTAGGGTTTGGTTTGTGTGTGTGTTTGTTGGGATGTTATTAGTTGAGCTTCCTCGTGAACCGAAAGGCAAGGAGAAGGCTGGTTCTAGTGGAGCTCATTAGATTTGGAGCTAAGGAGATAAGGTTTGGGAATTTCTACTGTTTTGGATGTTCATATGTTCATATGTATATGTGCATGAATTCCTGGAATTTTGGTTGTGTATATGGAATTATATTGGCATGCATGATATGGGTTTTTAGTTGGGATAAATGATTATGCATATGTGTGGATTTATTGAAGTAATTGTGGAGTTGAATGAGTTGTGCTATAAATTTCTAGATTTTGTGATTCTTGGGATGTTATTGTGTAAATCGATGAATTAATGGGAATTAATTGTTGAAATTTGTTATTTTATGTTCGTTATGGTGTTATGGAAGCCATAATTGAGGTAAGATTGGATTAAAAGTGATTTGGGTCAAAATGGTTTTGATTTGGGAAAAATTATGGGTTTTTGCGTTTTGCTGGAAATTGGGAGTCTCATCTCTATCGCGAGCGTGACTGTAACGCGCACCGGACCCCTGGAGGCGTCCATCGACCAGCCCGCTTGAGGTCGATCGGGCAAGTGAGGGTCCGTTGACAACTTGTAAGGTATTTACAAGTGCGTCTATTTTGGGCAACAAGGAGGTTTCATGGAGTCGCCACCCAACAAAACATTGGGAAAGTTCATCTCGCCTCAGTCAGCCTAAGATGGCGCTTTTATCCATCTTTGGCAAACCAAAGGGGTCTTGGAGGTGAACACCCCAATAGAACATTGGGAATGATCCTCTAACCCTATGGAGCCTAGGATTTTTAATTGAGTCTTTTGGTGGGACACAAGAGGTGTCTTGGAGGTTCCAATGAGTGATCGGATACATCTCGCCTCGTTGAACCCAAAGACAAGAGCTGGGTTCGGGACTTGTCATCTATTTCTACCTTGATTAACTTTACGATTAGATTTTGAATTTATTAATTCGCTCTCTCTCCACATGATGCAATTCAATTAAAAAAAGCGCATTTATTCACATTAAAAGCGTAATAAATAAAACAATATACAACAATAATGGCTATAAAATAGATTACAATAACACTAGGAGCGGAATACAACTCCCATTTATAAAAGTGCGATAAATACATAAAAAAATGGGGAATTCAATTATTTTGAGGGCTTTGGTCCTCGCATGCATTTATTATAAAAGAAACTAGTTTTTAGCGTGATGTTTTTGTTGGATGGAAAATAGGACGTTGGATCCTTGAGTGTGTAAGAATCCCAATTTTATTTTACTATAAAATATTTATCCATTTTTATTTAACGCAAAATAAAACGATTCATTGTGAGCACAAAGTAGTCAATAAAAAAATGAATAAATAAATTATTAAATAAGCAAATAAATAAATAAATAAACAAATAAATGAATAAACAAATAAATAAATAAAGGATAAAGAGGTAAACCAAATGGAGTCTCCCATGACAAAACTCCTCTTAAGCTCCAAATCGTCCTAAAGACATAAAAACAGTCTCACAAAATAACCAATAATGTTAATATGTATAAAAAAAAACAAAATATTAATAAATGTTAATGAAAATAAAGATTAAAATTCAGAACTGAAATAATAAGAATAAAACTATTGATAAAAGGCAGCAGAGAAAAGATTTAGAGATAAAAGAAATAAATAATAGAGAGAAAATGAGGAAAAGGCTTTGAAAATTGCAAACAGAACCCAGGGACAACCACTAACGAATGACAGACGGGCGTCGCTGGAAGCGACCGACGGATTTGCCTGCCGTCGCTCATCCGAGAGATGGGCATATCCTGAGATGACCGGCGAGTAATAACGCATCACATACGTGCCGTCGCTCAAACGAGCGACGAGCGTTGGTGGCCTTATAACCCGTCGGTCACCTCTGTTCTTCCAAAAAACAGTAAAAACTGAATTTTCTAAAACAAAATAATCTTTCAACAAAAAAATCCAAAAAAAAGCAAAATAATTAAAATAAACTAAATGAAATATGTGTCCAAAATATTTATCCTCGGATTTTACCTTTTGGAAGGATTCTTGATGATTCGGATCTCGCACACTTCGCGAGAAATGGGTAAAAATCAAGAAAAGAAGAGTTTGGATTTTCCTTTTCTTAGTTTTCACGAAGTGCACAAATGTTGGAATCAAAATTCTTAGAAACTAATCAATTTTAGCTCCTTTTAATTAATTTTAATTCACCAAAATCAAAGTAGAATGGAGAAATCTTGAAATGGACAAGAATGCTGGAAAATGGGTTTTCCAGGTAGGAAAATAGCTAATTTCGTCCCACTAGCCAACCCTAAAAACGAGTCAAAAATAGCTTTTTATAGGTTTTGAATTACCAACGGCCATCGAAATCATACCGACGGGCATCGGTTGAATCCTCTTTCCTATTGGAAACAGGATTCAACCGATGGACGTCTGAAGCCCACAGACGGGCGTCGGTTAAATCCATTTTCCTATAGGAAATCAGATTATACCGGTGGGTGTCAGAGGACCACAGACGGGCGTCGGTGCTCTCTGTCGAGCGATGGGCATACCGCGATCGACGGGCTGGCCGCCGGTGGAGGTAAACTTCCCTTTTTTACCCTGAAACTCCAAATTCTCTTTTCCTCTTTGTCATGAATAAAGAAAACATATTTCTCGTGAATCTAGAGGGCCAAAATCCCCGAATCTCAACAGTTCATTCGGACTCGGGCATCGATTTCTTCATAGGATAATCTCTGATCTGGACTACCTCGGGACACGGTGTTTACAGTTGTCCTGAATTTTGGGGAAACTAGTGCACGAGTGCCTAGATGAGCCAAAATTCAGAGAAAAAAAACAAAGCAAAAGGAAGAAGAGCGTACCTGAAGCAATCCTTACCTTTCGCGTTTCTTGCTGGGTAGACCTTGTCTCAGTCTGCTGAGCAGATAGTGATGGATGTCCCTACCGATCTCGTCTTGACCTGCAAGGGGTTGTTAAGGTGTAGCGTTCTCTAGCTACAACCTTGCTGTGAAGAGCAGTGTTCTCTAACTGCAACTTCATTTGTTTCTGCTAGCCTCGTCTCGGCTCGCGCAGTTTTGAAGAGATGTAGTACTCTCTGGCTACAAACTCGATTTGTGGTCTGTTCTACCACGGGTGTTCCGCTAGCCTCATCTCGGCCTGTGCGGAGTGAGGTGTAGTACTCTCTGACTATAGCCTCAGTGCGAAGTTCCCCTACTAACCCCCATTCGATCTGCAAGGTGCGTAGCACTCTCTGGCTACCGCGTAAACTGTGAGATGTAGTACTCTCTGACTACAATCTCAGTGTGAAGAGCAGTGTTCTCTAACTGCAACTTCGATTGTGAGGTGCGATGTTCTCTAACCACTATCTTGAGGTAGAGAGCAGTGTTCTCTAACTGCAACTCCGGTTGTGAAGTTCCCCTGCTAACGCCCATCCGATCTGCAAGGTGCATAGCACTCTCTGGCTACCGTGTGAACTGTGAGATGCAGTACTTTCTAACTACAATCTCGATTTTTTAAAGTTGCCTTGCTAACCCCCATCCGATCTGTAAGGTGCGTAGTACTCTCTGACTACGACTTGTGAGATGCAGTACTCTCCGACTACAATCTCGGTTTATTGAAGCCGCCTTGCTAACCCCCATCTGATCTGCAAGGTGTGTGCCCAACTGAGTATGATTTTGAAGGACATAACGTTTGGTCTGTCCATCCTTCAATGTGATCGATGTCCATCCTTGGACCGATGTTAAGCAATGTTCCTGCATGGTAAAGAATTTTTTTTTGTTAATTCTTATGGGAATTATCCCTGTTCGATAGGCTCATAAATGATTTTGCATTACTATTTATTGTTTATCGCCATTCTCTGTGCATCATTATTTATTTTATTATTATTATATTTTTTCTTTTTTTCTGATTATATGGGCATTTATTTTTAATGTAAATGAAGAGGAAGTACTCAGTTATCTTATAATGTAAGTAAAGTACAAATAAAGATAGAAAGAGATAAAAACATGTCAATCTGATAGTAAATGTTTTTCACTAAAACTCAATTTTCTACAATGCATATATAACTGTAATAACAATAAACAAAATACAAAAAGAATGTCATCCAAACTCCCTAAATGACTATAATGCCATATAATCTGTGAGATCCTCCTCGGGGTCGTCATCACCATCAGATACATGGATCGGCTGAGGCTGAGGCGGAGACTGAGGCTGAGGCTGAGGTTGTGAGGTAGAAGGTTCGGCCCCAGAAGTGGAAGGTCAGCTAGAAGGATCTGTTGGGCCTGGCTGCCGAGAGCCCCATACTCTAACCATGGGCTGGAACCTAGGAGGAACTGCCACCGGCACAGATCAAGGCTGTGGTCTCTCAGAGCCTTACTGCTGAAACTGTACCTGAGCATACCCATCTAGGAAGGGCTGTGCACATACTGTCATTAAGACCAAGGTATCTGTGATCAACCCCCCTAGCTCTTTGAACGCCCTGCTCAACTGGCGAGTCTCCTCAACCGAATCGGTCCTCATACTATCTAGCTTCTGCTCTATCTGCTCCCTGAACTACCGCATGGACTGAGCTAGGGGAGGAACGATCCCCTCCAATGCCTGGACTCGGGATCTGAGAGAACCGAGTGACTCATCTATCATCTGAAGAGTCACATCGATCCTCTAAGCTGCCTGGTCCTGGGACACCCTCAACTCCTGCCTGAGCTGCTCTCTGGGTCCTTCCTACTCATGTATGGTATGCTCTATGAGCCTGGCCTGCTCCTGACTCATACGCTCCACAATCCTGGCCTGCTCAACAAGCCCTGCTTGCTCCTAGAACATGCGCTCAATGATGCTCGCCTGCTCCTGAATGATGGCCTGTTGCTGGTCCAGCCTCTCCTGAGTTAGTCTGTCCCTCTCTCTAAACTGCTCATGGAGGACCCTGTCCCTCTCGTCCTGGCTGTGCTCAAATACTGCAAACATGGAGACCATGAGCTGGGAGATGTCCGACTGTGATAGCTGAGGCTGAACTGGCTCTGGAGTCTGCTCTGGTGGCGGAGCTATAGAGGTAGATTCCCCCGGGTCACCTCTGGAGTAGGGGTGGAACCTCTCTGATGGCCTGAGTATGGCTCGTTGTACCCTCGTAGCTGGAGGAGGAGTGGGGGTCAGCACCCTTGGTGCTGTAGGAGTGCAAAACAGGTCATCCATGGTGAGCTCCACCTCGAAGTCTAATGGGGTCCTAGGCTGCTCCTCCTCTGGCTGTGGCTGTGGTGGTTGCCCCTCCTGATAGTCCTGATGCTGGGGAGGCTGGCCCTCTGGACACTGTGGCTGGTCGGGCTGCTGCTCTGGTGGCTGTGGTGGTGCCTGCTCCTGTGCTGGTGCTAGCGGAGGAAGCGTAAAGGCTCGCCGAGTCTCATGTATTGTAAGGAGTCTGAATGCCTCAGGCTGCCTTGCCAGCTGCAACACCATCCCCATTTGTACAGCAGCTGGTGCATCTACGTAGATCCCCTCATCCAAGGCATCCCCAAGCCTGTCCGGGGCGACTCCCAATCCGAAGAGTAATCTGGTGATGACCCCGTTGATAATCACCACTGGGGCTATCCCCCTGGAAACCCTGACCATGTTAGCCAATATCTCATGGCTAACATTGAGATGTCGGCCTGTCACCAAGGCCCAGAGGCTCCAGATCTCCGCCGCATTAAGTGACCTTGGGTTACCAGCCCGTCCGAGGTACTAGCTGGAGAGCACTCTGTGCAAATACAGGAGTGCCTGTGAAACCAACACGGTACTCTTTGCTGTATCATGGTCATACAGCACTCCGGGTAGGGCTATGGCCGCCCAATGGGTCCGTCTCACTGCTCGCTGGGGCACCATCGCTCCGTCGCCCTGCAGGAGTCCCATAGCCTCTGCAAAATGCCGACGCGTGATGCTGAACTGCTGACCATCGAACCAAAACTATATCACTCCAGGCTTGGTATCGGATCTCTGGTACCCTCCGTAGCGCAATGTGGCCAGGACCTACCGCACTGCCTCTGGATATGTCTGGAAGGCCGGTGTCAAGAACTCCGTCCAGCTGTGCCCTCCAGAAGCATGTCAATCTCCTCGGCCATCCCCAAGGCCTCTAGGAATGGCCTAAAAATGAAGCGACTGGCTCGGAACTCTACCTGAACTAGTGCTCTGTATCTCTGTACAGCCTCGGGGTCCATCCAACTTGGAACCTGTAGCTCATGCTAGCCCTGTGGGACACGTCGTCGTGGAGGCATCCTGCAAGAAAGAAGTTATGCAATTAATTTAACATAACGGCCATAAATAGACCTGATTTCTGGTATAATGCAAATCGGGCATCCTCTAGACAAGGAGGGTCTAAGCCGAAAAAGAAATAAGACAAAAATAAAAATACAAATAAAAATAAATAATACTAAAAAATTGGGCAGCATCCCGGTAGGGATGTGCCCAATCCCCTGCATTAGGAAAGGCAAAATAACGACCGGCCTCAGGCCCCAATAATCAATCATAATGAAAATGAAAATAAAAAATTGGGCAACACCCCGGCAAGGGTGTGCCCAACCTCCTGCATGAAAAACAAGAAAACCACAGGCCTCAAGCCCCAACAGCAGCACAATATTTATTGGTTTCACAACTAGTGCATACATAAGAATTTCTCATTTCTAAGCAAGCATGCTTTATTAGAATTCAAGGCAACCAAAATTTTCATGTAAATTTGTCTAACAATGTAACTGAGGAAAAATATATACCAAAATTAATTATTTAAACATCACCTAAGGCTAATTATTAAGGCACAATATCTATACTAACAACAATCCTTAGTAATAAAGAAAAAATGGAAAAATTAAACTTATTTACTTGAAATTAAGACAAGAAGAAGAAAATAGTTAGAAGAGAATAAATAAAAAAATAGTTACTAACCTGTAATTGGTAGAAAAATGACGAAAACGCAGAAAATATACTTCACTGGGTGCCTGGTAGCTTAAGGAACGTGAAAATGCAAAATAAAAATGTGAAAAATGAAGAAAAGTGAGAAAATTGTAATGAGGGACGGTTTGAAGGAGGAAAGCAAAAAGGCAAAAGCTAAAAACTGCCTGTCCGTCAGTCTCTGCCCGTTTATATAGTTTTCATGACCGACGGGCTGGGCGCCTCCAGGAGCGATAGACGGGCTGCCCGTCTGTCGTTTCCCCCATTAAATGCGTAATTAATGCGCGTGATAAATGCAATGATGATGCATGCATCTGCAAGGTGGACGACTACCGACGGGCAGGCCACCGCTACTGAGGCACGGGCAGGCCGTCTGTGCAACGTTTCTATAAATTTGACCAGTTTTCTTGGGATTCATGCCTTTTCTCTTATTTTGACCCTTTTCTATCTTCAGTCTTTGACTTTTAAAGGATGACTTCTCCTCTTTTCCAAAAGATGTACCGCATCTTGGATGACGCTCGCACCTGGGAAAATAACGTCCTCACTACTCTGTCCGGGCTAAAACACTTACGGAGAGCCAAAATAGACCACAACTTACTCCTAGCTGCAACCCATTTTATAAATCCCTACTTCCATGTTTTCAAGTTTGCTTATCAGGAGTTTTGCCCCCTGCCTGAGGAGTTTGCTGCTATCACTAGAGCATGGTATCCTCCCTATGCTCTGCCCTGCGTCCCCCGCTGCGGTCTGATTCAGATTCAGGATATCACCCTATCTCTGGGCATAGCTACTTCCGAGGCCGCTCGGCTGGTCTCACAGGGTCTTACTTTTCTGCTGGAGCCACTGATCGAGGCTCTAGATAGACTTTCTAATGTCCCTACATACCGGGTAAGCATTGTGTTCTTATTCTATATGATGAGCCTCTTGACTGTAGCTCCAGGGGACTTGGTTGGTGACCTTTGCCTGTTTGGGGTTCTAGATGGCTTTCACCGCGGATTATCCCCCTTTCCCCTTATTCTGGCCGAAACCATTCTGGGCCTGGATGCTGTCCGCTCCGGATCCACCACCTCATTCACCGAAAGCCCCTTCTTACTCCAAGTATGTCATTATTTTGAAAGATAGTGCTTCCCTTGTGGATTTTCGCACTAGCTTTTCTTGGCAGGAAGTGCGTCCTTTCGGATTTTCACATAACCCTATGCTTAATTTTTGCCTAAAGTAAACCCAACTTACTCCAGCGGCTTTTTTTTTTAGATATGGCTGCTGGAGAAGCTGAGGATGCTGTCAGATCCACCTCCTCGAGTCATCGCCCAATACTCGCCGAGACACTTCCTCCCGCATCGACGGTTGTATTCATTCGCAACTCCTGATGAAGGCACCACTAGATTTGGCGAGCTATCGGACGATGACATCAACTTCATGTCTGCCTGGCTCCCTTTATCCCATGCAGTCGTCAATGGATCATCAGGGTGCATTCCCCTATGCGGGCTTCGCCAGGCCACCTTCTGCATTACAGCCCTATGTGTTCGTCAGCTCGGGTTGACCCAGGACGTAGTGAGAGTTCCATTATCCTTTCGGGGAGGAGCTTTTTCTGCTACCTTTGCTTCTTGCTACCATGATCTGTGGAGCCAACTTCCAGTTAAGACCGTCATACCTCAATTCGGAGCTCATTCTGTGGCCTCCACCAGCGAATATAAGAGATGGGTCCTCAGCCCGGCGTTTGACAACAGGACTCGAGAACTTAAACATTTGGCCGGCGAGAGTAGCGGTAGGACCTAGTTTATCTTACTCATATACACCCCTTTGGGCATTATGTTTCTTTTCAAAACAGAACTAGAAAATGACGGGAATGAAAAGAATAATTCTTATTTTATTTCAAAAAATTGTGCACATTCCCACATAATTTCAGCATACATGATCAATTTTTTACGTTAACTCAACTGTGTACGCCCTATTAATTCATGAAACCAAATCTCGATAGCATCAACTCCTGTTACCAATCGGCCCTCTTGGTTTTTCTCGATGTGACATTTTCTCTCATGCTTCTAATTTTTGCATAGGATGCCTTTTTTCGGTTTTCACCCTATCGAGGTGCCCAATTTTAGCAAAGCCGCCTTTTTTTTCTATTTTCGACCCGCAGGGCATTTTATTCTTTTCTTTTTCTCTTTTTTCTTTTTTAGTCTTTAGCCGTGGAACCTTTTGAGTCTGTCTATGTTGATCGGTTCCTTGAATTCATTGCCGTCGCTATCCGATAGGATTTCAGCTCCTTTAGACAGCAGCTTCTTGAGGATGAACGGCCCTTCCCAGGTTGGTCTGAACGTCCCTCGAATATCCGGTACCCCAGGTCTCATCTGTTTGAACACCAAGTCACCCTCTTTTAATGGATGCTTCTTAACCTTATTCCCAAAGGACTGGGCGAGTCTCTTCTGGCAGACCTGGTTGTGGTAGTAGGCTTTCAATCTGCTCTCGTCCAGCAGGTTCAGATGTTGCAACCTTTGTTGTGCCCATTGAGCTTCAGGAATCTGGGCTTCCATGACCACCCTAAGTGACTGAAGCTCTACTTCCACTGGCAGCACTGCTTCCGTCTCATGTACCAGAGAAAATGGCGTAACACCCGTGGACGTCCTAACCATTGTCCTGTAGCCCCAAAGCAAGAAAGGTAGCTTTTCTGCCCAATCTTTGTAGGTCTGGACCATTTTGGCTAGAATCTTCTTGACATTCTTATTAGCGGCCTCTACTGCCCCGTTAGCCTGCGGTCGATATGGAGAAGATTTATGGTGCTCAATCCCATACTTCTCAAGCAGCTTCCTCGTTTCTCCCATAAATCAGACCCCGTTATCAGACACTACATGATACGGGAGGCCATATCTGCAAATCAAATTCTTCTCAATGAACTTTGCCATATCCCGTGAATCAATCTTCTTAAAGGACTCTACCTCTACCCACTTGGTGAAGTAGTCGATGGCGACTATGATATATCTGTGCCCATTAGATGCTGTAGGATGGATCTCCCCAATAATATCTATTCCCAGGCAACAAACGGCCAAGGCGACGTTAAGCTATGTAGTTCTGACACAGGCAGGTGCCTTAAATCTGCACACTGCTGGCACTGCTTCACATATTTCAAGTAATCATTATCCATGGTGAGCTAATAGAATCCTTGCCTCATGATTTTCTTGGCCAGCGCCAAACCATTCATATGAGCTCCACACACACCAACATGAGTTTCTTCCATCACCTTCTGGGCCTCCCTTTCATCCAGGCACCTGAGCTGAATACCGTCGGCCTGTCTCTTGTACAATGCTCCATTTACGCATATGAATTGAGTGGACAGCTTGCGGATCATTCTTTGATCTTTTTCAGTAGCTTCTTTCGGAAATTTTGCGCTTTCCAAATAATTCATGATATCAAAATACCACGGCTTTCCGTCCGCTACCTCTATTTCCATTATCAGTTTGACCTCAAAGCTAGGCCTCTCAGAACTCGAGATTAGAACTGGTTTTATGTCTACTCCTTCCGGATTATCCCACATTGACACTAGGGTTGCCAGTGTATCAGCCAACCGGTTTTCATCCCTTGGCACGAAATGGAACGTACAATTCTCAAACCGACTACATAGCTCCCTCATATATTCGACATACGACACTAAATGCTCTTCCTTGATAGCCCACTCTCCCCGAATCTGGTTGATTACTAAGGATGAGTCTCCATACACCTCCACATCCTTTGCCCCCAGGGCAATTAAGGCTTCTTGTCCGAAAGTGCACACCTCATACTCAGCTTTGTTGTTAGTTGCCCTATATCTCAACTTTTTGGCCAAAGGGAGTTTTTCGTCATCTAGGGTTGTCAGGATGATTCCTACTCCTGCCCCCTTATTGTTAACAGCCCCGTCAAAGTGCAGTTGCCAATCTTGAACAGAGATTGCCGCTATGTTTTCAGCCAAAAAATTAAACTCAAGTGAATCGCCCTGGATGGGATGATCGGCTAGAAACTCGGCTACTGCCCGCCCTTTGATTGTCTTTTGAGTGATATACTCGATATCGAACTCCTGTAGCAACAGCAACCACCTTCCCATTTTTCCAAGTAAAGACGGTGCTTCTTGCAAATACCTCAGAGGGTTCTGCTTTGCCACTGCCTGTACTTTGTATGAATGGAAATAGTGTCTCAGCTTCTTGGATACCCAAATCACGGCAAGGCAGATCTTTTCTACTTCTGCATATTTTACCTTCCAAGCGAGAAATTTCTTGATGAGATAATAGACTGCAAATTCCACTCCGAATTCATCTTCCTGAGCCATCATGGTACCTACAGAGCCATCTTCCACTGCCAAATACAAAATAAGCAGCTTGACTGGTTGTGGTGGCCTCAGTACCAGTAAATACTATCTGATGCGGTCGAAGGCCATCTGGCAGTCCTCATTCCATACCATGGGCGGATTCTTTCTGAGTAACTTGAAGATTGGCTCGCATATCGAGGTGAGCTTTGCAATGAACCGGCTAACATATTGTAGCTTGCCTAGGAAACTTCTCACATCCTTTTCCTTTTGCGGAACTGGCATTTCCCTGATAGCTTTCACCTTATCCGAGTCGATTTCGATCCCTCTTTGGCTGACCACATGTCCTAGCAGCTTTCTTGAAGTTACTCTGAAGATACACTTTTTGGGATTTAGCCGAAGGTTGTACTTATCTATTCTGGTGAAAAACTTCTCTAATGCTTCAAAGTGGCCCTCTCTGGTGGCTGACTTGACCATCATGTCATCTAAGTATACTTCCACCTCTTTATGGATCAAGTCACTCAAGATCTTTGTTGCCATCCTCTGGTAGGTAGCCCCTGCGTTCTTCAAACCAAAATGCATCACTCTATAAGTGTATGTTCCCCATTCTATGATAAAAGCCATTTTGATCCAATCAATTATCTTATTGAGTATCTGATTGTAGCTCGCATTGCCGTCCCCAAAGCTATACATTGCACAAATGGCGGCGCTGTCTATTAACACATCTATATGGAGCAGTGGGAAATCATCCTTCGGACAGGCCTTGTTTAGATCCCGATAGTCCACGCATACCCTCACTTTTCCATTCTTTTTGGCCACAGGGACTACATTGGCTAGCCACGTGGGATATTGCACCTCCACCAGAAACTTAGCTTCAATCTGTTGCCGAATCTCTTCTTTCACCTTATTTGCCCATTCCCGCCTAAGTCTTCTCAGCTTCTGTTTCATCGGCTTGTGGTCTGGATAAGTCATAATGGCGTGTTCCGTAACGTTCCAATTGATTCCCGGCATGTCCTTATAGGTCCAGGCAAAGACTTTTTCATATTTTTTAATTTTTCTCTCAAATTTTTCTCTTTCCTCAGGAGTTATGTTTGATGCTATCAAGATTTCTTTCGGATTTTTTGAGGTTCCAAGATTAAATGGGGTAGTATCAGTAGAATCAATATCAAAAATGGATGGAATGTGATCATGATCATGCATGTTGAAATTATCAAAAACATCGCACAAGTAAGCAAAATCATTCATTTCATTAATAGAATTATAATTGTCATTTACATCACCAAAAAGTTCAGGAATGAAAAGACAATCTAAACCGTCTTCTTCCTCTTCTCCCTCTGGATCTGCCGATGTCAACGGTCCTGCATCATCAGGGTTGATCAGAGGCTCTTCATCCACCACTTGAGCAGCTTCTTCCATCTTCGCCTTCCCTTTGACATGAGCGGCAAACATAGCTTCGGTCACCACTTCCTTAGGCTCTTCCTTGTCCCAAATAGCTCTGTTGGTCAAGACCTCTTCATCCCAAAAGTCATCAGCTGGCTTGATCATCCCGATGTCCCAGTCATAAATATCACTGAATACCTCAAAACCTGGCACAATCCTCCCATCGACTAACTGAGGCTCGGCCTCATCGGTGTAAGCGCAAAGTGCTGTTGCGGGCACGAAACTTTCCCAAAGGTGGGGAATCCTCTTTGCTAGCTTCACACCTCTCTGCACTCCTCCTTTATAGCCCAGGTGTAGACATCGGGTCTTGAGGCAGTCCAGGTTAGAGTTACCCGATGAAGAGATAAACGTCGATTTTCGGATAAATGGATAAAATTCGGAGGTTTTCGTCTTTCATGTTTCGCGAGGATTAAAATCTTTTTCCATAGCATGGAGCTTTGAAAGAGTTTGAAAAATTTTAAAATTGGAAGTTTTGCTCCACAGATGGGATGCCCGTCTGTATAGGGGCACCCGTCCCTACTTGGGGTGATCCCCGTCTCTAGGCGTAGTGGGGACGGGCACGTGGCGGCATAGGGATGCCCATCCCTAGTACCGGGCCCTGTCTGTAGTCGGTTTTCCACGTGTACCCTTAGTAGGGACGGCCGTTGATATCTGCAGGGATGCCCGTCGGTACGTTAACGGACCAGATCATGCCGGATTAGATAAAATTTAATCTCTTTTCTTTCAAAATGGGGATAAGATTTATTAAAAATTTGAATTTTAAAGTCCTTTTAAAATTCAAACTTTAGGTTGAGGCTTATCGGAATTATCTCCTAAAATTCTATAAATAGTGGATTAAATTTCATTTTGAGGGGTTAGAAGTTTTGAGATTTTTGGTGAGAAAAGTGAAAATCTTTGATAAGAAAAATTCTTTGGAGAAAAGTTATTAATTTTTTTTCGAGAGATTGTTTTTTAGAAAAGGTTTTTGTGAGCAATTTACTCAAAACTTTATAAAAATCTCTGTTCATTTGCAGAATTTTATTTGATAAAATTTCTTCCAATTAATTGATTTCTTTAAATTTTTCTTGCGAATTAAGCCAATTTGAGGTAACGAAATTCATTCGTTCCCATCAATATAGCTAATTCGGACACTCGATTGCTATCAAATTTTCAAGGAAAGAACAACATAAATTTTCTTTCTCTGATCTGTCTTTTATTTGATCCTTGCGAAGTATACGGGGACTTAAATCATTTGATATTCGCCTTAGAAGGTAAAATCCGAGGGTAAACACTCTGGACTAATATTTGTATAATTTAATTTGATTTACATTAATTTTTTATATATTTTACTATTCTATTTTATAATCTTTTACAAAAGAACTAAACGTTTTTTCTTTTTTACTTGTTTCCCCATACTAGGGACGGCCGCTGGCATAGTATAGGAGGCCGTCCCAAGGCAAACTCTCATGTTTTTTAATTTATAAATTTTATCTTTCAACTTATTTCTGTTAGAGTTTCTCGTTCTCTTATTTTTATTTTTATTCACGCTTTTGATGCTAACGTGTTTATCCCTATGAGTTATTTTCTGACCATTTGGAGTTGGAGTTCTGAAAGATGGTGGTTGCGCCAGTCTGAGGACTTCCATTCGGGTTCTTTCTTTACCCTTACCTTTCATTCATGTTATTATGAAAATGGTTTTAATGTCGCTAAAGAAAAAAGGCCAAAAGCTTTCTAACAATTAACTTTAGGATGTTCTCGGAAGTTGTGGACCAATGTCCCGTTTTAGCCAATAAAATTGAAGCTTCATGAAAAATCATTTTTGTAATAAAATATGCATGGTAGGACCAATGTCCTCATTCCAATGAATACCCCGTTTTATGCATGTATTGCACTTTTACAAATGGGAGTTGTATTCCGCTCCTAGTGTTATTGTAATATATTTTTTTGAATGCCTTATTTTGATTTTTGTTTCCATTTACCGCTTTTGACGTGAATGATTGCGCCTTTAATTAAAATGCATCGTGTGGAAAGATGGTGAAATAATAAAATTCAAAACTTATTTAAAATTTTAATCAAGGTACAAATAAATGAGAAGTCCCGAACTCACTCTGGTCTTTGGGGCTCAGTGAGGCGAGAGGTCTAGGACTTCCAAGATACCTCTTGAGTCCCACCAAAAGGCTTAAATGTACAATCCTAGGCTCTAGGGGGTAGAGGCTGAGGCCTCCAAAATCTCTCTGGCTAGCCCAAGATGGATATGTATGCGCCGTCTTAGGCTCGCTGAGGCTAAACGACCCTTCCCAATGTTCTATTGGGTCGCGACTCCAAGAAACCTCATTATTGCCCAAAATAGACGCAGCTTGTAAATACCTTACAAGTTTTTATGAACCTCTCCTGATCGCCCTAAAGCGGTCTTTCCAGTGGCCAAGAGGTTCGACGCGTGTCACAGTGGCGACTCCACTGGGGACGTACTCGAGACTTCGATTCGAAAGTACCTTGATTAAAAATTATAATAAAATTTTAGTTTAAAAATTTCACCTTCTTTCAAAACTGCATTGCATCGCATTAGAGCCTTAGATCTATGCTAGTTTGGTCCCTCTTTTAGCCCCGGTGCGTTCCTGAAGCACGACCCTAATTTCACTAAATTTAGGGAAGTGTTAAGGATAATCACCAGCCCGAGCCTCGTACCTTCATGGTATATTAAATGGAGACCCGATTGGTCATTATGCTCGTGATGAGCTAGACCCGTCAGCAGGGACCACGCTCGGGTAGCCCTAAAGTAACACCACCCTTTGACTAAAGCTCATGTAGTGGAAATAGTTACTTCCCCTAAGTGGTATGAACCTTAATACTATGCCTGCTGTATGGATCATTATGTATTGGACAAGCCCAAATAGTTTGACTGGTCACCTAATCAAAGGCTTTCATGCCCCGATAGGCCCAAGATGACTTATTCGGATTGCCTAGATACATAATGATCATAACCCATCCGCCTGTGCATTAGTTAGGAGAGGTTATGCTGCCAGATTTTCATCATGCACCATACGTGTTCATCGGGTCCCCAGATGACCCATGGGCCAATCTCACCTAGGAAAGAGACTATGACCTCGTGTGCGGGAGTAATAAGGTTAGAAGGACCTATGTGCTTGCATGTGGCTTGTGAGTGTTGCATAGCACGATCATGCATTTTTAGCACAGCCATGCATCATCGTGACCCCTTGTATTTTTCAGCCATCATAGATTCGCCTAGGTGGACAAGAGGGTCTCGGGGGCGCCTACGCAGAAATCAGTTCTTTGAGTTACCGGAAAGGGTAGAGTATCTGAACACTTCTTCTGAAACTAGTTACGCTACTTCAGATCAGTTTTCAGTACCCAAAGAAATGGCAAACTCACCTAGAGGGGTAGAGGCCACCAGGGTAATGATAGGAGAGGAAGTGGGCCGAAGGTTGGAAGAATTTGAGAACCGGATGATGGCAATGATAGCCACAATGGGTCAGCAAGCGGCCCCGCAGAACCCACAACATCCCCTTATGAGAAATAATGAAAGGGAGGAGGTCAGAGAGGACCCACAAGAGGAAACTCGCCCGCCACTTGTGAACCTAAGAGTTACTACTTCGGGGGCACAGAGGGGAAGACCTGCCACAAGGCTGGATGATGATAGGGAGGACGAAGAATATGAGGAACGTGTGTCTGAGAAAGGGAAAGCCCCTCAAATTGAAGAGGCCATCTGGAGGAAGATGGAAGAGAAATTTGAAGCTATGACAAGAATGTTGACGAAGGGTCGAGGAGTGAACCCTAAGGATAAGGAGTTAGAAGGAGAGGATCTAGTCCCAATGAACTTTAAAATGCCGGATGTGCCGAAGTTTGACGGTACTTCTAATCCCCTAGCACATATAAAGTAGTATTCGCTGGTGATGAAGGGCACCACTTTGAAGAAAACATAGAAAATTGAGTACTTTTGCTTGAGCTTGACGGGCCCGGCAGTGGATTGGTACCACGGGCTCGATCGCCGAACTAAAAAAGACTGGGATTTATTGACGGAGGAGTTTTTGAAGCAATATGACTGCAGTGCAAGGATGGAGGTAACCTTGAAGGACCTGAAGTTGTTACAGTAGAAGGGGGGTGAGTCCTTCCACGAGTATCTAACCCGGTGGAGGAATCGGGTGATGGAAATGTAGAGGAAACAAGATACTCAGGATCAAATACGGCTATTCATTAAAAATGCGAGCCCGTATTTGAGAGAGGGATTAAGGATGAAAGGACTAAAGGATTGGGAATCGCTGAAGGACATCGCCATTGAGGCCGAGGGAGAGTACCTTGTTAGGAAAGCAGGTAATGAGAGCTATCCCAAGAGGGGTAGCACTAGCCAGGGGGCCAGTAGACCATCAGGTTCCGCCAGTGGTACAAGGAAGACTGCTAAGGTGTCAGCTGCGAACGCTACCCTGAGGCATTTTTCCAACCTTGGGAGGTCTTTATCATGGGTGCTGAGAAGACTGATGAAGGAAGTTAAGCTGCAGCCTTTGCCACCCAGACCAGCTAAAACTCAAGGCACGCCAGGGCCTAAGGATGAGGAGTATTGTGCATATCATCAGCACACTGGACATACAACCGATAACTGTATGACTTTGAGGCATGCAATTCAGGATTTGATTAACTCAAAGCAGATCACAGACCCAGAGAAGAGAGGGGGTCAGAAGAAAGCTGGGTACAATAACATGCCTCCGCCAGTGAATATGATCGGGTCCAGTTTGCCCGAGAACTTTGTGTTGAAGGAGTTATACGGCAACGATATCCACACTGCTGTCACAAACCTCTATGAGGGGAGTGAAGAAGGGCTTCCCACTGCAGTGATCGATTGCTGGTCCACTAATGATAGTGGAACTAAAAATGATTCTAAAGTATTTTCCGACCTATGGGGTTCGGAGGAGGAAGGACAAGAGCCAAAGAGGAGGGAAGTGGGAGCCGTGACCCGGAGTGGAAGAGTAGCCCCGGAAGTTGAGAAGTCCCAAGAGCCAGTTGAGGGCAGAAGGGGAAAGGAGCCGGAAGAAGATCCAATTGTTAAGCAACTGAAAAAGACACCGGCTCAGATTTCAATATGCGATCTTCTGAGACAGTCACCATCACATAGACAAAGGGTGGTAGCAGCTTTGTGTGAAGCAACTGTGGCGACAACCATCTCGCCTACGGAACTTTTGGATATAGTGAAAGGAGGATCAGGGGAAAATGTTGTTTTTACCAGTGCTGATTTGCCGGCAGAAGCCTGCAATCATAATTGCCCTTTGTATATAAGGGCGCAAATTAACCAAAAGTACACCGCCTGTGTAATGGTAGATGATGGTTCTTCGATAAATGTGTGCCCACAGGTAGCAATGGCAGCTTTTGGGGTAATAGAGGATATGTTGGCAAAATATGATCTTACCATCACGGCATATGACAACTCATGTAGGCAAGCTTCGGGGACATTCACAGCACTGGTGAAAACGAGACCGGTAGAGTCAGAAGTGGAGTTTGTGGTGCTGCCTATACCCGCTAATTTCTCAGCTTTGCTAGGCAGACCATGGTTTCATAAGTTGGGAGGAGTCCCCTCTACACTGCACCAGATGGTAAAGATACCTCACAAAGGCCAGATCATGACTATAAAGGCTGCACGGGAGAATCAGGTTTCAGTGTTGGAGATAGCTAGGCAGCCGTTTAATGGGTTTCATGTTGCCATGAAAGGCGAAGAAGAGCAGAAGGAAGAAAGCCCCCAGGTATTGAATATGATGAAAAAGATGTCATTCCTCCCTGGCGCAGGACTTAGCAAGAATTCTCAGGGGATGCCAACAGCTATTACCACCAAGGGCCAAAAGGACAGAAGGGGGGGCCTAGGATACACAAGTGTTGTAGAGAGGGGTGAGAAGTCAAAAATCGAAATTCCTCATATCTGGAAGACTTTTGTGCCAGCAAACGCAGCATGTGCATATATAGGGGAAGAGGAACCACAGTGGCTGGATGGAAGAATTGTGCCAGGGTTCGAGGTTTTCAATAATGTCTATGACTGGGACATTGGATCGATCAAGCCACCAGAGGGCTTTTGGGACGAAGAAATCATGACTAGTAAGACAATTTGGGACCGTGAGATGCCTGAAGAAGTGATGACTGAGAAAATGGTAGCCGCCCAGCTGAAAGGGAAGGCAAAGGTAGAGGAAACCATGCAGGAGTTGATTGGGGAGCCTCTGAAGAGCCAAAGTGATGCAGGACCGTCAACCGTGGCAGATAGGCCAGCAGAGGAGGAAGAGGAAAATAGTTTAGATTTTCTTTTTACTCCAGAACTTTTCAATGATGTTAATGACAATTTCAATCTTATTAATAAATTAAATGATTTTGCTTACTTGTGTCATGTTTCCGATGATTTCACTATGCATGATCATGATCATCCATCCATATTTGATATTGATTCAACTGATGCTACTCCATTTAATCTTGGAACCATAGAAAACCAAAAAGAAATTTTGATAGCATCAAATATAACTCTTGAAGAGCGAGAAAAATTTGAGAGAATCTTAAAAAAATATGAAAAAGTCTTTGCCTGGACCTACGAAGATATGCCAGGAATCGATCGGGAAATTACAGAGCACGCTATTCCCACCTATCCAGACCATAAACCCGTTAAACAGAAATTGAGAAGGCTTAGGCCAGAATGGGCAGAGAAAGTGAAAGAGGAGATTCGCCAGCAAATCAAAGCCAAGTTTCTAGTTGAGGTGCAATATCCAACTTGGTTGGCCAATGTTGTCCCCGTAGCCAAAAAGAATGGCAAAGTAAGGGTATGCGTGGATTATCGGGATTTGAATAAGGCCTGTCTAAAGGATGATTTTCCATCACCTCATATAGACGTGCTGATAGATAGCGCCCCTGCTTGCGAGATGTATAGCTTTGGAGATGGTTATGCGGGCTACAATCAAATTCTCAATAAAATAATTGACCGAATTAAGACGGCTTTCATCACAGAATGGGGGACCTATGCTTATCAGGTGATGCCTTTTGGCTTGAAAAATGCAGGAGCCGCTTATCAGAGGATGGCAACAAAGATATTGGATGACCTGATCCATAAAGAAGTGGAGGTATACGTGGATGACATGATGATCAAGTCAGCCACTAGAGAAGGTCATTTTGAAGCCTTAGAAAAGTTCTTCCAGAGGATAAGCAAGTACAACCTGCGGTTAAACCCTAAGAAGTGTATTTTTGGTGTTACCTCAAGGAAGCTCCTAGGACACATAGTTAGTCAAAGGGGAATTGAGATTGACCCGGATAAGGTTAAGGCCATCAGAGAAATGCCGATACCGCAGAAGGAGAAGGATGTGAGAAGCTTTCTGGGAAGGTTGCAATATATCAATAGGTTTATTGCCAAGCTTACTTCGATCTGTGAATCGATCTTCAAACTACTCAGAAAAGACCAACCAGTAGTATGGAACAAGAGTTGTCAGAAGGCTTTTGACACTGTCAAAGAATACTTGCTGAATCCACCGATACTGAGACCGCCATGGCCTGTCAAACCATTGATCCTATACCTGGCCATAGAGGACAGCTCTGTAGGCGCTATGATGGCCCAAGAGGATGAATTTGGAGTGGAATTTGCTATTTACTACCTTAGCAAGAAGTTTTTGGCTTATGAGGTCAAGTACACGGAAGTAGAAAAGATTTGCCTTGCGGTTATCTAGGCTTCTAAGAAATTGCGGCATTACTTTCATGCCTACAGGGTGCAGGCAGTGGTGAAACAGAATCCCTTAAGATACTTACAGGAGGCTCCATCTTTACTTTGAAAAATGGGTAGGTGGCTGTTGTTGCTACAAGAGTTTGATGTAGAGTATATTACCCGGAAGACCATCAAAGGGCATGTTGTGGCTGAATTTCTAGCAGAACACCCGATCCAAGGAGACTCATACGAGTTTAACTTTCTAGATGAGGATGTGACCACCATCGGAATTCAGGGTTGGAAATTGCACTTTGATGGAGCCGTAAACAGCAAAGGGGCAGGAGTAGGAGCCATTTTGACAACTCCGGACGATGAGAAGCTTCCTTGGCGAAGAAGTTGAGATTCAAGGCTACCAATAACGAGGCTGAGTATGAAGCGTGTATTTTTAGATTAGAGGCCTTAATAGCCTTAGGAGCAAAGAATGTGGAAGTGTTCGGTGATTCTTCCCTGGTGGTCAATCAAATTCGAGGTGAATGGGCCGTGAAAGAAGAGAGGCTAATGCCATATATCCAGCGTTTGAGGGACCTAAGCAGTCGGTTTGAAGTATGTACATTCCATTTCGTTCCAAGGAATGAGAATCAGTTAGCCGATGAGCTCACCACGTTAGTATCAATGTGGGACAACCCTAAAGGAGTGGTAATGAAGCCAGTTTTGATCTATAGCTCCGAAAGACCTAGCTTCGAATCCAAATCAGTTATGGAGGTAGAAGTGGCAGATGGGAAGCCGTGGTATCATGACATTATGAACTATCTAGAGAATACGACATTTGCAGAGGAGGCTACGGAAAAGGATCAGAGAATGATTCGCAAGCTATCCACTCAGTTCATCTGCATAGATGGGATATTGTACAAACGACAAGCTGATGGTATCCAATTGAGGTGTTTGGATGAGAAAGAGGCCAAGAGGGTAATGGAAGAAACACACGCCGGAGTATGAGAAGCCCATATGAACGGGCTGACATTGGCCAAAAAGATCATAAGGCAAGGCTTCTACTGGCTTACGATGGACAACGATTGTTCAAAGTATGTCAAGCAGTGCCAGCTATACCAGCAGTACGCGGATTTAAGGCACTTGCCAGTGTCAGAGCTACACAGCCTAACATCACCTTGGCCATTCGCTACTTATGGAATAGACATTATTGGAGAGATCCGCCCTACAGCCTCCAATGGGCATAGATACATAATAGTCGCAATCGGCTATTTTATAAAATGGGTAGAAGCGGAGTCCTTCAAGAAGATCGACGAAAGAGATATGGCCAGGTTCATTGAAAGGAATCTAATCTGCAGATATGGCCTCCCACATCACATAGTGTCTGATAACGGGGTGCAGTTCATGGGGGAAACCAGGAAGCTTATTGAGAAGTACGGAATCGAGCACCATAAATCCTCTCCCTATCGACCACAAGCTAATGAGGCAGTAGAGGCTGCCAATAAGAATGTGAAGAAGATCCTAGCCAAGATGGTCCAAACCTACAAAGACTGAGCAGAGAAGCTACCTTTTGCTTTGTGGGGTTACAGAACGACGGTGAGGACATCTACGGGCGCTACGACATATTCTCTGGTTTATGGGACAGAAGCAGTGCTGCCAGTCGAGGTAGAGCTCAAATTGCTGAGAGTAGTCATGGAAGCTCAGATTCTAGAGACCGAATGGGCACAACAGAGGTTACGGCATTTGAATTTATTGGATGAGAGTAGGTTGAAAGCTTACTATCATAATCAGATCTATCAGAAGAGGCTGGCCAAGTCATTTGGGTGGAAGGTAAAAAAGCATCCGCTGAAGGAGGGAGACCGAGTGTTCAAACAGATGAGACTCGGGGTACCAGATATCAGAGAAAAATTTAGACCAACCTTGGAAGGACCTGTAGACACCGGGTTCTGAGTCAGATTTTGATGGCAGTTTTGTGTTCTTGATAAATTCCTCCAAACAAAAAAATAATAATAAATACATAAAATGTGTAGGTAATATTTAAAAATTAAAAAATTAAAAAAAACAAATTAGGATTAGTTTAATTTAATTAGATAAATTAAAAATTAATTATTTAGTTAATTAGTCAATATTATTAGTTAATTAATTAGTTATAGTTAATTAGTTAATATTTTAGGATAATTAAAATTGAAAAAAAAAAGAGAAAATAAATATAAGGTTTAAGTAGATAAAAATATAGAGTATTTAATTAGTAGAGTGTATAATTAATTAGAATACATATGATAATTTAAATAGTTTAATTAGTAAAGTGTGTAATTATTTAAGTGAATTAAATTAATTAAAAAGTAAGAAAAGATGGAGGAAATTATTAAGTTAACCCTAATTCTAGGGTATAAAAAGAATATGATGAGGAGATGAAGGGGGGCGGGGGGCGGCGCGCTCTCTCGGCAGACCAAAGGAAAAGAAAACAAAGAAGAAAATAGAAAGAAAAAAAAGAGAGAAAGGAGAGAGCAAGAACAGAGGTCGGCTGGAACAACTAAGGAAAAGAAAAAGAAATAAAAAGGAAGAGAGAGCAAGAAATCCAGGTGAGAGCAAGGGAAATACAAGGGAAAGAAGAAAAGAAATAAGGGAATAAAGAAGAAATAAGAGGGAAAGGGGACCAAAGCACAACCAGCCAAAGAGGGAAACACAGGCCACCGAAAAAGAAGAAAAGAGAAAAAGGGGAGAGGAAGGAGAGGTGGCTGGCGCCGCCTCCGGCGTCGACTGGCGCCACGCGTGGCGGCGCTGGCTTCCCCACAGCCGGACGAAACCACCGGCACCGGTCATCCACCCCCAATCGCTGGCAACAAGCAAATCGGAGGGAGATGGCAGCGAGACTTCGGGAGCGTTTTCCGGCGAGCCTACGACGTCGTCCGGTGCGTGGATACCGGCGGGGAGCTCGGCGTGTGGCGATCTACCTTCCGGCATGGGTGGTGTTGGCCACCTCCCCTCCAGTGAAGCTCCGGCGACCGGTAAGTCATTTTTTCTTTTTTTTTTTTTTATATTTATTTATTTATTATTATTAATATTATTATTATTATTGTTATATATTTATTTATTTTCTGTTTTTATATTTATTATTATTATTATTATTATTATTATTATTATTATTATTATTCTGTTTTATTTATTTTATTATTATTATTATTATTATTACATTATTATTGTTATTATTATTTTTATTTATATATTATTAGTATTACTGAATTATATTGATTTTATTGTTATTAATATTATTTATTTATTATTATATTCATTATTGTATTTATTTGTTATTGGTTATTGTATTTTGTGATTATTTGTTATTATTATTATTGAGGTTATAGTATTGTTAGTAGTGTTATTATTATTATTATTTATTATTAGTGTTATTCTTTCTTTAGTATTATTATTATTATTATTAATTAATTAATTATTTTACATTATTTATTATTATTATTATCATTATTGTTATTGGGTATATTTAGTTATTATTAATTATCGTTGTGTTTTGTTGTTATTATTTTAATATTATTATTACTGTTATCATCATCATTACCATTTTTATTCATGTTATTATTATTACTTTGCATTATTGCTATTATTATTATCATTAATATTATTATTTTTTATTATTACTATTAATATTATTATTATTATTATTATTATTATTATTATTATTATTATTATTATCATTTTTTTTTTGTTTATTTATTCATCATCATCATCTTACGGTATTATTATTAGCATTATCATTTTTATTGCATTTGATTATTATAATTGCCATTGTGTTTTACATTCATTAATCCTCTCAATTTGTTTGATTCAATTATTTATTTAATTATTTATCTATTTATTCATTTATTTATCATTTAATTTAATTTAATCCATTATTAACTTTAATTATTTTCTTCAATTTACTTTATTCAAATATTTATTTGTTTATTTATTCATTCAATTATTTATTTATTCATTATTAACCAATATTTTTTTCTGTCTTTACCGCGAGGCGAGTTGCACGTGACTCGCCCACGGAGTTAGGCGGAGCATGGTCGGGATGAGTAGATTAGGATTTATTTATCATTCGGAATATGTAATTATTATTATTTTATTTTATTCGATTGTGGTTTGTAATAATAAAAGATTTTTGACCGCGCTTAAAAAGAACCACCACACAAATGTTTTATATTAAAATGATAACTTGTTAATAAAACTGGACCGATGTCCTGGTTTTCATCCCAAAGCAAAGGTTTAAATTGATTTGAGAACTCAAAACTTTTCATAAAAAGTAATTGGGAACCAATGTTCCCGCCTAAAAGAATAGCCCGATTTATGTATGTATTTTTATCATTCTTTTATGGTTTCATATTTGTTTTCAGATAATTGTAATTATATTTTATTTACTGCTTTTTTATACGTGCTTGTAATGCGCTTTAATTTTATTGTATAATTTGCATGTGAGAGAAGAGATAAAATAATTGATCTTAAAAACCCATTCACATAATATTAACCAAAGGTATGAATAAGAGTGAGGTTCCGAACTCTCTCTGGTTTTGGGCCTCAAAAGGTTAGAATTACTTTCCCGATGCTTTATTGGGTGGCGACTCCATGATCCTGCCTTATGGTAGCCCGATAGACGGTGAGGTCGTCTACAGTGGCGACTCCACTGGGGATATTATGAGACTCTGCTCCGAAATTACTTTTGGTTAATTTAATGTAAATGAGTTTAGGATCAAGAAATTTTATCCCTTTTCGAAAGTTGCATTGCATCATGCTAGAGCTTTAGAATTATGCTAGTTTGGTCCTTTTCTTAACCTCGGTGCATTCCCAAAGCACGACCTTACGTTCACTCAATGTGGGGGAGTGTTCGGGATAATCACCAGCCCAGGTCTCGTACCATCATGGTATATTAAATGATGACCCGATTGGTCGCTATGTTCATGACGAGCTAGACCCGTTGGTAGGGATCATGCTTGGGTAACCCTAAAATATCACCTTTGGCCTAAACTCATGTAATGGATATAGCTACTTCCCCTATGGGGCATGCGCCATAATACGTTGCTTGTGGAGTGGGTTATCGTGTATTGGACAAATCCAAATGAATTTAGATGTTCGCTCCTTAAAGATTTTGGCGTGTTTCGGTTTATTCAGATTGTTTAAATACACGATAGCCAAAAATTCATCTGCATGCGTTTTTTATTAATGAGAGTTTGTGCTTCGTAGCACGCTTTACGCACTCATTGGGTTCCCCGTTGATCCATGGGTCAAGCCCACCTAGGAAAGAGACTGCACGACCTCCTGTGTGAGAGAGAAACGGTTGGGAGGAACTTTCTTCTTGTATGTGTATTCGTGCTCGTGCATTATTTCTTTCTTTCATGAACAATAGTAAAAAAGGCATGTGCATTTTTTCTCATGTACAATAATAGAACCTGTGCACTTTGTATATAAAATTGCTTGTATCATAATTTGTAAATATGAACGTAACATGTATTTGTTTTGCATGTACATAACAATGCTTGTTGCAATATATATATATTAACATTCTTTATGACATCCATCATGCACCATAACCTGTACATATATCATACACCACTGAATGTTGACATGCATCATAGCACATGTGGATGTACTACCACCATAAAAAAAAAAAGAAAATAAAAGTAAAAAGAATGCACTCATCATGTGTCATAATATGTACATATCAGTAGGCTTACATTGCATATATATATATAAACATTGTGTGCTGGAGCATACGCATACAGTTGCATTAGCATGTAGCGTTGGGTCAGTCATTATACACAAAAAATATCTTGCATTTTTTCACATTGTATGCCATATCATGAACATTTACTATCATACATGAATTTTGCCCTGTACATATAAGTTCTTCATCATGCATGTTAGTCATTGTATATACCAATGCATGTCTTGCATGCTCATACCATGTATATCTCGTGTTGCACACATACTCCACTCACAGTACATAATCATTCGTATATGGAGTTCCAAGTCATGTGCATAATTTGTATATATTTTGCATTTTGTGAGTTTTACCTTCCCTCACGATTCATTAGTACACATTATCATGCTAGATCATCTTCATCTTATCATGTCTAAATCATGCCATGTGCACATGCGTTATGTATCATAAACATTCATTCTCATATTGTGCCATACCTTGTACTCATGCCTTAATTATTTACTATTTACATGTACAAAGCACATCATTTGTCATGCATTGTTTATGCACTCACACTCACTTATAGTTTCTTGTAGATGCCTCAAGTACACACGTCGTTGCACATATTTCATGTATGCATTTTTATACAATATGTTTTTACACATGTTTTGCACATATAGTTCCTTACACGCTTTACTGACATGCATGACGCCATTATATGCATCTTTCCTTATACATGATTTTTAACACATAGCTTGCACATGTTTTAAGCAAAAAAAAAAATAAAAAAATAAATAAAAATCTTCTTTGTTGGCTTACATGATTTTTGTGAATATAAATTTTGATAAAATAAAATTTTTGCGTTAAGTTGTACCCTAAAAACGCTGACATGTTTGCACCTTATTAAGGTACCTTTGATTTGAAGTTTGATTCTGCCTAAGTAGTTCTCAACTATGAATGGCTTTGATCTCAGTTTTTAGAAATCAGCGTTTCATTCCACTTTGAATTAAGTGAGGGGTAGATATGTTTGATCTTTACGAGCTAGATCGCATGAAAATATTTGACTATACCATGTCATTTCTAAGTTCAGAGCATATTTGGCCCGTTTTGAAAATGAACTAAAAAACTAGTTGCAATTTGGGGATTGGATGAAAACTCATTAAGAGCACTAGAACCTTTCCGATTACCCGTCAAAGCGACCCCCGGATAAGGCTGAATCTAGAAAATGATTTAGGCACCATTTCTTTGTATAGCTCTTTAAATGACCATTTCCTACCCTTATTTTATAATCGCTTGCTAGCCCGTTGAGCCTTTATTTTGGTATGCTAAATGCGTACCGGTTTTATTGTTACACATGTTAAAACTTCACCCATCGCCTAAAATGATTTTGGCTTCCCCTTAGAATAATGGCCGCTCTAGTAAGGATGGATATACATTATGACATTCTTTCGGACCATCAAAAATCGCCCCAATAAAAATGGGTTGACACTCTGGGGAAAAGAGCTTCAATCTTTGACAATTCTTTGAGCCGTCAAAAGTCGTCCTGGTAAGAATGGATTCACACTTCGAGAAAGGGTTTTCAATCATTGACGATTTTTGGGCTATCAAAAATCACCCTTATAAAGATGGGTCTGCACTTCGAGAAGAGAATCTCAATCATTGATAATTTTATGGGTTACCCAAAATCACCCTGATAAGGACGGATCTCAACATCGAGAAGAGAATTTCAATCATGGATAATTTTGTGAGCGGTCCAAAAATCGCCCTGATGGGGATGAGCCTATTTTTTTAGAACGGGGGTTAAATCATCGATAAACGTTTTGTGTAATTAGAGACATGATTTTGTGGAAAAAAAGAAACGAAAAAAAGAAGAAAAAGAAAAAACAAATGAAAGAAAGAAAGAAAAATAGAGCTTAGGATAATCCCCCTTGATGAGTTCAGTAGTTATCTTTGTTAGCTTAATTGTTATACTGAGCTTGACAAGCTAAAGTGTTACCAAATCCAAATTCAAGAATATCTGGAAAGTACATAATTGGGGTTGAGAATGGTGCTTTTATCCGTCGAATTAACGTTGCGGCCATTTTCTCTAGCGACATGATCCGACTTTAATAGCAAATTACCTAAGCCTAACGTTACAACCAAAGTAAGACCTCTTGATTCTTAGTTCGGCCTTATCTAATTAGTGGAGATGACCTTCTAATAAGGTTTGGTTTGTAGGAAGAGACGTATGGTGTTTCTTGAGCTTCAAGCGAGAAGCCATGAGTGCATTAGTGCATTCGAGTTGAGTCTCGTCTCCAAAATTGCGTCTAGAATTTGGCTTTAAAAAAAAAATTATGTTTTGGCCTTTTGCACATACACACAGAGATTGTATGGTATGCCTTGTATTTACATGTTGATTTAGTAAACATTGATGTTTACATGTTTGCTTCCTTGTACTTCATTGGGAATGACTCCTGAATTCTTCTGCTGGGATTGAATCAATTGAGAATGTGGTTTATTCAGTACTTTCAAAGGCAGATAGAAAACTTGAGTTTGGGATACCTGATAGGTTGCACTCATTTTACAATCTTGGGGTATTTCTTATCGCTACTCGTGAAAGTGATACTCTGCATCTATTTCTATCAATATTCTTTGTACATATGCTTTCTATAAATGTTTTTGCATGTAACTGTAGCAGACATCCTTATAAATAGTTTTATATGTATAATTCTTGCTGCATGTCTTTTGGCATAAGATCTTCAGCGAGCATATTTCATAGATACTTTCACATACGGGCCTCTTTGAGGTTCATTTTTATAATCACTTATTTTGCGCCTTTCGTGGGCATATCTTTTACATGCATCTAACATGCACATCATTTGCATGCATTTTGTACTTGTACACATGATTTTTTCTGCATTCATTTCGCATGTATAGTTATCCATACACACATCACACACATCCAATTCTTTACATAGCCTTCATGTATATAATGACTTCCACTTATCTTTGCATGTGATTCTTCACACTTATGCCAGTGAATGACTCCTTACCCTCACGGGTATAATCATGTGTATATATTTCGCATTCATAATCCCCTTGCACATATTTTATGCTTGATCTTTTGCATGTATTTCTCATTCATGATCATTTGTGGCATATATGTCATGTACACAATTCTCTGCATGCATATTATATTTCTACACACACTACGCAATTAAATTTCACACATGCATAACATCGCGTGTCATTCCATACATGCATAACTCTTAGATTTCACACATGCATAACATCGCGTGTCATTTCATACATGCATAACTCTTAGATTTCACACATGCATAACATCACGTGTCATTTCATACATGCATAACTTTTAGATTTCATACATGCATAACATCGCTTGTCATTCCATACATGCATAACTCTTACATTTCACACATGCATAACATCGCGTGTCATTCCATACATGCATAACTCTTAGATTTCATACATGCATAACATCGCTTGTCATTCCATACATGCATAACTCTTAGATTTTATACATGCATAACTTTGCGTGTTATCTCATACATACAAGGCTTTTCACATGCATTCCATGCATATATGGCTTCTTTACATGCATTCCATGCATACAAAGTACCCTTTGTAAGTCTGGAGCAGACTCGGTGCAGCTCAGGAGAGCAATCCTCGCGTTTTGTAAGTCTGGAGTAGACTCGGCGCATCTCCATCCTCACTTTGTAAGTCTGGAGCAGACTCGGTGCAGCTCAGGAGAGCAACCCTCGCATTTTATAAGTATGGAGCAGACTCAGCGCATCACCATCAGCACTTTGTAAGTCTGGAGCAGACTTGGTGTAGCTCAGGAGAGCAACCCTCGCATTTTGTAAGTCTGGAGCAGACTCGGCGCATCACCATCCGCACTTTGTAAGTCTAGAGCAGACTCGGTGCAGCCCTGGAGAGCAACACTCGCGTTTTGTAAGTCTGGAGCAAACTCGGCGCATCACCATCCGCACTTTGTAAGTCTGGAGCAGACTCGGTGCAGCTCAGGAGAGCAACCCTCGCGTTTTGTAAGTCTCGAGCAGACTCGGCGCATCATCATCCGCACTTTGTAAGTCTGGAGCAGACTCGGTGCAGCTCAGGAGAGCAACCCTCACGTTTTGTAAGTCTGGAGCAGACTCGGCGCATCACCATCTATACTTTATAAGTCTGGAGCAGACTCGGTGCAGTTCAGGAGAGCAACCCTCGCATTTTATAAGTCTGGAACAGACTCGGCGCATCACCATCCGCACTTTGTAAGTCTTGAGCAGACTCGGTGCAGTTCAGGAGAGCAACCCTCGCGTTTTGTAAGTCTGGAGCAGACTCGGCGCATCACCATCCGCACTTTATAAGTCTGGAGCAGACTCGGTGCAGCTCAGGAGAGCAACCCTCGCGTTTTGTAAGTCTGGAGCAGACTCGGCGCATCACCATCTATACTTTGTAAGTCTGGAGCAGACTCGGTGCAGCTCAGGAGAGCAACCCTCGCGTTTTGTAAGTCTGGAGCAGACTCGGCACATCACCATCCACACTTTGTAAGTCTGGAGCAGACTCGGTGTAGCTTAGGAGAGCAACCCTCGCGTTTTGTAGGTCTGGAGCAGACTCGGCGCATCACCATCCGCACTTTGTAAGTCTGGAGCAGACTCGGTGCAGCTCAGGAGAGCAACTCTCGTGTTTTGTAAGTCTGGAGCATACTCGGCGCAACACTTCCGCACCTTGAATCTTGGTAGCGATTCGGTGCAAACACTTTGAATCTTGGTAGCGATTCAGTGCCATCACTTTGTAGCTTAGATAACAACTCGGTGATATCTCAACAGTTCTACACTTTGAATCTTGGTAGCGATTCAGTGCAATCACTTTGTAGCTTAGATAATAGCTCGGTGATATCTCAACACATCTGCACTTTGAATCTTGGTAGCGATTCAGTGCAATCACTTTGTAGCTTAGATAACAGCTTGGTGATATCTCAACACATCTGCACTTTGAATCTTGGTAGCGATTCGGTGCAATCACTTTGTAGCTTAGATAATAGCTCGGTGATATCTCAACAGTTTTGCACTTTGAATCTTTGTAGCGATTCAGCGCAAGCACTTTGAATCTTGGTAGCGATTCAGTAGAACCTCATAACTTTCGCACTTTGAATCTTGGTAGCGATTCGGTGCAAGCACTTCGAATCTTGGTAGCGATTCAGTGCAATCTTAGAATTTTCGCACTTTGAATCTTGGTAGCAATTCGGTGCAATCAATGAACCCAAGTCCTCTCCGGGGGCAAATCAACCCAAGTCCTCCCAGGGAGCATCAAAGTCTCTCAGTGAGCAGCAAAGTCTCTCAGTGAGCATCAAAGTCTCTCAGCGAGCATTAGAACCACCCAGTGAGCATCAAAGTCTCCCAGTGAGCATCAAAGTCTCTCAATGAGCATCAAGGTCTCTCAGTGAGCATCAAGGTCTCCCAGTGAGCATCAAAGTCTCCCAGTGAGCATCAAGGTCCCCCAGTGAGCATCAAAATCTCCCCGTGAGCATGAAAGTCTCTCAGTGAGCATCAAAGTCTTCCAAAAAAAGGAAGTCCAAGAAAAACACTAGCGGTAGAACAGATCGCAAATCGAGGTTGGAGTTAGAGAAACTACACCTCACACCCTACAGGCCGAGACGAGGCTAGCGGTACAAACCAGCCACCGTGCAGACCGAGACGAGGTTAGCGGGAGAACAGATTGCAAACAGGTTGGAGTTAGAGAAACTACACCTCACACCGTGCAGGCCGAGACGAGGC
The DNA here is from genome assembly GCA_947683425.1 of Excoecaria cochinchinensis. NCBI lineage: Eukaryota > Viridiplantae > Streptophyta > Magnoliopsida > Malpighiales > Euphorbiaceae > Excoecaria > Excoecaria cochinchinensis. The sequence goes on from CANTUQ010000149.1 coordinate 5,483,378, forward strand.
TAGCGGTACAGACCAGCCACCGTGCAAACCGAGACGAGGTTAGCGGGGTGCCAGCGATATAACATATCGCAAATAGAGGTTGCAGTTAGAGAAACTACACCTTACACCGTGCAGGCCGAGACGAGGCTAGCGGTACAAACCGGCCACCGTGCAGACCGAGACGAGGTTAGCGGGGCGCCAGCCATAGAAAGGCTGTAGTCAGAGAGTACTACATCTCACAAACTCCGTACAGGCTGAGACGAGGCTAGCGGAACACTCGTGGTAGAACAGACCATAGATCGAGGTTGTAGTCAGAGAGTACTGCACCTCATAGCCACCTTACAGGTCGAGACGAGACCAGTAGGGTCACCCGTATCAAATTAATTCACCGCTGAGCAGACCGAGACGAGGTCTGCCAGATGAAGACAGGCAACCGTTTGCTCCTACGCAACGTCATCAAGATAAGGTCCGGTATCCTCAGGTAAGTAATTCTCTCTCGTCCTTCTTTGAATTTGGGCCTTTCTTCTTTGAATTTTGGCTCACCTAGGTGTCTAGCCACTAGCTTCTCCAAAATTGGGGGCAACTGTAGACACCGGGCTCTGAGTCAGATTTTGATGGCAGTTTTGGGTTCTTGATAAATTCCTCCAAACAAAAAAATAATAATAAATACATAAAATGTGTAGGTAATATTTAAAAATTAAAAAATTAAAAAAAAACAAATTAGGATTAGTTTAATTTAATTAGATAAATTAAAAATTAATTATTTAGTTAATTAGCCAATATTATTAGTTAATTAATTAGTTATAGTTAATTAGTTAATATTTTAGGATAATTAAAATTGAAAAAAAGAGAAAATAAATATATGGTTTAATTAGATAAAAATATAGAGTATTTAATTAGTAGAGTGTATAATTAATTAGAATACATATGATAATTTAAATAGTTTAATTAGTAAAGTGTGTAATTATTTAAGTGAATTAAATTAATTAAAAAGTAAGAAAAGATGGAGGAAATTATTAGGTTAACCCTAATTCTAGGGTATAAAAAGAATATGATGAGGAGATGAGGGGGGGGGGGCTCTCTCGGCAGACCAAAGGAAAAGAAAACAAAGAAGAAAATAGAAAGAAAAAAATAGAGAGAAAGGAGAGAGCAAGAACAGAGGTCGGCTGGAACAACTAAGGAAAAGAAAAAGAAATAAAAAGGAACAGAGAGCAAGAAATCCAGGTGAGAGCAAGGGAAAGAAGAAAAGAAATAAGGGAATAAAGAAGAAATAAGAGGGAAAGGGGACCAAAGCACAACCAGCCAAAGAGGGAAGCGCAGGCCACCGAAAAAGAAGAAAAGAGAAAAAGGGGAGAGGAAGGAGAGGTGGCTGGCACCGCCTCCGGCGTCGACTGGCGCCACGCGTGGCGGCGCTGGCTTCCCCACAGCCGGACGAAACCACCGGCACCGGTCATCCGCCCCCAATCGCCGGCAACAAGCAAATCGGAGGGAGATGGCAGCGAGACTTCTGGAGCATTTTCCGGCGAGCCTACGACGTCGTCCGGCGCGTGGACACCGGCGGGGAGCTCGGCGTGTGGCGATCTACCTTCCGGCAAGGGTGGTGTTGACCACCTCCCCTCCGACGAAGCTCCGGCGACCGGTAAGTCCTTTTTTCTTTTTTTTTTTTATATTTATTTTTTATTATTATTAATATTATTATTATTGTTATATATTTATTTATTTTCTGTTTTTATATTTATTATTATTATTATTATTATATATTTATTAATATTCTGTTTTAATTATTTTATTATTATTATTATTACATTATTATTGTTATTATTATTTTTATTTATCTATTATTAGTATTACTGAGTTATATTGATTTTATTGTTATTAATATTATTTATTTATTATTATATTCATTATTGTATTTATTTGTTATTGGTTATTGTATTTTGTGATTATTTGTTATTATTATTATTGAGGTTATAGTATTGTTAGTAGTGTTATTATTATTATTCATTATTAGTGTTATTCTGTCTTTAGTATTATTATTATTATTAATTAATTAATTATTTTACATTATTTATTATTATTATTATCATTATTATTATTGGGTATATTTAGTTATTATTAATTATCGTTGAATTTTGTTGTTATTATTTTAATATTATTATTACTGTTATCATTATCATAACCATTTTTATTCATGTTATTATTATTACTTTGCATTATTGCTATTATTATTATCATTAATATTATTATTTTTTATTATTACTATTAATATTAATATTAATATTATTATTATTATTATTATTATTATTATTATTATTATTATTATTATTATTATTATTATTATTATTATTATTATTATTATTATTTTGTTACTATTGTTATCATTATTTTTATTATTGTTATCATTTTTTTTTATTTAATCATCATCATCATCTTACGGTATTATTATTAGCATTATCATTTTTATTGCATTTGATTATTATAATTACCATTGTGTTTTACATTCATTAATCCTCTCAATTTGTTTGATTCAATTATTTATTTAATTATTTATCTATTTATTCATTCATTTATCATTTAATTTAATTTAATCCATTATTAACTTTAATTATTTTCTACAATTTACTTTATTCAAATATTTATTTGTTTATTTATTCATTAAATTATTTATTTATTCATTATTAACCAATATTGTTTTCTGTCTTTACCGCGATGCGAGTGGCACGTGACTCGCCCACGGAGTTAAGTGGAGCATGGTCGGGATGAGTAGATTAGGATTTATTTATCATTCGGAATATGTAATTATTATTATTTTATTTTATTCGATTGTGGTTTGTAATAATAAAAGATTTTTGACCGCGCTTAAAAAGAACCACCACACAAATGTTTTATATTAAAATGATAACTTGTTAATAAAACTGGACCGATGTCCTGGTTTTCATCCCAAAGCAAAGGTTTAAATTGATTTGAGAACTCAAAAATTTTCATAAAAAGTAATTGGGAACCAATGTTCCCGCCTAAAAGAATAGCCCGATTTATGTATGTATTTTTATCATTCTTTTATTGTTTCATATTTGTTTTCAGATAATTGTAATTATGTTTTATTTAATGCTTTTTTATACGTGCTTGTAATGCGCTTTAATTTTATTATATAATTTGCATGTGAGAGAAGAGATAAAATAATTGATCTTAAAAACCCATTCACATAATATTAACCAAAGGTATGAATAAGAGTGAGGTTCCGAACTCTCTCTGGTTTTGGGCCTCATAAGGTTAGAATTACTTTCCCGATGCTTTATTGGGTAGCGACTCCATGATCCTGCCTTATGGTAGCCCGATAGACGGTGAGGTCTTCTACAGGACCATTCATCCTCAAGAAGCTGTTGTCAAAAGGAGCTGCGATTTTGTCGGATAGTGATGGCAATGAATTCAAAGAACCAATCAATATTGATAGACTCAAAAGGTTCCATGGCTAAAGGCTACAAAATCAAAAGAAGAGAATGAAAGCCTCGCGGGTCAAAAACCGAAAAAAGGCGGCCTTGCTAAAATCTGGCGCCTCGTCAGGGTGAAAACCGAAAAAAGGCATCCTTGGCAAAATTTAGAGGCAGGAGAGAAAATATCCAATCATGAAAACCCGAGAGGGCTGATTGGAGACAGGAGTTTGATGTTATTAAGATTTGGTTCCATGAATGAATGTAGTCGTGCATAATTGAAATGGTACCAAAATGATCATGTATTCTGAAATCGTACTGAAATGTACACAATTTTGTGAAATAAAATAAGACATGATTTATTCATTTATATCATTGTCTAATTCCGCTTTAAAAAGAAATATATTGCTCAAAATGCATGTAAAACTAAACTATGCCCTACTACTACCCTCGCTAGCCAAATGCCTCAGTCGCCAAGTTCGGTTATCAGATGATGGGCTAAGTATCCACCTCTTGTACGCGCTGGTGGAAGTGACAGAGTGGTTCCGAAGGAAGGAATGATAGTTTTCAATGGAAGTTGGCTCCAGAGCTCATGATAGCGGGAGGCAAAAGCCGCAGAGAGGACTCCACCTCGAAAGGATAGAGGGAGTCTCACCACATCCTGAGTCACTGCAAGTTGACGGGAGCAACGGGCCATAATGTAGAAAGTTGCCTCGCGAAGCCCGCATAGGGGAACGCATCCTGAAGACCCATCAATAACTGCACTGGACAAGGGAAGCCCAGCATGCGTGAAGCTAATATCCTCATCTGATATCTCACTGAATCTGGTAATGCCCTCGTCAGGGGTCCCAGGTAAGTATAGACGCCGGCGAGGAAGAAAACACTTCGCAGAGTACTGATTAATGGCCCTAGGAGGAGGCTCTGACAAAAGCTTCAATTTCTTCTGCAACCAAATCTGAAAGAGGAAACAAAGAAAAAATAAAAGCCAAAGAGCATAGAATAAATGTCAAAGAAAAGCCGCTGGAGTAAGTGGGATTTACTTCAGGCAAAAATTAGGCATAGAGTTGTGTGAAAATCCGAAAGGACGCACTTCCCGCTAAGAAAAGCTAGTGTGAAAATCCACAAGGGACGCACTACCTTTTAAAATAATGACGTACCTGAAGTAATAAGGGGCTTCCAGAGAATGAAGTGGTAGGCCCGGCATGAACAGAGTCCAAACCCAAGATAGTCTCAGCCAGAATGAGAGGGAAAGGGGTTAGCCCGCGGTGAAAGTCGTCCAGAATTCCAAACAGACGGGGGTCTCTGAGCAGTTCCTCTGAGGTCACTACTAGATACTTCATCAGGCAGAAAAGGAAGAGGACACTTACACTGTATGAGGGAATGTTGGAGAATTCATCCATTGCTTTGATCAGAGGTTCCAAAGCAAATACTGGGCCCTGAGGAACTAGACGAGCAGCGTCGGAAGGAGCTATACTTAAGGAGAGAGCAATATCCCAAATTTGGATCAAACCACAGCGAGGTACGCAGGGTGAAGCACCAGGAGGATACCAACACCCGATGATAGCAGCAAGTTCTTCAGGTAGGGGGCATATTTCCTGATAGGTGAACCTAAAAACATGAAAACGAGGATCCCAGAAGTGGGTCGCAGCCAAAAGAAGGTTGTAGTCTATCTTGACTCTTCGTAAAAACCTCGGTCCAAAAAGGGGGGCAAGAGTGCTGTGTTCCAAAATTTGAGCATCGTCTAAGATACGGTACATTTTGGGAAGAAAAGGAGAATTCATGGCTCAATAGCTAAAGTCACAGTCACTAAAGGAAATAAAGAACGAAAAAAGGAAAAAACTGAGGAAAGGAACCTGCTATAAAGCTAAAATGAGAGAAAAGGCACGAAATCAAAGAAAATGCTGAATTTTATAAGATTGACATACTGACGGCTAGCCCGTCCCTATCTCAGACGGTGATCCCGTCTGTAATTATCCACCTGGCAGTCTCTGCATCGTGCATATCACGCGCATTAATTAGGTAATTAATGATGGTTAAAGGCGGAATCTGGAGAGACAGACGGCATACCCATCGGTCGCTGTATAGACGTAAAGCCCGTCGGTACTTAAAATCTATATAAAGACACAGGTACCTATGGGCTATCACTTTCTTTTCCTTCTTCTTCGCACCGATGCTTTTCCCTTTATTTCCAGCGGTTTCCTTTCATTTTTTTTGCACCAGTTATGAGTTTTTTACTTCTTTTTTGGGTCTCAACTTCCAGGTTAGTAAAATTCTTCCATCTTTTATTCATTTTATTTTATCATGAGTAATATAATTTAATTATCTTCTTTCTTCTTTTGAATTAGTGTAATTAGTAGCCTTGTTAATTAATTGAAATATCATTGTTTAGTAATTTTATTTAAAATGCGTGAATTGATGCATAAAGTAAATAGCATGCAATTTTTTTTATCTTTTTAATGGGCATAAGATTGACCTATGTTGTTTAAGAACAATTAGTGATAAATGTATATTTGTTTCCGAGTTTTTTTTTTTTTATAAGACATGGCTTTAGAAATACATGCACATTGGAACCAATACTAGGAAATAGGAAGCAAAGCAGACGTGAATATATTGCATCATTGCTTGGGGCCTGAGGCCTGTCCCTTTCTTCTTGCAGGAGGTTGGGCACACCCTTGTCGGGGTGCTGTCCATAATTTATCTTGTCGGTTTAGACACATTCCCGTCAAAATGCTGCCTCAATTTCTAAGCAAAGTTTTATTTATGTCTACAATGTCAAGCTAACTGTTTACCTTATTTGCAAGATGCCACCGCGACGATATGCTCCGCATGATCAGCCCGAGCCTCAGGCCCCAGCTTGGATGAATGCCGAGGCCAGACAGAGATATTAAGCGCTGGCTCAGGTACAGTTCCGAGCTAGCCGCTTCGTTTCTCGACCATTCCTTGAGGCTCTGGAAATGGCAGATGAGATTGACATTCTGATAGCAGGCGCGGGATGGACGGAGTTTTTGAAGCCTGCCTTCCAGACTCACCCGGAGATAGTACGACAGTTTCTTGCCACATTACAGTACGGGATATCAGAGATCTGACACGGAGGAGGGTGTCATACAGTTTTGGGTCGAGGGCCATCATTATAGTATTACCCGTCAGCGGTTCACAGAGGCCATGGGGCTTCCATTTGGGCGGGATGTCATAGCGCCTCAGAGGTCAGTTAGACGCCAGCATTAGGCAGTTATCGCCTTGCCGGGAGTGCCGTATGATCATGATACGGCAAAGAGCATGGTACTATCGTCACAGGCCCTGCGATATGTTCATAGAGTCCTATCTAGCTCATATTTGGGATGAGCTAGTAACCCAGGTGTAGACACCGGGTCCCGAGTAGCCTTGATCAGGATTACCCGATGATGAAATTTAGCTACACCTGCTTATAGGCAAAAAGATTGGAGCTCGGAAGTTGTTTTCCTTGTCTTTTTGGTGAGTAAAAAGTGTATTTTAAAAATATTTTAAAAATTATTTTTAAAATTATTTTGGAGAAGAAAAAGCGTGTTTTAGGTTGAGGGTTTTTTTTTTTTTTTTTAAAAATGGTATTTTTCGCGAAGGTCGGGGCGCGGCAGCACGCTGGGCGCCTGCCCGGGCATTGGGCGGTGCGCAAGCGATGCCTAGGGCGTCGCTCGCTTCATGCGTGCAGTCGCCCACTCTTGCTCCATTTCGCCGAGATTTCGCCCATTTTCGACCCCCACTCGATTTTGAACGGTTTTTGGACGGTTTTGGGTGGTTTTTGGGTAGTTTTTGAGTGTTAAAAGTGTAGAAAAAATTTAGAACAAGGGGGAGGACGAATTAGAAAGATTTTAGAGAGAAAAACTGAATTTTTGAGCTCTGAGGAAAAAGAAAAAATCAATCTTACACACTTGCTTCCAAGGGTGATTTTTCAAGTTTCCAAGTTATTTTTCAAGCATTTTTCACAAGGGAAAGACAAGGAATTCAACACTTCTACCTTCAATTCTTCAAGATTAAATTTGAGGGTAATTATTCATGGCTTAACTCCTTAATTCTCTTTTTGATTTTAATTTCTTTTGGTTCCAATTAACTTTTAAACGTGTAAATTCTCTTAGTCCCCATTTTCTTCTTATTATTTCATCTTCAATTGTTCATATAACAAATAAACTCTTTTAAATCCTATTATATTTTCATGTCAAATTGTTTTTCTTTTTCTATACATATTAATATTTTAATTTTTACTCATAGTTATTATAATTATTTATTTGATATGTGAGCATGGTTAATATTTTTTATTCTTATGCATGTTAAATTGCATCATAATTATTTTATGCATGTTATAGTATTTTATGCATGTTATATTTTCATTATATATATTATCCTCCATGTCATATTATTTCTTTGGTTTAATTTCTAACATGAATTTCTTTTTTCTTTTTATTTTTTGGTTGCAAATCATTATTTTATTCTCATTTGAGCATCCATGCACGCGAAGGAGGAGATGCGGGGTTTGGTATTTTCATTGCACATTTTAGTTCTCATTTTGTTTATATTTTTTTAATTTCCTTGTATATATTCAATAAATAAAATGTTTTTTTATGCACGCCTAAATAAAAATTACAAAAATATTTCTACTAAATTAACTTGGATTTTTTCATAATAAATGGGACCAATGTCCTAATTTTCATCCTAAATAAAATCACCACGTTCAAAATGTTTTCTTTAAATACACATGCGGGGACCAAAGTCCTCATAATTAATAAATTTCCCGGTTTTATGTATGTTAGCATTTTTAATGGGAGTTATATTCTGCTCCTAGTATTATTGTAATTTATTTTGGTGTTATTTTCAAATATTTTATAGCCTTCAATGTGAATATTTGTGCCTTTTAATTAAAATTGCATCGTGTGGAGAGAGAGCGAACTAATAAACTCAAAACCAAATTGTAAAATCAATCAAGGTAGAAATAGATGAGAAGTTCCGAACCCATCTCAGGTCTTTAGGCTCAAAGAGGCTAGAGGTTTACCCTCCAAGACACCTCTTGTGTCACGAGACTTAGACATTAATCCTAGGCTCCTTTGGGAGAGAGGTTTACCCTCCAAGACCCCTCTGGTTTGCCCAAAATGGATAATAAGCGCAGTCTTAGGCTCTCCGAGGCGAGAAAAACTTTCCCAATGTTCTATTGGGTGGCGACTCTATAAAACCTCGTTGTTGCCCAAAATAGACGCACTTGTAATTCGTTGCAAGTTGTCAACGGACCTCAAATACCCGATCGCCCTCGAGCGGGCGGTCAAAGGGGCGGTCGAGGGTCCGACGCGCGTTATAGTGTCGACTCCACTGGGGAAAAATGGTTCGAGACGTCAACTTGAAAATACCTTGATTATCCTTTATAATTAAGTTTTAGTTTATGAATTTCGCTTTATCTCAAAATTGCATATCATCTCATTAGAGCCTTAGATTAAGTTAGTTTGGTCCCTTCTCAACCCCGGTGCGTTCCTAAAGCACGGCTCTATTTTCACTCAATTTAGGGAAGTGTTAAGGATAATCACCAGCCCAAGCCTCGTACCATTAAGGTATATCAAATGGTGACCCGATCGGTCGTTATGCTCATGATGAGCTAGACCCGTCGGCAGGGATCATGCTTGGATAACCCAAAAATATCATCACCCTTTGACTAAAGTTCATATATTGGCAATAGATACTTTCACTAGGTGAAATGTACTATAATACTATGCTTGCTATATGGGCCATCATATATTGGACGAAGTCAATTTAATTAAATGGTCTTCGTCAAAGGCTTTCATGCCTCGGTGGGCCCATCTTAGTTAAGTTGAATTGTTTAAATACGTAATGGCCAAACACCTATACGTATGTACATTAGATGAGAGCTATTATGCTGCCGGTTTTCCACCGTGCACCATACGTGTCCATTGGGTTCCCCGTTAAACCATGGGTCAAGGCCACTTAGGAAAGAGACTGCACTACCACGTGTGTGGGAGATATAAGGTTGGAAGGATCTATCTGCTTGCATGTGTTTGTCTATGTTGCATCAGCACGAGCATGCATTGCATTTTAATCATGCATCATCTTAACAATTTTTGCATTTCAGCCATCATAGATTCTCCTGGGTGGTCTAGAGGTCCCGACGGACGGTTAAGAAGGACTCCGCTTTTGGGGTTAACAGAGTTAGTATCGGATCAGAGTTCAGATTCAATCTTAGAAGATAGTGTGGGGTTTTCTTCCGAATCGTCAATAGAAGTAAGCATGGCTAATCCATCAAATGAATCTGATGCAACCCGGGCAATAATTGCTGAAGAGGTAGGAAAGAGAATGGAGGAGTTTGAAGCCCGAATGATTGCAATGATGGGCAATCTTGCCACCTCCATAGCTGGGCAACAAGCTGCTGCTGCCCCTATCTAGATGCAAGCTGAACAAGAGGCTGTTAGAGAAGAGCTCCCTGCTGCAGTTAACCATCCAGTGGTCGATCCACCTATTGTTGAGCAAAGAGTACCTGCACCTATTGAGCGCAGAGAGGGCCCCAGGTCAGAAGCTGAGTTTGGGGGAGATGAGCAAGAGGAGAATGCAGTAATTAAAGAAAAGTCACCGAAGCTAGAGGAGGCAATGTGGAGGAAAATGGAAGAGAGATTTGAGGCCACGACAAGGATGATGACAGTGGGAAAAGGAATGAACCCAGAAGACCGAGAGCTGGATGGGGATGATCTGATTCCTCAGAACTTTAAGATGCCGAACATTCCTAAATTTGATGGCACATCTGACCCTGCCGTACACAACAAGCAATACTCACTGGTCATGAAGGGAACGACCTTAACAAGAAAGCAGAAGATAGAGTATTTTTGCTTGAGTCTCACAGGAGCTGCTATTGATTGGTATCATGGGCTTGACAGGAGGTCCAAGGAGGATTGGGACTTGCTGACCGAAGAGTTTCTTAAGCAGTACGATTGCAGTACCCGGATGGAGGTCACTTTGAAAGACCTTGAGTTGCTACAACAGAAGGCTGGAGAGTCCTTCCACGAGTACCTTACTCGATGGAGGAACCGGGTTATGGAGATGAAACGCAAACCAGACACTTCTGATCAGATCCGATTATTCATTCGAAATGCCAGCCCATACTTGAGAGATGGACTAAAAATGAAGGGACTAAAAGACTGGGAATCCCTGAAGGACATTGCCATAAAAGCAGAAGGTGAATATTTAGTCAAGAGGGCAAACAGTGAGTCCTATGCCAGGAAGGGATATAGCAATCAAGGGACAGCCAAGTTAGCAAGTTCAAGCAGTGGTAATAGAGGTGGGAAGACAGCTGAGGTGTTTGCAACAGGCGTGAATCAGAGGTATTTCTCCAACTTGGGTAGGCCTTTATCATGGGTGCTGAAGAGGCTAGTAAAAGAAGGAAAACTGCGACCCCTATCACCTAGGCCGGCCAAGACCCAGGGACAGCCAGGGCACAAGGAAAATGAATACTGTGCATTTCACCAACATATCAGGCATTTGAGAGATGATTGTATAATGCTAAGACATCGGGTCCAAGATCTAATTAACAACAAGCAGATCACCGATCCTGAGAAGAGAGAAGGCAAGAAGAAGTCCAGCTATAATGCAGTGCCACCTCCAGTCTTTATGATTGGATCAAGCCTATCAGAATGGTATGTGATGCAAGATTTATATGAAAATGAGTATGTCGCTATTACTCGCCCTGCGGTGAATGAAGAAGGGATTTCCGTGGCAGCGATAGACTGTTGGTCCACTAGTGAGACTGGAGAAGATGAAGACGATGAGAAACATGGAGAGTTCACGGATCTGTGGGATTCGGAAGAAGAAGAGAGAGTTGAGGCAATAACGAGAAGTGGGAGAGTAGTTCCCATAGTTGAGAAGCAACAGGACCTAGTGCAAACACCAGCAGAGAAGGAGCCGGAAGACAATTCAATAGTGAAGCAACTGAAAAAGACCACAGCTCAAATATCTATTTAGGACCTCCTAAGACAGTCCCCCTCTCACAGACAGAAGTTAGTTGCAGCATTGAGTGTATCCACCGTAGCAACTACAATCTCTCCATCTGAGCTGTTAGACCTTGTTAAGGGGGGATCTGAGGAAAAGCTGGTATTTTCTGATGCAGATTTACCGACAGAGGGTCGCAATCATAATCGGCCTCTATATATCAAGGAACAGATCAATGGCAAGCACACCGCTTGCATCATGGTTGACGACGGGTCATCAATAAATGTCTACCCTTTAGTAGCGCTTCAGGCTTTTGGGCTAGATGAGAGTATGCTAAGCAGGTCCGATTTGACCATCACAGCCTACAACAACTCTAGGAGGTAAGCATCGGGAATTTTCAAAGCTGTAGTAAAGATGGGGCCCATTGAGACAAATAGATTTTGTGGTCTTGCCGATTCCAGCTAACTTCTCTACTTGGCAGGCCGTGGTTCCACAGGTTAGGGGGAGTACCATCCACCTGACACCAGATAATTAAGATACCCCATGAAGGAGAAGTAGTGACCATTAAAGCAGCAAGAGAGAACCAAGTGTCTGCCTTAGAGATCTCTAATCAGGCATTCAGTGGCTTTCATGTATCGATGATCGGAGAAGAGCAAAGCTTAGAAGGTAGCCCTCAGGTGGTGAACATGCTAAAGAAGATGCACTTCCTCCTAGGGGCTGGTTTGGGAAAAGAGTCACAAGGGCTGCAGGATGCTATCATTACACATGGTCAGAAAGACCGAAAAGGGTTGGAATACAAAGGAGAATATGGTAAGAACAAAGTATCAGAGAAGATCCCCCAAATTTCGGAGAGCTTTGTGCCATCATCATCAGTTTGTGCTTACACCGGAGAAGAAGAGCCGCAGTGGATAGATGGGAAGATCACTCTGGGTTTTGAAATTTTTAACGATGTCTTTGATTGGGAGATTGGAGTTGTTAAAGCTATAGAGAACTTTTGGGACGAAGAGATTATGACCCAATGCAGCATCTGGGACAGGGATGAGCCCGCAGAGATTGTAACTGATAAGCTGTTAGCCACCAGACTCAAAAGGAAGGAGAAGATGGTAAGACCAGAGCTGAAGATTGAAGATCTCAAGATTTCACTAGAAATAGTGGAAAAGCCTCCATCAAGTCAAGAAGCCAAAGCACAGTCAGCTGCAGTATCGGCGTCGAATGAAGTTGATAGTCATTTAGATTCTCTTTTTATGCCAAAACTCTTTGAGAACAATGTAAATGTTTCTGGTTATGTTAATGAGATGAACAACTTTGCTTACTTGTGTGATGTTTCTGATGATTTCATTTCGCATGATCATAAGCATGATGCATTCATTTTTAATATTAATTCAACTAGCACAACTACATTTAATCTTGGAACTTTGGAGAATCCAAAGGAAATTTTGATAGCATCAGACATAACTCCTAAAGAGAGAATAAAATTTGAGAGAATATTAAAAAAATATGAAAAAGTCTTTGCCTGGACCTATGAGGATATGCCGGGAATAGATCGAGATGTTGCCTAACATGCCATCCCAACTTACCCAGAGTTTAAACCAATTAAGCAAAAGCTTCGGAGACTTAGGCCAGAATGGGCGCAGAAAGTAAAGGAGGAGATCCATAATCAGATTGAGGCCAAGTTCCTAATAGAGGTTCAATACCCGACCTGGCTAGCTAATGTGGTTCCTGTAGCCAAGAAAGATGGTAAGGTCCGAGTATGCGTTGACTATCGAGACCTGAACAAAGCTTGCCCTAAGGATGATTTCCCGCTGCCTCATATTGATGTGCTAGTGGATAGTGCTGCTGCTTGTATGATGTACAGCTTTGTGGATGGGTACGCAGGATACAATCAAATCCTTAACAAGATAGTGGATCACATCAAGACAGCTTTCATCACCGAGTGGGGGACATATGCCTATCGGGTTATGCCTTTTGGGTTGAAAAATGCAGGAGCAACTTATCAGAGGATGGCCACCAAAGTTCTCAATGACCTAATTCACAAAGAAGTGGAAGTATATGTCGACGACATGATGATAAAGTCGTCTACTAGAGAAGGTCACTTTGAGGCTTTAGAAAAGTTCTTTCAAATGATTAGTAAGTATAATCTGCGCCTCAATCCTAAGAAATGCATCTTTGGAGTTACCTCGGGTAAGCTATTAGGCCATGTGTGTAACACCCCGCCATCCCCGTTGGAAGGATACCGGAGTGCCACGCGAGTAAACACATATAACGAATCCATATACACATGTATAAACAAAACTAAATGAAATGTAAAGAAACTTTTAATCATTTAATAGTAAATTCTTTTTACATGTAACATATATCAATATTGTGTTACAAAAAGGGGCTCGTAAGCAAATACATATACAAAAAAATAATATTTGTTCCTTTACAAAAGATTTACTTTGCTATTCACAAGCCATATACAAAAAAATTACAGCGGAAGACTTCAAATAACTTCAATCAAAAAGACTCCTAGTGGCCGACCTGCAGATATCCGACTTTGAACCGCACTCGCCACCTGCACGAGAAAAGAGCCCGTGCTAAGCGATAACGCTTAGTGGGGAGGAACAAAACAAATGCACAATATGCATATACAATATTTATGACAATACAATAATAATCTAATGATTCAAAAGCAAAGGCATCAAAATTACATGTAAACATATCTTCAAATTCTTTACTTGACATGCATAAATAAATATACAATACAAGCAATTAAGTATACAATTCATAGTTCTCATCATTCTAAGTATATAGATTCAAGGTGCGATATAAAGCTATGCAAGAATTCATATACATCATATACTTATAATCACGTCAAAAATACATCCCAACATATGCAACACATTTAAACATATAGCCTGATTAGTCTAAAATATTCTCTAGAAGTGGATGCGGTCAAATGGATACTGATAGAACACAGTATCCCAAGCATATAGAGACATGAGTCTCAAACATGTATTTTTTATATAGAGACCGAAGTCTCGCATTTAAATCCATATAGACCCATACAGGGTCGAAACAAAGATCCAAACGGACCCACGTAAAACATTTTATCATATAGCAGCTGCACACACACACTGACCTAAGTAAGCGCTTACTTATCCACTACTATGACTATTCAGGCTTAAAACTCAACTCAACAATTCAAGCACCAATATTAATATTAAATACAACTAAATGCAAATACATATTTCACGTGTACATGTGTCTAGATCAAAATCAGAAGCATATAAATATATCCAGTATCAATTATTGGAGGCAGAAGTACAAATAATTCACATTCAAGTTACATTATGTTCCTGTAAACTATAAACTAGTAAATTATGTAAATTAATTATTTAATCAAGTATACAACTCAATATTAAGCAATTATTAATTACAATGCAGATTTTAAACCCAAACATTTATCATGTAGTGCAAAAACTTCTTAAAACAGAAGTAAAAACTTCATTTTGGAAAAAAACAGGGCAACAGGTAGAGGCCGGTCACGAGACACCCAAGCAGTGGTGTCTCGTGACGCTGGTTTCTCGCAAGCGCCACGCAGAGGAGCAGGCAGTCACGGCGTGACCATCAGTCACGTCTCGTGACGCCTGAGAGGGGAGGGGAGATCACGAGATCTCGTCCCGTGACACGCAGGGAAAGGCAAAAGTCACGGCGTGATGCCACATCACGTCTCGTGACCTTCAACAGAGAAGGGGTCACGGCATGAAGCTGCGTCGCGTCTCGTGACCTTCAACAGAGAAGGGGGTCACGGCGTGATGCTCCATCACGTCTCGTGACCTTCTTCTCACACTTCTGCTTCTCTTCTCAAACTCATAATTTCCAGAAAACGTTGAAACCAGAATTCGCGAAAAACAGAGTATAACCAAAGATTAAAACCCCAATTCGTCTGAAACCCTTTTTCATGAAATAATGTTTCGAATACATACCTTCAAGTCTCCAGAGCACATTCACAGCAATTAGAATACCAGTATCACATTTTTACAACTAACACAGAAGCAATGCCAGAACATTAACTTTATAGGAAATCCATATTCAAACTCATGCATATTCAATTCATTGCATGTTCATATCATTCTTTTTCTACTGAAATTATATCAACAACATTACATAACTCTAGCATTTCCATATACAAACACACACATAAACACATTAATACCAAAACTGGAAACAGAACCCAAAATGGGAAAAACAGACACTCCCAAACCTGATGATGAAGCTCAAAAACGTCCACTGAATTCTTCTCAATCCACAATCTTCCCTTTTCCTTTCTCTTTTCTTTTATCCTCAGATGCTTGCAAACAGATGAAACCACAATCAAAATCCAATAACAGAATCTCTATAAACCCAAAGGAGAAACAGAAGGAGATTCGACCAAAAGAACCCAGAAAACTACTGCCACTTACCTCTGAAAATCTCTACCAAAGCTCAAAATCCTAGCTCACAGCAGATGAGCACACATGCAAGTGAGAAAAAGAGCAGAAAATGGAGAGGAAAGAGATGGCTAACGTGAGAGAGAGCAAAAGAGGGAAAACTTCATGTGTTTAGTTTCCAGAAACTAAAAACATTCAAACCTTTCTTTTCTCTCACCCACGTACACACACACTCACTCTCCACTTGGCACACATGCACGGTCCACTTAACAAATTACTAACAGCTCTTTTTCAAATCTTCAAATAGGTCCTTATAAATTTCTTTTTGCTCACTAACTAAACATTTGCAATTAACATCTTTTATTTTCTTGCAATAATCCTCTTTCAATAACAAATTACCCAAATGCCCTTAAATGTCCAATTAAAATTTCTAATTTCCAATTAAGCCACTTATGGGGTGTGACAATGTGGTAAGCCAGCGAGGAATTGAAGTAGATCCCGATAAAGTCAAAGCCATAAGAGAGATGCCGGTGCCCCAGAAGGAGAAGGATATCAGAAGTTTCCTAGGAAAGCTTCAATATATCAGCCGGTTTATTGCCAAGCTAGCTTCAGTATGTGAGCCTATTTTCAAGCTTCTTAGGAAGAATCAGCCGGTGATATGGAATGATGATTATCAACTGGCATTTGACACCATTAAGGAGTATCTGTTAAATCCTCCAGTATTAAGACCACCACTCCGTGCCAAGCCACTAATCCTGTACCTAGTAGTGGAAGATAATTCAGTAGGTGCTATGATATCTCAAGAAGATGATTTTGGTGTGGAGTTTGCGGTTTACTATCTTAGCAAGAAGTTCCTACCGTATGAAGCTAAATATGTAGAGGTGGAGAAGGTTTGTTTAGCAGTTATCTGGGCTTCTAAGAAGTTGTGACATTACTTTCATTCCTTCAGGGTACAGGCAGTAGCCAAACATAATCCTCTTAGATACCTCCAAGAAGCACCCTCTCTACTAGGGAAGATGGGAAGATGGTTACTGCTGTTGCAGGAATTCGACATTGAATACATAACCAAGAAAACCATTAAAGGAAGAGCTGTAACAGAATTCTTAGCCGAGCATCCTATTGAGGGAGACCAGTTTGAGTATAATTTCCCGGATGAAGATGTCACGGCCATAGCAGTGCAAGGGTGGCAGCTATTCTTTGATGGGGTAGTAAACAGTAAAGGGGCAGGAGCAGGAATTATTCTTACGACCCCGGATGGTGAAAGGCTACCATTAGCTAAGAAGCTGAGGTATAAGGCTACCAATAATGAAGCAGAATATGAAGCTTGCATCTTTGGATTGGAAGCATTACTCGGTCTGGGGGCAAAGACCGCAGAAGTATTCGGAGATTCTTCCTTGGTAATTCATCATATCAGAAGGGAGTGGTCAGTTAAGAAAGAAAGGCTGTTGCCTTATGTGAAGCACTTGAGAATGTTGAGCAGCCAGTTTAAGACTTGCACTTTTCACTTCATCCCCAGAGACGAAAATCAGTTAGCTGATGCTCTAGCAACTTTAGTGTCTATGTGGGATAATCCAACAGGAGTTGCGATGAAACCCGTGCTAATCTCTAGCTCAGGAAGGCCTTGCTTTGACGCTGAGCAGGTGATGGATGTCGAGACCACCGATGGAAATCAATGGTACTATGACATTCAAAATTACTTAGAAAGGTCAGTCTTTCCAGAGGAAGCCACTGAGAAGGATCAAAGAATTATCAGGAAGTTATCCACTCAATTCATCAGTGTTAATGGCACTTTGTACAAAAAGCAAGCTGATGGTATCCAGTTAAGATGTCTCGCGGAGAAAGAAGCTAAAAGAGTTATGGAAGAGGTTCATGCCGGGATCTATGGAGCTCACATGAATGGCTTAGCCTTAGCAAAGAAGATCATGTGGTAAGGGTTTTATTGGCTCACGATGGATACGGATTGTTCAAAATTTGTGAAGCAATGCCAGTTATGCCAACAGTATGCGAACTTGAGGCATGTGTCAGTTTCAGAGTTACATAATTTGACATCTCCATGGCCATTTGCAGCTTGTGGAATAGACATCATAGGCGAAATCCGTCCTACAGCTTCTAATGGGCACAAATTCATTATAGTTGCCATTGACTACTTCACTAAGTGGGTTGAAGCTGAATCTTTCAAGAAGGTTGATGCAAGGGATATGGCTAAATTCATCGAGCGGAATCTCATATGCAGATATGGTCTCCCACATCACATTGTGTCTGATAATGGGGTGCAATTTGTAACAACCCGAAGTAGCCCTAGAAGAATTACAGAATTTTTGTTCAGAAAAGAGATTAGATGTAGAGTGTGAGAGTCCTGTCACGAGCGCGATAAGCGTTGCGGGCGCGACAGAACCCTTCCGTGGTATGTCAATTAAATTGGGATTTTCGACACGTGGCATCGTAGTGTGTTGACACATGGCCACTTGAGAAGGTGACACTTGGCAAGAGACTTAAGTGTGGTTTATATTAGAGTGACAAGTGGCTTTGTAGGGATATGACATGTGGCAAGACTAAATAAATTAAAAATGGAATTAAGAGTCAAAGTGAGATATACATGAATTAATTAAAGTAAGTGGGCATTTATTTGAATAGTAAATGGAGGATGAGGATTGACCATTTGCTTCTTTCTTCTTCTTTTACGTGAGTTTTGGCCCTTTGATCTTTATTTTTTTTCTTTCTTTTCCTTTGGTCAGCCATTCTCCCTCTCTTGCTCTTGCTTTTGTTCTTTCCTTTCCCCTTTGGTCTATTTTGAGTGAGCTCATTGAGTTGGTTTGAAGTGTATAAGTCAAAGGTTGAGCTTAGTTCTTGAGAAGAAGGTAAGAGTAGTTGGATTTATTTCTCGATCTGACCTCCTTTTTCTTTGAATATTTCTATTTTTGATTTAAAGTAAAGAGAAGAGTAATTCTTGTGTTTTGAATGGTTGTGCATGGAAGCTGTGGTCAAGGGACCGAATAAGGGCAAAGAGAAGGTCGGAGCGGAGTAGAGGGCCGTGATCAACTCCTAGAGGTAGGGATCGCATGTGAATCTATTTTGATTGCCTGTAGTGAGCTCATGATATATGTATACATGTTTACAATCATGTTTTGAATCATGGTGTATGAGTTTTGGTTGTGTTAAATGGTTTTCATATGGTTTTGTGTGTAAAAAGTGATTTTAGAGAAATTCTGTTTGGGTTTCATTAGACCTTTGAATATATATTTTGTCATAAGTCGAGTTATAGAGCTTCAATTGTGTTGAATCAAATTTCATCTGAAAGCTAAGATCCATAGCTAAAAATGTCTAAGAGGGAGCTAGAGCTAATTCTGGCCCTATGATTCTCGAAACGGTTAAAGACCATAGCATCCCTGTTTGGGTCGGGAGACTTGAACATTATAGGTTGTTTAGATCATAACTCAAGTTGTAGAGGTCCAATTGACTTAACAATTGTCCCATTTGAAAGTTAACATCCTAGGAAAGATTTGTTAAGAAGAAAGTTTTGCCTAAAAATGTCGTTTCGATATCCGTTTAGTCTGAATAAAATTGATGTTGTTGGGATTTTATCTAGATCTCTGTGGCTCTGTCACGAGTAGTGACGACCGTCATGAGTCGTGACAGTAGGCCCCTGTCACGAGTAGTGACAATCGTCATGAGTCGTGACAGTAGGCTAGGCACCTGTCACGAGTAGTGACAACCTCCACCCCTCCATTTTAACCATTTTTTGTGTTTTTCTTCCCGAATTGAACCCGTATTGCACCCGAACTTCAGGGTAAGTTCCTATAACATGTCCAACTCATATTTAACCCTATCAAATGAGCATATGAATGTTCCCAATTGACATTATATGTAAATAATAGTATGATATAAGAGTTTATGAGTGGAATTTAAATGTTACATGCTTTTAGTTGTTGAACATGATTAATAAAGACTGTATATGACTTAAATGCTTCTAAAGTTGATGAGTGCACTTGAATTATAGTTGATGAGTTGTTATGGAGCCTGATTACCGTTATAGTGGATAGATAAGCATGCTTATAAAGGGTTAGAGTGCAACTGCTAGAGTTGGCCTTAATTGTGCCCAGAGTTCGGAATATCTCATATATTCCATAAAGTTTGAGTTAATTCTCCACATGTAAGATAGTAAACAGTATCCAAAGTTACCCGTATCCACCATGAAAGGAATTCAGGCTTGTCTTATTAATGTTGTGTAGTGAACTTGAGATGATGAAAAATATTGCTCTGAATAAATGACACAGCACGTGAGAGTAATATTTAAATACATGAATATTCTATATAGAAGTACATGATTACATGTATGTGAATACATGGTGATTGCTATATTTGATTATATGCCCTGTATAAGTGTGTAGAAGTTATATGCATGAGATATTTGATTGTTTTATATGAAATGTGTGATCTATGTGTGACTTCGGAACGAAGTCCTTTGTATTATTTTCATCCCCACTAAGCGTTATCGCTTAGCACGGATGTTTATTTCCGTGTAGGTACAGGTTCGGAACAGTGAGAGGATGCATCTGCAGGTCAAGGCCACTAGGAGCTTTTATTACATCTTTTTGTATAAGTTAGAGATAGAGTTTTTACATTTTGAGTAACATCATTATGTACATAGGAAGTATAGTATTGTTGATATGTAAAAGTTAACTGTTATACATATGTATACCGAAAATGAATATGTAACAAGTATAAAGTTTTTGTATTATGTACAGTTTATATATATGTTATAAGAGCTCTTTTTGTTTGGCCCATTTTATTATTACCTTTCAATATTAATGTTTTCGCTACGATATATGTATATGTGTTTACGTATGTGCCGCGTGACGCCCCGATATTCCTTACCGGGAATATGGGGGTGTTACACAATTCCTAGCAGAAACTAAGCAAATGCTCCAGAAATATGGAATCCAACATCATAAGTTTTCTCCCTACCATCCTCAAGCAAACGATACAGTTGAAGCAGCAAATAAGAATGTGAAGAGGATATTGGCCAAGATGGTTCAGAGCTATAAAGACTGGGCTGAAAAGTTACCCTTCGCACTTTGGGGATATAGAACTACAATCAGAACCTCCACGGGGGAAACACCATTCTCTCTGGTATACGTAACTGAAGCAGTCCTACCAGTTGAAATTGAGTTGAAGTCTTTGAGGGTAGTCATGGAAGCCGAGATTCCAGAGGCAGAATGGGCACAACAGCTTTTGTCACAGCTAAATTTGCTAGATGAAGATAGGTTGCGGGCCTATTACCACAATCAAGTTTATCAGAAAAGGTTGGCTCGGTCGTTTGGCAAGAAAGTACGAAAGTACCCGTTGAAGGAGGGGGATTTGGTCTTTAAGATGATGAGGCCGGGAGTACCGGACATACGCAGAAAATTCAGGCCCACCTGGGAAGGTCCGTTCGTTTTCAAGAAGATGCTAACAAAAGGAGCAGCAATTTTGGCAGACAGTGATGGGAATGAGTTCAAGGACCCGGTCAATGTCGATAGACTAAAAAGGTTTCATAGCTAAAGACCAAAAATAAAAAGAAGAGAATAAATGCCCCGCGGGTCGAAAACTGAAAAAAGGCGGCCTTGCTAAAATTGGGCTCCCTGTCAGGGTGAAAACCGGAAAAAGGCATCCTGGGCAAAAATTAAGGGCCAAGAGAAAATATTCAATCGAGAAAACTCAAGAGGGCCGATTGATAACAGGAGTTTGATGCTGACAAAATCCACTCCGAGATTAGGTGTAGTCATAAGCTTTTGAATTCTTGTCAAATGAAAATCATGTATGATGAAATCATATAGAAATGTACACAATTTTTCAATGAATAAAGAATATATTTTCATTGATCTTTTAGTTCTGTCTTAAAAAGAGATATACCAATTGTTTATCTAATGATTATTGCTCAGTCACTTCATCGGATATGTGCTACTTGCTATTAACAGAAGCTTTGATGATAACCTTCTCTAAAAAAAAAAAATAAAGAGTAAAAAGAACAAAAGCCGCTGGATTGGGTTGGGTCTATTCCAGGCAAAAATTAGGCAAAGGGTCTTGTGAAAATCCCTTAAGGGATGCATTTCCCACAGAGAAAAGCTACTGTGAAAATCCACAAGGGACGTACTACCTTTAAAACAATGACGTTCAATGCCTGGAGCGATAAGGCGGCATTATTTCAGATGAACCTCTTTCAATCAGATAACACACAACACAGAACATGAATCAGAATCCCGGGTAAGGCATCATTGACCAGGGGGGCAAAGGATGTACACCGGAGGTTTTTTTCAGAAAACTTGTCAATGATCCTCGGAATTCCGGGGGCATGGTAGAGCAGGCAAGCTATAGCCTCAGCAAACCTTGGACCACCTAGGGCATGGTCTATACATTTTTGCAAGCATTTGCATTCCATATCATACATACATGATTTCTTGTATATTTCTACACATACAATCTAGCAGGAGAAATCGGCGGGGAACACCAACAAAAGCCGAGTGACAACATCAGTCCAAACGTCCAAAGGGGCACAGCTCCAAGATTCACAGCAGTTAGCACGATGGCGGCACTACCCACAAGAGGTTAGCATGACCACGGCATTACAATTCACAGCAGTTAGCACGATGGCGGCACTACCCACAAGAGGTTAGCATGACCACGGCATTACAATTCACAGCAGTTAGCACGATGGCGGCACTACTCACAAGAGGTTAGCACGACCACGGCACTACCAATTCATAGCAGTTAGCACGATGGCAGCACTACCCACAAGAGGTTAGCACGACCACGGCATTACCAACTCACAATGGTTAGCACGATAGCGGCGCCACCCACAGGAGGTTAGCGTGCCCACAGCGCCACCAGTTACAACCAAAAGACAGCTTGCCTATAACATGGCAACATCTATCATCATAACTCCATCCAGCAGGAAGGTCGCCGCTTCAGGTACGCGCTTCTTTCCTTTTCCTGAATTTTGGCTCACCTAGGCACCCATGCACTAGCCTCCCCAAAATAGGGGGCAACTGTAGACATCGGGTCCCGAATAGCCTTGATCAGGATTACCCGATGATAAAATTTAGCTACGCCGGCTTATAGGCAAAAAAAATGGAGCTCGGAAGTGGTTTTCCTTGTCTTTTTAATGAGTAAAAACTGTATTTTAAAAATATGTTTAAAAATATTTTTAAAATTATTTTGGAGAAGAAAAAGCATGTTTTAGGTTGAGGGGTTTTTTTTTTTTTTTAAAAAAAAAAAAGGTATTTTTCGCGAAGGTCGGGGTGCGGCGCGCGCAAGCAAGCGCTCGACGAGCACTCGCCTGCGTGAGCAACGCCTAGGGCGTCGCTCGCTTCGTGCGCGCACTACAAGCTTTTCTCGCGCGCAGTCGCCCACTCTTGCAGAGATTTCGCCCATTTTCGACCCCCACTCGATTTTGAACGGTTTTTGGACAGTTTTGGGTGGTTTTTGGGCAGTTTTTGAGTGTTAAAAGTGTAGAAAAAATTCAGAACAAGGGGGAGGACGAATTAGAAAGATTTTAGAGAGAAAAAACTGAATTTTTGAGCTCTGAGGAAAAAGAAAAAATCAATCTTACACTTGCTGCCAAGGGTGATTTTTCAAGTTTCCAAGTTATTTTTCAAGCATTTTTCACAAGGGAAAGACAAGGAATTCAACACTTTTACCTTCAATTCTTCAAGATTAAATTTGAGGGTAATTATTCATGGCTTAACTCCTTAATTCTCTTTTTGATTTTAATTTCTTTTGGTTCCAATTAACTTTTAAACGTGTAAATTCTCTTAGTCCCCATTTTCTTCTTATTATTTCATCTTCAATTGTTCATATAACAAATAAACTCTTTTAAATCCTATTATATTTTCATGTCAAATTGTTTTTCTTTTTCTATACATATTAATATTTTCATTTTTACTCATAGTTATTATAATTATTTCTTTAATATGTGAGCATGGTTAATATTTTTTATTCTTATGCATGTTAAATTGCATCATAATTATTTTATGCATGTTATAGTATTTTATGCATGTTATATTTTCATTATACATATTATCCTCCATGTCATATTATTTCTTTGGTTTAGTTTCTAACATGAATTTCTTTTTCCTTTTTATTTTTTGGTTGCAAATCATTATTTTATTCTCATATGAGCATCCGTGCACCCGAAGGAGGAGATGCAGGGTTTGGTATTTTCATTGCACATTTTAATTCTCATTTTGTTTATATTTTTTTAATTTCCTTATATATATTCAATAAATAAAATGGTTTTTTGTGCACGCCTAAATAAAAATCACAAAAATATTTCTACTAAATTAAATTGGATTTTTTCATAATAAATGGGACCAATGTCCTAATTTTCATCCTAAATAAAATCACCACGTTCAAAATGTTTTCTTTAAATACACATGCGGGGACCAAAGTCCTCATAATTAATAAATTCCCTGGTTTTATGTATGTTTGCATTTTTAATGGGAGTTGTATTCTGCTCCTAGTATTGTTGTAATTTATTTTAGTGTTATTTTCAAATATTTTATCGCCTTCAATGTGAATATTTGTGCCTTTTAATTAAAATTGCATCGTGTGGAGAGAGAGCGAACTAATAAACTCAAAACCAAATTGTAAAATCAATCAAGGTAGAAATAGATGAGAAGTTCCTAACCCATCTCTGGTCTTTGGGCTCAAAGAGGCTAGAGGTTTACCCTCAAAGACACCTAGGCTCCTTCGGGAGAGAGGTTTACCCTCCAAGACCCCTCTGGTTGGCCCAAAATGGATAATAAGCGCAGTCTTAGGCTCTCCGAGGTGAGAGAAACTTTTCCAATGTTCTATTGGGTGGCGACTCCATGAAACCTCCTTGTTGCCCAAAATAGACGCACTTGTAATTCATTGCAAGTTGTCAACGGACCTCAAATGCCCGATCGCCCTCGAGCGGGCGGTCAAAAGGGCGGCCGCGGGCCCGGTGCGAGTCACACCAGGGTCTCTCAATGCCATAGAGATTTGGAGTTTATGGGCCATGGTGGCAGGCCAGCAGCTCAATATCAGCCACGAGATTTTGGTCAACTTGGTGAGGGTATCTAGGGGGACAGCCCCTGTAGTGTATGTTGTGGGGGTTATTACCAGATTGCTTCTGAGTTTGGGAGTTCGTCCAGACATCCTGGGGCATGCTTTGGATGAGAGCATTTACGTTGATGCTCCGGCAGCTATCACCATGGCTATGATAGTACCGATACCGGGCCAACTAGAGGCTTACTGGCTTCGTACTGTGCATCAGACCAGATGCGTATTCAGCTTGCCCTCACTAGAGCCAGTGCAGGAGCAGCCTCAGATGGAGCAGCAGCCTCCTGAGTCCCAGCAGCACCAGGAGGACCAGCCTCCCGAGCCTCAGCAGCACCAGGAGAACCAGCCTCCTGAGCCTCAGCAGCATCAGGAGGACTAGTTTCCTCGACATCTAGAGCACCAGGAGGGTCAGCCTTCGCAGCCACAACACGAGGAGGAGCATCCTTCTACACCTTCCTACATGGGGATGGAGTTTACCCTTGCTGAGATATTTGGTACCCCCCCCCCCCCGGTGCAGAGAGTACAGAGTCCTACTCCACCTTCACCATCGAGAGTACATCGGACTGCTCCCCGGGCCCATGAGAGGTTCAGTTCATATGCTAGAGTAGGGGATCCGGGGGCATCTACTTCTACAGCTCCACCACCAGAGCCAGCACCATAGTCAGCTCCCCCTCCGTCCTCATCATCGGCTTTCCCAGCGCAGCCAGATTTTGCTGCACTATTGACTTCTCACTTCGCGTCCTTTGAGCACAGGCAGGAGGAGAGAGATAGGGCCCTTCTCGGCCACTTCGGGGAGCGGAATAGAGTCATATTAGAGCGGCTGGATCAGCAGCAGAGTATTATTCAGGAGCAGGGGAGGCTCATTGACTTTTTGAGGCGGGAACAGGAGACGCTCGTGGCCCAGCTGAGGCAGGAGATGAGGACCTCCTAGGATGGGGTAGCCCAGAGGTTGGATGCGTCCTTACAGATGGTGGATGTGTCGGTTGAGGCTCTCAGATTCAGGATTCAGGTTTTGGAGGGTGCCATACCTCCTGTTGCCCAGTCCCTTCGGGAGTTCAGAGAGCGTACTGAGGATAGGCTGAAGAGTATGGGGACTGCCTCCACAGATCAGACCCTCCGCCTGGGTGATCCTTTCAGAGAATTAGGGGGAGTTGTCACTGATACGTTGCAGTTCATGATGGTGTGTGCACAGCCTTTCCTAGATGGGTTTGCTCAGGTCCAGTTCCAGCAGCAGGACCCAGCAAGAGTGCAGCCATTATTCGTACCAGTGGCGGTACCTCCTAGATACCAGCGACAGGCCAGAGCTTCAGCTACACAGCGAGCCGGACCACCAGCCCCTCCCAGTCAGCCATCTGCTCCAGATGCGGGACCTACCCTCTGACTCTTCATCTCGATCTCAGACAGTCCATATATCAGATAATGATGATGATCCGGAGGAGGAACTTTCAGACTATCCACCCCTATAGCCCTTCAGGGAGTCATGATATTATTTTTGTATTTTATATTATCATGTTTACATTACATTGTACAAAATTTAACCTTTTATTGGAAAAACATTTATGGCTAGCCTATTAAATTTGCATGTTATTTCTTTGTGACTTAACTCTTTTAAGAAAAGAAAAGAAGAAGAAAAAGGGATAATTAATCATGTGATAAAAAGGATGATAAATGATAAAAAATGTTCAGTAATCTACAGTCAAATTAATTGGCGCGAGAATTAACGAGAATCTCTTGTAATACAGGAACGTGGTTTTACACCAATTCAAAATTGACCAACAGTCAAAAGGAAGAATAAACAGATCAAACATCATGTCCTTCGAAATCACATGAAATCAAAAGATCAGAATTGTACTTTGGGGGCATGATGAAGCCGCCAAATTGAAGGACACCCAGTTCAGAAGAATGCCCCACTCAGAAGAGCAGTCTAGAATGACACTCAGCCAAGAAGAAGAACAGTCCAGAAGGACGCCCGTGTTGGAAGAGCCAACTTCGCACTTTGTAAAGTCTAGAGTAGACTCGGTGCGGCTCAGGAAAGCCATGATCGCACTTTGTAAGTCTAGAGAAGACTCGGTGCAGCTCGGAAGAGCCAACTTCGCACTTTGTAAAGTCTAGAGAAGACTCGGTGCAGCTCGGAAGAGCAAACTTTGCACTTTGTAAAGTCTGGAGAAGACTCGGTATAGCTCAGGAGAGCAATGATCGGACTTTGTAAAGTCTGGAGAAGACTCGGTGCATCTCAGGAGAGCAATGATCGCACTTTGTAAAGTCTGGAGAAGACTCGGTGCAGCTCAGGAGAGCAATGATCGCACTTTGTAAAGTCTGGAATAGACTCGGTGCAGCTCAGGAGGGCAAACCTCGCGTTTTGTAAGTCCGGAACCGACTCGACGCATTGTCACTTCCCCGAAGAAAAGGTAAGGACTGCCTCAGGTATGCGTCTCTTTTCTTTCTTCTTTGAATTTTGGCTCATCTAGGCACTAGTGCACTAGTTTCCCTAAAATTGGGGACAACTGTAGACACGGGGTCTTGAGGCAGTCCAGGTTAGAGTTACCCGATGAAGAGATCAACGTCGGTTTTCAGATAAATGGATGAAATTCGGAGGTTTTCATCTTTCACGTTTCGCGAGGAATAAAATCTTTTTCTATAGCATGGAGCTTTGAAAGAGTTTAAAAAATTTTGAAATTGGGAGTTTTGCTCCACAGACGGGCAGGGGCTCCCGTCCCTACTTGGGGTGATCCCCGTCTCTAGGCGTAGTGGGGACGGGCACGTGGCGGCATAGGGATTCCCATCCCTAGTATCGCGCCCTGTCTGTAGTTGGTTTTCCACGTGTGCCCTTAGTAGGGACAGCCGTCGGTATCTATAGGGATGCCCGTCGGTACGTTAACTGACCAGATCACGCCGGATTGGATAAAATTTAATCTCTTTTCTTTCAAAATGGGGATAAGATTTATTAAAAATTTGAATTTTAAAGTCCTTTTAAAATTCAAACTTTGGGTTGAGGCTTATCTGAATTATCTGCTAAAATTCTATAAATAGTGGATTAAATTCCATTTTGAGGGGTTAGAAGTTTTGAGATTTTTGGTGAGAAAAGTGAAAATCTTTGATAAGAAAAATTCTTTGGAGAAAAGTTATTAATTTTTTTTTCGAGAGATTGTTTTTTAGAAAAGGTTTTTATGAGCAATTTACTCAAAAGTTTATAAAAATCTCTGTTCATTTGCAGAATTTTATTTGATAAAATTTCTTCCAATTCATTGATTTCTTAAAATTTTTCTTGCAAATTAAGCCAATTTGAGGTAACGAAATTCATTCGTTCCCATCAATACAGCTAATTTGGACATTCGATTGCTATCAAATTTTCAAGGAAAGAACAACATAAATTTTCTTTCTCTGATCTGTCTTTTATTTGATCCTTACGAAGTATACATGGACTTAAATCATTCGAAATTCGCCTTAAAAGGTAAAATCCGAGGGTAAACACTCTGGAC
The DNA here is from genome assembly GCA_947683425.1 of Excoecaria cochinchinensis. Classification (NCBI taxonomy): domain Eukaryota; kingdom Viridiplantae; phylum Streptophyta; class Magnoliopsida; order Malpighiales; family Euphorbiaceae; genus Excoecaria; species Excoecaria cochinchinensis. The sequence continues at coordinate 5,511,683 of CANTUQ010000149.1, forward strand.
TAATATTTGTATAATTTAATTTGAATTACATTAATTTTTTATATATTTTATTATTCTATTTTATAATCTTTTACAAAAGAACTGAACGTTTTTTCTTGTTTACTTGTTTCCCCATACTAGGGACGGCCGCTGGCATAGTACAGGAGGCCGTCCCTAGGCAAACTCTCATGTTTTTTAATTTATAAATTTAATCTTTCAACTTATTTCTGTTAGAGTTTCTCGTTCTTTTATTTTTATTTTTATTCATGCTTTTGATGCTAACGTGTTTATCCCTATGAGTTATTTTCTCGCCATTTGGAGTTGGAGTTCTGAAAGATGGTGGTTGCGCTAGTCTGAGAACTTCCATTCGGATTCTTTCTTTACCCTTACCTTTCATTCATGCTATTATGAAAATGGTTTTAATGTCGCTAAAGAAAAAAGGCCAAAAGCTTTCTAACAATTAACTTTAGAATTTTCTCGGAAGTTGTGGACCAATGTCCCGTTTTAGCCAATAAAATTGATGCTTCATGAAAAATCATTTTTGTAATAAAATATGCATGGTAGGACCAATGTCCTCATTCCAATGAATAGCCCGTTTTATGCATGTATTGCACTTTTACAAATGGGAGTTGTATTCTGCTCCTAGTGTTATTGTAATATATTTTTTTGAATGCCTTATTTTGATTTTTGTTTCCATTTACCGCTTTTGACGTGAATGATTGCGCCTTTAATTAAAATGCATCGTGTGGAAAGATGGTGAAATAATAAAATTCAAAACTTATTTATAATTTTAATCAAGGTACAAATAAATGAGAAGTCCCGAACTCACTCTGGTCTTTGGGGCTCAGTGAGGCGAGAGGTCTAGGACTTCCAAGACACCTCTTGAGTCCCACCAAAAGGCTTAAATGTACAATCCTAGGCTCTAGGGGGTAGAGGCTGAGGCCTCCAAAATCTCTCTGGCTAGCCCAAGATGGATATGTATGCGTCGTCTTAGGCTCGCTGAGGCTAGACGACCCTTCCCAATGTTCTATTGGGTGGCGACTCCAAGAAACCTAATTGCTGCCCAAAATAGACGTAGCTTGTAAATGCCTTACAATTTTTTATGAACCTCTCCTGATCGCCCTAAAGCGGGCTTTCGGGTGGCCGCGAGGTTTGGCGCACGTCACACCAGGTCCTTTCTATCTTTTTGACCCCTAGTGGCGATGGCCTCTGGCATCCCTTGGGAGTTCTTACCCAATCCAGCACCCGTAAGGAACAACATCTACTTCATCATAGCTAGCACTTGTGGGCTTCTTTTCATTGCCTCTTCTTCATTGATCATAGCCACGTGGAATCCACTAAAAGGCTTCCACGCTATCTCGAGTATTGACACTTAATTCTCTCTTGCAGCCTTGATGGTCACCACTTGTCCTTCATGCGGTATCTTAACAATCTGGTGGAGAGTAGAGGGAACACCTCCCAACTTGTGGAACCACGGTCTCCCCAGCAATGCTGAAAAATTGGCAGGAATGGACAGGACTGCTAATTCTACCTCAGTCTCCATTGGCCCTGTCTTGACCAATGCCTTGAAAGTCCCTGAAGCATGCCGATGAGAATTGTCATAGGCTGTGATCATCAAATCTGACTTGGCTAGCATGTCCCCCGTCACTCCAAAGGCTTCCATGGTTACTTGAGGGCATACATTAATTGACGGCCCATCATCCACCATCAAGCAAGAAGTGTGCTTCTGATTGATCTGAGCCCGAACATACAAAGGGCGGTTGTGGTTACGGCCTTCCGCAGGTAAATCAGCCTTTTATGAACACCACATTTTCTCCGGCCCCTCCTTTCACCACTTCTAGCAGCTCAATGGGCGAAATCGTTGTAGCCACAGTCGTTGTGCATAAAGCCTCTACCAACCTCTGCCTATGAGAGGGGGATTGCCTCAGTAGATCCCAAATGGAAATCTGAGCCGGCATTTTTTGCAATTTTTTAACTATCTTATCTCCTTCCGGCTCTTTCCCCTTCTCTTTCTGACCTTCCACTGGCTCCTGAGGCACTGCCACTTTCGATATTACCCTTTTGCTGTGGGTCACCGCTCCTACCTTAACTTTTCCTTTGCGCTCTTCCGCTTCTTCCTCCTCTGAACCCCACGGGTCAGGAAACTCTATAGCTTCATCATCATCACTTCCACTCTCACTAGTGGACCAACAATCGATCACTGTAGCGGGCATCCCTTTTTCACTTACCTCATAGAGGCTCGTGATAGCAGTGTTTACATCGTCGCCATATAATTCATTCAAGACAAACTCCTCCGGTAAACTGGATCCGATCATGAAGGCGGGTGGGGGCACCTTGTTATATCCGGCTTTCTTCTGGCCTTCCCTTTTCTCAGGGTCTATAATCTGCTTTATATCGATCAGTTCTTGAATTGCATGCCTCAAAGCCTTACAGTTGTCTGTCACATGACCCGTTTGCGGATGGCAAGCACCGTACTCATTCTCCTTGTGACCGGGCTTTCCTTGAGTCATGGCAGGTCTAGGTGATAACGGCCGCAACTTTCCTTCCTTCATTAACCTTCTCAGAACCCAAGATAAGGACTTCCCCAAATTTGAAAAATGTCTCGTGGTTGCGTCAGCAGCAGACACCTCAACCGTTCTTCTGGTACTACCGCTGGGACCCACCGGCCTACTTGCCCCCTGGCTACCATTCCCCCTCTTGGCATAATTATCACTATTTGCTCTTCGGGCCAGGTACTCTCCTTCTGCTTCAATGGCTATATCCTTCAAGGACTCCCAGTCTTTTAATCCCTTCATCTTCAACCCTTCTCTCAAGTATGGGCTTGCGTTCTTGATGAATAATCTAATCTGGTCCTGAGTCTCCGGCTTCCTTCTCATTTCCATCACTCTGTTCCTCCAGCGAGTTAAGTACTCATGGAAAGATTCTCCAACATTTTGTTGCAACAATTCTAGATCTTTGAGGGTCACATCCATCCTCGTATTACAATCGTATTGCCTCAAGAACTCTTCTGTCAGCAAATCCCAGTCTTCTTTGGTTCTACGGTCAAGACCATGGTACCAATCTATAGCCAGACCAGTCAAACATAAGCAAAAGTACTCCACCTTTTGTCTCTTTGTCAAGGTTGTCCCCTTCATGATCAATGAATATTGCTTCACATGGGCAGTTGGGTCGGAGGTACCATCGAATTTGGGAACATATGGCATTTTGAAATTATATGGGATCGGATCCTCTCCTTCCAGCTCCTTATCCTCAAGATTCATTCCTTGACCCCTACTCAACATTCGAGCCATTGCCTCGAACTTCTCCTCCATTTTCTTCCACATGGTCTCTTCTGGCTGGGGCACTTTTCCCCTTTTTGCCACAATACTCTCCTTATAATCTTCATCAACACGGTCATCTTCTAACCTCTGAACTTGTCTCCTTCTCTGAACCCCCGATCCTACTGACCTTAAATCCACCGGCGGTGGTCGGATCTCTTCGTGCCTCTCTTCTCTGTCCTCCCCCAGTTCATTTTGTCTCATGGGAGGAGGAGGTAGGTCTTGCGGAGTAGCAAGCTGGGTCATCGCGGCCAGCATATTCATCATTCGACCTTTAAATTCCTCAAATCTTCTACCAACCTCTTCAGCAACCAAAGCCTTAGTGGCATCATTTCCCCTTGGCGAGTTAGCCATCTTTGATGCGGTACGGCTAGTCTCTGGACAGTTCTCTAAGAAGTTCTCCCTTTTTGGTGATTCAGACATGCAAGTTCGGATCAATCGCCCCGCTGGTCCTCTCGTCCACCTGGGCAAATCTATGATGGTGTTAGAAACAAGGAGTTAGAATGATACATGAATGCAAATGAAATGCATGATCGTAATATGCAACACCCACAAATCACATACAAGCAGATAAGTCCTTCCTCCCTTATTACTTCCACAGATGTGGTCATAGTCTCTTCGCTAGGCAAGATTAGCCCATGGGTCAACAGGGAACCCAATGGACACGCATGGTGCGCGGTGAAAAATCGGCAGCATAACACTCCTAAACTAATGCACAAGCGCATGGAAAATGGTCATTATGTATTTAAGTAATCCAAATATATCGACGTGGCCCTACCGGGGCATGAAAGCCTTTCGCTAGGTAACCAAGCAAGACATTTGGACTTACTCAATACATAAGGATTCATATAGCAAGCATGGTATTACGGTTCATATCACCTAGGGGAAGTATCTACGGCCGTTACATAAGTTTTAGTCAAGGGTGGTGTTACTTTAGGTCTACCCAAGTATAGTCCCTGCCAACAGGTCTAGCTCATCGCGAGCACAAAGACCGATTGGGTCTCCATTTTATATACCAAATGGTACGAGGCTTGGGCTGGTGATTATCCTTAACACTTTCCTACATTGAGTGAATGTAGCGTTGAGCTTCAGGAATGCACCGAGGTTTAGAAAGGACCAATCGAGCATAGTCTAAGGCTCTAATGGGATGTAAATGCAAATTTGAAAGAAAGCAAATTTTATAAACTAAAATTTAATCATAAATTTCAATCAAGGTATTTTCAAATCAAAGTCTCGAACCAGTGTCCCCAGCGGAGTTGCCACTGTGACGCGCGCCGGACCCCTAGAGGCGCCCATCGACCAGCCCGCTTGAGGGCGATCGGGCAAGTGAGGGTCCATTGACAACTTGTAAGGTATTTACAAGTGCGTCTATTTTGAGCAACAAGGAGGTTTCATGGAGTCGCCACCCAACAAAACATTGGGAAAGTTCATCTCGCCTCAGTGAGCCTAAGACGACACTTTTATCCATCTTGGGCAAACCAAAGGGGTCTTGGAGGTGAACACCCCAATAGAACATTGGGAATGACCCTCTAACCCTATAGAGCCTAGGATTGTTAATTGAGTCTTTTGGTGGACATAAGAGGTGTCTTGGAGGTTCCAATGAGTGATCGGATACCTCTCGCCTCGTTGAGCCCAAAGACCAGAGCTGGGTTCGGGACTTCTCATCTATTTCTACCTTGATTAACTTTACGATTAGATTTTGAATTTATTAATTCGCTCTCTCTCCACACGATGCAATTCAATTAAAAAAAGCGCATTTATTCACGTTAAAAGCGTAATAAATAAAACAATATACAACAATAATGGCTATAAAATAGATTACAATAACACTAGGAGCGGAATACAACTCCCATTTATAAAAGTGCGATGCATACATAAAAAAACGGGGAATTCAATTATTTTGAGGGCTTTGGTCCTCGCATGCATTTATTATAAAAGAAACTAGTTTTTATCGTGATGTTTTTGTTAGATGGAAAATAGGACGTTGGATCCTTGAGTTTGTAAGGATCCCAATTTTATTTTACTATAAAATATTTATCCTTTTTTATTTAATGCGGAATAAAATGATTCATTGTGAGCACAAAGTAGTCAATAAAAAAATGAATAAATAAATTATTAAATAAGCAAATAAATAAATGAATAAACAAATAAATAAATAAAGGATAAAGAGGTAAACCAAATGGAGTCTCCCATGACAAAACTCCTCTTAAGCGCCAAATCATCCCAAAGACATAAAAACAATCTCACAAAATAACCAATAATGTTAATATGCATAAAAAAAACAAAATATTAACAAATATTAATGAAAATGAAGATTAAAATTCAAAACTGAAATAATAAGAATAAAACTATTGATAAAAGGCAGCAGAGAAAAGATTTAGAGATAAAAGAAATAAATAATAGATAGAAAATGAGGAAAAGGCTTTGAAAATTGCAAAAAGAACCCAGGGACAGCCACTAACGAATGACAGACGGGCGTCGCTGGAAGCGATTGATGGATTTGTCTGCCTGAGATGACCAGCGGGCAATAACGCGTCACATACGCGCCGTCGCTCAAAAGAGCGACGAGCGTCAGTGGCCTTATAACCTGTCGGTCACCTCTGTTCTTCCAAAAAACAGTAAAAACTGAATTTTCTCAAACAAAATAATCTTTCAACACAAAAATCCAAAAAAAAGCAAAATAACTAAAATAAACTAAATGAAATATGTGTTCAGAATATTTAGCCTCGGATTTTACCTTTTGGAAGGATTCTTGATGATTCAGATCCCACATGCTTCACGAGAAATGGGTAAAAATCAAGAAAAGAAGAGTTTGGATTTTCTTTTTCTTGGTTTTCACGAAGTGCACAAATGTTGGAATCAAAATTCTTAGAAACTAATCAATTTTAGCTCCTTTTAACTAATTTTGATTCACCAAAATCAAAGTAGAATGGAGAAATCTTGAAATGGACAAGAATGCTGGAGAAAGGGTTTTTTAGGTAGGAAAACAGCTAAATTCGTCCCACTAGCCAACCCTAAAAACGGGTGAAAATAACTTTTTATAGGTTTTGAATTACCGACGGTCGTCGGAATCATACCGATGGTCGTCGGTTGAATCCTATTTCCTGTTGGAAACAGGATTCAATTGACGGACGTCTGAATTCCATAGACGGGCATCGGTTAAATCCATTATCCTATAGGAAATCGGCTTCTACCGGCAGGTGTCGGAGGACGACGGACGGATGTTGGGGCTCTCCATCGAGCGACGGGCATACTGCGATCGACGGGCTAGCTGCCGGTGGAGGTAAACTTCCCTTTTTTACCCTGAAACTTCCAATTCTCTTTTCCTCTTTATTGTGAATAAAGAAAACATATTTCTCGTGAATCTAGAGGGCCAAAATCCCCGAATCTCAACCGTTCATTCGGACTCAGGCATCAATTTCTTCATCGGGTAATCTCTAATCTGGACTAACTAGGGACATGGTGTTTATAGAGATACTCTCACGAGCGCGACAGAGAGGAACTTCACGTTCTCATGTTCAGCTCACTGTAGCTTTGCCTGTGTTCAACTCGGATGGAGAAGCACGACTCGTGCTCCTTTGGTGTGCAAGCTGTGCATCTCAGCTAGACATCAACAGGCCATGAGGATCAGCACGACTCGTGCTCATGTAGCACGAATCGTGCTGCTATGAGTCCTCCTCAGTGGCGTGCTGTGGAGCACGAGAGGAAACATCATGGACACGAGTCGTGTCCCTCAGCACGACTCGTGCTCATGTCATTTCCTCTGCATGTCGTGCTTGAGGAGCACGACTGGGATAAGCCATTGACATGAGTCGTGTCCCTTAGCACGACTCATGTCCGTGGCTCTTCTATCATGAGCGCGATAGAGGCCCTGTTCTTCCCTGTTTCTCCCGCATGCCCAATTTTTCAAAAATGAACTTCAGACGTCTTTTTCATGGTTTATCCTTACCGTATGCTATATGAATGTGTTTATATGCCTACTATAAAGCGAATTATATAGGATGAATTATATGTTGTGTTTCGAAACATGATCTGGTTTATGCATGACCTGCTAGAGTCAAGTGAGTGGATAGTTAGGCAGGCCTAATAGAGTCTTTTAGCTGCAGCCTCAGTTCAGTTTGGACCCCAATCTGGTCCCCGTTTGGTTCCCCATGAACCCTCAGTATTTGGACCTTGTTTAAGGTCGCCTTAGTCAAATGTTGTGTAATTAATAAAATGGAATGGTTTTCGATTTGTACCCATAAGGTACTGTCAGTATTCGATTTGTACCCATAAGGTACTGCCAGTGTTCGATTTGTACCCATAAGGTACTGTCAGTATTCGATTTGTACCCATAAGGTACTGTCCGTATACTCGTTATCCACTATTATGAGTCAGCAGGTGTTCTGTTTGCTTTCCTTTGCTCCGAGCTGCTTATACGATTGTGATATTCTAATGGGTATAATAATGAGATGAATGATCAGTCAATGTAATTATGAATGTGATTATGGATGTGAGCATATATTATCGAAAGTATGGCTGTTATATGCTAGAATGTATATTTACTTGCTTTAATTATCTGCATTTACCATTGTGAGTGTGCTATGCCTCAACGACTATTGTGAATGGTCGTCTATTCTGTTTGTGTGTTTTCCCACTAAGCGTTTATCGCTTAGCACGGTGTTTTTACCCGTGCAGGTGTGGAAGATCTTTTGCTTTGGGAGAGTCACCGTCATTCAAGCCAACACAGGAAGGTTTAGTGTAGGGCTTAGCTTTTGTAATCTTTGATGATTCTTTTGTACGGAACTCTCATGTATCAGTTTTTGTAGTAGCTTCCGCATTTGTATATTTTGTATATGTAATTATCTTTTGTTTCAGCTAGTTTGTTTAAAACATTATTGTAATGATTTTGTTATATTAATGTATGATCAGCTGTGGCTCTTATCATTTTGCAAAGTTTTTAATTACCCCATACTTATGAATGTATGATTTGTATTGTATCTGTGTGTATCTGTGTGGTGGCACCTTGACTCATACGGCATCTCACTCCTTATCGGATGGGATCGCCTAAGTATGGGTAGGGGGTGTTACAGTTTTTGGTATCAGAGTCCCGGTTTAGGCATTTCTGGATGATGTTGTGGTTGTTGTGCATAGATGTGTATATGTCTAGGATTGTGTTGGCTGATACGGTTGTCTTTGTTTGTTTAGATGGATTCTGGTTCTATTTGAGGGTCTCTTGAGGGGTCAGCTGAAAGCGTGAATCCTCAAGCTGTTGATCCTTCAGTTTTTTTGTCAGCTCAACCTACTAGGGTCCAGCCCGAGGCTGCAGCCATGCCCTTTGAAGCTATGCTTAAGCTATCTCAGGACATGAATCGAGTCATGGAAAGTGTGACTGCTCCTAGAGCCCCTATAGAGAGTTTGAGAAGAGCTGGTGCTGAAGATTTCTATGGCACAAGTTTGGATGAGTCAGAGATAGCTGAGAAATGGTTAGACAAGGTGAAGCATACCTTGAGAGATATTCGATGTCCTCCTGACCAGTAGGTAGAGTGTACGGTGGCTTTGCTGCAAGGGTCATCTTTTGAATGGTGGGAGTTAGTTTGCAGGCATCCCCAGTTGCCCGATCCAGTTACATGGGATTTCTTCACAAGGGAGTTTACTAACAAGTATGTGACTAAGACCTATAAGGATGCAAGGTGGGCACAGTTTTTGAGCTTGAAACAGAGGGCTATGTCGGTTTCTGAGTTTGAGAAGGAGTTCAACCGGTTGTCTAGGTATGCTCTGCAGGGTGTTTTGACAGATGAGTTCCGATACAGACATTTCGAGGTTGGTTTGAATGAGTTCCTTGATGAGCACTCCAGGAGTGAATTATTATCAAATTGTGGAAGCTGCTGTTAGAGCTGAGAGGTTAGAAACTATTCTGAGAGAGAGGGCTCAGAGGAGGAATCCTCCCCGTGGGGGTTTGTCTTCCTCATCCTCGGGTAAGAGGTCCCAAAATCGACAGGATGAGTCATCATCTGGTCGGGCTACAAGAGGTAGAAGACAGGGTTCTACAGCGGTATTCGGGCCTGTTAGAGGTGGTAGATCTGAGTGTATGCCTATATGTTCGCATTGTAGTAAGGCTCATCGGGGTGAGTGTAGGTAGCTCACAGGTGGGTGTTTCAGATGTGGGAGAACCGAGCACTTTTTGGCCAACTGTTCGTGGTTGAATGAGGATTTGGGTTCTCAAAGAGAGGCTAGTAGAGTTGGTTCCAATGACATGCAAGCTAACCGTGGTAGGGGCCGGGGTAGAGGTCGAGGCAGTCGGCCTAGAGAGAGTGCTGCTTCAGAGACAGTTGAGCGATAGTTGCCTGTTCCAACAAGAGCTTATGCTGTGAGAGCCAGAGAGGAGCAGGATGCACCCGATGTGATTGCTGGTAAGTTCCTACTCCATGACACTGAATTGTATGCTCTAATTGACCCTGGTTCCACACACTCATATTTGTGCACGGATAAGATTGTTGATAAGTTGCATGTGGTAGATCAGCTAGATTATGAGTTATGTGTGACCAGTCCATTAGGGCATAGTGTCAATGTGAGTAGAGTCTATAGGAATTGCCCCCTGTTGGTTGAGGGAGTTGTGTTTCCAGCAGATCTGATTGAGTTGCCTTTCAGAGAGTTTGATCTGATTCTGGGTATGGACTGGTTGGGTAAGCACCGGGCTGTAGTTGATTGTCATAGGAAGACGGTGGTGCTTCTGGATAAGGATCTGTCTTCTATGTTTGTTAAAGGTTTGGGTGCTAGTTCTTTGAACAATGTGATTTCAGCAATGCAAGTTAAGAGGTGTAGACACCGGGTCCTGAGGCAGTCCAGGTCAGAGTTACCCGATGAAGAGATCAATGTCGGTTTTCGGATGAATGGATGGAATTCGGAGGTTTTCGTCTTTCGGTTTCACAAGGATTAAAATCTTTTTCTCTATGGCGTAAGGTTTTGAAAGAATTTGGGAAATTTAGCTTAAAATTGAGATTTTGCTGTTTGGACGGGATGACCGTCGGAGTAGGGACACCCATCCCTAGTTGGTGTTCCCCGTCTCTAACATATAGGGACGGACCATCATTTGGACAGATAGGCCATCTCTATGTCTTGTACAGACGGCCCCGTCGGTAGCGGCGGACACGTGTCGGCATAGAAACGTCCGTCCCTAGTCCCGCGCCTTGGCCCGTCTGTGCCCTGATTTCCACGCGTACCCTCATTAGGGACATAAAGCCTGTCGGTAGTTAAAGGGATGGCCGTCGCTAGTGGATATGATCAGATAGCGCCGGATTTGATAAAATTTGATCTGATAAGCTTTTATCTTTCAAAAATTGGGGTGAGATATTTTGTTAAAAATTGAATTTTAAAATCCTTTTAAAATTCAAACTTTAAATTGATGCTTATCCTATTTATCTCGAAAAATTCTATAAGTTGTGAAGTAAAATTCATTAATGGGGGTTGGAAAAATTAACAAAATTTTTTAAAGGAAAATTAGCAAATTTTGAGAGAATGGGAAATTTTTAAAGAAAAATCTTTTGAGAGCAATTTAAAAAAATCTAAAAAATCTCTACTATTTTCAGAATTTTATTCGATAAAAATTCTTTCAGTTAATTGGTTTTTTCTCAAATTCGTCTTGTGAATTAAGCCAATTTGAGGTAACGAAATTCATTCGTTTCCATCAATCTAGCTAATTCAAATACTTGATCGCTGTCAAATTTTCAAAGAAAGAAAACATAAATTTTCTTTCTTTGATCCATTTTTACTTGATCCTTGTGGAGCGTGCGGGGACCGAAATCATTCGACATTCACCCAAAAAGGTAAAATCCGAGGGTAAAACATTCTGGATTGATATTTGAGTAATTTAACTTGACTCATATTAATTATTTTTTTATATTTTTTTTGCAATAATATTTTTTACAAAGAATTGGAATTTTGAAAGGCTTTTTAACTTTTTTTCTTCAATCAGGGGTGATCGACGGGCAGAGTGGTTACCGACGCCCGTCTCCATTCCGAGAGACAGGATGTGGGCGACGCTCCACTCCGTCCGCCGGTCACACTAATTTATTTTTTACCCCTTTTATCTTTTAGCCCACCTTTTTTAAGTTTCTTGTTATGTTACTTTTCTTTATTTTATTCATGATTTTGACACTAACATGTTTATTTCTATGAGTTATTTTTTTTTACCATTGTGACGCGCGCCGGACCCCGGGGCATCCCTTTGACCGCCCGCTTTAGGGTGATCGGGCTAATGAGGTCCATTGACAACTTGCAACGAATTACAAGTGCGTCTATTTTGGGCAACAAGGAGGTTTCATGGAGTCGCCACCCAATAGAACATTAGGAAAGTTCGTCTCGCCTCAGTGATCCTAAGACAGCGCATATTTCCATTTTGGACAAACCAAAGGGGTCTTGGAGGCAATCATCCCAATAGAACATTGGGAATGATCCTCTAACCCTATGGAGCCTAGGATTTATTAAGCCTTTTTGAGACAAGAGGTGTCTTTGAGGTCTCATTCCAATGAATGACCGGATAGACCTCTCGCCTCGTTGAGCCCAAAGACCAGAGAAGGTTTGGGACTTTCCATTTATTAATATCTTTGTCAAATTTATAATTGAGTTTTGAATTTACCTTTTCGTCTCTTTTCTCACGCATTTAAATGCAATAAAAATTAAAGTGCAGTATCAACCATATAAATGAAGCGATAAAGAATAACATAAAGCGCATAAAAATAAATTACAACAAAACAAGGGGCGGAATACGCCCATTTTAAATAAGCTGCAATCCACGCATAAATCGGGTTATTCATTTAGGGATGAGGAATTGGTCCTCGCATGCATAATTAAAGAAAACACTTTTGATGTGGCAATTTTATTTAGGATGAAAATTTAGGACTTTGGTCCTATTTTATTAGAAAAAACCAATTTATTCTATAAAATATTTTTATGTGATTTTTTATTTAAGCGTGCATAAAAACCATTTTATTTAACAATTACATACATGGAAATCAAAAATATAAACAAAATGAGAATTAAAATGTACCATAAAGATACCAAAGCCCGCGTCTCCTCCTTCATGTGCATGGATGCTCAAATAAGAATAAAACAACGATCCTCAATATTTTCTTGTAGAATTGAAGGTAGATGAATTAATCCTTTTGCCTTGATTTGTTGGAATAATAATAAAATTCAGATGTAAGAAATTCAAAATAATTTTATGTAATTTTTTGAAGAAAAATGAAGCAATTTTCTAACAAAATCCCTTCTAAAATTCTTAGCCAAAACCCAATTTTTTCTCCCTAAGAAAAATCGGATTTTTTCCCAAAAACCTTCCTCAAAACTCCCAAAAATCGTCCCCTAGTGAGCCTACCATTTTTTGCCTTTAATTCCCTTCAAAAACTGCCAAAAAACCACCCAAAAACCCCACAAAATCGTAAAAATCGCATACTGGGCGTCATGGGGGCAGATATGGGCGAGGGATGCCCGTTGGCGCGCCCGACGGGCATCCCAGTGCGCACTGCGTGGACGCTCTGCGCGCAACGCGCTTGGCGTCACCCGCGGGGCAAGCGACGCTCAGCGCGTCGCTCGCGCGCTGCCACGCCTCGATACTCGCAAAAATTATTATTATTTTTTTTATATAAAATAAAAAACCTAAAAACTCATTTTTTACCCCAAAATAATTTTGAATTATTTTTTAAATATTTAAGAAAAATACATTTTTCTCCATTCCTAACAAATCCAAATGACAAGCGAATTTACTTCCGACCTTCATTCTTTTTGCCTATAAGCCGGCATAGCTAAATTTCATCATCGGGTAATCCAGATCAAGGCTACTTAGGACCCGATATCTACAATTGCCCCCAATTTTGGGGAGGCTAGTGCGTGGGTGCCTAGGTGAGCCAAAATTTAGGAAAAGGAAAGAAGCGCGTACCTGAAGCGGCGACCTTCCTGCTGCTCCCTAGGGAACACTGCTATGACTTGAAATATGAATATCCTCTCCGAGTTGCACTGAGTCACTGACAAGACTACGAAGTGCTAGGGACCATCCTCGGACGGTGATGCGCCGTGTCGCTACCAAGACTACAAAACGCGAAAGATAAATCGCACCGAGCCGCTGACAAGGCTACTAAAAGTGCACTGCACGGAGTCTCTGACAAGACTACTAAACGTATAGGTGCTATCCACTGATAGCAATGAACCGAGCCACTGTCAAGACTACTAAAAGCGCAAAACGAAAAAATCGCACCGAGCCGTTGACAAGGCTATAAAAAGTGCGCTGCACGGAGTCGCTGACAAGACTACTAAACGTACAGGTGCTATCCGCAGATAACGATGCGCCAAGCCACTGACAAGGCTACTAAAAATGTACAAGAGAGATGCACCGAGTCACTACCAAGACTACCAAAATTGCACGAAAGAACTATACCGAGCCACTACCAAGGCTACCAAAAGTGCACCGTTCCATCTTCTGATGATGATGCGTCGAGTCGCTGACAAGACTACGAAACGCGAAACCTACTCTTTTGAGCTGCAACAAGCCTGCTATAGACTACCAAAAGTGCACTACACTGAGCCGCTGACAAGACTACTAAAAGTGCAGGGTTCCATCTTCTGATGGTGACTGTCGTCTCTTAGATATTTCCTGCAAAATTATGTGCACAGAAATATATACAAGAAAACATGTGTGTATGATATGAGATGCAAAATGCTTGCAAGAATGTATAGACCATGCCTTAGGTGGCCCAGGGTCTGCTAAGGATATAGCTTGGTTGCTCACCATGCCCCCGGAATCCAGAGGATTGTCATCTTAGCCTTAGGGATTCCTTCCCCAACAAGTTTTCTGAAAGAGACATCCAGTGCATTTTTGCCCCCCGGTCGATGATCATATACCCAGGATCTTGATTCATGTCCCATGCTACGTGTTATCTGATTGAAAGAAGATCATCTAAAGTAATGCCACCTTATCGCTCCAGGTATCGAACATCATTATTTTAAAGGTAGTGCATCCCTTGTGGATTTTCACACTAGCTTTTCTTTGCGGGAAATGCGTCCCCTAAGGGATCTTCACATAACCCTTTGCATAATTTTTGCCTGAAATGGACCCAACCCAATCCAGCGGCTTTTGTTTATTTCATTTTTTGTAGGGCAGACTGCCTGTTTCCAGGTTTTCACCCTGCCCTTTGGCCTAACTTTTGCTTAGAGAGCCATTTACGGTTTTCATCTTTAACAGCCTTTCTTTCTTCTTCTTATTTTTTTTTAAGGAACTACTGGAGAAAGCGATTATCAGAATAATTGCCAGGAGGTGGCCAACATATATCCACTTAGACATCTTTCGACACCAAGATTATACAATAGTCATTAGATAGATAAATGATACATTTCTTTTTTTGAAGACAGAACTAAAAGAACAATGAAAATATATTTTTTTATTCATTGCAAGGTTGAGTACATTTCTATATGATTTCATCATACATGATTCTCATTTGACAGGAATTCAAAAGAAACACAAGACTGCACCTAATCTCGGAATAGATCTTGTAAGCATTAAACTCCTGTTATCAATCGGCCCTCTCGGGTTTTCTCGATTGAAAATTTTCTCTTGGCCCTTAATTTTTGCCCAAGATGCTTTTTTTCGGTTTTCACCCTAACAGGGCGCCCAATTTTCGCAAGGCCGCCTTTTTTCGGTTTTCGTCCCGCAGGGCATTTATTCTCTTCTTTTTATTTTTGGTCTTTAGCCATGGAACCTTTTTAGTCTATCAACATTGACCGGGTCCTTGAACTCATTCCCATCGTTATCTGCCAAGATTGCTACTCCTTTTGTTAGCAACTTCTTTAAAATGAACGGACCTTCCCAGGTTGGCCTGAATTTTCCTCGTATGTCTGGCACTCCCAGCCTCATCATCTTAAAGACCAAATCTCCCTCTTTCAATGGGTGCTTTCGCACTTTCTTGCTAAATGACCGAGCTAACCTCTTCCGGTAAACCTGATTGTGATAATAAGCCTGTAACCTATCTTCATCCAGTAAATTCAGCTGCGATAATCGCTGTTGTGCCCATTCTGCCTCTGGAATTTTCCCTTCCATGACTACCCTCAAAGACTTCAACTCAATTTCAACCGGCAGGACCGCTTTAGTTCCATACACTAGAGAGAATGGTGTCGCACCCGCAGAAGTCCTGACTGTGGTTCTATAACCCCAAAGCACAAAAGGTAACTTTTCTGCCCAGTCTTTATAGCTCTTAACCATCTTGGGCAATATCCTCTTCACGTTCTTGTTCGCTATTTCAACTGCGGCATTGGCCTGAGGATGGTAGGGAGAAGACTTATGATGCTGGATTCCATATTTCTGGAGCATCTGTTTAGTTTATACCAGGAATTGTACCCCATTGTCAGACACAATGTGATGCGGGAGACCATATCTGCATATCAAATTCCGCTCAATGAACTTAGCCATGTCCCTTGCGTCAACCTTCTTGAAAGACTATGCTTCAACCCACTTAGTGAAGTAGTCAATGGCAGCTATAATGAACCTGTGCCCATTAGAAGCTGTAGGGCGGATCTCGCCTATGATATCTATCCCCCAAGCTGCAAATGGCCATGGAGAAGTCAAGTTATGCAACTCTGAAACTGGCACGTGCCTCAAATTTGTGTATTGCTGGCATAACTGGCATTGCTTCACATATTTCGAACAATCTGTATCCATTGTGAGCCAATAGAATCCTTGGCGCATGATCGTTTTTGCTAAGGCTAAGTCATTCATGTGAGCTCCGCAGATCCCAGCATGAACCTCTCACATAACTCCTTCTGCTTCTTTCTCTGCCAAACATCTTAACTGGATGCCATCAGCTTGTCTTTTGCATAAGGTACCGTTTACACTGATGAACCGAGTGGATAGCTTCCGAATAATTCTTTGGTCATTCTCCGTGGCTTCTTCTGGAAAAACTGACTTTTCTAAATAATTTTGAATGTCATAGTACCATGGGTTTCCATCGGCGGCCTCAACATCCATCACCTGCTTAGCTTCAAAGCAAGGTTTATTCGAACTAGAGATCAGCACAGGCCTCATAGCAATTCCTGTTGGATTATCCCGCATAGACACTAACGTCGCTAGAGCATCAGCCAACTGATTTCCATCTCTAGGGATAAAGCGAAAAGTGCAAGTCTCGAACTGGCTACATAGTATTCTCAAGCGTTTCACATAAGGCAACAGCCTCTCTTCCTTGATAGACCACTCCCCTCTGATCTGATGAATTACTAAAGAAGAATCTCCGAATACTTCTGCAGTCTTTACTCCCAGGGCGAGCAGCACTTCCAATCCAAAGATGCAAGCCTCGTATTCTACTTCATTATTGGTAGCCTTATATCTCAGCTTCTTAGCTAATGGTAGCTTCTCACCATCTGGGGTGGTAAGAACGACTCCTATGCCTGCTCCTTTATTATTGACCGCTCCATTGAAGAATAACGCCATCCTTGTACTGTTATGGCTGTGACATCTTCATCCGGGAAATTATACTCAAACTGGTCTCCCTCAATAGGGTGCTAGGCTAAGAACTCCGCTACAGCTCTTCCCTTAATAGTTTTCTTGGTTATGTATTCAATGTCGAACTCCTACAACAATAGTAACCATCTCCCCATTTTCCCTAGTAGAGAGGGCACTTCCTGAAGATACCTAAGAGGGTTATGCTTGGCAACCGCCTGTACTCTGAAGGAATGAAAGTAATGTCGCAACTTCTTAGAAGCCCAGATAACTGCCAAGCAAATCATATCTACCTCAACATATCTGGCTTCATATGGTAAGAACTTTTTGTTAAGATAGTAAACCACAAACTCCACACAAAAATTATCTTCCTGAGCCATCATAGCACCCGCTGAATTAGCCTCTATAGCCAGATACAGGATTAGTGATTTGGCACGGCGTGGTGGTCTTAAGACTGGTGGATTTAAGAGATAATCCTTAATGGTGTCAAAGGCCAATTGACAATCATCATTCCATACCACAGGCTGGTTCTTCCTTAGAAGCTTGAAAATGGGCTCACATACCGAAGCCATCTTAGCAATGAACCGGTGATATACTGAAGCCTTCCCAGGAAACTCCTAACCCCCTTTTCCTTTCGAGGCACCGGCATCTCTCTAATGTCTTTGACCTTATCAGGATCAACCTCGATTCCCCTCTGGCTTACTACATGACCCAACAACTTTCCCGAGGTAACTCCAAAAATGCACTTCTTGGGATTGAGGCGCAGATCATACTTGCTAATCCTTTGAAAGAACTTTTCTAAAGCCTCAAAGTGACCTTCTCTGGTAGCCGACTTAATCATCATATCATCGACGTACACTTCCACCTCTTTGTGGATCAAATCATTGAGAACCCTAGTGGCCATTCTTTGATAGGTTGCTCCTGTATTTTTTAAACTAAAAGGCATAACCCGGTAAGCATATGTCCCCCACTCGGTAATGAAGGCCGTCTTAATCCGATCCACTATCTTGTTAAGGATTTGATTGTATCCCGCGTATCCATCCACAAAGTTGTACATCATGCAAGCAGCGACACTATCTACCAGCACATCAATATGAGGCAGAGGGAAATCATCTTTCGGGCAAGCTTTGTTTAGATCCCGATAATCCACGCATACTCGAACTTTTCCGTCCTTCTTAGCCACGGGAACCACGTTAGCTAACCATATTGGGTATTGAACCTCTATTAGGAACTTAGCCTCAATTTGCTTATGGATCTCCCCTTTCACTTTCTGCGCCCATTCTGGCCTTAGCCTCCGGAGCTTTTGCTTAACTGGTTTAAACTCTGGGTAAGTTGGGATTGCATGCTCGACGACATCCCGATCGATTCCTGGCATATCCTCATAGGTCCAGGCAAAGACTTTTTCATATTTCTTTAATATTCTCTCAAATTTTATCCTCCCTTCAGGAGTTATGTCTGATGCTATCAAAATTTCCTTTGGATTCTCCAAAGTTTCGAGATTAAATGCAGTTGTGCCAGTTGAATTAATATTAAAAATGAATGCATCATGCTTATGATCATGCGAAATGAAATCATCAAAAACATCACACAAGTAAGCAAAGTTGTTCATCTCATTAACATAATCAGAAACATTAACATTGTCATTAAAAAGTTCTGGTATAAAAAGAGCATCTAAATAACTATCATCTTCATCTGCTGCCGATACCGATGCCGATGCTACAGCCGACTGTACTTTGGCACCTTGACTTGGTGACTTTTCAACTACCTCCGGTGAAATCTTGAGACCTTCAATCTTCGGCTCTGGCTCTACCATCTTCTCCTTCCCTTTGAGTTTAGTGGCCAACAGCTTATCAGTTACAATCTCTTCGGGCTCATCCCTATCCCAGATGCTGTACTGGCTCATAATCTCCCCATCCCAAAAGTTTTCTATAGTCTTAATACCTCCAACCTCCCAGTCGAAGACATCATTAAAAATTTTGAAACCCGGGATGACGTTCCCATCTACCCACTGTGGCTCCTCTTCTCCAGTGTAAGCACAAATTGAGGATGCTGACACAAAGCTCTCTGAAATGTGGGGAATCTTCTCTGACACTTTCTTCTTACCATACTCTCCTTTGTAGCCTAACCCCTTCCGATCTTTCTGTCTATGCGAAGTGATGACATCCTGCCGCCCTTGTGAATCTTTGCCCAAACCAGCCCCTGGGAGGAAGTGCATCTTCTTTAGCATGTTCACCACCTGAGGGCAACTTTCTAAGCTCTGCTCTTCTCCTATCATCGATACATGAAAACCATTGAACGACTGGTTAGAGATCTCCAAGGCAGACACTTGGTTCTCTCTTGTAGCTTTAATGGTCACTACCTCTCCTTCGTGAGGTATCTTAATCACTTGGTGTAAAGTGGATGGCACTCCCCCCAACCTATGGAACCACGGTCTTCCAAGTAAAGCTGAGAAATTTGCTGGGATAGGTAAGACCACAATCTCTGTTTCTATCTCAACGGGTCCAGTCCTGACAATAGCTTTGAAAGTTCCCAATGCTTGCCTCCTGGAATTGTCATAAGCTGTGATGGTCAGGTCAGACTTACTCAGCATGTTTTCATTTAACCCAAAAGCCTGAAGCGCCACGAAAGGACAGACATTTATTGATGACCCATCGTCAACCATAATGCAAGCAATTTGCTTGCCGTTAATCTGTGCTTTGATATATAATGGCCGGTTATGGCTGCGACCCTCAGTTGGCAAATCTGCATCAGAAAAAACCAGTTTCTCCCCGGATCCCCCTTTAACAAGGTCTAGCAGCTCAGATGGAGAAATTGTAGTAGCTACAGTGGACGCACTCAATGCCTCAACCAACTTCTATCTATGGGAGGGGGACTGCCTTAAAAGGTCCCAAATTGATATTTTGGCCGTGGTCTTTTTCAGCTGTTTCACTATGGGACTTTCTTCCGGCTCCTTCTCTGTGGTTGCTTGCACTGGGTCTTGTTGCTTCTCAACTTCGGGGACCACTCTCCCACTTCTTGTTACTGCCTCAACTCTTTCTTCCCCCTCTGAATCCCATGGACCCGTGAATTCTCCATCTTTCTCTTCATCTTCTTCGTCTCCACTCTCACTAGTGGACCAACAGTCTATCGTCGCCACTGGAATCCCTTCTTCACTTGCCTCAGGGCAAGTGATAGCGACGTACTCATTTTCGTATAAATCTTGCATCACATACCATTCTGGTAAGCTCGATCCTATCATAAAGACTGGCGGTGGCACAACATTATAATTAGACTTCTTTTTGCTCTCTCTCTTTTCAGGATCGGTGATCTGCTTACTATCAATCAAATCTTGAATTAGGTACCTCAGCCTGAAACAATTGTCAGTCAGATATCCAGTATGTTGGTGAAAGGCACAATACTCATTCTCTTTGTGCCCTGGCTGTCCTTGGGTCCTAGCTGGTCTAAGTGGCCGGGGTTGTAGCTTCCCTTCCTTTATCAGCCTCTTCAAAACCCATGACAAAGGCCTACCCAAATTGGAGAAGTACCTCTAACTCAAGCTAGTTGCAAACACCTCGGCTGTCTTTCCACCTCTGTTACCACTGCTTGAACCTACTGACCTGGCTGTCCCTTAATTGCTGTAGCCCTTCTTAGCATAGGACTCACTATTTGCCCTCTTGGCCATATATTCTCCTTCCGCTTCTATGCTAATGTCTTTTAAGGACTCCCAATCCTTCATCCCCTTCATCTTCAGTCTGTCTCTCAAGTATGGGCTGGCATTCCGAATACATAACCGAATCTGATCAGGAGTGTCTGGCTTGCGTTTCATCTCCATAACTCGATTCCTCCACTGAGTAAGGTACTCGTGGAAGGACTCTCCAGACTTCTGCTGTAATAACTCCAGATTCTTCAAAGTAACTTCCATTCGAGTGCTGCAATCGTACTGCTTAAGGAACTCCTCAATTAACAAGTCCCAATCCTCTTTGGACCTTCTGTCTAGTCCATGGTACCAATCAATGGCAGCTCCTATGAGACTCAAGCAAAAGTACTCTATTTTCTGCTTTCTCATTAAAGTCGTACCCTTCATAACAAGCGAGTACTGCTTGATGTGTGCAGCAGGGTCAGAGGTGGCGTCAAATTTTGGAATATCGGGCATCTTAAAGTTCTAGGAATCAGGTCATCCCCATCCAGCTCTCGGTCCTCTGGGTTCATTCCTCTCCCTACAGTCATCATCCTTGCCATTACCTCAAATTTCTCTTCCATTTTTCTCCACATCACCTCCTCCAGTTTCAGCGACTTTCCCTTAGCTACCGCATGCTCCTCTTGCTCGTCTTCTCCAAAATCAACCTCGGACCTAAGGCCTTCTCCACGCTCGATGGGTGCAGGCACTCTTTGTTCCATAGCAGGTGGGTCGACCACAGGTTGGTTAATTACAGCAGGGGGATCTTCTCTAACGACCCCTTGTTCAACTGGCACTCGGATAGGTGCAGCAGCAGCTTATTGCCCAGCTAAGGTGGTGGCTAGGTTGCCCATCATTGCAATCATTCGGGCCTCAAACTCCTCCATTCTTCTCCCTACTTCCTCGGTAATTATTACTCGGGTTGCATCAGACTCATTCGATGGACTAGTTACGTCTATCGATGACTCAGAAGAAAACCCCTCACCGTCTTCTATGAGAGAATCTGAACTCTGATCCGATACTAATTCTGGTAACCCCAAAAGCGAAATCCTTCTTAACCGTCCATCGGGACCTCTAGACCACCTAGGAGAATCTATGATGGCTGAAAGAAAATATTACGTTAAGATGATGCATGATTAAAAAAATGCAATGCATGCTCATGCTGATGCAACATAGACAAACACATGCAAGCAAATAGATCCTTCCGACCTTATCTCTCCCACACACGTGGTAGTGTAGTCTCTTTCCTAGGTGGGCTTAGCCCATGGGTTAACGGGGAACCCAATGGACACGTATGGTGCGCGGTGGAGAACCGGTAGCATAACAGCTCTTATCTAATGTACATATGTATGAGTGTTTGGCCATTATGTATTTAAACAAGTCAACTTAATTAAGATGGGTCCACCGGGGCATGAAAGCCTTTGATAAAGACCATTTAATTAAATTGACTTTGTCCAATATATGATGGCCCATATAGCAAACATGGTATTACGGTACATTTCACCTAGTGGAAGCATCTATTGCCATTACATGAGCTTTGGTCAACGGGTGATGACATTTTAGGGCTACCCAAGCATGGTCCCTGCCAACGGGTCTAGCTCATTATAAGCATAACCAATTGGGTCACCATTTGATATACCATAAGGTACGAGGCTTGGGCTGGTGATTATCCTTAACACTTCCCTACATTGAGTGAACGTAGGGTCGTGCTTTGGGAACGCACCGGGGTTAAGATAGGGACTAAACTATAATAATCTAAGGCTCTAGCATGGATGCAATGCAATTTCGAAAAGAGATGAAATTTTTAAATTAAAACTCAATTTTAAATTTTAACCAAGGTACTTCTGATGGAAAGTCTCTTATGTCCCCAGTGGATTTGCCACTGTGACGCGTGTCGGACCCCGAGACGTCCCTTTGACCGCCCGCTTTAGGGCGATTGGGCTGATGAGGTCCATTGACAACTTGCAACGAATTACAAGTGCGTCTATTTTGGGCAACAAGGAGGTTTCATGGAGTCGCCACCCAATAGAACATTGGGAAAGTTCATCTCGCCTTAGTGAGCCTAAGACGGCGCATATTTCCATTTTGGGCAAACCAAAGGGGTCTTGGAGGCAATCACCCCAATAAAACATTGGGAATGATCCTCTAACCTTATGGAGCCTAGGATTTATTAAGCCTTTTTGACACAAGAGGTGTCTTGGAGGTCACGTTCCAATGAATGTTCGGATAGACCTCTCGCCTCGTTGAGCCCAAAGACCAGAGAAGGTTCGGGACTTCCCATTTATTAATATCTTGGTTAAATTTATAATTGAGTTTTGAATTTACCTTTTCGTCTCTTTTCTCACGCGTTTAAATGCAATAAAAATTAAAACGCTGTATCAACCATATAAATGAAGCGATAAAGAATAACATAAAGCGCATAAACATAAATTACAACAAAACTAGGGGCGGAATACAACCCCCATTTTAAATAAGCTGCAATCCACGCATAAATCGGGTTATTCATTTAGGGATGAGGAATTGGTCCTCGCATTCATATTTAAAGAAAACACTTTTGATGTGGCAATTTTATTTAGGATGAAAATTTAGGACTTTGGTCCTATTTTATTAGAAAAAACCAATTTATTCTATAAAATATTTTTATATGATTTTTTATTTAAGCGTGCATAAAAACCATTTTATTTAACAATTACATACATGGAAATCAAAAATATAAAGAAAATGAGAATTAAAATGTACAATAAAGATACCAAAGCCCGCGTCTCCTCCTTCATGTACATGGATGCTCAAATAAGAATAAAACAACGATTCTCAATATTTTCTTGTAGAATTGAAGGTAGATGAATCAATCCTTTTGCCTTGATTTGTTGGAATAATAATAAAATTCAGATGTAAGAAATTCAAAATAATTTTATGAAGAAAAATAAAGCAATTTTCTAAGAAAATCCCTTACAAAATTCTTAGCCAAAAACCAATTTTTTCTCCCTAAGAAAAATAAGATTTTTTCCAAAAAACCTTCCTCAAAACTCCCAAAAATCGTCCCCTAGTGAGCCTACCGTTTTTTGCCTTTAATTCCCTTCAAAAACTGCCAAAAAACCACCCAAAAACCCCACAAAATCGTAAAAATCGCATATTGGCATCATGTGTGCGGAAATGGGTGAGGGACGCCCGTCGGCGCGCTCGACGGGCATCCCAGCGCGCACTGCATGGACGCTCCGCGCGCAACGTTCTTTCTTTTTTACTTGTTTCCCCATACTAGGGACGGCCGCTGGGATAGTACAGGAGGCTGTCCGTAGGCAAACTCTCATGTTTTTTTAAATTATAAATTTTATCTTTCAACTTATTTCTGTTAGAGTTTCTCGTTCTTTTATTTTTATTTTTATTCACGCTTTTGATGCTAACGTGTTTATCCCTATGAGTTATTTTCTGACCATTTGGAGTTGGAGTTCTGAAAGATGGTGGTTGCGCCAGTCTGAGGACTTCCATTCGGGTTCTTTCTATACCCTTACCTTTCATTCATGTTATTATGAAAATGGTTTTAATGTCGCTAAAGAAAAAAGGCCAAAAGCTTTCTAACAATTAACTTTAGAATTTTCTCGGAAGTTGTGGACCAATGTCCAGTTTTAGCCAATAAAATTGACGCTTCATGAAAAATCATTTTTGTAATAAAATATGAATGGTAGGACCAATGTCCTCATTCCAATGAATACCCCGTTTTATGCATGTATTGCACTTTTACAAATGGGAGTTGTATTCCTCTCCTAGTGCTATTGTAATATATTTTTTTGAATGCCTTATTTTGATTTTTATTTCCATTTACCACTTTTGACGTGAATGATTGCGCCTTTAATTAAAATGCATCATGTGGAAAGATGGTGAAATAATAAAATTCAAAACTTATTTATAATTTTAATCAAGGTACAAATAAATGAGAAGTCCCGAAACTCACTCTGGTCTTTGGGGCTCAGTGAGGCGAGAGGTCTTGGACTTCCAAGACACCTCTTGAGTCCCACCAAAAGGCTTAAATGTACAATCCTAGGCTCTAGGGGGTAGAGGCTGAGGCCTCCAAAATCTCTCTGTCTACCCCAAGATGGATATGTATGCGCCGTCTTAGGCTCTCTGAGGCTAGATGACCCTTTCCAATGTTCTATTGGGTGGCGACTCCAAGAAACCTCATTGTTGCCCAAAATAGACGCAGCTTGTAAATACCTTACAAGTTTTTATGAACCTCTCCTGATCGCCCTAAAGCGGGCTTTCGAGTGGCCGCGAGGTTCGGCGCGCGTCACACCAGGCCCTTTCTATCTTTTTAACCCCTAGTGGCGATATCCCTTGGGAGTTCTTACCCAATCCAGCACTCGAAAGGAACAACATCTTCTTCATCATAGCTAGCACTTATGGGCTTCCTTTCATTGCCTCTTCTTCATTGATCATAGCCACGTGGAATCCACTAAAAGGCTTCCTCGCTATCTCGAGTATTGACACTTAATTCTCTCTTGCAGCCTTGATGGTCACCACTTGTCCTTTATGCGGTATCTTGACCATCTGGTGGAGAGTAGAGGGAACACCTCCCAACTTGTGGAACCACGGTCTCCCCAGCAATGCTGAAAAATTAGTAGGAATGGGCAGGACTACTAATTCTACCTCAGTCTCCACTGGCCCTGTCTTGACCAATGCCTTGAAAGTCCCTGAAGCATGCCGACGAGAATTGTCATAGGCTGTGATCATCAAATCTGACTTGGCTAGCATGTCCCCCGTCACTCCAAAGGCTGCCATGGTTACTTGAGGGCATACATTAATTGACGGCCCATCATCCACCATCAAACAAGAAGTTTGCTTCTGATTGATCTGAGCCCGAACGTAGAAAGGGCGGTTGTGGTTACGGCCTTCGGCAGGTAAATCAGCATTTGTGAACACCACATTTTCTCCGGCCCCTCCTTTCACCACTTCTAGCAGCTCAATGGGCGAAATCGTTGTAGCCACAGTCGTTGTGCATAAAGCCTCTACCAACCTCTGCCTATGAGACGGGGATTGCCTCAGTAGATCCCAAATGGAAATCTGAGCCGGCATTTTCTGCAATTGTTTAACTATCTGATCTCTTTCCAGCTCTTTCCCCTTCTCTTTCTGACCTTCCACTAGCTCCTGAGGCGCTGCCACTTTCGGTATTACCCTTCCGCTGTGGGTCACCGCTCCTACCTTAACTTTTCCTTTGCGCTCTTCCGCTTCTTCCTCCTCTGAACCCCACGGGTCAAGAAACTCAACAGCTTCATCATCATCACTTCCACTCTCACTAGTGGACCAGCAATCGATCACTACAGCGGGCATCCCTTTTTCACTTACCTCATAGAGGCTCGTGACAGCAGTGTTTACATCATCGCCGTATAATTCATTCAAGACAAACTCCTCCTGTAAACTGGATCCGATCATGAACACGGGTGGGGGCACCTTGTTATATCCGGCTTTCTTCTGGCCTTCCCTCTTCTCAGGGTCTATAATCTGCTTTGTATCGATCAGGTCTTGGATTGCATGCCTCAAAGCCTTACAGTTGTCTGTCACATGACCTGTGTGCGGATTATAAGCACAGTACTCATTCTCCTTGTGACCGGGCATTCCTTGAGTCATGGCAGGTCTAGGTGATAACGGCCGCAACTTTTCTTCCTTCATTAACCTTCTCAAAACCCAAGATAAGACCTTCCCCAAGTTTGAAAAATGTCTCGTGGTTGCGTCAGCAGCAGACACCTTGACCGTTCTTCTGGTGCTACCGCTGGGACCCACCGGCCTACTTGCCCCCTGGCTACCATTCCCCCTCTTGGCATAATTATCACTATTTGCTATTCGGGCCAGGTACTCTCCTTCCGGTTCAATGGCTATATCCTTCAAGGACTCCCAGTCTTTTAATACCTTCATCTTCAACCCTTCTCTCAAGTATGGGCTTGCGTTCTTTATGAATAATCTAATCTGGTCCTGAGTCTCCAGCTTCCTTCTCATTTCCATCAATTTGTTCCTCCAGCGAGTTAAGTACTCATGGAAAGATTCTCCAACCTTTTGTTGCAGCAATTATAGATCTTTAAGGGTCACATCCATCCTCGTATTACAATCGTATTGCCTCAAGAACTCTTTCGTCAGCAAATCCCAGTCTTCTTTGGTTCTACGGTCAAGACCATGGTACCAATCTATAGCCAGACAAGTCAGACTTAAGCAAAAGTACTCCACCTTTTGTCTCTTCGTCAAGGTGGTCCCCTTCATGATCAATGAATATTGCTTCACATGGGCAGTTGGGTCGGAGGTACCATCGAATTTGGGAACATCTGGCATTTTGAAATTATATGGGATCGGATCCTCTCCTTCCAGCTCCTTATCCTCAGGATTCATTCCTTGACCCCTACTCAACATTCGAGCCATTGCCTCGAACTTCTCCTCCATTTTCTTCCACATGGTCTCTTCTGACTGGGGCACTTTTCCCCTTTTTGACACAATACTCTCCTCAGAATCTTCATCCACACGGTCATCTTCTAACCTCTGAACTTGTCTCCTTCTCTGAACACCCGATGCTACTGACCTTAAATCCACCGGCGGTGGTCGGATCTCTTCCTGCCTCTCTTCTTTGTCCTCCCCCTGTTCATTTTGTCTCATGGGAGGAGGAGGTAGGTCTTGCGGAGCAGCAAGCTGGGTCATCGCGGCCAGCATATTCATCATCCGACCTTCAAATTCCTCAAATCTTCTACCAACCTCTTGAGCAACCAAAGCCCTAGTGGCATCATTTCCCCTTGGCGAGTTAGCCATCTTTGATGAGGTATGGCTGGTCTCTGGACAGTTCTCTAAGAAGCTCTCCCTTTCTGGTGATTCAGACACGAAAGTTCAGATCAATCGCCCCGCGGGTCCTCTCGTCCACCTGGACAAATCTATGATGGCTGTAAAAACAAGGAGTTAGAATGATACATGAATGCAAATAAAATGCATGATCGTGATATGCAACACCCACAAATCACATACAAGCAGATAAGTCCTTCCACCCTTATTACTTCCACAGACGTGGTCATAGTCTCTTCGCTAGGCAGGATTAGCCTATGGGTCAACAGGGAATCCAATGGACACGCATGGTGCGCGGTGAAAAACCGGCATCATAACACTCCTAAACTAATGCACAAGCGCATGGAAAATGGTCATTATGTATTTAAGTAATCCAAATATATCGACGTGGCCCTACCGGGGCATGAAAGCCATTGGCTAGGTAACCAATCAAGACATTTGGACTTACTCAATACATAAGGATTCATATAGCAAGCATGGTATTACGGTTCATATCACCTAGGGGAAGTATCTACGGCCATTACATGAGTTTTAGTCAAGGGTGGTGTTACTTTAGGTCTACCCAAGCATGGTCCCTGCCAACGGGTCTAGCTCATCGCGAGCGTAACGACCGATTGGGTCTCCATTTTATATACCAAATGGTATGAGGCTTGGGCTAGTGATTATCCTTAACACTTCCCTACATTGAGTGAATGTAGGGTTGTGCTTCGGGAATGCACCGAGGTTTAGAAAGGACCAATCCAGCATAGTTTAAGGCTCTAATGGGATGTAAATGCAAATTTGAAAGAAAGCAAATTTTATAAACTAAAATTTAATCATAAATTTCAATCAAGGTATTTTCAAATCAAAGCCTCGAACCATTGTCCCCAGCAGAGTTGCCACTGTGACGCGCGTCGGACCCCTAGAGGCGCCCATTGACCAGCCCGCTTAAGGGCGATCGGGCAAGTGAGGGTCCGTTGACAACTTGTAAGGTATTTACAAGTGCGTCTACTTTGGGCAACAAGGAGGTTTCATGGAGTCGCCACACAATAAAACATTGGGAAAGTTCATCTCACCTCAGTGAGCCTAAGACGGCGCTTTTATCCATCTTGGGCAAACCAAAGGGGTCTTGGAAGTGAACACCCCAATAGAACATTGGGAATGACCCTCTAACCCTATAGAGCCTAGGATTGTTAATTGAGTCTTTTGGTGGGACACAAGAGATGTCTTGGAGGTTCCAATGAGTGATCGAATACCTCTCGCCTCGTTGAGCCCAAAGACCAGAGCTGGGTTCGGGACTTCTCATCTATTTCTACCTTGATTAACTTTACGATTAGATTTTGAATTTATTAATTCGGTCTCTCTCCACACAATGCAATTCAATTAAAAAAAGCGCATTTATTCACGTTAAAAGCATAATAAATAAAACAATATACAACAATAATGGCTATAAAATAGATTACAATAACACTAGGAGCGGAATACAACTCCCATTTTTAAAAGTGCGATGCATACATAAAAAAATGGGGAATTCAATTATTTTGAGGGCTTTGGTACTCGCATGCATTTATTATAAAAGAAACTAGTTTTTATCGTGATGTTTTTGTTAGATGGAAAATAGGACGTTGGATCCTTGAGTTTGTAAGAATCCCAATTTTATTTTACTATAAAATATTTATCCATTTTTATTTAATGCGAAATAAAACGATTCATTGTGAGCACAAAGTAGTCAATAAAAAAATGAATAAATAAATTATTAAATAAGCAAATAAATAAATGAATAAACAAATAAATAAATAAAGGATAAAGAGGTAAGCCAAATGGAGTCTCCCATGACAAAACTCCTCTTAAGCGCCAAATCATCCCAAAGACATAAAAACAATCTCACAAAATAACCAATAATGTTAATATGTATAAAAAAAACAAAATATTAATAAATATTAATGAAAATAAAGATTAAAATTCAGAACTGAAATTATAAGAACAAAACTATTGATAAAAGGCAGCAGAGAAAAGATTTAGAGATAAAAGAAATAAATAATAGATAAAAAATGAGGAAAAGGCTTTGAAAATTGCAAACAGAACCCAGGGACAGCCACTAACGAATGACAGACGGGCGTCGCTGGAAGCGACCGATGGATTTGCCTGCCGTCGTTCATTCGAGAGACGGGCATATCCTGAGATGACCGGCGGGCAATAACGCGTCACATACGCGAGCGACAAGCGTCAGTGGCCTTATAACCCGTCGGTCACCTCTGTTCTTCCAAAAAACAGTAAAAACTGAATTTTCTCAAACAAAATAATCTTTCAACACAAAAATCAAAAAAAAAAAGGAAAATAATTAAAATAAACTAAATGAAATATGTGTCCAGAATATTTAGTCTCGGATTTTACCTTTTGGAAGGATTCTTGATGATTCGGATCCCGCACGCTTCACAAGAAATGGGTAAAAATCAAGAAAAAAAGAGTTTGGATTTTCCTTTTCTTGGTTTTCACGAAGTACACAAATGTTGGAATCAAAATTCTTAGAAACTAATCAATTTTAGCTCCTTTTAACTAATTTTGATTCACCAAAATCAAAGTAGAATAGAGAAATCTTGAAATGGACAAGAATGCTGGAAAATGGGTTTTTTAGGTAGGAAAACAGTTAAATTCGTCCCACTAGCCAACCCTAAAAACGGGTGAAAATAGCTTTTTATAGGTTTTGAATTACCGATGGCCGTCGGAATCATACCGATGGGCGTCGGTTGAATCCTATTTCCTGTTGGAAATAGGATTGAACCGACGGACGTCTGAAGCCCATAGACGGGCATCGGTTAGATCCATTTTCCTATAGGAAATCAGATTTTACCGGCGGGTGTCGGCGGACCACGGACGGGCGTCGGGGCTCTCCGTCGAGCGACGGGCATACCGCGATCGATGGGCTGGCTATCGGTGGAGGTAAACTTCCCTTTTTTACCCTGAAACTCCCAATTCTCTTTTCCTCTTTATCGTGAATAAAGAAAACATATTTCTCGTGAATCTAGAGGGCCAAAATCCCCGAATCTCAACCGTTCATTCGGACTCGGGCATCGATTTCTTCATCAGGTAATCTCTGATCTGGACTACCTCAGGACATGGTGTTTACAGTGACACTCTCACGAGCGCGACAGAGAGGAACTTCACGTTCTTGTGTTCAGCTCACTGTAGCTTTGCCTGTGTCCAACTCGGATGGAGAAACACGACTCGTGCTCCTTTGCTGTGCAAGCCGTCGCCCAACGTGCAGGCGAGCGCTCTGCGAGCTAGCGCGCTGCTGCGCCTCGACACTCGCAAAATTTTTTTTTTCTTTTTTATAAAATAAAAAACCTAAAAACTCATTTTTTACCCAAAAATAATTTTAAATATTTTTTAAATATTTTAGAAAAATACATTTTTCTCCATTCCTAACAAATCCAAATGACAAGCGAATTTACTTCCGACCTTCATTCTTTTTGCCTATAAGCCGGCATAGCTAAATTTCATCATCGGGTAATCCTGATCAAGGCTACTTGGGACCCGGTATCTACAACCATGTTGGAATTGGAGTGGTTAATGAGGGTGGTCGCGCTAACCTGAGGCTTCCCATCCGGGTTCTTTCTTTACCCTTGACTTGATTCATTTTATTATGAAGATTATTTTAATGTCGTTATGGTAAAAAGGACCAAATATTTTTTTAATAATTAATTTGGTATTTTTTCGAAAGCCAGAGACCAAAGTCCTATTTTTAGCCAATAAAACCGACACTACTCAAAAATCAGCTTGTAATAAATATGCATGGCAGGACTAATGTCCTCACTCCAAATGAATATCCCGATTTTTGTATGATTTATATATTATTTTTTTAATGGAGGTTTTATTCCGTCCCTAGTTTTATTGTAATTTATTTTGAGAATGTTTATTTTATTAATGCTTTATTTATTGCTTTTAACGTGAATGATTGCGCCTTAATTAAATGCATCGTGTGGAAAGTTGATGAAACAATAAATTCAAAATTTAATTATAATATTGATCAAGGTACAAATAAATGAAAAGTCCCGAACTCACTCTGGTCTTGGGCTCAATGAGGTTAGAGGTCTAGAACCTCCAAAATATCTCTTGTTCCCCTTCAAAAGGCTTAATTTTCATAATCCTAGGCTCCAGGGGGTAGAGGCTGAGACCTCCAAAATCTCTCTGGTTTGCCCAAGATAGATATGTATGCGCCGTCTTCGGCTCGCTGAGGCTAGACGACCCTTCCTAATGTTCTATTGGGTGGCGACTCCAAGAAACCTCTTTGTTGCCCAAAATAGATGCACTTGTAAATACTTTACAAGTTTTTATGAACCTCTACTAATCGCCCTAAAGCGGGCTTTCGGGAAGCCAAGAGGTTCGGCCTGCATCACAAGAGGTTTATTAGGAAGGGTTGTGAGGCTTTCCTAGCAGTTGTGTTGGATTCCAAGAGGGATCGGGTTCGGATTGAGGACATCCCTGTTGTGCAGGAGTTTAGTGATGTGTTCCCGAGTGAGTTGCCAGGTTTGCCTCCTGAGAGAGAAGTCGAGTTATCCAAAGAGATTATGTCGGGTACCACTCCCATATCGAAAGCACCTTATCGGATGGCTCCTGTAAAGTTGAGAGAGCTCAAAACTCAACTACAAGAGCTATTGGATAAGGGGTTTATTCGACCCAGCATATCTCCTTGGAGAGCTCCGATTTTATTTGTTAAGAAAAAGGATGGGTCCTAGCGTATGTGTACCGACTGTAGGCAGATCAATAAGGTTGCAGTGAAGAACAAGTATCCCTTGCCTAGAGTCGAGGATTTGTTTGATCAGCTTCGAGCTGTGGGTGTCTTTTCGAAGATTGATCTTCGGTCGGGTTATTATCAGTAGCGAGTTCAGGATGCTGATGTGGTTAAGACTGCATTTCGGACTAGGTGTGGCCATTATGAGTTCTTAGTGATGCCGTTTGGTTTGACCAATGCTCCAGCGGCTTTTATGGATTTGATAAATAGAGTGTTTAGGCCATACTTAGACCGGTTTGTAGTGGTGTTCATAGATGACATCTTGGTGTATTCCAAGGATGAGAAAGAGCATGAAGAGCATCTCCGATTGGTTTTGCAAGTGTTGAGGTAGCATCAGTTGTTTGCCAAGCTTAGTAAGTGTGATTTTTGGCTTCGAGAAGTGTCCTTCTTGGGTCATATTATTTCGGCTAAGGGTATTCAAGTTGATCCGGCCAAGATTGAGGCGATAGTTGATTGGAAAGTGCCCAGGAATGTTCAGGAAGTGAGGAGTTTTCTTGGTTTGCCGAGTTACTACCGTCGGTTTGTTCAGGGTTTCTCTATTATCGCTGCTCCGATGACTAGGTTGTTGAAAAAAGGAGTCAGATTTGAGTGGTCGGATAAGTGCCAGGCTTGTTTTGATCGGTTGAAGAAGCTGCTAGTCGAGGCTCCTATACTTACTCAACCCACCTCAGGCAAAGTGTTTGTCATGTATAGTGATGCTTCGGGTGTAGGTCTTGGCTGTGTTTTAATGCAAGAAGGTAAGGTTGTGGCTTATGCTTCTCGACAGTTGAAGCCACATGAGAGGAATACTCCAACGCACGATTTGGAGTTAGCGGTTGTTATCTTTGCTCTAACGATTTGGCGCCATTATCTGCATGGGGAGAAGTGTAGGATCTTTACGGACCATAAGAGTTTGAAGTATCTCCTCACGCAGAGGGAATTAAACATGAGACAGTGCCGCTGGCTTGAGTTTTTTAAGGACTACGACTACATAGTGGATTACCATCCGGGTAAGGCCAATGTAGTCGCTGATGTTTTTAGTCGGAAGTCGATTTTAGCCATGCTTTTGAGACGGTTTAGATGGAGGTTCGATTCAGATGGGGCTTTGGTTGCTCAGTTGCGAGTGAAGCCTACCTTGAGACAGAGGATTGAGGATGCTCAGAGAGATGATAAAAGGCTACAACGGGTTGTGCAAGAGGTCAGTTTGGGTAAGCAGTCAGACTTCTCAGTTTTAGATGGGGTGCTCATGTATAGAAACCTCTTGTGTGTGCCTGAGCATGAGGAGTTGAGGAAACAGCTATTGAGTGAGGCGCATAGTATGGTTTTTACCATGCATCCCGGGAGTGAAAAGATGTACCGAGACATGAAGCAGTTTTATTGTTGGTCCAGCATGAAGAGGGATATTGTGGATTTTGTGTCCAAGTGCTTGACATGTCAGCAGGTAAAGGCTGAGCATCAAGTTCCTTTAGGATTGCTTATGCCTTTATCCGTTCCCGAGTGGAAATGGGAGGATATTGCCATGGACTTTGTATCTGGTTTGCCTTTGACTCAGAGGAAGCACGACTCAGTTTGGGTAATCGTGGATCAGCTCGCGAAGTCAACTCATTTCTTGCCAGTGAGAGTGGACTATCCGATGGATAAGTTGGCCAGTACCTATGTGGATGAGATAGTCAGGTTGCATGGAGTGCCGTTGTCTATAGTATCTGATCGGGATCCGAGGTTCACTTCGATGTTTTGGAAGGAATTGCAAAGGGGTTTAGGTACCAAGTTAAACTTCAGTACGGCATTCCATCCTCAGACAAATGATCAGTCAGAAAGGGTCATTCATATTCTAGAGGATATGTTGCGAGCTTGTGCTTTGGATCTTTCGGGTAGTTGGGACAGATATGTGTCGCCTATGGAGTGTGCCTACAACAATAGCTACCAGTCAAGCATCGGTATGTCACCGTATGAGGCTTTGTATGGTCGGCAATGTAGGACTCCGGTATGTTGGACCGAGCTATCCGAGCGTTCAGTTATTGGGCCAGAGTTGGTTAGGGATACTGAGGAGAAGATAAGAGTTGTGCAGCAAAATCTGAAGGGGACTAAAGATCGGCAAAAGTCTTATGCCAATCTGAAGAGGAAGGATGTGCAGTTTGAAGTCGGGGACAAGGTTTTCCTTAAGGTTTCACCTTGGAGGAAAGTGCTTCGGTTTGGAAAGAAGGGTAAGCTTAGTCCTCGCTTCATTGGTCCCTATGAGATTTTGGCTAAGGTTGGTCCGGTAGCTTATAGATTGGCTTTACTGATGGAGTTGGCCAAGTTGCACGATGTCTTTCATATTTCGATGCTTCATCGGTGTAGATCAAATCCTTCACATGTTCTATCAGCTCAAGATGTACAAGTGTAGCCAGATTTCTCTTATGATGAATAACTGAAAGCTATCCTGGCTAGAGAAGTGATACAGCTGAGGAGTAAGCAGATCCCTTTCAAAAAGTTTTATGGAATCATCATGGAGTCGAAGAAGCAACTTGGGAACCAGAGGATTCGATGAGAGCTCAGTATTCGCATTTGTTCAGTTCAGGTGAGAATTTCGAGGGCAAAATTCTTATTAGTAGGGGAGAGTTGCCACACCCCGTTTGCCCCTTAGTAAAATGAGCCATCTGTGTATGCATACATTGTGTGTGCTTTGGCATGTGATAAGGGCATTCTGAGTAATAATGCATGTTTTAAGGGTTTTGTTAGCATGTGGATGCATGTATGGGGGTAGGATGTGAGTAAGTTGGGTTATGTTTGGGTGTGCATGAGCATACCATAGTAGGGTGTTTAAAAGTTGGGATGGCATTGTGTGTGTGTGATGCATGAGTTTTGTGTGTGAGTGATCAAATCCCACTAATAGGGAGGTGACACTTGTCTAGGGTTAGGAAAAGAAAAAGAAAAAGAAAGAGAAAAGGGGAAAGGGCAGATGGCTATCCTCATTTTCACACTTTCCCTTCCCTTCACTCTCTTCTTCTTCCTTTTCTCTTCCCCTAAGAACCCTAGCTTTGATTCAAGGGCTGCTAGTGGGAATTGATAATCTCCTGGTGTTTCTTTTGGTAAGTTTTCTGCATTCTTCATCTTGTTTTTCCTTGTTCTTCTTCTTCTTCTTCATTTATTGGGTTTGGAGTTTTAATCTAGGGTTTGGTTTGTGTGTGTGTTTGTTGGGATGTTGTTAGTTGAGCTTCCTCATTAACTAAAAGGCAAGGAGAAGGCTGGTTCTAGTGGAACTCATTAGATTTGGAGCTAAGGAGATAAGGTTTGGGAATTTCTACTATTTTGGATGTTCATATGTTCATATGTATATGTGCATGAATTCCTAGAATTTTAGTTGTGTATATGGACTTATATTGGCATGCTTGATATGGGTTTTTAGTTCGGATAAATGATTATGCATAAGTGTGGATTTATTGAAGTAATTGTGGAGTTGAATGAGTTGTGCTGCAAATTTCCAGATTTTGTGATTCTTGGGATGTTATTGTGTAAATCGATGAATTAATGGGAATTAATTGTTGAAATTTGTTGTTTTATGTTCGTTATGGTGTTTTGGAGGCCATAATTGAGGTAAGATTAGATTAAAAATGATTTGGGTCAAAATGGTTTTGATTTGGGAAAAATTCTGGGTTTCTGGGTTTTGCTGGGAATTGGGAGTCTCGTCTCTATCACGAGCGCGACAGAATGGAACTTCACATTCTCGTGTTCAGTTCAATGTAGCTTTGACTGTGTTCGACTCGGATGGAGAAGCACGACTCGTGCTCCTTTGGTGTGCAAGCCGTGCATCTCAGCTGGACGTCGACAGGCCGTGAGGATCAGCACGACTCGTGCTCGTGTAGCACGGATCATGCTGCTGTAAGTCCTCCTCCGTAGCGTGCTGTTGAGCACGAGAGGAAACATCATGGACACGAGTCGTGTCCCTCAGCACGACTCGTGCTCATGTCATTTCCTCAGCATGTCGTGGTTGAGGAGCACGACTGGGACAAGCCATTGACACGAGTCGTGTCCCTCAGCATGACTTGTGTCCGTGGCTCTTCTATCGCGAGCGTGACAGAGGCCCTGTTCTGCCTTGTTTCTCCCGCGTGCCCAGTTGTTCGAAAATGAACTTCAGACGTCTTTTTCCTGGTGTATCCTTACCGTATGCTCTATGAATGTGTTTATATGCCTACTATATTGCGAATTATACAGGGTGAATTATATGTTGTGTTTCGAAACATGATCTGGTTTATGCATGACCTGCTAGAGTCAAGTGAGTGGATAGTTAGGCATGCCTAATAGAGTCTTTTAGCTGTAGCCTCAGTTCAGTTTGGACCCCAATCCGGTCCCCATTTGGTTCCCCGTGAACCCTCAGTATTTGGACCTTGTTTAAGGTCCCCTTAGTCAAATGTTGTGTAATTGATAAAATGGAATTGTTTTCGATTTGTACCCGTAAGGTACTGTCAGTATCCAATTCATACTCGTAAGGTACTATCCGTATACTCGTTATCCACCATTATGAGTCAGCAGGTGTTCTGTTTGCTTTCCTTTGCTCCGAGGTGCTTATACGATTTTGATATTCGAATGGGTATAATAATGAGATGAATGATCAGTCAATGTAATTATGAATGTGAATATGGATGTGAGCATATGTTATTGAAAGTATGGTTGTTATATGCAAGAATGTATATTTACTTGCTTTAATTATCTGCATTTACCATTGTGAGTGTGTTATGCCTCGACGACTATTATGAATGGTCGTCCATTATGTTTGTGTGTTTTCCCACTAAGCGTTTATCGCTTAGCACGGTGTTTTTACTTGTGTAGGTGCGGAAGATCTTTTGCTTTGGGAGAGTCGCCGTCATTCAAGCCAACACAGGAAGGTTTAGTGTAGGGCTTAGCTTTTGTAATCTTTGATGATTCTTTTGTACAGAACTCTCATGTATCAGTTTTTGTAGTAGCTTCTGCATTTGTATATTTTGGATATGTAATTATCTTTTGTTTCAGCCAGTTTGATCAAAACATTATTGTAATGACTTTGTTATATTAATGTATAATCAGCTGTGGCTCTTGTCATTTCGCAAAGTTTTTAATTACCCCGTACTTATGAATGTATGATTTTTATTGTATCTGTGTGTATCTATGTGGTGGCACCTTGATTCATACGACATCTCACTGCTTATCGGATGGGATCGCCTACGTATAGGTAGGGGGTGTTACATGGACTCAGTTTCCCTTTCTTTCCAAATCAAAGCACTTTTCTCCATGGCGACACTTTCAGAAAAACTTTGTCACCAACTTCAGATTCTATGTCCTTTCTTTTCAAATCCACATAAGACTTCTACCGATCATTTGCAGTTTTCAACCATTGCTGAATAATTCGTACTTTCTCTTCAGTGTCTTTTACCAAATTGGGGCCAATTACTTTGTGTTCATTCAACTCTATCCAACATACATGAGTTCGACACTTTCTACCATAGATAGCTTTATATGGTACCATACCAATACTCCCTTCATTACTATTGTTGTATGCAAACTCCATTAATGAGATGAACCTATCCTAACTCTTAGGAAAGTCTAAAACAAAAGTTCAAAGAAAATCTTCTAACACTTGAATTACTCTCTTCGACTATCCATCTGTTTGAGGATAGAAAGCTGTGCTAAAATTAAGTTGGGAGCCAAGAGCAGACTGTAATCCTTTCTAAAACTTTAAAGTAAATCTCGGATCTCGATTAGAAATAATAGACAAAGGAATACCATGAAGCCGAACAATCTCATTCACATATAATCAAGTCAAATCGGTATGAAATGAGCTGACTTTGAAAGCAGGTTAACAATTACCGATACTGAAGCATTATTCTTTGGAGTCATCGGAAGACCTGTTTCAAAATCCATTGTAATATTATCCCATTTCCACTGAGGAATCGGAATGGGATTTAGTAAACTCGATGCAACTTAATGTTCAGCCTTTACTTGTTGACAAGTCAAATACTTAGACACATAATCAACCTGTGACATGCGCCGAACCCCGGGGTGCCCCAAAGATCCGCTTTTAGGGCTTTCGAGAGAGGTTCATAAAAACTTGTAAGAAATTACAAGTGCGTCTATTTTGGGCAACAATGAGATTTCTTAGAGTCGCCACCCATTAGAATATTGGAAAAGGTCGTCTAGCCTCGGTAAGCCTAAGATAGTGCATGTGCATCCATTTTGGGCAAACCAGAGAAGGTTCGGAACTTCCCATTTATTCATACCTCGATTAAAGTTATAATTGAATTTTGAATTTAATGTTTTATCCCATTTTTCATTCAATGCAATTAACTAAAGCGCAAGTTGGCCATATAAGGAAAGCAGTAAACAGGATCGAAATTAAAATAAAGTACATGAAAGTAAATTACAACAAAACTAGGGGCGGAATACAACCCCCATTGTAAATAAAATATAAATCATACATAAGACGGGCTATTTATTAAGGATGAGGACATTGGTCCTCGCACGCATGGTTAAAGAAAATAATTTTAAGGTGATAATTTATTTTGGATGGAAAAATTGGGACATTGGTCCCATTTTTATTAGAAAAGCTTCTAAGTTAATTAATAGAAATATTTTTGTAATTTTCTGTTTAGCGTGCCTAAAATAAAGAATTTTATTAGGAATTACATTTGACAAAATAAATAAAAAGGCCAAATAAAGCAAATAATAAAAATAATAAAAATAAAATGATCAAACCCAATGAGCCTCCTGGATCTCTCCGTTTGCTCGCGTGAATGTCCAAAAAGGGAAAATAGATATTTGAGTCAAAAAAAATACAAAAAATTAATGTTAGTAATCAAGTCAATTAAATCAATTAAACATATAATAAATAATAAAATAAGATAAAATAAAATAAAATAATATGATATCAAAATGACAAATGAATTAAAATATTAATAAATTAAAATAAATGAAAAAAATGCATTATGAATGACAAAAGAATTAAATGATGTGATTGAAATGAATAAAGCATGTTAATGAATTAATACATAAAAATATAAACATGATAATGATAATATATAATAATGATAATAATAATAGTGATAACAATAATATATAAACATATTGAATAAATCAAATATACAAACAATAGAATAAATAATAGTAACAATAAAAAAGAATGATAAAAAATAATGATGAATAAAAGAATGATGAGTAATTAAATAAATGAAAAAGAACAAATTGTGTAGGAGAAATAAAAATAATTGAATAAAATAAGTAATTAAAATGAAATAAATAGTTGAATAAATAAACAAATTAATTAAATAAATTAGATAATACAAATATATATACAATTGAATAAATACAACAAATAAATAATAATTTATATGTTAATAAATTAAATATGAAAAAAAAATAAGCGAAAATAAAAAAATATCGAGCCTATAATGGGGTTAATTACTTCGGTGGTCACTGAATTTTAAGGGTTGTAACGATTTGGTCACTAAACTTCAATTTGTAACAATAAAATAATACATCTATTATTTTGTAACGAAAAAATCAAAATGATCGGAAATGGCAACCGGCACGTGACCTATTAGCATAATGAACGTTAGATTTTTTGCCACGTCGGATCTGACATGGATCCGACGTGGCTTTATGGTTAAAAAAAATCAATTTTCACTATCTTCAAGCAGCTCCCGTTTGCCACCGAAACCGGATTTCCGATCATTTTGATTTTTTCGTTACAAAATACTAGATATATTATTTTATTGTTACAAATTGAAGTTTAGTGACCAAATCGTTACAACCCTTAAAGTTCAGTGACCACCGAAATAATTAACCCCCTATAATGTTTACCCTCAGAGTTTGGATTCGATGGAGGAAAAAAGTTGATTGATTTCCTTACTTTGTTTGCAAAATTAGAATCAAAGATGATAAAAATTGGAATTTTATTCCAAAAGAGAAACTTTGATTAAAAATGATGAAAGAAACTTTCTTTTAAGAAAGTAACAATTCTCAAGAACAAATAATTATTCTCTTTGTCTCAAGAATAAATAAAGGGAGGAAAAATGAAAAAAATGAAAATTATTCCTAAAAAAAAAGGTTACAAAATCTTATTTTTAGAGTATCAAATGAAAAAATTGGATTTTAAGAACAAATAATTATTTTGTTTGCCTCAAAACAAATTTTTTTCATAAAAAAATGTTCAAAGAAAAAATCTTGGAAAAAAGTGTAATTGAAAACAAATAAATCAAATAACAAGTAAAAAATTGAATTTTGAGAGCAAATGTTGTTTTATTTGTCTCAAAATTAATTTTCATCAACAAAATTTCATCTAAAATTCTTAGAAGAAATTTTATTGGAAAAAAAAAGAAGATGAAGACTTGAACTTTTTAAATTTTTTCATAAAAAAAATGTTCAAAGAAAAAATCTTTGAAAAAAGTGTAATTGAAAACAAATATATCAAATAACAAGTAAAAAATTGAATTTTGATAGCAAATGTTGTTTTATTTGTTTCAAAATTAATTTTCATCAACAAAATTCCATCTAAAATTCTTAGAAGAAATTTTATTGGAAAAAAAAAGAAGATGAAGACTTGAACTTTTTAATTTTTATGTGGGAAAAAATCTAAGAAAAATTTAAAGAGAAAATTGAGAAGAAGAACAAGAGAAAAGTTAAAAAAAACCTAAAAAAATGATTCCCCCTTTTTTAATTTCATCATTTTCTATTTATATGAAGTAAAAGTAAAAACCTAACCAATTAATGAAAAAAAATAATTAAATCAGATATTATTTATTTTGAATTTTAAAAATGGA
This sequence comes from Excoecaria cochinchinensis, assembly GCA_947683425.1. Lineage (NCBI taxonomy): Eukaryota > Viridiplantae > Streptophyta > Magnoliopsida > Malpighiales > Euphorbiaceae > Excoecaria > Excoecaria cochinchinensis. The sequence continues at coordinate 5,552,421 of CANTUQ010000149.1, forward strand.
AAAAACCCTTAAAAACCCTAAAAAATGGGATAAAAAATCAGATTTGGGTGAGAAAATCCGAAAAAAATCAATTTTGGGCGAAATTGGGCATTTGCGGCGGGACGCGGGCGACCGACGCCCGTCGGCTTGCACGACAGGCATCGGAGCGCGTTGCCCATCGCGAAGAGCACCGCGCAGGCGCTACCGCACCGACATTCGTGAATATTTCTTTTAAAAAAAATTAAATAAAAATACTATAATTTCTAAACCCCATTTTTCAAATCTAATTTTCAAAATATTTATTTTATTTTATTTTAACTCTAAAATACAAATTTGACAAGGAAATTATCACTTTCAATATTTTTGCCTGTGAACAAGCATTTTATCATCATTGGGTAACTCTGATCCGGGCTATCTCAGGACTCGGTGTCTACAGTTGCCCCTAATTTTTGGAAAACTAGTGCACTAGTGCCTAGATGAGCCAAAATTCAGAGAAAAAGGAAAAAGATGCATACCTGAGGCAGCCCTTTGCCTTCCGCGGGGTGTTCGAGCTGTTGACCCCTTGCTGCCAAGTTGTAGCGTACTTCACCGCAACTCTTTGATGAATCATTCAACCATCTTTATCCTGCTAGCCTCGTCTCGGCATGCACGATTCCTGACTGTCGTGAGAGGCAGTGTTATCCAACTGCAACCCAATTGCAATTTATTCTATTGCATGTGCTCCGCTAGCCTCGTCTCGGCTTGCACGGCATCTGAGTGATGCGAGAGGTAGTGTTCTCTAACTATAACTCGCTTCCAATTTGTTTTATCGCCTGTGTCCCGCTGGCCTCATCTCGGCTTGCACGGTGTCTGTGAGATGCAGTGTTATCAAACCACAATCCCATTGCGATTTGTTCTACCGCAGGTGTCCCGCTGGCCTCGGCTTGCACGGTGTCTGTCAGATGCAATGTTCTCCAACTACAACCTTTGTTATGATTTGTTCTATCGCTGGTGTCCTGCTGGCCTCATCCCGGCTTGCACGGTGCTGTGAGATGCAGTGTTATCTAACCACAATCCCATTGCAATCTGTTCTATCGCTGGTGTCCCGCTAGCCTCATCCCGGCTTGCACGTTGTCTGTGAGATGCAGTGTTATTTAACCACAATCCCATTGCAATCTGTTCTATAGCTAGTGTCCTGCTGGCCTCATCCCTACTTGCACGGTGTCTGTGAGATGCAGTGTTATCTAACCACAATCCCGTTGCAATCTGTTCTATCACTGGTGTCTCGCTGTCCTTATCTCGGCTTGCATGGTATCTGTGAGATGCAATGTTCTCTAACTACCATCCCTGTTGCGATCTGTTCTATCGCTGGTGACCCGCTGGCCTCATCTCGACTTGCACGGTGTCTCTGAGATGTAGTGTTTTCTAACTACAACCTCTGTTACAATTTGTTCTATCGTTGGTGTCCCACTGGCCTCATCCCGGCTTGTACGGTGACTGTGAGATGCAGTGTTATCTAGCCACCATCCCATTGTGATCTGTTCTATTGCTGGTGTTCTGCTGGCCTCATCCCAGCTTGCACAGTGTCCTCACTAACCCCCATCCAATTTGCAAGGCATGTGATTCAATGTTCTATTTTGCCGGGCTTTTTCGGCCATGACATGATCTTGCTAACCCCCATTTGATTCGCAAGACGTGTGATTTTCAACTTTCTGACCCCCATTCAGCCTGTAAGGTACGAATTTTGATTTTCTGACCCCCAACCGATCTGCAAGACGTGTGACTTTCAACTTTTTGACCCCCATTCGGCCTATAAGGTACAACCTTTGGTTTACTGACCTCTATTTGATCCGCAAGACGTGTCTTTTGATTTACTAACCACCATCCGGCTAGCAAGGTATGACTTTTGATTTGCTGATCCCCATCCGATCTGCAAGACGTGTCTTTTGATTTACTAACCACCATCTGGCAAGCAAGGTATGACTTTCGATTTGCTGAACCCCATCCGATCTGCAAGGCGCATGATTGAACGTTCTGTCTTGCTAGCTGCTTTATAGCTTGCACAACATAATCTTGCTAACCCCCATCCGGTCTGCAAGACATAATTTTTGATGTGCTTATCTCCATACGATCTACTTATTTTTGACTATCTAAATGATGTAGTCTCTAATTTGCCAACCACTATCTGGTTAAACCCAGTGCCTGACCGTTGACCCTCCTTGGGTTGGCATGATGACTCGTTCGTCGTTTTCTATGCTGGCGCTTATCCTAAACCTAAAATTTTTTCTACAAAAATAAAGGAAAAGCCAATGTGCAGGGTATATAAAAGACATACTTACCTGTGGCATTAGATACCTATTGGGGTCGATGTCAGACGGGTACCCCCTGAAGGACAGTTGGTTGTTCCCCTAGAGAAGGATTTGTGGAATGTCAACATCTTCTCCTTGATTGTATCGAGTCATTTTCCAAACTTCCCAAAGTGCGGATATCATCTTCTTGCAAGGTTCGGATATCATCCTCTTAAAGATCCCTTATTGACTGTGATATACCAGATATCAATCCCTCCATCCTCTCTAATCGGAGCCTCCTTGTTGAAAAGACCTGGATGCCTATTGAAAGGGTGAGATACTTTGATGTCGAGCCTCTAGAGAGGCAAATAGGTTTGAGCCTTCTCAGAGGAAATTAGATTTGACCCTCCTCACAGGAAAATTAGATTGGAGGTTTTGTTGCTTGCCTACAGGCGGACAGATTTCAATGTCTTTGGTGTCTCTTAACCTGATTTTTGGGATTTTCACATTTTGGACGCATTCGAATTTTTATAGTATGCTAGATTTTCAAGGCCCTGAAAATATCTTCTTCTTTTTGTTTTGTTTATTTTTGTTTTGTTGTTTTGTTGTTTCGTTTGTTTTTCTTATTTTTGTTTGAGAATTTGTATTCTTTGTACATTTGAATTTTGATTTTGTATACTTATTGTGTGATGTGTGTGAGCATACATCTTATGATAGAGAAACTTACCTGATTGCCCCCAGCATGTTGTGCATAAATAGGCTTATTTGTCCTGGGCATTCCCCCTCCACACAGACGCACCTGATTTTATACCAAACATAGTGCTCGACGATGTCGAGCTGAACCCATCTCTTGGATAATCTTTGCGCATGAGGTTTATTCGGACCTTTCCCCTTGAGTCATGTACATAGCAACGTATACAAAATATTGTGTGTGCGTATGGAATCATGTGTGTGAAATATACATACAAAACTATGCAAAGGATTAATGTACAAAAATTATGTGTGCGCAACTACACATGTAAAAGGATTGAATGCATGTGATATGCTTATGATATGCATGCTAAACATGTGCAAAGAATTATGCATTACATGTATGCAAAGAATATGTACACGGAATGTGCACGAAGAATTGCATACGCAAAATATATACAAAGTTCAAGCAAGTGTGAATGCATGTTGGGCATCATGAAAGGCTATGCACGTGTAAAGTTGTGCAGGGAGATATGCAAAAGCTTATGCATGCAAGATGCATGTGAGATGCAAAAATGGATAGACCACATCCTAAATGGCCAAGGGATTTGTTGAGGGTGCTGCTCCGTTGCTTACGTTGTTTGATGCCCCTAAGGATCTAGAAAATCATCGTCTTGGCTTGATGGACTCTGACCCATAATCTTTTCAAAGAGAACTGATCCGCATGCATCTTTGCCCCGCCACCAATGAGCATATTGCCCCCATGACTCTAAATTAAGTTCTGCATTATGCACTACCTGCCTAAAGGGAAGTTATTCGAAGTAATGCCGCCTTGTCACTCTAGATTTCAAAAGTTGTTGCTTTAAAGGTAGTGCATCCCTTGTGGATTTTGACACTAGCTTTTATTTGTGAGAAATGCCTCCCTTTGGGGATTTTCACATAACACTGTGCCTAACGTTTGCCCGGAATGGATCCACAACCCACTCCAGCAGCTTTTGTTCATTGTTGTAGGACATACTGCCTGTTTTCGGGTTTTCACCCTGCCCTTGGCCTAACTTTTACTTAGAGAGCCAATTACCGTTTTCAACTCTAACGGCCTTTTCTTTTTTTCTTTTTTATTTTTTTTAAATGATAAGATGGCGAGAAAAGTTGAAGCTACTATCAGAGCCCCTAATAGAGTAATCAGTAGTTATTCACTGAGGCATTTTATTCATGGACATCAGTTGCATTCCTTTGCCTCTCTCGATGAATGTGTCGCTAGATTAGGCAAGATGGTGGACGAGGATCGGGTTCCTTAGGGCTTCATAAGGCTGCTTTTTACTTTACCACCCATTGTGCTCGATAGTTTAGAGGGATTAACGATGTAGTGAGGCATCCTTATCTTTCCAAGGTGGACCTTTATCTTTGGCTCTTACCTCCAAACATCACGGCCTCTAGGCGAGCTATCGGCAAAGACTATTATGCCATCTATTGGGGGTTGTTCTTTCACTCCCACTAATGCATTCAAGAGGTAGGTGCTTAGTCCCGCAATCGATACTAGAACTCATCAACTTAGACATCCGGATGGTGAGAGCATTAGTAGAGTGTAGCCATTTAGATTTCATGTATTCAGCAATGAACGATATTTCTCTTTTTATAAATGAACTAGAAAATAATGAACACATGTATTTGCAAAGATTGTGTACATTTCGGTATGATTTCTCTATACATGATCATTATCTTACATCGATTCAAAATGCAAAACTACATCTAATCTCAGAGTATATCTTGTAAGCATCAAACTCCTGTCTCCAATCAGCCCTCTTGGGTTTTCTTGATTGGACATTTTCTCTCAAGCCTCTAATTTTTGCCCAGGATGCCTTTTTTCGATTTCCATCCTGACAAGGCGCCCATTTTTAGCAAGGCCGCCTCTTTCGATTTTCAACCCGTGGGGCTTTTATTCTCTTCTTTTGATTTTTAGTCTTTAGCCATGGAACTTCTTGGGTCTGTCGATGTTGACCGATTCTTTGAAGTCATCTTCATCGCTGTCTGTTGCTGCTCTCTAGGATAATAATGTCTGGAGAATAAATGGGCCTTCCTATACTGGTCTGAATTTGCCTCATTCGTCTGGAACATTCAGACTCATTTACTTGAAGACTGAATATCTCTCTCCCATCGGATGCTTTCTGACCTTCTCCCCAAATGATCGAGCAGAGTGTTTTCTGATATATCTGATTGTGGCGGTAATCCCCTAACATGTCCTCATCTGATGTGTTTAATTGCTGCTGCCATTGCTGTGCCCTGTCGGCTTCTGGAATATGGGCTTTCATGACTGTCCTTAAAGATTTGAGCTCTACTCCGACTGGCCATCACCGCTTCTGCCCCATGTGACTCTCGTAGAGTTTTTGATAGTGGCTCTCTAGCCTCGAAGTGCAAAAGGGCCATTTCTCTGCCCAATCTTTGTAGTTTCGAACTATCTTGACCCAGATCTCCTTGTTAACACCCTTTCTTGCCCCATTGGTTTGAGGGCAATACAGGGAGGACTTGTGGTTTTTAATGTCGTACCTCTGGAGCAACTCCCTAGCCTTATCTATAAATTGTCCTTCCGTCCTTGAACCCTGTGTGGTGTGGGAGACCATATCGATATATCGGATTCTTTTCGATGACCCTGTCTGTTGGAGACCATAGGGTGCACCTCCCCTATAATGTCTAATCCAAAACTTGAGCAACCCGTATGCATTGTAAGTCAATAGAATCCTTTTGGTCCTTTTTATAAGTCAAGAAAAATGGCAAAGTACGGGCATATGTAGATCAATGGGATTTGAACAAAGCTTGCCCCCAAACAGTTTCTCTTTTTTTTTTTTTGCCAGATCTATATATTGATTCTTTTTGCTCCTTCTCCCTTTTTTTTCATTATGTTTTTTTTTTATTGTGTTTTTTTGTGTTCTTTTTTTTTTTCAGGTAAGCTTTGTTTAAATCTTGATAGCTCATATTTTTTCGCTCTTCTTGACTATTAGGATGATGCTGACCAACTAAGTCAGGTGTTGAACTTCGACAAGAAATTTTGGCTTCATCTCTGCTTGTGGATCCCTTCTTTAACCTTCTCTGCCCATTCTAACCTAAGTTTTCTGGGCTTTTGCTTGGCTGGTCCATGATTAGGATATGTTGGAATGGTGTGCTTGGTGGTTTCGCGATCAACTCTTAGCATGTCTTTATAGGTTCAGGCAAAGACTTTTTCACATTTTGTTTTAATTCCCTAAAATTTTGATATCTCTTCAGGAGTTACATTAGATGCTATCAAGATTTTCTTTGGGTTTTCCAAAGTTCTGAGATTAAATGGAGTAACATCAATTGAATCAATATCAAATAGGGATGAGTCATTATCATGATTATGCATAATGAAATCATAAGAGATATCACACAAGTAAGCAAAAACATTCATCTTATTAATGAAATCAAAATGTCATTATTAACAGTTCAAAAATAAAAATAACATTCTAAATAGCTAATCATTTTTCGCTCTTGTCAACACAGATGTTGCAGTTGGTGGTCCATTATCATCCTCAATAATTAGGCACTTAATCCATCTTATTCTTTCCCTCTCACTTTTCTGGGTCGGAGATCTACTTGGAGTCAATCAGATCTTGAATAGCATATCTCAAGGTCTTGCAATCATCTGTGGAATGCTCGATGTGTTGGTGGAAGGCACAATTCTGATCCCCCTTGTGATCGAGTTGTCCCTGACTTCTAGGGGGCCTAGCCGGCAATGGTTGTAGCATCCCCTCCTTCATTAGCCTCTTAAGGACCCAGGATAAGGATCTGCCTAAATTAGAAAAATGCCTTCAATTTGCTTCCACGGTTGGCGCTTTTATTATCTTCTCCTTTTCTGGGTTTGGCATCAATTTTTGAATGCGATCTCTTAGAGGACGATAGTAATCAGTTCTATGCCCTGAATATTGGTGATACCCGCAATACCAATCTGCTCTATGTCTAGGCTATCCTTGACTTAGGGCAGGCCCGACTGGCAAGGATTGTAACTTCCCTTCCTTTACGAGACGGGTGAAGTGCCAAGATAATGGTCTACCCGAGATAGTGAGGTGGCACCAAGCTGTTCTAGTGGCTGAGACTTCTGTAGCCTTAACATTTACCTTACTGTCATTGTGGCTTTTTGAGCTTTCATTTTTTAGAACATATGTCATTGCGGGGTCCCCACCCTCTTCAGGTATAATGCTATATTCTAGAGTAGGCCTCATATTTCCTTCTTGCTCAACTGGTGAATCAAATGGCCCACCGTCTCTGGTCTCGAAAGGAAGAGGAGGTACTGCAGCTATCGCTGTATGAGCCTTCTTGACCGTGGCCGGCTCCATGTGATTAAGATCTATCGCCATAAGCCGAGCTTGAAGAACTAGCGCCATGGCATCCATTCTCTCTTTAATTGTGGCCAACAACCTTTTATCAAGCTCTTTAAACCTTCTATCCATCTCCTGGGCAATTAGGGCATGAGTCTCTTCGGTTTGTTGTGAAGGGCCATCCATTTCTAATACCTTCAGATGGTCTGGTAAGGATGCTAAACCTTTGTTAGCCAACTCAAGCTCTAATCGCTCTTTAGACAACTATCGGAATTCCTAAACCACAAAAGCAAATGGTATACAATGGCTGAAAAGAAAGGAGTTAGAATTATGTATGAATAACATGCTATGAATGGTCATGTTGTACAATAAATGGCATACAATGGCTAAAAAGATCAAAGAGGTTAGAATAATGTATGTAACGCTTGGAACGAATTTATGCGCAGGGTGATATGTACATGCGAAAACTATATGCACAGGATAAAATGTACACACACTAAATGAACGTCACGTAAGGCATAAATTTGGAATGCAACATCCATAGCCACATGCAACCAAGTAGATCCTTCCAACCTTATATCTCCCACACACGAGGTCGTCCAGTCTCTTTCCTACACTACAAGAAATTACATCTTTTATGACGCAAAAAATTGGAATGAAAAATCCAATTTTCATCGCAGAAAAAAATAAGGTGACAAATTTTTATCGTCACAGAGAACGTAATGGTAGGCGCGTAACATTAAAGTTTACGTGACAATTTAGTTATTTGTCACCGTAAGTATCATTTTTTGTGACGAAAATGATTATCGTCATCTTTGTTTCTTGCTTTTCATGATTAAAATTATGTCATAAATAAAATTATATTTCGTCACATTATATTGTTTATCGTCACAAAAGATTTGCATTTTTTATGACAAATTTAAAATTTATCACGAAATTAAACATTTTTAATGACAAAACTCTGCTTCTAATTAAAACTATTAAATATTTGTTATGTAATTGTCGTCACAAATAAATGTAATTTTCGTCATAAAATGTTTCATATCATCATTAAATCTAATACTTTATGTGACGAAAAATGATTTCATCATTAAATTAATGTATATTAATGATGAATATAAATTGTCAGATTATTTTATAAATTAGTGACATAAATATGGACAAAAATAATTGTCACAAAAAAATTATTTTAGTTATAACTTTTTATTGTCATTAAATAACACTTAATATGACAATATTAATATCGTAATTTTGAACATTATATCGTCATTTATGAACTAACAAGTCGACAAATTATGACAAATATACTTGTCATATATGCTGATATGAGTCTAAATAGCTCATATTTAATCCATGTTTTTGGTTTAAAATAATGTTTATGTGTAGTTAATTGTGTTAAAATTAGGTGTGTTTTATATTTTTGTTTGACTTTTATGTGTGTAGGAGAAAATGGAGAAGATTGGAGAAAAGGAGCAAAAATGAGCCAAGAAAGAATCAAACTATCGCGAGCACGACCAGCATCATGAGCGCGACAGGAAGCGCCAAGCAAAGAGAGAAAGAATAAAGGAAGAGAGAAAGCAATGGAAGAAGCATTCTATCGCGAGTGCGATAAGACGCGTAATTGAAGGGAGCCAAAGAGAAGAAGAAAGGGAGCTAGCGGGCATTATCGCGAACAAGGCCACCTATTACGAGGTCGCGACATGGCGCAGAGGAAAGCCTATGCGAGGAAAGTGGAGCGAAGATGAAGGCATGTTTTATCGCGATCACGACAGAGGGGAACGTTGGGAGTTGAATTTAAATTTTGCCTTGAAGAAGTATGACTTTCCACTATGTCTTGCAACCTTCCTAAGGGACACTTGAAGGGACATATCTTTTAGAACATTATAAATATAATACTTAACTGTAATTTAAAAATATAGGCGAGTTATTGAATTTATATTAAGAATTTCTATAAGTTTGAGAGTACATTTTTAGTTAAGTTTTTTTAGTTAGAATTTTTATGTTTTGAAGAGAAGAATACTTGCAAAGAAGAAGATATCCTCAGTGGAAGGGAAAAGGGTTGAAAGATCTCTTTTTTCATTTCTCATCTTTTAGTTCTTCTTTGTAATTATTTAATAATGAATTTATGAACTTGATGGTTTAATGCTATATTTTATTATTCATATTAATTTGATATTCTTTCTTGTAGAATTTTCTATTAGTATTTTTATGCATGATCATTATAAGTAAGTATTTAATTGAAAGATAAATTCTTACTTAATTCTAATAGAATTTCATCATTGAAGTATTATTTGAGAAATCATAATATTAAATGGTTGTTAAAGGTTGTTTATTATTCCTGAAATTTTCATGAATAACACTCTAGGTCATTAATGAAAATTGTGAGTTAGAATTATAAATGCATGTTTTAGGCACTCTAATTTATGTTGAAAGAATAAATTGGAATCTTATTCAACTTGGCTTGCATGACAAGAATATATTCATAATCAAGAATAATTAATTCAAGTTCTATTTATTATTTTATAATCATTAATCTATTGTCTGCTCTGATTATCTATAACTAGGTTAGATAATATTTAACATAGTATTTCCACTTTCATTCATAAAATTAATGATCGTTGTAAACAAGATTAAAATTGAGTAGTAATAGTGTGTGATAGTAATCACATTCCTTGTGGGATCGACATCTTTTGTACTATAATCGGTACACCGTATACTTGCGGAATTAGCACTTAGAAATAGGCTAACAAGTTTTTGGCGCCGTTGCCGGGGGATGATGTTTTTTTATTGCCATTATGAAACTTGATTTATGATTTTGGATTACAATATTTATTTTATTTTGTTTGTTTGTTTGTTTAGTTCGACTTAATTTTGTTTTGTGTTGTTTTTACAAAGAGCTTGAACCTTTGAATCCTGAAATAGAGAGATATTTGTCAAGTAACCGAAAATCAAACAAAAAGAAGAATAAAAATAAAAGACCAATTATAGCTAAAGAGGAAAATCCACCAAGGTTGATGGATTTTGCTACACCCGCATTGAGTAGTACCCAACAAGGTGTGGTAAGGCATACGGTAAATGCTAACCAATTTGAAATTAAACCTTCTCTTTTGTAAATGGTTCAAAATAGCATTTAGTTTTATGGTTTGGCAAATGAGGATCCTAATGCTCATTTGACAAATTTTTTAGAGATACGTGATACTTTTAAAATTAATGGAGTTTCTAATGATGCAATTAAGCTTAGACTTTTTCCTTTCACTTTGAAGGATAAAGCCAAGGCTTGGTTGAATTCATTAACTAGAGGATCAATAACCACTTGGGACCAATTGACCCAAGCATTTTTCTCCAAATGCTTTCCTCTAGCCAAAACTGCAAAAATTATAAAAGATATCACAACTTTTGTGCAAAATGACAATGAATCTTTGTATGAAGTATGGAAGAGATTCAAAAAAATACAGAGAATGTGTCCTCACCATAACCTTCCAAGGGAGTTGCTCATGCAGACTTTTTATAATGGAATGAACCTACAACTAGGGGTACTATTGATGCTGTAGCTGGTGGCTCTTTGATGAGGAAAACAATAGAAGCTACCTTTGAATTGCTAGAAGAGATGGCTATGAACAATTGTATGTGGCCCACCGAAAGAGTAAGGGAATCTAATTCTAATGCTAGGGGGGTTCATGCCATCGATTTTGTTGTAGCTTTACAAGCCCAAATTGAAGCTTTAACTCAAAAAGTTAGTAGCATAGGAATGGGGAGTAGTTCACAAAAGATATGCACTATTTATGGCCAATAAAGTCATACAAGTGAGGTATGTAATTGTGACGCACGTTGAATCCCGGGGTGCCCCGAACACCTGCTTTTAGGGCGATCGAGAGAGGTTCATTAAAACTTGTAACGAATTACAAGTGCGTCTATGTTGGGCAACAAGGAGGTTTCTTGGAGTCGCCACCCAATAGAACATTGGGAAAGGTCGTCTAGCCTCGGTGAGCCTAAGACGGCGTATATATATCCATTTTGAGGAAGTAAGAGGGATCTTGGAGACCTCATCCCAATAGAACATTTGAATGATCCTCTAACCCCGTGGAGCTTAGGATTATTCAAGTTGGGCCTTTGGGTGGGCAGCAAGAGATATTTTGTAGGCCTCATTCCAATGAAACATTGAGATGGTCCTCTAACCTCGTTGGGCCTAAGACCAGAGTGAGTCCGGGACTTCCCATTTATTCATACCTTGGTCAAGTTTATAATTAAGCTTTGAATTTAGAGTTTCATCCCATTTCTCATTCATTTTAATGCAGTTAATTAAAGTGCAGGTTGTCCACTCAAGGAAAAGAGATAAATAAAACATAATCAAAGAAAAGCACATGAAAGTAAATACAACAAAACTAGGGGCAGAATACAACCCCCATTGTAAATAAAATACAAATCATGCATAAATCGGGATATTCATTAATGATGAGGACATTGTTCCTCGCACGCATATTTATTATGAAACAGTTTTGATGTGATGGTTTTATTTTGGAGAAAATTGAGACATTGGTCCCATTTTTATTAGGAAAGATTCCAAGTTAATTAATAAAAAAAACGGTTTGGTGATTTTCTTTCCAGCGGGACTAAATAAACAATTTTATAATAAAATTACATGGCAAAATAAATGGAAAAGCCAAATAAATAAAATATTACAAATAAAATAAATAAATACTTAATCCCGAACGAGCCTTCTGGATCTCCCCGTGTGCTCGCAAAGATTGCCTCAGAGGGAAAAGGAGATGTGAAATAATCATAAAACACAAATAAAATAATGTTAGTAATTGAATCAATTAAATAAATTAAATATAAAATAAATGACAAATTAAAATAAAACAAGGTGATGCAAAAGAATGATAATTGAATCAAAATGTTAACAAATCAAAATAAATGAAAATATACATTAAATAATAAAAGAATTGAATGATTTAACTGGAATAAATAAAACATGTTAACGAGTTAATATGTAAAAATATGAACATGATAATAATGATGATGAATAGTGAAAATAAATAAAGGAATGAATAAATAGTAATGACAATGATAAAAGAATGATAAAAAATGAATAACAAAATAATGATAGCACTTAAATGAATGACATGGTTAATCAAATATGTTCACAAATGATATAAACCATTTACATGGTAAAAATATCAATTAAAATAAATTTATTAATTATATGTTAAAAATAACGGGAAATCAAAGCAAAATAAATTAATTACATGTTAGGAATTAAAAGAAATTAGTATTCACATGAACGAGAATAAAATAATGTATAAACATATTAAATAAAAAAAATATAAAATAAATAAAATACATAAATAAATGAAGATAATAAAAATATACATGCATAAATTAAATATGAACAAAAATAATAAAAGAGGAAGATTAAGCCTATAATGTTTACCCTTAGAATTTCGGATTCGATGAAGGTAAAAATGATGATTGATTTCCTTGTTTGTGATTTGCAAGATTAGAATTGAAATATGAAAATGTTGGAATTTTATTCAAAGAAAAAAAGATAAAAAAATGATCAAAAATTCTTTAAGATCAAAGAATTAATTTCTTTGTCTAAAGAATGATTTTTATTGATAAAAATAAAGAATAATCTCAAGGACAAACAATCCTTTTGTTTGTCTCAAGAAACAAAACATATGAAAAAAAATCTTATTTTTAGAAAATCAAATGAAAAAATTATATTTTGATAACAAACAATTATTTTGTTTGTCTCAAAATTAACTTTTCATCAAAAAGAGATTCAAAAGAAAAATCAATGGAAAAAAATTTAATTGAACAAAAATAAAAAGTTAAAAAAGAATTTTGAGAACAAATAATTGTTGTATTTGTCTCAAAATTGAAATCAATCAATAAAACTACTTCTAAATATATGTTTAGAAGAAATTCTATTGGAAAAAGAAGTAAAAGATGAACTAAATTTTTTTATTCTTTTTGGTGGGGAAAATCTGGAATTTTTTAGAGAGAGTTTGAGAGGAAGAAGAAGAGAAAAGCTAAAAATATAAACCCTAAGAAAAATCCCCTTTTTATTTTTTTATCTTTTTCTTTTTATATCAAGAAAATAGGAAACTAATAATAATTAAAGCTAATTAAATAAGATATTAACTATTTTAAATTTTAAAAATTGAAAAAAACCTGAAAATCCCTTAAAAAAGTGATAAAAATCGACTTTTTTGGAAAAAAATCGAAAAAAATGAGTTTTGGGCCGAAAATGGCCATTTGCGGCGGAACAGGGGCTACGGACGCCCGTCGGCACGCCCGACGAGCGTCCGTAGCGCACGCTGGGCGAGCGCACTCGCCCAACATGTGCACAAACGATCGCGCGTCGAGCGCCGCACGATGGAGCTCTGTGCGCCGCAGCGCCTCGCAGCGCGCACAGGCACTGTCCGCTGCAGCAAGGCGACGCTGCGGCCGACACTCAGAAATTTATTTATTTTTTATTATTAAAGATTAACTAAAAATACTACAATTTCTAAACCCCATTTTTCAAATCTAATTTTCAAAACAGTTTTTATTATTTTTTTACTTTTTCACTCTAAAATGCAAATTTAAACAGGAAATCACCACTTTCAACCTTTTTGCCTGTGACAAGGTATCTTATAATCATTGGGTAACTCTGATCTGGGCTGCCTCAGGACCCGGTGTCTACAGTTGCCCCCAATTTTGGGAAAACTAGTGCACTAGTGCCTAAATGAGCCAAAATTCAGAGAAAAAAGGAAAGAGATGCGTACCTGACGCAGCCCTTACCTTTTGCCGTGTGGAATGTTGCGACTTGTCACTGCTGAGCTATAGTGCTATCCGAATGTGGCTCATTCGCAATCTTTTCTATTGCATTGTCCTACTCGCCTCCGGTCGGCTTGCACAGTGTCTGTGAGATGTGGTGTCCTCTAACCACAATCTCATTGCGATTTGTTCTATCGCGTGTGCCCCGTTGTCCTCATCTCAGCATGAACGGTGGCTGATCAGTCCCACTCGCACGGTGTGAGGTGCAGTGTTGTCTAACTGCATCATCTGTTGTGATCTGTTCTATCGCATGTCCCCCGCTAACCTCATCTCGGTTTGTACGGCGGCTGGTCTGTCCCGCTAGCTTCATCTCGGCCTGCACGGTGTGATGTGCAGTGTCTCTAACTCCAACCTCCGCTGCGATCTATTCTATCACTGGTGCCCTGCTAACCTCATCTCGGTCTGCATGGTGACTAGTCTGTCCTGCTGGCCTCATCTCGGCCTGCACGGTGTGAGGTGCAGTGTCTCTAACTCCAACCTCTGCTGTGATCTGTTATATCACTAGTGCCCCGCTAACCTTGTCTCGGTCTGCATGGTGGCTAGTCTGTCCAGCTGGCCTCATCTCAGCCTGCATGGCGTGAGGTGCAGTGTCTCTAATTCCAACCTCTATTTGCGATCTGTTCTACCGCTGGTGATCCGTTAGCCTCGTCCCGTCCTGCACGGTGTCTGTGAGATGCAGTACTCTCTGACTACAACTTTTGTTTGTGATCTGTTCTATCGTTGGTGATCCGCTAGCCTCGTCCCGGCCTGCACAGTGTCTGTGAGATGCAGTACTCTCTGACTACAACCTCTGCTTGCGATCTGTTCTATCGCTATTGTTTATCTTAAACCTCTTCTTTTTTCTGCAAAAAAGGGAAAAGCAAATGTGCAGGGTATATAAAAGAGATGCATACCTGTGGTAGTACATGCCTGTTGGGGCCAATGTCAGATGGGTGCCCCCTAGAAGGACGGTTGGTTGTTCCCCAGATGCCGATTCCTCTATCTTCTCCATCGGGGTCTCCTTGTTGGGAAGACCTGTGTGTCTCTTAAGAGGGCTCTGTGCTCGCAACGAGATTTTGAAAATCTGTGCTCACTGAGAGGCTTGAATGCTCATTGAGAGACTTTGACGCTCACTGAGAGACTTTGATGCTCACTGGGAGACTTTGATGCTCATTGAGAGACTTTGATTTTGAGCCGCCAAAGAGGAAAATTATATGTTTGAGGTTTTGGTTGTTTGCCCGTAGGCAGATAGATTTCCATGTCTTTGGAATGATCTTTGTTTTTATGCTTTTCTTTGTTGTTCCTATTGTTTTTGGGATTTTTAGACTTTGGATATGTTTGAATTTTTACAGTATATTGGATTTTCAGGGCCTTGAAAATATCTTCTTCTTTTTGTTTTGTGTTGTTTTTGTTGCTTCTGAAGAGTGTATTTTTTTGTACATTTGAATTTGGATTTTGTACACTTATTGCGTTATATGTGTGAACGTACATCTTATGATAGAGAAACTTACCTGATTGCCCCCGGCATGGCATGCATGAATAGGCTTCCTTTTCTGGATAATACCTGACAATGTTGAGCTAAACCCATCTCTTGGATCACTTTGGATTGAAGGGATTTGGGACATTTTTTTTAAAAATAACTTAATGCTCCGAAGAGACTGGGAACGTCTTAGAAAAGATTTGAAATGCCTTAAGAAAAGGATTTAAAGATAATGCTCCGGAGAGGTTGACAATGCCTTAACAAAGGGACCTAAAGATAATGTTCCGAAGAGACTGAGAATGCCTCAAAAAAGGTCTTAAAGATAATGCTCCGAAGAGACTGATAATGCCCTAAAAAAAGGTCTTAAAGATAATGCTCCGAAGAGACTGATAATGCCTTAAAAACAATTTCTTAAAGATAATGCTTCGAAGAGACTGATGATGCGTTAAAAAAGGTCTTAAAGATAATACTCCGAAGAGACTGATAAAGCCTTAGAAAAAGGTCTTAACGATAATGCTCCGAAGAGACTGATAATGCCTTAAAAAAGGTCTTAAAGATAATGCTCCAAAGAGACTGACAATGCCTTAAAAAAGGTCTTAAAGATAATGATTTCGACTTGCGCGGGCTTTGTCTTGAATTCATCTTGCTGAAGTTGTCCTTCGGTTTGGCCTTTTCCCTGTAAAGTTAGCGGCACAAAAGTATGTACAAAAGATTATGTGTGCGTAATGTGTGTGAAATGTACACATAAAGCTATATACATGAGACACGAGCAAAGGATTAATGTACAAGAGTTGTGTGTGCATATCTATACGTGTAAAAGACTGAATGCACGTGACATGCATGTGATATGCAAAAATGAATAGACAACATCCCAGGTGGTTAAGGGATTCGCTGAGGGTAATGCTCGGCTGCTCACATTGTCTGATGCTCCCAAGGATGAAGAAAAGCATTGTCTTGGCTTTACAGACTCTAGCCCATAATCTTTTCAAGGAGAACTGACCCGTACGTATCTTTGCCCCCCAGTCAGTGAGCATTTTGCCCCCATGACTCTGAATCAAGTTCTATATTATACACCACCTGCCTAAAGGAAATTTATTTGGAGTAATGCTGCCTTATCGCTCCAGGCTTCAAAGGTCATTGTTTTAAAGGTAGTGCGTCCCTTGTGGATTTTCACACTAGCTTTTCTTAGCGGGAAATGCATCCCTTTTGAGATTTTCACATAACCCTGTGCCTAAATTTTGCCTGGAATGGACCCAACCCACTCCAGCTGCTTTTATTGATCTTTTTTTTTTAAGGACAGACTACCTGTTCCTAGGTTTTCACCCTGGCCTTTGGCATAACTTTTGCTTAGAAAGCCAGTCACGGTTTTCATCTCTAACGGCCCCGTTTTTTTATTTTTTTATTTTTTAGGGGTAGGAGGAGGATTTGTCACATGAAAAATCATTATTATTGCTTTGATAATTGCTCCAGTGTATGTCCTTATGCCTGCAACAGGTTTCTCTTAACCGTTTAATTGCATTTTTACGCCTAGCTTATGCATGCATTTCTATATGTATGCACCATATAGCAATAAGAATGACCATGACTAGACATGTAATACAAAAACACTAGTTTTATTTAGTTTCAATAAGTAACAACTTAGGTTCACCCGACTCCCGTTATCAATCAGCCCTATCTGGTTTTCTTGATTGAACATTTTCTCTCTAAACTCTAATTTTTGCCCAGGGTGCCTTTTTCCAGTTTTCACCCTGACGAGACGCCCAATTTTAGCAAGGTCGCCTTTTTTTAGTTTTTGACCCGTGGGGCTTTTATTCTCTTCTTTTGATTTTTAATCTTTAGCCCTAGACCCTCTTGAGTCTGTCAATGTTGACTGGTTCTATGAAGTCATCTTCATTGTTGTCCGTTGCTGCTCTCTTGGATAATAATCTCTGGAAAACAAAGGGACCTTCTCACATTGGCCCAAATTTACCTCATATCTATGGAACACCTGGTCTCATTTGCTAGAAGACTGAATCTTATTCTTTCAATGGCTGCTTTCTGACCTCCTTCTTCGGTGACGAGCAAAGTGTTTGCTGATGGATCTTACTGTGGCAGTAATCTCATGACCTGCCCTTAAAGATTTGAGCTTTACATCGATCGATCGTACTGCTTCTGCTCCCTGTGTCAAGGAATCATGGGCGACTATTGTAGAGGTTCCAATGGTGATTCCCTAGCCCTGAAGTGCTGAAGGGTTATTTCTCTGCCCAATTCTTTTTTATGATCTTTTCTGCCAGCATTAAACCATTCATATAGGTCGTGCAAATTTTGGCTTGGATTTCTTTCGTGATCCTCTTAGCTCCTTCCTCATTCATCAACTTGTTGCTTGTATAGTACAACCTTCATGCAGATAAAACGGGTAGATGGTTTGCAGATTAGCATTTTGGTCCTTTTTCTTTTGGCAACCGAGAAGAATGGCAGGATACGGACATGTACAAATCAACACGATTTGGACAAAACTTACCCCCAAGATGTTTTCCTTCTTTGTCTTTTTATTTCCTTCTTCTTTTTTTCTTCTTTTTTTTTATTTTTTTTTTCTTATTTTTTTCTTTTTTTTGTACTTGCTTTTTGATTTATTTTTGTTCTTTTCCTTTTTGTCCTCTTTTTTCTCTTGTTCTTTTCCGAGGATAAGCTTTGTCCTAATCTTGATAGTTTACACATACACGTACCCCTCCTCTTCTTGACTCAGGATAGCATTGACCAACTAAGTCCGGCGTTGAACTCCGATTAAAAATTTTAGCTTCATCTCTACTTGTGGATTCCTCCTTTTGACCTTTTTCGCCCTCTCTGGCCTGGGTCTTCTGAGCTCCTGCTTGACTGGTCCATGATTGGGGTATATTGGAATGGCATGTTTGACGACTTTACGATTATCTCCTAGCATGTCTTCATCGGTCCAGGCAAAGACTTCTTCAGAATTTTTTTTTCATTCTCTTAAATTTTGTCTCACCTCAAGAGTCGAATTGGATGCAACCAAGATTACAATTTATTGAAACTGAATGAAACGGTGTTTAAAGCAATGCCTTAATCATGATTATTATTTATGCTTGATGCAATAAGATATGATAATACATAAATAAGAAAAGTCCATATTATTAAAACAGGAAAGAGACACAAGTTCATAGTTCAGGAATACACTCTAGAAAAGGAAAAGCATTATAACAACTCTAATTCTTCCTTTCTTCCTCTAGGCCAGGCATTAATTCTTGAATGTGATCTCTTAGAGGGCGACAATAGTCTGTCCTATGCCCTGTGTACTGGTGATATGCACAATACCAATCCGTTCTGTGCCTAGGCTTTCCTTGACTTAGGGCAGGCCTAGCTGGCAAGGGTTGCAACTTCCCTTCCTTGATGAGACGAGCGAAGTGCCAAGATAGAGGCTTGCCTAAGATGGTGAGCTATTTAGGAGTCATTCCGATGGTTGAGACCTCTGCTGCCTTGGTATTACCCCCATTGCCACTGCCGTTTCCTTTGCTTTTGCCCAAGGCCAGGTTTGCAGATTTAGCCATTTTATGCAGATGCTCAGCCTCAGCTTTAATGGCTATATCTTTTAAGGACTCCCAGTCCTTCATCCCCTTCATCTTTAGCCCATCTTTCAAGTATGGGCTGGCATTCCTAATAAATAGCCTGATCTGGTCTGGAGTGTCCGGCCTCTTCTTCATCTCCATTACTCGATTCCTCCATCGGGTCAAGTACTCATGGAATGATTAGTCCGGCTTTTGTTGTAGTAACTTTAGATCTTTCAGAGTGATCTCCATCCTTATACTACAGTCATATTGCTGGAGGAACTCCTCCGTCAGTAGATCCCAGTCTTCTTTTTTTCTCTGATCCAGTTTGTGATACCAGCCCACCGCAGGACCTGTCAAACTTAAACAGAAGTATTCCACCTTCTGCCTCTTTGTTAGCGTGGTACTTTTCATTATCAAAGAGTACTGCTTGATGTGTGCAGTGGGGTCCAATGTGCCAACAAATTTCGGGACATCAAGCATCTTGATGTTCAAGGGGATTAGATCTTCTCCATCCAGCTCTTTGTCTTCGGGGTTCATCCCCTTTTCCATCATTAGCATTCAGGACATTGCCTCGAACTTCTCTTCCATCTTTCTCGAAATGGTATCTTCTGTCTGGGGTGCTTTCCTTCTAACTGACAGTGGTTCTCCATATTCATCCCCTTCTAGGTCCTCTTCTATTTTATGGGCTACTCCTCTCTTTTTCCCTCCTGACGTGGTAGCCCCTAGGTCCACTGGTGGTGGACATACATCCTCCAGCGGATCTTCTCTGGCCTCCTCCTATTCATTTTGTCTCATTGGAGGAGGCACCAGGTTCTGTGGTGCAACTGGTTGAGCCATTGCGACTATCATGGCCATCATCCGGCTCTTAAATTATTCGAACCTTCGACCCACTTCTTCAGCTATTAAGGCCCTAGTAGCATCTGCCGCCCTCGATGAATCGGCTATTTCTAGAGATTCTCTGAATGCCTGTTGATTGCACTTGACTTGACTCTGGTTGCTCAGTCAAAACTCTCTGATAATGAGACTGTCAGAACCCCTAACCAGCTAGGAAAGTAGTCTTTGATGGCTGAAAGATTAGAGAGTTAGAATGATGCATGAATAATACGTAATGCATGGTCGTGCTGTGCAACAAAAATGGTATACAATGGCTAAAAGAGATTACAATGACACATGTGAGACGTGCGAAAAATTATACACAAGACAATATGTACATAATAATTATACGCAAAGAATAAGATATATACATGAGGAGGAAAAAATTATTTGTGCATGAATGACATGAATGTGCAATACATATCCACAACCACATGCAAGCAGGTAGATCCTTCCAACCTTATTGCCCCCACACCCGAGGTCGTGCGGTCTCTGTCCTAGGTGGGCTTGATCCATGGGTTAACAGGGAACCCTATGGATACACATGGTGCATGATGAAAAATCGGCAGCATAACCTCTCTTAACTAATGCACAGGCACATGAATTATGATCATTGTGTATTTAGGCAGCCCGAATAAGTTGACATGGGCCTATCGGGGCATGAAAGCCTTTGATTAGGTGACCAATCGAATTATTTGGGTTTGTCTAATACAAAATGATCCATATAGCAAGCAAGGTATTATGGTTCATACCACCTAGGGGAAGTATCTATTTCGATTACATGAGCTTTAGTCAAGGTGATGATACTTTAGGGCTACCCAAGCATGGTTCCTGCCAACGGGTCTAGCTCATCATGAGCGTAACGACTAATCGGGTGTCCATTTAATATACCATGATGGTACGAGGCTTGGGCTGGTGATTATCCTTAACACTTCCCTACATTGAGTGAACGTAGAGTCGTGCTTCGAGAACGCACCGGGGTTGAAAGAGGGACCAAACTAGCATAGATCTAAGGCTCTAATGAGATGTAAAGTAGTTTCGAAAAAGGATGAAATTTTTAAATTAGAACACAATTGTAAATTTTAACAAAGCCACTTTCGAAGCGAAGTCTTGAGTATTGTCCCCAGTGTAGTCGCTACTGTGACGCGTGCCGAACCCCGGGGTGCCCCGAACACCCGCTTTTAGGGCAATCGAGAGAGGTTCATTAAAACTTGTAACGAATTACAAGTGAATCTATGTTGGGCAACAAGGAGGTTTCTTGGAGTCGCCACCCAATAGAATATTGGGAAAGGTCGTCTAGCCTCGGTGAGCCTAAGACGGCGCATATATATCCAATTTGGGAAAGCCAGAGGGATCTTGGAGACCTCATCCCAATAGAACATTGAAATGATCCTCTAACTCCGTGGAGCCTAGGATTATTCGAGTTGGGCCTTTTGGTGGGCAACAAGAGATATTTTGGAGGCCCCATCCCAATGAAACATTGAGATGGTCCTCTAACCTCGTTGAGCCTAAGACCAGAGTGAGTCCATGACTTCCCATCTATTCATACCTTGGTTAAGTTTATAATTAAGCTTTGAATTTAGAGTTTCATTCCATTTCTCATTCATTTTAATGCAGTTAATTAAAGCGCAGGTTGTCAACTCAAGGAAAAGTGATAAATAAAACATAATCAAAGTAATGCACATGAAAGTAAATACAACAAAACTAGGGGCGGAATACAACCCCCATTGTAAATAAAATACAAATCATGCATAAATCGGGATATTCATTAATGATGAGGACATTGGTCCTCGCATGCATATTTATTATGAAACAGTTTTGATGTGATGGTTTTATTTTGGAGAAAATTGAGACATTGGTTCCATTTTTATTAGGAAAGATTCCAAGTTAATTAATAAAAAAAACGGTTTGGTGATTTTCTTTCTAGTGGGCCTAAATAAACAATTTTACAAGAAAATTACATGGCAAAATAAATGGAAAAGCCAAATAAATAAAATATTACAAATGAAAAAAATAAATACTTAATCCCAAACGAGCCTTTTGGATCTCCCCATGTGCTCGCAAAGATTGCCCAAGAGGGAAAATGAGATGTGAAATAATCATAAAACACAAATAAAATAATATTAGTAATTGAATCAATTAAAATCAATTAAGTATAAAATAAATGACAAATTAAAATAAAACAAGGTGATGTGAAACAATGATAATTGAATCAAAATGTTAACAAATCAAAATAAATGAAAATATAGATTAAATAATAAAAGAATTGAATGATTTAACTGGAATAAATAAAACATTTTAATTAGTTAATATGTAAAAATATGAACATGATAATAATGATGATGAATGATGAAAATAAATAAAGGAATGAATAAATAGCAATGACAATGATAAAAGAATGATAAAAAATGAATAACAAAATAATGATAACAATTAAATGAATGACATGGTTAATCAAATATGTTCACAAATGATATAAACCATTTACATGGTAAAAATATCAATTAAAATGAATTTATTAATTATATGTTAAAAATAACGGGAAATCAAAGCAAAATAAATCAATTACATGTTAGGAATTAAAAGAAATCAATATTCACATGAACGAGAATAAAATAATGTATAAACATATTAAATAAAACAAATATAAAATAAATAAAATAAATAAATAAATGAAGATAATAAAAATATACATGAATAAATTAAATATGAACAAAAATAATAAAAGAGGAAGATTGAGCCCAGAATGTTTACTCTCAGAGTTTCGGATTCGATGAAAGTAAAAATGATGATTGATTTCCTTATTTGTGATTTGCAAGATTAGAATTGAAATATGAAAATGTTAGAATTTTATTCCAAGAAAAAAAGATAAAAAAAAATCATCAAAAATTCTTTAAGAACAAAAAATTAATTTCTTTTTCTAAAAAATGATTTTTATTGATAAAAATAAAAAATAATCTCAAGAACAAATAATCCTTTTGTTTGTCTCGAGAAACAAAACATATGAAAAAAAAATCTTATTTTTAGAAAATCAAATGAAAAAATTAGATTTTGATAACAAACAATTATTTTGTTTGTCTCAAAATTAACTTTTCATCAAAAAGAGATTCAAAAGAAAAATCAATGGAAAAAAAATTTAATTGAACAAAAATAAAAATTTAAAAAATAATTTTGAGAGCAAATAATTATTATATTTATCTCAAAATTGAAATCAATCAATAAAACTACTTCTAAATATATGTTTAGAACAAATTCTATTGGAAAAAGATGAACTAAATTTTTTTGTTCTGTTTGGTGGGAAAATGTGGAATTTTTTACAGAGAGTTTGAGAGGAAGAAGAAAAGAAAACCTAAAAAAATAAACCCTAAGAAAAATCCCCTTTTTGTTTTTTTATCTTATTCTTTTTATATCAAGAAAATAGGAAAATAATAATAATTAAAGCGGTAAGACCTAATTAAATCAGATATTAACTATTTTAAATTTTAAAAATTGAAAAAAACCTAAAAATCCCTTAAAAAAGTGATAAAAAATCAATTTTTTTGGGAAAAAATCGGACAAAATGAGTTTTGGGCCGAAATGGCCATTTGCGGCGGAACTGGGGCTACGAATGCCCGTCGGGGCCGACGGGCGTTCGTAGCGCATGCTGGGCGAGCGCGCAGACGATCGCGCGTCGCGTGATGGCGCTCCGCGTGCCGCAGCGCCTTGCTGCGCGCTGCCGCAAGGCTCCGCCGCGGCCAACACTAAGAAATTTATTTATTATTAAAGATTAACTAAAAATACTACAATTTCTAAACCCCATTTTTCAATTCTAATTTTCAAAATATTTTTTATTATTTTTTTACTTTTTCACTCTAAAATTCAAATTTAAACATGAAATCACCAGTTTCAACCTTTTTGCCTGTGACAAGGCATCTTATCATCATTAGATAACTCTACTCTGGGCTACGTCAGGACCCGATGTCTACAGTAATTTGGGAATAAGTAATTCGGAGGAACAAGTTAGTTTTATCCAAGGGCAAGGAAGAGGTAATCCATACTCAAATACATATAATCCTAGTTAGAGAAACCATCCTAAGTTTTCATGGGGTAATAGTAGTAACCCAAATAGGGGTGTAGGATTTCAACCACCTCAAGATAGGTTTGGCGCTTTAGAAGTTAAAATGGATAGGTTCTCAGAGGGGATTAACCTAAAATTTAGTTAACAAGAAGAGAACCAAAAGAGGCTAGAAACAAAGTTTGACCAAATCACTAAAAATCAAGCCTCATCCATCTATAACTTGGAAGTACAAATAGGGCAAATTGCTAAGGCTTTACCTTCAAGAATGCAAGGAAATCTACCAAGTAATATGGAGTAGAATCCAAGGGAAAATCTTAAAGCCATTAAACTGAGATCAGGTAAATCCTTTAACAATGAATTTGTTTCTACTAATGTGGATGATAATGTGTAGGAAAAATAAAAAAATTTTCAGAAGGATGAACCTTCTGTCGCGAGCGCGAAAGAAGAGGGGCAGGCAAACATCATGAGCACACTACCTTTCACGAGTGCGAGCAATGGGAATCTGCCTACTATAGCGAGCGCGACACCTGTCGCGGGCGCGACAGAAGGGGTGACCAAATCCCAAACTCCCCAAGGGTTCCAACCTCGTCCGCCTTTTCCACAACGCTTGAAGCAGCAAAACAAAGATAAGCAATTCCAATCTTTTATAGATAAATTGAAACATTTACACATAAATTTAAATTTTATTGAGGCCATTACACGAATTCCTAACTATGCAAAATTCCTTAAAGACTTGATTTTAAAGAAAATAAGCTGGGGGGATATATCTACTATAGAGTTGACTGAGGCATGTAGTTCAATAATTTCAAATAATTTGCCTCCTAAACTTAAGGATAATGGCAGTTTTACTATTCCTTGCACTTTAGGAGATGTTAATTTTCCTAAATATTTATGTGATTTAGGGTCTAGCATAAACCTTATGCCTTTGACTATCTTTAAGAAGTTAGGATTGGACTATATTAAACCAACTTCTATGGTTTTGCAATTAGCTGATCAATCTATTACAAAATCATAAGACATAGTGGAAGATGTGCTTATGAAAGTTGATAAACTCATTCTACCAGCTGACTTTGTTATTTTAGATTTTGCATATGATGTAAAATGTCCATTAATATTAGGAAGACCTTTCATGAGAACTAGTAGGCCTTTGGTTGATGTCTATGAGGGCACTTTAATTTTAAGAGTGGGGGAAGATAGTGTGGAATATCAAATGGATAAATTCCTAAAATATCCCATGGATGAGAATGTGTGCATGAAAATAGATGTCATTGATGCTTGTGTTTTGGAAGTGTTAGACAATGCAGGTCAAGAAGAGGTTCATTTTGAAGAAGAAGTCCATGAAGAGGTAGAGCAAGAGAGCTCAAGGTCTGAACTTGTATATAGAAATGAAGCGCCATTGCCACCTTCCATTATAAGTCCTCCTAATGTCGAATTGAAAGAGCTACCTAGAAATTTGAGGTATGCATTTCTTGGTCCAAATCATACTTTACCTATTATTATTTCTAACAAACTCACTAGTGCACAAGAGTCTTCAATATTAGAAGTTATTAGAAAGAGGATAAAGAGTATAGGTTGGCAAATTTCTGATTTGAAAGGAATTAGTCCTAATGTAGTCATGCATAGGATTAACATGGTAGAAGAATAAGCTGATAGACAAAGAAGACTTAATCCTAATATAAAAGAAGTTGTTAAAAAGGAAGTCATTAAGCTATTAGATGTTGGGATTATTTACCCGATTCCGGATAGTTCTTTGGTAAGTCATAGTCATTGTGTACCAAAGAAAGGGGGTATGACGGTAGTTAGAAATGAGATTGGGGAATTGATTCCTACTAGAACCACCACTGGTTGGAGGGTGTGTATTGACTATAGGAAGTTAAATTTGGCCACTAGAAAGGATCATTTTCCTTTACCATTCATTGACCAAATGTTAGAAAGGATAGCTGGCCATTCTCATTATTGCTTCCTAGATGGTTATTCAGGATATTTTCAAATATTTATCTATCCTAGTGACTAAGAAAAGACTACCTTTACTTGTCTATATGAGACTTTTGCCTATAGAAGAATGCCATTTGGGTTATGTAATGCACCAGCAACTTTTCAAAGGTGCATGACTGGTATTTTTGGGGATATGATAGAAGACATCATGGTAGTGTTCATGGATGATATTTCTATGTATGAGGACTCATTTGAGTTATGTTTAAGTAATTTAGACAAAGTATTGGCTAGATGTGAGGAGACTAATTTGGTACTAAATTAGGAGAAATGTCATTTTATGGTTGAAGAAGGAATAGTTCTAGGCCATAAAATTTCAAGTAAAGGGATTGAGGTAGATAGAGTTAAAACAGAATTGATAGAGAAATTACCTCCACCAACTACACGTAAGGGTGTAAGGTCATTTTTGGGACATGCTGGTTTTTATAAAAGGTTTATAAAGGACTTTTCCTTAATTGCTAAGCTTTTAACTAATTTGTTAGTTAAGGATATGCCTTTTGAATTTTCTCATGCATGTATGCAAGCTTTTGATACTTTAAATAATGCTCTTGTAAGTGCACCAATAATTACTTCTCCTAATTAGGAATTACCTTTTGAAATTATGTGTGACGCAAGTGACCTTGCTGTTGGATGTGTGTTAGGACAAAGGCAAGGTAAACATTTATATGTGATTTACTATGCTAGCCATACATTGTCATCACCTCAAGTTAATTACACAACTACTGAAAAAGAAATGTTAGCGGTTATCTATGCATGTGATAAGTTTAGGCCTTATTTGTTAGGATCTAAAGTAATCATCTATGCAGATCATGCTTCATTAAGGTACTTATTTGCTAAAAAAGATGCTAAGCCTAGATTAATTCGTTGGGTCCTTTTATTGCAAGAGTTTGACCTTGAAATTAGAGACAAGAAAGGATCTAAAAATTTAGTGGCTGATCACTTGTCAAGGTTAGAAAATGAGGTAGGACCTATAAGGGATAGCAATGAAATTAATGAATCCTTTCCGGATGAGTCTCTTATGTCTATTGAGCAAGTAAATAGTCCTGGGTTTGCATATTTTGCTAACTTTCTTGCTGCAGGAATTATACCTAATGATTTGACATGGCAACAAAAGAAAAAATTCTTTAGTGATGTCAAAAATTATCTTTGGTAAGAACCTTATTTATTTAAGATAAGTGGGGATGGTATTATCCGTAGGTGTGTTAGTGAAGATGAGTATGTAAACATTTTAACACACTGTCATTCATGTTTGTATTTTGGTCATAATGGTAGTACTAAGACTGCCTTTCGTGTGCTAGAATGTGGTTTCTTTTGGCCTACTTTATTTCATGATGCTAGAGTATTTGTAGCTCATTGTGATAAGTGTCAAAGAGCTGGTAACATTGGTAAAAGAGATGAAATGCCTTTAAATAATATCTTGGAAGTAGAAATATTTGATGTGTGGGGGATAGACTTCATGGGTCCTTTTCCTACATCCTTTGGACAAAACTACATTTTGATTGGTGTTGACTATGTATCCAAATGGGTTGAAGCCAAAGCAACATCAACTAATGATTCCAAGGTGGTGATCAAATTCTTAAAAAAGATCTTTTCACGGTTTGGAGTGCCAAGAGCCATCATAAGTGATGGAGGTAAGCATTTTATTAATCGCTCTTTTGATTCTTTATTGCATAAATATGGTGTGCATCATAGGGTAGCTACTCCATATCATCCACAAACTAGTGGTCAAGTAGAGATATCTAATAGGGAACTTAAATGGATCTTAGAAAAGATAGTTTCTAGCTCTAGGAAGGATTGGGCACATAAGCATGATGATGCATTATGGGCATATCGCACAGCATTTAAAGCACCTATTGGAATAACACCATATAGGTTAGTTTATGGAAAAGCTTGTCATTTACTTGTTGAGTTAGAACATAGAGCATATTGGGCTATTAGGACTTTAAATTATGAAATTAAAGATGCTAGTGTCAAAAGATGTTTACAACTAAATGAACTAGATGCGTTAAGACTTCTTTCTTATGAAAATGCAAAGAAATACAAAGAAAGATCAAAAAAATGGCGTGATGCTCGTATTAGATATAAAAATTTCAACATTGGGGATAAAGTACTATTATAAAATTCTAGATTGAAGCTCTTTCCTGGAAAATTAGAGTGGACCCTTTGAGGTCAACCAAGGTTTTGACCATGGATTTTTGGGGCTCAAAAATAGTAAAGGAGAATTATTTAAAACAAATGGTCAAAGATGCAAGGTCTATTTAGAGGAAACTTTTCATGGTAGAGAGGTCTCATATATCTCTTGACAAATGGTTTGAACGTTACTTACATGTTCTTTTTATTTTGTACTTGCTGTAATTTTAAGTTGTTTTGTATGTTAGTCATTAGATTTTAGTGTGATTTTCGCAAAATATATTACTAATATGGTTTATTTTTGATTCTATAAGGTGTCTTAGATAGTGAGTAATTCAAATTATTTAAATTTACAATGTTATTTTGAAAAAGAAAAAAATTGTTCTTTGAAAATTGCTCACTGTCGCGAGCACAACAGTGGAGCCAAGATGTTTTCGTAGATTGCTATCACGATCGCGCCAGGCATGGAGCATGCGATAGAAAAATGCTAAGTTGGGCAATTCTATTATGTCGCGAGCGCGACAGAGAGGTGCAAAATTTTTTTATCGCGTGATCGCAATGGGTTCGCGAGCAATTAATTGGAGATTTCATTTCTGTCGCAAGGTCGCTACAGAGCACGGAATTTAAAATCTTTTAAAATTCTAACCGCTAGAACCCTAGATTTTTTCTCCCCTATATATAGCCTAAAGCCCTAATTGCAGCTTTTCTCTTTACTTTTGAGTTTACTTTCAATCTTCTTTGGTTTTCTTTCAAAATTCTCTCAAAACTTTTTCTTCTTCTATCATATTTCTTTAGTTTTCAGTTTTATTCTTCATCTAGTTTTCATTGTGAGTTTCTTTAGCAAAGTTTCTTTATAATTCAATAACTCTCAAGATGGTGAGAACAAAAACTATTGCCAACAAGGGAAAGAAGGCGACTGAAGGATCCAGTGCAAACCTAGATCCTATTCACCTGCAAAACAGGTTTGAGTGTCCTTTCCAAATTTTTTCTAAGGAAGAAGGTGAAAAGTTTGTGTATTTTGACAAAAAAACATATGTTGGTATGTGGCATGTGGATATTTCTTTGTTAAATCATTTAGGCATAACTGATCAATTTGAAAAATTTCTTAGGTATATGAAGTGGGGAAAATTTGTGCATTTAAATCTTCCAATTAAGCGTGATTGGGCCCTTGAATTTTTTGTTTCCCTTTATTATGTTGATAAGGGTAGAGATAGAATGAAGTTTAGAGATCAAGGGCAAGAGTATTTCTTTGGGTTTCCTGAATTGCATGATTGGTTTGGCTTTCCTCTTAATGGAAAACGTTTTGATGCACATATTTTTAATCCTAGGCCTGCGTGGAAACGATTGTCTGGTTTAGATTCCTTTAATAATAAAAATTCCACTAATCGCCAAATTAAGGATGATCCATTGATGCTTTTTCACAAATATTTATGTCATGCCTTATTTGGAAGAGTTGAGAGTTCAATGGTTCAAACTAAAAACTTATTTGTGCTTGATTTGTTACAGTCTAGGAAAACCCCTTGTTCAATTGATTTCATATGTGATGGTCTTTATCATGCCTCCACTGCTAAGAGTAAAATTATTGGGATATGTCACACGGTGATAGGAATTATTTTAGGTTATTTAGGGGATTTGCATAATTTTCAGTTAAAAGAGGGTGAACATGTTGCTAAGCTTGATGTTGTGTACTTGAGGCGGGCTAATATTTTGACAAAAGGCGGTTGG
Organism: Excoecaria cochinchinensis; assembly: GCA_947683425.1. Taxonomy (NCBI): domain Eukaryota; kingdom Viridiplantae; phylum Streptophyta; class Magnoliopsida; order Malpighiales; family Euphorbiaceae; genus Excoecaria; species Excoecaria cochinchinensis. The sequence goes on from CANTUQ010000149.1 coordinate 5,582,285, forward strand.
CCACCCAAGTTTGTTGATAGAGGTAAGCAGGGTGACAGTTCATGCCTAGATAAGGGAAAAGGGAAAGCACCTGAGTCATCCGCAGCAGCTGGAGCGCATGGTGATTCTGCTAATGATGAAGAATCAGAGGAGGAAGAGGCTGCCAGATTTGGTGCTGGTGAGGGTGATGCTGCTAGTTGGCAGCATGTGCTTACTAGATTGGATGAAATGGAGGCTACCAACCAAAGCATGGCTGCAAGGATGGACTCCTTAGAGACAACAGTGAAGGCTGTCCACAAGGGCCATAAAAGTTTGAGTCGCAAGCTCCTTTCCTACTTTAAAAATAGAATGTAGATTTTTCTCGATCTCCGCCTGATTCCCCTAGTGGGAATTGAGATAAGTTTTCTTCAAACTCTTTTATTTTTCATGTTATTTTTGTTTTCAATTTTTTTGTCTTTTGTGTTTGCTTATTAATATTCATTGTTTGTTGTTTTCACACAATGCGGACATTGTGTCCTTTAAGTGTGGAGGCATTTTTGTTATGTTGTGTTTATTTGTTGTGTTTAGTGTAGCTTGTGTTATGCATATGCTGCTAGTTTTAGGTTGTTAATATTAGGTATGTTTAGTAAAATTTGTACATATGTGTATGTAGGGTTATTATTTATATGTATAGGTTATTTTGTGCATTATGTTTTGGAGCTTATATATTTGATGTATATTTGGGGAAATATGCACGATTAAGCTTGCATTTCTTTTAATTATGTCTATATATGCCATATCTTGAAAAATGTCATTTTCATTGTTTACTTGGACAATTAAATGTACATAGTGAAGGTTATGACTTGGCAAAGCACTTTAGTGTAGGTTCTTTTTAACTTGAGTATCTTTTCACATGTATAAAAGGATTATTTTTCCAATGCATTGCTTAGGGTAGTTTGACCTATAGTTATGTGAGCTTTTGAGCCTTATACATTGAACATTTTCTTGTATGAGAGCCTTAATATGCCATATCGTCTAGAACTTGTCTTTAGTAAATTTTGAGATTACATTTTGTATGAGATGTGCATGATAAATGAAAAAGCCAATTAGATTAAACCACTTTGGCTTGCTTTAAAAAACTAACCTTTTTAACTTTAGGAAGCCATTTTGAGCCTTAACCTATTTTTGTTGTAAAGCATATTATTAACCAAATGCTTTGCTAAACAACTACTTATTTTTGTTACCCTTGTTGTGATGAGATTTGGGATTACTATACCATGGGGATACATTTGTTAGTATAAGCATGATTATAGTGATGTATAAGAATTCCCTTATTTATGTATCAAAAGTCCATTATTAAATTGTTACTAGTTTCTACAAGTAAAAAGAGAAAAGAAAAATTAAATAAGATGGAGCATAAAATGCACGCAAAAATAAAAAAAAAGGAAAAAAAAAAGAGAAAAAGAAAAGAAAAGCAAATGAAACTAGAGGAAAAGGGTGGACATTAGGAAGGAAATTAGACTAGAAAGTTTGAATATCATGCTATACTTAGTTTTTACATTTCTTGTGGTATAGTGATACTTATTCTCTACACAATATAAGCTATTTAAACCAAAATTGTCTTACCTTTACCTAAGCCAAGTTACAACCCTTTTAGGACCCTTTGATTTCATGTACTACTTTATACTAGTAGTGGAGATTTTTACTATTTACAAGCTTATGCTATGCAATGGCATATTTAAGAAATGAGAGAAACACTAACCTTGAAACACATTGAGTGATTGAGTGCTTAAGAAAAATAGTGTTTGAGTGAGAATTACTTTAGGTAATATCTTGTGTGAAATAATCTTTACATGTGTTAAGATATTCAAATTCTTGAGGTCAAACATTCTTGTGTTTTGCTACTTTATAGTTTTCCAAAATGTGCATGATTGTTCAAGTATGATGGTGCAGACACCGGGTCCTGAGTCAGCCTAAATCGGAGTTACACAATGATGATAAATTGCCTATTCACGGGCAAATAGTTTGAAAGTAATGATTTACTTGTCAAATTTGCATTTTAGAATAAAAAATAAAAAAATAATAAAAATATTTTAAAAAATGAAGTTTGAAAATTTTAGTGTTTTTTAGTTATATTTAAAAATTTTAAAAAAATATTCGGAAATAGGATGTCGACGCGTAGGAGCACGCAGGCGTGCGGGCACTGCGCGAGCGTCAGATCCTGCATGTGGCCCGTGCCGCGCGCCAGCTCGCCCCCTGTACTCCCCTTCTCGCCGATTTCGCTGTTTTTCGCCGATTTTCGCCCCAAAACGTGATTTTTAACCAAAATTGAGGTTTTTGAGTCCAAATTAAATTCTAAATCATTTTTTAGATAATTAATAAATAAAAAGTAATTTTATCATTAAAAAAGGACAGGAAATTAAATTAAAATAAAATTTCTTTTCTTAATAGAATTAGGGTTTTATTTTTCCATCATATAAATACTTTGAGATGAAAAAACCTAAGGGGGCCCTCCATTATTTTTTCACATCAGATTTTTGAGAGCTTTTCCTTTCTTCTTCTTTGATTTTTCTTCAAAAAATTTCAAACTTCTATTTTTTTCATTAACAAGGATTAATTGCGATTGGAAATTCAAGTTTCAATTCTTAAGCATACAAATTAATTTCTTTCTTTTCTCCATAAATAAAAGGAATTAATTTTCACTTTCAAATCAATTTTCAATCTTTTCAGCATCCAAATTAATTTCTTTGTTTTCTTCATAAATAAAAGGAATTAATTTTCACTTTCAAATCAATTTTCAATCTTTTAAGCATTCAAATTAATTTCTTTGTTTTCTCCATAAATTAAAGGGATTAATTTCATTGCTAAATCATTTGTTTGAGGAATTTTCTAAGAAGATCATCATTATTCCATCAAATCCAAATCTGAGGGTAAATTTTCTGGGCTCCGAACTAATTATTTATTTATCTTATTCTAATATTTTTTTTATTATTTTGTTCATGTAAATATTGTTTTATTGATTTTATTCCTAACATATAATCAATTAATTTATTTTGTTTTTATTTCTTGTTATTCTTAACATATAATTAATTTATTTTTCCATGATTTCTCATTATTAACATGTAATTAGTCAATTCATTTTGCTTTGATTTCTTATTATTCTCAACATGTATTATTTTGACATGTAATTAATTAATTTATTTTTGTTAATATTTTTGCCATGTAAATATTTATGTTTATTCTGATTAACATGTAAATCATTAATTTAATCATGTTAATTTTGCATGTTTAACCTAATCCAGGATCTGATTGACAGCAAACAAATCACTGACCCCGAGCGGAGAGAGGAAGAAAAGAAGCCTAACTACAATGCTGTGCCACCTCCTGTTTTCATGATTGGATCAAGCCTACTAGAATGGTACGTGCTGTAGGACTTGTATGGAAACGAGTATGTTGCTGTCATTTGCCGTGATGCCAAGGGGGAAGGGATGTCTGTAGCGACAATTGATTGTTGGTCTAGTAGCGAAAGCAGTGAAAAAAATGAGGAGGAGGTTGAAATATCTTTGGATCTGTGGAAGTCAGATGAAGAGGGAAAAGAAGTAGGAGTTGTAACAAGAAGTGGAAGAGTAGTCGCAGAGATAGAAAGGTCACCAGAACCAGCGCAGGCATCAACAGAGAAAGAGCCGAAAGAGAATCAGATAGTCAAACAGTTGAAGAAGACCACAGCTCAAATATCTATATGGGATCTTCTGAGGCAGTCCCCTTCTCATAGACAAAAGTTGGTAGAAGCTTTAATTGAGTCTACCGTGACTACCACAATCTCTCCATCAAAATTGTTAGACCTTGTAAAAGGGGGATCAGGAGAGAGATTAGTGTATTCTAATGCCGACTTGCTAGTCGAAGGCCATAATCATAACCGATCACTGTACATTAAGACGCAAATCAGTGGCAAGCACACTGCTTGCGTTATGGTAGACAACGGGTCATCTATAAATGTTTGCCCTCTGGTGGTGCTTCAGGCTTTCGGTTTAGATGAGGGTATGCTTAGCGAGTCAGATTTGTCTATTACAGCTTACGATAATTCTAGAAGGCAAGCTTCGGGGATGTTCAAGACTTTGGTCAAGGCTGGACCTATTGAGACGGAGACAGAATTTGTAGTTTTGCCCATTCCGGCCAACTTCTCGGCATTGCTTGGGAGGCCTTGGTTTCATAAACTAGGGGGAGTGTCGTCTACGCTACACCAGATGATAAAATTCCGGCATGAAGGCGAGGTGGTAACCATTAAGGCGGCCAGGGATAATCAAGTATCGGCCCTAGAGATTGCTAATAAGCCATTCAGTGGTTTTCACGTATCGGTAAGAGGGGAAGAGCAGAGGACAGTGGATAGCCCTCCAGTGGTTAATATGATGAATAGGATGCACTATCTCCCTGGGGCTGGTCTTGGTAGAAATTTGCAAGGGCTGCAATCCACAATCACTAGTCGAGGTCAGAAAGATCGGAAGGATTTGGGATACAAAGGCGGACTTGGCAAGAAGAAGATGATGAAAAAGATCCCTCACATTTCAGAAAGTTTTGTGCCCGCATCCTCAATATGCGCTTACACTAGTGAAGATGAGCCACAGTGGGTGAATGGGAAGATTGTCCCTGGATTTGAGATCTTCAGTGATGTTTTTGAATGGGATGTAGGAGTTATTAAAACGGCTGAGGACTTCTGGGATGAGGAAGTTATGACCAATGCATTGCCTGGGGTAGGAATGAGCCCGAAGAGGTTGTCACAGAGAAGATGTTAGCTGCCAGGCTGAAAGGGAAGGAAAAAATGGTAGAGTCAGAATTAAAGATTGGGGATTTGAAGATTTCCTCAGGGATAGCTGAAAGGCCTCTGCAAAGCCAGGAAGCTAAGGCACAAGCTGCTGCAGTATCGACCTCAATGGGAGCTGAAGAAGATACTAGCTTAGATTGTCTTTTTATTCCGGAACTTTTTTATGATGTAAATGACAATAATAATATTATTAGTAAGATGAATGATTTTGCTTATTTGTGTGATGTTTCCAATAATCTCAACATGCATGAACAAGATCATATCCCATCTATTTTTGATATTGATTCCACTGATACCACGCCTTTTGATCTTGGAACCTCGGAAAATCCGAAGGAAATTTTAATAGCATAGAATATAACTCCTGATGAGAGAGAAAAATTCGAGAGAATAATAAAAAAATATGAAAAAGTTTTTGCCTGGACCTACGAGGACATGCCAGGAATTGATCGGAGCATCGCAGAGCATGCTATTCCGACGTATCCGGATCACAAGCCTGTAAAACAGAAATTGAGGAGGCTTAGGCCAGAATGGGCAGACAAGGTTAAAGAGGAGATTCGGCAGCAGATCGAAGCCAAATTCCTGGTCGAAGTGCAGTATCCTACATGGCTAGCAAATGTAGTCCCTGTAGCCAAGAAGAACGGAAAGGTAAGGGTATGTGTGGATTTTCGAGATCTGAACAAGGCTTGCCCTAAAGACAATTTTTCGCTACCCCACATTGACGTGTTGATAGATAGTGCCGCCAACTGCGCGATGTACAGTTTTGGGGATTGTTATGGAGGCTACAACTAGATCCTCAACAAGATAGTTGACCGAATTAAAACAGCTTTCATCACGGAATGGGGGACCTACGCCTACAGAGTAATGCCTTTCGGCCTAAAGAATGCGGGGGCTATGTACCAGAGAATGGCAACGAAGATCCTAAGCGACTTGATCCATAAGGAAGTGGAGGTGTACGTACACGACATTATGGTCAAGTCAGCCACCAGAGAGGGCCATTTCGAAGCTTTAGAGAAGTTCTTCATTAGGATTGATAAGTACAGCCTGCGACTTAATCCCAAGAAGTGTATCTTCGGAGTAACTTCTGGAAAACTACTGGGGCATGTTGTCAGCCAGAGGGGAATTAAAATTGACCCGGACAAGGTGAAGGCCATCAGAGAGATGCCCATGCCACAGAACGAGAAGGGGGTGAGAAGCTTCCTGGGCAAGCTACAATATGTTAGCCGATTTATTGCGAAGCTCACTTCGATATGCGATCCAATCTTCAAGTTGCTCAGAAAGGATCAGCCTGTGGTTTGGAATGAAGACTGCCAGAGAGCTTTTGATAGCATTAGGGAATATCTGCTGAATCCGCCAGTGCTGAGGCCACTGCAGCCGGTCAAGCCGCTTATCTTGTATCTGGCAGTAGAGGATGGCTCCGTGGGAGCCATGATGGCTCAGGAGGATGAGTTTGGGGTGGAATTCGTAGTTTACTATCTCAGCAAGAAGTTCCTGGCCTACGAGATAAAATATGCTGAACTAGCGAAGATCTGCCTGGAAGTGATTTGGGCGTCGAAGAAGCTTAGGCACTACTTCCATTCGTACAGAGTTCAGGCAGTGGCAAAGCAGAATCCTTTGAGGTATTTGCAAGAAGCACCGTCTTTGCTTGGTAAGATGGGAAGGTGGTTGCTATTGCTACAAGAGTTCGATGTCGAATACATCACTCGCAAAACTATCAAGGGGCGAGCAGTAGCGGAGTTTCTTGCTGATCATCCTATTAAGGGCGACGCACTTGAATTCAATTTTCCTGATGAGAGCATAGCCACAATTTCTGTCCAAGGATAGCAGTTATATTTTGATGGGGCTGTGAATAACAAGGGGGCAGGAGTCGAAATCATTTTGACAACCCCAGATGATGAGAAGCTCCCGTTGGCCAAGAAGTTGAGATACAGGGTCACCAATAATGAAGCTGAATATGAAGCGTGCACCTTCGAGTTAGAAGCCTTAGCTGCCTTGGGGGCAAAGAATGTAGAGGTTTTTGGTAACTCATCCTTGGTGATCAGCCAAATCTGGGGTGAGTGGGCTGTAAAGGAAGAACGGCTGGTACCTTATGTTGAATATCTGAAGGAGCTATGTGGGCAGTTCGAAACTTGTACGTTCCGCTTTGTGCCAAGAGAGGAGAACCGTCTGGCTGATGCACTGGCAACTCTGGTATCGATATGGGATAATCCTAAAGGGATAGCTATAAAGCCTGTCCTGATTTCGAGTTCTGAGAGGCCCAGCTTCGAGATCAAACCAAGAATTGAAATAGAAGTAGCAGATGGAAAGCCATGGCACTTTGACATCATGAATTATTTGGAAAATGCGCGATTTCCAGAGGAATCTACCGAAAAAGATCAGAAGATGATCCGAAGGCTATCCACTCAGTTCATATCCTTAGACGGAGTGTTATACAAGAGGCAGGCAGATGGTATCCAGCTCAGGTGCTTAGATGAAAGAAAAACCCGAAGGGTGATGGAAGAAACCCATGCAGGCGTCTGTGGGGCTCATATGAATGGGTTAACCCTGGCAAAGAAGATCATAAGGCAAGGCTTCTATTGGCTTACGATGGACAACAATTGCTCAAAATATGTCAAGCAGTGCCAGCTATGCCAGCAGTACGCAGATTTTAGGCACTTGCTAGTGTCAGAGCTACACAGCCTAACGTCGCCTTGGCCATTCGCTGCTTGGGGAATAGACATTATTGGAGAGATCTGCCCTACGGAATCCAATGGGCATAGATACATAATAGTCGCAATCGATTATTTTACAAAATTGGTAGAGGCGGAATCCTTCAAGAAGATCGACGCAAAAAACATGGCCAAGTTCATTACAAGAAATCTGATCTGCAGATACGGCCTACCACATAACATAGTGTCTGATAACGGGGTGCAGTTCATGGGGGAAACCAGGAAGCTTCTTGAGAAGTATGGAATCGAGCACCATAAATCCTCTCCCTATCGACCACAAGCTAATGGGGCAGTAGAGGCCGCTAATAAGAATGTGAAGAAGATCCTAGCCAAGATGGTCCAAACCTACAAAGACTGGGCAGAGAAGCTACCCTTTGCACTGTGGGGTTATAGAATGATGCTGAGGACATCTACGGGCGCTACGCCGTATTCTCTGGTTTATGGGACAGAGGCGATACTGCCAGTCGAGGTTGAGCTCAAATCACTGAGAGTAGTCATGGAAGCTCAAATTTCGGAGGCCGAATGGGCGCAACAGAGGTTACAGCATTTGAACTTATTGGATGAGAGTAGGCTGAAAGCTTACTATCATAATCAGATCTATCAGAAGAGGTTGGCCAGTCATTTGGGAAAAAGGTGAAAAACCATCTGGTGAAGGAGGGAGACTTGGTGTTCAAACAGATGAGGCCAGGGGTACCAGATATCAGAGGAAAATTTAGACCAACCTGGGAAGGGCCGTTTATCCTCAAGAAGCTATTGTCCAAAGGAGCTATAATCTTATCGGATAGCGATGGTAATGAGTTCAAGGAACCGATCAATATTGACAGACTCAAGAGGTTCCATGGCTAAAGACTAAAAATAAAAAGAAGAGAATAAAATGCCCCGCGGGTCGAAAACCGAAAAAAGGCAGCCTTGCTAAAATTGGGCGCCTCGATAGGGTGAAAACCGAAAAAAGGCATCCTGTGCAAAAATTAGAGGCACGAAAGAAAATGTCCAAGCGTGAAAACCCGAGAGGGCCGGTTGGTAACAGGAGTCGATGCTGTTAAAATTTTGTTTCATGTATTCATAGGGCATGCGCAGTCGAGTTAATGTTAAAACTGATCATGTATGCTGAAATTCTATGGAAATGTACACAATTTCGTGAAATAAAATAAGAATTATTCTTCTCATTTCCATTATGTTCTAGTTCTGCATTAAAAAGAAATGTAATGCGCAAAAAGTGTACATATATAAGCTAAGCTAGGTCCTTCTGCTGCTCTCGCCAGTCAGATGCTTGAGTCCTCGCATCCTATTGTTAGATGTCGGGCTAAGGCTTGTACTCGCTAGTGGAAGCCGCAGAATGAGCTCCAAACCTAGGAATGATAGTGTTCACCGGTAGTTGGCTCCACAGTTCATGGTATCGAGAAGCAAAGGCAGCAGAAAGAGCTCATCCCCGAAAAGATAGTGGGACCCTCACCACATCCTGGATCATCCCAAGCTGGCGAGCACATCGAGCTGTGATGTGGAAAGTAGCCTGACGGAGCCCACAGAGGGGAACACACCCCGATGCTCCATCAATGATCGCATGGGACAGAGGGAGCTAGGCAGACATGAAACTGGTATCGTCATCCAACAGCTCGCTGAATCTGGCGACGCCTTTATCAGCAGTGGCTCACGTATACAGCCGTCGACGTGGGAGGAAGTGTCTCAAAGAGTACTGCGCAATGACTCGGGGAGGTGGCTCTGGCAACATTCTCAGCTTCTCTTGTAGCCAGACCTGAAAAAAAATAAAAAATAAAAAAAAAAGAGGAAAGCCACTAGAGTAAGTAGGATTTACTTCAGGCAAAAATAAGGCATAGGGTTGTGTGAAAATCCGAAAGGACGCACTTCCCGCCAAGAAAAGCTAGTGCGAAAATCCATAAGGGATGCACTACCTTTAAAATAATGACGTACCTGGAGCAATAAGTGGCTTCCCGTGAACGTGGGGGTGGATCCAGAATGTACAATATCTAAGCCCAGAATGGTCTCAGCCAGAATAAGTGAAAAGGGAGATAGCCCGCAATGGAAATCGTCCAAAGCCCCAAACAGGCGAGGATCTCTGATTAAACCCCCTGGAGCCACAATCAAGAAGTTCATCATGCAAAATAAGAATACGATGCTTACCTGGTAGGTGGGGATGTCAGAGAATCTGTCTAGAGCCTCGACCAGCGGCTCCAAAGAGAAGGTAGAGCCCGGGGGAACCAACTGCGTAGCTTCAGAAGGGGCTATACCTAAAGACAGAGCGATATCTCGAGTCTGGAGTAAACCGCAACGTGGGATACAAGGCAGAGCATTAGGGGGATACCAGGCACCAACAATGGCAGCTAACTCCTCAGGTAGGGGGCATAACTCCTTGTACGTGAACTTGAAGACGTGAAATCGGGGATTCCAGAAATGTGTTGCAGCCAGAAGAAGGTTGTGGTCTACCTTAGCCCTGCGAAGTTGTTTCAGGCCGGAGAGAGGAGAAAGAGTGTCGTTTTCCCAAGTGTGGTTGTCGTCTAAGATACGGTACATCTTCTGGAGGAGAGGAGATGACATCTTGTAAAAATCAGAGGATGAAAGCTAGAGAACTATTGAGAAAATGAGAAGACACAATAAATCAGAAAAATTGATGAAATATATAGGGAAGCGCCATAGACGGCCTACCCGTGCCTCAAGAGAGACGGCCTGCCCATCGGTAGTCGTCCATCTGGCAGTTTGCATACGTCAGCATTGCATCACGTGCATTAATTTCGCATTTAATGGGGAATAGTGAACGACAGACGCCCAGCCCGTCGGTCGCTTCTAGCGGTGCCCAGCCTGTCGGTCGCTCCTAGCGGCGCCCAGCCCGTCGATCACGAAATCTATATAAGGGCCTTGTGACCGACGGACAAACAGTTTTGCCATTTTCTCTTTTCCTCTCCCTCTCGGTTTTTTGTCGTTTTCTGCACTCTTTTTTCTTCCTTTTTTCATTTTTCTTGCATTTTGGGGCCTTTTCGCTCGACCGGTCATCCAAGGAAGTACTTTTCTTCATTTTCTACTATTTTCTGCAAATTACAGGTAAGTAACCAATCACTTCCTCTTTAATTTTAAATTATTTCCTTTTCTTCTTCTTCTTTTTGCTTTTAGAATGAGTAGATTGTTTTAGTTTACCTTAGAAATTAAGGGTAAATGCTGCTAGTTTTTATATAATTTTGGCATGCTAATTAGTCGAACCTTTGCATGATTTTGCCTATAAAACATGTTCCCTTAGAAATAGGAATTACTAATGCATGCTAGCAAATGTATATAAGTATGGTATATACAACTGTTTTGTTGGGGCCTGAGGCCTGTCCCTTTTGTGCAGGAGGTGGGGCACACCATTGCCGGGGTGCTGCTCATTTTTTATGAATGTATATATATAACTGTTTTGTTGGGGCCCGAGGCCTGTCCCTTTTGTGCAGCAAGTGGGGCACACCCTTGGTGGGGTACTGCCTACATTTTTTAATGAATGTATACATGCGATTGTTTTGTTGGGGCCTGAGGCCCGTTTTGTGTTTTTTTTTTCCATACAGGAGGTTGGACACATCCCTGGCGGGGTGCTGCCCGATTATTTTTTACCTTCATTTTCAAATCTATATCTTTCTCTCCTCATCCTGGGCCGCTATCGCCCGAATGAGGTCCAATGTGCTTTTTTTTTTTTGGAAATTGGGTCTATTAACGCCCGCTTCGTTAGATTAATTTAATTTATATAATCTTTTCTTTTGCAGGATGCCTCCGAGATGACGAGTTCCCCAGGCCCGGCCTGAGGTAGAGGTCCCGGCCTGGATTGATGATGAGTCCGCTCAGAGATATAGGGCGCTGGCCCAGGTCGAGTTTCGGGCTAGCCGTTTTATATCTAGGCCATTCCTAGAGGCCCTAGGGATGACCGCTGAAGTAGATGCGCTGATAGAGGGTGCTGGATGGATGGATTTTCTGACTCCCACGTTTTAGACGTTCCCTGAGGCTACACAGCAGGTGTTAGCCACTCTACACTATGGAGGGTATCAGAGATCGGACACTGAGCCGAGCGTAGTGCAGTTCTGGTTTGACGGCCAGCATTTTAGTATCACGAGGCGTCAGTTCTCAGAGGAGATGGGATTCTCGATGGGTGAAGGAGTTATAGTACCGCAGAGAGCGGTGAGGTGCGCCCATTGGGCGGCTATTGCTTTGCCAGGAGTGCTGTATGATCACGATACAGCGAAGAGTACCGTACTGGTCTCTCAGGCACTCTGGTACCTGCACAGAGTGCTTTCCAGCTCGTATCTCGGTCGGGCTGGTAATCCAGGGTTACTTAACTCGGCCGAGATCTGGAGCCTCTGGGCTATGGTTGCAGGCTAGCGCCTCAATATTAGCCATAAGATCCTGGCTAACATGGTTAGAGTCGGCAGGGGGTCAGCCCCAGTGGTGATAGTTGGAGGGGTTGTCACCAGGTTGCTTTTGGGCTTAGGAGTCGCCCCAGATAGGCTCAAAGGACCCTTGGACGAGGGGATCTATGTTGACGTGACAGCTGTAGTTCAGATGGGCATGATCTTGCCGCTGCCGGGGCAGCCTGAGGCCTTCAGACTGCTCACCATCCACGAGACTAGGCGGGCTTTTGCTCTTTCGCCTTTAGGACCAGAGCCAGAGCAGCAGCAGCAGCAGCCACAACCTTAGCCTCCACAGTCTCCGCAGCACCAGACACCACCTCAGCCTCAGACCGCGTCACCGCCACCACAGCAGGAGCAGCCCAAGATACCGTCAGATTTCGACATGGAGTTCACCATGGACGAGCTTTTCGGCACCCTACCGGCGTCTAGGGCACCGACCACTTTTCCCTCACCAAGCACCAAAGTACATCGGTCCACCCTTAGGCCCTCCGAGAGGTTTCATCCTTACTTCGGGAGCGACCCGGGGGCGTCCACTTCTGCAGCTCAGCCATCAGAGCTAACTCAGGACCCATCGCAGCCGCAGCCAGACATCTCACAGCTCCTGACCTCCATGTTCACAGCGTTTGAGCGTCGATTAGAGGAGCGGGACAGGGCTACCCATGAGAGGCTAGACAGACAGCAGGCTGCTATCCAGGAGCAGTCCAGAGTCATTGAGCGTCTGACCCAGGAGCAGGTCGAGCTTATTGACCACATGGTGCAGGAGCAGGCCCGGCTTATGGAGAGCATTAGGGACGAGCAGGCTAGGGTTGTGGAGTAGGTTGTGTAGGGACAGAGAGAGCTCAGAAAGCAGCTTGGTCAGGATCTGAGGACGTTCCAGGACCAGGCATCTCAGAGGATGGATGTGACTTTGCAGATGATTGATGAGTCACTTGATTCTCTTAGGTCTCGGGTCCAGGCGATAGAGGGGATCGTTCCTCCCCTGTCCCAGTCCATGAGAGAGTTCAGGGAGCACACTTAGCAGAGACTGGAGTGGATGAGGAAGGCCGCCAGTGAGCAGACCAGCCAGATGAGCTAGGCCTTCAAGCAGTTAGGGGGGACAATTTTTGATACCTTGAGCTTCATGAGGACATGTACCCAGCCCTTCCTGGACGCTACGCTCAGGTTAGGTTCAGACAGACTCACGCTTCTAGGGATGGACCATCTGCGCCTCAGCATCTGCCTCCGACTCAGCCCCCTCCACCTCAGCCTGAGCCGATTCACCTCTCGGATGATGAGGACTCGGATGAGGAGCTCACGGACTACCCACCATCATAGTCATTCAGGGAGTTTGGATGACATTCTTTTTTGTATTTTGTTCATTATTGTCGCGATTGTATATACATTGTACAAAAGCTGATGTTAGTGGAAAACTTTTATTTCTAGCTTTGTAAAATTATTTATTTATTTCTATCTTTATTTATGCTTTATTCGCATTAAAGATGATTGTATGCCCTTATACCCATTCATATCAAAAGTCAAAATGATCATAAGACGAGAAAAATGATAAAAAGCAATACAATGACACAAAACATGATAAAAATAATGATAATGAGATGACCAAAAGGATGATAAATAATAAAACCAGATCATTTATGAGCATATTGAAAGGGAATAAGTCATACATGAATTAACAAAATCCTTTGCCATACAGGGACATTGCTTAACACCGGTCCAAATACGGACATAAATCACAATATGAGGACAGACAGATCAAACTTCATATTCTCACAGTTCACGCGGCAGCCAGAGAGTGCTACGCACCTTGCAGATCGGATGGGGGTTAGCAAGGGAACTTCATCAACCGAAGTTCCAGTTAGAGAACACTGCTCTTCACCTTGAGACTGTAGCCAGAGAGTGCTGCACCTCACAGTTCATGCGGCAGCCAGAGAGTGCTACGCACCTTGCATATCGGATGGGGGTTAGCAAGGGAACTTCACAACCGAAGTTGCAGTTAGAGAACACTGCTCTTGACCTTGAGACTGTAGCCAGAGAGTGCTGCATCTCACAGTTCACGCGGTAGCCAGAGAGTGCTACGCACCTTGCAAATCGGATGGGGGTTAGCAAGGGAACTTCACAACCGAAGTTGCAGTTAGAGAATGCTGCTCTTCACCTTGAGACTGTAGCCAGAGAGTGCTGCATCTCACAGTTCACGTGGCAGCCAGAGAGTGCTACGCACCTTGCAGATCGAATGGGGGTTAGCAACGGAACTTCACCTTGAGATTGTGGCCAGAGAGTACCGCATCTCACCAATCGAAGCTGCAGTTATAGAACACTGCTCTTCCCACCGAGGTCGTAGCTAGAGAACGCTGCATCTCGCCAATGCCTTATAGGTCGAGACGAGACCGGTAGAGATGTTTCCACCCGTTGAGCAGACTGAGACGAAGTCTACCTGACGAGGGACTCGGAAGGTCAGAATCGCTACAGGTATGCTTTTCTTCCTTTTTTTTGTTCCTTTCTCTGAATTTTGGATCATCTAGGCACTCGTGCCCTAATTTTCCCCAAAATTGGGGGCAACTGTAAGCACCCTGTCCCGAGGCGGTCTGGATGAGAAATTACCCGATGAGGAAATCAACGTCCGAGTCTATACAAACGGTTGACATTCGGAGGTTTTGGTCCCCTGCTTCACGAGAAATGTGTTCTTTCAGTCTTCGTAGGTAAGAGGGAGGAAATGGGGAATTTTGGGGTCAAAAAGATGTATTTTCTCCACCGGCGGTCTGCCCGTCTGTCAATGGCAAGACCGTCGCTTCGGGTCACAGACGGCCTATGGGATTTTCCGATGCCCGTCGGAGGGACTGATCTTCCGGGGCACGCAACCTGATTTCCCGTAGCATGCAACCTCTCCGACACCCGTCAGTGTGAATTCTAGGCCCGTCGGTTGAATCCTTGTGTCAGTAGGATTAAACCGACGCCCATCTGTGGAACCGACGCCCATCGGTCACCACTGGCCTATAAAAGCTTTCATTTCCCACCAAGAAAAGGGTTGGAAAAATTTCTAAAGGGGAAACTCTGTCAAAATTAACACTTGTTTTCTCTCTCCTCCAGCAAATACAAATATTAAGAAATCTCTTTTAGGTTAAGAATCAAACCATTAAAAAGGAGCTAAATTTAATTAGTTTTCCTAAGGTTTTAATTCCAAAGTTCAGTTTTTTGAAGGATCAAAAAGGAAACCATCTATTTTCCTCATTCTTGATCTTTCATTTTGTCTTCTCGTGGAGCGTGTGGGACTCTAATCGACATCAAAATCCAAATCAAAATATTATCTGAGGGTAAATATTCCGGACTTCTTCTCCTTATTACTTCATCTTCATTTTTATTCTCGTTTTATTTTGACTTTTGCTTTCATCTGTCTTTATTTTGGTCCTTTTCATTCGTTTTGTGGTAAAAATCTTTTTTTGCTTTGAAAAATTAGTTTTGCTGTCGTTTTTTTAGAGACAGCGTTAACCGACGGGTCATCTGTTTCACTGATGCCCGTCGGTCACCCCACCCACAGACGCCCTCTCTCGAGTGAGCGACGGGACACGTCGGTCACCTTGACTGACGCCCGTCGGTCACTCGGCAGTGGCTGTCCTTGTGTTCTGTCTCCCTATTTTCAAACCCCTTTTTCCTTTTTTTATCTCTCTCAAGACTTAGAGCTTTATTTATATTGCGCTTTTTGTATACTAACACTCATTAACCTTTTGTGAGCATATATGATTTTCTTGGACTGTTCTGAGCTCGAGGGGCAATCCACCATGCTCGGAGGATTTCGTCCGGTTTAGTTTTCTAACTTTCTTAGTTATTTCGCTCATTTGTTTATTTATTAATTATTTTATGTACATGAATATACTTTTTGTATCTCGCTAAATATAAAAATTGATGAAATGTTTTATATTTAATAAAAGGAGATTTCCATAAAATTAAGGACCCAATGTCCTATTTTTCATCAAATGAAAAAATTTCAACAAATAAAAACATAATTTTTATAATAAATGCATGTGAGGACCAAAGTCCTCAAAATAAATAATCTCCCGTCTTATGTATGTACTGTACATTTATAAATGGGAGTTGTATTCCGCTCCAAGTGTTATTATAATTTTTAATTTAACATTCATTTATTTATCTATTGCTTTAACACGTGAATAAAATGCGCTTTTAATTAAATTGCATCGTGTGGAGAGAGAGCGAATTAATGAGATCAAAATTTAATCATAAAATGAGCGACGTAGAAATAAATGAGAAGTCCCGAACCCAGCTCTGGTCTTTGGGGTCAAAGAGGCGAGAGGTCTATCCGATCACTCATTGGAACTAAGACCTCCAAGACACCTCTTGTGTCACGAGACTTAGACGTTAATCCTAGGCTCCTTTGGGAGAGAGGTTTACCCTCCAAGACCCCTTTGGTTGGCCCAAAATGGATAATAAGCACAATCTTAGGCTCTCCGAGGTGAGAGAAACTTTCCCAATGTTCTATTGGGTGGCGACTCTATGAAACCTCCTTGTTGCCCAAAATAGATGCACTCGCAATTCATTGCAAGTTGCCAACGAACCCACAAATGCCCCGATCGCCCTCGAGCGGGAGGTCGTACAGGCGGCACGCTTGGTCCGGCGCGCGTCACAATATGTTAGATAAAAAACAACCATATGCAAAATATTAGAACAAGAACAATATAATAGTATGACACAAGAATATCTCATGTTCCAAATGCTTGGAACAATAAAACAAGAAAACATAAAAGGCAACGTAAAAAAACAACAACTATTTTTAAATATTGATTTTAACTATTTTCATATCATTGAATACAGTAAAAATAATTGCACAAGTACATATAATTTACATTATAGGATTCAAACAACATTAATCCCGTTTGGATTTTCAGTGGCCTTGTTGCTGAACTCATGAGTGGAAAATAAAAACATCACCACAACACTGTCTTGATATAAAATATGGAAGCTAAGTCCGAAATACAATTGTAAAGCTAACGAAATACTCCCAAAATATGTTGCACAAACTTGACAAACCAATGGATTTGAAGAGGTACAACCAACAACACCACTAAGAATCAATTTTCAAAAGGGTTCTCCGTAAAAAACTTGCAGACTACATCAATTCCATCAAATTCAATACAAATATTTCTGAACTACATAATTTATCCTTTTACAAGGATAAGTAATTTGTTTTTATGTATTTTTCCTATTTAAACAACAATCAATTCAATAAAGGTTGCACCTAGAACTAAAAGCATACCGCTACACAATTTGACACACTACTATTGAAAGCCCCTGTTTACATAAACCCATTGATTTAAACAAATGTTAGAGTATTCTATTCCAACAATAGTTTATATTTCATTAATGCGCTAAATCACTATAGAGTAAAATAAATAAGTTGGTTGACTCCTTTGGAGGCCACAAGCCTAATATCAATTTGTCTAGATTAGCACATAGAAATAGTAAGATTTGTGCTGTAGCAAGTGATACTTTTATAAGTTCTCTTAGTTGAATGATTAATAGGGATTTCCATATAAGATAAGTTTGAAGAAGGGTGTAACAATGTCGCAGTGTCATACCTACAGTTGGCTAATGAAATCAACTTTGATGATGTGCATATTTTAGCCTCTATAATGGGGTGTATCTTTAGGACTATAATCTAACTAAGGTGTTATATTGGTAGGTGATCCTAGGACTTCCACATTTCTTAATAATGCAATTGTAAAAAGATTTTAATAATTTACATAGAAGGGATCATTTAAAAAGAATGCTCCTTGCTTGACTTTCCAGCCATTAAATTACCATCAACTTTTTACCAATCAAATCTTGATTCATCTACAAATCTAAATCTTATCATTGAGCAATTCAAACCCGTCAACACCTAAACAATCCAATTGTCAAGGACCATGAACCCATAGAAAGGTTTATTAAATTTGCCCTGTATTTCTCATAACAGTCATTACTCTAAAGGTAAAATGGAAGATCCAAGTAACAACTTGTTTAAAACTATGAGATGTTATTGCTTCTGTGACGCCCATTTCCAACCGTTAAAGCTGAAGCAGCTAAATCGGTAGGAAATGATCGTGCACACAAAAACACTTACATATACTGAGTTAAATATGATCATAAAAACTTGCTCAAATAAAATTTCTTCTTACATTTACCCAAGCCATTCCACATGCATCACACATAAACTTATTACATCACACGAGCACACCACTTTACTTATTATCCATCTTACACATACTATGTTATTATCTTTAGACTTGCATGCCGAAACATACTTTGTACATCATAGACTTTTCATCATTATTTTATAAAATTAGAACAACATACACATCCCAAAATGATAACCCCAAAAACCTACACAAAGCCTAATGTTAACCTTTGACCTGCGGAGTCGTCCTTCGAGAACCTACTTCCGTACCTGCACGGATTAAAGAAACCCGTGCTAAGCGTTTTACGCTTAGTGGGGAACTCATACATAACAGGCAATATTATACAACAACATTTATGACATACAAAAACATGCCTCATCAACAAATAGGTTAACATGCTAGCATCTCATTTCATCCAATTAATACTGCATCAATTCATAATATTTATCTTTCTAGCATATCATCATTTCTTTAATATATTTATCATGTCAATTGATTATCCATCCAAATAATTTATGCACATAGCTTTATTTTATGTTTATCAGATTAATTTTTTTTTTCGCCCTTTTCTTTTCTTTTTATTTATTCGATTATTTTGCCTGCAATTCAAAGTTATGGATAACGGGAAATTTTCAGACAGAATATAGGTACCTCAAAGGTACTTCTTATAAACAGAATATAGGTACCTCGAAGGTACTTCTTTCAGACAGAATTTTCATATATCTTGGTACCCCTTGGGTACATTCATCATATAAAACTTTCATACTTATGGGTACCCTTCTTATTCATTCTTACATAGCTTAAAATCCAGCAAGGATTCAATCAAAATCATATCATCAGAATCAAACTTTCTTTAACTTACTTATGCTGCAGCTCAGAGACCCTCTATAGGCATGCCTACCTATCCAATACTTGACTCGCAGGCTTAAGTTATTTTATTTCTTATTCACATCATGACAAGCTCATACTCATTCATTAATCACCTCAGATATGCATTATCACACTCACCTTACATATATTTTTAACACACAACAAATCACTTCCCTTATATACATTTCATGTTTCTCATGTCCATCTAATCATTATCATCATGCTTGATTCATTACACTTAGAACATTTATAGCTCATATAACATTAGTATGCATAGTTTATCATGCTTAAGATACTCATTTTATAATGATAAACATGTATTGAACAAACTAAGGGAACTCGTGGTGAAGTTCGGGTTCAATTTGGGAAGGAAAACATACATTTTGAGGGCAAAATAAGGTTACACGGCGGTATGGACACTCATACAGCCGTGTGGGATGTGAAAAATGGGTAAAATTGGACAGCATGATTTTACACGGCGGTGAGGAATTCCTTCACAGCCGTGTGGGACGTGAAAAATGGGTAAAACTGGGCAAAATGGTTTTACACGGCGGTGAAAAATTGAGGCAGACTCTAGACTGACTCTATAATTCAACTTGTATTGCATTTTTGACATAGCTAGGGTCATTTCTAGGCAAAACGTTCTTCTTAACATATCTTCCTATATGTCGTATCTTTCAAATGGGACAAGAATCAGATCATTTGGACATTTATAACGTAATATATTCCCTAAACACTGAATGATGGTCATATGAACCGACAGAATAGGAATACCTACGTTGTGACAATATTTTGGGACACTTAAAGCCAGAATTTGCTCCACACTCCTCTTAGACATTTTTAGATATGGATGTTATGTTTCAAATGCAATTTGAATCAACTCATTTAGGGCATTATAACTCAATATATGGATGAAAATGTCACTAAAGGTCAGGAGAGTCCAACACAGAAACTCAACTCCATTTTATTTTATTTTATACTTCCAACACATTAGTTATAAACCGACACATTTAGCATCATTTTAACAATACATATTCATTCCTTCAATCTATCACACCACACAACCATTTACATAATACACATAATAAATCAAATAATACACACACAAGCAACTAGTTCCCAAACCTCACACTCCTAAGCTCCTAATGGGGCTGTTGTTCACTAGCTTCCCCAACCTTTGCTTTGCCTTTAATCCTCCTCTTTTCTTCAGCTATTAAGCATAAATTTCCAGCATTAATATCCTCATAATAACCTCATAAAAATCATTCTAAGAATAGGTAGATGAAACAGAATTTTACATGCATGATTATACCATCATTTTACCTTACAAATCCTTGATCTTTGCTCTTAAATGATATGCATTCAACCCTTCCAACTTACACTCACTCAAGGCAGAGTTTTTGAAGGGAGAAGAGAGCTTAATTTGCTGAAGAACAAGTACAAAAGAATGGCTCTCTAAGACATACGAATTTCAGCTCTTCCTCTCTCTTTCTTTCTCACAAAATAAAGACTAAAGAAGGCTCCAATCTATGTACAAAGATGCAGAAAATGGAAACTCCACTAGCCACTAACTTTACTCTTCCACTAGACACTTAATGCTAATTGATGATGAGTCCACTCTTCATAAATCCACAGCAAAACCCACTAAGAAAAGTTGTTCCCCATTAGCTTCCACTACTCTTATTTAACTCCTCAAATGTTCCATCAATTCCCACTAAAAATCTGCTCCCACTTCTCTTATTTAAATTCTCACATGTTCCATCATTTCCCACTAACAAAAATCTGCTCCTTCATATAATTAATTACCCATTATTTTCTACCTTAATCCTTTGTTAATTAACTTAGTTAATCCTCCATTTATTTACCCATGCATAATGTCATTTTACTCACTTACATACTTTATATTTTTGCAATTAAATCCTTCTTTTATTTTCAGATTAATCCACCCCTATAATTAATTATCTAAACACCCTTAAATTCAGAATTTATCTCTTAATAAATATACATACATACTTCATATGACATACCGAAACAACTAGGGTATTTTGCGGCCATTACAACTCTCCCTTCCTTAAAGAATTTCGTCCTCGAAATTCATACCTGAGTCAAACAGATGTGGATGTTGCTCACGCATAGCATCCTCCGGTTCCCAAGTTGCTTCTTCCACTCCGTGATGTTGCCAAAGTACTTTCACGAGCGGTATTTGCTTATTCCGAAGCTGTCTTACTTCCCTTGCTAAAATTGTCTTTGGTTTCTCATCATAGGAGAAATCTGGTTGCACTTCTACTTCTTGTAGGGGCAAAACATGAGATTCATCCGATCTATATCTCCTCAGCATAGATACATGGAACACATCGTGTAGTTTACTCAAAGCTGGAGGTAAAGCTAAACGATATGCCACAGCACCTATTCTTTCCAGAACCTTATAAGGTCCAATAAACCTTGGACTCAACTTTCCTTTGTTGCCAAACCTCAATACTTTGCTCCAAGGCGACACCTTCAGGAATACTTTATCGCCCACTTGGAACTCAATGTCTCTTCGCTTCAAATCAGCATAAGACTTTTGCCTATCACTTGCTGCTTTTAACCTTTGCTGAATCATCTTAGCTTTTTCTTCTGTATCTCTTACCAAATCTGGCCCAACAATTCTGTTCTCATTCAACTCTGTCCAACAAACTGGAGTACGACATTTTCTTCCATACAGCACTTCATATGGGGACATGCCAATGCTAGTTTGATAACTATTGTTATAAGCAAACTCCATGAGTGGAAGATACTTATCCCAACTTTTAGAAAAATCCAGAACACATGCCCGCATCAAATCTTCCAAAATTTGGATAATCCTTTCTGACTGCCCATCTGTCTGAGGATGGAAAGCTGTACTAAAATTCAACCTTGTCCCCAAAGCAGCTTGCAAACTCTTCCAAAACTTAGAAGTAAACCGAGGATCTCTATCAGACACAATTGTCAAAGGTACTCCATGAAGTCGAACTATCTCTTTAACATACAGATCAGCCAACTTATCAAGAGAATAATCCATCCGAACTGGAATAAAATGTGCTGACTTTGAAAATCTATCCACAATCACCCATACTGCATCTTGCTTTTTCAAAGTCAGAGGCAAACCTGTAACAAAATCCATGGTAACATTTTCCCATTTCCATTGTGGAATAGGAAGTGGATTCAACATCCCTTGAGGCACTTGATGCTCTGCTTTCACTTGCTGACAGATCAAACACTTGGACACATATTCAATTATATCCTTCTTCATGCCTGGCCACCAATACAGTGGTTTCAGATCTTGATACATTTTGTTTCCACCCGGATGCATAGTAAAAACCATATTATGTGCCTCGTAAAGCAATCTTTTCTTCAATTCCTTATCATTAGCCACGCATATTCTGTTCTTGTACCGCAGTACTCCATTCTTATCCACCATATACTCAGACTTATCATCTTTGCCCACTGACTGCCAAACTTGCTGCAACTTAGGATCATTCTTTTGAGCTGCTAACAAATCATCTATCAATACCGGTCTTGCTTTCAAATGAACAAGCAAAGCTCCATCAGATGTAAATCTCCATCTCACATGCTTCAACTGCATTGCTAAAACTGTCTTCCTACTTAGTGCATCAGCTACCACATTTGCTTTTCCCGGATGATAATCTACTATGCAATCATAGTCTTTAAACAGCTCTAGCCATCTTCTTTGCCTCAAATTCAACTCCTTCTGAGTGAGCAGATATTTCAGACTTTTATGATCAGTGTAGATTTTACACTTCTCACCATACAGATAATGTCGCCATATTTTTAAAGCAAACACTACTGCAGCTAGCTCTAAATCATGAGTTGGATAATTCTGCTCATGTGGCTTCAGTTGCCTCGATGCATAAGCCACCACCTTCCCATCTTGCATAAGAACACATCCTAACCCAACTCCAGAGGCATCTGTGTATAACACATACTCTTTACCAGACATGGGTTGAGTAAGAACTGGGGCCTCTACTAACATCTTTTTCAACTGATCAAAACTTTGCTGACACTTTTCAGACCATACATACTTCACCCCTTTTCGCAGCAACTTTGTCATTGGTGAAGCTATAACTGAGAATCCTTTCACAAACCTTCTGTAATACCCTGCCAAACCTAAGAAACTACGAACTTCAAGCACATTCTTGGGTGGCTTCCAATTCACAATAGCTTCTATCTTAGCTGGGTCTACTTTAATCCCTTCTGAAGATATTGCATGACCCAGAAAAGATACCTCTCGTAACCAAAACTCACATTTACTCAACTTGGCATACAACTGATGTTCCCTCAGTGTCTGAAGTACCATCTTTAAATGCTGCTCATGTTCCTTCTCATCTTTGGAATAAACCAAAATATCATCTATGAACACTACCACAAACTGATCAAGATAAGACCTAAATACTCTATTCATCAAATCCATAAATGCAGCAGGCGCATTAGTCAACCCGAATGGCATTACTAAAAATTCGTAATGTCCATACCGAGTTCTAAATGTTGTCTTTGAAATATCCTCCTTCTTTACTTGCAACTGATAATACCCAGAACGCAAATCAATCTTCGAAAACACACCTGCTCCCCTTAACTGATCAAATAAATCCTCAATCCGAGGCAAGGGATACCGATTCTTCACGGTTACCTTATTCAGTTGTCGATAATCAATGCACATTCTCATTGTACCATCCTTCTTCTTAACAAACAAAACCGGTGCTCCCCATGGTGACACACTGGGTCTAATGAAACCCCTATCCAACAACTCCTGCAACTGAACTTTCAGTTCTTTTAACTCTGTTGGAGCCATCCTGTATGGTGCTTTAGATACTGGTGTTGTACCTGGTAACACATCTATTGACAACTCTACTTCTCTTACTGGTGGTACACCACTCAATTCTTCTGGAAACACATCAGGAAACTCACTTACCACTGGTATATCTTGTATCTTTACATGCTCTCTTTTACTATCCAACACCACAGCAAGATAAGCTTCACATCCCTTCCTTAAACATCGACTGGCTTACATTGCAGATATCACATTCACAAGAGGATTAGTACAAACTCCCTTGACTATCACTTTATTCCCTTTATCATCCTTAAGTATCAAAATCTTCCTTTTACACTTCACATCCGCATCATACTTTGTTAGCCAATCCATCCCCAAAATCAAATCAAACTCATCAAAGGGTAATTCAATCAAATCTGCAGGAAACTCATAACCTTGAACTTGTAATGCACAATTCCTATACACCCGATTCACATTTGCACAACCTCCTAAGGGACTTGTTACACAGATATCATATGCTAAACATTCATCTTTAGGCATGCTTTCACTTATCTTATCAGAACATATGTATGAATGCGTAGATCCAGGATCAATAAGTGCAAACATTTTCATATCATTAAACAGAAAAGTACCTGCTATCACCTCAGGTGCATCTTGCTCCTCACGAGCCTTCAGGGCATAAGCACGAATAGACCCTGCACCAGGCCTATCCACAGCCTCAGAATCAGTTGCCCACCTTGACTGACTTCCTCTGCCACGTCCTCTACCTCTTCCTCTATTAACTGAAGGCATATTTGAACCACCTCTACTTTGCTCCTGTTGATTACTCACCGCTATACGTGGTTGAGGGCAATTGGCAATAAAATGTTCCGTGCTTCCACATCCGAAACAAGCACCTCTAACCTTCCAACACTCACCCCAATGTCTTTTTCTGCAATGAGAACACTCAGGTATTTCACTCCTGCCACTAGCTGTTCCTCGACTCTGATGAGCTACTGAAGGTCTTCCCCATTTCTTTCCTCTTGCTGAAGGACCATATCTAGATTCTTCTGGTGGTGCCATGGTAGAAACCCGTGGCCTTTTTCCCGTACTATAACCTCCTCTATTTGCACTTCTTTTCTGTCTCCATTCCCTCTGAGCCTCAAAATTCTTTTCAGCTCTCAAGGCTGCCTGAACTATTCTGTAGTAGCTCACATTCTGATCAGTAGTCAAAGAAATCAGCAAAGCCTTTATCTCTTCATTCAGCCCTTCCTCAAATTGTTGACACCTCAAACTTTCAGTCAAAACCTTCTTAGGAGCATATTTACTTAGTCTGCAAAATTCAGCCTCATACTCAGAAACAGTCATAGATCTCTGCTTTAAGCTTAGGAACTTCTTCCAGTTTGCTTCTTGATATGCCTTAGTAAGGAACTTGTGTCTGAATTCACTTTCAAAGAAATCCCAATCCACAGGATTAGGAAGCTCAGGATTCTGTAATACCAGCTTCCACCAGTCATATGCAGCGCCTTGTAGCAAAGACACCCCACACTCAAGCCATTGATCTTTAGGACACCTTATCTCCTGGAGAATTCTTTCTACTTTTTCAATCCAGTATTCAGCTTTTTCAGATTCATCTAACTTTGTCCCAAAGAATTCTTCAGCTCCATGCTTTCTTAAAGACTCTATTGGTAGCCTGGGTGCCATCATTCGCTCCATAAACCTTGCCATATCTTGTGTTATTTTCATCACAGCTTCCATAGGTCCTATTGGAACCTCCTTTCCTTGCCTATCTGGCCCAGTCTGTCTAGTGCCCGTCCTTTCAGCTTCTCGAGAGTTGACACTTTCGGCTGTTTCTTCTATCACTTGGCGGTTAAGTTCCATCTTTAAAACTACACAAATTAAATAAGGACTTCCGCATTAGGTCAACATACTATACACATCCTATCTACCCATTATTCCCAGAAAAGACTAAACCTAGGACTCTGATACCACAACTTGTGACGCCCATTTCCAACCGTTAAAGCTGAAGCAGCTAAATCGGTAGGAAATGATCGTGCACACAAAAACACTTACATATACTGAGTTAAATATGATCATAAAAACTTGCTCAAATAAAATTTCTTCTTACATTTACCCAAGCCATTCCACATGCATCACACATAAACTTATTACATCACACGAGCACACCACTTTACTTATTATCCATCTTACACATACTATGTTATTATCTTTAGACTTGCATGCCGAAACATACTTTGTACATCATAGACTTTTCATCATTATTTTATAAAATTAGAACAACATACACATCCCAAAATGATAACCCAAAAAACCTACACAAAGCCTAATGTTGACCTTTGACCTGCGGAGTCGTCCTTCGAGAACCTACTTCCGTACCTGCACGGATTAAAGAAACCCGTGCTAAGCGTTTTACGCTTAGTGGGGAACTCATACATAACAGGCAATATTATACAACAACATTTATGACATACAAAAACATGCCTCATCAACAAATAGGTTAACATGCTAGCATCTCATTTCATCCAATTAATACTGCATCAATTCATAATATTTATCTTTCTAGCATATCATCATTTCTTTAATATATTTATCATGTCAATTGATTATCCATCCAAATAATTTATGCACATAGCTTTATTTTATGTTTATCAGATTATTTTTTTTTCGCCCTTTTCTTTTCTTTTTATTTATTCGATTATTTTGCCTGCAATTCAAAGTTATGGATAACGGGAAATTTTCAGACAGAATATAGGTACCTCAAAGGTACTTCTTATAAACAGAATATAGGTACCTCGAAGGTACTTCTTTCAGACAGAATTTTCATATATCTTGGTACCCCTTGGGTACATTCATCATATAAAACTTTCATACTTATGGGTACCCTTCTTATTCATTCTTACATAACTTAAAATCCAGCAAGGATTCAATCAAAATCATATCATCAGAATCAAACTTTCTTTAACTTACTTATGCTGCAGCTCAGAGACCCTCTATAGGCATGCCTACCTATCCAATACTTGACTCGCAGGCTTAAGTTATTTTATTTCTTATTCACATCATGACAAGCTCATACTCATTCATTAATCACCTCAGATATGCATTATCACATTCACCTTACATATATTTTTAACACATAACAAATCACTTCCCTTATATACATTTCATGTTTCTCATGTCCATCTAATCATTATCATCATGCTTGATTCATTACACTTAGAACATTTATAGCTCATATAACATTAGTATGCATAGTTTATCATGCTTAAGATACTCATTTTATAATGATAAACATGTATTGAACAAACTAAGGGAACTCGTGGTGAAGTTCGGGTTCAATTTGGGAAGGAAAACATACATTTTGAGGGCAAAATAAGGTTACACGGCGGTATGGACACTCATACAGCCGTGTGGGACGTGAAAAATGGGTAAAATTGGACAGCATGATTTTACACGGCGGTGAGGAATTCCTTCACAGCCGTGTGGGACGTGAAAAATGGGTAAAACTGGGCAAAATGGTTTTACACGGCGGTGAAAAATTGAGGCAGACTCTAGACTGACTCTATAATTCAACTTGTATTGCATTTTTGACATAGCTAGGGTCATTTCTGGGCAAAACGTTCTTCTTAACATATCTTCCTATATGTCTTATCTTTCAAATGGGACAAGAATCAGATCATTTGGACATTTATAACGTAATATATTCCCTAAACACTGAATGATGGTCATATGAACCGACAGAATAGGAATACCTACGTTGTGACAATATTTTGGGACACTTAAAGCCAGAATTTGCTCCACACTCCTCTTAGACATTTTTAGATATGGATGTTATGTTTCAAATGCAATTTGAATCAACTCATTTGGAGCATTATAACTCAATATATGGATGAAAATGTCACTAAAGGTCAGGAGAGTCCAACACAGAAACTCAACTCCATTTTATTTTATTTTATACTTCCAACACATTAGTTATAAACCGACACATTTAGCATCATTTTAACAATACATATTCATTCCTTCAATCTATCACACCACACAACCATTTACATAATACACATAATAAATCAAATAATACACACACAAGCAACTAGTTCCCAAACCTCACACTCCTAAGCTCCTAATGGGGCTGTTGTTCACTAGCTTCCCCAACCTTTGCTTTGCCTTTAATCCTCCTCTTTTCTTCAGCTATTAAGCATAAATTTCCAGCATTAATATCCTCATAATAACCTCATAAAAATCATTCTAAGAATAGGTAGATGAAACAGAATTTTACATGCATGATTATACCATCATTTTACCTTACAAATCCTTGATCTTTGCTCTTAAATGATATGCATTCAACCCTTCCAACTTACACTCACTCAAGGCAGAGTTTTTGAAGGGAGAAGAGAGCTTAATTTGCTGAAGAACAAGTACAAAAGAATGGCTCTCTAAGACATACGAATTTCAGCTCTTCCTCTCTCTTTCTTTCTCACAAAATAAAGACTAAAGAAGGCTCCAATCTATGTACAAAGATGCAGAAAATGGAAACTCCACTAGCCACTAACTTTACTCTTCCACTAGACACTTAATGCTAATTGATGATGAGTCCACTCTTCATAAATCCACAGCAAAACCCACTAAGAAAAGTTGTTCCCCATTAGCTTCCACTACTCTTATTTAACTCCTCAAATGTTCCATCAATTCCCACTAAAAATCTGCTCCCACTTCTCTTATTTAAATTCTCACATGTTCCATCATTTCCCACTAACAAAAATCTGCTCCTTCATATAATTAATTACCCATTATTTTCTACCTTAATCCTTTGTTAATTAACTTAGTTAATCCTCCATTTATTTACCCATGCATAATGTCATTTTACTCACTTACATACTTTATATTTTTGCAATTAAATCCTTCTTTTATTTTCAGATTAATCCACCCCTATAATTAATTATCTAAACACCCTTAAATTCAGAATTTATCTCTTAATAAATATACATACATACTTCATATGACATACCGAAACAACTAGGGTATTTTGCGGCCATTACAGCTTCTATCTCCTTTGACACAAGCTGTGCATAGAGAACTAAAAAGGCAAGCCATAATTAAATGGTGCAAGCCATTTACTAATATTGCTTCTATTCTAATAGAAGTTCCTTTTGGTATAAATAGCACATCAAAAAAATTTCTGTAAAGAGTCCTCTCCAAAACACAGATTTAGGCCATTTGGCTTCACACCCTAGTCTACACCATGTAAATAATAATAATAATAATAATAATAATAATAATAATAATAATAATAATAATAATAATAATAATAATAATAAATAAATAAATAAATAAATAAATAAAATTGGAGCTTCGCCTTTTTCCTTTTCCCCTGCTTTTGTAGGGTGAGTATAACTAAATCAAACTAATATGAAAAGTAGTTACATTCAACTTCTTTATATTGAAACAATAAAAGATGTATACCTTAAAATATATCTCTAGCTCAAATGAAGGATTGGTGAATGGGAAATATGTGTCAATCCAGCACATCTCCACAGCACCTGATATGTTAAACAAAGTTGGCTTGATATTAACAAATACTCTTCCTTTCGGAGTAATACAGTAACTCATAGACTTAGGCGAAAAAAGAAGGAATGGATTTCTTATAAAAATAGGAGGAACCATCAAAAAAACTGATTCCAAGGTCAAAATTATGAATTAAACCTCCTTACTCCCCACATATATGCAATGCCAACCAGAGTCTTCTTACTAACTGATGTAAGACCAGTAGACTGACATGACAGCCCCCAGATTATTATAGATATTGCTCCTACCTATGAACTATAGTGAAACTAAGACATCATCAAAATTCTGCAAGTATATTAATTGTCACTATAACAAGTATATTTATAAGCACAAAATATTTAAAGCAATAGAACGTTAATTGTCCAATTTGAATTTACCTGTTTTACAGAAACAAGTGGGCAAAGATCATCAAATGTTTCAAACTTGCTAGAGAAATTGGCATAAAAATATTCATATATTGTATTCTTCAGATTCCGATCGGGTGTTGATTTCTCCTATGAAGTTGCATTCCAAGTTTGGTAAAAATATCATTTGGAACATTGTTTGTAGGGTTGTCTCTAACCACATCTACAAATGCATATACTAAAAATATAAATCTATTATGTTAATAACTCAACATAACGTAATAAAAAGCATCAAACAGGCATAGTTTGAGAATTTAGCTACAAATCACCTATTAACACATATATATCAAGTCAGGCAATAACTCAATTACGACAGAAACTTACTTTCTCCAAACACCAAAAAGCAGAAGAGACAACAAGTGTGAGTGCATCAAACTAATAACATTTCTATCAAACTGAAAACCCAAAACAAAATGGCAGAAATTGCGAAGTTGCAGAAATGGTAGCAATTCAAAAAAGCATATTTTCAAATCCATAGCAGTATTGGTGATTTAAAGTAAAAACAAAACCCAGTAGTGAATGAATAGAAAAATTAGTGAGGGCTAAAAAGCTACCATCTTTAGCAATTTTGACTCCACTAAGTTCGAGCGCAGAAGCCATAGGCTGTCTCCAATTTTTTTTATGATAAGTTGGTAAAGCTGAAGAGGAAGACAAAGGGAGGCAGAAGGTGAATTGATTAAAGGCATTTCTTTTTCTCCGGAGAAAGAACGATGAAGTTCTAGCAGATAAGAGGTTATAGTGAGCAAGCGATGCCGCCGTTGCCATTGTCCCGTAATTTCAGGAGAAAGAAGATCAAATCACAAAATATAGGAACTGAATGTTCTATAAAAGAGAGAAAAGCTTGTTTAGGATTTTAGGGTATCAGGGGACTGAACTGAAGTATTGCTCTGCTCATGAGAGCCATAGAGGTACGGGAAAAGATAAGAGATAGCTGCCTGCTAAGGGGGGCAGATGAGAACGAAGTGAAATCTGTCGGTAATTTGCTAATTTTATTAACAAAAGAATTGAGAGATGTAAGTAGGGCTTTACGCCGCCGCGAATTTTTATGAACTCATCCAAAACTATATATATATATTCCGTTGACTTTTAGTTAAGAGGTTAAGGGAATTGTTCTATTAATTTTATTTAGAATAAATTTAAATATTTTATTTATTTTATTTAAAATTAATTTGAAAATTATATTGAATCTTCTATAATCAAATTAGAGCAAAAAAAAACAATATTTATTAATTATTATAAATAAAAGTAAAATCAAAGTAGAAATATAGAGAGGAACGAGAAATATATATTTTTTCATAATTTTATTGTGTATATTTAATAGTTCACAACTAGTATATTTATAAGCACAAAATCACTTCATTTTAACATGTAGTGGCTCCCGTAACTCAACCCGAATTAAAAGTTATGACCTTTCAAAGTTTTCGATTTTTCAGTTGGTCGAACTGGTCCAGAAAACATTCAAAATCTATTCCGCATCAATTTTAATTTTTTTTTATGACATAATTTCTTTGTCATATTTTAACATTACAACCAACTATGACAAAAAATTATTATTGTCATGTATTGGTGACGAAATTGTATTTCGTCATAATATATTCCTTTTTATTACATATCTATTTATCATAAATAACATTATTGTGACGAAATAATTTTATCGTCACTAATTCATTAAATTGTGACAAAAATAATTCATGTCACAAAAAAATAAGTATTTGATGACGAATTTATATGTCGCAAATAGTCATTTTTTTGTTATATTTTTTTCCTTCCAAAAGAAAAAGGTTAGAAATTTTCCCTCCATATCAAAGGTGAAGAAATTGCACCTCGTCACATTATATTCATTTTTTGTAACACATTTATTTGTCATAAATAAAATGATTTTTTAAACAAAAATATTTTGAAAAATTAATTAGAATTTTTTTTATATCGATATGTTATTTGTGACGAAATGAATTTATTATCACTAATTTATTTAATTATGGCAAAAAATAATTCGTCACGAAAAATAAATATTTTGTGACGATTTTATACGTTGCAATAAGTTATTATTTTGTCATTAAATTTTTTTCCTCCAAAAAAAAGGTGGGAAATTATCTCTCCTAAAGAAACCATGAAGAAATATATTTTTCATCACAAAATTAATCTATTAGTGACAAAAATTAAAACATAAAATGACGCAAGATAATTTTGTAACAGTAATAAATAGTATGGTGACATTTTAAAAAATTCGTCGTTATAAGTTATAATTAGTGACAAAATTTTATTCGTCATTAAAAAATTTGTTATAAAAAGTAAAATTTCTTGTAGTGCTAGGCGGGCTTGATCCATGGGTTAATAGGGAACCCGATGGACACGTATAGTGCACGGTGAAAAACCGGTAGCATAACCTCTCTTAGCTAATGTGCATACGCATGGATTTTGACCATTGTGTATTTAGGTAGTCCAAATAAATCGACATGGGCCTATCGGGGCATGAAAGCCTTTGATTAGGTGACCAATCAAATTATCTGGGTTTGTCCAATACATAATGATCCATAAAGCAAGTAAGGTATTATTTTTCATACCACCTAGGGAAAGTATCTATTTTTATTACATGAGTTTTGGCCAAGGTGATGTTACTTTAGGGATACCCAAGCATGGTCCCTGCTAACGGGTCTAACTCATCACGAGCGTAACGACCGGTCGGGTCTCCATTTAATATACCATGATGGTATGAGGCTTGGGCTTGTGATTATCCTTAACACTTCCCTACATTGAGTGAACGCAGGGTCGTGCTTCGGGAATGCACCGACGTTGAAAGTGGGACCAAACTAACATAGATCTAAGGTTCTAATGAGATGCAATGCAAATTTCAAAAAAGGATGAAATTTTTAAATTAAAACTCAATCATATGTTTTAATCAAGGTACTTTCGAAGCGAAGTCTCAAAGTAAGTCCCCAGCGGAGTCACCACTGTGATGTGTACCGAACCCCGGGGCGCCCTTAATACCCGCTTTTAGGGCATTTGAGAGAGGTTCATGAAAACTTGTAAGAAATTACAAGTGCATCTATTTTTGGTAACAAGGAGGTTTCTTGGAGTCGTCACCCAATAGAACATTGCGAAAGGCTGTCTAGCCTCAGTGAGCCTAAGACAGCGCATGTGCATCCATTTTGGGCAAGCCAAAGATATTTTGTAGGCCCCATCCCAGTAGAACATTGGGATGGCCCTCTAACCTCGTGAAGACTAGGATTATACAAGATATTTTGGAGGCCCCACCCCAATGAAATATTGAGATGGTCCTTTAACCTCGTTGAGCCTAAGACCAGAGAAGGTTCGGGACTTCGCATTTATTCATACCTTGATTAAAGTTATAATTGAGTTTTGAATTTAATGTTTCATCCCATTTCTCATTTAGTGCAATTAACTAAAGCACAAGTTGGCCATACAAGGAAAGCGGTAAACAGGATCAAAATTAAAATAAAGTACATGAAAGTAAATTACAACAAAACTGGGGGCCAAATACAACCCCCATTGTAAATAAAATATAAATCATACATAAGACTGGCCATTTATTAAGGATGAGGACATTGGTCCTCGCATGCATGGTTAAAAAAATAATTTTAAGTTGACAATTTATTTTGGATAGAAAAACTAGGACATTGGTCTAATTTTTATTAGAAAAGGTTCCAAGTTAATTAATAGAAATATTTTTGTGATTTTCTGTTTAGCGTGCCTAAAATAAAGAATTTTATTAGGAATTACATTTGACAAAATAAATAAAAAGGCCAAATAAAGCAAATAATACAAATGATAAAAATAAAATGATCAAACCCAGCGAGCCTCTTGGATCTCCTCGTTTGCTCGCGTGAATGTCCAAAAAGGGAAAATAGATATTGTAGTAAAAAAAAAATACAAAAAATTATTGTTAGTAATCAAGTCAATTAAATTAATTAAACATATAATAAATAATAAAATAAGATAAAATAAAATAAAATAATATGACATCAAAATGACAAATGAATTAAAATATTAATAAATTAAAATAAATGAAAAAAATGCATTGAATGTCAAAAGAATTAAATGATGTGATTGAAATGAATAAAGCATGTTAATGAATTAATAAATAAAAATATAAACATGATAATGATAATATATAATAATGATAATAATATTAATGATAACAATAATATATAAACATATTAAATCAATAAAATATACAAACAATAGAATAAATAACAGTAACAATAAAAAAGAATGATAAAAAATAATGATGAATAAAAGAATGATGAGTAATAAAATAAATGAAAAAGAACAAATTGTGTAGGATAAATAAAAATAATTGAATAAAATAAGTAATTAAAATGAAATAAATAGCTGAATAAATAAACAAATTGATTAAATAAATTAGATAACACTAATATATATACAATTGAATAAATACAACAAATAAATAAAAATTTACATGTTAATAAATTAAATATGAACAAGAAAAATAAATAAATAAGCGAAAATAAAAAAAGATTGAGCCTAGAATGTTTACCTTCAGATTTCGGATTCAATGGGGGAAAAAGTTGATTTATTTCCTTGCTTTGTTTGCAAAATTAGAATTAAAGATGATAAAAATTGGAATTTTATTCCAAAAGAGAAACTTTGATTAAAAATGATGAAAGAAAGTAACAATTCTCAAGAACAAAGAATTATTTTCTTTGCCTCAAGAATAAATAAAGGGAAGAAAAAAGAAAAATCTGAAAATTATTCCAAAAAAAAAGGTTACAAAATCTTATTTTTAGAATATAAAATGAAAAAATTGGATTTTAAGAACAAACAATTATTTTGTTTGCCTCAAAACAAATTTTTTCATCAAAAATGTTCAAAGAAAAAATCTTTGAAAAAAAGTGTAATTGAAAACAAATAAATCAAATAACAAGAAAAAAGTTGAATTTTGAGAGCAAATATTATTTTATTTGTCTCAAAATTAATTTTCACTAACAAAATTCCATCTAAAATTCGTAGAAGAAATTATATTGGAAAAAAAAATAAGATGGAGACTTGAACTTTTTAATTTTTATGTGGGGAAAACCTAAGAAGAATTTAGAGAGAAAATTGAGAAGAAGAAGTAGAGAAAAGTGTCACACCCCAAAATGGCCCTGGTCGGAATGTGCATGCTAAGTCGGGATCGGAAGGGTATTTCAGTAAATTTGTGCTTGAGAAATTTGGAGTGTTAAGGATCTAATTGAAAAGTTAATTAAGTTGTAAGGAAAGAATTGTGTAAGTGAGTGAAGTGTAATTTGTCTAAGGACTATAGAGCTTTAAGACAAAATATTTATTAAGGAAAGGTTCGGGTGCATGTGAGGGTATGGTACTTTGATTTGGAATGTTGAGTGGAATTTGTGGTTCAATAAGGATTTGCCATGTGGGTGCTAGGTGGGCATTGAATGGGGAAAAGAAGAAAAGAAAGAGGAAGAGAGAGAGGGAACACAGATTTCATTCCCGTCCCCCTCCTCTCACGCTTTCCCTTCTTCTTCTCTTCTCCCTTCCTTGCTTTTCCTTTCTTTCTCTATTGGCTTGGATTTGTGTGGCTTGGTTTGTGCTTTGCTTTGAAGAGGTAAGTGGGAGTTTAACGTGATGTTCTTCTTCTGTTCTTCTTCTTCTTCTTTCTCCTGTTTTGGTTGAGTTAGGGTTTTGAAGTGTAACTGTGGATTTTGTTTGTGCAAGCTTTGCATGATAAGAAGAAGATTAAAGGCAGGGAAAAGAGAGAGATTTGATTTTGAAGCTGGAAGCCTGATTTTGGATCGTGATTTTGAGGTTTGGGAGCTCTGTGTTCTTTATTTTGGTTTTGGGTTTTTGTCTCTGCCCCATTTTCTTCTTGGATTATGAATGGTTTTTGGTGTTTGATTTCCAGTAATTGAATGATTGAGATGAGTTTATGCAAGTCGTATTTTGGGTACTGTGTTTGCATGCATGACTTTGAATCAAAGTACAGATTGATACATTTGGAACTTACTGTAATGGTATTTGGAACTTACTGTAATTGTTTTTAGGGTTTATGTTCTTAATTGGATTAGCTATGTTATGCATGGTTTTGATTGTTGATTTAAGTTGCAATTATCTTGTTTATGCTGTTTGGGACATCAATTGAAAGGTAAGATGAGTTCTAGAGGTGTTTGAATTAGACTGAAAATAGTTTTATCGAGTTCTTTGATTTTCTGGAAAAGGATGGAAATCTGCAGGTTCGCGATTTCGGGAAAGAAGAAGAGGGCAAGAGATGTAGCTCACGTTACGTGAGCAAGGCTCACGACGTGAGCAGATTGCTCACGTTACGTGAGCAATGCTCACGACGTGAGCAGATTGCTCACGAGGCGTGAGCTATGCTCACGCGACGTGAGCAACCCTCATGTTCTGTTTTGCTTCTGTTTTTCCTTCCCAAGTGTCCAGTTTTTATTAAATGGTTTTCAAAAGCTTTTCAGGGTATTTTCCTCTACTGTGTTTTATATGATCTTGATGACATGACTAATTATTCCAATTTATTTGGTATTAATAATATGTTATCTAAGATAAGTTATATGTAGTATTTTGGAATCAGTTTTGGATTACAGTGATCCTGTTAAATGACTGTGGGATTTTAACAGTATGGTTTGGACTGTAATATGTTTATTATTGTGATATGTATTGCATGTCATATTTTGAATGTGAAGGATTTATAAAGGTTAACTTTCTGACTGTTAGTTCTCAAACATGTTCTGTCTTAATGTGAATTATGTCATGCATATCTTTAGTTTGCTTCTTCTTTAAGAATAATTGCCATGCTTAAGATTATGTAGTAACTTTCCCCGATTTAGATGATGCGTCTTTGGTCATTAGCACAATATGTTTCCACATGTGTTCCTGATATGCTTTAGTAAATTAAGTAGGGATAAAATACGATTGATTGACCTATTGCATGGTTCAGAATATGACTTGAATGAGGTATGAATGATATTATGCTATGCTATATTTATATGAATAATATGGTAAATGTCTGAATGCATGATTATACTTTAGCCTGGGAACTCAATGTGTTAGGTTAAATGTAATTTAGACTATGCATGATTTATGCTTAGTATCTTCGCCTAACGCATGATTAAGACTTTGTGTTGATAATCATTGGCATGGTAGTGCTTTTATACCTGATTCTTGGCATGTTTTAGAATATTGTTTAATGTTAAAATGTTTGGACTGTAATAGGTTTTGTAATGCGAATTGCATGATGTACGACCGACCTTATGAACATATTTATATGTCTATTGTACTCTGATTTATGCATGATGTATATATATTTGTATATATATATTTATGCATTATGCGATTCGAAACGTGAATTGTTTTATGCATGACCTGCTAGAGTCAAGTAAGTGGATAGTTAGGCATGCCTAATAGAGTCTTTCAGTAGCTGCAGCGCCCTTTGAATGTATTGGACCCTGATCAGGTCCCCCGTATGGTTCCTCGCGAACCCCCCCTCAGTGCGGATCCTCGTGGTCCTTTTTAATGAATTTGGATCGGGTTAAGATCCCCCATCAGTAAAATGCTTTTGTGATAAATAAAATGGTTTTCGACTTGTACCCGTAAGGTACTAATCAGTTCAGTACACTCGTTATCCACTATTGTGAGTCAGCAGGTGCTTTATTGGTTGGTATTATTCTGAAATAACTATATGAATGTGATATCCGTTTGATTATGATAAAGATCTCAGGAATCAGTTTGTATGTATATGAATGTGACTATGGGCTTCAGAATGTATGTCTGTTTTAAATAAGCATGACTTTATATCTAACATGATTATCCGTACTCGTCATGAGATTTGTTATAAGTTTCTGAATGTTTTGATTATGATGCAACTAGAGAATTTAAGTATGAGACTTAAACATGTTTTGTTAATATATTAGCTTGTGAACCGAAGCAGCTGTGATGGTAAGTATGTGATGATTACTGTACTCTCTGCATGATGATGATATGAATGTAATACTAAGTGGTTATGCCTTCAGTCTCCATTATCAGAATGTTTCTGCATGATGCTTAATATATATTAGAGTTGCGCAGCGGTATTGTCAAGCTCTAAATGTTATCCTTTGGATATTTGACTAGTGTATGTGTTTGGCATGTCTAAGTATGTTAAATGGCTAGCATTCTTAACATGATGGTTTGGTTGTCAGTTCCTGCACAGGTACTTAGTTATGTCATTTTGCTTGTGTTAAGCTCAGGTGACTCCGCACGGTAAGATGTTGATAATTGCTACCTATGTAGGTTTATGCATGTGATATAATATGTAGTTCAGCATGATGATGCTTGTGACGTATACTGTAGTATGTCTGTAATGGTCTATCCTGGACATGAGTTTAGGGTCTGTTTGTGAGTTATCGAATGAATGCCTTTACTATGCCAGCATGATCATATTTGTTATGAATATCTGCATTTGTCATCTGAATCTATTTTGCCTTGACGACCATTGTGAATGGCCGTCCATATTCTTGTGTGTTCTCCCCACTAAGCGTTATCGCTTAGCACGGATTTCCTTTCCGTGCAGGTGGCAGGTTTGGTTCTGTTCGAGTCGCGCTTCTGCAAGGTCGGCCACGTAGGAGTTAGAAGTTCTGTATTTGGTTCAGCTTTTGTAATTCTGTAGTATTGTATATGTATTTAATTATGTTTTAATCTTGAGTTTTCTTTTGGGAATGTAATAGTTAGTATGTCCTTATGTTTAGTTATTCCTTTGTTTTATTATTTCGATTATGCTTCCGTTGAATGATCATATGTATGCCTTTGTGTATGCTTTTGCTTAGTGCCTGTGTGTGCGTGAGTTATTGCATGTTCAGTCTGTGCCGCAAGGTAAGTCAAGGTAAGTTTTTAATTAATCCGTATTTCTGTATGTATGTCATGTATGAATGCATGCTTCCGCATTGTGCATGTGCATTTCTGTGTGAGTGAGCGTCGGTAGCGCGTCCGTCGGTGTCCTTCCAACGGGGACGGCGATGGGGGTGTTACAGTTAGTGGTATCCTAACTGTAACACCCCCATCGCCGTCCCCGTTGGAAGGACACCGACGGACGCGCTACCGACGCTCACTCACACAGAAATGCACATGCACAATGCGGAAGCATGCATTCATACATGACATACATACAGAAATACGGATTAATTAAAAACTTACCTTGACTTACCTTGCGGCACAGACTGAACATGCAATAACTCACGCACACGCAGGCACTAAGCAAAAGCATACACAAAGGCATACATATGACCATTCAACGGAAGCATAATCGAAATAATAAAACAAAGGAATAACTAAACATAAGGACATACTAACTATCCTAACTGTAACACCCCCATCGCCGTCCCCGTTGGAAGGACACCGACGGACGCGCTACCGACGCTCACTCACACAGAAATGCACATGCACAATGCGGAAGCATGCATTCATACATGACATACATACAGAAATACGGATTAATTAAAAACTTACCTTGACTTACCTTGCGGCACAGACTGAACATGCAATAACTCACGCACACGCAGGCACTAAGCAAAAGCATACACAAAGGCATACATATGACCATTCAACGGAAGCATAATCGAAATAATAAAACAAAGGAATAACTAAACATAAGGACATACTAACTATTACATTCCCAAAAGAAAACTCAAGATTAAAACATAATTAAATACATATACAATACTACAGAATTACAAAAGCTGAACCAAATACAGAACTTCTAACTCCTACGTGGCCGACCTTGCAGAAGCGCGACTCGAACAGAACCAAACCTGCCACCTGCACGGAAAGGAAATCCGTGCTAAGCGATAACGCTTAGTGGGGAGAACACACAAGAATATGGACGGCCATTCACAATGGTCGTCAAGGCAAAATAGATTCAGATGACAAATGCAGATATTCATAACAAATATGATCATGCTGGCATAGTAAAGGCATTCATTCGATAACTCACAAACAGACCCTAAACTCATGTCCAGGATAGACCATTACAGACATACTACAGTATACGTCACAAGCATCATCATGCTGAACTACATATTATATCACATGCATAAACCTACATAGGTAGCAATTATCAACATCTTACCATGCGGAGTCACCTGAGCTTAACACAAGCAAAATGACATAACTAAGTACCTGTGCAGGAACTGACAACCAAACCATCATGTTAAGAATGCTAGCCATTTAACATACTTAGACATGCCAAACACATACACTAGTCAAATATCCAAAGGATAACATTTAGAGCTTCACAATACCGCTGCGCAACTCTAATATATATTAAACATCATGCAGAAACATTCTGATAATGGAGACTGAAGGCATAACCACTTAGTATTACATTCATATCATCATCATGCAGAGAGTACAGTAATCATCACATACTTACCATCACAGCTGCTTCGGTTCACAAGCTAATATATTAACAAAACATGTTTAAGTCTCATACTTAAATTCTCTAGTTGCATCATAATCAAAACATTCAGAAACTTATAACAAATCTCATGACGAGTACGGATAATCATGTTAGATATAAAGTCATGCTTATTTAAAACAGACATACATTCTGAAGCCCATAGTCACATTCATATACATACAAACTGATTCCTGAGATCTTTATCATAATCAAACGGATATCACATTCATATAGTTATTTCAGAATAATACCAACCAATAAAGCACCTGCTGACTCACAATAGTGGATAACGAGTGTACTGAACTGATTAGTACCTTACGGGTACAAGTCGAAAACCATTTTATTTATCACAAAAGCATTTTACTGATGGGGGATCTTAACCCGATCCAAATTCATTAAAAAGGACCACGAGGATCCGCACTGAGGGGGGGTTCACGAGGAACCATACGGGGGACCTGATCAGGGTCCAATACGTTCAAAGGGCGCTGCAGCTACTGAAAGACTCTATTAGGCATGCCTAACTATCCACTTACTTGACTCTAGCAGGTCATGCATAAAACAATTCACGTTTCGAATCGCATAATGCATAAATATATATATACAAATATATATACATCATGCATAAATCAGAGTACAATAGACATATAAATATGTTCATAAGGTCGGTCGTACATCATGCAATTCGCATTACAAAACCTATTACAGTCCAAACATTTTAACATTAAACAATATTCTAAAACATGCCAAGAATCAGGTATAAAAGCACTACCATGCCAATGATTATCAAAACAAAGTCTTAATCATGCGTTAGGCGAAGATACTAAGCATAAATCATGCATAGTCTAAATTACATTTAACCTAACACATTGAGTTCCCAGGCTAAAGTATAATCATGCATTCAGACATTTACCATATTATTCATATAAATATAGCATAGCATAATATCATTCATACCTCATTCAAGTCATATTCTGAACCATGCAATAGGTCAATCAATCGTATTTTATCCCTACTTAATTTACTAAAGCATATCAGGAACACATGTGGAAACATATTGTGCTAATGACCAAAGACGCATCATCTAATTCGGGGAAAGTTACTACATAATCTTAAGCATGGCAATTATTCTTAAAGAAGAAGCAGACTAAAGATATGCATGACATAATTCACATTAACACAGAACATGTTTGAGAACTAACAGTCAGAAAGTTAACCTTTATAAATCCTTCGCATTCAAAATATGACATGCAATACATATCACAATAATAAACATATTACAGTCCAAACCATACTGTTAAAATCCCACAGTCATTTAACAGGATCACTGTAATCCAAAACTGATTCCAAAATACTACATATAACTTATCTTAGATAACATATTATTAATACCAAATAAATTGGAATAATTAGTCATGTCATCAAGATCATATAAAACACAGTAGAGGAAAATACCCTGAAAAGCTTTTGAAAACCATTTAATAAAAACTGGACACTTGGGAAGGAAAAACAGAAGCAAAACAGAACATGAGGGTTGCTCACGCCTCGTGAGCAATCTGCTCACGTCGTGAGCATTGCTCACGTAACGTGAGCAATCTGCTCACGTCGTGAGCCTTGCTCACGTAACGTGAGCTACATCTCTTGCCCTCTTCTTCTTTCCCGAAATCGCGAACCTGCAGATTTCCATCCTTTTCCAGAAAATCAAAGAACTCGATAAAACTATTTTCAATCTAATTCAAACACCTCTAGAACTCATCTTACCTTTCAATTGATGTCCCAAACAGCATAAACAAGATAATTGCAACTTAAATCAACAATCAAAACCATGCATAACATAGCTAATCCAATTAAGAACATAAACCCTAAAAACAATTACAGTAAGTTCCAAATACCATTACAGTAAGTTCCAAATACCATTACAGTAAGTTCCAAATGTATCAATCTGTACTTTGATTCAAAGTCATGCATGCAAACACAGTACCCAAAATACGACTTGCATAAACTCATCTCAATCATTCAATTACTGGAAATCAAACACCAAAAACCATTCATAATCCAAGAAGAAAATGGGGCAGAGACAAAAACCCAAAACAAAAATAAAGAACACAGAGCTCCCAAACCTCAAAATCACGATCCAAAATCAGGCTTCCAGCTTCAAAATCAAATCTCTCTCTTTTCCCTGCCTTTAATCTTCTTCTTATCATGCAAAGTTTGCACAAACAAAATCCACAGTTACACTTCAAAACCCTAACTCAACCAAAATAGGAGAAAGAAGAAGAAGAAGAACAGAAGAAGAACATCACGTTAAACTCCCACTTACCTCTTCAAAGCAAAGCACAACCCAAGCCACAC
Organism: Excoecaria cochinchinensis; assembly: GCA_947683425.1. Lineage (NCBI taxonomy): Eukaryota > Viridiplantae > Streptophyta > Magnoliopsida > Malpighiales > Euphorbiaceae > Excoecaria > Excoecaria cochinchinensis. Next base: position 5,624,719 of record CANTUQ010000149.1, read on the forward strand.
AAATCCAAGCCAATAGAGAAAGAAAGGAAAAGCAAGGAAGGGAGAAGAGAAGAAGAAGGGAAAGCGTGAGAGGAGGGGGACGGGAATGAAATCTGTGTTCCCTCTCTCTCTTCCTCTTTCTTTTCTTCTTTTCCCCATTCAATGCCCACCTAGCACCCACATGGCAAATCCTTATTGAACCACAAATTCCACTCAACATTCCAAATCAAAGTACCATACCCTCACATGCACCCGAACCTTTCCTTAATAAATATTTTGTCTTAAAGCTCTATAGTCCTTAGACAAATTACACTTCACTCACTTACACAATTCTTTCCTTACAACTTAATTAACTTTTCAATTAGATCCTTAACACTCCAAATTTCTCAAGCACAAATTTACTGAAATACCCTTCCGATCCCGACTTAGCATGCACATTCCGACCAGGGCCATTTTGGGGTGTGACAAAAAGTTAAAAAAAACCTAAAAAAATGATTCCCCCTTTTTTAGTTTCATCATTTTCTATTTATATGAAGAAAAAGTAAAAACCTAACCAATTAATGAAAAAAAAATTAATTAAATCAGATATTATTTATTTTGAATTTTAAAAATGGAAAAAACCCTTAAAAACCCTAAATAATGGGATAGAAAATCAGATTTGGGTGAGAAAATCCGAAAAAAATCAATTTTAGGTGAAATTGGGCGTTTGCGGCGAGACTGGGGCGACGGAGGCCCGTTGGCGTGTGCGACTGGCATCGGAGCGCGTTGCCCATCGCGTGGAGCAATGCGCGGTGGGCGCCGCGCTGCGCATCGCTCGCGGGCGGGCGATGCTCTGCGCGTCGCTTGCGTGCTAGCGCTGTGCTCTGTCGTGGCGACATTTGCGAATTTTTTTTAAAAAAATTAACTAAAAATACTATAATTTCTAAACCCCATTTTTCAAATCTAATTTTTGAAATATTTTTTTTTATTTTTTTACTCTAAAATACAAATTTGACAAGGAAATTATCACTTTCAACGTTTTTGCCTATGAACAGGTATCTTATCATCATTGGGTAAGTCTGATCTGGGCTATCTTAGGACCCGGTGTAACATCCCAAAAATGGCCTCATTGAAATTGCATGTTAATTGAATTTATTAAGGGTACTTTGGTATTTTGTAAGTAGTATTGGATATGAATTAAGGACTAAATTGAATGGGATTTGAAGTATTTAATAAAAGAATTGTTGTTAGTAAGTGATATGTATTTAGCCAAGGATTTATAAGTGGAAAAGCCAAGGACAAAATGGTAACGTTAAGTTATTTGACTAAGGGAACCTATAGAATTGTGACATGTGGAGTAGAAGGTGAGAGCATTAAATGAGATTCGAAAGAAAGAGAGAGGGAATAAGGCAGAAAAATCATTTTGCTTCCCGTGGAAGCTTTTTCCCTTCATGCTTTTGCCGTTCTCCTCTCTTTCTCTTCTTCATTTTTTTTTCTGCTCTCTAGCTTTTGCATGTGTTGATCATTGAGATTGAGCTGGGTTTTTAGATCAAGAACTGGCTTTGGAAAGGTACGTGGCTGGGTTTATTAGAGTTGCTTCTTCTTCTTCTTCTTCCATTCGGTTTTGATGTGGGTTATATGGTTTTCTTTATGGGTTAATTGAATGTGTGTTTTTGGTTGAACTCATACAAGAATCTGAAGAGAGAAGAAAGAGCAAAAGAAAATGAAAAGTGGTATCTTGAAGATAGTGGATTGAGCTCCATTTTCAGGTTTGGGAGTTGTATTTGGTTTGAGAGTGTTTTTCCATTCTCCGTTCGGATCATGTATTTGAGTTTGATTGTGCTGTTATTAGTGCGTCTTGATACATGTAAATGCATGTGTTAATAGACATGTGAATATGATTTGAGATATAAGAGTTATAATGCCTTGCATGTCAACATTGAAGAGTATGTACATGAACAAGAGATGGATTTTCTGGGTTTTGCAACTCCTGTTTATGTTGTTTTGATGTGTGTTAAAATTGTATAAATGAGTTGTTATTGTTATAAGCATGTTTTGGAGGCACTGGAAGTAAGGTTTTACATGGTTTTGCATGATATTTGGTTTTGGGTAAAGATTAGATTTTGGTTTTCAAGCTTTGTTTTTCCAGCATTTTGCTGAGGAAAGGAAAACACGCGCTTGTAGGGAGCGCGACAAAAGTGAGTCATCCTTTCTCTCGTGGTAGATCCGATTGGCTTGCAATCCGTCATAACACGTGAAATTCTTCACAAGTCATAACACGCTCGGCAAGAGGTTCTTCGCGACACGTGAAGTCCTTCACGAGTCGTGAAGAAGAGGCCGCTTAGCATAAGCCCCATTCGGCATGAGAGTCTTCATGACACGTGAAGTTCGTTATGAGTCGTGAAGATAGCCCGTTCGGAATGAGAGCCGCTCGGCGTGGGAGCCCGCTCGGCTGATTGTGCATGTCTCAGCTGATTATGCACAACTCGGTAGATAGCATGACTCGTGCTTCCTTGGCTACTGTCGCGAGCGTGACTTGCTGTCGTGAGCGCGACAGTGACCTATATGCCCGCCTACCCTGTTTTCTGAAAATGGTTTTCGAGTCTCTTTTCACATGGGTTTTTACTACATGGTACATGATTTGTCTTATATATGGATTATTAAATTATAAGTGATATGTTCATGATAAGATTTGTATATGACTTATATGTCTTCGAATTTGGTCAATATACATGTATACATGAAACTATACGATTATACTTGATTTTATTCTCTGTTATATGATAATCATACTAGAGCATAGCTAAGTTATTATTTTCAGCCTGAATGGTCATAGTAGTGGATAAATAAGCGCTTATCAAGGGTTAGAGTGTGAGTGCAGCTGCTATATGTTACACGTTACATGTTTACCCCGTTTAGGTTTATATGATTTGAGACTTCGGTCTTCGGTATACCTTCGAGTATACATGTTTACACAAGATTCGAGACTCTTGTCTCTATATGCTTTGATATTGTGTCCTATCAGTATCATTTGTACCCGTATCCACTAGTTAGTGAGTAATTAGGCTACTACATGAGGCTATTACATGAAACTTTCACAAGAGGCTTTTATATGTTGCTATTATGTATAGTTATTATATGTGTTCCCAGTGATATGGAAATGGATATATGTTACATGGTTATGTACATGCGATATAACAAGATAAAATGTGATACTTGTAGTTGGATATGAATGGCTAAATGTTTATATTGTGAAGATTCATATGAAGATCGATTACTAGGATATAAATGATTAATTCCTTTATCTTGTGAATACGCATATGTTGAATAAGCAATGGTTATATTCCTATATACATGTGTGTCATGAATACTTGTTAAGCATGAGTAGTATACGTTTATATAATTTATTTCTTGTTAAGCTCATATATTGTTATTGCAACTATATGTATATGCATGTTTTGTTCCTCCCCACTAAGCGTTATCGCTTAGCACGGGTTGTTTTCCCGTGTATGTGGCAGGTTCAGCTTGGAGTCGGACATCTGCAGGTCAGCAACTAGAAGTCTATAGTTGGAGTTCTTTTTGTCTTCCGCTATATTTTGTATTGATATAAGTTTTGTATATGGACTTTGATTTTGGAAATGTAATTTTGTCAAGGTTCGATTTTATATATATATGTTAAATGTTTACAAATCCCTTTTGTAAAACGATATGGTTATTTATATATGGATTTGGCATCTTTTCCATTAAATGTATTTGTTTATCTTATCTTATTCGAGTATATGTATAAGTATAAGAGTTTATTTATGTATTTATGCGCGTAGCGCTCTGGTATCCTTCTAAGGGGGATATCAGGGTGTTATAGTTTGTGGTATCAGAGCACCAGTTTAGTTGGTTCCGGTCTATGTGATGCTTGAGTATGGAGTCTTTGCATGAGAGTCTGTCTAGAGTCATGGCCTAATGCAGATGTTGTTTTATGTAGTTTCTGGATGGAGTCGAATCTAAGTGAGTATATGGACGACACAATGGAAAGTGTTAATCCGGTCGGAAGTAATCCAGTTGGACAGGATAGGCCTGCAAGTAAGCATGCACCAGCAGAAGGTCCGGGTTTTGGGTTTGAGAATCCGGCATTGGTAGAAGGGCTATTGCAACTAGTGGATAGATTGATTGTTCCCAAGGCTCCTTCTGAGCTTATGAGGAAAAGGGGAGCAGAAGAGTTCAATGGAACCTCTTTGGACCAATCGGATGTGGCAAAATTTTGGTTAGAGGAGATTGATCGGATTCTACAAGAGATAGCTTGCCCTCCGCATCAATGAGTTGTTTGTGTCGTATCACTTTTGCAAGGATCGGCATGTGATTGGTGGAAGCTTGTGCTTCTTAATCCACAGAGACAGGCTGAGTTTACATGGTAATTTTTCGTGCAAGAATTTGATCAAAATTATGTTGCAAAGCCCTATCGAGAGGCAAAGTGGAAGGAATTTATAAGTCTGAAGCAAAGGAACATGTCGGTTAACGACTATAAGAAAGAGTTCAGCCGCTTGAGTAAGTATATGCCTACTGCATTGTTGACTGAGAACTTTAAGTCTCAGCATTTTCAAGATGGGTTAAGAGAAGTGATTAGAGGTCCGTTGTCGGCTATGGCGGTTAAGCAACCAGTTGGGTATTATCAGTTAGTGGCAGCGGCAATTAAGTTAGAAGAATCTGAGATGATAAAGTAGAGAATAGAGCAGAAGAGGAGAGCTCCGAATGGTGGAGTTTTCGGTAATAAGAAGGCCAAAGGTCTCCCGATCGGATAAGTGACTAGAGGGACTACTTAAGTGCCTTCGAAAATGGGAAGTGTGGCACTGCTTGCTTGTAGGGGAAGTAGAGCACCGGAGTGTGAGCATTGCCAAAGATAGCATTGGGGTACATGTCACAAGATCACTGGAGTGTGCTTTAGATGCGGTAGCATGGAGAATCGATTTGCAAATTATCCCGACCGAAGGTAGAATAAGAGCCAACGGGAGAGTAAAGCTGGTACCGGTAAATTGAATGCAACAAGAAGCAATCGAGATGGAAGTAGAGCTCCTCAGGCGCCATCGAAAATCGTGCATTGGATCCCGACTGAAGGAGATTATGTTCGGCCAAGGGTCTATGCGATGATCAGAAAGGATACTCCATAGCCCGCAGGTCCTTTTGGCAAGTGTTAATTTGTTAAGTTTTCATATGAGTTCGGTTTTGGTAATTGGGATGTAAATGGTTAGCAGGGAAATTTCGAGGGCGAAATTTCTTAAGGAGGAGAGAATTGTAAAATCCCAAAAATGGCCTAGTTGAAATTGCATGTTCATTAGATCTATTAAGGGTACTTTGGTATTTTGTAAGTAGTATTGGATATGAATTAAGGACTAAATTGAATGGGATTTTAATTATTTAATAAAAGAATTGTTGTTAGTGATTGATATGTATTTTGCCAAGGATTTATAAGGGGAAAAGCCAAGGATAAAATGGTAAAATCAAGTTATTTGTCTAAGGCAACCTATAGAATTGTAACATGTGGAGTAGTAGGTGAGAGCATTAAATGAGATTTGAAAGAAAGAGAGAGGGAAGAAGGCAGAAAAATCATTTTTCTTCCCTTGGAAGCTTTGTCCCTTCATGCTTTTGCCGTTCTCCTCTCTTTCTCTTCATCATTTATTTTTTTTTGTGCTGTCTAGCTTTTGAATGTGTTGATTATTGAGATTGAGCTGGGTTTTTAGATAAAGAAATGGCTTTGGAAAGGTACGTGGCTGGCTTTACTCGAGTTGCTTCTTCTTCTTCCTCCATTCGGTTTTGATGTGGGTTATATGGTTTTCTTCATGGGTTAATTGAATGTGTGTTTTTGGTTGAACTCATACAAGAATCTGAAGAGAGAAGAAAGAGCAAAGGAAAAGAAAATGCGGTATCTTGAAGATAGTGGATTGAGCTCTATTTCTAGGTTTGGGAGTTGTATTTGTTTTGAGAGTGTTTTGCCATTCTCCATTTGGATCATGTATTTGAGTTTGATTGTGCTATTATTAGTGTGTCTTGATACATGTAAATGCATGTGTTAATAGATATGTGAATATGATTTGAGATATAAGAGTTATAATGCTTTGCATGTCAACTTTGAAGAGTATTTACATGAACATGAGATGGATTTTCTGGGTTTTGCAACCCCTGTTTATGTTGCTTTGATGCGTGTTAAAATTGTATAAATGAATTGTTATTGTTATAAGCATGTTTTGGAGGCACTGGAGGTAAGGTTTTACATGGTTTTGCATGATATTTATTTCTTGGTAAAGATTGGGTTTTGGTTTTCAAACTTTGTTTTTCCAGCGTTTTGCTGAGGAAAGGAAAGCACGCTCCTGTCGCGAGCGCGACAAAAGTGAGTAATCCTTTCCCTCGCGGTAGATCTGATCGGCATGTGTCACGGGTGCCGAACCTAGCAAAGGCCCTTTTTGAATTCGCTTTTAGGGCTCGAGGGATTGGTTCGCATCTTTTTGATCTTGGGTGCCACGAGACATTTTCGATTTCTCCTTCACAATAGAACATTGGAAAGGATCATCTAGCCATATGGCGCCTTTAGCCACCTTTGAGGTATTTTGGAGTCGCCACCCAATTTACGAGAAATTTGGAAAGGTCTCTAACCTCTATTTGTCTAAACCAGAGATGGTGTTCGGGACTTCACTCTTATTTATATTTTGGTTAATTATAAATGAGTTTTTAAATTTGTAAAATTCTATCTTTCCTCTCACATTATTAATGCAATTAAATTAAAGCGCGTCGCAAGCATTCAAAGGCAATAAATAAAAGCTGTAAAGAAACAGTAAAATAAAGCGATAAATGAAAGCAATAAAGACGTCAATCACACAATTACAAGAGAAATTAGGGTGGAATACAACCCCAAATAAAAGAAAGCTAAAATGATAGTTGGGACGGAATATAATCCCAAATAAAAGATAACTAATATTGCCCCAAAATAATTAATTACAAGGGCCCCAAAAATATGTGAACATAAATTTAAAACAAGCAAACAAAATCAAACATAAAAAAGACATACATAAATCGAGATATTCATTTGGTTTAGGAACATTAGTTCCTTCATGCTAACTTAAAGAGGGATCGAAGAGTTATTCAATTGTTGGCTTGAAAAATCGGGATGAGTGATCTCATTTTGGAAAACTTAACTCTTCATTTTATTCGTGACATTTTATATTAATTGGCTAAAATGAGGGACATTGGTCCCAATTTTATTAACAAAAATCCCGTTTTAAGTTATAAAATATTTTCATGACTTTTTATCTTACACGTACATAAAATAAAAGAAACGTTTTATTTGCAATCAAACACAAACATAAGAAAGAGTATAGGAAGATCTCACCCAACCGATGTGTTCTCCTACGCGTCATGACCCATCCGAGAGGTCACGGAAATTCTCACACAAGCAAAACACATTTTAATCTCGGACAAAAAAACGACGTGAAAAATATTAGTAATAATTCCAAGCAGATTAATCAAATGAATGCGGAATAAATAGGAGACATGTTAATTTAACGTACAAATATTTACATGCAAATAAATTAATATAAGTCATGCCAAAATAAAGACAATGACGAAAAGGGCAACAAAATAATCATAATGACAATAATATAACAATAATAATATCAATAGAGTAGGACAACCATGAAATAATAATACTAATAATAACAATAATAATATGACACAATAATAATCATAACAATAGCCTCAACACAACAACAACAACAACAACAACAACAACAACAACAACAACAACAACAACAACAACAACAATAATAATAATAATAATAATAATAATAATAATAATAATATAAAATAACAATAATAACAATAATAATATAAAATAGTAGTAATACTAATAATACAATAATAATACTAATAATAGGATAATCACATTGAAAATAATAGTGATAATGCTAGCATAAATAAAAGTCATGTTAATAAATGGTGATGGAATGGCAATCATGCAAGGGTAGCAGTAGACACACACGTGAGAGCATCATTCAAATGTAGCAAATGGGATTATTACGAAAGAACACACAAAAAAGGGAATAGGAAATATAAAGACATGCTAGGGGAGTATAAATTAAACACAACATGATGATACTAACAATAACACCATAACATAAGATATTAATGAAGATAAAAAATGAAACAAAATAAAATAATGAGAATGGGTCCAATAATATTTACCCTCATAATTTTGTAGATCAAAAAAACGGAGTCTTAATTCGTCCCCTTGTCAATTTTTATAATAATAAGCACGAAAATATTTGTAAAACAAACCAAGTTTTAACAAATAAAACTCAAGAAAATATTTTTGGTGAGATGAATCAAGCAAAGGAAATTAATTTTCCTTGCACAATTTAACCTCTAATCAAATTGTTCTTAAGGAAAAAAGAAGAAAAATAAAAGCTTGGGAATTCTAGGATTTTTTGCTCTTGAAGAAAATCTCATTTTTGCTTGAGAGAAAAAGTTTTTGCTTTTTGTTTTCAAAGTCCAGCCTCCAACAAATGAAAAAAAAGAATCCTTTTGTTTCCCTGTCTTGTCCCAAAATGCGAAGAGATAAAATGTTCTTTTTAATCTCAGTAACTAAAAATAACATAAAAACATGATACAAACGGAAATAACAGTCTGAAATTTGACCAATTTTGCAGGTGAAAACGACAGCACGGAAGAGAAAAGGGGCAAGAATGCCCGTGGTTGGACAAGGCGACGTGCGCATGTCGCGTGCAGTGACTTGCATCCGAGCAAACGTGCGTCGCGCACGCGCGGGAGTGCGTCGCCCTCTGCGACCCTGGCGACGTGCGCCCCTACAGGCGTGCGTCGCCAGGCAGGCACACGTCGCGCCTGCAGGCGCTCGCGCACGGGCATGGCCCGCACGCATAAAACATAAAAATATAAAAATAAAAGTGAGTAAAAAAATGAAAATAAAAATAAAAATAAAAGGAATAAAAATAAGAGTAAAAATGTAAATTTTTAGATTAAAATTTTTGGAGGAATAAAAGGGATTTTCGACAAGGAAAACATCATTTTCGACACCTTTGCTTTTGGTAAGTATCATTTTTATCATCGGGTAATCCTGACCTTTGACTGCCTCAGGACCCGATGTTTACAGTTGCCACCAATTTTAGGGAACCTAGAACTTAGGTTCCTGGGTGAGCCAAAATTCAGAAAAAGAGAGGAACAAAGCACGTACCTGAGACGGTGACCTACCTGCTGCGTTGTCATCCCCGATCGCTGTGATTAGTTCCTTACCAGCTTGTCGGCGTTCGAAACCATTGCCAAATTATGTGATTGATGAATGTCAGCTTGTCGACGCGTGAAACCATAGTTGAGTTGCGTGATTGATAGACATCAATTTATGGGCGTGTGAAATCACAGTTGGGCGGCTGATAAACACCAGCTTGTAGGTGTGTGAAATCGCCAGATTTTGAAGAACGTGATCGATGAAACACCAGCTTGTCGATGTACGAAACCACGACTGAGCGATTGATAAACAACAGCTTGTCAGTGTGTGAAGCCTCCAGACTCTGAAGAACGTGATTGATGAAACACCAGCTTATCGATGTGTGAAATCACGGCTGAGCGACTGATAAACACTAGCTTGTCGGCGTGTGAAGCCTCTATACTTTGAAGAACATGATTGATGAAACACTAGCTTGTCGGTGTGTGAATCCACGGCTAAGTAACTGATAAACACTAGCTTGTCAGTGTGTGAAGCCTCCAGACTTTGAAAAATGTGATTGATGATACACCGGCTTGTCGGCGTGTGAAACCACGGCTGAGCGACTGATAAACACTAGCTTATCGGTGTGTGAAGCCTCCAGACTTTGAAGACCGTGATTAATAAAACACCAGCTTGTCGTTGTGTGAAATCGTCAGACTTTTCTTGTGAAGTCAAAAGAAATTTGTATGCAAGGGTAAGTTATGCATGTGAATGTGCATATGCAATGTTAAATGCAAGTGACACCACTCAACCGAGTGACCTGGGTGTCTAGGCGTGATAATCCCGGCTGCAATGGTTCAGGGCCCTGTTTGCTCGATCATGCCCCCAAGGGCTTGGAAGTGTCATCTTGGCCTAGGGACTCTAACCCACGTCTTGAATTATGCAACATCTTGTCTGAAAGGGATTGGCCTAGGCGACGCTGCCTCATCGCTTCAGGCATCAGGATTCCATACCTCATCCTTCCGAAGGGAGGTCGTCTGAAGTGCCACTACCTTATCGCTCCGGGCATCGAAAGTCATTGATTAAAGGTAGTGTGTCCCTTGTGGATTTTCACACTAGCTTTTCTTTGCGAGAAGCACGTCCTTTTCAGATTTTCACACAACCCTGTGCCTAATTTTTTGCCTGGAATGGACCCAACCCAATCCAGCGGCTCTTGTTCATTTTATTTTTTTTATAGGGCAGATTGCCTGTTCCCAAAATTTCACCCTGCCCTTCGGCCTAATTTTTGCTTAGAGCGTCAGTTACGATTTTCATCTCTAACGGCCTCATTTTTTTTTGGATAAAGGTCCTCGCTGGCTATAGCAAAGATGGATAAATTGTGTGCATTCAATGGGAAGCGACATATTACCTTCTCGGAGAAAAGTATTGACCTTTATTGAACGAAAAGAATTACTCTAAGCGTACAATTGCGTACATGTACATGTTTTGGTGCGATTTCATTACACATGATCATTATCTAACATTAAGCTTGAAATACTAGACCACATCTAATCTCGAGATGGATCTTGAAAGCATCACAACTCCTGTTATCAATCAGCTCTCTCGGGTTTTCTTGATTGAACATTTTCTCTCAAGATTTCTTTTCCTTGCTATTATTATATTTTTTTTCAGCCTTTAGCCATGGAACCTTTTCAATCTATCAATGTTGATTGGCTCCCATAATTCATTTCCATCACTATCTATCAGGATCGCGGCTCCTTTAGACAAAAGCTTCTTCAAAATGAAGGGGCCTTCCCAAGTTCGTCTAAACTTGCCTCGAATGTCCGGAACCCCTGGCCTCATCTGCTTGAAGACAAAATCCCCTTCCTTTAGTGGGTGTTTCCTGACTTTCTTCTTGAATGATCGAGCTAGTCTCTTCTAATAGATCTGGCTATGGTAGTATTCTCGCATCCTATCCTCATCTAATTGGTTCAACTATAGCAACCGCTGATGTGCCCATTCTGCTTCTGGCAACTTAGCCTCCGTTAGTACCCTCAGGGACTGGAGTTCGATTTCCACTGGCAGAACTGCTTCAATCCCATAGACTAGGGAGAAAAGTGTAGCTCTTATAGAAGTTCTGGCAGTGGTCCTATAGCTCTACAGGGCGAATGGCAGTTTCTCGGCCCAATCTTTATATGTTTGTACCATTTTAGCCAGTATCCTCTTGATGTTCTTATTGGCTACCTCGATGGCCCCATTAACCTATGGTCAGTAAGGAGAGGATTTATGATGTTGGATGACATATTTCTTAAGCATTTGCTTGGTCTCAGCTTGGAACTGTACCCCATTATCCGACAAGATGTGATGCGGGAGCCCGTACCTACAGATCATATGTTGTTCAATAAATCTGGCCATTTCTCGGGTGCCCAACTTTTTGAAAGATTTGGCTTCTACCCACTTAGTGAAGTAATCAATGGCGACCACGATAAATCTATGCCCGTTAGAGGCTGTCGGATATATTTCCCCTATGATGTCAATCCCCCAAGCTGCAAATGGCCATGGAGATGTGAGGTTGCACAATTCTGAAACTGGCATGTGTCTTAGATTGGCACACTGTTGGCATAGTTGGCACTGCTTCACATACTGGAACAATCTGTGTCCATTGTCAGCCAGAAGAACCCCTGTCGCATGATTTTCTTTGCCAGAGCTAGACCATTCATATGGGCTCTACAGACCCCTGCATGGGTTTCCTCCATAACTCCCTTGGCTTCCTTCTCATCCAAGCACCTTAGTTGTATGCCATCAGCTTGCCTCTTGTACAACACACCATCTATAATGATGCACTAGGTGGATAGCTTGCGAATCATCCTTTGGTCCTTTTCAGTGGCCTCTTCTTGGAATACTGACTTTTGGAAGTAATTCTGGACATCGTAGTACCATGGCTTTTCGTCAGTGGCCTCAACATCCCCGACTTGCTCAGTTTCAAAGTATGGCTGGTCTGAACTAGAAATAAGCACAGGCTTCATGGCTATCCCTTCTGGGTTATCCAACATAGACACTAGAGTGGCTAGGGCATCCGCTAATTGGTTCTCATCTCGGGGCACATAGTTAAAAGTGCAAATTTCAAACTGACCACTTAATTCTTTCAAACACCTTACGTAGGGTAATAGTCGCTCTTCTTTGATGGGCCATTCACCCCTGACCTGATGGATTACCAAGGATGAGTCTCTGAAGACCTCTACTACTTTTGCCCCCACCGCTGAGAGTGCTTCCAACCCGAAGATGCAGGCTTCATACTCAGCTTCGTTGTTGGTGGCTCTATATCTCAATTTCTTAGCTAAGGGGAGTTTCTCACCCTTTGGGTTACTAAAATTACTCCTGTTCTGGCTCCTTTGTTATTCACCGCCCCATCGAAGTACATCTGCCACTTCTGCACTGTGATGGCTACCACGTCCTCATCTGGAAATTCATACTCAAATTGGTCACCTTCCACCGGATGGTCGGTTAGGAACTCTGAAACTGCCCGACCCTTAATGGTCTTTCTGGTGATGTACTCCACATCAAATTCTTGTAGTAATATCAGCCACCTCCCCATTTTTCCTGGCGAAGAGGGTGCCTCATGAAGGTATCAAAGAGGGTTTTGTTTGGCGACCGCCTGCACTTTGTAAGAATGGAAGTAATGTCTCATTTTCTTTGAAGCCCAGATTACTGCCAGACAGATCTTTTCCACTCCGACATACTTGGCCTCACAAGGAAGGAATTTCTTACTGAGAGAGTAAACTGCAAATTCAACCCCAAATTCATCTTACTGGGCCATCATAGCACCCATAGAACTCTCCTCTATTGCCAGGTAAAGAATTAATAGTTTGACAGGTCGCGGCGGCCGTAAAACTGGGGGGTTCAGGAGGTAATCCTTAATAATATCAAAAGCTTTCTGGCAATCATCGTTCCACCAAAACTAGCTGATTTTTCTTGAGGAGCTTAAAAATCGGTTCGCATACTGAAGCAAGCTTGGAAATGAACATGCTGATGTACTGTAGTTTGCCTAAAAAACTCCTGACTTCTTTTTCCTTCCGAGGTGTTGGCATCTCACTGATTGCCCTGACCTTATCGGGGTCCACTTCAATTCCCCTCTGACTCACCACGTGGCATAACAGTTTACCTGAGGTGACTTCGAAGATTCATTTCTTGGGGTTGAGGCAAAGGTTATACTTGTCAATCCTTCAAAAGCATTTCTCCAAGGCCTCGAAATGCCTCTCTCGGGTAGTGGACTTGATCATCATATCATTGACGTACACTTCCACCTCTTTGTGGATCAAGTCATCAAGGATTTTAGTAGCCATCCTTTGTTACGTTACTCCTGCATTTTTTAATCCAAAAGGCATGACCCTTTAAGCGAACGTACCTTACTTAGCTATGAAAGCTGCCTTAATTCGATCCACGATCTTATTGAGAATTTGGTTGTACCCTGCATACCCATCCACAAAACTACACATCATGCAAGCAGACGTACTATCTACTAGTACATCGATATGGGGCAAAGGAAAGTCATCTTTTGGGCAAGCTTTATTTAGGTCTCGGTAGTCAACACATACTCAAACCTTTCCTTCCTTTTTTGCTACGGTAACTACATTAGCTAACCATGTCGGATACTGAACCTCTATCACGAATTTAGTTTCAATCTGTTTGTGCACCTCTTCCTTTACCTTTTCTGCCCACTCTGGTCTTAGCCTCCTGAGCTTTTGCTTAACTAGCCTGCATTCTGGATAGGTAGGGATGGCATGTTCGGTGACTTCATGGTCGATCCCTAGCATATCTTCATAGGTCCAGGCAAAGACTTTCTCATATCTTTTTTAAATTCTCTCAAATTTTATCTTCTCTTCAGGAGTTACGTCGGATGCTATCAAGATTTCCTTTGAATTTTCCAAAGTCTCGAGATTAAATGAGGTAGTATTAATTGAGTTAATGTCAAATATGAATGATTCATGTTCGTGATCATGCATAATGAAATCATGAGAAACATCGCACAAGTAAGCAAAGCCATTCATCTCATTTACAAATTCAAAGTTACAAGCACAATTGTCAAATATTTCAGGGATAAAGAGTACATCAGAAAAGCTATCATTAACATCTCCCATTGCCACCGGTGCTAAAGTTGATGGCCCGCCGCCTTGGTTGCCTGCGATCTTCAAGTTCTCAAATTCTGGCACCGCTACCTCATCTTCCATTTTTCCTTTGCCTTCCACCCGAGTGGCCAGTACACTGTCAGTGACGATCTCTTCAGGAACTTCTCGATCCCAGGCCAAACTTTGGTTGAAGTCCTCTTCATCCCAGAAGCCTTCTACTGATTTAACCATTTCGCTAGACCAGTCAAAAACGTCGTTAAAGATCTTGAAACCCGAGGTGATTTTGCCGCTAATCCACTGCAGCTCAGCTTCTCCACAATACGCGCATGCTGATACAACCAGCACAAAGCTCTGTAAAATGTACACGACCCCTGCAGGCTTCCCCCCGAGTTTGTTCTTCTTGGCTTCGGTGGTGTAACCCAAACCTCTTCTGTCCTTTTGACCCCTTGTGGCAACAAGCGTCTGAGGCCCTTGCGATTCGGTGACGCGCGCCGGAACCTAGAAAAGGCCCTCATTGAGACTCGCTTTTAGGACTCGAGGGATTGGTTCACGTCTTTTTGATCTTGGGCATCATGAGTCATCTTGGATGACTCCTTTCCAATAGAACATTGGAAAGGATCATCTAGAATCACAACGCCTTTGGGCACCTTTGAGGTATTTTGGAGTCGCCACCCAATTTATAAGAAATTGGGAAAGGTCTCTAACCTCTATTGGTCTAAACTAGAGATGGTGTCCGGAACTTCACCCTTATTAATGACTTAAGTTAATAAATGAGTTTTTAAGAAATCAAAATTCCATGTCTCATCTCACGCGATAATGCAATAAATTTAAAGTGCATTCATTCACATGGGAAAGCGATAAATAAAGCAGTAAATAAAAAAATTATAAAATAGAAATTGGGACAGAATAATCCTCCAAAATAAATAAAATATGGGACATAACAATCCCCCAAAATAAAATAGGAAAGCATAAATAAATAAAATTCGCCCCAAAATTAAATACAACGGCCCAAATAAGAAGAATAAAATAACTAAAATGCATAAAAGTAATTAAAATGAATCATACTTAAATCGGGTCATTTATTATTTTTAGGAACATTGTTTTCTTTTTTATTAAATTAAAAAAATAGAGAACTATTTTTGGGCATTGATTGGAAAAAATTGAGATTAGTGATCCCATTTTTTGAAAATTAGTTCTCTATTTGAAAGTGAGATTTCATTGGTTAAAACAAGATATTGGTCAAATTTATTAAGAAAAGTCTCAGGTTATTAATTATTAAAAAACATGACCTTTTATAATACGAGCAATTAAAAAAATATATTTTTACATACAACACAGAAAAATAATAATAAAAAAATACAATAATTAAAATGCAAACTCTCAATTTGATGGTCTCTAATCTCCCGATCCACTATCCCGAGTCGGAATGAAACTCGCAAAAATAAATAATTTTTTAGACCATAAAACAAAATAAATAAACAAATGTTAGCAAAGTAAATTTAATAATTGATGAATAAATAAATTAATTGAAGAAAATAATTAATTAAAACAATTAATAGATCAATAAAATAAATAATTAATTAAACTAATGAAATATGAACAAATAAATAAAAATAAAGAAAAATGAAGCAAAATTCAGCATGCAGAAAATGAAGGGAAATCAAAGAAAACGGGACAGTGAAGAAAACAAAGCTGTGTTTCCCTCAGCAAAGCGCCAGGCAGTGCAGGAACACGGCTGTGTTTTTGCTCTGTCAAGCAAAAATAAACCTCTCACCCAAAAAACGCTGATTTTGACTTAAAAATATTTTAAATGACAAAATCCAACTCCAACAAACAAACATACAAATGTATTAACAACCAACAATGGCATTAATAATTAAGACAGAATTTACGTAGAGCAAATTATATTCAAGCATTTATGTACAGACACTTAGACGAACCAGAAAAGAGAAGACAAAACAAAAGGAGAGGAAGGGCGGCGTATGACTCGTGCGTCTCTTGCACGACTCGTGCAAGAGGTTCAGTGCAAGAGGTTCAAGTCTCGTGAACATCTTGCACAAATCGAGCAAGAGGTTCACGAGTCGTGAATAACATGACTTGGACAAAGAAATAGAAAGCATGGACAGCAAGAAAAGACTCACGACCCGCACACAACGCTCACGACTCGTACAGAAACAAAGAGACGTTTAGAAAAATTTAAAAACAGGGATGAACACAGTAACTTCAACAAATTGAATAAACATGGCATTAATCCATCAAAATCTGCATAAAACAACAACAAACATGCCGATTAAGCATAATAAATATTTTAAGCTCATGTCTGATGATAAACAACAACAAACATGTGATATGCAGATCAATGAAATAAAAATGAAAAAATAGAGTATATACAAATGAAGAACACTATAAAACCAAATCAAGAAGGCGAAAGAAGAAAGAAAGAAATGGTTACCCAGTTATTTACCCTCTTATATTGAATTCAGATCAACAGATAAATAAGCTTTGGTTTCCTCTTTAGTTTGCTTGAGAATGCTTTAAAAACAAAAAATGTTTTCTGCTCTCAAAACTTTCTTCTCTTTATGCTTTTTTCCTTCTTCATATTCTTTTCCCAACCTTTTGTTTCTTAATAATTTTTCTCCCTTCTTTCAATTCTTCACTTTTCTTTTTATCTCTCAGACATACATCCTGTGATTTCTCACCAAACCACAAATCAACCCATACTCTCCCACCAAAACCCTTTAAAAAAAGGAAGAGAGACGATGCTGGGGCAGTGGGCAGGTGAGACGGCCTCACCTGTGAGATGGGCCTCACTAATGTGAGGCCTCATCTCATGTTAGTGAGATGGGCTTCACGTTAGTGAGGCTGCCGTCTCACTTAGTGAGATGGGCCTCACTACCCAGGCCCCTAGGAAATGGCCCACTAAAAAAAATCTTTTTTTTTTAAATAAAAACGAAAAACATATTTTTTGAGAAAACCATCACTTTCATCTATCTTTTGTCTGTGAACAGGTATCATTTTCATCATTGGGTATCTCCAGTTAGGGCTACCTTAGCACTCGGTGTCTACAGTTGCCCCAGCCTAGGTGCCTAGGTGAGCCAAAAGTCAAAGAAAAGGACAAGAGACACGTACCTGAGGCATATGTCTTCTTGAATTGGGTGATGTTGTTCTGGTGATTATTGCCATGTTGTTGGCATGTTGTTCTTTATTGAAGTGGTAGTGCCGTGATCGTGCAAACCTTCAGTAGAATGGTAGTACCGCCATCGTGCAAATCCTTGCGAAGTGGTAGTGTCATGGTCGTGCAAACCTTCCGTAGAATGGTAGTACCGCCATTGTGCAAACCCTTGCAAAGTGGTAGTGCCATGATCGTGCAAACCTTCCGTAGAATGGTAGTGCCATCATTGTGCTAACCCTTCTGATGTGGTGCTGTCTATGACCCCTTTGGTTGATCTCCTCTTGGAAGGTCTTTGGTTGATTTCCCTCTGAGAGGTCTTTGGTTGAATTGCCCCCTGAGAGGTCTCAGGTCTTTGGTTGATTTGCCCCCTAAGAGGTCTTTGGTTGACTGCCCCCTTAGAGGTCTTTGGTTGACTGCCCCCTGAGAGGTCTTAGGTTGATTTGCCTCCTGAGAGGTCTTGAGTTGAACTACCCACTGAGAGGTCTTTGGTTGACTGCTCCCTGAGAGGTCTTGAGTTGATTTGCCCCCTGAGAGGTCTTCCCTGAGAGGTCTTTGGTTGACTGCCCCCTGAGAGGTCTTGGGTTAAACTATCCCCGAGAGGTCTTGAGTTGAACTGCCCCCTGAGAGGTCTTTGGTTGACTGCCCCCTGAGAGGTCTTGGGCTGATTTACCCCCTGAGAGGTCTTGGGTTGATTTGCCCCCTGAGAGGTCTTTGGTTGACCGTTTGGATTTGATGTCATCACTCGCCTTTTGTCGGTGTCCGCATCGAACCTTTCTTACTACAAAACTGGAAAACCGAATATGCAGGAAAAAATTGGTGAGCATGCAAGTAAAATGCATGAGTCATGCAGGAATGCAGGATAAGAATTCATCTGAGTGGATTTGGAGGCGATAGTCATGCTGGGCTCAACTTGCTGTAGGATCGATGCCCTTTGGAATTGCTTTTGAATTTCATGCCTTTGGGGATTATGAGGTTCTCCTCTGATACCTGTAGTCATTCTTTTAAGGTAGTGCGTTCCTTGTGGATTTTCGCACTAGCTTTTCTTAGAGGGAAATGCGTCCTTTCGGATTTTCACATAACCCTGTGCCTTATTTTTTGCTTGGAATTGAACCAACCCAATCCAACGGCTTTTATTAATTTTATTTTTATTTTATTTTATTTTATTTTATTTTTCTTTTTTTTTTCAGGATAAGTTGACTGAAGTGCACGAGTGGATAGAGCACCGGAGGGAACATAGTAACCATGTGTTGATTTTATACCGGAGCCAGATAACTTTGAGTATACTAGATGAACTGCTCTGGTCACATCAATAACATTGCATAAATGCATGTATTTCAACTTGATTTCATAACACATGATTGTTATTTGGCATTAATTTCAAAAACACAGAACCTCACCTAATCTCCGGATGGATCTTGAAAGCATCAAACTCCTGTTATCAATCAGCCCTCTCGGGTTTTCATGATAGAGTATTTTCTTTTAGCTCTTAATTTTTTCCTTTGAACACGGATTCTAGATGCAACGTTGGGGATGAGATTTAACTCAAATGCATGAATGCACTCATTGCTTCCCGCTTGAAGCTCAAGAAACACCATATGCCTCTTCTTACGTACCAAACCTTATTAGAAGGTCATCTCCGCTAGTTGGATAAGACTAAACCAAGAATCAAGAGGTCTTACGTTTGTTGTAATGTTAGGCTTAGGTAGATGGTTGTCAAAGGAGGATCAGGTTGCTAGAGAAAAATAGCCGCAATACTTACTTGACTGATTAGTGAACCGTTCTCAGCTCAGTTGCATATACAAAAGTATTCTTGAATTTGGGCTCGGTAACACTTTAGCTCATCAAGATCAGAATAACAATTAAAAGAGGTAATCGTTGAAACTCGTCAAGTGGTTATTATCTTGAGCTCTTTTTTAATTTTATTATCTTTATTTTTCACTTCATTTTTTTTTCTTTTCTTTTCTTTTTTTTTTTTCTTTTTTCGAGCTCAAGTCTTTTGTGCATGGCTAAAACCCTCTTCCCGAAATGTAAACTCATCCTTATTAGGGTAATTTTTGATAACCCAAAGAATCATCAATGATGTACATCCGTTTTTACTAGAGCTGCCATTTTTCTAAGGGAGTTAAAAATTATTTTAGGCAAAGGGTAGTTTCAACATGTATAACAACAATGTCGGTACGTATTTAGCATACCAGCATAAAGGCTCAATGGGCTAGAAAACGATTGTGAAATAAAGGTAAAAAATAGTCATTTAGAGAGCTATACAAAGAAGGGATACCTAAATCATTTTCTAGGTTCTGTCTTATCCAGGGATTGCTTTGACGGGTAATCAGAAAGGTTCTAGTGCTCTTAGTGAGTATCCATCCAATCCCCTAATTGCAACTAGTTTTTCTTCTTTTATTTATTTTCTCTCTGAATTTCCCTCTCTACAGGAGTTATGTCAGATGCTATCAAGATTTTCTTTGGATTTTTCAAAGTTCCGAGATTAAATACAATAGTATTAATTGAATTAATGTCAAAAAATGAATGCATCATGATCACGAGAAATGAAATCATCAGAAACATTATACAAATAAGCAAAATTTATTCATCATACTGTTATAAGAAGTTCTTGAAATAAAAAGAAATAAAGCATCTAAAACATAGTCTTCTGCACAGGTGCTATAGTGAATGGTCCATTATCATTCATGAGAACCGTCGTCTTTCCTCACTTAGGTACTCAATTTGTCTTCCTTTCCTTTTTTTGCTCTTCTGGATCAGAGATCTGCTTGCTATTAATGAGATCTCATAGCTGGTCCCTTAAAGCCCAATAATAGTCCGTCAGATGCCCGTTGTGTTGGTGGAAGGTGCAATACTAATTCGCCCTGTGACTGGGATGTCCCTGGCTGCTGGCGGGCTTAGGAGGTAATGGCTGTAATATCCCCTCCTTCACCAGCTTCTTAAAAACCCATGACAAGGATCTACCCAAATCAGAATAGTGCCTTTGATTTATTTTCGTGGTTGGCACTCCCGTCCTCTTATTATTGCCCTTATTGTTGTTGTGGATACCCGGGCTTTCATTTTTCAGAGCATACAACCTCACTGTATCTCCACCCTCTTCAGGCATAATGGTCCGTTCTAGAGTAGATCCCATATCTCCTCTTTGCTTAACTGGTGAAACAAATGTAATCTTGTCTCTGGGCTTGGAAGTAAAAGGAGACGCCACGATCATCGCCGTATAGGCTTTCTCGACAGTGATCGGCCCAATTTGGTTAACAGTAATTGCCATAAGCTGAGCCTGAAGAAGTAGCTCCATGGCATCCATCCTTTCTTTAATCGTGGCCAACAACCTCTTTTCGAGCTCTTCAAACCTTCCATCTATCTCTTGGGCAATTAAGGCACGAATCTCTTCAACTTGTTGTGAAGAATTGGCCATTCTTGAAAGTTTTGAATTCTTATTAGCTGCCCTTGATCCAGATCCTGATCCTAACCCTAGACAAATGGTCCTCCAACGATGACTGTCGGAACCACAAAACCACTTGGGCAAATGGTCTACAGTGGCTGCAAAATTAATGGGTTAAAATGATGCATGAATGTCATGTAATATATGATTGTGATGTGCAGATGGTTCTCGATGAGTGAAAGATCAACATACTACAATGACACGATGTGATGCATATATAAAAAAAATTGAACGTAGGGTGATATTTACATGTGAAAAATAATATGCAGACAAAAGGATATGTACACACGCAACATGAGAGAACATATTATATACATATATATATATATATATATATATATATATATATATATATATATATATATATTTGTTTATTTTATTTTTTTTATTATTAATTTTTTTGGACATGCATGAATGACATGTGATGCACAAGTATGCTGTGTAGCATTCACAATCACATGCAAGGAGATAGATCCTTCCAACCTTATTTCTCCCAATAACGGAGTCGTATGGTCTCTTTCCTAGGTGGGCTTTATCCAAGGGTTAACATGGAACTATTGGACATGTATAGTGCACGGTGAAGAAACCGGCAGCATGACAACTCTTGCTAATGTACATACGCATGGTTATTTGGCCATTATGTATTTAAACAATTCAACTAAATTAAGATGGGCCCACCGGGGCATTAAAGCCTTTGATGCAAGACCATTTAATTTAATTGATTTTGTTCAATATATGATGACCCAAATAGCAAGCACGGTATTATGGTACATTTCACCTAGTGGAAGTATCTATTGCCTTTACGTGAGCTTTGGTCAAAGGTAGTGTTAATTTAGGGCTACCCAAGCATAGTCCCTGCCAATGGGTCTAGCTCATCACGAGCATAGCGACCAATCGGGTCTCCATTTGATATACCATTTAATGGTACGAGGCTTGGGCTGGTGATTATCCCGAACACTTCCCTACAATGAGTGAAAGTAGGGTTGTGTTTTAGGAATGCATCGGGGTAAATAGGGGACCAACTAACATAATTCTAAGGCTCTAATGGATGCTATGCAATTACGATTAAAAAATGGTATTTTTGATTCTTAATAACTCAATTATAATTTAAACTTAAATAATTTTTGAAGTGAAGTTTCGATCACTGTCCCCAGTGGAGTCGCTACTGTGACGCGCGTCGGAAACTAGAAAAGGCCCTCATTGAGACCCGCTTTTAGGACTCGAGGGATCGGTTCGTGTCTTTTTGATCTTGGGCATCATGAGTCATCTTGGATGCCTCCTTTCCAATAGAACATTGGAAAGGATCATATAGACTCATAACGCCTTTAGGCACCTTTGAGGTATTTTAGAGTCGCCACCCAATTTATAAGAAATTGGAAATGGTCTCTAACATTTATTGGTCTAAACCAGAGATGCTGTCCGGAACTTCACTCTTATTAATGACTCAAGTTAATAAATGACTCTCTAAGAAATCAAAATTCCATCTCTCATCTCACGTGATAATGCAATAAATTTAAAGCGCATTCATTCACATGGGAAAGCGATAAATAAAGCAGTAAATAAATAAATTACAAAATAGAAATTAGGACAGAATAATCCCCCAAAATAAATAAAATATGGGATAGAACAATCCCCCAAAATAAAATAGGAAAGCATAAGTAAATAAAATTCGCCCCAAAATTAAATACAAGGGCCCAAATAAGAAGAATAAAATAACTAATATGCATAAAAGTAATTAAAATGAATGATACAAAAATCGCGTCATTTATTATTTTTAGGAACATTGGTTCCTTTTTTATTAAATTAAAAAAATAGAGAACTATTTTTGGGCATTGATTGGAAAAAACTGGGATGAGTGATCCCATTTTATGAAAATTAGTGCTCTTTTTGAAAGTAAGATTTTATTGATTAAAACAGGACATTGGTCCAATTTATCAAGAGAAGTCTCAAATTATTAATTATTAAAAAATGTGGCTTTTTATAATATGGGCAACTAATAAAATATATTTTTACATACAACACATAAAAATAATAATAAAAAAATACAACAATTAAAATGCAAACTCTCAATTTGATGGTCTCTAATCTCCCGATCCACTATCCCGAGTCAGAATGAAACTCGTGCGGATAATTAATTTTTTAGACCTTAAAATAAAATAAATAAACAAATGTTAGCAAAGTAAATTTAATAATTGATGAATAAATAAATTAATTTATTAAAATAATTAATTAAAATAATTAATAGATCAATCAAATAAATAATTAATTAAACTAATTAAATATGAACAAATAAATAAAGATAAAGAAAAATGAAGTAAAATGCAGCATGCAGAAAAGAAGGGAAATAAAAGAAAACGGGACAGTGAAGAAAACACAGTTGTGTTTTCTTACGAAATATAGCTGTTTTTTGTTACGAAACACAGCTGTGTTTTCTTACGAAACATAGCTATTTTTTCTTAAGAAACACAGCTGTGTTTTCTTACGAAATACAGCTATGTTTCCCCCAGCAAAGCACCGGGCAGTGCAGGAACACATCTCTGTTTCTTGCAGAACACAACTGTGTTTTTTCTCTGTTAAGCAAAAACAAACCACTCACAAGAAAAACACTGATTTTGACTCAAAATATTTTAAACGACAAAATCCAACTCCAACAAACAAACATACAAATGAATTAACAACCAACAATGGCATTAATAATTAAGATAGAAATTACATAGAGCAAATTATATTCAAGCATTTATGTACAGACACTTAGACGAACCAGAAAAGAGAAGACGAAATAAAAGGAGAGGAAGGGCGGCTCACGACCCATCCAAGAGGCTCACGAGTCGTGAACCCCTTGCACGACACGTGCAAGAGGTTCACGTCTCGTGAACATCTTGCACAAATCGCGCAAGAGGTTCATGAGTCGTGAACAATTGGCATGACTTGGACAAACAAATAGAAAGCACTGACAGCAAGAGAAGACTCACGACTCGCGACTCGCACGTAACTCTCACAACTCGGGCAGAAGCAAAGAGACGATCAGGAAAGCGTAAAAATAGGGATGAACAGAGTAACTTCAGCAGATTAAATAAACATGGCATTAATCCATCAAAATATGCATAAAACAACAACAAACATGCCGATTAAGCATAATAAATATTTTACGCTCATGTCTGATGATAAAGAACAACAAACATGTGATATACAGATCAATGAAATTAAAATGAAAAAATAGAGTATATACAAATAAAGAACACTGTAAAACAAAAGCAAGAAGACGAAATAAGAAAGAAAGAAATGGTTACCCAGTTATTTACCCTCAGATACTGAATTCAGATCAACAGATGAATAAGCTTTGGTTTCCTCTTTAGTTTGCTTGAGAATGCTTTAAGCACCAAAAATGTTTTCTGCTCTCAAAACTTTCTTCTCTCTGTGCTTTTTTCCTTCTTCGTTTTCTTTTCCCAACCTTTTTTTTTCTCAATAATTTTTCTCCCTTCTTTCAGTTCATCACTTTTCTTTTTATCTCTCAGACATACATCATGTGATTTCTCACCAAACCACACATTAACCCATATTCTCCAACCAAAACCCTTTGAAAAAAAGGAAGAGAGACGATGCTGGGGCATTGGGCAGGTGAGACGGCCACACCTGTGAGATGGGCCTCACTAACATAAGGCCTCATCTCACATTAGTGAGATGGGCTTCGCGTTAGTGAGGCTGCCATCTCACTTAGTGAGATGGGCCTCACTACCCAGGCCCCTAGGAAACGGCCCACCGAAAAAATATTTTTTTTTAAATAAAAATGAAAAACATATTTTTCGAGAAAACCATCACTTCCATCTGTCTTTTGCCTGCGAACAGGTATCATTTTCATCATTGGGTAACTTCGGTTTGGGCTGTACAGATTCTTTGCCCAAATCGGCTCCCGGGAGGAAATTCATTTTCTTCATCATGTTGACCACCTGAGGGCTCCCTATCAGATCATCCTCTTCATTCACCACAGCCACATGGAACCCACTAAAGGGTTGATTGGAAATCCCGAATACCGACACTTGATTGTCGCTGGCTGGCTTGACTTTCACGACTTAGCCCTTATAAGGGATCATGATCATCTGGTGGAGGGTGGACGAAACCACTCCAAGCTTGTGAAACTAGGGCCTCTCGAGTACCACCGCGAAGTTAGCTAGGATAGGATGGATGACAAATTCAGTTTCTGTCTCAACTGGCCCGATCCTCACTTGTGCCCTGAAAGTCCAGGCAGCCTGCCCCCTTGAATTGTCATAGTCGGTGATGGTCAAGTCAGATCTACTGAGCATGATTTCATCCAAACCAAAGGCCGGGAGGGCAACCAAGGGGTACACATTTATAGAAGAGTCGTTAACTACCATCACATAGGCATTATGCTTGCCGTTTCTGTACCTTAATGTATAAAGGGCGATTGTGTTTTCGGCCTTCTGGTGGCAAATTCGCATCAGAATAAACCAAAATTTCCCCCGAGCTCCCTTTGACTAAACCCAGCAATTCAAACGGTCAAATGGTGGCGGCAACAGTGGACTCACATAAGGCTTCTACCAACTTCTGCCTATGTGATGGAGATTGTCTTAACAAATCCCAGATGGATATCTGCACCGTTGTCTTCTTCAGTTGTCTTATTAAACTATCATCCTCGGGTACCCTTTCTGCAGGCGTAGGCATTGGATCTTGAGGCCTCTCTACTTTGGAATCACCCTACCACTTCGGGTCACAACTTATACCTCTTATACCTCCTCTTTATCCCCAGAATTCCGCATGTCCTCCGGCTCATCTACTTTTCCATCATCGCTTTCGCTGGTTGAATCCCAACATTCTATCATGCCAACCTGAGGCTTCTCTTCACTGACCCGCTCCTTAGGACGGACAACAGCCACATAATCATTAACATAAAGGTCCCTTAACACATACCATTCCAGCAGACTTGAACCTATCATAAAAATAGGTGGAGGAAAAGCATTATACCCAGCCGTCTTTTTCTTTTCCCTCTTCTTAGGGTCGGATATCTGTTTACTGGCAATGAGATCTTTGATCCAGTCCCTTAAGGTTCTATAGTAGTCAGTGAAATGGCCGGTGTGCTGGTGAAAAGCACAATACTAATCCCCCCTATGGTTTGGCTGGCCATGAGTCTTAGTTGGCCTAGCTGGCAACAGCTGGAGCTTTCCTTCTTTCATCAGTCTTTCTAAAACCCAAGATAACGACCTTCCAAAATTCGAGTACCGTTACTGGCTTGCATCAGTGACTAAAACTTCTGCCATTTTTCCCACTCTATTACTGCTGCTTTCGGTGCCACACAACTTTCCTCCTCCTTGAGGCCCATAATCTTGCAAAATTATCATTCCTGGCCTTCCTTGCCAGATATTTTGCTTCGGCTTATATGGCGATGTCTTTCAAGGATTCTCAATCCTTGACCCCTTCATCTTAAGCCCTTCCCTCAAATACGGGCTCGCATTCCTGACGAACAATCTGATTTGGTCTGAGGTGTCAGGTTTCCTCTTCATTTCCATAACTCAATTCCTCCATCGAGTAAGGTATTCATGGAAAGACTCACCAGACTTTTGCTGCAGTAGCTCAAGATCTTTCAGCATCACTTCCATTCATGTGCTACAGTCGTACTGTCTCATAAATTCTCCCATTAATAGATCCCAGTCTTCCTTTGACCTCTTATCCAATCCGTGATACCAATCGACCGTCGACCCCATCAGACTAACGCAGAAGTACTGCACCTTTTGCTTCTTTGTGAGCCCCGTGCCCTTCATGATCAGGGCGTACTGCTTGATGTGTGCCTAGCGGTCTGAAGTACCATCGAAGTTCAGTAAATCTGGCATCTTGAACCTCTGGGGTAGCAATTCTTCCTCACCCAGATCTATGTCTCGAGGATAACCCCTTTTTCAGGTGACAGTAGGCGCGTGATAACCTCCATCTTTTCTTCCATCTTTCTTACCACATTGTCCTCTACCTTGGGGACTCTACACCTCACAACTTGAGGGACTATCAGCTCATCTTCCTCTTCCTCTAAGAAGTCATCCCTCAGATCCGTAATCCTAACCCTTCTCTGCTCAGTTGGTCCTGCTGCTCTAGGCCCAACGGCTGGTTATTGCATCGCAACAGTGGGGATGGGAATCTCCACCACAATAGCTGTTTCAGCTGGCTCAACAGCCAGAGCTACAGATGGCGATCTAGCATTCTGTGCCATCTGAATGACAAGGTTACCCATCATAGCCAGCATCTTTCTCTCGAAGTCCTCAAACCTCTTGTTCAAGTCTTGTGTTGTCAAAGCACCTGAATCTTGCGATAATTTTACCATCACTGACCCAGAGGATTATTCCGAATAGGAGTCTGAGTTACTAACCCAATCTGAACCCTGCATAAGTGCTAACCCTGATAGCCCAGCTATTGGATTTCTTACCAATCTTCTACTAGGATCCCTGGACCACTCGAATGGATCTATGATGGCTGAAAAAATCCAGTTTGTTATCATGATGCATGGATGGCATTAAAGATGCATGGTCGTGTTGGTGCAGCATCCATAATCATATGCAAGCAAATAGATCCTTCCAACCTTATTTCTCCCACATACGGGGTAGTACGGTCTCTTCCCTAGGTGGGCTTAGTCCATGGGTCAACAGGGGGCCTTATGAATGCGCGAAGTTCACGATAAAAAACCGGTAGCATAACACATCTCATCTAATGGACATTCTTATGAGTTTTGGCCATTACGCATTCAAACACTTCAATCTCATCAAGATGGGCCTACCAGGGCATGAAAGCCTTCGATAAGAAACCACTTAATTCGTTTGCTTTTGTTTGATACGCAACGGCCCACATCACAAGCATCTTATTAAGGAGCATATCACATAGTGGAAGTTTCTACTAGTCATTACATGAGCTTTGGCTGAGGGCGATGATACTTTAGGGCTACCCAAGCATGGTCCCTACTAATGGGACTAGGTCGTCACGAGCATAGCAACTAATTGGGTCTCCATTTGATATACCTTTAATAGTATGAGGCTTGGGCTGGTGATTATCCCTAACACTTCCCTACAATGAGTGAAAGTAGGGTCGTGCTTCAGGAATGCACTCGGGTAAGATAGGGGACCGACTAACATAGTTCTAAGGCTCTAACGTATGCAATGAAAATTTTGAAAAGTGATAGAATTTTATGTTTTAAAAACTCAATTATACATTTGAACCAAAACACTTTCAAAGCAAACTCACAAACAGTCTCCAACAGAGTCGCCACTGTGATGCGCGCTGAACCTAGCAAAGGCCCTCTTTGAACCCACTTTTAGGACTCAAGGGATTGGTTCGCGTCTTTTTGATCTTGGGTGCCATGAGACATTTTGGATGTCTCATTCCCAATAAAATATTGGAAAGGATCATCTAGCCTCACGGCGCCTTTAGGCACCTTTGAGGTATTTTGGAGTCGCCACCAAAGTTACGAGAAATTGGGAAAGGTCTCTAACCTCTATTGGTCTAAACCAGAGATGGTGTTCGAGGCTTCACTCTTATTTATATTTTGGTTAATTATAAATGAGTTTTTAAATTTGTAAAATTCTATCTCTCCTCTCACATGATTCATGCCCATCGCAAGCATTCAAAAGCAATAAATAAAAGCTGTAAAGAAAGCAGTAAAATCAAGCGAAAAAGGAAAGCAATAAACAGGTCAATCACACAATTACAAGAGAAATTGGGGCGGAATGCAACCCCAAATAAAAGAAAGCTAAAATGAATGTTGGGATGGAATACAATCCCAAATAAAAGATAAATAATATTGCCCCAAAATAATTAATTACAAGGGCCCCAAAAATATGTGAACATAAATTTAAAACAAGCAAACAAAATCAAACATAAAAAAGACATACATAAATCGGGGTAGTCGTTTGGCTTAGGAACATTGGTTCCTTCACGCTCACTTAAAGAGAGATCGAAGAGTTATTCAATTGTTGGCTTGAAAAATCGGGACGAGTGATCCCATTTTGGAAAACTTAACTCTTCGTTTTATTCGTGACATTTTATATTAATTGTCTAAAATGAGGGACATTGGTCCCAATTTTATTAACAAAAATCCCGATTTAAGTTATAAAACATTTTCATGACTTTTTATCTTACACGTACATAAAAATAAAAGAAATATTTTATTTGCAATCAAACACAAACATAAGAAAGAGCATAGGAAGATCTCACCCAACCGATGTGTTCTCCTACGCGTTGTGACCCATCCGGGAGGTCACGAAAATTCTCACACAAGCAAAACACATTTTAATCTTGGACAAAAAAATGATGTGAAAAATATTAGTAATAATTCCAAGCGGATTAATCGAACAAATGCAGAATAAATAGGAGACATGTTAATTTAACGTACAAATATTTACATGCAAATAAATTAATATAAGTCATGCCAAAATAAAGACAATGACAAAAAGGGCAACAATATAATCATGATGACAATAACATAACAATAATAATATCAATAGAGTAGGACAACCATGAAATAATAATACTAATAATAACAATAAATAACAATAATAATATGACACAATAATAATAGTCATAATAATAATCATAACAATAGCCTTAACACAACAACAACAACAACAACAACAACAACAACAACAATAATAATAATAATAATAACAATAATAATAATAATGATAATAATAATAATAATAATAATAATAATAATAATAATAATAATAATAATAATAATAATAATAATGATAATGATATAAAATAACAATAATAACAATAATAATATAAAACAATAATAATACCAATAATACTAATAATAGGATAATCACAATGATAATAGTAGTGATAATGCTAGCATAAATAAAAGTCATGTTAATAAATGGTGATGGAATGGCAATCATGGAAGGGTAGCAGTAGACACACACGTGAGACCACCACTCAAATTTAGCAAATGGGATTATTACGAAAGAACACACAAAAAAGGGAATAGGAAATATAAAGATATGCTAGGGGAGTATAAATTAAACACAACATGACGACACTAACAATAACACCATGTCATAAGATATTAATGAAGATAAAAAATAAAATGAAATAAAATAAAATAACGATAATGAGTCAAATAATATTTACCCTCAGAGTTTTATAGAATGAAAAAATGGTGTCTTGATCCGTCCCCTTGTCAATTTTTGTAGCATTAAACACGATAATATTGGGAAAACAAACCAAGTTTTAACAAATAAAACTCAAGAAAATATTTTTGGTGAGATGAATCAAGCAAAGGAAATTAATTTTCCTTGCTCAATTTAACCTCTAATCAAATTGTTCTTGAGGAAAAAATAAGAAAAATAAAAGCTTGGGAATTCTAGGATTTTTTGTTCTTGAAGAAAATCTCGTTTTTGCTTGAGAGAAAAAATTTTTTCTTTTTGTTTTCAAAGTCTAGCCTCCTATAAATGAAACGAAAGAATCCTTTTGTTTCCCTGTCTTGTCCCAAAATGGGAAAAGACAAAATATATTTTTTAATCTCAGTAACCGAAAATAACATAAAAACATGAAACGAACGGAAATAACAGTTTAAAATTTGACAAATTTTGCAAATGAAAACGAAAGCACGGAAGACAAAAGGGGCAACAATGCCCATGAGCTCTAGCGAGCGCGCGTTGTCCTACAGGCGTACGTAGCGCCTGCGGGCACTCCCGAGCGGGCATGGCCCACAAGCGCGGCGTGCAAATAAAAATAAAATATAAAAATATAAAAATAAAAGTGAGTAAAAAATAAAAATAAAAGGAATAAAAATAAGAGTAAAAATGTAAATTTTTGGATTAAACTTTTTGGAGGAATAAAAGGGATTTTCGACAAGGAAAACATCATTTTTAACACCTTTGCTTGTGGCAAGTATCATTTTCATCATCGGGTAATCCTGACCTTGGACCGCCTTGGGACCCACTGTCTATAGCTTGCAATCCTTCACGACACGTGAAATTCTTCACGAGTCGTCAAGAATAGCCCGCTCGACAAGAGGTTCTTCGCGACACGTGAAGTCCTTCACGAGTCATGAAGAATAGGCCGCTCGGCATAAGCCCCGTTCGGCATGAGAGTCTTCACGACACGTGAAGTTCATCACGAGTCGTGAAGATAGCTCGTTTGGAATAAGAGCGGCTCGGCGTGGGAGCCCGCTCGGCCGGAAGTGCCCCGCTCGGCTGATTGTGCACGTCTTGGCTGATTGTGCATGACTCGGTAGATGGAGCATGACTCGTGCTTCCTTGGCTATTGTTGCGACCGCGACTTGCTATCGCGAGCCCGACAGTGACCTATATGCCCGCCTACCCTATTTTCTGAAAATGGTTTTCAAGTCTCTTTTTACATGCGTTTTTACTACATGGTACATGATTTGTCCTATATATGGATTATTAAATGATAAGTGATATGTTCATGGTAAGATTTGTATATGATTTATATGTCTTCGAATTTGGTCAATATACATGAAACTATATGATTATACTTTATTTTATTCTCTGTTATATGATAATAATAATAATAATAATAATAATAATAATAATAATAATAATAATAATAATAATAATAATAATAATAATAATAATAATAATAATAATAATAATAATAATAATAATAATAATAATAATAATAATAATAATAATAATAATAATAATAATAATAGAGCATAGCTGAGTTGTTATTTTGAGCCTGAATGGTCATAGTAGTGGATAGATAAGCGCTTAGAGTGTGAGTGCAGCTGCTATATGTTACACATTACATGTTTACCCCATTTGGGTTTATATGATTTGAGACTTCGGTCTCCGGTATACCTTTGGGTATACATGTTTACACATGATTCGAGACTCTTGTCTCTATATGCTTTGATATTGTGTCCTATCAGTATCATTAGTACCCAATCCACTAGTTAGTGAGTAATCAGGCTACTACATGAGGCTATTACATGAAAATTTTACAAGAGGCTTTTATACGTGGCTATTATGTATAGCTGTTATATGTGTTCCCAGTGATATGAAAATGGATATATGTTACATGGTTATGTACATGCGATATGACAAGATAAAATGTGATACTTGTAGTTGGATATGAATGGCTAAATGTTTATATTGTGAAGATGCATATAAAGATCGATTACTAGGATATAAATGATTAGTTCCTTTATCTTGTGAATATGCATATGATGAATAAGCAATGGTTACATTCCTATGTACGTATGTGTGATGAATACTTGTTAAGCATGAGCAGTATACATTTATATGCATTGTTTCTTGTTAAGCCCATATATTGTTATTGCAACTATATGTATATGCATGTTTTATTCCTCCCCACTAAGCATTATTGCTTAGCATGGGTTGTTTTCCCGTGTAGGTGGCAGGATCAGTTTGGAGTCGGACATCTGCAGGTCAGCCACTAAAAGTCTATAGTTGGAGTTCTTTTTGTCTTCCCCTATATTTTGTATTGATATAAGTTTTGTATATGGACTTTGATTTTGGAAATGTAATTTTGTAAAGGTTCAATTTTGTATATGTATATGTTAAATGTTTACAAATCCCTTTTGTAAGACGATATGATTAATTATTTATGGATTTGGCATCTTTTCGATTAAATGTATTTTTTTTATCTTATCTTATTCGAGTATATGTATAAGTATAAGAGTTTGTTTATGTATTTGTGCGCGTAGTGTTCCAATATCCTTCCAAGGGGGATATCGGGATGTTACATCCGGTGTCTACACAACCACATCTTTCTTCGTACCAGGCCATCAGTACAATTGCTTGTAATCCTGATACATCTTGTTACAGCCTGGATGCATAGTAAAAAGTTTATTATGAGCTTCATTCATAAGCTTCTTCTTTAATTCCTTATCATAACCAACCCTGGTAATAAAGAATACCATTTTTTTCTTGGCAAATAAAATTGGAGCACCCTAAGGAGACACACTGTGCCGAATGAAACCCTTGTCTAATAATTCTTGTAGTTGAGTTTTCAACTCATTAAACTCAGTAAGAGCCATGTGATAAGGTGCCTTAGATACAGGTGCAATACCCGATAAAATTTCAATAGATAGATCCACTTCTCTTTCAGGTGGTATACATGGCATCTCTTCAAAAAAAAATCAGAAAATTCATTTACCACTGATAAATCTTGCAACTTAACCTGTCCCGATTTTGAATCAAACATAAGAGCTTTAAAAGCTTCACATCCTTTCCTTAAATATCGCCGGGCTTGTATAGCAAAAATCACAATAGCCATGTGATTAAAATGAATACCTCGCACAATTACATTAGGCTGACCTGAGCTTCTAAGCACCATTGTCTTCTTATTGTAGTTAAGAATAGCCCAGTTCACTCAACCAATCCATTCCCAAAATTAAATCAAATTCACGAAGTGGGAGATCAATAAAATTAGCAAGAAACTCCCTACCTTGGATATTTAAAGGACAATTCCTAGACACTTTGTTTACATTAACACTATGCCTCAAAGGACTGGTCACACATATGCCATAATCTAAATAATCAGCGGAAGGTACTTTAGCACATAATTTCTCAGAAAATACATGTTACACCCCTTACCTATATGTAGGGAAGCTCACCCTTCGTAGAGAAGTGAGTGTCCCGATAGACAAGGGTTGTTACCACACAGAAACGAAGCATACAAAAAACATTCGATAAAACACAGGCAAAACCATACATGCTTATTTATATACAAGATAATAGAACAGAGGCTAACAAAAATTTTCTCTTTCATTCATGAGCAAAACATTTACAAAGCTGAGTTACATTACAAATCATCTTTACTTGAATATTTATTCAAGTCTTACAAAAATTTCATAACTGAACATATTACAAAAGCTACATAATTAAAATATCCATAGGTTATACATCTGAACAAAAACAAAGCCTAACACTAAACAAAAGCCCATCCTATTATGTTTGCCTTGGCTACTACGGATCGAACTTCCCAAGATCTCCTACCACTTCCACACTTGCACGGATGAAACACCCGTGCTAAACCTAATGGCTTACTGGGGAATACAAGAGATGAGTGACCACTCACAGTGGACGTCAATGCAAACCACAATCACATGGCAAATGCCTATTAGTAAAGCATCAAAAGCATAATTATAGATTCTATTCATCAATAATAACATCACTCATACATTTCAATAATTTGCATAATTTTCATGACAGAATCATACACATATTTAGGCCTGCAGACTTAATAGAGTGGATAATGAGTGAATACATAGGTACCCGTAGGTACAAAAACATTTTGTTTTCTTTTAAAACACATAGGGATCTTAAACAAGATCCAAACACATAGAGGATCGCGAGGACCCAAATGCATAGGGACCTGATCAGGGTCTAAGGAACACATAGGCTGCAGCAAATAGAACTCTATAGGCATGCCTATCTATCCACTATGTGACTCTTGCAGGCTCAGATATCACTTCAATTATCAATCACACAATGGGACATTTTATAATTCACACATTAAACATATATGAATTACAAATGAGAAACCATGCAAAGTGCATGTGACGCGCACCGAACCCCATGGGCGCCCCTTGACAGCCCGCTTGAGGGCGATCGGGCAAGTAAGGTTCATTGACAACTTGCAATGAATTACAAGTGCATCTATTTTGGGCAACAAGGAGGTTTCATGGAGTCGCCACCCAATAGAACACTGGGAAAGTTCGTCTCGCCTCAGTGAGCCTAAGACGGCGCATATTTCCATTTTGGGCAAGCCAAAGGGGTCTTGGAGCCAATCACCCCAATAAAACATTGGGAATGACCCTCTAACCCTATGGAGCCTAGGATTTATTAAGTCATTTGACATAAGAGGTGTCTTGGAGGTCTCGTTCCAATGAGTGATCAGATAGACCTCTCGCCTCGTTGAGCCCAAAGACCAGAGATGGGTTCGGGACTTCTCATCTATTTCTACCTTGATTAATTTTACAATTAAATTTTGAGCTTATTAGTTCACTCTCTCTCCACACAATGCAATTTAATTAAAGGCACAATTATTCATGTCAAAAGCGTTAATAAATAAATAAAACAAAAATAAAAATAAACATTCCAAAATAAATTACAATAATACTAGGAGCGGTTTATAAAAGTGTGATACATACATAAAACGGGGAATACATTTATTTTGAGGACTTTGGTCCTCGCATGCATTTATTATGAAAATGATTTTTATGTGACATTTTGATTGGCTAAAATAGGACTTTGGTCCTTTATTTGCAACAACCACCAAATTAATTAATATAAAACATTCGTCCATTTTTATTTAACGCGAAATAAAATAATTTACATAAACATTAAGATAAATAAAAAATAAATGTGTGATTAAATAAATAAATGGCAAAGGGATAAAGGATTAAACCAATTGGAGTCTTCCATGTTGTGCATGACAACCTCTTCTCAAGCTCAAACCATCCCAAGGACCAAATAGTACTATCTCACAAAATAATCAATAATATTAATACTTATAAACAAAGCAAGAATAAATGTAAATGAAGATTAAAATCCAAAAATAAATAAAAGCTACTGATATTTTAAAAAATAGAAAAGAAAAGATTTTGAAAATAAAATAAAAAAAAATAATAAAAAGAAAATAAATAATAAAAGAATAAAACAGCTTTGAAAAATAGAGACAGAACCCAGGGACGGCCATAAATGATTGACAGACGGGCGTCCCTGGCGTGCCGTCGCTCAGCCGAGGGATGGGCATCGGTGACCTTATTACCCGTCGGTCACCTCTGTTCTTAAAAAAAAACAGTAAAAACAAAACTTTTCACAATTTCACAATAAAATGATTTTTTCCCAACACAAAAATCAAAAATAAATGCAAATATTTAAAATAAATTAAACAGAATTTATGTCCAGAATATTTACCCTCGAATTTTATCTTTTAGGATGGATTTTCGGATGGTTCGAATCCCGCACGCTTCACGAGAAATGAGCAAAAATCAAGAAAAGAAATTTTGGTTTTTCTTTCTCGATAATCACAAAAATGTTCAAATGTTGGAATCTATAAATATTGATGGGAAACTAATCAATTTTAGCTCCCTTGAATTAATTAGATTCACCAAATCAAAATAAAATAAAAATGAAGAAATTTTTAATGATATGAAAAGGCTAGAATCAATAATCAGAAATGGATTTTTAGGGTAAAAAGTAGCTAAATTCGTCCAACCCACAAAATGGTTCAAAAAACCCTTTTTATATTATTTTTTCTCAAAATCCTACTACCGACGGGCGTCGGGAGTCCACCGACGGGTGTCTGTTGAATCCTTTTTCCTATAGGAAATAGGATTCATTCCGACGAGCGCCGGAAGTCCACCGACGGGTGTCGGCTAAATCCCTTTTCCTGTTGGAAACAGGATTCAATCAACGGGCGCCGAAAACCCACAGACGGGCATTTGTACGAGGACACGTGTCTGTCACTCATCTCACTGACGGCCCGTCCCTCATGGCGAGAGACGGAACTTCCCAGCGATCGATGGGCGGTCCATGACTGACGGGCTGGCCACCGATGGAGGAAAAAATCTTCTTTTCAAGCCCAAAAACTCCCAATTTTCTTTTTCTCATTACTGCAAATAAAAATCCATATTTCTCGTGAATCTAGAGGACCAAAGTCTCCGAATCTCATCCACTCTTTCGGAATTGGACATCGATTTCTTCATCAGGTAATCTCTGATCTGGACTGTCTCGGGACACGGTGCTTACAGTTGCCCCCAATTTTTGGGAAACTAGTGCACAAGTGCCTAGATGAGCCAAAATTCAGAGAAGGGAAGAAAACAAAAGGAAGAATATCGTACCTGAAGCAATCCTTACTGTCCGCATTCCTTGCTAGGTAGACCTCGTCTCAGTCTGCTCAGCAGAGAGTGAATTTGATACAGGTCCCCCTACTTGGTGAGATGTAGCGTTCTCTAGCTACGACCTCATTGTGAAGAGCAGTGTTCTCTAACTGCAGCCTCACTTGCTTTTGCTAGCCTTATCTCGGCTCGCGCAGCTTTGGGGAGACGTAGTACTCTCTGACTACAAACTCCATTTGCAATCTGTTCTATCGCTGGCGCCCCGCTAACCTCGTCTCGATCTGCACGGTGGCTGGTTTGTACTGCTAGCCTCATCTCGGCCTGCACGGTGTGAGGTGTAGTGCTCTCGGACTACCACCTCGATGTGAAGAGAAGTGTTCTCTAACTGCAACACCAATTGTGAAGTTCCCCTGCTAACCCCCATCCGATCTGCATGGTGCGTAGCACTCTCTGACTACCGCGTGAACTGTGAGATGCAACACCCTCTGACTACAATCTTGGTGTGAAGAGCAATGTTCTCTAACTGTAACTTCAATTTGTGAAGTTCCCCTGCTAACCCCGATCCGATCGGCAAGGTGCGTAGCACTCTCTGACTACCACGTGAACTGTGAGATGCAGCACTCTCTGACTACAATCTTGGTGTGAAGAGCAGTGTTCTCTAACTGTAACTTCGATTTGTGAAGTTCCCCTGCTAACCCCCATCCGATCTGCAATGTGCGCAGTACTCTCTGACTACCGCGTGAACTGTGAGATGCAGCACTCTCTGACTACAATCTCTGAGTGAAGAGCAGTGTTCTCTAACTGCAACTTCGGTTTGTGAAGTTCCCCTGCTAACCCCCATCCGATCTGTAAGGTGCGTAGTACTGTCTGACTACCGCGTGAGCTGTGAGATGCAGCACTCTCTGACTACAATCTCGGTGTGAAGAGCAGTGTTCTCTAACTGCAACTTCGATTTGTGAAGTTCCCCTGCTAACCCCCATCCGATCTACAAGATGCATAGCACTCTCTGACTACCGCGTGAACTGTGAGATGCAACACTCTCTGACTACAATCTCGGTCTGAAGAGCGGTGTTATCTAACCGCAACTTCGACTCGTGAAGTTCCCCTGCTAACCCCCATCCGATCTGCAAGGTGCATAGTACTCTCTGACTACCGCGTGAACTGTGAGATGTAGCACTCTCTGACTACCGCGTGAACTGTGAGATGCAACACTCTTTGACTACAATCTCGGTCTGAAGAGCAGTGTTATCTAACCGCAACTTCGACTCGTGAAGTTCCCCTGCTAACCCCCATCCGATCTGCAAGGTGCATAGTACTCTCTGACTACCGCGTGAACTGTGAGATGTAGCACTCTCTGACTACAATCTCGGTGTGAAGAGCAGTGTTCTCTAACTCCAACTTCGATTTGTGAAGTTCCCCTGCTAACACCCATCCGATCTGCAAGGTGCATAGTACTCTCTGACTACCGCGTGAACTATGAGATGCAGCACTCTCTGACTACTATCTCAGTGTGAAGAGCAGTGTTCTCTAACTGCAACTTCAATTGGTGAAATTCCCCTGCTAACCCCCATTCGATCTGCAAGGTGCGTAGTACTCTCTGACTACCGCGTGAACTGTGAGATGCAGTACTCTCTGACTACAATCTCAGTGTGAAGAGCTGTGTTCTCTAATGGCAACTTCGTTTGGTGAAGTTCCCCTACTAACCCCCATCCGATCTGCAAGGTGTATAGTACTCTCTGACTACCGCGTGAACTGTGAGATGTAGCACTCTCTGACTACAATCTCGGTGTTATTGGAAATTCCTTGCTAATCCCCATCCGATCTGCAAGGTGAGTGCCTAGTTGAGTATGATTTTGAAGGACATAATGTTTGGTCTATCCATCCTTCAATGTGATTGATGTCCGTCCTTGGGCCGATGTTAAGCAATGTTCCTGTGTGGCAAAGAATTTTTTTTAATTCCTATGTGAGTTATCCCTGTTTAATAAGCTGATAAATGATTTTGTATTACCATTTATTATTTATTGTCATTTTTTTTGCATCATTATTTTTATAATTATATGGTCATTGAGCTTTAATGTAAATAAAGAGAAAGTACTCGGTTATCTTTAATGCAAGTAAAGCACAAATAAAGATAGAAAGAGATAAAAACATGTAAATCTGATAGTAAATGTTTTTCACTAAAACTCAATTTTGTACAATGCATATACAACTGTGATAATGATAAACAAAATACAAAAAAAAAATTGTCATCCAAACTCCCTAAATGACTATAATGGAGGATAATCTGTGAGCTCCTCCTCAGGGTCATCATCATCATCAGACAGATGTATCGGCTGAGACTGAGGCTGAGGCTGAGGCTGTGGCTGAGGCTGAGGGGTAGAAGGTCCGGGCCCAGAAGTGGAAGGCTGGCTAGAAGGACCTTTTGGGTCTGGCTGCTGAGAGTCCCATACTCTAACCATGGGCTGGAGCCTAGGAGGAACCGCCACCGGCACAGATCGAGGCTATGGTCTCTCAGAACTCTACTATTGAAACTGTACCCGAGCATATCCGTCTAAGAAGGGCTGTGTGCACACTGTCATGAAGCACAAGGTGTCTGTGATCAACCCCCTAGCTCCTTGAAGGCCCTGCTCAATTGGCGGGTCTACTGAAGAGAAGCGGTCCCCATACGATCTAGCCTCTTCTCTGTATGCTCCCGAAACTGTCGAATAGACTGGGAAAGCGGAGGAATGACGCCCTCCAACCCTTGGACTCTGAACCTGAGAGAGTCGAGTGACTCATCTATCATTTAACGAGTCACATCGATCCTCTGAGCCGCCTCATCCTGAGATGTCCTCAACTCCTGTCTCAGCTGCTCTCTGGGCCTCTCCTACTCCTGTGAAATGTGCTTTATAAGTCGGGCGTGTTCCTGGCCCACATGCTCTATGAGCCTGGCCTGCTCCTGGGCCATATGATCGATGAGCCTAGCCTGCTCCTGGCCCATGCGCTCAATGAGCCTCCCTAGCTCCTAGATGGTGGCCTGCTGCTGGTCTAGCCTCTCCTGTGTGAGCCTATCCCTCTCCCTGAATTGCTCGTGGAGGACCCTGTCTCTCTCCTCCTGCCTGTGCTCAAAAGATGTAAACATGGAGACTATGAGCTCGTAGATGTCAGGCTATGATGGCTGAGGTGGAACAGGCTCGGGAGTCTGCTCTGGTGGTAGTGCTGTGGAGGTAGATGCCCCCGGGTCCCCTCTGGTGTAAGGGTGGAACCTCCCTGATGGTCAGAGAGTGGTCCACTCTACCCTCGAAGTTGGAGGAGGAGTGGGGCTCTGCGCCCCCGGTGCTAAAGGAGTGCCAAACAGGTCATCCATGGTGAACTCCACCTCGAAGTCTGAGGGGGACCTAGGCTGCTCCTCCTCTGGCTGTGGCTGTGGTGGTGGCCCCTCCTAGTAGTCCTGATGCTGGGGAGGTTGAACCTCTGGATACTGTGGATGTGGGGGCTGCTGCTCCTGTGGCTGGTCCTGTGCCGGTGCTAGCGAAGCGAGAGCAAAAGCATGCCGGGTCTCATGAATGGTAAGGAGCCTGAAAGCCTCAGCCTGTCCCGGTACCTGTAGCACCATCCCTATCTGTACGGCGGCCGGTGCGTCTACTTATATGCCCTCATCTAAGGCATCCCTAAGCCTGTCTGGGCCAACTCCCAATCCCAATAATAGTCTGGTGATGACTCCTCCAATAATCAACACCGGGGCTGTCCCCCTGGAAACCCTCACCATGTTAGCCAAAATCTCATGGCTAACATTAAGTCGCTGGCCTGCTACCATGGCCCATAGGCTCTAGATCTCTACAGCATTGAGCGACCCTGGGTTACCAGCCCGTCCAAGGTATGAGCTGGAGAGCACTCTATATAGGTACAGGAGCGCCTACGAAATAAGCACGGTACTCTTCGTTGTATTGTGATCATACAGCACTCTAGGTAGGACTCTGGTCGCCCAATGGTCACGCCTCACTGCCCGCTGAGGCACCATTACCCTGTGGGAGTCCCATGGACTCTGTAAATCGCTGGTGTATGATACTGAAATGATGACCATCAAACCAAAACTGCACCACCCCGGGCTCCGTATCTGACCTCTGGAACCCTCCGTAGCGTAGTGTGGCTAAGACCTGCCATACTGCCTCTGGATATGTCGAGAAGGCCGGTGTCAGAAAATCGGTCCATCCTGTGCCCGCCACAAGTGCATCGACCTCACCTGCCATCCCTAAGGCCTCCAGGAATGGCCTAGAAATGATGCGACTGGCTCGAAACTCCACCCGAGCCAGTGCCCTATACCTCTGTCCGTCCTCAGGGCTCATCCAACCCAGTGCCTATGGCTCGGGCTGTCCTTGGGGAACACGTCGTCGAGGCAGCATCCTGCAAGAGAAAAACTATGCAATTAATTCAATATAATGGCCGCTAATGGGCCTGATTTCAGAGATGAGACAATTTGGGCATCACCCAGGCAAGGATGGTCTGGCCCAAAAAGAAATAAAACAAAATAAATAAAAATAAAAGATTGGGCAGCATCCCAGCAAGGATATGCCTAACTTCTTGCATAAGAAAGGCAAGAAAAGAGAACCACAGGCCTCGGGCCCTAACAATGGCACAACATTTATTGACTTTATAGTTAACACATGCATAAGAATATCTTATTTCTAGATATGCCATAATATTGTAATTAAATGTCATTTTATATGCAAGCATGCTTTATTAAAGAGCATAAAGGCATTAAAATTCAAGGCAATAAGAATACTCATGCAAGGCTAATCAACAATCCAAGTAAAAGAAAAACACATACCAAAGCGATATTAAAATTAATCATGTAAACAGCATCTAATGCTAATTATTAAGGTAAATTATTTACATTAATAGCAACACTCAATAATAAATAAAATAAGAAAATTAAACTTTACTTACTCAAGATAAAAAAAATGAAGAATTAATTACTAACCTGTAGTTAGCAGAAAAGTGAAACTCGATGAAAAAGTAGAAAATATACTCCGACAGGTGACTGGTAATGCGAGGAACGTAAAAATATAAATAAAAATGTGAAAAGATGTGAAAAAATGGAGAAAATAAGCAAAAAATCGTAATGAGGGACAGTTGAAAGAAGAAAACGAAAAGACAAGAGGCGAAAAACTGTCTGCCTGTCGGTCTGTCAACGTATATATAGTTTTCATGACCGACGAGCGAGGCGTCTCCAGGAGCAACCGACTGGTTGACCGTCTGTCGTTCCACATGCCCCCATTAAATGTGTAATAAATGCGCGTGATGAATGCAATGATGACGTATGCATTTGCCAGGTGGACGACGACCGACGGGCAGGCCACCTATACTGAGTCACGGGCAGGCTGTCTGTGGAGCTTCACTATAAATTTTACCATTTTTCTTCGACTTCGTGCCCCCTCGCTTATTTTAACCCTTTGCTACCTTCAATCTTTGACTCTCAAAGGATGACTTCTTCCCTTTTCCAAACCGTATCTTGGACGACACTTGCACTTGGGAAACAACACCCTCACTAATCTCTCTGGGCTAAAATATTTACACAGAGCGAAAACAGACCACAACCTTCTCTTAGCTGCAACCCATTTCTGGAATCCACGCTTTCACGTTTTCAAGTTCACTTATCAGGAACTGTGCCCTCTGCCCGAGAAGTTCGCTGCCATCACCGGAACATGCTATCCTCCTAATGCTCTGCCTTGCATCCCCCGCTGTGGTCTGATTCAGACTCGGGATATCTCCCTATCTCTGGGTATAGCTTCTAACGAGGCTGCTCGATTGGTCCCACAAGGTCCCACATTTTCCTTGGAGCCATTGATCGAGGCGCTGGATAGATTTTCTGATGTCCCTACATATCGAGTAAGCGTTGTCTTTTTATTTTTCATGATGAGCCTCTTGACTGTAACTTCAGGAGACTTGGTTGGCGATCCTCGCCTGTTCGGGGTTCTAGATGACTTTCATCGCGGGCTGTCTCTCTTTCCCCTTATTCTGGCTGAAACCATTCTGGGCTTGGATTCTATTCGCTCGGGATCCACCACTTCGTTCACTTGGAGCCCCTTATTTCTCCAGGTACGTCATTATTTTAAAAGGTAGTGCGTCTCTTGTGGATTTTCGCACTAGCTTTTCTTAGCGGGAAGTGCGTCTTTTCAGATTATCACACAACCCTGTGCCTTAATTTTGCCTAAGTAAACCCAACTTACTCCAGCGGCTTTTTTTTAGATATGGTTACAGGAGAAGCTGAAGATGCTATCAGAACCACCTCCCCGAGTCATTGCACAATATTCACCGAGACGTTTCCTCCCATGTCAACGACTGTATTCACTTGCAACTCCTGATAAAGGCATTGCTAGATTTGGTGAGATATCAAATGATGACATCAACTTCATGCTTGCTTGGCTTCCTCTATCTCATGCAGTCATTGATGGATCATCGGGGTGCGTTCCCCTATGTGTGCTTCGTCAAGCCACCTTCTGCATTACAGCCCGATGTGCTCGTCAACTCGGGATGACCCAGGACGTGGTAAGAGTCCCACTATCCTTTTGGGGAGGAGCTTTTTCTGTTGCTTTTGCTTCTCGCTATCATGAACTATGGAGCAAATTTCCAGTGAAGACCATCACACCTCGATTCGGAACTCATTCCGTGGGCTCCACCAGCGAGTACAAGAGATGGGTCCCCAGTCTAACGTCTGACAATAGGACACGAGGACTTAAGCGTCTAGCCGGTGAGAGTAGCGATAGAGCCTAGTGTAGTTTAAATTGTACACCCTTTTGGGTATTATGTTTCTTTTCAAAGCAGAACTTTAAAATGATGAAAATGAAAAGAATAATTCTTATTTTGTTTCGCCAAATTGTGTACATTTCCATAGAATTTCAATATACATGATCAGTATTTGACATTAACTCGGCTGCGTAAACCATATTAATTCATGAAACCAAATTTCGATAGCATCAACTCCTCCCTCTCGGGTTTTCTCGATTGGACATTTTCTCTTATGCCTCTAACTTTTGCACAGGATGCCTTTTTTCGGTTTTCACCCTGTCGAGGCGCCTAATTTTAGCAAGGCCGCCTTTTTTCGGTTTTTGACCCGCAGGGCATTTTATTCTCTTCTTTTTATTTTATAGTCTTTAGCCGTGGAACCTTTTGAGTCTGTCTATGTTGACCGGTTCCTTAAATTCGTTGCCATCGCTATCCGATAGGATTGCAGCTCCTTTTGACAGCAGTTTCTTGAGGATGAACGGCCCTTCCCAGGTAGGTCTGAACTTTCCTCGGATATCCGGTGCCCCAGGTCTCATT
The DNA here is from genome assembly GCA_947683425.1 of Excoecaria cochinchinensis. NCBI lineage: Eukaryota > Viridiplantae > Streptophyta > Magnoliopsida > Malpighiales > Euphorbiaceae > Excoecaria > Excoecaria cochinchinensis. The sequence goes on from CANTUQ010000149.1 coordinate 5,668,723, forward strand.
TGCTTAAATACCAAGTCTCCTTCCTTCAATGGATGCTTCTTAACCTTCTTTCCAAAGGACCGAGCGAGTCTTTTCTGATAGACCTGGTTGTGATAGTAGGCTCTCAATCTGCTCTCATCCAGCAGGTTCAGATGTTGTAGGCTTTACTGTGCCCATTTAGCTTCAGGAATCTGGGCCTCCATGACTACCCTTAATGATTTGAGCTCTACCTCAACTGGTAGCACTGCTTCTGTCCCATATACCAGAGAGTACGGCATAGCACCCGTAGACGTCCTAACCGTTGTCCTATAGCCCCAAAGCGCGAAGGGTAACTTCTCCGCCCAATCTTTGTAAGTTTGGACCGTTTTGGCTAGGATCTTTTTGATGTTCTTATTAGCGGCCTCTACTGCTCCGTTAGCCTACGGTCGGTATGGAGAAGACTTGTGATGCTCAATCCCATACTTCTTGAGTAGTTTCCTTGTTTCTCCCATAAATTGGACCCCGTTATCAGACACTACATGATGCGGAAGGCCGTATCTGCAAATTAAATTCTTCTCAATGAACTTTGCCATATCCCGTGCATCAATCTTCTTAAAAGACTCCACATCTACCCATTTAATGAAGCAGTCGATGGCGACTATAATGTATCTATGCCCATTGATGCTGTAGGATGGATCTCCCTAATAACATCTATTCGCCAGGCTGCGAATGGCCAAGGCGACATTAAGCTATGTAGTTCTGACACAGGCAAGTGTCTCAAGTCCGCATACTGCTGGCATAGCTGGCACTGCTTCACATACTTTGAGCAATCATTATCCATGGTGAGCCAGTAAAACCCTTGCCTCATGATTTTCTTGGCCAGTGTCAACCCATTCATATGAGCTCCACACACACCTGCATGAGTTCCTTCTATCACCTTCCGGGCATCCTTTTCATCCAGGCACCTCAACTGAATGCCGTCGGCTTGTCTCTTGTACAACGCCCCGTTTATGCATATGAACTGAGTAGACAACTTGCGAATCATTCTTTGGTCTTTTTCAGTAGCTTCTTCTAGAAATGTCGCGCTTTCCAAGTAGTTCATGATATCGAAATACCACGGCTTTCCATCCACTACCTCTATTTCCATTATTGGCTTGATCTCAATGCTAGGCCTCCCAGAACTAGAGATTAGAACTGGCTTCATGGCTACTCCTTCCGGATTGTCCCACATTGACACGAAATGGAACGTATAAGTCTCAAACCGACTGCTTAGCTCCCTCATATATTCAATATACGGTACTAATCGTTATTCTTTGATAGCCCATTCTCCCTGAATCTGGTTGATTACTAAGGATGAATCTCCAAATACTTCCACATCCTTTGCCCCCAAGGCAATTAAAGCTTCTAATTCGAAAGTGCATGCCTCACACTCAGCTTCGTTGTTAGTGGCTCTGTACCTCAATTTTTTTGGCTAACGGGAGTTTCTCATCATCCAGGGTTGTCAAAATAACTTTATTGTTAACAGCCCCATCGAAGTGTAGTTGCCAACCTTGAACGGAGATTGCCGCTATATTTTCTTCAGGAAAATTGAATTCAAGTGAATCGCCCTGGATGGGATGATCGGCCAGAAACTCAGCTACTGCCCGCCCCTTGATATTCTTCCGAGTAATATACTCAATATCGAATTCTTGTAGCAGCAACAACCATCTTCCCATTTTTCCTAACAGAGACGGTGCTTCCTGTAAGTACCTTAAATGGATTATGCTTTGCCACCGCCTGCACCTTGTAAGAGTGGAAGTAGTGTCTTAATTTCTTAGAAGCCCCGATAATAGCAAGGCAGATCTTCTCCACCTCAGCATACTTGATCTCATACTCCAAGAACTTCATACTAAGGTAGTAAATGGAAAATTCTACCCCAAACTCGTCCTCTTGAGCCATCATGGCACCTACGGAGCAGTTTTCTATGGCTAAATACAGGATCAAAGGTTTATTTGGTCGCGGTGGCCTTAGCACAGGTGGGTTTAATAGGTATTCTCTGATAGTATCGAAGGCCTTCTGACAATCCTCATTCCATACTACAGGTTGGTTCTTCCTGAGGAGCTTGAAGATTGGCTCGCATATTGAGGTGAGCTTTGCAATGAACCGGCTAACATACTGTAACTTGCCCAGGAAACTTCTCACATCCTTTTCTTTTTGCGGCACTGGCATTTCTTTGATAGCTTTAACTTTGTCTGGGTCAATCTCAATTCCCCTCTCGTTAACCATGTGTCCCAACAACTTTCCTGATGTGACCCCAAAGATGCACTTCTTAGGATTCAATCGAAGGTTATACTTGCTTATCCTTCGGAAGAACTTCTCCAATGCTTCAAAATGGCCTTCTCTAGTGTCTGATTTGATCATCATATCATCGACATATACTTTCACTTCCTTATGAATCAAATCACTTAGGATCTTGGTTGCCATCCTCTGATAGGTAGCTCCTGCATTCTTTAGACCAAAAGGCATTACTCTGTAGGCGTATGTCCCCCATTTTGTGATGAAAGCCATCTTGATCCTGTCAATTATCCTATTGAGAATTTAATTATAGCCCGCATACCCGTCGACGAAGCTATACATTGCACAAATAGCGGTATTATCTATCAGCACATCTATATGGGGTAGCGAGAAATCATCCTTCGGCCAGGCCGTGTTCAGATCCTGATAGTCCACACATACCCTCACTTTTCCATTCTTTTTAGCCACAGGGACTACATTGGCTACCTACGTGGGATACTGCACCTCCACCATAAACTTAGCTTCAATCTGTTGTCGAATCTCTTCTTTTACCTTATCTACCCATTCTGGCCTAAGCCTCCTCAGCTTCTGTTTCATAGGTTTGTGATATGGATATGTTGGAATAGCGTGTTCTGTGATGTCCCGATCGATTCCTGGCATGTCCTCGTAGGTCCAGGCAAAGACTTTTTCATATTTTTTTTAGTATTCTCTCAAATTTTTCTCTTTCCTCAGGAGTTACATTTGATGCTATCAAGATTTCTTTCGGGTTTTTCGAGGTTCCAAGATTAAATGGAGTAGCATCAAAGAATCAATATCAAATATGGATGGAACATGATCATCATCATGCATATTGAAATTATCAGAAACATCACACAAGCAAGCAAAATCATTCATTTCATTAATAAAATTAAAATAGTCATTGACATCATCAAAAAGTTCGGGAATGAAAAGACAATCTAAACCGGTTTCTTCCTCTTCTCTCGTCGAGTCTGTCACCGCTGATGGTCCTGCATCATCCTAGTTGATCGGAGGCTCTTCATCCACCTCTTGAACAGCTTCTTTTATCTTCGCCGTCCCCTTGACGTGAGCGACCACCATAGCCTCGGTCACAACTTCCTTGGGCTTTTCTCTATCCCAGACATCTCTATTGGTCAAGACCTCCTCATCCCAAAAGTCTAAAACTGGCTTGATCACCCTGACGTGCCAATCATAAAAATCGCTGAATACCTCAAATCCCGACACAATTCTTCTGTTGACCCATTGAGGCTCGACTTCCCCGGTATAAGAGCAAACTGTTGATGCTGGCACAAAACTTTCCCCAATGTGGGGAGTCTCCTTTGCTGGCTTCACTTCTCTCTGCACTTCTCCTTTATAGCCCAAGCCCTTTCTATCTTTTTGACCCCTAGTGGCGATGACATCTGGCATCCCTTGGGAATTCTTACCCAATCCAGCACCCTGAAGAAACGACATCCTTTGCATCATAGCTAGCACTTGAGGGCTTCCTTCTATTGTCTCTTCTTCATTAATCATGGCCATATGGAATCCATTGAATGGCTGCCTTGCTATCTCGAGTATTGACACCTGATTCTCTCTCATAGCCTTGATGGTCACCAGTTGCCTTTCATGTGGTATCATGACCATCTGGTGAAGTGTAGAGGGAACACCTCCCAACTTGTGGAACCACAGTCTCCCCAACAATGCCGAAAAATTGGCCGGAATAGGCAGGACAACAAATTCGACCTCAGTCTCCACTGGCCCCGTCTTGACCACCATCTTGAAAGTCCCTGAGGCATGTCGGCGGGAGTTATCATAAGCTGTGATCGTCAAATCTGACTTGGCTAACATGTCTTCAGTCACTCCAATGGCCGCCATGGCTACTTGTGGGCACACGTTGATTGATGACCCATCGTCCACCATCACACAAGAAGTGTGCTTTTGATTGATTTGAGCCCAAATGTACAAAAGGCGATTGTGGTTACGGCCTTCTGCCGGTAGATCGGCATTTGTGAACATCACATTCTCCCCAGCTCCTCCTTTCACCACTTCCAGCAGCTTAGTGGGCGAAATTATTGTAGCCACAGTCGTCTCGCATAAGGCTTCTACCAATCTCTGCCTATGGGAGGGGGATTGTCTCAGTAGATCCCAAATGGAAATTTTAGCCGGTGTCTTCTGCAGCTGTTTCATTATCTGATCTCCTTTCGGCTCCTTTTCATTCTCTTTCTGACGTCCCACTGGCTCCTGAGGCCTTGCTACTTCCGGCGCTACCCTCCCGCTGTGGGTCACCGCTCCTACCTTCATTTTTCCTTTTTGCTCTTCCGCTTCCTCCTTCTCTGAACCCCACGTGTCAGGAAACTCAACACCTTCATCATCATTATCACTTCCACTTTCACTAGTGGACCAGCAATCGATCACTGCGGCGGGCATCCCTTTTTCACTCACCTCATGGAGGCTCGTGACAGCAGTGTTTACATCATCGCCGTATAACTCCTTCAAGGCAAACCCTTCAGGTAAACTAGACCCAATCACGAACACAGGCGGGAGGCACCTTGTTATACCCAGCTTTCTTCTGGCCTTCCCTCTTCTCGGGATCCGTAATCTGCTTTGAATCTATTAAGTCTTGAATTGCGTGCCTCAAAGCTTTGCACTCATCTGTCAAATGACCCGTGTGTTGATGGTAAGCACAATACTCACTATCATTGTGGCCCGACATCCCCTGATTCCTAGCAGGTCTAGGTGGTAATGGTTGTAACTTCCCTTCCTTTATTAGCCTTTTCAGAACCCACGATAAGGGCCTCCCTAGGTTTGAAAAATGTCTCGTGGTTGCATCAGCAGCGGATACCTCAACTGTCCTTCTTGCGCTACCGCTGGGACCTGCTGGCCTACTTTCCCCCTGACTAAGGCTCCCCTTCTTGGCATAGCTATCATTATTTGCTTTCCGAGCTAGGTACTCTCCCTCTGCTTCAATGGCTATATCCTTCAAGGACTCCCAATCTCGTAATCCTTTCATCTTCAACCCTTCTCTCAGATACGTGCTTGCATTCTTGATTAATAATCTAATCTGGTCCTGAGTCTCCGGTTTCTTTCTCATTTCCATCACTATGTTCCTCCAGTGGGTTAAGTACTCATGAAAAGATTCGCCAGCCTTCTGTTGCAACAATTCTAGATCTTTGAGGGTCACTTCCATCCTCGTGTTATAATCATACTGCCTCAAAAACTCCTCTGTCAGCAAATCCCAGTCTTTTTTGGTTTTACAGTCAAGCCCGTGATACCAATCTATAGTCGGGCCAGTCAGACTTAAATAAAAGTACTCCACCTTCTGTCTCTTCGTCAAGGTGGTCCCCTTCATAATCAATAAATATTGCATCACATGGGCAGTTGGGTCGGAGGTGCCATCGAACTTGGGAACGTCTGGCATTTTCAAATTATATGGGATCGGATCCACCCCTTCTAGCTCCTTATCTTCAAGATTCATTCCTTGACCCCTACTTAACATTCGAGCCATCGCCTCAAATTTCTCCTCCATTTTCTTCCAAATGGTTTCCTCCGATTGGGGCACTTTTACCCTTTCTGACATAATGCTATCCTCATAATCTTCATCTCCGTGATCATCCTCTAACCTCTAAACCGGTCTTCTCCTCTGTGATGCTATAGACCTTAAATCTACCGGTGGTGGTCGGATCTCTTCTTGCCTCTCTTCTCTATCCTGCCCCCATTCATTTTGTCTCATAGGAGGAGGAGGCGGGTTCTGTGGAGCAGTGCGCTGAGCCATTACGGCCATCATGTTCATCATTCGGCCCTCAAACTCCTCAAACCTTTGGCCAACCTCTTCTGCAATCAAAGCCCTGGTGGCATCATTCCCTCTCGGTGAGTTAGCCATCTCTGCAATAGCACAGCTGGTCTCTGAATGAGTCTCCAAGAAATTCTCCCTTTCTGGCAGCTCAGACACAAGATTTCAGATTAGTCATCCCGCAGGTCCACTCGTCCCGCAGGTCCTCTCGTCCACCTGGGTAGATCTATGATGGCTGAAGAGACAAGGAGTCAGAATGATACATGAATGCAATAAAATGCATGATTTTGATATGCAACACCCACAAATCACATGCAAGCAGATAGGTCCTTCCACCCTTATTACTCCCACACACGCGGTCATAGTCTCTTCCCTAGGCAGGATTAGCCCATGGGTCAACAGGGAACCCGATGGTCACGCATGGTGCGCGGCAAAAAACCGGCAGCAGAACACTCCTATACTAATGCACAAGCGCATGGATAATGATCTTTACATATTTAAGTAATCCAAATACATCGACATGGCCCTACCGGGGCATGAAAGCCATTGGCTAGGTAACCAAACAAGACATTTGGACTCACCCAATACATAAGGATCCATACACCAGGCACGGTATTATGGTTCATATCACCTAAGGGAAGTATCTATGGCCATTACATGAGCTTTGGTCAAGGGTGGTGTTACTTTAGGTCTACCTAAGCATGGTACCTGCTAATGGGTCTAGCTCATCGCGAGCGTAACGACCGATTGGATCTCCATTTTATATACCAAATGATATGAGGCTTGGGCTGGTGATTATCCTTAACACTTCCCTACATTGAGTGAACGTAGGGTTGTGCTTCGGGAATGCACCGAGGTTTAGAAGGGACCAATCTAGTGTAATCTAAGGCTCTAATGGGATGTAATGCAAATTTGAGAGAAAGCAAATTTGTAAACTAAAACTTAATTGTAAATTTTAATTAAGGTATTTTCAAATCAAAGTCTCGAACCAGTCCCCAGTGGAGTCGCCATTGTGATGTGCGCCGAACCCCGTGGGCGCCCCTTGACCGCTAGCTTTAGGGCGATCGGGCAAGTGAGGTTCGTTGACAACTTGCAATGAATTACAAGTGCGTCTATTTTGGGCAACAAGGAGGTTTCATGGAGTCGCCACCCAATAAAACATTGGGAAAGTTCGTCTCACCTCAGTGAGTCTAAGACGGAGCATATTTTCATTTTGGGCAAGCAAAAGGGGTCTTGGAGGAAATCACCCCAATAGAACATTGGGAATGACCCTCTAACCCTATAGAGCCTAGGATTTATTAAGTCATTTGACACAAGAGGTGTCTTGGAGGTCTCGTTCCAATGAGTGATCGGATAGACCTCTCGCCTCGTTGAGCCCAAAGACCAGAGATGGGTTCGGGACTTCTCATCTATTTCTACCTTGATTAATTTTATAATTAAATTTTGAGCTTATTAGTTCACTCTCTCTCCACATGATGCAATTTAATTAAAGGCGCAATTATTCATGTCAAAAGCATTAATAAATAAATAAAACAAAAATAAAAATAAACATTCAAAAATAAATTACAATAATACTGGGAGCGGAATAAAACTCACATTTTATAAAAGTGCGATACATACATAAAACGGGGAATACATTTATTTTGAAGACTTTGGTCCTCGTATGCATTTATTATGAAAATGATTTTTATGTGTAATTTTCATTGGCTAAAATAGGAATTTGATCTTTAATTTGTAAAAATCACCAAATTAATTAATATAAATCATTCATCTATTTTTATTTAACGCGAAGTAAAATAATTTACATAAACATAAAGATAAATAAAAATAAACGCGTGATTAAATAAATAAATGGTAAAGGGATAAAGGATTAAACCAATTGGAGTCTTCCAAGTTGTGCATGACAACCTCCTCTCAAGCTCAAACCATCCCAAGGACCAAATATTACAATCTCACAAAATAATCAATAATATTAATACTTGTAAACAAAGCAAGAATAAATGTAAATGGAGATTAAAATCCAAAAATAAATAAAAGCTACTGATATTTTAAAAAACAGAAAAGAAAAGATTTTGAAAATAAAATAAAAAAAATAATAAAAAGAAAATAAATAATAAAAGAATAAAACAGCTTTGAAAACTAGATACATAACCCAAGGACGGCCATAAATGATTGACAGACGGGCATCCTTGGGGTGACCGGCGGGTAATAAGTGCACCATTTACGTGCCGTCGCTCAGCCGAGAGACGGGCATCGGTGACCTTATTGCCCATCGGTCACCTCTGTTCTTCAAAAAAAATAGTAAAAACAAAACTTTTCACAATTTCACAATAAAATGATTTTTCCCAACACAAAAACCGAAAATAAATGCAAATATTTAAAATAAATTAAACAGAATGTATGTCCAGAATATTTACCCTCGGATTTTACCTTTTAGGATGGATTTTCGGATGGTTCGAATCCCGCATGCTTCACGAGGAATGAGCAAACATCAAGAAAAGAAATTTTGGTTTTTCTTTCACGATAATCACAAAAATGTTCAAATGTTGGAATCTATAAATATTGATGGGAAACTAATCGATTTTAGCTCCCTTGAATTAATTAGATTCACCAAATCAAAATAAAATAAAAATGAAGAAATTTTTAATGAGATGAAAAGGCTAGAATCAATAATTAGAAATGGATTTTTAGGGTAAAAGTAGCTAAATTCGTCCAACCCCAAAAATGGTTCAAAAAACCCTTTTTTTATTATTTTTTCTCAAAATCCTACAACCGACGGGCGTCGGGAGTCCACCGACGGGCATTTGTTGAATCCTTTTTACTGTAGGAAACAGGATTCATTCCGACGGGCATCGGCTAAATCCCTTTTCCTGTTGGAAATAGGATTCAATCGACGGGAGCCGGAAACCCACAGACGGGCATCTGTGCGAGTACACGTGTCTGTCGCTCATCTCACTAACAACCCGTCCCTCATGGCGAGAGACGGAATTCCCCAGCGAGCGACGGGCGGTCCATGACCGACGGGCTGGCCGCCGATGGAGGAAAAAATCTTCTTTTCAAGCCCAAAAACTCCCAATTTTCTTTTTCTCATTACTGCAAATAAAAATCCATATTTCTCGTGAATCTATAGGACCAAAGTCTCCGAATCTCATCCGCTCATTCAGAATTGGACATCGATTTCTTCATCGGGTAATCTCTGATCTGGACTGCCTCGGGACACGGTGCTTACAGTGGAATAAATAATAAACAATTGAAGAACAGGGGAGGGTCGAGCTCGCAATGGAGACAAATTACACGCAAAGACACTGTGACGCGTGCCGAACCCCAAAGTGCCACGAGCCGCCCCGAAGACCCACTTTTAGGGCGATCGAGAGAGGTTCGTGAAAACTTGTAAGAGATTACAAGTGCATCTATGTTGGGAATCAAGGAGGTTTCTTGGAGTCGCCACCTAATATAGTATTGGGAAAGGTCGTCTAGCCTCAGTGAGCCTAAGACAGCGCATATGCATCCATTTTCGGCAAGCTGGAGATATTTTGGAGGCCCCACCCTAATAGAACATTGGAGTGATCCTCTAACCTCGTAGAGCCTAGGATTATACAAATTGGGCCTTTTTGTGGGCAACAAGAGATATTTTGGAGACCCCATCGCAATGGAGCATTGAGATGGTCCTCTAAACTCGTTGAGCCCAAGACCAGAGTAGGTTCGGGACTTCTCATTTATTCATACCTTGGTTAATATTATAACTGAGTTTTGAATTTATCATTTCATACAATTTCTCATTCAATGCAATTAATTAAAGTGCAAGTCATCCATACAAGGGAAGCAGTAAATGGGCATAAAATAGAAAATTCTGAGCATAAATTACAACAAAACTAGGGGTGGAATACAACCCCCATTGTAAATAACGTACGAATTATACACAAATCGGGAAATTCATTGAGGATGAAGACTTTGGTCCTCGCATGCACATTTATTTTAAAAACAAGTTTAAAATGTCAATTTTATTTGGCTAAAAACAGAACATTGGTCCTCGATTATTAATGAAAATCCCAATTCAATTACTATAAAATATTTGACCATTTTATTTTAGCGGGATTAAAATAATATTTCCAACAATAATGAATAAATAAGATAAAAAAAGATAAGGTTGACGAATGAACCCGGGTGAGGATCCTCAAATCATTGTAGTAGCCACCATTTAACAATCCCGAACCCACCAAAAGTTGTCAAATAAAACTCACAGAAAATGGAAACCATGTTAGTGTCAAAATTAAAAGCAAAATAAAATGCTAGAAGTTAAATATCAATAAAAAATTGTGAAATAGCCATGAAAACCATAAGAAAATAAGTAAAAAAGGAGAAAGAAAAGATATAGAGGAGAAAAGGCCCAGGGACGGCCTAACACTCATGACCAACGGGCGTCCCTGAGTTGACCAGCGGGCGAAAGCAATAAACATCGACAGCCTGTCACTCGCGTGAGCAACAGCCGTTGGTGGTTTTTCCACCCGTCGGTCACCCCTGATTCTTAAATTAAAACACTAAAAAGTCCAAAAAAATTGATTTTTATCTTTTATAAATGAAAATTCTATTTATAAAATTAGTGTAAAATAATTAAACTGCACAAATGATAAATCCAGAATGTTTACCCTCGAATTTTACCTTTAAAGGTTAACGTTGAGTGATTTCGATTCATCGAGTTCTACAATAATTTATCAATGATTGCATGATTTCAGGAGATTTTTGGACTACAAAAATCGTGTTTGGAAAATAAATCAAGAAGAGAAAATTGTATTTTTCTTTCTCGAAATTTTGACAGCAATTAAATGTCAGAAATAGCTAAATCAGATAGAAATGAATGGATTTCGTTACCTCGGATTAGCTTAATTCGGACATAAAAATGAGAGACAGAAGAAATCTTGAAAGACAATTCTTTTATAAAATGCGAAAATAAAATCTCTTTGAAAAAACTGCCAAGATTTAGTTTTCCTTCAAAATTTTCTCCCTCGAATTTTCTAACCCCGAATAATGAGGTTTAACCCCCTATTTATAGAGTTTAGAAGATAATTCAAATAAATTTACATTTAAGATTTAAATTTGAAAAATATTTATGAAATAAAATCAAAACCGAATCAATTTCTAGAATATTCACAAAATCAAATCTAATATTTGAAAGGATTTAGAGGATTTTGATAAGATTTAGAAAATATTTGATAAATCTAGGAAATCTTAACAAAATCCCAAAAAATCCCATGAGAATAACTAACAGATCACCAATCGATGGATGTCTGTCGGAGAGGTACACCAGGTCTTTTGACTGGCGGTCCACCCACAGGACTTTGAAGCGAGCAACGCATGTCTCTCGCGAAGAGCGGGCGTCGCTCGAACGAGCGACGGGCGCCGCTCAATCATGAGATATAGGCCCCACTGTCGAGCGACAACCAGCGCTCGTCGTAAGAGATGGGTCTCTCGCGCGAGCGACGGGCATCCCACCACAAACGAGTATCCCATCGGTTGACCAAAATTTCCATTTTCAAAGTTTTGACCATCCGAAACCTCCTGTTACAGAGAAAAATCCTCAATCCTTGTAAAACCGAAGAATGTAGCTACGGACAGACACGTGTCTATGTAGGGACGCCCATCCCTAGTCCGCGTTATGGCCCATCTGTAGCCGAATTTCCATGCGTGCCCTTAGTAGGGACGCCCGTTGGTATTTGCAGGGATGCCCGTCGGTAGTGGATCTGATCAGTTATCGCCGGATTTGATAAAATTTTATCTCTTATCCTTCAAATGGGGGTTAAGATTTGGCTAAAGTTTGAATTTTAAAGACTCCTTTTAAAATTCAAACTCAAAACTAATGCTTATCTAATTTTATCTCCAAAATTCTATAAATTGGGAGTTAAAATTCATTTTTAGGGGTTAGAAAAATTGGACAAAAAAAAATTTCTTGGTGGAGAAAATTAAACACTTTTTGAGAGATTGGAATTTTTAGAGAAGTTTCTTTGTGAGCAATTTACCAAAAAGCTATAAATCTTTATTTTCAGAATTTTTATAGGATAAAAATTCTTCCAATCAATGGATTTACACAAATTATTCTTATGAATTAATCCAATTTGAGGTAACGAAACTCATTCGTTTCCATCAATACAGCTAATTCAAACATCTGATTGCTATTAAATTTTTCAGAAGAGAAAATACAAATTTTCTTATTTTTATTTATTTTTATTTGATCCTTATGGAGCGTGTGGGGACTTAAACCATTCGATATTCACCCTAAAAGTAAAATCCGAGGGTAAACATTCTGGATTAGCATTTGTATGATTTTAATTGGCTTATATTAATTGTTTTCATTTGTTACCTTTTTTTATCTTTTAACTTATTTCTCTTAAAGTCTCCTATATTTTTTCTTTTCTTTACTTTATTCACCAATTTTGACACTGACATGTTATTTTCTATGAGTTATTTTCTGACATCTTGGAGTTGAAGTTGTAAATGATGATGGTCGAGCCAATCTGAAGATTTCCATACGGGTTCTTTCTTCACCCTTACTTTTTATTCATGTTAATATTAAGATTATTTCAATGTCGTTAAAGTGAAAAGGGCCAAATATTTTATAGTAATTAATTTGGAGCTTTCTCAAAAAGTTGTGGACCAATGTCCTGTTTTTTTTAACCAATAAAATTGACACCTTTTAAAAACCAGTTTGTAACAAATATACATGGTAGGACAAATGTCCTCACTCCAATGAATATCCCGATTTCTATATGATTTGTATGTTGTTTTTACAATGGGGGTTGTATTCGGCCCCTAGATTTATTGTAATTTGATTTGTGGGGATTTATTTTATTAATATTTTATTTATTGATTTTGACATGAATGATTGAAATTTAAATTAATCGCATCGTGTGGAAAGTTGGTGAAATGATGAATTCAAAACCTTAATTATAATATTAATTAAGGTATAAATAAATGCGAAGTCCCGGACTCACTCTGGTCTTTGGGGCTCAATGAGGCGAGAGGTCTAGGACTTCCAAGACACCTCTTGAGTCTCACCAAAAGACTTAAGTTTACAAATCCTAGGCTCCAGGGTTAGAGGCTGAGACCTCCAAGATCTCTCTGGCTTACTCAAGATGGATATGTATGCGCCGTCTTAGGCTCGATGAGGCTAGACGACCCTTCCCAATGTTCTATTGGGTGGCGACTCCAAGAAACCTCTTTGTTGCCCAAAATAGACGCAGCTTGTAAATACCTTACAAGTTTTAATGAATCCCATCCTAATTGCCCTGAAGTGGGCTTTCAGGAGGCCACGGGGTTCGGTCCGCGTCATAGTGGCGACTCCACTGGGGACGTCTCGAGACTTCGATTCGAAAGTACCTTGATTAAAAATTATATTTGAGTTTTAGTTTAAAAATTTCACCTTCTTTCACAACTGCATTGCATCTCATTAGAGCCTTAGATCTACGCTAGTTTGGTCCCTTTTTTAGCCCCGGTGCGTTCCCAAAGCATGACTCTACGTTCACTCAATGTAGGGAAGTGTTAAGGATAATCACCAGCCCAAGCCTCATACCATCACGGTATATTAAATGGTGACCCAATCAGTCGTTACGCTCATGATGAGCTAGACCCATTGGCAGGGACCATGCTTGGGTAGCCTTAAAGTAACACCACCTTTTCACTAAAGCTCATGTAATTGAAATAGTTACTTCCCCTAGGTGGTATAAACCTTAATACTATGCTTGCTATGTGGATTATTATGTCTTGGACAAGCCCAGATAATTTGATTGATAACCTAATCAAAGGCTTTCAAGCCCTAATAGGCCCATGTCAATTTGTTCGGGCTGCATAAATATGTAACGATCATAACCCATGCGCTTGTGCATTAGTTAAGAGAGGTTATGCTGCCGATTTTTCACCGAGCATCATGCGCGTCCATCGGGTTCCCTATTAACCCATGGATCAATCCCACCTAGGAAAGAGACTATGACCTCGTGTGCAGGAGTAACTGTAACACCCCAAAGTGGCCCTAGAAGAATTACAGAGTTTTGTTCAAAAAAGGTAAGTTTATGTGCGAGAGTTCTGTCACGAGCGCGAATAGTATCGCGGGCGCGACAGAGCCCTCCAGCGGTTTCCGAACTTCAGCTGGTTGGTGCGGGCGTGAGCGTTCTATCGCGAGCGCGAGAAGTGTCACGAGCGCGACAGAACCCCCTCGCGAGATGTGTGCATAAGTGGGACTAAGAGACTTGGAGTTGTAGGGAGTTGACACATGGTATCATAGAAGAGTGACAAGTGTCATCGTAGAAGAGTGACAAGTGGCATCATAGGGTGTTGACACATGGCAACTTGAGAGAGTGACACATGGCTACAAGAGAGAGTGACATGTGGCAAGAGATGAATTTAATATGAATAGAATGGAAAAATAGTTAGTTTGGTTAAAAAGGCACAAGATGAACTAAGTGGACTAAAGGGGATAAAGATGGTTGACTAAAGGTAAAGTTGTAATTAATTTAAAGTGGTTAACATTTAAGGAAGCAGTACTTTTGGGATGAGGATAAAGTTGGCTGCCTCTTTCTTCTTCTTATCACGTTGGATTTGCTTGGGACATTAGCTTTTCTTTTCTTTCTTTCTTCTTTGGATTCTCTACCATTTCCTTACTTTGCTCTCTCTTTGTTCTTCTCCCTTAGATTGTTTTGAGTGATTCATTTGGGATAGTTTGAAGAAAGTAAAGTGAAGAGTTGAGTTTGATCTTCCAAGAGGGTAAGTCATGTGTTTTAGATGGTCCTAATATTTTGTTTTGCATATTCCTATTTTGGATTTGAAGTGAAAATAAAGAGTAACCCAAGTGTTTTGCTTGATTTTGTCAAGCTGCGAACAAGAAGGTGGACAAAGGCAAAGAGAAAGTCGGATTTGAGTAAAAAGCGCGAGATCGAGGTTCTAAGAGGTAGGGATCGTGTGCGATTTTCTTTTAATTGTTTTGATTTCTTGTTGTGATATATGATGTTTGAATATGCATATGTTGTGGTTATATGAGTGTTAGATGAGTTGTACATGTTTTATAGTTGTGAAGTGTGTTATGGTTAAAATTCTGTTTAGTTGTTCATAGACCTCTGTGTGTTGTTGTGACCATAGGTAGCGTTTTAGAGCTCCAATTTAGTTTATTCAAGTCGCATCTGAACATTACAATCCGTGGCTAAATATGTCTAAGAGGGTACTCGAGCTAGTTTTGGCTATAAGTATCCCAAAAGTAGTTAAAACGTAGGTGACCCTGTTCTGGCGGGTTCACTGGAATAGTAGAGGTTATTTAGGTCATATCTTAAGTTGTAGATGTCAAAATGACCTGAAAAGTATCCCATTTGAAAGATAACATCCTAGGAAACAATTGTTATGAAGACCATTTTGCCTAAAAATGTGGTCTAGATGGTGGTTTTTGCAATTCAATTGTAGGGTAAAAAGTGGTGCCGTGAGGCACCATAGGCGAGTCTCTGTCGCGACCTCGCGACAGAGCAACTCATTTTAAGCTTTTTCTCCTTCATTTTGAGCTCCTAGTTTGTATGGGTCAACCCCTCACCTTTCCCCTCAAATAAATTTTATATTTTCTTGATGTTTTACTTCCCGGAATGAACCCGTATTATCCCGGAATGTTTCCATGATTTATACCCTACATGTTTAGGGTTATCAAATGATTATCGGATTAGTTATCTATGTAACCAATGCTACGGCACAAGAGTTAGCGTTGACCATGAGATGCCATGTGATAGGAATAGTTATATAATGCATTTGGTATAGAGTATAGAACCCTTATGCAATATGTCTTCTGTCGCGAGCGCGACCTCTCGTCGCGATCGCGATAGAGAATCCCTTCTCGTCTTGTTCTACTTGCTTTAAAGAGTGTTTCCTTTTGTCTTGCTTTGCATGAGGTATATGTAATGAAATTTGAATGTTACATGCTTTTAATTGTTGAATATGATTAATAAAGACTGTATATGAATTAAATGCCTCTGAAGTTGATGGGTGCACTTGAGTTATAATCTATGCTTTGGCATCAGAGTAGCGTATAATTGAGTTGTTATTGAGCCTGATTATCGTTATAGTGGATAGATAAGCATGCTTATAAAGGGCTAGAGTGCAGCTGCTACATGTTGGCCTTAATTGTGCCCAGAGTTCGGAATACCTCGTGTATTCCATAGAGTTTGAGTTAATTCTCCACATGTAAGATACTGTAAACAGTATCCAGAGTTACCCGTATCCACCATGAAAGGAATTCAGGCTTGTTTTGTTAGTGTGATGTAGTGCATTTGAGATGTTTAAAGAGTAGTGTTCTGAATAAATGCTATAGTACAAGAGAGTAATGTTTAAGTACATTACAGTTCTGTATACAAGTACATGATTACATGAGTATATTGACGTGAATGTGGTTACATGATAATGTATATTTGAATAAATGAGATGTACAAGATGTAGTGTACATGAATTAGTGAAAGAGTAGATGTTACTTATATGTGAGTTCAAAGTATTTGATATTTAAGCATGCAACCTATATACGTATAAGAGTTATATGCATGAGATATATGATTGTGTGATTTATCTGTGACTTCATAAAGAAGTCCTTTGTAGTATTTTCATCCCCACTAAGCGTTATCGCTTAGCACGGATGTTTATTTTCGTGTAGGTTACAGGTTCGGAGCAGTGAGCGGGCATCTGCGGGTCAAGGCCACTAGGAGTTTTGTTATACCTTTTTGTATAAGTTAGAGATAGAGTTTTTACATTTTGAGTAACATCATTATGTAATATAAGTAGAAAAATCACAAAGTAAAGGTACATGTAAATGTATGTGTAAAGCTAAATGGAAACAAATATAATATGAACATGTAAATGTATATGTAGTTAATATGAAATGCAAGTGGGCCCTAGTGTAGTATTTAATTACTTTTACATGGATGTGTTTATGCTATTGCTTCCGCTAATGCATGTACATGTATACGTAAGTGTCCGCGTAGCACCCCGATATTCCTTACCGGGGGTATGGGGGTGTTACAGTAACAAGGTTGGAAGGACCTATGTGCTTGCATGTGGTTTGTAAATGTTGCATAGCACGATCATGCATCTTAGCACATTCATGCATTATCTTGACCCTGTGTGTTTTTCAACCATCATAGATACAAGAGGGTCTCGAGGGTGACTATGCAGAAATCCATTCTTCGAGTTACCATAAAGGGTAGAGTATTCGGACACTTCTTCTGAAACTAGCTACGCTACTTCAGCTCAGTTTTTTTATCGGAAGAAATAGCCAATTCACCAAGAGGGGCGGATGCCACCAGGGCAATGATAGTAGAGGAAGTGGGCCGAAGGCTTGAAGAGTTTGAGAACCGTATGATGGCGATGATGGCCACTATGGGTCAGTAAGCGGCCCTGCAGAACCCACCACCTCCTCCTATGAGAAGTAATAAAAGAGGAGAGGTCAGAGAAGACCCCCAAGAGGAAATTCGCATGCCACCTGTAAACTTAGGAGCCACTACTTCAGGGGTACAACGAGGCAGACCAGTCCCGAGGTTAGATGATGATTGGGAAGATGAAGAATATGAGGAACGTATGTCTGAGAAAGGGAAAGCCCCTCAAGCTGAAGAAGCCATCTGGAAGAAGATGGAGGAGAAATTTGAAGCAATGACAAGAATGCTAACAAAGGGTCGAGGAATGAACCCAGAAGACAAGGAGTTAGAAGGAGAGGATCTAGTCCCAATGAACTTTAAAATGCCGGATGTTCCGAAGTTTGACGGCACTTCCGACCCCATGGCACACATAAAGCAGTACTCGCTGGTGATGAAGGGCACCACTTTGACAAAAAAGCAGAAGATTGAGTACTTTTGCTTGAGTTTGACTGGCCTAGCAGTAGATTGGTACCATGGGCTCGATTGCCGAACCAAGGAGGATTGGGATTTGCTGACAGAGGAGTTTTTGAGGCAATATGACTGCAGTACAAGGATGGAAGTGACCTTGAAGGACCTGGAGCTGTTATAGCAGAAGGGAGGCGAGTCCTTCCATGAGTACTTAACCCGATGGAGGAATCGGGTGATGGAAATGAAGAGGAAACCAGACACTCAGGATCAAATACGACTATTCATTAAAAATACGAGCCCGTATTTGAGAGAAGGATTGAGGATGAAAGGACTAAAGGACTAAAGGACTGGGAGTCTCTGAAGGACATCGCCATTAAGGCCGAAGGAGAGTACCTTGTTATGAGAGAAGCTAATGAGAACTATTCCAAAAGGGGTAGCAGTAGCCAGGGGCCAAGTAGACCAACAGGTTTCGCTAGTGGCGCACGGAAGACTGCTGAGGTATCAACTGCTAATGCTACCCCGAGGCTTTTTGCCAATCTTGGAAGGTCTTTGTCATGGGTGCTGAGAAGATTGATGAAGAAGGGTAAGTTACAGCCTATGCCACCCAAACCTGCTATAACTCAAGGCACGCCAGGACATAAGGATGATGAGTATTGTGCATATCATTAGCACACTGGGCATATAACTGATAATTGCAAGACGTTGAAGCACGCAATCCAATATCTCATTGACTCAAAATAGATCACTAACCCAGAGAAGAGAGGGAGTCAAAAGAAGGCTGGGTACAACAGTATGCCCCCGCCAGTGAACATGATTGGGTCCAGTTTACCCGAGGAGTTTGTGTTAAGGGAATTGTACGGCAATGATGTCCACATTGCTGTGACGAACCTCCATGAGGGGAGTGAAGAAGGGCTTCCTGCCGCAGTGATCGATTGCTAGTCCACTGATAATAGTGGAACTGAAAATGATAATTCTGAAGTATTTTCTGACCTGTGGAACTCAAAAGAGGAAGGAGAAGAAGGGAGGTAGGAGCTGTGACCCGGAGCGGAAGGGTAGCTCCAGAAGTTGAGAAGCCCCAGCAGTTTGTTGAGGGCAGAAAGGAAAAAGAGCCGGAAGAAGATTCGATTGTTAAGCAACTAAAAAAGACGCCGGCTCAAATTTTCATATGGGATCTTCTGAAACAGTCGCCATCGCATAGGCAGAAGGTGGTAAAGCCCCCAGGTACTGAATATGATGAAAAAGATGTCGTTCCTCCCTGGCGCAGGACTGGGCAAGAATTCTCAGGGGATCCCAACAGCTGTTACCACCAAGGGCCAAAAGGATAGAAAGGGTCTAGGATACACGGGTGCTATAGAAAGGAGTGAGAAGTCGAAAATGGACATTCCTTATATACGGAAGACTTTTGTGCCAGCGATCGCAATATGTGCCTATACAAGGGCAGATGAACTGCAATGGCTGGATGGAAGGTTTGTACTAGGGTTTGAGGTCTTCAATGATGTCTATGACTGGGACATTATATCGATCAAGGCATCAGAGGGCTTTTAGGATGAAGAAATCATGACCAGTAGGACGATTTGGGACTGTGAGATGCCTGAAGAAGTAATGACGAAAAAGATGATAGCCACCCAGCTGAAGGGGAAAGCCAAGGTAGAAGAAGCCATGCGGGAGTTGATTGGGGAGCCTCCGAAGAGCCGGAGTGATGCAGGACCATCGACCGCGGCAGATACGCCAGTAAAGGAAGAAGAGGAGAATAGTTTAGATTTTCTTTTTGCTCCAGAACTTTTCAATGATGTTAATGACAATTTCAATCTTATTAATAAATTGAATGATTTCGCTTACTTGTGTGATGTTTCCGATGATTTCACTATGCATGATCATGATCATCATCCATCCATATTTGATATTGATTCAACTGATGCTACTCCATTTAACCCTGGAACCATAGAAAATCCAAAAGAAATTTTGATAGCATCAAATATAACTCCTGAAGAGCGAGAAAATTTGAGAGAATCTTGAAAAAATATGAAAAAGTCTTTGCCTGGACCTACGAAGATATGCCAGGAATCGATCGAGATGTCGCAGAGCATGCTATTCCTACATATCTGGATCCCAAACCCGTTAAACAGAAGCTGAGAAGACTTAGGCCAGAATGGGCAGATAAAGTGAAGGAGGAGATTCACCAGCAAGTCAAAGCCAAATTTCCAGTTGAGGTGCAATATCCAACTTGGTTGGCCAATATTGTCCTTGTAGCCAAAAAGAATGGCAAAGTAAGGGTATGCATAGATTATCGGGACATGAATAAGGCCTGTCCAAAAGATGACTTTCCATTGCCCCATATAGATGTACTGATAGACAGCATTGCTGCTTGCGAGATGTATAGCTTTGGAGATGGTTATGCGGGCTACAATCAGATTCTTAATAAAATAATTGACCGAATTAAGACGGCATTCATCACGAAATGGGGGACCTATGCTTATCGAGTAATGCCTTTTGGCCTGAAAATTGCAGGAGCTACTTATCAAAGGATGGCAACAAAAATCTTGAATGACCTGATCAATAAAGAAGTGGAGGTATACGTGGACGACATGATGATCAAGTCAGCCACTAGAGAAGGTCATTTTGAAGCCCTGGAAAAGTTCTTCTTAAGGATAGACAAGTATAATCTACGGTTAAATCCTAAGAAATGTATCCTTGGTGTTACCTCAGGGAAGCTCCTAGGACACGTGGTTAGCCAGAGGGGTATTGAGATTGACCCGGATAAGGTTAGGGCAATCAGAGAAATGCCAATACCGCAGAAGGAAAAGGACGTGAGAAGCTTTCTTGGTAAGTTGCAGTACATCAGTGGGTTTATTGCTAAGCTTACTTCAATTTGTGAACCGATCTTCAAACTACATAGAAAAGACCAGCCAGTAGTTTGGAACGAAAGTTGTCAGAAGGCTTTTGATACTATCAGAGAGTATTTGCTAAATCAACCGGTGTTGAGACCGCCGCAGCCAGTCAGACCGTTGATTTTATACTTAGCTATAGAAGACAGTTCTGTAGGCGCCATGATAGCCCAGGAGGACGAATTTGGAGTGGAAATTGTTGTTTATTACCTTAGCAAGAAGTTCCTGGCCTATGAGGTTAAGTATGTGGAAGTGGAAAAGGTTTACCTTGCGGTGATTTGGGCTTCTAAGAAATTAAGGTATTACTTTCATGCCTATAGGGTACAGGCAGTAGGTAAGCAGAATCCTTTAAGATACTTACAGAAAGCCCCCTCTTTGCTCGGGAAAATGGGTAGGTGGTTGTTGTTGCTACAAGAATTCGATGTGGAGTATATTACTCGAAAAACTATCAAAGGGCGTGCAGTGGCTGAGTTCCTGGCAGAACACCCAATTTAAGGAGAGTCGTACGAGTTTAACTTTCCAGATGAGGAAGTGGCAGCCATCGGAGTTCAAGGTTGGCAATTGCACTTTGACGGAGCCGTGAACAACAAGGGGGCAGGAGTAGGGATCATTTTAAAAACCCCAGAGGATGAGAGGCTCCCTTTGGCCAAGAAATTAAGGTTCAAGGCTACCAATAATGAAGCTGAGTATGAAGCGTGTGCCTTTGGGTTAGAGGCGTTGATAGCTTTAGGAGCGAAAAACGTGGAAGTGTTTGGTGATTCCTCCCTAGTGATCAACCAAATCCGAGGTGAATGGGCCGTTAAAGAAGAGAGGCTAATGGCCTACATCAAGCACTTGAGAGACCTGAGCAGTCAATTTGAAGTGTTCACATTCCATTTTGTTCCAAGGGACGAAAACCAATTAGTTGATGCGCTCGCCACTTTGGTCTCAATGTGGGACAACCCCGAAGGGGTGGTTATGAAGCCAGTTCTGATTTCTAGCTCTGAGAGGCCTAGCTTTGAATCTAAACCAGTCATGGAGATAGAAGTAGTAGATGAGAAGCCGTGGTATTATGATATCAAGAACTATCTAGAGAATGGGACATTTCCGAACGAAGCTACTGAGAAAGATCAGAGAATGATTCACAAGCTATCCACCCAGTTCATCTGCATAAATGGAGCGTTATACAAATGACAGGCGGATGGTATCCAGTTGAGGTGTTTGGATGAGAAAGAGGCTAAGAGGATGATGGAGGAAACTCACGCCGGAGTATGCGGGGCCCATATGAACGGGTTGACATTAGCCAAAAAGATTATGAGACAAGGATTCTTCTGGCTCACCATGGATAATGATTGCTCGAAGTATGTAAAGCAGTGCCAGTTGTGCCAGCAGTATGCAGATTTAAGGCACCTTCCAATTTCGAAATTACATAATCTAACATCACCTTGGCCTTTCGCAGCTTGGGGGATTGATATTATTGGAGAGATACGCCCCACATCCTCCAATGGGCATAGATACATCGTCGTCACCATCGACTACTTCACCAAGTGGGTAGAAGCTGAGTCCTTTAAGAAAGTGGATGCTCGGGATATGGCAAAATTCATAGAGAAGAACTTGATATGTAGGTATGGCCTTCCACATCATGTGGTATCAAACAACGGGGTCCAGTTCATGGCCGAGACGAAGAAGTTGCTCCAGAAGTATGGTATCGAGCACCACAAGTCTTCTCCATATCGTCCTCAAGCTAACGGGGCAGTTGAAGCCGCCAACAAGAATGTCAAAAGGATCCTGGCTAAGATGGTCCAGAACTATAAAGATTGGGCAGAGAAGTTGCCTTTTGTTCTATGAGGATACAGAACAACAATCTGAACTTCAACGGGAGCCACTCCTTATTCTTTGGTATATGGGACGGAGGCAGTATTACCGGTTGAGGTCGAACTTAAGTCACTAAGGGTGATAATGGAAGCAGAGATTCCGGAGGCCGAATGGGCACAGCAGCGGTTGCAATGCTTGAACATGTTGGATGACAACAGGTTAAAAGCCTATTATCACAACAAGATCTACCAAAAGAGGCTCGCTAGGTCTTTTGGAAAGAAAGTCAAGAAACATCCGTTGAAGGAAGGGGATTTGGTATTCAAACAAATGAGACCAAGAGCACCGGATATTAGAGGAAAGTTCAGACCTACGTGGGAAGGTCCGTTTATCGTCAAGAAGTTGTTGTCAAAAGGAGCTGCGATTTTGTCGGATAGCGATGGCAACGAATTCAAAGAACTGGTCAATATTGATAGACTCAAAAGGTTCCACGGCTAAAGGCTATAAAATCAAAAGAAGAGAATGAAAGCCCCGCGGATCAAAAATCGAAGAAAGACGGCCTTGCTAAAATTGGGCGTCTCGTCAGGGTGAAAACCGAAAAAAGGCATCCTGGGCAAAAATTAGAGGCGTGAGAGAAAATATCCAATCAAAAAAACCCGAGAGGGCTGATTGGGGACAGGAGTTTGATGCTGTCAAGATTTGGTTCCATGAATGAATGTAGTCTTGCATAATTGAATTAGTGTCAAAAACGATCATGTATTCTGAAATCGTACTGAAATGTACACAATTTTGTAAAATAAAATAGGACTTGATTTATTCATTTATGTCATTGTCCAATTCTGCTTTAAAAAGAAATATATTGCTCAAAATGCATGTAAAACTAAACTATGCCCTACTACTACCCTCGCTAGCCAAATGCCTCAGTCGCCGTGTTCGGTTATCAGATGATGGGCTAAGTATTCACCTCTTGTACGCGCTGGTGGAAGTGACAGAGTGGTTCCCAAAGGGGTGTATGATAGTCTTCAGTGGAAGTTGACTCCAGAACTCATGATAGCGGGAGGCAAAAGCCAAGGAAAGGACTCCGCCGTGAAAGGATATGGGGAGTCTCACCACATCCTGAGTCATCCCGAGTTGACGAGAACAGCGGGCAGTGATGTAAAAGGTTGCCTCACGAAGCCCGCATAAGGGAACGCATCCTGGAGACCCATCAATAACTTCACTGGATAAGGAAAGCCAATCATGCATGAAGCTAATATCCTCATTTGATATCTCACTGAATCTGATAATGCCTTCGTCAGGGGTCTCAGGCAGGTACAAACGCTGGCGAGGAAGGAAATGCTTCGCAAAGTACAGACTAATGATCCTAGGAGGTGACTCTAACAGCAGTTTCAATTTCTCATGCAACCAAATCTGAAACAAGAAACAAGGAAAAATAAAAGCCAAAGAAAATAAGATTAAAGGCAAAGAAAAGCCACTGGAGTAAGTGGGATTTACTTCAGGCAAAATTAGGCATAGGATTGTGTGAAAATCCGAAAGGACGCACTTCACGCTAAGAAAAGCTAGTGCGAAAATCCACAAGGGACGCACTACCTTTAAAACAATGATGTACCTGGAGTAATAAGGGGCTCGCAGAGAATGAAGTGGTAGGCCCGGCACGGACAGAGTCCAAACCCAAGATAGTCTCGGCCAGAATAAGTGGAAAAGGGGTCAGCCCGTGGTAAAAATCGTCCAAAATCCCAAACAGACGAGGGTCTCCAAGCAGCTCCTCCGAAGTCACCACCAGATACTGCATCAGGCAGAAAAGAAAGATGATACTTACCCTATATGAAGGAGTGTGGGAGAATTCATCTAGTGCTTCGATCAGAGGTTCTAAGGCAAATGCTGGGCCTTGAGGAACTAGACGAGCAGCGTCAGAAGGAGCTATACTTAAGGACAAAGCAATATCACGAGTTTGAATCAAACCACAGCGAGGAACGTAGGGTAAAGCACTAGGAGGATACCAGCTCTCGACAATAGCAGCAAGTTCCTCAGGCAGGGGGCACATTTCCTGGTAAGTAAACCTAAAAACGTGAAAGCGAGGGTCCCAGAAGTGGGTCGCAGCCAGAAGGAGGTTGTAGTCTATTTTGATTCTTCGTAAAAATTTCAGTCCAGAAAGGGGGGCAAGAGTGCTGTTTTCCCAGGTTTAAATATCGTCTAAGATACGGTGCATCTTGGAAAGAAAAGGAGAATCCATTCCTCAGTAGCTAAAGCCGAAGTCACTAAAGGAAATAAAGAAGGAAAAGAGGAAAAAACTAGAGAAAAGAGCCTATTATGAAGCTGAAATGAGAGAAAAGGCACGGAATCCAAGAAAATACTGAATTTTATAAATTTGTCCTACCGACGGCTAGCCCGTCCCTCACTCAGACAGCGTTCCCGTCTATAATTGTCCACCTGGCAGTCTTTGCATCGTGCATATCACGCGCATTAATTAGGTAATTAATGACGGTTAAATGGAGAATCTGGAGATACAGATGGCATGCCCATCGGTAACTCTATAGATGTAAAGCCCGTCGGTACATGAATTCTATATAAGGATGCTGGAACCGACGGACGATCGCTTTCTTCCTTTTCTTTTGGTTGCCGACGCTTTTCCCTTCCTTTCTTTTGATTTGCAGTTTCTGTTTTGTTGCACCAGTATTTTGTTCTTCCCTTTTTATTGATTCTCAACTTCCAGGTCAGTAAAATTCTTCTAATTTTTATTTATTATTTATTTTTTTATGATGAGTAGTTTTATTTTATTTGGATTAGTAAATTAAGCTAATTTTTGCAATATAATTTTAAAGGCCATAGTGATGTTTTTATGCTTTAAGCGCTAGAGTTAACACATAAAGTAAGCGATATGCTGTTATAAAATGCATGGATATGGCTATTTTGAGAATAATTAATTTTTAGTTATTGAGTTTTTAGATGTTCAGGCATGGCCTTAGGAATGTATGCACTTTGAAGCCAATACTAGGAATTAGAAAGTAAAGCAAATATAAGTATGTTGCACTGTTGCCTGGGGCCTGAGGCCTATTTTTTTGCTTTCTCATGCAGGAGGTTGGGCACACCCTTGCCGGGGTGCTGCCCATTTTTTATTTTTTTTTAAACAAGAGTGAGTATGTTGCACTGTTGATTGAGGCCTGAGGCCTATTTTTTTTTTGCTTTCTCATGCAGGAGGTTGGGCACACCCTTGCCGGGGTGCTACCCAAAATTTTTTTAATTAATTTAATTTAATTTTAATTTTTTTTCGGTTTAGACCCGACCCCATCAAAATGCTGCCTAAATTTTCGTATTTTTCTGAGTGAAGTCTGTTTATGACTATGATACAAAACTAATTGATTACTTTATTTTCAAGATGCAACCGCGACGACATGCTCCACACGATCAGCCTGAGCCTCAGGCCCTGGATTGGATGAGCGCCGAGGCCAGACAGAGGTATGTAGCGCTGGCTCAGGTGCAGTTGTGAGCTAGCCGTTTCATTTCCAGGCCGTTCATTGAGGCTCTCGGGATGGCCGACAAGATCGATATTCTGATAGCAGGTGTGGGGTGGACTGATTTTCTAGCGCCTGCTTTTCAGACTCACCCAGAGATAGTTTGACAGTTTCTTGCTACGTTACAGTGCGGGGGGTACCAAAGGTCCGATACAGAGGAGGGTGTTATCCAATTTTTGGTTGAGCGGCACCATTACAGCATTACCTGACAGCGATTTACAGAGGCTATGGGACTTCCGTTCGGACAGGATGTTACAGTGCCCCATAGAGCGGTTAAATGTCACCATTGGGCGGTTATTGCATTGCCGGGAGTGCCGTATGATCATGATACGGCGAAGAGCACGGTACTCTCGTCACAGGCCCTTCAATATGTTCACAGGGTTTTATCTAGCTCCTATTTGGGATGAACTGGTAACCCAGGGTCCCTCAACGCCTTTGAGATTTGGAGTTTATGGGCCATGGTGGCAGGCCAGCGGCTCAACATCAGCCATGAGATTCTGGTTAAGATGGTGAGGTTATCCAGGGGAGCAGCCACTGTAGTGTATGTTGGTGGAGTCACTACTAGACTACTCCTGAGTTTGGGTATTCGTCCAGACATCCTGGAGCCTGCCTTGGATGAGAGCATTTATGTGGATGCCCCGGCAGCTATTACGATGGCTATGATACTGCCGATACCAGGTCAGGCCGAGGCATACAGACTCCGCACCATTCATGAGACCAGACGTGCGTTTAGCCTGCCCTCGCTAGAGCCGGTAGAGGAGCAATCACAGGATCAGCCTCAGATGGAGCAGCCTCAGATGGAGTACGAGCCTCCCGAGCACCCACAGGACCAGGAGGACCACCTCCATGACATCCAGAGCACCAGGAGGGTCTGCCTCCGCAGCCGTAGCACGAGGAGCAGCACCCGTTTACACCGTCTGACGTGGGGATTGAGTTCACCATGGATGAGCTATGTGCTACTCCTCCAGCACAGAGAGTACAGAGTCCTACTCCGCCTCCGCCATCGAGAGTATATCGGATAGCTCCCCGGGTACCTGAGAGGTTCAGCCCATATGCTAGAGGAGGGGACCCGGCATCTACTTCTACACCTCCACCTCCAGAGCGGGCACCAGAGCCGGCCCCCCTCCATTTACACGATCGATGCACCCGACGCAGCCAGACTTTTCTGCGATTTTGACCTCTATGTTCACCTCCTTTGAGCACAGACAGGAGGAGAGAGATAGGGCCCTTCTCGGGCAACTTGGGGAGCGAGATAGAGTCATTTTGGAGCGGCTGGATCAGCAGCAGGGTATTATCCAGGAGCAGGGGAGGCTTATTGACCATTTGAGACAGGAGCAGGATAGACTTGTGGGTCAGCTGAGGCAGGAGATGAGGGCCTCCAAGGATGAGGCAGCCCAGAGGATCGATACATCTGTACAGATGGTGGATGAGTCAGTTGAGGCTCTCAGATTCAGGATCCAGGTCCTAGAGGGTGCCATACCTCCCATTGCCCAGTCCATGCGAGAGTTTAGAGAGCATACAGAGGATAGGCTGAAGAGTATGGGGACTACCTCTACAGATCATACCCTCCCCCTGGCTGGCGCTTTCAGAGAGTTGGGAGGGGTCATCACTGATACGTTGTAGTTCATGACGGTATGCGCACAGCCTTTCCTTGATGGATATGCTCAGGTCCAGTTCCAGCAGCAGGATCCAGTGACAGCACAGTCGTTATCAGTATCAGTGGCTGTACCTCCCAGATACCAGCGACAGGCCAGAGCCTCGGCTGCTCAGCAGGCCGGACCATCAGCCCCTCCCAGGCAGCCATCTGCTCCAGATGCGGGACCATCTGCTTCTTCATCATGAGGCCAGCCAATTCATATATCAGATGATGATGATGATCCAGAGGAGCTCTCAGATTATGCGCCATTATAGATTGTTCAGGGAGTTCTTCTGCCTTTGTGTTTATACTTTTTGTTGTAATCACATCTGTATATTGTACAAAATTTAACTTTTAGTGGAAAAACATTTATGGATCAACCTGTTAAGTTTACATGTTATTTCTTCATGATTGAAATTTCTTAAAGGAAAATTTAAAAGAGAGAGAAAAGAAGAAAAAGAAAAAAGAAAAAAAGACAATTAATCATATAGAAAACAGAATAATAAGGGAGAGACATAAAAATGTTCATAAATCTACCAATCAAGATAATTGGTATGAGAATTAACAAGAATCTCTTACAATATAGGAACATGGTTTCACACCAATTTGAAAATGATCAACAGTCAAAAGGAGGGAAAAAACAAATCAAACATTATATCCTTCAAGGTCATATTCAATATTAGATGAGAATCAACAAATCACAACGGGACTAGCAAGATAAGTCAGCCACCGTGCAGGCCTAGAGGAGGACAGCAGAAACTCGGTGCAGCTCAGGAGAGCAATCTGCACTTTGTAAGTTGGAGCAAACTCGGTGCAGCTCTGGAGAGCAATCCGCACTTTGTAAGTTGGAGCAAACTCGGTGCAGCTCAGGAGAGCAATCCGCACTATGTAAGTTGTAGCAAACTCGGTGCAGCTTAGGAGAGCAATCCGCACTTTGTAAGTTGGAGAAAACTCGGTGCAGCTCAGGAGAGCAATCTGCACTTTGTAAGTTGGAGCAGACTCGGTGCAGCTCAGGAGAGCAATCCGCACTTTGTAAGTTGGAGCAAACTCGGTGCAACTCAGGAGAGCAATTCGCACTTTGTAAGTCTAGAGCAGACTCAGCGCATCACCATCCGCACATTGTAAGTCTGGAGTAGGGACTCGGTGCAGCTCAGGAGAGCGATTCTCACGTTTTGTAAGTCTGGATTGACTCGACACATCGCTACTTCCGCGGTAAAAAGGTAAGGACTGCCACAGGTATGCGTTTCTTTCCTTTCTTCTCTTAATTTTGGCTCATATAGACACTAGTGCACTAGTTTCCCCAAAATTGGGGGCAGCTACAGACACCGGGTCTTGAGGCAGTCCAGGTCAGAGTTACCTGATGAAGAAATCCATGTTGGTTTCCAGATAAATGGATGGAATTCGGAGGTTTTTGTCTTTCGGTTTCAGAAGGATTAAAATCTTTTTCGCTATAGCGTGAGTTTTTGAAAGAGTTTGAGAGATTTTGTTTGAAAGTGGAAGTTTTGCTCCATAGACGGGATGGCCATCTGAAGTAGGGACGCCCGTCCCTACTTAGGGTGATCCCCGTCTCTATGCATAGTAGGGATGGCTCGTCTGTAGCTAGGGACAGATGCGTGTCGACGTAGGGACGCCTATCCCTAGTCTCGCGTTACAGCCCGTCAGTAGCTAGGGACAGACACGTGTCTGTGTAGGGACGCCCGTTGCTAGTCCGCGTTACAGCCCATCCCTAGTCTGCGTTACGGCTCGTCTGTAGCTGAATTTCCACGCGTGCCCTTAGTAGGGACGCCCGTCGGTATTTGCAGGGATGCCCGTCGATGGTGGATCTGATCAGTTATCGACGGATTTGATAAAATTTTATCTCTTATCCTTCAAATGGGTGTTAAGATTTGGTTAAAGTTTGAATTTTAAAGACTCCTTTTAAAATTCAAACTCAAAACTGATGCTTATCTAATTTTATCTCCAAATTTCTATAAATTGGGAGGTAAAATTCATTTTTAGGGGTTAGAAAAATTGGACAAAAAAAATATTCTTGGTGGCGAAAATTAAACACTTTTTGAGAGATTGGAATTTTTAGAGAAGTTTTCTTTGTGTGAAATTTACCAAAAAGCTATAAATCTTTATTTTTAGAATTTTTATTGGATAAAAATTCTTCCAATCAATGGATTTACACAAATTCTTCTTATGAATCAAGCCAATTTGAGGTAACGAAACTCATTCGATTCCATCAATACAGCTAATTCAAACATCGAATCGCTATTAAATTTTCCAGAAGAGACAATACAAATTTTCTTATTTTGATTTATTTTTATTTGATCCTTGTGGAGCATACGGGGACTTAAACCATTCGATATTCACCCTAAAAGGTAAAATCCGAGGGTAAACATTCTGGATTAGCATTTGTATGATTTTAATTGGCTTATATTAATTGTTTTCATTTGTTACCTTTTTTTATCTTTTAACTTATTTCACTTAAAGTCTCCTATATTTTTTCTTTTCTTTACTTTATTCACCCATTTTTACACTGACATGTTGTTTTCTATAAGTTATTTTTTGACATTTTGGAGTTGAAGTTGTAAATGATGATGGTCGAGCCAATCTAAAGAATTCCATACGGGTTCTTTCTTCACCCTTACTTTTTATTCGTGTTAATATTAAGATTATTTCAATGTCGTTAAAGTGAAAAGGGCCAAATATTTTATAGTAATTAATTTGGAGCTTTCTCAAAAAGTTGTGGACCAATGTCCTATTTTTTTTAACCAATAAAATTGACACCTTTTAAAAACCAGTTTGTAACAAATATACATGGCAGGACCAATGTCCTCACTCCAATGAATATCCCGATTTCTGTATGATCTGTATGTTGTTTTTACAATGGGGGTTGTATTTCGCCCCTAGTTTTATTTTAATTTGATTTATGGGGATTTATTTTAATAATGTTTTATTTATTGATTTTGACATGAATGATTGCGCTTTAAATTAATCGCATCGTGTGGAAAGTTGGTGAAACGATGAATTCAAAAACTTAATTATAATATTAATCAAGGTATAAATAAATGAGAAGTCCCGAACTCACTCTGGTCTTTGGGTCTCAATGAGACGAGAGGTCTAGGACTTCCAATACACCTCTTGAGTCTCACTAAAAGACTTAAGTTTATAAATCCTAGGCTTCAGGGGTAGAGGCTGAGACCTCCAAGATTTCTCTGGCTTGCTCAAGATGGATATGAATGCGTCGTCTTAGGCTCGATGAGGCTAGACGACCCTTCCAAATGTTCTATTGGGTGGCGACTCCAAGAAACCTCTTTGTTGCCCAAAATAGACGCAGCTTGTAAATACCTTACAAGTTTTAATGAATCCCATCCTAATCGCCCTGAAGTGGGCTTTTAGGAGGCCACGGGGTTCGGTGCGCGTCACAATGGGTTTCTGACAATAACACGGTGCCTAAAAGGAAGTGTCGACGTTCTCGAAGAAGAAATTTTAAAGTCCAAGCTAGCAACTACCATGGCTGCTCGCAAGAAAGTTTCTATGAACTTAAACATGAGAGGTCAGCTGTACAAGTGTAATGGCTGTGTCGGCACTTTGGGAAGGGAAGGAGTATTGGCGACTAGAACGGCCCGAAAATACTGTTTTGACTTAGATAGATATTTGCCTCAAACATGGCAAAAGAACTTACGACTAGGGTCGGCCAGGCCAGCTAGAGATCAGGGGGCAAGCCAGAGGTACTTTTACGACCTAGGCCAACCTTTGTCATGTTTTTTAAGAAGCTTGAGGAAGAGGGAAAGCTAAAACCCTTGGCACCTAGGCCGGCTAAAACCCAGGGGCAGCCTGGGCATAAGGAGAACGAGTACTGCGCGTACCACCAGCACACTAGGCATGTGACAGGTAATTGTGCTAGGCTGAGGCATGAGATTCAGGATTTGATCGACATTAACCAGATCGCAGATCCCGAATGCCGACAGCAGTCATGGGAGCTCAAGTTGTTTGGGTAGCGATGGCAAAAACTTTGGAGCCACAAGGGCCCCGACCTTCGGAATGACTCAAAGTTACTATGCCATACTGGTTAAGCCCTTGTCTAAACACTTCGCTCATTTTGTTAGTAAGGGGAAAATACGGCCAATGCCGGCCCAACCTGCCAGGAGCCAAGGGCATCCCAATCACCAAGCAGATCTATATTGTGCTTACCAACAGTATACCGGGCATGAGACTGATGGGTGCCGAATTTTGAGAAGGCAAGTTCTATACTTAATTGAGGAGGAGCTGAGAGGTAAGGAGAAGGATTCCCGGGGATGATAATAGACCGTCGACTATGGCATCCGTGCTGGAAAGAAAGGAGAATGTTAGCTGCTTAGATGCTCTCTTATTTTTATTTTTGAACTACCTAATGACGATGTTTTAACTCTAATTTTTATGAAGTGGAGTGAATGTTTTTATTTATTTGTGTGATGTTTCTTCTGATTTCATTATGCATAATCATGGCACATTTATATTTGACATTGATTCAATTAATGTCATTCTATTTAATCTCGAAACTTTGGGGAACCTAAAGAAAATCTTGATAGCATCTGTTATGACTCCTGAAGAGAGATGAAAAAGAGAGAAAATAAAAAAAAATGAAGTAAAAAAGTCTTTGCCTTGACCTATGAAGACTAGCCAATAGATGATTATGAAGCTGCCAAACACGCTATGCCATTGTATCCTGATTATGAACCAGTCAAGCTGAAGCCCAGAAGATTCAAGATAGGAATGAGAGGAAAGGTTGAAAGGGAGAATCAACAAGCAAAACCAGAGCTAAATTTTTTTATTTAAATGCAATTGCAAACTAGGTGGATCAACGACATTCCCAATGGTTAAGAAGAGAAGTGCGCGTATGTGTAAATTATCAGGATTTGGACGAAGCTTGTTGGGGAGAGAAAAAATGTATGCCAAAAAAAAACACAAAAAACACAAAAAAAAAAAAAGAAAAGAAAGAATTGGTTACCAATGTAGGGCAAGGGAAAGTTATCTAGGAGCAAGATTTGTTCAAATCCTATTGATCTACGCATACCCGCAGTTTGCTGTTCTTTTTAGATACTGAAATGGACCTAAAGACTGATTCACAGGCTAGCCACCCAGTTCATCAGCATAGAGGGTGTGCAGTGCGAGAGACATACCTATATTTTGCCATTCTTCTTGGATACTGAAGAAGACCTGAAGACCAATCCATAAGCTATCCACCCAGTTCATCAGTATAAAGGGTGTGCAGTACGAGAGGCGAGCCGATGACATACAACTCAGATACCAAACAAGAGGAAGCCCGAGAAGGTTATGGAATAGACCCGTTCTGGGGTCTGCAATTGGAACCCCTACAAGTGTCACGCTTTATTCCTTGATGCATGGGGCAAAAGCACTACTGCCCGTTGAAGCACGTCAAACCTTTAAGGGGCAATAATGGAAGCAACGGCTACAGCAGCTACAACACGTTAAACGGAGACAGGTTTTGGGATTACTATCGTAATCAGATCTATAAGAAAACACCTTGTTCAATCATTTGGGGAGAAAGTCAGAAAGCACCCACTCAAAGAGGGAGATTTTGTCTTTGAACAAATAGGTCCGAGTGTTCCAGACGGACGAGGTAAATTCAGGTCAACGTATGAAGACCCATTTGTTCTTGAAAAGTTGTTACCTAAAGGAGCAGTATTCTGATAGATAGCAAGGGAAGCAAGTTCAAAGAACCAGTCAGCATCAACAGACCCAAGGAGGTCCATGGCTAAAGAATAAAAATCAAAAGAAGAGAATAAATGCCCCGCAGGTTGAAAAACGAAAAAAGGCGGCCTTGCTAAAATTGGGCTCCTCGTCAGGATGAAAACCGAAAGGCGTCCTGGTCAAAAATTAGAGGCCTGAGAGAAAATATCCAATCAAGAAAACCCGTGAGGGCTGATTGGAAACAGGAGTCTGATGCTTAAAAGATCCACTCCGAGATTAGATGTAATTTTTCATTCTGAATCCGTGTTAGATAATGATCATGCATTAAGAAATCATACTGAAATGTGTACAATTTTGTGAAAAATATAAAACAAAAGCAGTTTAACTCATCATTTCCTAGTTGTTTTATAAAAAGAGAAACACCGTTCATTACTAAATGTGTAAAATCTAAATGGCTACTCTACTCTTGCTCTCACCAATCGGATGCCTAAGCCGATGGGTCCTGTTATCTACTGCGGGGCTAAGTACCCTTCTCCTACATGCGCTTAAGGAGGTGAAGGTGTAGTTTGTGACCAGAGCAGTTCATTATGCATACTCAAAGTTGTCTGGTTCCAGCATAAAATCAGCACATCCTACTATCAACTGTGAAGCCAATTCTATAGCACCCTCATGGTAGGAACCAAGCTCAAGCAACCATGATCTAAGACGCAAATACATGCCGATTATACCTGAAAGATCTTTTATAACAACTACCCTCTGCCACTCTCGCCACTCAGGCACTTCAGTCAACTCATCTTGCTACCCACTATGGAGCCAATGCTACAGCACCTTCCTGATAAAGAACCAAGCTCATACAACCATAATCTGAGACATAAGCACATGCCGCCTGTACCTGGAAGATCTTTCGCGACAACTCCAACTTCTCTGAAAAAAAAGGGGGCCGTTAGAGATAAAAACCATGACTGGCGCTCTAAGCAAAAGTTAGGCCAAAGGGCAGGGTGAAAACCTAGGAACAGGTAGTCTATCCTACAAAAAATGAAACAAATAAAAGCCGCTAGATTGGGTTGGGTCCATTCCAGGCAAAAAAATAAGGCACAGGGTTATGTGAAAATCCGAAAAGGATGCATTTCAAACTAAGAAAAGCTAGTGTAAAAATCCACAAGGGATGCACTACCTTCAAAAAAAATGACTACAGGTATCGGAGGAGAACCTCATAATCCTCCAGAGGCATGAAATTCAAAAGCGACTCCAGAGGGCACCGATCATGCTGCCAATTACAACCAAACTGGCTATCGCCTCTGAATCCACTTAGACGAATCTTTGTCTTGCATTACTGCATACATATGCATCTCATGGCCATGGCATTTGACGATGTCCAACACGCATTCACACATGTATGAACTTTATATATATCTTGCATAAGCAATTCTTCGCGCATATAATCCCTGCATACTTGCAGCACATAATTCTTTGCACATGTCTAGCGCTTAGCGGGTCTTTCAGAGAGGGTTTTGGGTTAGAATTCCTAAAGCCAAGATAAACTCATTTAGATCCTTGGGGGCATGGTGGAACAGCCAAGCCGCATCTTTGACGGACCCTTGACCACCTAGGACGTGGTCTATCCATTTTTGCAAGCATTCACATCTCATGTCATATACACACAATTTCTCGTATATACTTCTGTGCATATAACTTTGTAGGAAAATATCTAAGCAAAAACTCACACCACCAGTTCCGAAGAACAACTTCGCGCTTTGTAAGTCTGGAGCAGACATGGTACAGCTCAAGAGAGCAATCCTCGCGTTTTGTAAGTCTGGAGCAGACTCAGCGCACCACCATCAGAAGATGGAACCTTCGCACTTTGTAAGTCTGGAGCAGACTCGGTGCAGCTCAAGAGAGCAATCCCCGCATTTTATAAGTCTGGAGCAGACTCGGTGCATCACTACCCTCGCACTTTGTAAGTCTGGAGCAGACTCGGTGCATCATCACCCTCGCACTTTGTAAGTCTGGAGCAGACTCGGTGCAGCTCAAGAGAGCAATCCTCGCATTTTGTAAGTCTTGAGCAGACTCGGTGCATCACCACCCTTGCACTTTATAAGTCTGGAGCAGACTCGGTGCAGCTCAAGAGAGCAATCCTCGCGTTTTGTAAGTCTGGAGCAGACTCGGCGTGTAATAGCCCCAATACCAGGTTGGTTGAAAATAATACTTTTCGATAGTGAATAGTGATTTTGAGTTGAATAGTAATTTTTGGAATGAATATATATATATATATATATATATATATATATATATATTATGTCATTGGATAGAGGTGGTCAACACGAGTCCGTAGGCGCAAATTTCAGGTCAATCGGAGTTCAAACGAGTCCGGAATGGTCAAAACAGTGAAAAAGGGCAATTCTGGAATCTGGCGCGACAGACGGGCATCTGTGGTGACAGCGTCGGTGGACTGATGGACAGGCTTCCCATATGTGGAGGGATGGCCAGCCCGTCTGTGGAGCCTTCATATGGGTCAAATCAGCCCGGTTCGACCGATTTTGACATAAAACTTGATTGGACCATAACTTGAGCAGCAGATTTCAAAAAATTATTCTAAAAATATGGGCATGCTCGTATTGATGGATAGAATCCATTGGTGTAAAGAAATTAGAGTTTTGATGACTTTGAGAATTTAGCTATCAGACAGATAAATTATATTGTAACACCCCAAAACCACCCCAATAGTTTGAGCCTGTCCGTGTCTGTATGTGTATATGTTTATGTGTTGCATGTGTGTGTTAAATTGGTTTATTTATTTAATTTAAGTGTGAATAAGAGAAAGATTAGTGTACATATTAGTGTATGGGACTAGGATATGAGCAAAGGATAATTTAGTGTGTTTAGGAATGTATGGGAGTAGGGTGTGATATGGGGCAAGTGTCTTTTGGAGAATTTGACAAGTGGCAAAGTGGATAGGCTAGCATTTATGAGTTTGGTGAGTGAAGAGAGAGAAAAGGGCAGCCTTTCCCTTGATTTCCCGTTCCCCTCCTCCTTTTCACGCCATTTCCTTCTTCTTCTTCCTTCTCCTTTGTTCTTCCTTTTCTTTACATAATCTTGCTCCCTCTTCTTTAATTAAGTAATTAGGGTTGATTAGCTTGTGGATTTGGAAGCTTAAAGGTGAGTTGGGGTTATGGGTGTTTTAGATTCTTCTTCTTCCTCTTCTCTAGGTTTTATAATTATATATGTATGTTTGGGTAGTTGTAAAATTGATCTTGATTGTTATGGGTTTGTGGTTCAGAGGAGACTCCTAGACCTGATAAAGGGAAAGGAATTGCTAGCGGGAGCGGAGCTCACGAATAGGAGCTAAGGAGAGAAGGTTTGGGAATGTTTATCTTTATTGTGTATTTGTGATTTGAGTTTGATAATTGTGGTTTTGCTTTGATTGGGTTTATGAGTGGTGTTATTATAGCTTGAATTGAAATTAGTGTGATATGTGATGTGAAAGAATGAATATTGTTGAAGGAATTGTGAGAAACTATATGAATATTTGTAATTGATGTTATAATTGCTGTTTTGGAATTTCTTAGAATTGGACATGTAATCGACTTGATTTAATTGAGATAAATGGTGATACAGCTGGGTTTTTATTTATGTTATGAGTTATGAATGCTTGAATTGCTGAATTTTGATGTTTGGAATCAATTTTGGAAGTTTGGATGTGAATTTGGTATGAATTCTGCAGATTTTGGGCGTAAGAGCTGAAAATCCCGTGTCTGTCACGATCGCGACAGAGTGCTGAAGTTCCAGCCCTCGCGCCAAGTTTTCGAAGGAGCTCTCTGTCGCGACCGCGACAAGGGTCGCGACCGCGACAGAATGCTCGAGCTTCGATTAGTACACGGCTATCCTCTGTCGCGAGCGCGACAGAGAGTAGCATCTGCGTCCTCTCGTGACCACGAGGTCCCTCGCGATTGCGA
This sequence comes from Excoecaria cochinchinensis, assembly GCA_947683425.1. Lineage (NCBI taxonomy): Eukaryota > Viridiplantae > Streptophyta > Magnoliopsida > Malpighiales > Euphorbiaceae > Excoecaria > Excoecaria cochinchinensis. Next base: position 5,706,026 of record CANTUQ010000149.1, read on the forward strand.
GACGATGCGGGGAGGTGTATGTTGGCTTCTGTCGCGAGCGCGACAGACGGGACTTCCAAACTTGATTTCTTTTCCTTTTTACTTAATGACTTGGTTTCTTTTGCATGTGCTCTTTGATTTAAAGCCTGGAATACCTATTTAAATGAATAATATGTATGTTAATTTGACAAGATTTGGGATAACCTGCTAATGTCGGATAAGTGGATAGTTAGGCATGCCTAATAGAGTTTTGTGCCGCTGCAGCTATATGTACGACTTTGGACCCTGATCAGGTCCCACGATTGGATCCTCGCGATCCCTCTGTCTGAATCTTTCTTAAGATTCCACGTAATAACAATTTGGAAACAAAATAAAAAGAATGATTCGATACCTTCGGGTATCTATATGTATATGTGACGATATCTATACTCTCAAGTATCTATATGTACTCGTTATCCACTCATTGTGATTAAGCAGGTGTCATTGTGTTTTGTACAAGAATTCTTGAATGTGAATGCCAATATCTGAATTAACTATGTATGATTACATGCCCATAATTGTATTGTTATTATATGCTTTCTGTCATCGTCACTGTGAGTGGCGGTTATGCATTTTGTGTTTTCCCCACTAAGCGATTTCGCTTAGCACAGGTGTTTATCCGTGCAGGTGTGGAAGGTTTTGGTACGCGTGTTCTGGGCGTGTCGCATCGGGAAGGCCAACGCAACTAGAGATGAGGTGTTTTATAGTATAGGCTTCCCTTTCTTTTTGTAATAGATGTATTATTTTGATAGCCCTTTGGAATAGTGTATCTTGGGCTTTTATAAATTGGTTCTTTTTGTAATCTGATGTAATATGTAAAGACCTTCTTTTGGTATTTTAATAAAGTATACATTTTGTTCAGTATCATTCTTCTCTGTATTAAAGATTTTAATTATCTCTGATATGTCGCTCTATTTATGTAATGTTTGCATGTTTGTACTAGTGGGGTGTGACACTCCTATCTATCCAGGGAGCCTTCTCCCTCCAATCTGTATGGAAGTCTCCTTGGTATAGGTTGGGGTGTGACATTAGGTGGTATCAGAGCTATTGGTTTAGATGTTACTGGGTTTCAGTGTGTTAGCTAGTTGTTAGAGTTGTGTTGGCCTGATGCGCACTGCGTTTATGTTTTGTAGTTATGGAGTCTGCCCGTGGATCGCTTGAGGGGTCAGCGGAAAGTGCGAATCCCCAAGAGCAGGATCCCTCAGTTTCTGGTCCAGCTCAACCTCCTAGGGGGTATCCTGAGGTGCCTTTGGGACCAATGGAAGCGATGCTTCAGAGTATGACAAGGGTACTTGAAAGGGTAACAGCGCCTAGTGCCCCAATTGAAAGGTTAAGAAAACATGGTGCAGAGAATTTCTTTGGTACTAGCATAGATGAATCTTATAAAGCAGAGATGTGGTTAGAAAAGACATCCAGAGTACTTAGGGAGATTAGATGCCCACCGGAGCAAGAAGTGGAGTGTGCCTTGTCTTTGTTACAAGGTTCTGCCTATGATTGGTGGAGGTTGGTAGTTAGTCAACCGCAAGTTCCTGAACCGATTACATGGGAGTTCTTCGAGGGCGAGTTTCAGAATCGGTATGTGACCAAAGCTTATAAGGATGCCAAGTGGGCACAGTTTCTCACTCTTAAGCAAAGAATGATGTTTGTGGCTGAGTATGAGGACGAGTTCAATAAGCTCAGTAAGTATGCGCCGCCAAGAGTTCTCACGGAAGAGTTTCGATGTCAGCATTTTGAATCAGGTTTGAATGAGTCTTTGAAGGTAATGTTAATTTCATTGATGTCGGCTCCGAATGTAAAGTATTACCAGTTGGTTCAAGCAGCCTTGAGGGCGGAGCATTTTGAGAATATATTGAGAGAAAAGGCTCAAAGAAGAAAGTCTGCAAGAGGTGGCTCTTCTTCAGGCAAGAGGCCGAGGGAGTCGCAAGGAAATTTTGCTGATGAGTCTACAGCTAATCCAGCCCCTAGAGGGAGGAGACAGGGTTCTTCCAGGGGATCAGGCTCAGGTAGAGGAGATGGCCCTCCCCGATGTTCTCATTGTAATAGACAACATTGGGGTGAATGTCGGTGGTTAACGGGAAGCTGTTTTAAATGTGGTTCTACGGACCATTTACTTGCAAATTGTCCGAACCGACTTGGAGATCCTTCGGGACAACAAGAAGGGAGCCGAGCTGGATCTATTGTACCCCAAGGAAGTCGTAATAGGGGTAGAGGAAGGGGTCATGGTGGACGGCCTCGAGATAGAGAAGCCTCAGAATCAGTAGATCGCCCTGTGCCATCATCTGGTAGGGCTTATGCTATGAAGGCCAGAGAGGAACAGAATGCTCCCGAAGTGATTGCCGGTAAGTTCTCTTTGCTTGATTCTGAAGTTTATGTTTTGATTGACCCGGGCTCTACCCATTCTTATGTGTGTTCTGGTAAGTTGTGGGATAGTTTGGGTAGTGAGGAGAAGATGGAATATGAGATTTGTGTATCCAGTCCGTTGGGTCAGAGTGTTATGGTTAATCGTGTATGTCGAAAGTGTCCTTTAAAGATTCAAGGTACAGAGTTTGCAGTGGATTTAATTTGTTTGCCATTCCATGAGTTTGATATTATTTTGGGAATGGATTGGTTGGATAAGCATCGCGCGGTAGTGGACTGTCATAGGAAAGTAATGGTTTTGAGGGATAAAGATCAAATGCCTGTTGTGGTAAAGGGTATTGGAAGTAGTTCTTTGCATAATGTGGTATCAGCTATGAAAGCCAGAAGATTTATCAGGAAAGGGTGTGAAGCATTTTTGGCTGTGGTTTTAGACTCTCGGAGAGGTCAAGTTAAGATTCAAGACATTTCGGTTGTAAGAGATTTTGTAGATGTTTTTCCGGAAGAGTTACCGGGGTTACCTCCAGAGAGAGAAGTTGAACTGTCAGTAGAAATTCTCCCGGCGACAGCTCCGATTTCTAAGGCTCCTTACAGAATGGCCCCAGTGGAATTGAAGGAATTGAAGAGTCAGTTGCAAGAGTTGTTGGATAAAGTGATAGGAGCTAAATTGAACTATAATTTAGTATTTATTTTGTGTGAGTTTGTGTAATTAATTATGTAATTGTGTGTATAATTTGATGTGATATATTAGTTTATGATTATTTGTATCAGTTGAGTGTTTACGCTGTTTATTGTTGTTTTTAGGTGAAAAATGAAGAGAAGAACAGATATAGAAGGAGAAGATCACGAGAAGAAGGAGCAGATCACACTTCACTCAAGGATCACGCCGTGACTATGAGTCACGTGACGTGACTTGCTAAGAAGAATGAAGAAGGAGGAGGAAAGGAAGAAGGAGCTGCGAGAGAGACAAGTCACGCCGTGAGCTAAGGTCACGTGACGTGACTGAAGAAGAGAAAGAAGAAAAAGAGAAAGAAAAGAAGAGGAGGAGCTGCGAGAGGAGAGGTCACGGCGTGAGCAAAGGTCACGCGACGTGACGCCACAGAGAGGCTAGGAAAGGAAGGGAAAAGAGAAGAGAAGAGAAAGAAGGGAAGAAGTCACGCGACGTGTGCGCCAGTCACGCCACACGCGAAGAAGGCACGCCGTAATGGGGAGTCACGAGACATGACTGGCCAGAGAGGGAGAGGAAAACTGAGCGAGAGAAGGAAAGAAGAAAACGACCAGCGCGTTCTGTCGCGATCGCGACACCGTTGCGAGCGCGACAGAAACGACCGTTGGGGCAGTTTTGGGCTAAAAGGCATTTAAAAAGTCACCCTTTTTCACCAAAATTTGCAACCATTCTCAAGGGACATCTTCAAGGGACACAATTCTTAGATTAATATCTATAAATATGTAGTTTAATTATAATTTTAAATGATGAATTTTTTTAGTTAAGGAATTTTCTGTATTTTGTAAACAGTTCTTCTTTAGTTAAATTTCATTATTTAGTTCTATGATTTGAAGAAGAAGATCAAGGAGGAGGAAATCTATTTCAAGAGATTGGGAAAAAGGGTTGAAAGGCTTCTATCTTATTCTCTTATTTTTAATTCTTCTCCACTATTTTTATGAATATTATTTTAATGAACTTGCATATTATAATTCTTTCTATTTCTATCTACTTTCATAATCTTTCATTGTAGATTCTCTATTAATATCTTTTGCATGATCTTTACAAGTTAAAGTAATTCGAGAGTTTGCTTTATCCGACATTTAATAGAGATTCATTATCAAGGTATATTTGAGAGATTGGTATATTGAGATAATTGCTATAGGTTAGTGTTTATTCTTAAAATATGTAATTAGAAACCTCTAATTCATTAATGAAGATTGTGAATTAGAATTTTAATTATATGTTTTAGGCATTTTAATTCATGTCGAGAGAGTGAGTTAAAAGTTTATTCTAACTTGGCTTGCAAGAAAAGATGAAAGATGTTAATCTAAATGATAGAATCAAGTTCATTGTTTTTTAATTCTTCATGATTTATTTTATCTTCTTTTGACTATCATTAACTAGGTTTAATTAGTTTACATGTTAGATTAGATTAAAACCAACTCTACCATTAATTAATCATTGTAAACAAGATTAAAATCAATTAGTAATAGTGTGTAACACGTTCCCTGTGGGATCGATATCTAAAGTACTATTGCGGTACACCGTATACTTGCGGTATGTTGCATCATTAGAAAATGCACAACATAAAGGATTCATTCGGCCTAGTGTGTCGCCGTGGGGTGCTCCAGTGCTGTTTGTTAAGAAGAAAGATGGAACCCTTCGGATGTGCATTGATTATCGACAGCTTAACAAAGTGACTATCAAGAATAAGTATCCACTGCCGAGGATTGAGGATCTTTTTGATCAGTTGAGAGGAGCTGGGGTATTCTCTAAGATAGATTTGAGGTCAGGCTATTACCAGTTAGGGGTGAAAGAAGCAGATGTGGAGAAGATGGCTTTTCGGACGCGTTATGGTCATTATGAATTTCTAGTGATGCCCTTTGGTTTGACTAACGCGCCTGCAGCCTTTATGGATCTGATGAACCGGGTTTTTCGACCGTATCTGGATAAGTTTGTTGTGGTATTTATTGATGACATTTTGGTGTACTCTAGAAATCGAAAAGAACATGAGGAACATCTTAGATTAGTATTGCAAATGTTAAGAGATCATCAGCTGTATGCGAAACTCAGTAAGTGTGATTTTTGGTTGAAAGAAGTAGCTTTCCTTGGACATTTGGTATCAGCAGAAGGTGTACGTGTTGATCCAAGTAAGATTGAAGCAATTGTTAATTGGATGCCTCCGAAGAATGTGCCAGAAGTGAGAAGTTTTCTGGGATTAGCAGGGTATTACCGACGGTTTGTTCAGGGGTTCTCAGTGTTAGCATCTCCTTTGACCAAGCTACTTCGGAAGGATGTCAAGTTTGTGTGGTCTGAAAAGTGTCAAGCCAGTTTTGATCGGTTGAAAGAGTTATTGGTTAAAGCTCCTGTGCTCACACAACCGGTTTCGGGTAAGGAATACACTATGTACAGTGATGCTTCGGGCATTGGGTTAGGTTGTGTTCTGATGCAAGGGAATAAAGTGGTAGCTTATGCATCAAGACAGTTGAAGCCTCATGAACGGAATTATCCGACTCACGATCTGGAGTTAGCAGCGGTAGTGTTTGTGCTTAAGGTTTGGCGGCACTACTTGTATGGGGAGACGTGTAGAATTTTTACCGATCATAAGAGTCTTAAGTACTTGTTAACTCAGAAGGAGTTAAATTTGAGGCAGCGGAGATGGTTAGAGCTATTCAAGGATTATGATTGTATTATTGACTATCATCCGGGTAAAGCTAATGTGGTGGCAGATGCTCTTAGTAGGAAGTCTTTGTCTGCGTTACTGGCTAGTCGAGGCAGATGGAGATTTGATTCTGAAGGTGCTCTGATTGCTCAACTTAAAGTTAAACCAAGTTTAAGATCAGAAATTACAAAGGCTCAATTAGATGATCATGTGCTTCAGCGTGTTTGTCAAGCAGTGAAAGAGGGCAAGCGCACTGAATACTTATTAGACAGTGAAGGAGTGTTGAGACATGGTAATCGGTTATGTGTACCTAATGTGGGGGAGTTAAGAAAGAAACTGTTGCAGGAAGCTCATTCATCAGTCTTCACTATGCACCCTGGTGGGGATAAAATGTATCAAGACCTGAAGCAATTTTATTGGTGGCCAGGAATGAAAAGAGAGATAACAGAATTTGTTTCAAGGTGTCTTACTTGTCAGCAAGTGAAAACCGAGCATCAAGTGCCATCGGGATTGCTTCATCCCTTACCCATTCCTCAATGGAAGTGGGATGACATCACGATGGATTTTGTATCTGGTTTGCCCGTGACTCAGCGTAAGCATGATTCTGTATGGGTCATAGTAGATCGATTGTCGAAGTCTGCACATTTTCTACCAGTACGAGTGGATTATTCGATGGACAAGTTGGCAGAACTTTATGTGGAGGAGATAGTACGATTGCATGGGATTCCGTTATCCATTGTATCAGACCGAGATCCTCGTTTTACATCCAAGTTTTGGAAAGAACTTCAGGCCGCTTTGGGAACACGGTTAAATTTCAGTACTGCTTTCCATCCGCAGTCAGATGGTCAGTCAGAGAGGGTTATTCAGGTTCTGGAAGATATGCTCCGGGGTTGTGCCTTAGAATTTTCAGGAAGCTGGGATCGGTATGTGTCTTTAATGGAATTCGCTTATAATAACAGTTATCAGGTAAGTATTGGTATGGCTCCTTATGAAGCACTGTATGGACGAAAATGCAGAACACCAGTGTGTTGGACTAAACTGTCAGAAAAAGCTATGATAGGTCCGGATATAGTGCGGGATACCGAAGAGAAGGTGAGGGTTGTGCAACAGAACTTGAAGGCAGCTAAGGACCGACAGCGTTCTTATGCTAATCTGAAGCGCAGAGATATTCAGTATGAAGTAGGTGATAAAGTTTTCTTGAAAGTGTCACCATGGCGTAAGGTTCTCCGTTTTGGAAAGAAAGGCAAACTAAGTCCACGTTTTATTGGGCCATATGAGATTCTAAGGAAAGTAGGTCCAGTAGCGTATCAGTTAGCTTTGCCTATGGAGTTAGCTAGACTACATGATGTTTTTCATGTGTCTATGCTTCGGAGATATCGGTCAGATCCTTCGCATGTGCTACCAATGCAAGATATTCGGATTCAGTCAGACTTTTCTTTTGATGAAGAACCAAAGAGGATTTTGGATAAGGAAATCAGACAGCTTCGGAATAAGCAGATACCGTTAGTCAAAGTTTTATGGCAGCATCACGGTATTGAAGAAGCTACATGGGAACCAGAAGAAGCTATGAGATTGCAATACCCTCAGTTGTTTGAAGCAGGTAAGAATTTCGAGGACGAAATTCTGTTAAGTGGGGGAGTATTGTAACACCCCAAAACCACCCCAGTAGTTTGAGCCTGTCCGTGTCTGTATGTGTATATGTTTATGTGTTGCATGTGTGTGTTAAATTGGTTTATTTATTTAATTTAAGTGTGAATAAGAGAAAGATTAGTGTACATATTAGTGTATGGGACTAGGATATGAGCAAAGGATAATTTAGTGTGTTTATGAATGTATGGGAGTAGGGTGTGATATGGGGCAAGTGTCTTTTGGAGAATTTGACAAGTGGCAAAGTGGATAGGCTAGCATTTATGAGTTTGGTGAGTGAAGAGAGAGAAAAGGGCAGCCTTTCCCTTGAATTCCCGTTCCCCTCCTCCTTTTCACGCCATTTCCTTCTTCTTCTTCCTTCTCCTTTGTTCTTCCTTTTCTTTACATAATCTTGCTCCCTCTTCTTTAATTAAGTAATTAGGGTTGATTAGCTTGTGGATTTGGAAGCTTAAAGGTGAGTTGGGGTTATGGGTGTTTTAGATTCTTCTTCTTCCTCTTCTCTAGGTTTTATAATTATATATGTATGTTTGGGTAGTTGTAAAATTGATCTTGATTGTTATGGGTTTGTGGTTCAGAGGAGACTCCTAGACCTGATAAAGGGAAAGGAATTGCTAGCGGGAGCGGAGCTCGCGAATAGGAGCTAAGGAGAGAAGGTTTGGGAATGTTTATCTTTATTGTGTATTTGTGATTTGAGTTTGATAATTGTGGTTTTGCTTTGATTGGGTTTATGAGTGGTGTTATTATAGCTTGAATTGAAATTAGTGTGATATGTGATGTGAAAGAATGAATATTGTTGAAGGAATTGTGAGAAACTATATGAATATTTGTAATTGATGTTATAATTGCTGTTTTGGAATTTCTTAGAATTGGACATGTAATCGACTTGATTTAATTGAGATAAATGGTGATAAAGCTGGGTTTTTATTTATGTTATGAGTTATGAATGCTTGAATTGCTGAATTTTGATGTTTGGAATCAATTTTGGAAGTTTGGATGTGAATTTGGTATGAATTCTGCAGATTTTGGGCGTAAGAGCTGAAAATCCCGTGTCTGTCGCGATCGCGACAGAGCGCGGAAGTTCCAGCCCTCGCGCCGGCGCGAGAGGTGTCGCGCCGAAGTTTTCGAAGGAGCTCTCTGTCGCGACCGTGACAGAATGCTCGAGCTTCGATTAGTACACGGCTATACTCTGTCGCGAGCGCGACAGAGAGTAGCATCTGCGTCCTCTCGTGACCACGAGGTCCCTCGCGATCGCGAGACGACGCGGGGAGGTGTATGTTGGCTTCTGTCGCGAGCGCGACAGACGGGACTTCCAAACTTGATTTCTTTTCCTTTTTACTTAATGACTTGGTTTCTTTTGCATGTGCTCTTTGATTTAAAGCCTGGAATAACTATTTAAATGAATAATATGTATGTTAATTTGACAAGATTTGGGATAACCTGCTAATGTCAGATAAGTGGATAGTTAGGCATGCCTAATAGAGTTTTGTGCCGCTGCAGCTATATGTACGACTTTGGACCCTGATCAGGTCCCACGATTGGATCCTCGCGATCCCTCTGTCTGAATCTTTCTTAAGATTCCACGTAATAACAATTTGGAAACAAAATAAAAAGAATGATTCGATACCTTCGGGTATCTATATGTATATGTGACGATATCGATACTCTCAAGTATCTATATGTACTCGTTATCCACTCATTGTGATTAAGCAGGTGTCATTGTGTTTTGTACAAGAATTCTTGAATGTGAATGCCAATATCTGAATTAACTATGTATGATTACATGCCCATAATTGTATTGTTATCATATGCTTTCTGTCATCGTCACTGTGAGTGGCGGTTATGCATTTTGTGTTTTCCCCACTAAGCGATTTCGCTTAGCACGGGTGTTTATCCGTGCAGGTGTGGAAGGTTTTGGTACGCGTGTTCTGGGCGTGTCGCATCGGGAAGGCCAATGCAACTAGAGATGGGGTGTTTTGTAGTATAGGCTTCCCTTTCTTTTTGTAATAGATGTATTATTTTGATAGCCCTTTGGAACAATGTATCTTGGGCTTTTGTAAATTGGTTCTTTTTGTAATCTGATGTAATATGTAAAGACCTTCTTTTGGTATATTAATAAAGTATACATTTTGTTCAGTATCATTCTTCTCTGTATTAAAGATTTTAATTATCTCTGATATGTCGCTCTATTTATGTAATGTTTGCATGTTTGTACTAGTGGGGTGTGACACTCCTATCTATCCAGGGAGCCTTCTCCCTCCAATCTGTATGGAAGTCTCCTTGGTATAGGTTGGGGTGTGACATATATATCCTATCTCGGACAGTAATTGGGTTAGTCCTACACAAGTTGTGCCTAAGAAGGGGGGAATTACTGTTGTAGCCAATGAAAATAATGAACTAATACCAACTAGAACAGTAACAGGTTGGCGTGTATGTATTGATTTCAGGAAACTTAACAATGCAACACGTAAAGACCATTTTCCCTTACCTTTTGTGGATCAAATGATTGAAAGACTTACAAGATATAAATATTATTGCTTTGTAGATAGATATTCAGGTTATTTACAGATTCCCATTACACCAGAGGACCAAGAGAAAACTACATTCACTTGTCCATATAGTACGTTTGCTTATAGAAGAATGCCATTTGGCTTATGTAATGCACCAGCGACTCTTCAAAGGTGTATGATGGCTATCTTCTCTGATATTATTGAGGATTTTATTAAAGTTTTTATGGATGATTTTTCTATTTTTGATTCCTCTTTTGATCATTGTCTGACTAACCTTTCCCGAGTCTTACAAAGATAAGAAGAGACTAACTTTGTCTTAAATTGGGAAAAGTGTCATTTTATGGTGCAGGAAGGAATTATTCTAGGTCACAAGATTTCAGAGCACGGCATTGAGGTGGATAAGGTGAAGATTGAAGTGATTGACAAACTACCACCTCTAAGCTCGGTTAAGGGAGTGCGAAGCTTTCTTGGGCATGTGGGATTTTACCGCCGGTTCATTAAAGATTTCCCTAAAATCACCAAACCTCTTTGTAATTTGTTAGTCAAAGATATGCCTTTTGATTTTAATGAAGAGTGTTTAATTGCTTTCAACAGATTAAATTGGGAGTTACCATTTGAATTGATGTGTGACGCGAGTGACATCGCAGTGGGAGTGGTTCTTGGACAAAGAAAGGACAAAAAGTTGCATGTTATCTATTATGCTAGTCGGACTTTAAATGATGCGCAACTTAATTATGCAACCACTGAAAAGGTGCTTTTAGCCATTGTTTTTTCTTTTGATAAATTTCTTTCTTATTTGATAGGAAATAAAACAATAGTCCTCACTGACCATTCGGCTATTAAGTATCTCCTTCAAAAGAAAGAAGCCAAACCAAGACTAATTAGATGGGTGTCACTTTTGCAGGAATTTGATTTTGAAATTCAAGATAAGAAAGGTGCTAAGAATGTGGTAGCTGACCATCTCTCTATACTGGAATTAGAGAGAACTGATGATAATGAGTGCTCAATCAATGAATCATCTCCTAATGACCAACTGTACGTGGTCTTTGCAACTCAAATACCATGGTATGCTGATATAGCCAACTATTTGGCTTGTGAAATAATTCCCTCAAATATGACATATCAGCAAAAGAAGAAATTCTTTTCTGATGTTAAACATTATTATTGGGAAGACCCATACTTGTTTAGATTATGTGCTTATAAGATTATTAGGCGATGTGTTCCTGAGCATGAAGTGAATGATATTTTAAGACATTGTCATACTCTTAAATGTGGTGGTCATTTTGGACACTCTAAAACGGCAGCTAAGGTATTACAATGCATTTTTTATTGGCCTAACTTATTCAAAGACGCTTTTCATTTTATTTCTACTTGTGCTAGATGTCAAAGAACAGGTAACCTTTCCAAGAGAAATGAGATGCCACTACAAAACATCTTAGAAGTTGAGTTATTTGATGTATGGGGAATCGACTTTTTGGGTCCATTTCCAAAATCTTGCTCAAACCAGTACATCTTGATGGCAGTGGATAATGTGTCTAAATGGGTGGAAGTAGTGACGTTGCAAAATAATAATCCTAAAAGCGTTATGAAGTTGCTACGGAAGAATATTTTTGCCCGTTTTGGAATCCCACGAGCTATTATCAGCGATGGAGGTAAACATTTTTGCAATCGTTATTTAGATTCCTTACTGATAAAATATGGCGTGAGTCATCGTGTAGGAACACTGTATTATCCTCAAACCAGCGGACAAGTTGAAATATCTAATAGGGAAATCAAAAGGATTCTTGAGAAAATGGTGTGTTCTTCTAGGAAAGATTGGGCACCGAAACTCGATGATGCATTATGGGCATATAGAACAACATTCAAGACTCCAATTGGGATATCCCCGTATCAGTTGGTATATGGAAAATCATGCCACTTGCCAGTGGAATTGGAACATAAAGCATATTGAGCAATGAGGTTGTTAAATTTTAATGAAAGAGCTGCAGGAGAAAAAATAATGTTACAACTTAATGAAATGGATGAGTTTCGCCTTCAAGCTTACGAGAATGCCAAAATTTATAAAGAACGGACCAAGAAGTGGCATGACAAACAAATTGTAAGACACGAGTTTTATGTTGGACAAAAGGTTCTACTATTTAACTCTCATCTTAAGCTTTTTCCAGGTAAGCTTTGATCTCGTTGGTCTGGTCCATTCACAATTTTAAGGATTTTTCCTCATGGAGCTATTGAAGTTCAAAGTGAGGATCATACTTTTAAAGTAAATGGGCACCGACTGAAACCTTATTTCGAGGGTGATAACATCTCATCTATCGAAGTCCTCCGACTTGAGTAAAAGGGCATAATTCGGTCTAACTATAGATATTAAACAAAGTGCTAATTGGGAGGCAACCCAATCATTAAAAAAAAATTAGTTTAATTTATTTTATTTCATTTATTTATTGATTTTTTGAATTTTAATAGATTTTTTTAGGCTTAATATTTATTTATATATTTTTTTTATTATTAATTAGTGATTTTTTGTTGAAATTTAAAATTATTTTTTTTTCTTTTGTAGATTTAAAATGATAAGTTGAAAAAAAAATGTAAAAGTTAAATCGTGGAGAAGTCGGAAACCAAAGCTAAAGAAGATAAAACAATAAAGTGGTAACAGTGGCTTTCACGTGGCAATTGCATGAAATGGAAAAGGGAAATTGCCAAAGTAAAACAAATGATGCAAATGAGACCAGTGGGTTCCACGATACTAAAATGTGAAATGGGAAATGAAAAAAGGCAAAGTAAACCAACAATTGCAAATTGGCGGTGAATTTCACGATTCCATACCGTAAAATCAATTACGGCATCGATTTGGGTTCTTTTTTATTTCACTTTTTATTTTTTTAGCAGACCCTTTCATGTGCCTAGCCCATGAAGTGATTTTTTTTTCCTTTAAATTAGGCAAAAATAAAACCTCACCAGGTCCCACCGTGAACTGCAATTTTTTTCAAAGAAGATTTTTTTTTTTTTTTGCTTTGACAGTCTCGATTTTATCTTGCTGTGGATTGAAATTAGAAATGAGTTTTTTTGTCTGGACCATTCCTCTCTTCTTCTTCTCATTCATCTTCATCTAAGCAGAGATTCTACATATTTTTGTTTGTGTTCTTAAATCCCTAGTTTTTATAATTGGGGATTTTAAAAATCAGATCCAACCATGGGGAGAGAAGGAGAAAAAAGGAAGAGTGCAGCAATTTCTACTATAAGGAGTAAGAAGGCAGTTGAAAGGCAACAAAAATAGGGGAAACCATTCAAAAAGAAACTGAGACCGATGCCAGGCATCATCGAAGAGCAGGAAGTAGTCGAACCTCGAAGATTAGGTTGGTACACATTTCCAGTAGACCAGGTATGAACAAATTCACAATAGACACCATGGTGCTATGAAATTATTTGATAAGAATATGCTTCAGACTTTGGGATTGTTTAATGATGTTCATGCATTAATAAAAGGAATTGGTTGGGAATCGTTCATGAATTTGGAAAATCATAGTTACCATGATCTGACCTTCGAATTTCTAAGCTTTTTAAAATGTGATACAAGTCCACACCATATGAATGATACCGATACATTCACATTTAGACTTAGAAATAAGAACTACAAGCTTAATTTACCAACTCTGAATTCTATTTTTAAATTGTCCAACCAAGGTCATCGTTCATATTCTAAGGATTTTAGTATGTCTGGTGCTTGGCGCATCCTTACTGATAGTAATGAAGATTTTCAACCTGCAGTGAGTAAATCATCAAACTTGCTGCATGCATTTCGTTATATTCATAGGGGGTCATAGCCAAGGGTCTATCACAAAGTCTGAGTTATTATTTTTGTATTGCATGCATCAAAGTATCCTGGTTAATGGTGGTGTTTGGCTTGTAGACCACCTCAAAAAGGTGAGTGAGCAAGAGAAAGGAAAAATTATTGTAGGAGGCTTTGTTACGGCCATAGCAAAATATTTCAGAATAGGAAACTTGGGTCTGTTTTCAATACGGACCAATTATGTGGATTTTAAAACTCTTCAATCTATGGAATTCTGTAAATGGGATGCTAACCAATGGATGTTGTTAGATAGAAATGGCAATTCTATTCCCATTGAGAAACAACAGGTTCAGGATGTGCATGATAGCCCAAAAGAGCCGACCGAGCAAGAAGAGATCCCGATTGTACTGCCATAGCAAAATATTTTGCCTTTGAAAAAAAAAATTAAATTAATTTGAGCTTGAAATTTGCTTGGACCTTGTTTGGCATTTGAATTTGAATGTATTTGAGCTCGATTTTGGATGATGGCATCTAATTAAAGACTAAATTAAGCTAGAGTATAGTTTGATGGTGGCTATGTTAGGTTGATCATTTTGTGCTTAAGCTTCATTCTGTCGATGAACAAACTTTCTAAATTATGACTTTCATATCTAGATTGATTTATTTTAATAAGCTACGACAAATGATTTTTTCTCATCTTTTTGCATCTAGCATGATTAATTTTAACTGTGCTTCTCAAGAACAAGATGTATGAGTTCTAAAAAAAAATTAGACTTGCTTGTAAGAGACACTGTTAATGCATTTGAAAACTTTATTTTAACCTTGCATTGATATGCATAGACTTTTAATTTTTAAGCAATGACTTTAGAAATATGGGATGTCCAGAAACCAAAAATAAAATAAAATAAAATAAAAATGTTTATCTTTTCCTTTTTGAGAAGTGGTTTACCAACATTGGTCGGTTCAAGTGGTACGACACTTATTCCCCTTAAGAAAGGTTTTGGTAATGATCATTGTGAATGGAAAAGATCAATGCTGGGAGAGCTTTACCCTATCAGGGCCGTTCATAGCTTGAAATTTGCCACGTAAAAAAAAAAAAAAATTGGTTCACCATCGCTGGTTGATTCAGGTGGTTTGGACCTGTTTCCCTTAAGCAAAGTCTCGGTAATGAGCTTTGTGTATAGAAAAAACTAGTGTTGGGAGAGTGTACCCCCGTAGGGGCCGATATATGCTCGAACAAAAGCCATTAAAAATGGCTCAAATAGGAAAAGTGAAAAAAAAAATTTGCTCTTGTGTTCTCTAAGTTTATTTGCACGAATTTGTAAATTTTATTTATCTTGGTAGGTTGAGTACATATTTCCCTATGTATTGGTTTAACTCTTATCGAAACTTAACTCTGTGGTCAAGATTCTAAATTCTCTATATCTCAGTCTTGAGAACTTGGTTGACATTGTTATGCTTGGTGTGGATTGATGAGAATTTATTGTGAAATGCTAGCTGCTTATGATAAGTCAAGTTAGCTCTTATGGAAGGTAAACCTCTCGCCCTAAGGAGCCTAGGATTAGCGCTAAAGTCTCGTGGCACAAAAGGTGTCTTGGAGGGTAGACCTCTAGCCTCTTTGAGCCCAAAGACCAGAGCTGGGTCCGGGATTTCTCATCTATTTCTACCTCGATTATTTTATGATCAAATTTTAATTATCATTAATTCGCTCTCTCTCCACACGATGCAATTAATCGAAGGCGCATTTATTCACATTTGGAAAGCCGTAAATGGGTAAGTAAATAGCAAAACAATAAATTACAATAATACAAGGAGCGGAATACAACTCCCTTATTGCAAAGAGGGCAATACATGCATAAAACGGGTTATTCATTTAGATGGGAACGTTGGTTCCAGACTACTTATTATAAAAAGATATAAGATTATTGAAGAAGCTTAAATCTTTGTTTGGGATAAAAACCAGGACGTTGGTCTAGTTTTATTAACCAATGTTTTTATTTGGTAGAAAACATTTGTGTGGTGGTTCTTTTTAAGCGCGGTCGAAAATCTTTTATTATTACAGACCACAAACGAATAAAAAGAATAAAATAATAATTACATATTCCAAATAATAAATAATAAATTCAACCTAATTTACCTGTTCCGACCATACTTCTCAGAAGAACCACATGCCTCCCGCATTGCAGTTAAAATAGAAAAATGATATTGGTTAATCGTGAATAAGTAGACAATTGAATAAATAAATAAACAAATGAATGATTGAATAAAGTAAATTGGAAAAATAATTAAAGTTAATAATGGATTAAATTAAATTAAATGATAAATAAATCGATAAATGAATAATTAACTAAACAAAATATTAATGAAATAAATTGATAGCTAATTTAGTGTAATTAATGGATATGCAATATGAATGATAATTATTATAATAAAATAAAAATAATATGGCTTGCGGTAATATCATAAAATAATAATGCTAAGACATATAAATTAAATAATATTAATAATAATAGCAAGGAAAGTAAAATAAACATAAACTGATTAGTGCTAATAACAATTATAAACAATATAACACCATAATGCATAAATCAAATAAATTAGATAATAATAATGTAAACTAGTAAATTAATAAGTAATAATAATAATACTAAAAATATAATATTAAATAAACACCATAATAATAATAATAATAATAATAATAATAATATAAACACAGAATAATAAATAAACATAATAATAATAATAATAATATAAACAGAAAATAAATAATAATAATAATATATAATAATTTAGCAAATTAAATATTAATAATAATAATAATAATAATAATAATTCAGAAAATTAAATATTAATAATAATAATAATAATAATAATAATAAATAAAATAATAAAAATAATAAAAACAGAATTATAAATAAATATTAATAATAAATAAATAATAATATTAATTAATATTAATTAATAATATATTAAAATAAATAAATATAAAATAGGCTCACCGGATTTCCCTCGCCGGAGGCTCGTCGGAGCGGCCGTTGGAGACACCGCCAACACCGGATGGTAGATCGGAGCGCCGGGAGTCGAACGCCGGTGGTCACGCGCCGGAATGTCGCCGGATTTGGTCGAAAGCCGCGTCGGCAACGTACTCTCTTCTCTCGCCGATCTCCCCCACGCCGGCGACTACGGTTGATCGGCGACCACCATCAGCTTCGTTCGGGTCTCCTCTTCACTCCGGCGGGGCGCGTGCGGCGGTTCGGCGCCGTGGCTGGCCGGCGGAGGCCTCGCCTCCTTCCCCCCTTTTTCTTTCCCTTTTCCGGCGTCGTGGGTCTGGGTCTGCTCCTCTCTTTTCTTATTTCTTCTTTTATCTCCTCTTTGATTTCTCGTTTGTTTCTTTGCTTTGATCTCTTTTTGCTCTCAATTCTTTCTTGCTCTCTCTTTTCCTTTCTTTTTCTTTTCTTTTCTTTCTTTTTCTTTGTTCTTGGTCTGTGTCTTCTTGCCGAGAGAGCTCCCTCTCCTCTTGCTCTCAGTTTTCTTTTTTCTTTCTAATTTTCCCTTAGTTGCCGAAGGAGAGAGCCTCCCATTTCCCTTCATTCTTTTCTTCTTATACCCTAAAATTAGGGTTGGTTTTTGGGTCATAATGGTAATTTCCTCCATTTTTAGTTTTTTAATTACTTTAACTTAATTAAATAACACACATTAACTAATTTAAACATTAAATATTAATTAAACATTACATATTAATTACATTACATATTTTACATCTTAATATAATTAATCTATTTAATATATCATATAATTTATCTAATTAATTAAACACTTTACATATTAACTAATTAATCTTTAATCTTTTATGCATTTTAATTAACTAATTAAACTTACAATATTAATAAATTAAATTAACACAACATTAATAAATTAACTTCTAATTTTATCTACCTAATCTATATTACATATTTTTATTTTTTTGGAGGGAATTACTAAGGACCCAAAAATCACTTTTTGACATCAAACCCGACTCGGGACCTGGTGTCTACAGTTGCCCCCCAATTTTGGAGAAGCTAGTGTATAGACACCTAGGTGAGCCAAAATTCAAAGGAAGAAGAGAGAGAATTACATACATGGGGATGCCGGACCTTACCTTGTTGCGTAGGTACATGTGCCCTTACCGGTCTCGTCTCGACCTGTTTCTACTGGCCTCGTCTCGGCTCACGCAGTTTGTGAGATGCAGTGCTCTTTGACTACAACCTCTAGTTGTGGCCTGTTCTACCATGAGTGTTTCGCTAGCCTCGTCTCGGCCTGCACGGAGTTTGTGAGATGCAGCACTCTCTGACTACAAACTCGATCTGTGGCCTGTTCTACCACGAGTGTTCCGCTAGCCTCGTCTCGGCCTGCACGGAGTTTGTGAGATGCAACACTCTCTGACTACAAACCCGGTGTGAAGAGCAGTGTTTTTCTAACCGCAGCTTCTGCTTCTGCTGGCCTCGTCTAGGCTCGCGCAGTGTTGAGGAGATGTAGCACTCTCTGACTACAAACTCGATGTGAAGAGCAGTGTTCCTCTAACTGCAGCTTCGACTTCTGCTGGCCTCGTCTTGGCTTTCGCAGGGTTGAAGAGATGTAGCGCTCTCTGGCTACAAACTCGGTGTGAAGAGCAGTGTTTCTCTAACTGCAGCTTCGACTTCTGCTGGCCTCATCTCGGCTTGCGAAGGGTTGAAGAGATGTAGCGCTCTCTAGCTACAAACTCGGTGTGAAGAGCAGTGTTTCTCTAACTGCAGCTTCGACTTCTACTGGCCTCATCTCGGCTTGCGCAGGGTTGAGGAGATGTAGCACTCTCTGACTATAAACTCGGTGTGAAGAGCAGTGTTTTTCTAACCGTAGCTTCAGCTTCTACTGGCCTCATCTCGGCTTGCGCAGGGTTGAAGAGATGTAGCGCTCTCTGGCTACAAACTCGGTGTGAAGAGCAGTGTTTCTCTAACTGCAGCTTCGACTTCTTCTGGCCTCATCTCGGCTTGCGCAGGGTTGAAGAGATGTAGCGCTCTCTGGCTACAAACTCGGTGTGAAGAGCAGTGTTTCTCTAACTGCAGCTTCGACTTCTGCTGGCCTCATCTCGGCTTGCGCAGGGTTGAAGAGATGTAGCGCTCTCTGACTACAACCTCGATCGTGAGATGCAGTGTTCTCTAACTGCAGTCCCGATTGCGATCTGCTCTATCGCTGATATTTATCTTGAACTATCCTTTTTTTTCTGCAAAAAAAAAAAGGAAGACACAAATTTGTAGGGTAAATTATAAAAGAGATACGTACCTGTAACGGCACCTGCCTGTTGGGGTCATCGTCAGTTGATGCTCACTGGGAGACTTGGATGCTCACCGAGAGGCTTTGACGCTCACTGAGAGCCTTTGATTTTCTAGAAATGAGAGATCGGTTGAAAGAGTTATGTTGCTTGCCCGGTTGCCCCCCGGCACGGCGTGTGTGAACAGGCCCGCTTTTTTGGGTAGTGCCTGATAACGTTGGGCTGAACCCATCATTTTGATCACCTTTAAGCATGGGTAATATATACAAAATATTGTGTGTATGGGAGCATGTGTGCAAAATGTATATATACATTTGAATTCGGATTTTGTACACTTTGTGTGATGTATGTGAGCGTACATCTTATGATAGAAAAACTTACTTGCTTGCCCCCGGCATGGCATGCATGAATAGGCTTGCTTCCTACTCAAAAGACTTTCAGATTTCGCCTCCTCAGAGGACTTTGAGATCTTTGCTTCCTCAGAGGACTTAGAAACTTTGCCCACTCAGAGGACTTTGAGATTGTGCCTCCTCAAAGGACTTTTAGATTTTTTCTCGCCCCCTCGGAGGACTTAGAAATTTTGCCCCTTCAGAGGACTTTGAGAGGAGTGTGGAGCACCATGTATGCATGGAATGCACGTGAAAAGCTATGCATGCAAATGTTCAAGCATGAGAAATGTATGCAGAGGGATAAGAATCTCCTCTTGAGAGGACTTAGAGAACTGATTGCCCCGGAGAGGACTTTTGTTGATTTGCTTTGCCTCTTGAGAGGACTTAGGTTGAGAGAATTTTGGTTGATTAAGAATCGCCTTTTCAGAGGGCTTGAGAATTGCCTTTTGAGAAGGCTTTGGAAGTTTGCCTTTTGAGAGGGTTTAGAGATTTGCCTCTGGAGAGGGCTTTGGAAGCGTCAGTTTATCGACGTGTGAAGTCTTGATTAAGACTGATGTACACCATCTAGTAGATGAAGGGCATCATGTATGCATGGAAATTATATGGAAAGCTATGCACGTGTGATATGCAAAGGACTATGACCCTGAAATGCTTATGCGTATGTCATATATGCCAATGGCTTATATCCATGTGGAAGATTATGGAACATGAGCTAAGAATCGTTATTCTAACATGTTTGCAAATGATCATGAATGAGAGAGACATGCAAAAGTTCATGCATGATAAATATATACAAGGGATTATGTATGCAACTATGTGCAAATGACCATGCATGCAAATGATCATCCATGTGGTAAAGAGTCATTCATCGGCATAGATGTAAAAAATCATATGCAAAGATAGGTGGGATATGTTATATACATGAAAGCTATGTAAGGAATTGGGTTTGTGCGATGTGTGCATATACAACTATGTGTATGAAACATATATAGGAAAAATCACATATATGTGTGTTGAATGCATGCGAAAAATGTGGATGCAAGATGCTGGCAAAGGACGTGCGTCAAAAGCACTTATGAAATGTATTCGCTAAAGCTCTTATGCCAAAAGACATGCACCAAGAATTGTACATGTAAAACTATTTATTGAGAATGTTTGCTACAATTGTGTGTAAAAACATTTGCAAAAAGCATATGTACAAAGAATATTGCTGAGAGTGTATGCAAAATATTATTTTCATGGGTAGTGATAAGAAATACCCCAAGATTGTAAAATGAGTGCAACCCATTAGGTACCTCAAACTCGAGTTTCTATCTGCCTTTGAGCATACTGAATGAATCACATTCTCAACTGATTCAATCTCATCAAAAGAATTCGGGAGTCATTCCCAATGAAGTGCCAGAAAGTAAACACGTAAGTATCAATGTTTACTAAATCAGCATGTGAATACGAGGCATACCATGCGATCTCTATGCGTATGTGCAAAGGCCAAAACAGAGTTTTTCATCACTTGAAAGCAAATTCTAATTGCAACTTTGGAGACAAGACTCAACTCGAATGCAAATGCACTCATGGCTTCCCGCTTGAAGCTCAAGAGACACCATACGCCTCTTCCTACGTACCAAACCTTACTAGAAGGTCATCTCCGCTAGTTAGATAAGGCCAAACCAAGAATCAATAGGTCTTACTTTGGTTGTAACGTTAGTCTTGGGTAATTGGCTATCAAAGGAGGATCAGGTTACTAGAGAAAAATGGCCGCAACGTTCATTCGACGGATGAAAGGACCATTCCCAACCCCAATTGTATACTGTCCAGATACTCCTGAATTTGGACTCGGTAACGCTCTGACTTATCAAGCTCAACATAACAATTTAGTCAAAAAGATAACCACCGAACTCGTCAAGGGGTACTATCTTGGGCCCTACCATTTTTCTTTATTTTTTTTCTATTTTTTCTTCAATTTCGATTTTTCTTTCCCTTTTTTTTCGCTCTTTTTTGTTTTTTTTGTTTTTTGTTTTTCTCTTCGCAAGCTCATGTCTCTAACTACACAAAAGGTTTATCGATGATTCAAACCCCTTTCCAGAAGTGTAGCCCAAAAATTATCGATAATTGAAAATTTTTCTCAAGGGGTAAACCCATCCTTATCAGGGTGATTATTGGTAGCTCAAAGAATTGTCAAAAATTGAGGCTCTTTTCCCCAAAGTGTAAATCCATTTTCATCGGGGCAATTTTTGGTAACCCCAAAAAATTATCGATGATTGAAATTTTCTTCTCGAAGTGTAAACCCCCTTTTATCGGAGCAAGTTTTTGATAGCTGAAAGAAATGTCATAATGTACATCAATCCTTACTAAAGCGGCCATTCTTCTAAGGGGAAGCCAAAATCATTTTAGGCGAAGGGTAGTTTTAACGTGTGTAACAATAAAATTGGTACGCATTTAGCATACCAAAATAAAGGCTCAACGGGCTAGCAAGCAATTTTGAAATGAGGGTAGGAAATGGTCATTTAGAGAGCTATACAAAGAAATAGTGCCTAAGTCATTTTCTAGATTCAGCCTTATCCAGGAGTCGCTTTGACGGGTAATCGGAAAGGTTCTAGTGCTCTTAGTGAGTTTTCATCCAATCCCCTAATTGCGACTAGTTTTTTCAGTTTTGTTTTCAAAAACGGGCCAAAAGTGCTCGAAATTTAGAAATCACATGGTATGGTCAAATATCTTCACGTGATCCAGCTCTTAAAGATCAAACATATACACCCCTTACTTAATTCAAAGTGGAATGAAACTCAGATTTCTAGAGTTAAGATCAAATCCATTCATAGCTGAGAACTACTTAGGCAGAGTCAAACCATGAATCAGAGGTACCTTAATGAGGTGCAAACATGTCAGCATTTTAGGATACAACTTAACACAAAAATATTTTTATTCTATCAAAAATGTATATGCACAAAAATCGTGTAGGCAGAAAAACTCTTTTTTTTTCTTTTTTTTTTTTTTAATATGCACAAACTATGCGTTAAAAATCATGTATATTGAATGGCATATGCAATAGCGTCATGTATATTAGCAATGCGTGTAAGGAACTGTATGTGCGAAACATGTGTAAAAATATTTATATAAAAATGCATACATGAAATATGTGCAAAGATGTGTGTGTGTAAAACACTTGCGAAAAAATGTGTGTAAACACTACATGATAAATGACGTGCATGCATAACTTTACAATGTACATGTATACGATGAAAGCATGAGTACAACCTATGGCACAGTATGGGGATGAATGTTCATGATATATGGTGCATGTGAACATGGCATGATTTAGACAAGATACGAATGCATGATGTAAGGTGAAGACGACCTAGCATGGTAATATGCACCAATGGGTCGCGAGGAGTGGCAAAACTCACATATATAGAAGTGCAAAGCATATACAGATAATGCACATGAGATGGGACACAACATAAGAATGGTTGTGTACAGTGAGCGGAGTATGCGTGCAATACGAGGTATGCAATGACAGTGTCTGCAGAAAACAAATAGCATTCACAAAGTATGCGTATTTACATGGTATGAGCATGCAAGACATGCATTGGTATATACAATGACTAACATGCATGATGAAGAAATTATATGTACATGGCATAATTCACGTATGGTAGTACATGTTCATGATATGGTGTACAATATGAAAATGCAAGGTATTTTCTGTGTTTGATGTCTAGTCTAATGAAGTATTCTAATGTGTGCACACTATGACATGTAGCAGTATATGTATGTTCCAGGGCACAATGTTAATGTACATGTGTAATGTGAGCATACGGATATGTACAAGCTATGACACATGGTGAATGCATTTTTTTTATTTGATATTTTTTTATGCATGTCATGGTGGTAGTATGCCTGGGTGTGCTATGATGCATGATGAAATCATAAGAGATATAACACAAGTAAGCCAAAGCATTCATCATATTAGTGAAATCAAAATGTCATTACTAAATAGTTCAAAAATAAAAAGAACATTCTAAACAGCTAATCAACTTCTGCTGCTGCCAACACAGTTACCGTGACTGATGGTCTATCCTCATCCTTGAAAACCATTTTGCCTTTCCACCTAGGCGCTTAGTCCATCTTATTCCTTCCCTCCCGCTTCTCTGGGTCGGAGATCTTGTTAGAATCAATCAGATCTTGGATAACGTGTCTTAAGGCTTTGCAATAATCTGTACTATGCCCGGTGTGCTGGTGGTAGGCACAATATTCATCTTTCTTGTGACCAGGTTGTCCTTGGCTTCTAGCAGGCCTAGTTGACAATGGCTGCAATACCCCCTCCTTTATCAACCTCTTAAGAACCCAAGACAATGATCTGCCCAAATTAGAAAAATGCCTTTGCCTCACTTCCGTCGTTGGTATTCCTACTGTCTTTCCTTTTTCTAGGTCTGACACCAGTTCTTGGATGCGATCTCTCAGGTGACGACAGTAGTCTGTTCTATGCCTAGTGTATTGGTGATACGCACAATACCAGTCTGTTCCGCGCCTAGGCTTTCCCTGACTTGGGGCAGGCCCAGCTGGCAAGGGTTGCAACTTCCCTTTCTTAACAAGACGGGTGAAGTGCCAAGACAATGGCTTACCCAAGACAGTGAGGTGGGATCGAGCTACTCCAGTGGCTGAAACTTCTGTAGCCTTGACATTTACCTTACTGTTGTCGAGACTTCCTGAGGTTTCACCTTTTAGAATATAAGTGACTGCAGGGTCCTCATCCTCTTCGGGCATAATGTCATGTTCTAAAGTAGGCCTTCTATTTCGTCCTTGCTCATCTGGTGAATCCAGTGACCTCTCACCTTTGGTCCCAGAAGGAATGAAAGATACTGCAGCAGTCACTGTATGAGCCTCCTCAGTAGTGGCTGGCCTCACTTGGTTGAGAGATGCTGCCATAAGCTGAGATTGGAGAACCAATGCCATGGCATCCATTCTCTCTTTAATGACAACCAATAATCTTTCTTCCAGCTCTTCAAACCTTCTATCCATCTCTTCGGCAATCAGGGCACGAGCCTCTTCATTCAGTTGTGAAGGGTCAGCCATTCCTAATACCTTTAGACACTCTAGTGAGGATATTAACCCTTTGTCAATCAATGTAAACTCTGACTGCTCTTCGAACGACTATCGGAATATCTAAACCACCCAAGCACGTGATCTATAGTGGCTAAAAAACAAAGGGTTAGAATGATGCATGAATAATGCGCAATGCATGGTCATATTGTGCAATAAATAATATATAGTGTCTAAAAGAGATTACAATGATACATTGAAACATATGAAAAACTATACACTGGATGATATGTACATGTAATAATTTTATGCACAGGAAGTGATGTATACATAAGGAGGAGATACAAAAAATTTATTTGTGTATGAATGATACATTGAAATTCGTGAAAAACTATACATAGGATGATATGTACATGTAATAATTTTATGCACAGGAAAAGATGTATACATAAGGAGGAGATACAAACTATACACATGATGATATGTACATGTAATAATTTTATGCACAGGAAAAGATGTATATATATATGGGAAATGATAAAAAAGTTATGTGTATGAATGACATGAATATACAATACATCAATAATAACCACATGCAAGCAGTAAATCCTTCCAACCTTATTGCCCCCACACACGAGGTCGTGCGGTCTCTGTCCTAGGTGGGCTAGGCCCATGGGTTAGCGAGGAACCCAATGGGTGCGTATAGTGCGCGATGAAAAACCGGCAGCGTAACACTCTTGCCTAATGTACATACGCATGGGAATTTGGCTATCATATATTTAAACGATTCAACCAAATCAAGATGGGCCGACCGGGGCATGAAAGCCTTTGATGAAGACAATTTAATTTGATTGATTTCATTCAATATATTATGGCCCATATAGCAAGCACAGTATTATGGTACATTTCACCTATTGGAAGTTTCTATTACCATTACATGGGCTTTGGTCAAAAGGTGATGTTACTTTAGGGCTACCCAAGCATGGTCCCTGCCAACAGGCCTAGCTCATCACGAGCGTAACGACCGATCGGGTTACCATTTGATATACCTTTGAGGTACGAGGCTTGGGCTGGTGATTATCCTTAACACTTCCCTAAATTGAGTGAAAATAGGGTCATGCTTCAGGAACGCACCGGGGCTAATAGAGGGACCAAACTAGCATATTTTAAAGCTCTAATGGGATGCGAATGCAAATTTGAGAGAAAGCAAATTTGTGAATTAAATTTTAATCATAAATGTTAAACGAGGTATTTTCAAATTGAAATCTCGAACCATATCGTCCCCAGTGGAGTCGCCACTGTGACGCGCGCCGGATCCCCGCGGCCGCCCATGTGACCGCCCGCTTGAGGGCGATCGGGGCATTTGTGGGTCTGTTGACAGCTTGCAATAAATCGCAAGTGCGTCTATGTTGGGCAACAAGGAGGTTTCATGGAGTCGCCACCCAATAGAACATTGGGAAAGTTTCTCTCGCCTCGGAGAGCCTAAGACTGCGCTTAGTATCCATTTTGGGCCAGCCAGAGGGGTCTTGGAAGGTAAACCTCTCGCCCTAAGGAGCCTAGGATTAGCGCTAAAGTCTCATGGCACAAAAAGGTGTCTTGGAGGGTAGACCTCTAGCCTCTTTGAGCCCAAAGACCAGAGCTGGGTCCGGGATTTCTCATCTATATCTACCTCGATTATTTTATGATCAAATTTTAATTATCATTAATTCGCTCTCTCTCCACACGATGCAATTAATCGAAGGCGCATTTATTCACATTTAGAAAGCCGAAATGGGCAAGTAAATAGCAAAACAATAAATTGCAATAATACAAGGAGCGGAATACAACTCGCTTATTGCAAAGAGTGCAATACATGCATAAAACGGGTTATTCATTTAGATGGGAACGTTGGTTCCAGACTACTTATTATAAAAAGATATAAGATTATTGAATAAGCTTAAATCTTTGTTTGGGATGAAAATCAGGACGTTGGTCCAGTTTTATTAACCAATGTTTTTATTTGGTAGAAAACATTTGTGTGGTGGTTCTTTTTAAGCGCGGTCGAAAATCTTTTATTATTACAGACCACAAACGAATAAAAAGAATAAAATAATAATTACATATTCCAAATAATAAATAATAAATTCATCCTAATTTACCTGTTCCGACCATACTTCTCAGAAGAACCACATGCCTCCCGCATTGCAGTTAAAATAGAAAAATGATATTGGTTAATCGTGAATAAGTAGACAATTGAATAAATAAATAAACAAATGAATGATTGAATAAAGTAAATTGGAAAAATAATTAAAGTTAATAATGGATTAAATTAAATTAAATGATAAATAAATCGATAAATGAATAATTAATTAAACAAGATATTAATGAAATATATTGATAGTTAATTTAGTGTAATTAATGGATATGCAATATGAATGATAATTATTATAATAAAATAAAAATAATATGGCTTACAGTAATATCATAAAATAATAACGCTAAGATATATAAATTAAATAATATTAATAATAATAGCAAGGAAAGTAAAATAAACATAAATTGATTAGTGCTAATAACAATTATAAACAATATAACACCATAATGCATAAATCAAATACTAGTAAATTAATAAGTAATATAATAATACTAAAAACATAATAAGTAATAATAATAATACTAAAAACATAATATTAAATAAACACCATAATAACAACAATAATAATAATAATAATATAAACACAGAATAATAAATAAACATAATAATAATAATAATAATAATAATAATAATAATAATATAAACAGAAAATAAATAATAATAATAATATATAATAATTCAGAAAATTAAATATTAATAATAATAATAATAATAATAATAATTCAGAAAATTAAATATTAATAATAATAATAATAATAATAATAATAATAATAAATAAAATAATAAAAATAATAAAAACAGAATTATAAATAAATATTAATAATAAAAATAATAATATTAATTAATATTAATTAATAATATATTAAAATAAATAAATATAAAATAGGCTCACCGGATTTCCCTCGCCGGAGGCTCGTCGGAGCAGCCGTTGGAGACACCGCCAGCACCGGATTGTAGATCGGAGCGTCGGGAGTCGAACGCCGGTGGTCACGCGCCGGAATGTCGCCGGATTTGGTCGGAAGTCGCGTCGGCAGCGTACACTCTTCTCTCGCAGATCTCCTCCACGCCGGCGACTGCGGCTGATCGGCAACCACCATCAGCTTCGTCCGGGTCTCCTCTTCACTCCGGCGGGGCGCGTGCGGCGGTTCGGCGCCGTGGCTGGCCGGCGGAGGCCTCGCCTCCTTCGCCCCTTTTTCTTTCCCTTTTCCGGCGTCGTGGGTCTGGGTTTGCTCCTCTCTTTTCTTATTTCTTCTTTTATCTCCTCTTTGATTTCTCTTTTGTTTCTTTGCTTTGATCTCTTTTTGCTCTCAATTCTTTCTTGCTCTCTCTTTTCCTTTCTTTTTCTTTTCTTTTCCTTTCTTTTTCTTTGTTCTTGGTCTGTGTCTTCTTGCCGAGAGAGCTCCCTCTCCTCTTGCTCTCAGTTTTCTTTTTTCTTTCTAATTTTCCCTTAGTTGCCGAAGGAGAGAGCCCCCCATTTCCCTTCATTCTTTTCTTCTTATACCCTAAAATTAGGGTTGGTTTTTGGGTCATAATGGTAATTTCCTCCATTTTTAGTTTTTTAATTAATTTAACTTAATTAAATAACACACATTAATTAATTTAAACATTATATATTAATTAAACATTACATATTAATTACATTACATATTTTACATCTTAATATAATTAATCTATTTAATATATCATATAATTTATATAATTAATTAAACACTTTACATATTAACTAATTAATCTTTAATCTTTTATGCATTTTAATTAACTAATTAAACTTACAATATTAATAAATTAAATTAACACAACATTAATAAATTAACTTCTAATTTTATCTACCTAATCTATGTTATATATTTTTATTTTTTGGAGGGAATTACTAAGGACCCAAAAATCACTTTTTGACATCAAACCCGACTCGGGACCCGGTGTCTACTGACACTTTTTCCATATAAAAAGGTCATTCAATCTCCAATGAGAGGATGGAAAACCATAGGAAGAATTGAAGAAACGCAAGATTTGGGATTCGAAGATTTTTGTGGAATCGAAGCTTCAAGTACCAAGATTTTCATCTCTACTCAATTTCAAGTTTGCTTTAACTACGTTATTGAATTTGAATTGTTATTTTGGATTCTTGAACATGATTAACATGAGCTAAATTTTCTTTAGTGATATCTTTGATGTAGCTTGAATTCTGAAATTTTTTTGGGTTTATCTGATTAGTTTTCTTTGCTTATGCAATTGTTTTTTATCATGCTTAATGCTTTCAATTAATTGGCCGTTGATTGAGTAACTTATTTTTTTAAAATTAGTACTAAAGGAAAGTTTTGAAATTGAATTGAATTGTGAACAACACAAGAACATTGTTTGAATTGAAATAAAATAACATGGATTGTGGGGATTATTTAGAATAGTCATAGTTCTGTTTTCATCCATTAATAGTTATTATAAAAGGTTAATGGAAATTGATGAATAAGTTTGACATGGCTTGGGAGAGCAAGTTAAATATATTACGATTATTCTTCCCTTGCTTAGGTAATTAAATTTGATTGCTGACAGATATAGAAAAAAAAAAGATAGGTTCAAGTGAATTAAAAGATACCCTAGCTTCCCATTTATTGATTTTATTCAATCTTTCAATTGTTTGTGTGATTTATTTATATAATTTTTATTAAGTTAATTATTTTAATCTTACTTGTCTAAATAATAAGAAATTATCAAAGTTTTGGTACTTGATCATCAGTCCTTGTGGGAACGATAACTCATTCACTCTTTATTACTAGAATCGATTTCGTATACTTGAGAAAATCGACAACACACCCACTGGTGCATATTTACTGAGCCTACAAAATTCCTTCTTATACTCTCCCACTGATAAAGCTCTCTGCCTTAAATTCAAGAATGGTTTCCAATTGGCTTCCCAAAATGCTTTAGTAATATACTTATTCCGAAATTCTTGAATAAAAAAATCCCAAGTAATCGGAGTGGGAAGCATCGGGTGTTTCGAAAACAACTTCCACCAATCATACACAGGTCCTTGTATGAGAGACACTACATAATCAACACTTTAATCAGGAGGCATCTAATTTCTTCAAGTATCTTCTGCACTTAATATAACCATAATTTAGCTTTATTTGACTCATTTAAGCTTGCACCACAAAATTCTATAGCTCCATGCTTTCGTAAGAAGTCTATCGAAGCTTTAGATGCCATCATATGATCCAAGACCTTCGCCATATCCTGCAATATTTTAAAAAGGGACTCCATAGGCACTACCGAAAAATCGTGTTCACCATTCACTGGTTCAGAAGGGCTTGAAACTGATAGCTCCGGATCCCTAGGGTTAACACTTTCTACAGTCTCTTCCATAGCTTCTTGAGAGGGATCTATCTATATCCTTATAAAACAAGGACATCCGCATTAGGCCAATAGAAAACTACATTCATTTCTGTTCTACGATCGTCCAGAATCATCTAAACCTATGCTCTGATACCACCAACTGTAACACCTCTTACCCATACATAGCACACTACACCTCGAAAAGATGCGATATCATGATGGCTAAAGGATGTCACACAACTATAACATTAACTTAACTAAGTTCATTAAGCTAGGTCCAAAATTATAAAACTTCTTTACATTAAATTACAAACATTCAAATTCATGCATTAATCCTCATACCACACATATATCTATTAACTCATACCAAAGTTAAGTTCTCATATTATATATTCCTAATTCCATTTTCAAACTAAAGATTATAATTAACATATTACATCATTCAACAAAACCTACATATAACATGTGCCCCTAATATGTTGGCTGTTGAGGATGTAGGACTGTCCTTCAAAATCACTTATTTTTGAAATCTACTTGGATAAACGATCGTGCTAAGCTTAAAAGCTTAGTGGGGAAAACATGAAATGGATGACCACTCATAGTGGTCATCAATGCATGCCAACATATACATGAAGCATATTTGTAACAGAATAATTAACATGTATAGTATCCAAATAAAATAATCCTCAGAAAATCACATATCAGAATTATACTCATCGAGTCATATTCTTAAATTCACATATCACTTACTAATCATTCATTTCCCTTTATCAACAGATTGCCTGCATTTACAAATGTGTGCATAATGGGTTGAACACATAGGTACCCAAGCGTATAGTTTCATTTACACATAGGGATTCAAATGGGATCCAGAAATGCATAGGGATCTCAATTGGATCCAGAAACGCATAAGGGCCCAATCAAGGTCAAAACACATAGGCTGCAGCAATACACCCTATAGGAATGCCTATTTATCCATGGCCTGACTTTTGCAGGCTAATTATTATTTATTCCAATTGTTCACATTGTCATATTAAATAATATTTGCATAAATCACTTCGTACAATAATTCCATACACATATGGTCCATTAGATAGGCCCAATTAATATTATTTAATTCACATAACATAATTCATGGAATTAATTTAAATGCAAATAAAAGTATTCAAAAAATTAAACAAAAGAGAGGTGAGGGATGGTCATCGCTCAACATCAGTGCCCGCCCCTAGAAAAATCATGCTAAAGGGACGGCCAACACCTCACATCTGCCCGTCCCTGGCGAAGTCGCGCTTGAGGGATGGCTGTGACTCACTAGGTCCTTTCATCTCTGGCAAAGTGATGCTTGAGGGACGGTCGTGACTCACCAGGTTCGCTCATCCCTCATAGAATCACGCTTAAGGGATGGCTTACCCAGCTCAAAAACTTTGAAACCAATCCTTTACAGATAAAATAGAATGTAAACTCAACTTGCATGGATAGAAACACTATACAAACCTCATTTTTAGGCAAAATGATCTCATAACAATTGATCCCCAAGATGTTAACTTTCTCATGGCCTAAATTTCATGTCGTTTGGAGTTGTAACCAAGGAGTTATGGCCTTAGAAACACACACTGCTCCATTGACCCTCCTAAAGAAAAAGGCTACTGTTTTGGACAATTTTGGGTGCTTTAAAGCTAGAATTATCTCATGGAAATTTCTACGACATTTGTAGGCACAGATAATCGGTTCTAACCCTACTAGAATCATGTATTTTGGAGTTCTAAAACTTGACTTATGATCAAAACAACTACCAGAGGTCAAATTGAATTTCTGGGCAGAGTTTCCCTCTGAAACTCAACATGCCCCAATTCAACCAATTCCACACAGCCAGCCACAAATACTCAATTCATTTTAACACAAATCATTTATTCACATTTCAAAACATGTAATTCATCATTAAACACCCAATAGCATATAAATTCCAAAAACTCTTTTTCTCCCTTGCATTTCCTTGCTTTAATTGATTCCTCCTCTCCTGCTTTCTCTTTTTCCTTTGCTCCAAAAGCCTTCTCTACTGTAAATCATATTTAAAATTCAGTATTTTACTAATGAATCACAAGTCCAATTCCAACTCGTGAGGAGAAAGGAAGAAATCACACCAAAACTCTTACCTTAAACTTGCAAGAAACTAGCATAAGGTAACTAACTTGAAGCACAATTGAATAACACTTTAATTGAAGAATTTGTGAATGAAATAAGAAGTAGATGAAGAAGGAGAAATGCAGAATTCTTTTGCATTGAATGTTTGGCCAAGCATAGGTGGAATAAAGCCAAAATTACACCTCTTCATTTCCTTATATATATGCATGTAAATGCATTGTTGGCTCATTCTCAAAGTGATACACGCATTCCACTCACACATACACACTAAAGCACACTTTACTTAATTAATCCAGTCTTTAACTTACTTAGTCTCTCACTAATCATAAATTACATAATATCCATTAAACCATTTAACTTTTCCATTTATGCAATTAACTCCTCCTTGAACTTTTCAATTAAATCGGTTAAGTCCCCAACACCTATACTTAACAATTTACACAACTTAGGCCACTCTTGCACCCTAAAGGTATGTAATACGATTAGGGTACAAGTTGGGGCCTTACTGTAACATACCTTATACCCCTTTTGAAGAATAAGAGAGTGCCCAAATAGAATACATGTCTAATAGTCAGAAATATAAAATTTCATCATTCATTAGGCACTACAAGAACAAGTAATAATACCGACGAAATTTTACCAACGGAATAAAAACCGTCGCTATTTAGCAACGAAAATTATTTTAGTCGCTAAATAGCGACGGAATATTATTTTTGTTGCTAAAATAGCGACGGACAACAAAGTCTGTCGTGAAAAAGGGCGCCAAACATTCCCTCCAGAAATTGCGACAGAAATTAGCGACGGATATATAAATCCGTCGTTATAAAAAAAATTAATTTCCGTTTAGCGACGGAGTTAGAAACCGTCGCTAAATTTAGCGACGGATATCTAGGTCCGTCGCAAAAAAAATAATAAGATTTAAAATATAAAATAATTTTAGCAACGGAATTACTCTTCCGCCACTAATCACCGACAGAATTCTAATTCCGTCGCTATTTTTAGCGATGGAAGAACTATTCCGCCGCTAATTACCGACGAAATGCAATTTCCGTCGCTATATTTAGCGACGAAAATTGCATTCCGTCGGGATATCTGAATTAAAATCATATTTAACCCCCCTTCCCCCCGATCCTCTCTCTCTCCTCCCTCTCCCCTCACTCTGCCCTCCCGTGTCCGATCCCCTGCCCTATCGCCGCCGCCAACTGCCCCTCCCCTTCGTTCGCCGGTCCCGTCCCCTCCTCCTCCTCCTCCTCCTCCTCTCTTCCCTCCCTTCTCTCTTTTTTTCCCGCTCCGATCTTCCATTCTTCTTCCCTCCCTGCCGTGCGCCTTGTCTTCTTCGCCACCGTCGACCGCCGCGTCTCCGGCGTTGGCTTCCTTTCCTCCTCAGCCTGGTCGACCTCCCTCCTCCGCCTCCTCCTCCTCTCCTCTCCTCCGGCGTCTGGTAAGCCGATCTGCCCCTATTTTTTTTTAAATTATTATTATTATTATTATTATTAATTTATTTAACTTAATTAGACAATATTAACTATTAATTATTGTTCAAAGAAAAAATTAATTTTTAATTAGTGTTTATTGTTGTTAGAATTAATTTAAATTAGTTATGTTAATTAAATATTTTGTTATTTTTAAAAAATACAATAAATTAATTAGTGTTAATTGTTGTTAGAATGTTAAGCATTTGTTAATTAATATATTATGTTATTAATATATATATGTGTAGCTGGAAATCTCTGTGAAGTCAAGTTACGATATTAGGGAAATGAATTTATTATGCATTTAGTTACGGAATTTACTTCTTATCTACCTGCTCTTCTTTTTCATTTTTTTGTTTTTAAGAAAAAAAGCTAGTACTAGGATTTGGAAATTTTAGCAAAATAAAAGACACATTACCTTCTCGTAAATTTTATTAACAAATAAATATAATGTGATTCTATATAGTCAAGAAATTTGTATGTAAAAGGAGTTGGTAGTTATAAATACCCAGCAAAATATCAAAATTGACCATAATTTATTTACTTATACTCTAAGGGTGTTTGCCTTTATCTTATACTACTACACCAAAATTTATAAATACAAAGTTCTATGAACAACTTAAACCTACAATTAAAAGTAGCCATCATAATTAATTAATTATATTAATA
Organism: Excoecaria cochinchinensis; assembly: GCA_947683425.1. Taxonomy (NCBI): domain Eukaryota; kingdom Viridiplantae; phylum Streptophyta; class Magnoliopsida; order Malpighiales; family Euphorbiaceae; genus Excoecaria; species Excoecaria cochinchinensis. The sequence continues at coordinate 5,740,168 of CANTUQ010000149.1, forward strand.
GGTAGGCTTTACTTGATGTTATATATGTAATTGATGTTGTTGCAAATATAGCACCAATAAACCAAACATCAAAGTATCTTATGTTCTCTTCTTTTTTTTTTAAAAAAAATGACATATTAATTATAAAATTAAAATATCATTTATTATATATATTTCAATTTTGCCCTCTTATTATATCAATATCTCCATTGACTTTTCTTTTTATTTTTTTTAAACATATTTTATCAATTTTTATCAAATATAATTAAGAGATGATATCATAGTATTTGTAAAGTAATGTTGTTAGTATTATTATATATAAAATAATAAGATTAGCATTTAGAACACCACAACTTTCATCATTTCTATCTCATTCGTACACCATTCATTATATAATTAAAGATTATTTTTTTTGTGAAAAAATAGAAAATATATATATATTTTAGCGAATGAAATGATAAAAAAATTAGAATATGATATTCCGACAAATTGTGTAGCGCCAAAAGTTTAAAAACACCAATTCTCATAAAAATATGTTTGGATATGTAAATAATAATAATAATAATAATAGTAATAATAATTTCCCTTTCTTGAAATTGTGGATTCTGAAATATAATTAAAATAATAATTTGATTTATACTTAATTTTATTATGTGAACCAAACTCAATTTAATTGGATTAAATTAAGAAAATATTATTACTATAATTATTATTATTATCACTATTATAATATAGGCTATTACTATAAATTTTTATTTTTTTTGTTTTGAGCATAATAATCCGTATAACTTTTGTTTAATTGACTAGCAATTGTCGTAATTAATCATGTATTTATTATAAAAGTAGTTATATTATGAGTTGCTAGCATTATTGTCTAATATATTAAGTTTTTATTTATTTGAATTAGATTTTTATAATTCTATTTGAGATGGCTCCTTGTTCATGTAACAGTTTTGGAATTAATTATGAGTAACGTAGATAGATCTTGGATGTATAGACGAAAAACAAGAGATGGTTACATTAATCCTGAATTTGTGGAAGGGGTTCAGTCGTTTATTGAATATGCCAGTTCTCAACCTGCATATATGGACGGGGCTAAAATAAGATGTCCATGCAAAAAGTGCCAACATCTTAGTTATCTGTCAGTCGATGAAGTGTATTTTCACCTGTTACGAAAGGGATTTGTGCAAAATTATTTTGAGTGGACACGACACGGAGAAACATCAATCTGTAGTACATCGAGTGGAAATGTAGGTAACATGTGGACAACTGTGGGTGAATTTGAAAGAGAGAGGGAATTTGTAGCCGATGATGTAGGGGTGACTGAAAATCCATACGTTCAAATGGTTTACGATGCAGCTGGCCATGATTTTAGGGAAAGTACACCGATGCTGGAAGAACCCAACGAAAATGCAACAAAATTTTATGATTTGCTAAATTCAGCAGATCAGGAGTTATGGCCAGGCTGCGATAACATGACTCAGTTATCTTCTGTAGCTCGAATATTGAATATAAAATCCGAGCAACATATTTCAGATCTAGGTTTTGACCAAATTCTTGCTTGGTACAATGAATCATTGCCTCCTGACCATAAAATGGTTGATAATTTGTACAATGTGAAGAAACTGATCAGTGGTTTAGGTTTGCCTGTTGAGAAAATTGATTGTTATCGGTTGGGATGTATGTTGTTTTGGAGGGATGACATCAATTTACAAGAGTGCAAATTTTGCAGTCAACCTAGGTACAAATCTAAAAGTGGTGGTAATCAGCAGAAATTGGTACCTTGGAAACGTATGTATTTTTTTCCATTGACTCCCAGGCTTCAAAGACTATATGCATCCGAAGTTACTGCACCTCACATGAGATGGAATGATGAGCACGAAAGTACAGATGGAATAATGAGCCATCCATCCGATGCAGTTGCATGGAAACATTTCAATAACACCCATGCTGATTTTGCTGCTGAATCTCGAAACGTTCGGCTATGTTTGAGCACTGACGGATTTTAACCTTTTGGTCAATCAGGGCAACAATATTCATCATGGCCAATCATAATTACTCCATATAATTTGCCTCCATGGATGTGTATGAATGAGGCATATATGTTCTTGACAGTTATTATTCCAGGACCTAGAAATCCGAAGCACAGAATTGATGTATATTTGCAGCCGTTGATTTATGAGTTGCAACAGCTTTGGGATGTCGGTGTTGAAACATCTGATGCATCACTTAAACAGAATTTCATGATGAAAGCGGCATTAATGTGGATTGTCAGTGACTTCCCTGCCTATGCTATGTTGTCGGGTTAGAGCACGGCTGGAAAACTAGCATGTCTTTACTGTGGCGACGATTCAGATGCATTTTATCTTCAACATGGGTGCAAAACTTCTTGGTTTGACAACCACAGGAAATTCCTTTCACCTGATCACCCGTTCCGACGGAACAAGAACAAATTTCTTAAGAATATAGTTGTTCTTGCTAGTCCTCCAGTTATCAGAAGCAGTGAGCAAATTTTACAAGACATTGATGAGTTGGGTTTACTTAAGGTAACAGAAGTTGATGCTGAGGAAGTTAATGGAAGAATCAACAAAAACTTTGGTTGGAGCAAAAGAAGCATTTTTTGGGATTTGCCGTATTGGAAGACTAATTTGTTACGGCATAATCTAGATGTGATGCACATTGAAATATTTTTTTTTTATAATGTGTTCAACACCATTATGAATATAGAAGGGAAAACCAAGGACAATTCAAAATCTAGATGTGATGCACATTAAATTCTACCGAAATTTAAGTAAAAACTTGTACGAATAGTCAATAAATTATAGTTTATCTTTAATTCTTTTTATATTTACAGGGAGCATCGATGGGTCGACCGGCTACCTATGTTGAGGTATTTTTACACACCCACACCAACAAGCATGATGGTCAAACGTTTGTCAATGATCGGTCAAGGGTTTTACATGTATGTCCAAGTTACTATATTTTACAAATTTTAAATATTACTTATTATTAATCGTTACTTATTGTAAAACATTTGTCCTACGACAGGAACAAGTTCAAGATGCAATTCAGCAACGCTCACAGACTTCTGATTATGTTGATGCGAATCAAATCTATTGTGAAGTGTCTGGTGGTAGAGACCAGCGAGGACGGATATTTGGCTTAGGTTCTTTGGCCAAATCCTGTCACTCGCATTCCTCAAGTTCAAGTGCTGCCGCATCACATAGACGGTCTGAATCCAGGCGAGTCCATGAACTTGAGAATACTGTAAATGAGCTGAAATCTGAATTGCAACAGTCACAGACTCGATGGCAGCAATCTCTCGACTTCATATCTGAGCTGCGCAATGAGATGGCAAATTTGAAGGGTATGGTGTCATCGCAGCAATCTGATTGTACTTCGCCGCCGCCGCCGCCATCAGCTTAATTAGTTATGATTCTGTATTAGACATGGATATTATGTTATTACATAATTACTAACTTTATAACTAGTACAATTATTAAATTCGACTATTATTGTATATTAAAATTTAGATATCATCTTCATTTGCTCATTATTTTGCAATTAATTTTACAGGTTATAATTTGGATTATGAAAATATAATTGTTAATTAAGGGGGGAAAATTTTTATAATTTGTCGACGGATTTCCGTCGGTAAAAAATATTACCGACGGAATACTCTATTCCGTCGGGAAAATTTCCCTACGCCTTTATTGCCGACGGAAAATATTTCGTCGGCATTTTATTTTCCCGACGGAAATTACACATTTTCCGTCGGTAATTTTCATCGGGAAACGTCTGTTTTCTTGTAGTGAGGCTATACAAGAAATTGTAACAAAATCCATATCTCATTGCATTACCCAAAAGACATTCCAATAATATACATGTCTAATTACAGTGTTAAAGTATATAATTATAAGCCAAAAAGACATTAAATACAAACTTCTAACAAAAGTAAACCCTATATATGGGTTTTTCTATAGAGGTATTGGCCTTAGCTAATGCGGGATGTCCCAAACACTTGCTTGATCTTCAGTACCAACACGGATAGAACACCCATGCTAAGCGTAAAGCTTAGTGGGGAATACATGAGATTATAACTACTCACAGCAATTGTCGACACTAGGCACATATAATGAATGAATAAACATAGATCATTAATAGATACATAACACATAACCATAACCTCAATGTAACGAAATAGAGAGTAACCATATATCCATAGTAAGTATATTTTAGTTCACAATAATGAGCACACAGTAATATTATATAGTTACCTGCCTTAACCTAGGGGAGTGGATAACAGGAAAAGTACTGAACGGGGGTACTTGAAGGTACAAACTGGGGTACCCGAGGGTACAATACATTTTGCATATATTCTTTATCTCTTTTGAAATAAGTAATGACCCAAACGGGGTCTATAGGACAAACGAGGGATGTAGCAATTAGAGTCCCTATAGGCATACCTATCTATCCACTACTCGATCTAAAGTAGGCAAGAGAGCAGGAATTCGAATTTTAGTCATTTTATACATTTATAATACCATGCTATTAAGTGGAAATTTACATAGTACACATACACCTCATATGAGTGGTTTGCAGAACACTACAGAAATACAGTGGATATAATTTAATAATGATAAATAATGATTACATGAATTCAGTGTCATTGAAGCCATTTGATAGCAAAAATTCTAAAAAAAATTCTAAAAAATAGGTGTCTCACGGTGGTCATGAAAACCCACCCACCATGTGGAATACTGGAAATTAGTCGTTGTCAAAATATAATGCATTTACACGGTCGTAAGAAGAATCCTGACCGCCGTGTAACAGATACCACATAGTAGGCAGAAAATCCTAACCGCCGTGTGGTATATCCAAAATCACAAGTTGCTGGATAGAATGCATTTACATAGCGATAAGGGTACTCCTACCCGCCGTGTAAAGCTTCTACATGGTGGTAAGAAGGTCCTAACCACTATGCGGGCTGCCAGAGAATTCAAATGATTAAGGTCTGGCATGAGCACATGGTGCTAAGGGTCATCTAACCGCCGTGTAACTCAACAAAAATGCATTGTTACATTGAAACACAACTGTGTTTTTCCAGAACACACCCGTGCCTTTCCAAAATAGTTGTGTTTTATAAAGCACGATTGTGCTTTTCCAGAAAACACGTTAATACCATGTTTTACAATTTCTAACCCAAAAACACATCTAAACTCATTATTTTCACATGTAAAAACTTCCATAATCATTATTCTGCACTTAAATAACTCCCATTCCATTTTAGCAATATTTTCAAGCACATAAACACCTCAATTACTCAATTATAAATAAATTGAATACAAAGGAATAAAAAATTCCCAAACCTCAAAATCACTTATTTTTCTACTCTTTCACCTCCTTTCCTCTTCTTTCTCTTACAACTGCTTCTTCTTCAAGTTCAAATAACAAAACCATATCAACTTTCATAAATATACATACTAATCATAACTTGCACTCCAAAAAGTAAAGAGGAAGAAGAAGATGAATAGTGACGTGTTCTTAACTTAAGTGCTCGAAAACCACTCTTAAGCTAATCTCTTACTTGGAATCTCACTAGAATAAACTCAAACAAATCCTCATGTCCAAGAAGAAAAGAATGGCAGCTTTGGGGAGGAAGAATCCGATTGGCTCCTGTCTTCCCAAAATCAGCTGACCTTTATGGCTTATAAAGCCATAAACTCTCTTCCACTTTCTTGAGTGAGCAACTGTTGAAAGGTGATTGGTGTTCCACTTTTCCCATTAACCTTTTTTCTTTCTTGGTTTCTCACATCTAACTTATACTCAAAATTATACCCATTTATCCCAATATACATATATAAATCCCCCAAACAGGTCCAAAACTACTAGGGTGCAATTTGGGGTATTATAATTCTGTCCACCTTAAAAGAATTTTGTCCTCGAAAATATACCTGTATTGAATAGCTGGGGGTACTGAGCTCTTATAGCAGCTTTTGGTTCCTAAGTTGCTTCTTCTATACCATAGTGCTACCAAAGTACATTTATTAAGGGAATTTATTTGTTTTGAACCTGTCTTACTTCTTGAGCTAGAATAGGTTTAGGTTTTTCATCATACGAAAAGTCTGGCTGAACCCGTATATCTTGTACCGGGAGAATATGCAACTCATTCAAACAATATCTTCATAGCATGGATATATGAAACACATCACGAAGTTTAGCAAAATTTGGTGGAAGAGGCAAATGGTATGCTACTAGGCCGATTCTTTCTAGGAATTCAGACGGACCAATGAACCGTGGACTAAGTTTTCCTTTCTTTCCAGAATGAAGTAATGCCGTGGAGATACTTTTAGGAACACTTTGTCCCTAATTTCATACTCAATATCCTTTCTCTTTAAGTAAGCATATGATTTTTGTTGATCACTGGCAATTTTTAACCGCTGCTGAAGGATCTAAACTTTCTCTTCCATATCTCTAACTATGTCTTGCCCAATTACCTCATGTTTATCAATTTCAGTCCAGCACAGTGGAGTGTTACACTTCCTGCAATATAATGCTTCATATGGTGCCATGATAATACTTAACTAGAAACTATTGTTATAGGCAAATTCCATCAATGGAATGTACCTATCGCAACTGCCAAGAAAGTCTAATGCACATTTAGGTAGCATATCTTCCAGAATTTAGATCACTCTTTCTGATTGACCATCAGTCTGTGGATTAAATGTTGTACTAAAATGAAGTCGAGTGGCCAAAGCTAACCACAATTCTTTCCAAAACCTGAATATAAATCATGGATCTCGATTGGATACAATGGATAATGGAACCCCATGCAATCGAACAATCTCATTCACATATAACTCGGCTAACCGATCCATGGGATAATCAACTCGCACCCGTAAGAGGTGAATTAATGTTGTAAGTCTGACAACAATCACCCATATAAAATCATGCTTCTTCTGTGTAAGGAGAAGGCCAGTCACAAAGTCCATGGTAATATTATCCCATTTCCATTGCGAAATTGGGATTGGATTCAATAAACCTAGTTGCACTTGATGTTCCGGTTTCACCTGCCGATAAGTTAAACATTGTGAAACATATTCAACTATGTCCTTTTTCATTCCTAGCCACTAGTAAAATTGCTTCAAATCCTGGTACGTCTTGTTTCCTCCAGGAAGCATAGTGAATATCGTATTTTGTGCTTCATATAGCAATTTCTTCTTTAACTCATGGTTGGCAGGTACACATAACTAGCTCTTGTAATATAGGCTTCCATTATGTTTTACTGAATAGCCAGTCTTATCCCTATTCTTGACTTATTGCATGGCTTGCTATAGCCTGGTGCCATCTTTCTGAGCATCAACTGTCTCAGTTCAGGTTTAGCTTTTATTTGACCCAATAAAGCTCTATCAGGTGAGAATTTCCACCTATTGTGTTGTAAAGACAAGGCATAAATTGTCTTTCTGCTTAAGGCATTCGCCACCACATTAGCATTTTTGGGATGGTAGTTGGCGATACAATTTTAATCCTTCAACACCTCAAGCCATCGTCGTTGCCTCAAGCTAAGTTCTTTCTGTGTCAATAAGTACTTAAGGCTTTTGTGATTCGTGTAAATTTTGTATCTCTAACCATATAGGTAGTGCCACCATATATTTAAAGCAAAAATTACCTTAGCAAGTTCCAGATCATAAGTGGGATAATTATGTTCAGGCTATTTCAGTTGTCTTGATGCATATGCCACTACCTTACTATGCTACATCAGTACACATCCCACACCATTCCTTAAAGCATCACTAAACATCATATATTCCTTACTCGGAGTAGGTTATGTCAATACTAGTAGTTCTATGAGCATCCTTTTCAAATGCTCAAAACTGGCTTGGCACCTACAGTCCATTCAATGTTTAGTCCTTTTCGAAGCAATCTTGTATCACCTCAATTTTTACCCTAATAGTTTTGAGCTTAACTATGTGGGGTCCTAGTGTGGTTGTGGTGTGTTTTATGTTTGTGTGGGTGTGACTTAGGCTGTAAGGGTACATATGCATGATAATGTTAAGTGTGTGACTGTAGAAATCGGGTCCTGAGTCAGCTTAGATCGAAGATACCCGATGATGATAATTGCCTTCACAGGCTAAAAAGGTTAAAAGTGATGATTTCCTCGTCAAATTTACATTTTAGAGTGAAAAATTGAAAAATAATAAAAAAATATTTAAAAAAAAATTAAATTTGAAAAATGGGGCTTAGATTTATAGTATTTTTGTAAATTAAAAATTAAAAAAAAAAATTTCAGATCGCGAGTGTTGGGTGCGGCGGCGCGCGGGCGTCCAGGCACGGAGAGGCGACGCGCAGCGTCGCTAAAAGCACGCACAGCACCGCGCGCTCCATCGCGCAGCGTCGCTGCGTGAAGCCCGTCCCTCTATAGCGACGGGCTTCCCTCCTTTCCTGGCCGTCGCTATAGGGTCTGATGTGCTCTTTTCCAATTTTTTACCCTTTTTTCCGATTTTTTCACCCAAAAATCTGTTTTTTATCCCATTTTTTTAGGGTTTGTGAGTCCAAATTAAATTCTAAAATATTTTCTTAGATAATTAATTAATAAAACTTGATTTTATCATTAAAAATAAAGGAATTTGTGTTGAAATAAATTTCTTTTCCTTATTTAAATTAGGGCAACTTTTTTATCTTTTAAATACTTTAGGATGAAAACCTAGGGGGCTCAATAATTATTTTTCATCAGATTTTTCAAGGTTTCCTCTCTTCTTCTTTGATTTTTCTTCCAAAAATTTCAGATTGTTTCTTTCAATTAACAAGGATTAATGGAGATTCAAAATTGATTTTCAATTCTTGATTATTCCAAATTAATTTCTTTGTTTTCTCCATAAACATAAGAGATTAATTTTCACTTTCAAAATTTAGTTTTTATTTCTCATTTGTTTTTGCCATTAAACTTTTTCAAGGTTTTTTTTTGTTTAATCAATAAAAATAATTCCTTTGAGCAAAGAAATTAATTCTTTGTTCTCAAAGAGTGTTTTTAGTAGTTTTTTTTAGGCCTATTTTTACTAGAATAAAATTCCAACATTTATCATATTCAACTCTAAATTTTTGAAGTCACAAACAAAGGAAATCAAATCATCTTTTACCTTCATCAAATCCGACTCTGAGGGTAAATATTTTAGGCTCAGTTTCTATTTCATTTTTTATTTATTCATGTATATTTTATTGTTTTGATTGATTTATTTATTGTTTTCATTTATTTACTTATTGTATTTATTTTATATTGGTTTTATTTAATTGTTTATATATGATTTTATTTTCATTCATGTGAATATTGAATTCTTTTGATTCTTAACATGTAAATAATATAATTTATTTTGATTCCTCATTATTTTTAGCATGTAAATAATTAATTAATTTTTGTTAATCATTTTTGCCATATAAATGGTTTATGTTAATTATGAGCACATTAATTAATCATGTCATTATTTTAATTATTTTCATTATTCTTTTATTTATTAATTTTTACCACTCTTTTATCATTGTTGCATGTTATATTTATTGTTTATTCAATTACTTTTTTATTTTCATCATTATTTTCATCATGTTCATATTTTTATGTATTGTTTAATTAATATGTTGTATTTTATTTCATTCACGTCATTTAGTTAACTTGTCATTTACAATGCATTTTTATCATTTATTTTTATTGTTCACATATTAATTCCATTGTCATTTTGGTGTTATATTTTCTATCTTGTTTTATTTCATTTTACCATTTATTATTGATTTAATTATTTTAATTACTAACATTATTTTGTTTATGTTTTGTTTTTATGTCAAAACTTATTTTCTTTATTTGGGCATTTTTGCAAGCACACGGGGAGATCCAAAAGGCTCGTTGGGATTATTTTCTTTATTTGTAATATTTTATTTTTACCATGTATATTTTCTTGTAAAATTGTTTATTTCGGCCCGCTAGAAAGAAAATCACTAAACGTTTTTTTTCATTAATTAACTTGGTATTTTTCCTAAATAAAAATGGGACCAATGTCTCAATTTTCTCCATCCAAAATCATCACATAAAAATTGTTTCATAATAATATGCGTGCGAGAGCAATGTCATGACCATTAATGAATATCCCGATTTATGCATGATCTGTGTTTTATTTACAATGCGGGTTGTATTTCGTCCCTAGTTTTGTTGTATTTACTTTCATGTATTCTATTTTATTTATTGCTTTCCTTAAGTGGACAACCGGTGCTTTAATAAACTGTATTAAAATGAATGACAAATAGGATGAAACTCTAAATTCAAAGCTCAATTATAAACTTAACCATAGTCTCTTCGCTGTGCGCGCGCGACGAACTTCGCGAGCGCGACAGATGTGTTATGTTAAATGAGTTTTCTTCGGTGATTCCAATGTTTGAGTTCCGAATTTGTGATGCCTTTAAGTGTATTCTTTGACTATGTTATGAAGTATGTTAATATAATTGAATGTATTATGCATATCTATATTTATGATCTTTCTCTAAGATTATTATGATATGCTTAAGTGTAAATTGTATGATGCATTACTGACTTTATGATTTTATTCATATGTCTCACCTATTGCTGATTTCGTATAATGATATAAATTATGTGATGTGAAATATGATTTGTATAATGCATGACCTGCGAGAGTCAGTCTAGTGGATAGTTAGGCATGCCTAATAGAGTCTCTGTAGCTGCAGCGCCCTTTGAACGATTTGGACCCTGATCAGGTCCCACGACTGGTTCCTTGCGAACCCTTTGATATGAAATGTTTTTGGAATGTGGAAAAAGATGATGTTGCTTTTCGACTTGTACCTGTATGGTACATTATATTATGTGTTCCCTCTGAGGGTTACCCGGTCAGAGATCGGGCTATGTGTTTCCTCATGAGGTCTTTCCCTCCGTACTCGTTATCCACTATTATGAGTCAGCAGGTATTTTGATGGTTTGTTTTATTCTGTTTGGAAATAGTCATCAAATGTGATATCTGTATGAGCAAGGATCAGTTTATGTGTATATGAATATGATCACGGGCTTCAGAAGGTAAATCTGTATTTAGTAAACATGACTTTTCAGTTAACATGATTATCCGTACACGGCATGTGATTTGTTATTAGTTTCTGAATGCGTTGAAAGGTTTCGATCGATGGATTTATGTATATGAGTTAAGCATGGTTTTATTGTGTACAAGCATGTGAATTAGATCGGTTGTGAGGGTAAGTATATATGTTGTAATCGTACTTTCTGCATGGTCTTGATATAGATGGGAAGTGATGTGATTATGCCTTCTGTCTCCGTTATGGGAATGTTTACAACATGATATGCTATGTATTAGAGTTGTGCAGCAGAAGTGTGGTGTTTTGGATGATTTTCTTGGGTATGTGACTCAACATGATAACACTGGTGTCGTGTTTTGAGTTATGACTGTTTTGGCCCATTCCTGATATATGTTTATGATTATGTGTATGAGTTTCCGAATGAATGCCTTTATTATGCAAGTCTGTTTAGATATGTGTTTTGAATATCTTCCATTGCTATTTGAATGTATTTTGCCTCGACGACCATTGTGAATGGCCGTCCATATTATTATGTTTGTTTTCCCCACTAAGCGTTATCGCTTAGCACGGGCTCTTTTCCCCGTGCAGGTGGCAGGTTTTCTTTTGTTCGAGTCGCGCATCTGCAGAGTCGGCCACATAGAAGATAGAAGTTTTATATCTTGTTCAGCTTTTGTAATTTAGAATTTTTGTATATCTGTGCTATATGTATAAGTAATAATATGTAAAGATAACGATGTAATATTTTAGACTCCTATTGTATAATTATAAAATTGTAGATGTGTATGTTTTCGTTTAAAATATGCGCGGTTATGAATATGTATGTTCCGATTTTTACTCCTCAAAAGTTTTAATTCTTTCATAATTATATACGCTTCGGATCGTTTCTGTTCGGTAACACACCTACTCGTACGGCATCCTACTCCATTACGGATGGGTTTGCCCACGTATGAGTTGGGGTGTTACATTTAGTGGTATCAGAGCATAAGATTCTGGTTGCCTTATTTGTTTGGGTATTGGGTCTTTGTATGTTACTTGTTATGTGTCGAGTCTTTGTTTGAGAGTCAGTTGTGTGTCGTGGCCTAATGCAGATGCGTCTTGTCCTATGTGTGTTATGTTAGATGGAACCTGAACCGAATGAGAAGGTGAATGAGATGACAGAAAGTGTGAACCCAGTTAGTACTGATCAAAGTGTTTCGTTTCTGTGCACCTTTTGGTTAGAATTCCGGTCTTGTTTCTAATAATAGAACATTAGTGCAAGGATTAATTCGAATTTTAGATAGACTGACTGCTCCTAGAATTTCTCAAGGTTTTGTTCAGAGTGTATCTCAGTAAAGAAAGGTATCGAGTAAGTGGATGAGTATTTGGATCTTATAAGGTTTTGGTAGTACTCTATATGCCTGTCAGCTATCTCCAGAAAAGTGTTTAAATGAAAGCATATTGAATCATGGGGATGGGACAAATTGCATCATTATAGCATCAATCGCATCACTATGCATACATGAATTATCTCAATCTCATTACATCATCATCATCCCTTTGACAATACATGATAAGCATATGCATGTATGTTTTGATTGAGAGAAAGCTGACAGGGTATATATGTACTATTTGATATTAAGATTAAGGGTAAAAATGACGTGCTCAGCAATCGTTTAGGAAAGTGTTCTGTGTTTGGTTAAAGATTGAACAAAAAGAGTATTTTGGGACTGTAAAAAGGATTTTAAAGTTTGATAGGAGTGTTAATGGTAAAGAGAAACGTAAGTATGATAGACAACTTTTAAGTAGCGAAGGATTTATGTATTAATTGGAGAAGTTAGTTGGTTTATGTGTAAAATGTTCGGGTTTTGATTTCAGTCGGTCATTTGAGTAATGATTGTTCTGATGAATGTGTTTGATTCGAATTTAAGAAAGTGATTTAAGAATATAGAGATAGCGATAAGTGTAAGTAAGTGAATAGTTTTAAAATGCAATGTATGAGTCTGAAGGTGAGTTGAAGTGTAGTTTTGGAGTTTCTTCTGGTGTATGTGAATTTCGAGGACGAAATTCTTTTAGGAGGGAAGATTTGTCACACCCCAAAACGGGCCTAGTCGGAATCGGCAGCAAAGTCAGTTAAGTGAAGGGTATTTTGGTAATTTATGCATGAGTAATATGGATAATAAGGATTTAATTGCTAAGAAAATAATTAAATAAGTTTAGTGAATGAATTATCTAGTGGAACATGTGTATGGTATGTAGGAAGTGATTGGATAAGATTGTGACACTTGGGTTTGTAGGATGATGACAAGTGGCTTATAAGGAATTGTTAGAGTATGCTTGAAGTATATGGAAGTAGGATGTGAGTGGGCTAAGAAATGATATGGTGTGAGAGGTGTTTTGTGTATTGAAGATATTTATTCAAGAATTAATTGTGTGTGTTTAGTGTATGGTGCATGTAGGAGTAAGTCAAAGTGGGATTGAAGATTTTGACAAGTGGACCTTTAGGATGGTGACAAGTGGAATGGTTGGTGTGTGCACTAAATGAGAAAGAGAAATAGGAAAAGAAGAATGGAAAGGGGCAGATTCACGTTTGGCCCTCCTCTCCTTCCCGTTCTCTCTCTTTTCTTTTCCCTTTCCCATTTCTTGCATTCTTTCTCTTGGTTGTGTATGAGTTGGATCTATTTTGGAAGAGTTTGGGAGCAAGGTTGAAGAGGTAAGTGGTTAGGTTTTGGTTATTGTGTTTTGAACTTCTTTTTCTTCTAGTTTGCTTTCGATTTGAGTAAGTTAGAGTTTTGGTTTAGTGATTATTGGGTTTGTTTGTGCGAGTTTTGAATGATTTGAAGAGGAGCTAAGGCTTGATTGAGTGGGTTCTTAAAGATTGAGGTTTTGAATCGCAAATTCAGGTTTGGGAAACTTTCTTCTATCTGTATAAGAATTTTTGGTATATTCATGTATGATACAAGCTTCTTGAGTGTATTGTGATGATTTGTGATGATGGTAGTGAGTGTTGGCTCAAATGACTCATTGTTGCATGTGAATAGGTTTTTGGGTGAAAAACTGGATAAGATACACTGGACCTTTCTTCGGTTATTACACTGTTTCGGAAGTTATAGAACTCCAAATCATTCGATTCTTGAACCATTAGAACCATGAATGCCATTACTTTAAATGTCTCAGAAATAGCCTTGGACGAATTCTCGCTCTAGGACATCGAAAATTTGATTATAAATGTAGTGCCCCTGTTGTGTCGGGTTGTTTGACCAGTATGGGTTGTGGAGTCCATATCTGGAGTTGTAGACATCCAATGGATGTGAAAATTGTTTCATTTGAAAGCTAAGACGTAGGAGAACATTTGTTAAGAAGACCACTTGTCCTAAAAATGAGGTTTAGAGGTCGGTTTATATGATACGAACTGGTGGTAGAAAGCAGTATGTTAGGGGAGCTGAAGCGAGCCTCTGTCGCGAGCGCGACAAGGGTCGCGACCTCGCGACAGAAAAGTATGTTTTGAGCCTTTTCTTCTCTATTTTTGAGTATAGGGTTGACCCGGATCAATCCCGTATCTTTCCCATCAGTTATTACGCATGTTTAGGGTAATTAATTGGCTATACAAGTAATTATCGTTGGGAAAACTTAGGAGTACATTTTCAATTGGTGATTTAACTAGTAATTAAGCATAGATATAATCCTATGAAGGATTGTTTATGAATAAGTGCTAGTATGTGATGGTCTCATGAGTAACCTTAGCATGATGTATCATATGAATGAATGCGTTTAATGTGAGTGCGATTGATATGATTGACGAATAATGTTATTATTATAGATTGTGTATATGGATATTGTTAATGGCGTGTTTGATTGAAATACTTGATACGAATGTTGGATTATGTTATCAATAATGTGTGACTGGCTGGAGATGAGGTAAGAGACCTTGGGATGTGTTTCGTGTGTTTGTGAATGAGTTTGAGGAAGGAAAGATCTTGCAAAATTCTGCAGATTTTCAGAATCATGCCTCTGTCGCGATCGCGACACTGTCGCGAGCGCGACAGAGACAGGTGATGTCGATGCTGTGCCGTCGCGAGCCCGCGATAGCAATAGCTTGTCTGCTCTCTGTCGCGAGCGCGACAACCGTCGCGATCGCGACAGAGCACATTGTTGGCCTGTGCTATCGCGAGCACGCGACTTGTCGCGACCCCGCGATAGCAATGCTTACCCTCTGTCGCGATCGCGACAATATCGCGAGCGCGACAGAGCCGGGCCTTTCTCTCCTTCCCGCGATCGCGAAGTTCGTCGCGCGCGCACAGCGAAGAGACTATGGTCTCTGTCGCGAGCGCGACAGACATCGCGAGCGCGACAGATGTGTTATGTTAAATGAGTTTTCTTCGGTGATTCCAATGTTTGAGTTCCGAATTTGTGATGCCTTTAAGTGTATTCTTTGACTATGTTATGAAGTATGTTAATATAATTGAATGTATTATGCATATCTATATTTATGATCTTTCTCTAAGATTATTATGATATGCTTAAGTGTAAATTGTATGATGCATTACTGACTTTATGATTTTATTCATATGTCTCACCTATTGCTGATTTCGTATAATGATATAAATTATGTGATGTGAAATATGATTTGTATAATGCATGACCTGCGAGAGTCAGTCTAGTGGATAGTTAGGCATGCCTAATAGAGTCTCTGTAGCTGCAGCGCCCTTTGAACGATTTGGACCCTGATCAGGTCCCACGACTGGTTCCTTGCGAACCCTTTGATATGAAATGTTTTTGGAATGTGCAAAAAGATGATGTTGCTTTTCGACTTGTACCTGTATGGTACATTATATTATGTGTTCCCTCTGAGGGTTACCCGGTCAGAGATCGGGCTATGTGTTTCCTCATGAGGTCTTTCCCTCCGTACTCGTTATCCACTATTATGAGTCAGCAGGTATTTTGATGGTTTGTTTTATTCTGTTTGGAAATAGTCATCAAATGTGATATCTGTATGAGCAAGGATCAGTTTATGTGTATATGAATATGATCACGGGCTTCAGAAGGTAAATCTGTATTTAGTAAACATGACTTTTCAGTTAACATGATTATCCGTACACGGCATGTGATTTGTTATTAGTTTCTGAATGCGTTGAAAGGTTTCGATCGATGGATTTATGTATATGAGTTAAGCATGGTTTTATTGTGTACAAGCATGTGAATTAGATCGGTTGTGAGGGTAAGTATATATGTTGTAATCGTACTTTCTGCATGGTCTTGATATAGATGGGAAGTGATGTGATTATGCCTTCTGTCTCCGTTATGGGAATGTTTACAACATGATATGCTATGTATTAGAGTTGTGCAGCAGAAGTGTGGTGTTTTGGATGATTTTCTTGGGTATGTGACTCAACATGATAACACTGGTGTCGTGTTTTGAGTTATGACTGTTTTGGCCCATTCCTGATATATGTTTATGATTATGTGTATGAGTTTCCGAATGAATGCCTTTATTATGCAAGTCTGTTTAGATATGTGTTTTGAATATCTTCCATTGCTATTTGAATGTATTTTGCCTCGACGACCATTGTGAATGGCCGTCCATATTATTATGTTTGTTTTCCCCACTAAGCGTTATCGCTTAGCACGGGCTCTTTTCCCCGTGCAGGTGGCAGGTTTTCTTTTGTTCGAGTCGCGCATCTGCAGAGTCGGCCACATAGAAGATAGAAGTTTTATATCTTGTTCAGCTTTTGTAATTTAGAATTTTTGTATATCTGTGCTATATGTATAAGTAATAATATGTAAAGATAACGATGTAATATTTCAGACTCCTATTGTATAATTATAAAATTGTAGATGTGTATGTTTTCGTTTAAAATATGCGCGGTTATGAATATGTATGTTCCGATTTTTACTCCTCAAAAGTTTTAATTCTTTCATAATTATATACGCTTCGGATCGTTTCTGTTCGGTAACACACCTACTCGTACGGCATCCTACTCCATTACGGATGGGTTTGCCCACGTATGAGTTGGGGTGTTACAATAACTCCTGAAGAGAGGAAATTCTTAAGAGAAAAATAATAAAAAAAGAGAGCCTTTGCCTGAGCCTGGAAGGAAATGCCGACAATTGACGAGGATATTGTGGGGGCAATGCTGCTTCAATGTGCCGACATGATGATCAACAGAATTTCAAAAGCCAATCCTCATCCCCAACATCCCAGATGAACACAGCATAACCAAGCAAAATAAAATTTTGATTAGCCTATTAAGGCCAAGCCTTGGAATTCCTTTCCTCACGATCTTTTGAGATATGTACCCCAGAGCCAATCAAGACCAATCTTTAATCATATAAGACCAGCAATGACCCTTGTGACTTAGGAGGACAGCTCATTCCCAAAACACAAAAAAAAAAACACAAAAAAAAAAACACAAAAAAAAAACCATAGTCCTATCCTTAGCCATAGTTTGGTCTTAAACCATCTAAGGCCAATTCCATTTAAACCATTAAAGGTTACTTCAGAAATTGAGCCACCTAAAGCTAACAAAAGGAAGATACAGACTTTCACATCTAAAATCCAAGCAAAGAAATTCACTATTTCAGCTGGCTTGCACAATGCCCAAGAATAAAACTTTGGTGCTAAAAAGAATCATCGTCAGAAAGAGCAGCTTCCCCAACTAATGAAGACGAATGCAAGTTCAATCAATACCGACGGACTGAAGAAGGTTCATGCAAAAAAAAAAAGGTTGATAGAAAATCTTCAATCATGAAAACCTGAGAGGGCTGATTGATAACAGGAGTTTGATGCTTTCAAGATCTATCCCAAGGTTAGCTGAGGTCTTGTGTTTTTTGAAACTAATGACAAATAATGATCATGCTTAATGAAATCAAATTGAAACACATGCATTTCTGCAATGATGTGATCAGAGCAGTTCACTTTGTGTGACCAAAGTCGCCTATTGTCCACCACTCAAGCGCTTCAGCCGACTCATCCTGCTATCAAATGTGAAGAATCAAGCTCATGCAACCAGGTCCTAAGACTCCTAAAAGATTCTTGCCAACAACTTCAGCAATCTTCAAAAAAATAAGGGGGGGAGGGGCCGTTAAAGTGAAAACCGCAACTGGCGCTCTAAGCAAAAATTAGGCAAAAGGATAGGGTGAAAACTTGGAAACAGGCAGTATGTCCTTAAAAAAAAAAAAAAAAGCCGCTGGATTGGGTTGGGTCCATTCCAGGCAAAAAAAATAAGGCACAGGGTTATGTGAAAATCCACAAAGGCCGCATATCCCGCTAAGAAAAGTTAGTGTGAAAATCCACAAGGCACGCACTACCTTCAAATAATGACTACAGGCACCGGATGAGAATCTCGCAATCCCAGATGGCATGAAATTCAAAAGCAACTTAAAAGGCATCGATCCTATTGCAAATTGTAGCTAGCCCGGCTGTCATCTCCAAGTCCACATAGATGATTCTTATCCTATATTTCTGCATGACTCATGCATTTCACTTGCATGCTCACTATTTTTCCTGCATATTTTAGTTTCCCTATTTTGCAGAAAGAGAGATTTGAAGCGAACACCGACAAAAGCCGAGTGACGGCATCAGCCCAAACAATCAACCAAAGACCTCTCAGGGGGCAACCAGCAGAAAACAAAAATCCAAGTATCAATCCAAACGTCAATCGAAGTAATCATCCAAAGACCTCTCAGGGGGCAGATCTCAACCCAAGACCTCTCAAGGGGCAACCATCACAGAAGGGTTAGCATGATGGTGGCACTACTACTCTATGGAGGGTTAGCATGACCACGGCACTACCACTTCATCAAATCAAGAAGGGTTAGCACGATGGTGGCACTACTACTCTACGGAGGGTTAGCATGATCATGGCACTACCACTTCATCAAATTAAGAAGGGTTAGCACGATGGCGGCACTACCACTTCATCAAATTAAGAAGGGTTAGCACGATGGCGGCACTACTACTCTATGGAGGGTTAGCATGACCATGGCATTACCACTTCATCAAATCAAGAAGGGTTAGCACGATCGCAGCACTACTACTCTACGGAGGGTTAGCATGACCACGGCACTACCACTTCATCAAATCAAGAAGGGTTAGCACGGTGGCAGCACTACCACTCTACGGAGGGTTAGCGTGACCACGACACTACCACTTCATCAAATCAAGAAGGGTTAGCACGATGGCGGCACTACTACTCTACGGAGGGTTAGCACGACCACGGCATTACCATTTCATCAAATCGAAGGGTTAGCATGATGGCGGCACTACCACTCTACGGAGGGTTAGCACGACCACAGAAGTACCACTTCATCAAATCCGAACGGTTAGCACGATGGTAGCACTACCACTCTACGGAGGGTTAGCACGACCACGACACTACCGCTTCAACACGCCCACAAGATGGCAACAACCACCACCACGGATTCCCTGCTTCAAAAAGGTAAGAGTTGCCTCAGTTACGCGTCTCTTTCCTTTACTTCTTTGAGTTTAGGCTCACCTAGACACTAGTGTACTAGATTCCCCTAAACTGGGGGCAACTGTAAACACCGGGTCCTGAGTCAGCCTAGAACGAAGTTACCCGAAGATGATAATTGCCTTGTCAAATTTACATTTTAGAGTGATGATTTCCTTGTCAAATTTACATTTTAGAGTGAAAAATTGAAAAATAATAAAAAAAATATTTAAAAAAAATTAAATTTGAAAAATGGGGCTTAGATTTATAGTATTTTTGTAAATTAAAAAAAAAAAGTTTTCAGATTGCGAGTGTCGGGCGCGGCGGCGTGCTTGTGGCAGTGCGCTGGCGCCCAGCTCGCGGGCGTCCAGGCGCCCAGTGGAGAGGCGACGCGCAGCGTCTCCAATGTTGCGCGTCGCTAAAAGTGCGCGAGGTTTCCGTGCCTCTGCACGCGGAATCGCATAGCGTCACTGCATGAAGCCCGTCCCTCTACAGCGATGGGCTTCCCTCCTTTCCTGGCCGTCACTATAGGGTCTGATGTGCTCTTTTCCGACTTTTCACCCTTTTTTTCTGATTTTTTCAGCCAAAAATCCGTTTTTTATCCCATTTTTTTAGGATTTTTGAGTCCAAATTAAATTCTAAAATATTTTCTTAGATAATTAATTAATAAAACTTGATTTTATCATTAAAAATAAAGGAATTTGTGTTAAAATAAATTTCTTTTCCTTAATTAAATTAGGGCAACTTTTTATCTTTTAAATACTTTAGGATGCAAACCTAGGGGGCTCAATAATTATTTTTCATCAGATTTTTCAAGGGTTTCCTCTCTTCTTCTTTGATTTTTCTTCCAACAATTTCAGGTTTCTTCTTTTAATTAACAAGGATTGATGGAGATTGAAAATTGATTTTCAATTCTTTATTATTCATAATGAATTTGTTTGTTTTCTCCATAAGCATAAGAGATTAATTTTCACTTTTAAAATTCAGTTTTTATTTCTCATTTGTTTTTTCCATTAAACATTTTCAAGGTTTTTTTTGGTTTAATCAATAAAAATAATTCCTTTGAGCAAAGAAATTAATTCTTTGTTCTCAAAGACTTTTTTATTAGTTTTTTTAAGCCTATTTTTACTTGAATAAAATTCCAACATTTATCATATTCAATTCTAAATTTTTAAAGTCACAAAGAAAGGAAATCAAATCATCTTTTACCTTCATCAAATCCGACTCTGAGGGTTTATTTATTCATGTATATTTTATTGTTTTGATTGATTTATTTATTGTTTTCATTTATTTACTTATTGTATTTATTTTATATTGGTTTTATTTAATTGTTTATATATGATTTTATTTTCATTCATGTGAATATTGATTTCTTTTGATTCTTAACAGGTAAATAATTTAATTTATTTTGATTCCTAATTATTTTTAGCATGTAAATAATTAATTAATTTTTGTGAATCATTTTTGCCATATAAATGGTTTATGTTAATTATGAGCACATTAATTAATCATGTCATTGTTTTAATTATTTTAATTATTCTTTTATTTTCTAATTTTTACCACTCTTTTATCATTGTTGCATGTTATATTTATTGTTTATTCAATTACTTGTTTATTTTCATCATGTTCATATTTTTATGTATTGTTTAATTAATATGTTGTATTTTATTTCATTCATGTCATTTAATTAACTTGTCATTTACAATGCATTTTTATCATTTATTTTTATTGTTCACATATTAATTCCATTGTCATTTTGGTGTCATATTTTTTATCTTGTTTTATTTCATTTTACCGTTTATTATTGATTTAATTATTTTAATTACTAACAATATTTTGTTTATGTTTTGTTTTTATGTCAAAACTTATTTTCTTTATTTGGGCATTTTTGCGAGCACACGGGGAGATCCAGAAGGCTCGTTGGGACTATTTTCTTTATTTGTAATATTTTATTTTTACCATGTATATTTTCTTGTAAAATTGTTTATTTAGCCTCGCTAGAAAGAAAATCACTAAACGTTTTTTTCATTAATTAACTTGGTATTTTTCCTAAATAAAAATGACACCAATGTCTCAATTTTCTCCATCCAAAATCATCACATAAAAATTATTTCATAATAATATGCATACGAGAACCAATGTCCTCACCATTAATGAATATCCCGATTTATGCATGATCTGTATTTAATTTACAATGGGGGTTGTATTCCGCCCCTAGTTTTATTGTATTTACTTTCATGTATTCTATTTTATTTATTGCTTTCCTTAAGTGGACAACCTGCGCTTTAATAAACTGCATTAAAATAAATGAGAAATATGATGAAACTCTAAATTCAAAGCTCAATTATAAACTTAACCATGGTATGAATAAATGGGAAGTTCCGAACACCTTCTCTGGTTTAAGACCCCGAGGTTAGATGACCTTTCCAAATTTCTTATAAATTGGGTGGCGACTCCAAAATGCTTCAAAGGTGCCTAAAGGTTTCATGGGATTAGATGAACCTCCCAATGTTCTATTAGGTAGGGGATTCCAATATGTCTCGTGTAACCTAAGATCAAAAAGATACGAACCAATCCCTCGAATCCTAAAAGCGGGTTCAATGAGGGACTTGCTGGTCCGGCGCACGTCACAGTGAATTAAGTTGTGTTGTGGGGAAAAGAAGAAAGATTGGAAGGGAATTGGACAAATCCACCATGGGATCTTGACACTTGGATGGTGAAGATGAAGGAAAGAGATAAGAAGAGTTTGACTAAGGGAAAGAGAGAGTAAACATGAGGGACAACTTAATGCCCCTATTCCCGTTCTAGCCCTCTCTTCCTCTTCGTCTCTTCTTCTTCTTCTTCTTCTTCTTCTTCTTCTTCTTCTCATCCTTTCTTGCTTTTTGATCATCTCTTCAAGCTTCTAAATTCTGAAGTGTTTTTCGTAAATTCTAAATTTTGGGTAAGTGTTTAGCTTCTTCTTCTTCTGTTCCTCTTTGGGTTTGTGTTTGTTGGTTTGTGTGTGTGTTTAGGGTTTTGAGTTTTTGGTATGTTATGGTTGATGTGTTCAGAGATTCCTGCTATAGATCCCAAGGGGAAGGAGAAAGCAAGTGGTAGTGCGGTGGATTGAAGTTCTAGGAGGTAAGGAGCCTAAGGTTAGGGAATTTAGTGAAATTGAATGATTTTGATTTTGGAGTTTGTTATGAATTCTAGAAATTGTGGTATTAGACTTGTTTATAGTGTATGAATGATATGGGTTTTGACTATTTTTCAGTGGATTTGAGAGGGAAGTTGCATATTGAAGGATAGATTGAATTTATGTGGCTTTTGGAGGAAAATTCTGGGTTTTTGAATTTTGGGTGTTCAAATTACTTCTTTTGCCTTTTTGATTATTTCTTTAAGAGCAAAGCTTAGGTGATATTTTGGGTAATGTGTTTTGGTTGTTGATTTATGCTTGGATTGAAGTAATTTTGGATGTTGGTTTGATTTTTGAAGGTTTTGTGTTGTGGAGAAGAGTGCAGGTCGGCAGCAGGAGCAGGATAGAGCTCGGGTATCTGAGCTTCTGCCGTGGAGTGTCTCTGTTATGAGCGCATCTTCTATCAAAAGCACGATAGAGAGCTCGATAACCAAGCATTTGTCGGGCTGATCACTGTCTTCAGCGCGACTGTGACCTTCCTACCCTCTGTCGCGAGCTTGACAGAGGCCTTTTGGCAATTCCTTTGCAAACTCGGTTGGCTATCGCGAGTGTATCCTGGTGTGCGATCAGCCTTTGTCGCGAGTACGATGCTCCCCTATTTTCAAATGTTTATTATTTTATTCTCTTTGCATGGTTTCTCACGTGTGATCTAGTAACGTATCAATGTATGATTATTTCATGCTTCATTATATGATTCTCAATTGATTTAATATCTAGCCTGCAAGAGTCAAGTAAGTGGATAGGTAGGCATGCCTATAGAGTTATGTAAGCTAAAGCCCCAATATGTTATGGACCCTGATCAGTTCACCATTTGAGTCCTCGTGATCCATATAAGTTAGATCTTGTATAAGATCCCCCAATGTGAAAATGTTTTTGAATTAAATGAAAGAAGTTACTTTTGTTTGTACCCACAGGTACTAATGTGTTCACTCGTTATTCGCTACTTTGAGTTTGCAGGCATTCTTATGAAAATTGATAGGGATGTGAAATAATATGATTTGTCATTATTGGTGCAATATGAATGTTTGAATCTTATAAATATCTGACGATTGTAATTTATGATGTAAGCTTGTTATCAAGCTATGTGATTTATGATATTTTCCCTGAATAACTTCCAGGGTTGCCACCAGATAGAGAGATAGAGTTCTCTATTGATTTAGTACCTGGTGCTGCACCTATCTCTATTGCTCCCTACAGAATGGCACCTTTAGAACTCAGAGAATTAAAGATTCAGTGGCAAGAGTTACTTGATAAAGGCTTCATTAGACCGAGTGTTTAACCTTGGGGAGTGCTAATTCTCTTTGTTAAAAAGAGAGATGGATCACTTCGGTTGTGTATTGACTACAGGCAACTGAATAAGGTAACCATAAAGAACAAGTATCCACTGCCTTGAATCGATGACTTGTTCGATCAATTAAAAGGTACTGGTGTGTTTCCAAATATTAACTTCAGATCTGGCTACCATCAGTTAAAGAATAAAGAAGCAGATGTACAAAAGACAACTTTTTGCACCCGGTATGGTCATTACGAGTTCATGGTCATGCCTTTTGGATTGACAAATGCTCCTATAGCCTTTATGGACTTGATGAATAGGATTTTCCATCCTTATTTGGATCGGTTTGTTGTAGTCTTCATTGATGATATCTTGGTGTATTTGAAGACTCCAGAGGAGCATGATGAGCATCTGAGGATTGTTATGCAAACTTTAAGAGATAGACAGCTTTATGCCAAATTCAGTAAATGTGAGTTTTGGCTGAATGAAGTGCCATTTTTGGGACATGTAGTATCAGCAGATGGTATCAAGGTTGATCCTAATAAGATTAAAGCGATCTTATAATGGAGAACACCCAGAAATGTTACAGAGGTCAAAAGCTTCCTTCGGTGGTTGGTAGGTTACTATAAAAGGTTCGTGAAAGGTTTTTCCTCCATTACAGCTCCTCTGACTCAATTATTATAGAAGAATGTTAGGTTTTCATGGTAAGAAAAATGTCAAGAAAGCTTTGAGAAGCTTAAGTGCATGTTGACAGAAGCTCTAAGGCTAGTGCAACCTAAATCAAGTAAAAACTTTGCGATCTATAGTGATGCTTCCAGAAAAGGTTTGGGCTATATGTTGATGCAGGAAGGTAAGGTGATTGCTTATGCCTCCTGACAGCTTAAGAATCATGAGAAGAATTATCCTACTCATGATCTTGAGTTGGCAGCCATTATATTTCCATTGAAGACATTACCTTTATGGTTAGAAATGCTACATCTACATAGATCATAAAAGTCTAAAATATTTGCTCACTCAGAAGGAGCTTAATTTGAGACAGAGGCATTGGTTTGAGCTGATTAAAGATTATAAGTGTTTTATTGACTATCATCCTGGTAAAGCCAATATTGTAGCTGATGCACTTAGCAAGAAGTTCATGGCTTCTTTACGGGCTATGAATGCTAGTTTGGGTGTGTTAGATGATGGAGCGCCACGCACGGAAGAAACATACATAAATTAAAACAAAAATGAAAGCAATAAATATAATAAAACAATAATATTATACACGTATTACAAGATTATCCTTATACAAAAAAAATAATTCTAAACAAAACTTATACTGAACTATACAAAATACTGAAATAAAATGCAAAAAAAAATTAAATTCCAACTCTAACTCCTAGTGGCCAACCTGCAGATGCTTAACTCCGAACCGAAACTACCACCTACATGGGAAAACACCCATGCTAAGCGATAATGCTCAGTGGGGAGGAACATAAATAAATACATATAATAACATTCACTCACAAAAACACATAATAAGAACATGCAAAATTCTAATGCATCAACATACCATAATCACTCCAATAATAATCAAGTAACGACATAACAAACTCACTAGATTCCAACGATTATCAGAGAAATGAACAAAAGCAAAACACCACTTTCAGCAATTATTCAAATACAAATACACATCACTAACCGTATAACCCAGTAACAACCTCTATACACTAGCCTGAATTTACATGGGTGGTGGATACGGGTACACTGGATACTGCGAGCAGTATAAAATACTAGAGACCGAAGCCTAAAACATTTTAAAAACTTTTAGATACCTGAAGGTATCAAACACTAGACCCAAATAGGATCAAACACTAGCAACTGCAATCACTAGCCCTTTATAAGCATGCTTATCTATCCACTATTATAGCCATTCAGGCTTACGCATTAACATTCAATTTTAACACTCAAACTTTATAATAATGAAAATAATCACACCTTTTAACATAATCACATATATATATGTGTGTGTGTGTGTGTGTGTGTGTGTGTGTGTGTGTGTGTGTGTTTATGTGTGTGTGTGTATGTATGTATGTATATATATATAAACATAAATCAATGTAAGCATATTTAAAGCATACAACATTATATCATATCTCAAAAATCATAAACCAAACGTGATTGAGAAACCATGCAGAGCAACTAATAAAACACACTTGAAAATAAGGCAGGTCACACCCGCAACAGAGTCGTAGCTCGCCCCATGTAACGCTCATGCCAAGCTCCGTGCTCATGGGAGGCAGGAAGATAGGCCTCTATCGCGCTCGCGATAGAGGGCGGGTAATTCCCCATTGCGCTCGTGCGCGTATGCATAGCCGCGACAAAGAATAGCCCGGCAGAAGCTCGGCTTACCGAGCTCTCTTTCACGCTCGAGACAGAGATTAAATTAACTGAAGCTCGACAATCACGCCTTCTGTCGCGCTCGCAACAGAGACATGAATTCACACCCAGAAATCATTCTAACGTAGCTCCTCTACCACCCAACCCATCTAAAACCAAACAATCAAGCATGCAATCCAAACCTTTCATCACTTACACTCAAAACATACATAAAAACACATGCTATATATCAATTTCAAAAAATTAAAAGTTCACAAACAAACTCAAACCATTAATGACAAACTCCCAAACCTCAAGAAGCTCCAGAAATCCAGCCCCTCTTCACTCGAACCTTCTCTTTACCATTGTCCTTCCTCTTATCACCAACTTCTTGCAAGAACAAGCACCAAACAAATCTCTTAATCCATAATGCAACTACAAGCACAAAATAGAAAACAAGAAGGAGAAGAAGACTTGAAACCTGGAGCTAACCACTTACCCTGCAAACCAAATTGAAGCTCTTCAAGAAGTGCCAACGAAGAAGTAGCAAGAGCAGAAAATGAAGAAAAGAAAAAGAAGGAGAAGAAAGAGAGAGTCACGTAGTGAAGAGGAGAAATGCAGGAACCAACAAGCAAAAATCTAATTTTTGCTTTCCCTCCCTCTTCCTTTCTTTCTTTTCTCCAATTAATACCCTCAACTACTTAGTCTAGGTGTCACAAATCCATTGGTCAAACTTATAAAATCCTTAGCTTAAATCCCTTTGGTCCTTGCATAAATACCTATTAATCACTTAAACAAAATCTTTCTTTTAATGCTTCATCTCTTCAAATAAGTCCTTACTGAATTTAATCTTATACTTGTTCAATTACAATTATACCCTTAATCGTAATTCCTACTAGGCCCCTCTTTGAGTTATTACAGGCACGGATGATGGGTTATATTATAAGCAGAGATTGTGTGTTCCTGATTAAGCTGATTTGATAAGGAATATCTTATCTAAACCCCCATCATAGCAGCTTTACCATGCATCCTAGTAGTAATAAGATGTATCAGGATCTGAAGATGCTTTGCTGGTGGCCGGGCATGAAGCATGACATCACAAAGTTTGTGAGCAGGTGTCTAATTTGTCTGTAGGTTAAGGCAGAGCATCAGGTTCCTTTAGGTTTACTTTAACCTATCGCGATACCTGAATGAAAATGGGACAGGATAACTGATAGGAGAATAATTCTAGTATAATTTAGTATATGTTTTGTATGAGTTTATAAAATTAATTATGCAATTGTGTGCATATTTGATGTCATATGTGTTAGTTTATGTTTATTTGTATTAGTTGGTGTGTTTTTGTGTTTACAGGTTTATTTAAGTGTGAATAGAAGCACAAATGGTGAAGAAAAGGCATTACTGGAGAGGAGAGCACAAGTAGGATGGATGAACATGACTCATGAAGTATGTCGAGAGAAAAAGTAAAAGAAGGAAGAAAGAAGAGAAGAAGAAAGTAGAGAGATTATCCGACTAGGATAAAAGAGCACGAGTCGTGCTGGAACTGAGACAACAGAGAAACGAAGGAGAGAAAAAGGAAAGAAGCCAAGACGTGCTACAGGAGCACGACTGGGACAAAGGAGCACGAGTAGGAGAGGAGAGCACGAGTTGTGCTACTGTAGAGAGGAACCGAAGAGAAAGGAGGAAGGGAAAGAGGAGAAATGGCATAGCGTGTTCTGTCGCGAGCGTGACATCCTCGCAATCGCGACAGAGGTGACTGTTGGAGCAGTTTTCAGCCAAAAGTCACTTGAAAAGTCATTTCTTTTCACCAACAATTGCAACCATCTTCAGGGGACATCTCCAATGGACACCAACTTTAAATTATCATCTATAAATATGTAGTTTAACTGTAATTTAGAAGACACAGAATTTTATTAAGTAGTTTTTCTGTAGTTGAAAGAACAATTTGCTCTTAGTTAAATTTCTTAGTTAGTTTTTATGTTTTGAAGAAGAAGATCAAGGAGAAGGAAAATTTATTACAAAGGTTTGAGGAAAGTGCACAAGTCATCTTTCTCAGTACTCTTATCTTTTATTTCTTCTATGTAAATTAAATGAATATTTCTTTAATGAATTTGAATGTTATTATTATTCTCTACTTCCATCTATTTTAAGAGTTTTTGAATGCAGAATTTCTATTAGTACAATTGCATGATCATTATAAGTTTGAGTTTAGTCGAGAGATAAATTCATACTTAAATCTAATAGATATTCATTGAAGCATTATTTGAGAGATCATAATGTTTGATTGGTTGCTATAGGTTGTTTTCTATTCTTGAAATATGCATGTATAACACTCTAAGTTTTAGAAGAGAATTCGGATTTAGAATTATGTATGCATATTTTAGGCACTCTAATTTATGTCGAGAGAATGAGTTACAAATATATTCCAACTTGGCTTGCATGAAAAGATGATTATTGTTAATTGGAATGATGGATCAAGTTCATTATTTTAAGTTCTTCATTATATATTATCTTCTTCTATTAACATAAAATAGGTTTAATTAGTTTATTTATTAGAGTAGTTTAGATTTAACCAACAAGTTATTGAATCATTGTAAACAAGATTAAAATCAAGTAGTAATAGTGAGTAAAAATTATATTCCTCGTGGGATCGATAACCTTTTGTACTATTTCGGTACACTGTATGCTTGCAGAAATTAGCATCTATAAAATATGCTAACAAGTTTTTGGCACCGTTGCCGGGGAAATAATGATTTTTGCCATTATGAATCTTGATTTATGATTTTGGATTACAATTTTTACTTTGTTTTGTTGTTTGTTTGTGTGTTTAGTTTGACTTTGAGTTTTGATTTTGGTTTTTACAGGATTTGAAAGTTCATGCCTAGTACAAGAAGTTCACAAGAAGAACTTGAACCGTTGAATCCTAAAATTGAAAGATTTTTGTCAAGTAACCGGAAATCCAACAGAAAAAAGAATAAGAATAAGAGACCAATTATTATGGCTGAAGAAGGAAATCCACCTAGACTAATGGACTTTACCACCCCAGCATTGAGTGGTGCTCAACAAGGAGTGGTAAGACCTACGGTAAATGCTAACCAATTTGAGATTAAACCTTCACTTTTACAAATGATTCAAAATAGTATTCAGTTTTACGGTTTGGCAAATGAGGATCCCAATGCTCATTTGGCAAATTTTCTTGAAATTTGTGATACTTTTAAAATCAATGGTGTTTCGGTGGATGCAATTAAGCTTAGGCTTTTTCCATTCACATTGAAGGACAAAGCCAAAGCATGATTGAATTCACTCACAAGGGGATAAATCACTACTTGGGACCAATTGGCCCAAGCTTTTCTATCAAAATATTTTCCCTTTGCTAAAATAGCCAAGATTATAAAAGATATCACAACCTTTGTTCAAAATGACAATGAATCTTTGTATGAGGCTTAGCAAAGGTTTAAAGAGTTGCAAAGGATGTGTCCACACCACAACCTTCCGAGGGAGCTTTTGATGCAAACTTTTTAGAATGGTGTAAATCCAACTACAAGAGGTACAATATATGCTGCAGCTAGTGGATCCTTGATGAGAAAAACAACTGAAGCTGCTTTTGAGCTTTTAGAAGAGATGGCAATGAATAATTGTATGTATGAATAATTGTATGTGGCCAACTGATAGAGTAAAGGTATCTAATTCTAATCCTAGGGGACTGCATTCAGTTGATTCCATGGTAGCTTTGCAAGCTCAAATTAAAGCATTGACTCAAAAAGTTAATAGTCTAAGTATGGGAGGTAATGTATCAAATGCATGCAATATCTATGGTCAACAAGGGCATATTAGTGGCAATTGTAATTTAGGAATGGTTAGTAAGGAAGAACAAGTTAATTTTATCCAAGGCCAAGGACGTGGGAATCCTTACTCTAATACTTATAATCCTAGTTGGAGAAACCATCCAAATTTTTCATGGGGAAATAATAATAATAATAACCAAAATAGGGGAGTAGGATACCAACAACCATAATATAGGTTTGGTGCTTTTGAAGGGAAGATTGATAAGTTTATTGAGGAAATTAATTTTAAGATGAATTCTCAAGATGAAAGTCAAAAGAAACTTGAGGCAAAAATTGACCAAATCACTAAAAATCATGCTGCTTCTATTCATAATCTTGAAGTTCAATTAGGCCAACTTGCTAGTTCCTTACCTTCTAGAAATCTAGGATGTCTTCCAAGTCATATTGAGGAAAATCCTAGAGATCATATAAAGCCATAATATGTCTAGTCTCTTATTTAGGTTACTTAACTATATTTTCTTTCTACATATTTTTTTTTTATATTGTTTTAGATTAGATTATGTAAATTTATTAATTACTTTTTGTATTTTGAATTTACATGTTCTTAACACAGTGGTTTCTTTTATTCTACAGGTAATTTAGTAAGAATAGGAGTTTGTTTAATTTAGTGTATTAATTGAAAAAAAAAATTAACTAAAATTTCAGGATGGCATCTCTGTCGCGAGTGCCGCAGCCTCGCGATCGCGACAGAGGGCGATGTTTGAAGGTACCCCCAGCTTCATCCGACTCGTGCTGGCGAGCACGAGTCACCATGGGTAAGAAGCATCAGCACAAGTCGTGTTGTGTTGTCCGACTCGTGCTGGGTGCCCAAAAATCATTTTGTTGCGTTTTGGATCTGTAAACATCTTGTAACTTGTTTAATTTCTTTTTATTTTCTTCTAATCTTGTTTTCTTTTCTTAACCGCATGTGACCTCAGTTAGATTACCCTAAGTTTAATTACCCTAATCCCTAAAATTACCAATATAGAAATCAAAACAGGGTAGTTTTATTTTAAAACCCTAACTCAGTAAAATTGCAACTTTTCATTTTCATTTAACATTTCAGTTTTCCCTCTTCTTTTTATTATTTCCTGTAGTCTTTGCCCTCATCATGTTCTACTCCACGAGTTTCGTCCCTTCATCTTCCTTCTTCATTCTTCTTTCTTTGTTCTTTGTTCATTCTTTCTTTTTTTTTTTCTTTCACGCAAGCACTCTATTTTTCTTTCACTGTTCGTTTCTTACAATAACAGCCATCTGTTCCTCTTTTATTTCTCTCATTGTCGTCGGTTTCCTCCTGTTCTTCTCGTTGTTTTGAAATTTTCATTGTCTATTTTTCTTCTGCTTTCACCAGTTTTTCTTCTCGCTTGTGCAGTCCATTTTACATTTCCTTGTGCCTTTATCATCATCATAGCATTCTATTCTTCTTCTATCTTTTATATTTTCTTCAGCTATTACATTATTCCATTACCTTCCCTATCTGCCTTAAGCAAACAACCATGGTTAGGACAAAAAATCCCTCAACCTCACACACTGAACCAGTTCAGGAGGCTGTTGAGGGGGATATTTCTTCTACATTTGGAGCTGCATTTGCCATCTTCTCCGTGGACAAGGTGGGCAGATTCACTGCTTTACGTGGTAGGCCAATTTTGCAATGTAATTTTTTTCCAACTGATCTTCTAGAACAGGTAGGCATGTTGAACACTGTTAATGCAATGTTAGCTAACTGTGGTTTATTTAGATTTGTAAACATGCAAGATTTCATTTATCCTGACTTAATGTTAGAGTTTTACACTACCTTGAATAGAAATGAGGAGAATGAAAACTTATTAGATTTCAGACTTGATGGCAAGCCTCATATTTTAACATACTTCATGATGTATAGAATTTTTAGCTTTTCTCCAAATGGACTCACTGAACCACCTAGGTCTTTTAGGCCAAATGATATTAATTGGCATTTCAATTTAGCCAAATGATATTTATGGTAAATTGTATTACATGTTGCATGATGAATATAATTGGATTATGTATGTCTTATTTTTTAGTGCTTGATATAAACAGTATGAGATATTTAAAGATGATTTCTTTATGCATGACCTACAAGAGACAGTCTAGTGGATAGTTAGGCATACCTAATAGAGTCTCTTAGCTGCAGCCCTCAGTTCTGTTTGGACCCCGATTAGGTCCCCGTTTGGATCCTCACGATCCCTAAAAGTATTTGGATCTTGTCTAAGATCCCCTCAGTAAAATGTTTTGAATAAAAGAGAAAATATTTGTTTTTCGATTCGTACCCGTAAGGTACCGCCATGCGTTCGATTTGTACCCGTGAGGTACTGCCATGTGTATACTCATTATCCACTATTATGAGTCCGCAGGTGTTTTATTTGTTTTGCTTTGTTTGCTGTGAATATATGAATGAGATATCCGAATGGTTGATGATAAGTATATGAATCAGTTGTTATCCGAATGCAAATATGAGCCTCTGAATGTTGTGAATATGACTTGAGTATGATTATATCTGTTATGATTATTACATAAGTCATTGTGAATGTGCTCTGCCTTGACGACCATTGTGAATGGCCGTCCATACTATTTGTGTGTTTTCCCACTAAGTGTTATTGCTCAGCACGGTGTTTCACTCGTGCAGGTGCGGAAGGCATTTTGCTTTGGGAGACTCATTGCCAGTCAAGCCAACACAGAGAGAATAGTGTTAGGGCTTTATTTTTGTAGCAAGATATTTTTGTATTATTGAACTCTCTATATATCAGTAATTTTGTAAAGCTTTCGCCTTGTATATTTTGATTATGTATTTATTTTATAATATCAGTTGTGATCAAAACATTATTGTAATGACTCCTATTATATTAATGAATGATCATTCTGATGTTTCTGAAAAGTTTTAAATTTTGCTGTATTTTAGTATGTATATTATATGCGAATGTATATTTTTATATTGATCTGCGTGGTGACACCCCTACTCATACGGCATCTCACTCCGACACGGATGGGTTCGCCGACGTATGGATAGGGGGTATTACATAGGATGTGGAGCAGTACATACCTCACATATTTTGGGAGCCGATTGAAGAAGTTGTCTTAGAATATTTTAAGTATGTTAAGACATTATGGTATGTATATGAACTTATATTTAGTTTTGGTTACTGGTTTGTAATAGACTGTTCTAATTGGCAGTAGTTAGTGGTGTGTGTGATGATTTTATTTTATGCGTATGGATGTATGTGATTGCGTGATATGGCATGCCTGATAACCTGTAGAAGTTAAGTTAATACAAATGGTAAGGTGTAATGTGCGTTTGCATGTTAAAGTAAAATTGACCAAATGAGTAGTAACTTAGGACAGTTATAGTTCAATCGATGAAATTGAGGTTAAGTTAAAACAAGTTTTGTAAGTGCTTAATTGTTCTAATGTCATTAATAGACTTAGGTAACTAAAGTAATCTAATAATCGATTCTAAATTAAAAAAAATTATACCGATTTTCATTGTATTGGACTATATAATAATCTGATAACTTAAATAGGTTAATCGGCTTAGAACGGATGGTTAATTAATGAAACGTAAGGAATAAGAGTGTTACAACCTCAGTTACCCGACCCAGTCACATGCGAGTTCTTTGAGTGGGAGTTCCATAATAAGTATGTGACTAGGGCATATAAAGAAGCTATATGGGCTAAGTTTTTGAGTTTCGAGCAGAGGGAATTGTCGGTAGCAGACTATGAGATGGAGTTTAATTGGCTTAGCAAGTATGCTCCTCTGCGTATCCTCACGGAAGATTTTCGTTTCCAGCATTTTGAGGGGGGCCTGAATGAGACCCTTAGAGTGATGTTGATATCTTTGATGAGTTGTCCGATGGATAGCTATTATCAGATTGTGCAAGCTGCTTTGCGAGTGAAACGCTCGGAGACTGTTTTGATGGAAAGAGCTCAGAGGAGGAATCCCCCTTGTGGTGGCTCATCTTCGGGTAAGAGGTCAAGGAACATCCAAGGGAATACCCCGGATGAGTCTTCCAATAGTCCGGCTACGAGGGGTAGGAGATAGGGATATTCTTATGTGTCTAGTGGTAGTAGAGGTGGTTCGGTTGGTAGGGGTGAGTTTGAGTCGAAGTACTCGTACTACAATAAACATCATAAGGGCGAGTGTCGATGGTTAACTAGAGATTGTTCCCATTGTGGTAGCACGGATCATTTTTTGGTTAATTGCCCTAGATTGAGTGAGAATACCCGGGATCAGCAAGGGGCCAGTAAAGCGAGATCTAATGTCCCTCAGCCCAGTTGAGGTAGAGGACGAGGTCGAGGTGGACAGCGTAGAGTTGGAGCTTCATATGAGACAGTGGAATATCCTCAAGTGGCACCAGCGAGAGCATATGCGATGAGAGCTCAGGAGGAGCAAGATGCTCCTGAAGTGATTGAGGGTAAGTTCCTACTCTTTGACACTGAATTGCATTCTCTAATAGACCCTGGGCCTACACACTCATATTTATGTTCTGATAAGTTGTGTGATAATTTGCCTACTGTGGATCATTTAGATTATGAGAATTGTGTGACCAGTCCCTTAGGACATAGTGTCAATGTGAGTAGAGTGCATAGGAATTGTCCCCTAGTGGTGCAAGGTGTAGAGTTCCCAGTGTATCTGATTAATCTGCCCTTTCACGAGTTTGATCTAATTCTGGGGATGGACTGGTTATACAAGCACCGGACGGTGGTCAATTGTCATAGGAAGACAGTTGTGCTCAGAGATAATAATCAGTTTGCAGTGGTTGTGAGAGGTTTAGGCTTTGGTTCTTTGGGTAATGTGATATCAGCTATGCAAGCTAGGCGTTTTATGAGAAAAGGATGTGAAGCTTATTTGGCTTTTGTTTTGGATTCTAGGCAGAATCAAGTTAAAGTTCAATATATTACAGCAGTGAGAGAGTTTGCGGATGTGTTTTTGAAAATGTTGCTGGGTTTGCCTCCAGAGAGGGAGGTGGAGTTATCCATAGAGATTTTGCCGAGTACTGCTCCCATTTCTAAAGCTCCTTATTGAATAGCTCCCGTAGAATTGAAAGAACTAAAGATTCAACTGCAGGAGTTAATGGATAAAGGCTTTATCAGACCCAGCATTTATCCATGGGGTGCTACGGTATTGTTTGTTAAGAAGAAGGAAGCACCCTAAGGAACTGTATCGACTATCGGCAGATTAATAAAGTCACTGTGAAGAACAAGTAACCGTTGCTTTGGATTGAAGACTTATTGGATTAGTTGAGGGGCGTAGGAGGTTTTTCTAAGATCGATTTGAGATCGAGTTACTATCAGTTACGAGTTAAGGACATGAATGTTGCTAAGACTACTTTTCGGACACGATATGGCCATTATGAGTTCTTAATGATGCCGTTTGGGTTGACCAATGTGCCAGTAGCTTTTATGGATTTGATGAACAGGGTGTTCAGGCCATATCTCGACCGATTTGTTGTGGTGTTCATCGACGATATTTTGGTTTATTCGAAGAATGAAAGTGAGCATGAGGAACATTTGCGGGTTATGCTTCAAGTTCTGAGGGATCATCAGTTGTTTACGAAGCTCAGCGAGTGTGATTTTTGGTTAAAATAGGTGTCTTTATTTGGACATATGGTTTCTTCTGAGGGTATTTGGGTTGATATGTCTAAGGTTGAGGCAATTGTGAATTGGAAACCACCTAGGAATTTCCTAGAGGTGAGGAGTTTTCTTGGCTTAGCAGGGTACTACAGGCGGTAAGTGAAAGGGTTTTCGGTTATTGCTTCTCCTTTGACCAGGTTTCTTTGGAAAGGAGTTAAGTTTGAATGGTCCGACAGGTGTCAAGCGAGTTTTGATCAACTAAAGACTATGTTAGTTGAGGCTCCTGTACTTACTCACCCATCACGGGTAATGTAACACCCCCTTCCCATACGTAGGCGATCCCATCTGATAGGGATTGAGATGCCGTATGAGTCAGGGTGTCACCAAACACATACAAAGCAAAACATACATTCATTCATATCATACATACAGAAAGATGAGATAATTAGAATCTTTAAAGGAAAAGATAAGCAATAGCTGATCATGCATTAAAATAACAAAACCATTACAATAATGTTCTGATCAACTAGCTGAAACAAAAGATGTTACATATCCAAAATATAAGTACAATAGCGGAAGCTGAAACAAAACTGATACAAGAGAGTTCAATACAAAAAGAATCATTACAGATTACAAAACTGAGCCCTACACTAAACCTTCTGTGTTGGCTTGAAGGCGGCGACTCTCACAAAGCAAAAACTCCTTCCGCACCTGCACGGGTAAAAATACCGTGCTAAGCGATAAACGCTTAGTGGGGAAGCACACATAACATATGAACGGCCATTCACAATGGTCGTCAAGGCATAACACATTCACAATGGCAAAATGCAATAGCTCATAACATAATTCATAAGAAAATGCTCACAATTTAAAACCATACATTCTGTATCTCAAAATCATACCAATATCCAGATTAGTTGAACATACATTTCATCCATATACTTATACAGATATCACATGTACATAGTCATAAGAGTAGGGTAAACCAATCGAACACCAAAAGAACACCTGCTGACTCTGGGTAGTGGATAACGAGTGTACAAACAGTACTTTACAGGTACGAGCCGATTACAGACAGTACCTTACGGGTACGAATCGAGAAAACCATTTTACTTTTAACTTTTACAAATAATTTTCAAAGGGGACCTTAAACAAGATCCTTACACATAAAGGGTTCGCGAGGAACCAAACGGGGACCTGATCGGGGTCCAAACGAAACAAAGGGCTGCAGCTAAAAGACTCTATTAGGCATGCCTAACTATCCACTTACTTGACTTTAGCAGGTTAGGCGTCATTCAAATCAAATTTCAGAACATAACATATAATTCATCTGAAAAATCATGGTAACACTCATATCAAAGCATATAAAAATATAACATGCATCATAGAGCAGTATAAATCCCTTCGGAAGAATTACGGAATTCATTGTTGAGCTAAAACTGAGAAATTTCAGAAAATAGGCAAAACGGAGGTGACCAAAAAGGTTGGCCGGTCACGGGTCGTGACTGGCCTCCTCACAAGGCTGGTCACGAGGCATGACTGGGAGTCACGTCTCGTGACTGGCTTCTTCTTTTGCTGGTCACGCCTTTCTCTCTTGCTGGTCACAAGTCGTGACTGGGTGTCACGTCTTATGACTGGCTTCTTTGAGGCTGGTCACGCGTGACTGTCTATCGTGACTCTCTCTCAGGCCGGTCACGAGTCGTGACTGGAAGTCACGCCTCGTGACTGCCTTCCTCGGCTGGTCATGAGTTGTGACAGGCAGCCACAACTCGTGACTGGCTTCATTCTGGCAGGTCACGAGTCGTGACTGGAAGTCACGTCTCGTGACTTGCCTCTCTTCTTAGCTAGTCACGCGACAGACACAGCAAATAGGAATTTTTCTACAGTAACCCGATTTTCTAGAATTTCCCAGAACACAGAATCAACTCCAAACTTGGATCAAAATCACACAAATCAGTTCTTACCTTCCATAAAATCATTCAAGTATCAAAATGACATATAATCAACTTAATTCAACACTTATTACAACTAAAATCATGCATAACCACATACAAGAACATAAACCCTAGAAACTTACAGTAAGTTCAATTCAACCACAATTCACAATTAAAATTCCCAAACCTGAGATTCTAAACTTCAATCACTTAGCTCCACTAGGTCCAGCGACCTCCTTGCCCTTTGGATCGCGAGGGAGATCAACTAACAACACAACAAAGAACATACAACCATGTAAACCCTAAGTTAATTCTAAACCCAAGGAAGAAGAAGGAGATGAAACGAATGGAAAATAAGATGAGAAATGCAGTGACTTACCAACAAAATGCAAAGAGATGATTAGCTTCACCAATACAAGCTTGAATCCACACCACAATTCTTAGAATGAAGAAAATGAAGAAGAAGAAGGTGAGGGAAGGAGAAATCGTGAATATGCTATTTTCATCTTCTTTCTTCCCTTTTTCTTTTTCTTTTCTTTGCCCTAAGTATGTGTCCATTTCCTATTGGTGAAGCTAACCACTCACACCAAACTAACGTGCACTACACACACCTAATACTTTCCCAACTAATGCACACCCTATAATGGTATGAACACACACACCCAAGCATATCCCAACTTAAAACACCATAAAATGATATGCTCAATTACACACAACTATTATCCAAATAATTCTCACCCTAATGCCATATATGCACCCACATATTAATAAAACCCAAAAACATGCATTTTACTAAAATACCCTTATGATATGCTGAACACATGCGAATGCTTACTCATACAGACAGGCTCATTCTACTAGGGGGCAAACGGGGTGTGACAACTCTCCCCTACTAATAAGAATTTCGTCCTCGAAATTCTCACCTGAACTGAACAAATGCGGATACTGAGCTCTCATCGATTCCTCTGGTTCCCAAGTCGCTTCCTCAACTCCATGATGAATCGATAACACTTTTACCAAAGGAATCTGCTTACTTCTCAATTGCCTCACCTCTCGGGCTAGAATAGCTCGCGGTTCCTCATCATAGGTGAAATCTGGCTGAGCCTGAATATCCTGAACTGAAAGAACATGCGAGGGATCTGATCTGTACCAACGAAGCATCGAAATATGGAACACATCATGCAACTTTGCTAACTCCATCGGTAATGCCAATCTATAGGCTACAGGTCCTACCTTAGCCAAAATCTCATAAGGACCAATAAAACGAGGACTAAGCTTGCCTTTCTTTCCAAATCGAAGCACTTTCCTCCAAGGTGAAACTTTAAGGAAAACTTTGTCCCCGATTTCAAAACGCACGTCTTTCTTCTTCAAGTTTGCATAAGACTTCTGTCGATCCTTGGCTGCCTTCAAATTCCGTTGCACAACTCTGATCTTCTCTTCAGTATCTCTAACCAAGTCTGGCCCAATCACTGCTCTCTCGGATAGCTCGGTCCAACAAAACGGAGTCCTACACTGACGACCATACAAAGCCTCATATGGTGACATACCGATACTCGACTGAAAGCTATTGTTGTAGGCAAACTCCATAAGTAACACATATCTGTCCCAACTACCCGTGAAATCTAAAGCACAAGCCCTCATCATATACTCTAAGATCTGAATGACCTGCTCTGACTGACCATCTGTCTGAGGATGAAACGCTGTACTGAAGTTCAACTTAGAACCCAAAGCTCTCTGCAACTCCTTCCAAAACTTGGAAGTAAACCTCGGATCTCTATCTGAAACTATAGACAATGGCACACCATGCAACCGAACTATCTCATCCACATAGATACTGGCCAATCTATCCATTGAGTAGTCCACTCTAACTGGTAGAAAATGAGCTGACTTCGTAAGCCGATCCACTATTACCCAAACTGAATCATGCTTCTTCTGAGTCAAAGGCAAACCAGAAACAAAGTCCATGGCAATGTCATCCCACTTCCACTCAGGAATGGATAAAGGCGTAAGCAATCCTAAAGGAACATGATGCTCGGCCTTTACCTGCTGACAAGTCAAACACTTGGACACAAAATCCACTATATCACGCTTCATACCAGACCACCAATAAAACTGCTTCATGTCCCGATACATCTTCTCACTGCCAGGATGCATAGTAAAAACTGTACTATGCGCCTCACTCATAAGCTGTCTCCTCAAATCCTCAGACTCTGGCACACACAAGCGATCCCTGAACATAAGTACCTCATCCTGAACTGAAAACTCTGACTGCTTACCCGATCTGACCTCTTGCACAATCCGTTGAAGTCTCACATCATCCCTCTGAGCATCCACAATCCTCTGTCTCAAAGTAGGCTTCACACGCAACTGAGCAAGCAAAGCCCCATCTGGACCAAATCTCCATCTGAACCGTCTCAGGAACAAGGTTGAAACTGACTTCCTACTCAATGCATCTGCGACTACATTGGCCTTACCAGGATGGTAATCCACAATGCAGTCATAGTCCTTAAACAACTCAAGCCAACGGCGCTGTCTCATGTTCAACTCTTTATGTGTGAGGAAGTACTTCAAGCTCTTGTGGTCCGAAAAGATCCTACACTTTTCCCCATACAGATAATGACGCCAAATCTTCAAGGCAAAGATCACAGCTGCTAACTCAAGATCATGCATCGGATAGTTCTTCTCATGTGGCTTTAACTGACGAGAAGCATAAGCCACAACCTTACCTTCTTGCATCAAAACACATCCAAGACTAACACCCGAAGCATCACTATAAATGACAAACTCTTTACCCGAAATGGGTTGAGTAAGAATAGGTGCCTCAATAAGCAACTGCTTCAACTGATAAAAACAAGCCTGGCATCTATCTGACCACTCAAATTTGACCCCTTTCCTCAATAATCTAGTCATCAGAGCGGCAATCACAGAAAAGCCCTTAACAAACCGACGGTAGTAAGCTGCCAAACCAAGGAAACTCCTCACTTCCTGAACATTTCTAGGCGCTTTCCAATCAACTATCGCCTCAATCTTGGCCGGATCAACCTGAATACCCCTAGCTGAAATAATGTGACCCAAGAATGATACTTCTCGAAGCCAGAAATCACACTTGCTAAGCTTGGCAAACAACTGGTGCTCTCTCAACATCTGCAAAACCAATCTGAGATGCTCCTCATGCTCACTCTCATCCTTGGAATACACCAAGATATCATCAATGAACACTACTATAAATCGATCTAAGTATGGCCAAAACACACGGTTCATCAGATCCATAAAAGCCGCTGGAGCATTGGTCAAACCAAACGGCATCACAAGAAACTCATAATGGCCATACCTAGCCCGAAATGCAGTCTTAACCACATCTGCATCCTGAACTCGAAGCTGATAGTACCCTGATAGAAGGTCTATCTTGGAGAAAACACCTGCACCTCGAAGCTGATCCAACATATCCTCAATCCTAGGCAACGGTTACTTATTCTTCACTGTAACCTTATTGATCTGCCTGTAGTCAATACACATCCGCAGAGATCCATCTTTCTTCTTGACAAACAGAACTGGAGCTCCCCAAGGAGATATGCTAGGTCGAATAAACCCCTTATCAAATAGCTCTTGTAGTTGAGTCTTAAGTTCCCTCAACTCTACAGGAGCCATCCGATAAGGTGCTCTCGAAATAGGAGTGGTACCCGGCATAATCTCAATGGACAACTCGACCTCTCTCTCAGGAGGCAAACCAGG
The DNA here is from genome assembly GCA_947683425.1 of Excoecaria cochinchinensis. NCBI lineage: Eukaryota > Viridiplantae > Streptophyta > Magnoliopsida > Malpighiales > Euphorbiaceae > Excoecaria > Excoecaria cochinchinensis. The sequence continues at coordinate 5,781,537 of CANTUQ010000149.1, forward strand.
CAACTCACTCGGGAACACATCACTAAACTCCCGCACTATAGGAATATCCTCAATCTGAACTTGATCTCTCTTGGAATCCAACACAACTGCTAGAAAAGCCTCACAACCTTTTCTAATAAACCTCTTGGCTTGCATGGCAGAAATCACATTATTCAAAGAACTAGCACCCAAACCCTTCATAAACACAAGAGACTGACATCTATCCCGGAGAACAACTGTCTTCCTATGGCAATCAACTATAGCCCGATGCTTACCCAACCAGTCCATACCCAAAATCATATCAAACTCTCTGAAAGGTAACTCAATCAAATCTGCTGGAAGGACAACTCCCTCAACCATCAAAGGACAACTCCTAAAGACTCTACTCACACTGACACTATGCCCTAATGGACTGGTCACACAAATCTCATAATCTAACTGATCAACCACATGCAACTTATCAACAATTTTATCTGTGCACAAGTATGAGTGTGTGGAACCAGGGTCAATTAGAGCATATAATTCAGTGTCATGGAGTAGGAACTTAACAGCAATAACATCAGGCGCATCCTGCTCCTCTCTGGCTCTCACAGCATAAGCTCTAGTGGCAACCTGAGGAGGACGCTCAACAGTCTCAGAAGCAGCTCCATCTCTAGGCCGACCGCCTCGACCTCTACCTCTACCTCTACCTCTAGCAACCTGAGAAGCATTCGATCCAACTCTGCTAGCTCCTCCCTGAGGTCCCGAATCCTCACTCATCTGGGGACAACTAGCCACATGGTGCTCGGTGCTCCCACATCTAAAACATCCACCAGTGAGCCACCTACACTCACCCTGGTGAGCCTTGCTACAATTCTCACAAACAGGAACAACATCAGACCTACCACCTCTGCCAGAACCAGATACTGCTGCAGAACCCTGTCTTCTACCTCTAGAAGCTGAACCAGCAGCTGGCTCATCTTACGAATTTCTAGATCTCTTACCCGAAGATGAAGAAGAACCACCTCTAGCTGAATTCCTTCGCTAAGCTCTCTCCCTAAGCAAAGATTCCATCTTCTCTGCCCTCATGGTGGCCTCTGCAATCTGATAATAACTTATCCCAGGTATACACATCAAAGAAATCAAGGCAATCTTCAATGACTCATTCAACCCGGCTTCAAAGTGCTTGCATCTGAAATCATCTGTCATAACCCCACGCGGAGCATAGCGAGATAACCGGTTGAACTCTTTCTCATAATCCAAAACTGATAAAGTCCTCTGCCTCAAACTCAAAAACTGTGCCCATCTTGCATCTCTATAAGCTTGAGTCACAAACTTCCTAGTAAACTCCTCACTGAAGAAATCCCATGTAACCGGATCAGGCATCTGAGATTGCCTACTAACCAATTCCCACCATTCATAAGCTGACCCCTGAAGCAATGCCATAGCACACTCAGCTTGCTGATCGGGAGGACACCTGACTTCTTTTAAAGCTCTCTTTACCTTATCAAGCCACCTCTCAGCTTACTCAGAATCATCTAATCCAGTCCTATAAAAATCCTCAACACCAGCTCTTCTCAAACTCTCAATAGGGGCTCTAGGAGCAGTCACTCTCTCCAAAACCCTAGCCATATCCTGATGCAACCTGAACATAGCCTCAAAAGGCATGGCTGTAGCCTCGGACTGGACCCTAGCATACTGAGCCGACACAGAAATCGATGGATCTGCAGCTTGAGGGTTCACACTCTCGGCGGATTCCTCAAGTGATCCACGAGCAGAATTGGAAGCCATATAAACAAACAAGAAACAACCGTATCAGCCAACACAGATCTAGACACAAACTCATCTACACACTTCAACACATCAACAAAACAAACAACACCCAGAAACGCCTCAACCTATGCTCTGATACCAAAAACTGTAACACCCCCTTCCCATACGTAGGCGATCCCATCCGATAAGGATTGAGATGCCGTATGAGTCAGGGTGTCACCAAATAGATACAAAGCAAAACATACATTCATTCATATCATACATACAGAAAGATGAGATAATTAAAATCTTTAAAGGAAAAGATAAGCAATAGCTGATCATACATTAAAATAACAAAACCATTACAATAATGTTCTGATCAACTAGCTGAAACAAAAGATGTTACATATCCAAAATATAAGTACAATAGCGGAAGCTGAAACAAAACTGATACAAGAGAGTTCAATACAAAAAGAATCATTACAGATTACAAAACTGAGCCCTACACTAAACATTCTGTGTTGGCTTGACGGCGGCGACTCTCACAAAGCAAAAACTCCTTCCGCACCTGCACGGGTAAAAACACCGTGCTAAGCGATAAACGCTTAGTGGGGAAACACACATTACATATGAACGGCCATTCACAATGGTCGTCAAGGCATAACACATTCACAATGGCAAAATGCAATAGCTCATAACATAATTCATAAGAACATGCTCACAATTTAAAACCAGACATTCTGTATCTCAAATTCATACCCATATCCAGATTAGTTGAACATACATTTCATCCATATACTTATACAGATATCACATGTACATAGTCATAAGAGCAGGGTAAACCAATCGAACACCAAAAGAACACCTGCTGACTCTGGGTAGTGGATAACGAGTGTACAGACAGTACTTTATGGGTTCGAGCCGATTACAGACAGTACCTTACGGGTACGAATCGAGAAAACCATTTTACTTTTAACTTTTACAAATCATTTTCAAAGGGGACCTTAAACAAGATCCTTACACATAAAGGGTTTGCGAGGAACCAAACGGGGACCTGATCGGGGTCCAAACGAAACAAAGGGCTGCAGCTAAAAGACTATATTAGGCATGCCTAACTATCCACTTACTTGACTCTAGCAGGTTAGGCGTCATTCAAATCATATTTCAGAAAATAACATATAATTCATCTGAAAAATCATGGTAACACTCATATCAAAGCATATAAAAATATAACATATATCATAGAGTAGTATAAATCCCTTCGGAATAATTACGGAATTCATTATTGAGCTAAAACTGGGAAATTTCAGAAAATAGGCCAAACGGAGGTGACCAACAAGGTTGGCCGGTCACGGGTCGTGACTGGCATCACAACTCGTGACTGGCCTCCTCACAAGGCTGGTCACGAGGCGTGACTGGGAGTCACGTCTCGTGACTGGCTTCTTCTTTTGCTGGTCACGCCTTTCTCTCTTGCTGGTCACGAGTCGTGACTGGGTGTCACGTCTCGTGACTAGGTTCTTTGAGGCTGGTCACGCGTGACTGTCTATCGTGACTCTCTCTCAGGCCGGTCACGAGCCGTGACTGGAAGTCAAGCCTCGTGACTGCCTTCCTCGGCTGGTCACGAGTTATGACAGGCAGCCACAACTCGTGACTGGCTTCATTCTTGCAGGTCACGAGTCGTGACTGGAAGTCACGTCTCGTGACTTGCCTCTCTTCTTAGCTAGTCACGCGACAGACACAGCAAACAGGAATTTGTCTACAGTAACCCGATTTTCCAGAATTTCCCAGAGCACAGAATCAACTCCAAACTTGGATCAAAATCACACAAATCAGTTCTTACCTTCCATAAAATCATTCAAGTATCAAAATGACATATAATCAACTTAATTCAACACTTATTACAACTAAAATCATGCATAACCACATACAAGAACATAAACCCTAGAAACTTACAGTAAGTTCAATTCAACCACAATTCACAATTAAAATTCCCAAACCTGAGATTCTAAACTTCAATCACTTAGCTCCACTAGGTCCAGCGACCTCCTTGCCCTTTGGATCGCGAGGGAGATCAACTAACAACACAACAAAGAGCAAACAACCATGTAAACCCTAAGTTAATTCTAAACCCAAGGAAGAAGAAGGAGATGAAACGAATGGAAAATAAGATGAGAAATGCAGTGACTTACCAACAAAATGCAAAGAGATGATTAAATTCACCAATACAAGCTTGAATCCACACCACAATTCTTAGAATGAAGAAAATGAAGAAGAAGAAGGTGAGGGAAGGAGAAAACGTGAATTTGCTATTTTCTCTTCTTTCTTCCCTTTTTCTTTTTCTTTTCTTTGCCCTAAGTATGTGTCCATTTCTTATTGGTGAAGCTAACCACTCACACCAAACTAACATGCACTACACACATCTAATACTTTCCCAACTAATGCACACCCTATAATGGTATGAACACACACACCTAAGCATATCCCAACTTAAAACACCATAAAATGATATGCTCAATTACACACAACTATTATCCAAATAATTCACACCCTAATGCCATATATGCACCCACATACTAACAAAACCCAAAAATATGCATTTTACTAAAATACCCTTATGATATGCTGAACACATGCGAATGCTTACTCATACAGACAAGCTCATTCTACTAGGGGGCAAACGGGGTGTGACAGGTAAAGAGTATGTTAGTGGCTATGCCCAAGGCAAAATATTTGGACCTTGATGTAATCATTACATTTTCATTTAAATGATGGTTTTCTTCATATTAATATTATTGGCATGTTACATTATTGTAATGTTTATGAATAACAATATTATTCATGTCATCCCTAGTCATTTATCACTAAAGGGCTTAAAGATAAATTAAGACTAATATAGATTTCAATTGATAATCATGGGATGATTATATATATGATGATATAAATCAAATCTATAGGTACTTGTTAGAGAACAAAGTACTGAATAGACCCACTATGAGATCACTACATGGGATAGTGTCATAAGTGATCTTATAATAGATATGTTCTTAAATCCTTTGACCTGAGGTTATCACGGTTTCTTACATAAGTAACATTATGTTTTGACATAATCAAACATTAACTTTAATCGGATAATTATAAAGTTTATGATCGGACATAATGAGAATTATGCAGAGGAAAGTATATAATCAAGATGGAATTTGTCCCTCTCTTATGAAAGAGATATCTATTGGGCCCCTCGATAAGTAGGACTGTAAAAATGCATGGCCGTACTCGAATGAATTGATAGTGTGATCAATGTAATTTGAATTTATCAGTCTACTTAGTGATCGGGAAATTATATGTTTGAACAATATAAGTTTGACATGGACCATGACTTATGTTCAAACAAGATATCGTGTGTCAAAAAGATAATAGCATGTTCTATTGTCAGGTTAAAATCGGACTAACTATATTTATATTATTTGGGTAGTCATAATGTCTTACTAGATACCAATTATGACTTGTGGGCCTATTATGGTATTAGGCCCACTGCCAACTTAATATAAACCTTTTGGGTCACCGTAGACACCGGGTCTTGAGTAAGCATAGATCGAAGTTACCTAATGATGATAAGATGTCTTGTCACAAGCAAAAATGTTAAAAGTGGTGATTTCCGTGAAAATTTGCATTTCAGAGTGAAAAATTAAAAAATAGAAAAAAAATATTTTAAAAAATTAATTTTGAAAAATGGGGGCTTAAAATTATAGTGTTTTTAGTCAATTTTTTTTTTTAAAAAACTTCTGCTCTTGAGTGTCGGGCGCGGCGGCGTGCCTGTGGCAGCACGTTGGGGCCCAGCTCACGGGCGCCCAGGCGCCCAGCGGCGACGCTATGCTGCGCGTCGCTAAAAGCACTCGCAGCATTGCGCGCACTGCGCGCCGCACCGCCCACTGGAGCGCGCGGTTTCCGTGCCTCCGCGCGCGGAATCGCGCAGCGTCGCTGTGTTCGATGCCCGTCGCTCAATAGAGACGGGCGTCCCTCCTCCTGGCCGTGGCTAAAAGGCCTGAAACAGCTATTTTACGATTTTTTACCCCCTTTTTCGATTTTTTTCACCCTAAATCAAGGTTTTTGGGTCCAAATAAAATTCTAAAATATTCTTTTTGATAATATTCTTTTTGATAAGTAATTAATAAAACTTGATTTTATCCCCAAAAATGAAGGAATTTGTGTTAAAATAAAATTGCTTTCCCTAATTGAATTAGGGCAACTTTCTAATATTCTATATATTATTTATGATGGGAAAAACCTAGAGAGAGCCTCCACTTTATTTTTGAGACCTGAAATTTCAGATTTCTTCGTTCTTCTTCTATTTTTTTTTTCTCTTCAACAAAAATTTCAAATTTTCTCTTTTAATTAATAAGTTTTAATTGAGAATTTAAAAATCAATTTTCAATTCTTAATTACTCCAATTAGTCCTTTTAGCTCTAAAAAATTAATCATTCACTTCCAAATCAATTTATTTTCAATTTTATGCATTTAAATTAATTTCTTTGTTTCCTCCATAAGCAAAGATAATTAATTTCATTACTAAATCATTTTTTTAAGCAAATTTCCGGAAATTAAATCATCACTTCACTTTCATCGAATCCAAAACTCTGAGGGTAAATATTCTAGGCTCAATTTCTATTTTCTTTTATTTTATATATATTTAATCTATTCATGTATATTTTGTTGTTTGTATTGATTTATTTATTGTTTTCATTTATTTACTTGTTGTATTGAATTTATATTTGTTCTATTTAATTGTTTATGTATGATTTTATTTTTATTCATGTGATTATTGATTTCTTTTGATTCTTAACATGTAAATAATTTATTTTATTTTAATTCCTCATTATTTTTAACATGTTATTAATTAATTAATTTTTGTTAATCATTTTTACCATGTAAATAGTTTATATTAATTATAAGCACATCAATTAACATTGTCATATATCATTATTATTTTCATCATTTTTTTATTTACTAACTTTTATCATTCTTTTGTCATTGTTACATGTTATATTTATTGTTTATTCAATTATTTGTTTATTCTCATTATTTTTCATCATGTTTATAATTTTCATGTATTAATTCATTAACATGTTATATTTTATTTTAATTACATCATTTGTTTAATTTGTCATAAAAATGCATTTTTCACATTTATTTTAATTGTGAACGTATTAATTCAATTGTCATTTTGATATCATGCTATTTTATCTTATTTTATTCTATTTTATCTTTTATTATTGATTTAATTGTTTTAATTACTAACATTATTTTTTATGCTTTGTTCTTATGTCAAAACTCATTTTTTTGCTTGGGCATTTTTTGCGAGCATACGGGGGATCCAGAATGGCTCGTTTGGATTATATATTTATTTTCTTTATTTGTAACATTTTATTTATTTAATTTTTTTTTATTTTTGTCATATAATTTTCTTGTAAAATTGTTTATTTAGATCCGCTAGAAAGAAAATCACAAACATTTTTTATTAATTATATTGGTATTGTAAGCACCGTGTCCCAGAGCAGTCCGGATCAGAGGTTACCCTATGATGAAATCAGTGTCCAAGCCTGTATGGTAGGTTGGATTTAGAGGTTTTAGCCCCGCGTTCCACGAGAAGTGAGGTTTTTATCATTCTTGGGCCGAAGGAGAGAAAAACAGAGGTTTTTTCGAGTCAAAGGGCTTTTTGTCCTCCACAGACGGCCAGCCCGTCTATCGAGCCAGCCCGTCGCTTCGAGTCACCGACGGCTGTGGGTATTTTCCGACGCCCGTCGGAAAATCACCGCCCCTGTCAGATTGCCGCCTAGTTTCCCGAAGCACGCAACCCTTCCGACGCCCGTCGGTGGATATGGCAGGGCCGTCGGACTAATCCTTGTGTCAGAAGGATTCTTCCGACGCCCGCCTCTATACACCGACGCCCGTCGGTCGTGTCTGGCTATAAAAGCTCCGGATTTTCATTTGAAAAGGGTTGGGAAAAATTTTCAGAAGAGGAAACTCTGCCCAATTTCGAGCACATTTTCTCTCTCTTCCAAAAACATTTTTCTAAAAGAACTCTATTGAATCAAGGATCAAATCAATCAAAGGGAACTAAAAGCTAATTAGTTTTCTTTAGATTTTGACTCCCAAATCGATTTTCTGAAGGATTGAAGGTGAAATATCTCATTTTCTCTCTTTAACCCTTCATCTTTTGCTTCTCGTGGAACGCACGGGGATCCAACCAATACAAGAATCTTACCTAAAGCAATTATCTGAGGGTAAAAATATTTCTCTCTTCATATTATCTCATATTTATTTCCTATTTTGTGAAACTTGTGAATATTTGTCATTATTTCTTTTATTTTGACTCTCTTTTCTCCTTTTTGAGATAAAACACATTTTGACCTTGAAAAGTTATTTATTTCTCTCTCTATCTTTTTTGTTTTTCTCGAGAACAGTGGTGACCAACGGGTCATCTTTATCACCGACGCCCGTTGGTCACCCACCTACAGACGCCCTTCCTTGAGTGACAAACAGACACCTCGGTTATCTTAACCGACGCCTGTCGGTCAGCTAAGGAAGGCCATCGGTGGATTCTGTCTCCTACCTTTTAATTTATCTTTTTATCCATTTCAAATCCTTTTGACTTCGTGTATGTTAATTTTATGTATATTAACATCTTTTAACTTTCTATGAGTGTATATTGAATATCTTGGATAATCCCGAGCTTGAGCGGCTGCCTACCATGCGTGGAGGATTTCGTCCGGTTTAGTTTTCTTAACCCTTTTGACTTATTTCTCTCGCCGCCTATTCACTCATTAATTATTTTATGCATATGAATAAGCTCTTTTTATCTCGTTGAATGTAAAAATAGATCAACGATTTGTACTCAAATATGAATGAGTTTCGTATAAAATGCAAAAGGGTCTAATGCCCTATTTTTATCCAATAAAGATCATCACAAATAAAATATCCCATTTTTTATAATGATGTATGCGAGGACCAAAGTCCTCAAAAATAAGCAATGCCCCGATTTATGTATGCCTCGCACATTTACAAAAGGGAGTTGTATTCTGCTCCTTGTATTATTGTAATTTATCGCTTTTGATATTTATATTGCTCATTTACCGCTTTCAAAATGTGAATAAATGTGCCTTTTAATTAACCGCATAGTGTGGAGAGAGAGCGAACAAATGATATTAAAATTTGATCATAGCTTAATTGAGGTAAAAATAGATGAGAAATTCCGGACCCAGCTCTGGTCTTTGGGCTCAAGAGGTTAGAGGTTATCCTCCAATATACTTCTTGGGTCACGAGGCTTTAGCACTAACCCTAGGCTCCTTGGGGTGAGAGGTTCATCTTCTATGATCCCTCTGGCTGGCCCAAAATGGGTACCAAGCGCAGTCTTAGGTTCTCCGAGGCGAGAGAAACTTTTCCAATGTTCTATTGGGTGGCGACTCCATGATACCTCCTTGTTGCCCAACATAGACGCACCTGCGATTCATCGCAAGCTGCCAACGGACCCGCAAATGCCCCGATCGCCCACGTGCAGGCGGTCCGAAAGGGCGGCGCATCGGGATCCGGCGTGCGTCACAGTGGCAACTCCACTGGGGACGTTTATGGTTCGAGATTTCAATTCGAAAATACCTCTTTTAACATTTATGATTAAAATTTAATTCATAAATTTGCTTTCTCTCAAATTTGCATTTGCATATCATTAGAGCCTTAGAATACGCTAGTTTGGTCCCTCTTTTAGCCCCGGTGCGTTCCTGAAGCACCTCCTCATTTTCACTCAATTTGGGGAAGTGTTAAGGATAATCACCAGCCCAAACCACGTACCTCAATGGTATATCAAAATGGTGACCCGATCGGTCGCTACGCTCGTGACGAGCTAGACCCGTCGGCAGGGATCATGCTTGGGTAGCCTTAAAGAAACATCTCCCTTGTCCAAAGCTCATGTAATGGCTGTAGTTACTTTCCACAGGTGAAATGAACCTTAATTTCGTGCTTGTTGTATGGATCCTCATGTATTGGGTGAGTCCCAATGTCTCGCTTGGTAACCTAGCCAAAGGCGATCATGCCCCGGTAGGGCCATGTCGAAATTTAGGGAACGTCCAAATACGTGACGATCATTGTCCATCCGCTTGTACATTAGCATAGGAGTGTTATGCTGCTGGTTTTTCGCCGCGCACCATACGCGTCCATCGGGTCCCTCGTTGACCCTTGGGCTAATCCCACCTAGGAAAGAGACTACACGACCACGTGTGTGGGAGAAATAAGGGTGGAAGGACCTACTTGCTTACTTGTGCTCTGTAAGTGTTGCATATCACGATCATGCATTATACCTACACTTCATGCATCATTCTAACTTTTGTCCCTGCAGCAATCATAGATCTGCCCAGGTGGACTAGATCACCAACCGGGCGACTGATCCGAGTTCTTACTCCTGAGCTATCAGATAGAGAGGGTCTACCGGAGATCCTATCGGAGATCAGAGGTACGGTATCTCAGATGGCAAACTCGCCTAGGGGGGAAGATGCCACCAGGGCCATGATTGCGGAAGAAGTGGGCCGCCGTTTTGAGGAATTCGAGGGCAGGATGATGAATATGTTGACCGCCTTGGCACAGCAGAACGCTCAGCCGAATGCTCCACAGAATCCTCCTCCTCCTCCTCCAGTGAGGCAGAATGAGCCTGAAGAAGAAAGGGTTGAAAGGCGAGAAGAACCCATTAGGCCGCCGCCGGTAGAGTTAAGATCAGTGGCTTCGGGAGAGTTGAGAAGAAGGCCAGTGTTGAGAATTGATGACGATAGAGATATCGAGGATGATAGGATGAGCATGGCATCTGAGAAGGGGAAGGCGCCTCAAGCTGATGACTTTATTCTAAAGAAGATGGAAGAGAGGTTCGAGGCTATGGCTCGTATGATACGCAGAGCTCACGGGATGAATCCTGAGGATAGGGAGCTGGACGGAGAGGACCCGATCCCTTATAACTTCAAAATGCCGGATGTGCCGAAGTTTGATGGTACTTCGGATCCCACCGCACATGTAAAGCAATATTCTCTGGTCATGAAGGGGACCACATTGTCCAAGAAGCAGAAAGTGGAATACTTTTGTCTGAGTCTGACCTCTCATGCCATAGACTGGTATCATGGCCTTGACCGCCGCACTAAAGAAGATTGGGATCTGCTCACTGAGGAGTTTCTGAAGCAGTATGACTGTAATACCAGAATGGAGGAGACTCTGAAAGACCTTGAGCTACTTCAGCAAAAAATTGGGGAATCTTTCCATGAGTATCTTACCCGATGGCGGAACCGAGTAATGGAGATGCGCCGAAAGCCTGACATCCAGGATCAGATTCGTCTTTTCATTAAGAACGCGAGCCCGTACTTAAAGGAGGGGTTGAGGATGAAGGGGTTGAAGGACTGGGAGTCTCTCAAAGACATAGCCATCGAAGCAGAGGGAGAGTTTTTAACCCGAAAAGCTAACAATGACAATTTCGCCAAAAGGGCTAACCCCGGTCAAGGAACCAGTAGGCCGACGGGTCCCAGTAACAGCACTAGAAGAATGGGTGAAGTGTCTGCTACTGAGGTAACCACCCAGAGGATGTTTTCGAACTTGGGAAGACCATTATCTTTGGTCCTGAGGAGGTTAATGAAGGAGGGAAAATTGCGCCCTCTGACTCCTAGACCAGCTTTGACACAAGGGAAACCAGGACATAAGGATAACGAATTCTGTGCATTCCACCAACACTCGGGCCATATCACTGATAAATGCAAGGCACTCCGGCACTCTATCCAAGACTTGATTGATAGCAAGCAGATCTCTGACCCTGAGAAGAGAGAAACTGAGAAAAAGCCCGGTTAAAATGTCGTACCACCGCCCGTGTTTATGATCCAATCTAGCCTGCCGGAATGGTACGTGCTACAAGATCTGTATGGGAGTGAGAAGTCCACTGCTGGTAATTCTGAAGATAGGAAGGGGAAGGCATTTGTGGCGACCCTCGATTGCTGGTCTAGCAGTGAAAGCGATGGAGAAGCCGAGGATGAAGAAGGGTTGAACCTTGATTTGTGGGGCTCCGATGGAGACGAGGGAGAGACAACCGCTGTCACGAGAAGTGGAAGGGTGATCCCTGAGATTACGGAGCTACCTGAGCCGGTACAGCCATCAGCAGTGAAAGAGCCAGAGGAGGGGAAGATTGTTAGGCAATTGAAGAAGACAGCGGCTCAGATATCCATATGGGATCTGTTGAGGCAATCCCCCTCTCATAGACAGAAGGTAGTAGAAGCTTTGGTTGAGGCCACAGTCGCCACCGCTATTTCCCCATCGGAACTTTTGGGTTTAATTAAGGGAGGATCCGAGGAGAGATTGGTCTTTTCTGATGCCGACCTACCTGTTGAAGGCCGCAACCACAACCGACCCTTGTACATTAAAGCACAGATTAACAGTAAGCACACTGCTTGCGTTATGGTGGACGACGGGTCTTCTATCAACGTGTGCCCTTTAATAGCTTTGCAAGCTTTTGGTTTAAGTGAGGATATGCTCAGCGGATCAGATCTGACCATCACAGCCTACGATAACTCGAGGAGGCAAGCCTCGGGAACCTTCAAGACTTTGGTCAAGACAGGACCTATCGAAGTGGAGGTCGAATTTGTAGTTCTGCCCATCCCTGCTAACTTCTCAACTTTGCTTGGGAGACCCTGGTTTCATAAATTAGGAGGAGTGCCATCCACACTGCATCAGATGATAAAGTTCCCACACGAAGGGGAGGTGGTGACTATCAAAGCGGCCAGGGAGAACCAGGTCTCAGCGCTGGAAATTGCCAATCAGCCTTTCAGCGGCTTTCACGTGTCTATGATAAAGGAAGAGCGCAGATCAGTGGATAGCCCAGCTGTGGTTAATATGATGAAGAAGATGCACTATCTTCCCGGGGCTGGATTGGGTAGAAACTCCCAAGGGTTGCAGACCGCGATCAGCACTAGGGGGCAGAAGAACCGGAAAGGCCTGGGGTATATAGGTGGCTTCGGCAAGAAGAAGGTGACAAACAAGACCCCCCATATTTCAGAGAGCTTTGTGCCAGCATCCTCAGTTTGTGCGTATGCTGGTGAAGAGGAGCCACAATGGGTAGATGGGAGGATTGTCCCTGGTTTTGAGATCTTTAATGATATGTATGACTGGCACGTCGGGTTCGTCAAGACTGCTAAAAACTTTTGGGATGAGGAAGTCATGACTCAGGGTATCACTTGGGACAAGTGCGAGCTTGAGGAGGTCGTTACTGAAAAGATGGTAGCTGCCAGCCTGAAAGGGAAGGCGAAGATAGCAGAATTAGAGCTGAAAATGGGGGATTTGAGGATTTCCCCTGACGTGCCTGAGGGGCCTCTGCTAAATTAGAAAGTTAGTGAGCAAGCTGCAACAGCATCAACCTCAGGAGTGGCAGAAGAAGACTCTAGCCTAGATTGTCTTTTTATTCCAGAACTCTTTTATGATGTAAATGATAACTATAATATTATTAATAAGATAAACAATTTCACTTATTTGTGCTATGTTTCTAATGATTTCAACATGCATGAACATGATCATATTCCATCAATTTTTGACATTGACTCCACTGGCACAACGCCTTTTAATCTTGGAACCTCGGAAAATCCGAGAGAAATTCTAATAGCATCAAACATAACTCCTGAGGAGAGAAAAAATTTTGAGAGAATAATAAGAAAACATGAAAAAGCCTTTGCCTGGACCTACGAGGACATGCCGGGGATTGACCGAGATGTGGCGGAGCATGCCATCCCGACTTACCCAGATTGCACGCCTGTGAAGCAGAAGTTGAGAAGGCTAAGACCAGAATGGGCTGACAAGGTTAAGGAGGAAATTCGACAGCAGATTGAAGCTAAGTTCCTTATGGAAGTCCAGTATCCTACATGGCTAGCAAATGTGGTTCCTGTGGCAAAGAAGAACGGAAAGGTCAGGGTGTGTGTGGATTATCGAGATCTTAACAAAGCCTGCCCTAAAGATGATTTTCCACTACCCCATATTGATGTATTGATAGACAGTGCCGCCAATTGCGCGATGTACAGCTTTGGGGACGGTTATGTGGGCTACAACCAGATCCTGAACAAGATAGCTGACCGGGTTAAAACTGCCTTTATCACAGAATGGGGCACCTATGCATATCGGGTCATGCCTTTCGGCCTGAAGAATGCAGGGGCCACATACCAGAGGATGGCAACCAAGATCTTAAGCGACATGATCCATAAAGAGGTGGAGGTGTATGTCGATGACATGATGGTCAAGTCAGCCACCCGAGAGGGACACTTTGAAGCTCTAGAGAAGTTCTTCACCAGGATCGATAAGTATAATCTGCGACTTAACCCCAAGAAGTGCATTTTTGGAGTGACTTCAGGAAAGCTGTTGGGACATGTCGTCAGCCAGAGGGGGATAGAAATTGACCCAGACAAGGTGAAAGCTATCAGAGAGATGCCTGTGCCACAAAAAGAAAAGGATGTAAGGAGCTTCCTGGGCAAGCTGCAGTATGTTAGCCGGTTTATTGCCAAGCTCACTTCGATATGCGAACCTGTTTTCAAGCTGCTTAGAAAGAATCAGCCCGTAGTCTGGAACGAAGACTGCCAAAGAGCCTTTGATAATATCAGGGAATATCTATTAAATCCGCCAGTGCTAAGGCCTCCGCAACCTGTCAAACCGCTTATTCTGTACCTGGCAGTAGAAGATGGTTCAGTGGGCGCCATGATGGCTCAAGAGGATGAATTTGGGGTGGAGTTTGGAATTTACTACCTCAGTAAGAAGTTCTTGCCCTATGAAATGAAATATGCTGAAGTGGAGAAGATCTGCCTTGCAGTGATTTGGGCATCAAAGAAGCTAAAACATTACTTCCACTCATACAAAGTTCAGGCAGTAGCCAAGCAAAATCCGTTAAGATATTTGTAGGAGGCACCGTCTTTGCTTGGAAAGATGGGGAGGTGGCTGCTCTTGCTACAAGAGTTCGATGTGCAATACATCACCCGCAAGACTATTAAGGGGCGAGCTGTAGCCGAATTTCTTGCTGAACATCCTATCCAAGGGGACAGCCCCGAGTTTACCTTTCCTGACGAGAGCATAGGCACGATTTCTGTTCAAGGATGGCAGTTGCACTTTGACGGGGCAGTGAATAACAGGGGAGCCGGAGTCGGAATCATCTTGACAACCCCAGATAATAAAAAGCTTCCTCTTGCTAAGAAGCTGAGATTCAAGGCAACCAACAATGAAGCTGAGTACGAAGCGTGCACCTTCGGGTTAGAAGCTCTAGCTGTGTTGGGGGCAAGAAACGTAGAGGTATTTGGTGACTCGTCCTTGGTAATAAACCAGATTCGAGGTGAGTGGGCTGTAAAAGAGGAACGACTGATCCCCTATGTTCAATATCTGAAAGGGATGTGTGGGCAGTTTGAGACTTGCACTTTCCACTTTGTGCCCAGAGATGAGAACCGTCTGGCTGATGCGTTGGCAACCTTAGTGTCAATGTGGGATAACCCTGAAGGAGTGGCCATGAAACCGGTGCTAATTTCGAGCTCTGATAAGCCTAGTTTTGAAACTGAGCCTGTAATGGAACTAGAGGCGTCAGATGGGAAGCCATGGTACTTTGATATCATGAACTACTTGGAAAACGATGAATTTCCAGAAGAAGCCACTGAAAAAGATCAAAGGATGATACGTAAGTTATCTACTCAGTTCATATCCTTAGAAGGGGTGTTGTACAAAAGACGGTCAGATGGGATCCAGCTCAGGTGCTTGAATGAAAGAGAAGCGCGCAAGATAATGGAAGAAACCCATGCAGGGGTCTATGGGGCCCACATGAATGGTTTGACCTTGGCCAAGAAGATCATGAGACAAGGTTTTTACTGGCTTACGATAGACACTGATTGCTCGAAGTATGTCAAACAATGTCAGTTGTGCCAACAGTACGCAGATCTGAGACACCTGCCGGTTTCAGAACTACATAACCTGACATCACCTTGGCCGTTTGCTGCTTAGGGGATAGATATCATTGGAGAGATTCGCCCTACGGCGTCCAATGGGCACAGATACATCATAGTCGCAATCGACTATTTCACCAAATGGGTCGAGGCAGAATCTTTCAAGAAAATTGACGCAAGGGACATGGCCAAGTTCATAGAGAGGAATTTGATCTGCAGATATGGCCTCCCTCATCACATAGTGTCTGATAATGGAGTGCAGTTCATGGGAGAAACCAGAAAACTTCTCGAGAAATATGGTGTTGAGCATCATAAATCCTCTCCCTACCGACCACAAGCGAATGGAGCAGTAGAAGCCGCCAATAAGAATGTGAAGAAGATCCTGTCCAAGATGGTCCAAACCTACAAGGATTGGGCTGAAAAGTTACCCTTTGCCCTGTGGGGATACAGAACGACGGTAAGATCATCTACAGGCGCCACACCATTTTCCCTGGTATATGGAACAGAAGCAGTATTGCCAGTAGAGATAGAACTTAAGTCACTAAGGGTGGTCATGGAGGCCCAAATTTCGGAAGCCGAATGGGCGCAGCAGAGGTTGCAGCACTTGAACTTACTGGATGAGAGTAGGCTGAAAGCTTATTATCATAATCAGATATACCAGAAGAGATTAGCGAGAACTTTCGGAAAGAAAGTGAGGAAGCATCCGCTGAAAGAAGGGGACTTGGTGTTCAAGCAAATGAGGCCAGGGATACCAGACATCAGGGGGAAATTCAGAACGACCTAGGAAGGGCCGTATATCCTTAAGAAGCTGCTGTCCAAAGGGGCTGCAATCTTGTCAGATAGTGATGGGAACGAATTCAAAGAACTGATCAATGTCGACAGACTCAAAAGGTTCCACGGCTAAAGACCAAAATAAAAAGAAGAGAATAAAATGACCTGCAAGTCGAAAATCGAAAAAAGGCGACTATGCTAAAATTGGGCACCTCGACAGGGTGAAAACCGAAAAAAGGCATCCTGTACAAAAATTAGAGGCATGAGAGAAAATGTCCGATCGTGAAAACCCGAGAGGGCCGATTGGTAACAGGAGTTGATGCTGTTAAAATTTGGTTTCATGTATTGATGGCGCGTAAGCAGCTGAGTAAATGCCAAAACTGATCATGTATGCTGAAATTATATGGAAATGTACACAAAACTCGTGAAAAAGGATGAATATTATTCTTTTCACTTTCGTCATTTTCTAGTTCTGCATTAAAAAGAAATGTAGCACCAAAAGAAATACACATATAGGCTAAGCTAAGTCCTGCTGCTGCTCTCGCCGGTCAAATGCTTGAGCCCTCGGGTCCTGTTATCAGAGGCTGGACTAAGGATCCACTTCTTGTACTCGCTAGTCGAAGATGCAGAATGATTGCCAAACCTCGGGATAACGGTCTTCATGGGTAGTCTACCCCACAGCTCATGATACCGAGAAGCAAACGCGACCGAGAGATCTCCTCCTCGGAAGGACAGGGGAACCCTCACTATATCCTGGGTCATCCCGAGCTGTCGGGTACATCGAGAGGTGATGCAGAAGGTGGCCTGACGGAGGCCGCATAGGGGAACACAACCCGATGGTCCATCTGTGACCGCATGAGACAGCGGGAGCTAGGCGGAAGTAAAACTGATATCGTCATCTGACAGCTCGCCAAATCTGGTAATGCCTTCACCAGCACTGGCACACCCGTGCAGTCGTCGATGAGGCAAGAAGTGGCTCGGCGAGTACTGGGGGGTAACGCGAGGGGGTGGTTCAGACAGCATCTTCAGTTTTTCCTGTAGCCAGATCTTAAAAAAAAAAAAAGAAAGAAAAAAAGCCGCTAGGGTAAGTAGGGTTTACTTCAGGCAAAAATAAGGCACAGGGTTGTGTGAAAATTCGAAAGGACGCACCTCCCGCTAAGAAAAGCTACTGTGAAAATCCACGAGGGACGCACTACCTTTGAAATAATGATGTACCTGGAGTAATAAGGGGCTGCCGGCAAATGTTGTAGTGGACCCAGAGCTCACAGCGTCCAAACCCAGGATGGTTACAGCCAGGACAAGTGGTAGGGGAGACAGTCCAAGATGAAAGTCGCTCAGAACTCCGAACAGACGAGAGTCACCGGTCAAACCCCCCGGAGCAACAGTAAGGAAGTTCACCATGCAGAATAAGAATGTGATGCTTACCCGATATGTGGGGATGTCAGTGAACCGATCCAGAGCCTCGATCAGTGGCTCCAAAGAAAAGGAAGAGCTCAGAGGAATTAGCCGGTTGGCCTCCGAAGAAGATATGCCCAGAGCCAGGGCTACGTCCCGAGTCTGGAATAAGCCACAGCGGGGGATGCAAGGCAGAGCGCTAGGAGGGAACCGAGCTCCTAGAATGGAAGCTAACTGTTCAGGCAAAGGGCACAATTCCTGATAGGTGAATTGGAAAACGTGGAACCGGGGGTTCCAGAAGTGGGATCTGCCAGGGGGAGGTTCTGGTCGATTTTCACCCGGCACAGGTATTTCAGCCCAGACAAAGAGGAAAGGGCGCCTTCTCCCCAAGTGTGTTTGTCGTCTAAAATACGGTGCATCTTTTGGGTAAGAGGAGAGGACATTTTGAGAAAATGAAGGACCCAAGATGTGGGAAAATGAAGAGACAAAAATTTCGCAAGGTTTTATAGGCAAGCGTCACCGACGGCTTGCCCGTCTCTCCATAGGGGCGGCCTACCCGCCTTTACACAGGGACGGCCTGCCCGCCTCCCCATAGAGACAGCCTGACCGTCGGTATAGGTCCACTTGGCAGATGCATACGTCAGCATTGCATTCATCACGCGCATTAACTAGCATTTATTGCATGACAGACGGTCATCCTGTCAGTCGCTTGTACAGACGCCCTGCCCGTCGGTCAGGAATTTCTATATAAGGGCGAGTGACAGACGGTTTAAACGTTGTTGTCCCTTTCTTCTTCCTCTCTCAAACGGTTTCTTAGTGTTTTTTAGCGGTTTTTAAAGCTTTTCTCCTTATTTTTTCTCGATTTCTTCATATTTTCGCATTTTCTACCCGCCGGGCACTTTGATATTCATATTTTCTCCAGTTTCTACACTTCCCGCGACTACAAGTAAGTAAATAACTACTTTTTTTTGAATTTCATTCAATTTATCTCTTCATCTCTTTTCTTTTGACTTTAGGATGCCTTAGATGCCTTAAGAATTTAGGGAGAATGCTGCCCAATTTTCTGTATTATTATAATTAAATCTGAACTTTTGCATGATCACATAGAAGTAGAATTTTTCTATAATCCTGGTGCTTTAGAATTACACTCCTTTTAGCGCACCATTTTGTGCATGATTTGCGTTTGCGGCCTGAGGCCATTATTTTTGTATCGTTGGGGGCACACTCTTGCCGGGGTGCGTCCCATCTATATGTGTACACTATTATTGGGGCCTGAGGCCTATTATCTTGCCTTTTCATGCAGGAGGATGGGCATACCCCTGCCGGGATGCTGCCCAAAATTTTATTATTTATTCTAGAATTGAATATTTTTCATGTATAATGCATGCCTTGGGACCTGGAAGGCCCATCCTTATTCACTTTAATTATTTCCATGAGGATTGCATGTTGCTTTTGCCATGATGCGTGCAAGGCATGTTAGGCTACTTCCTTAGACAGGATGTTTGCTATTTTCATCTGTTATTATCTTTCTCTTTTTTATCTCACGTTGGGCCACCATTGCCCTGTTAAGGCCTAGATGGACCTTGGATATTGGAAAATAAGCCTGATAGTGCTTGTTTTGTCAAGTTTTCGCTATCTGATTCCTTCCCTTTTGCAGGATGCCTCCCAGATGCAGAGCACCACAGGCCCAGCCCGAGCTTGTAGCTCCGGCTTGGATGGATGATGAGTCCGCTCAGAGGTACAGAGCGTTGGCTCAGGTAGAGTTTCGGGCCAGCCGTTTTGTATCTCGCCCATTTCTAGAGGCCCTTGGGTTGGCCCCAGAGTTTGATTTACTTGCCGAGGGTGCTGGTTGGACAGAGTTCCTTGAGCCCGCCTTCCAGACATTTCCAGAGGCTACCCGCCAGGTCTTGGCCACTCTCCGCTACACCGGCTTTCAGAGTGCAGATACCGACCCGGGGGTGATTCAGTTTTGGTTCGATGGCGACCATGTCAGCATCACCAGGCAAAGGTTTGCTCAGGCCATGGGGCTCCCTACGGAGGAGGGGGTCGAGATCCCGCGGCGAGCGGTGAGACGCGCCCATTGGGCGGCTATTGCTATACCAGGAGTGCTGTACGATCACGATACAGCGAAGAGCACCGTACTGGTGTCTCAGGCACTCCAGTATTTGCACAGAGTGCTTTCCAGCTCGTACCTCGGTCGAGCTGGTAATCCAGGGTCGCTTAACGCGGTCGAGATCTGGAGCCTCTGGGCTATGGTGGCAGGCCAGCGTCTCAACATTAGCCACGAGATCTTGGCCAACCTGACCAGAGTCGGCAGAGGGTTGACACCGGTGGTGATGGTAGGAGGAGTCATCACCCGTTTACTGTTGAGATTGGGGTTTAAACCCGAGAGGTTGAGAGGACCCTTGCCTGAGGGGATCCATGTAGACGCCGCAGCAGCAGTTCAGATGGGGATGATCTCCCCGATTTCTGGCCAGGCAGAGGCCTACAGGGTGTTGACTATCCATGAGACCCGACAATGTTCAACCTTCCACCCTTGGGGGCAGATCCTGATCACCCAGAGCACCAGGAGGAGCAGCCTCCACAGCTACAGCGCCAGCCTCAGCCGGAGCCTCAGCCTCCTCAGCGGCAGACGGTGCCTCCGCCACAGCAGCAGGAGCTGCCTTGGACCCCCTCGGACTTTGACTTTGAGATCACCATGGACGACCTCTTTGCTGCTTCACCGGCATCCAGAGCGCCGACTCCAGTCCCATCACCAAGCGCCAGGGTACATAGGACTACCCACGGGCCCTCCGAGAGATACCATCCATACTCCCGAGGCGACCCAGGGGCATCCACCTCCTCGGCACCACCACCAGAGCCAGCACCGCAGCAGCCTGTGCAGCCAGACTTCTCCCAGCTCCTCACCTCCATGTTTATAGCTTTGGAGCAGCGGCAGGATGAGAGGGACAGGGCTATCCATGAGAGGTTGGATTGCCAGCAGGCTGCCATTCAGGAGCAGTCTCAGTCAGTGGAGCGTTTAGCCCGGGAGCAGGCGGGCTACATTGAGCACACGACTCGGGAGCAGACTCGGTCCATGGATGCCTTTAGGGAGGAGCAGACCCGGGTCCTGGAGGCTTTCAGAGGAGAGCAAATGAGGCTGATTGAGCAGATTGCTCAGGGTCAGAGGGAGTTGAGGCAGCAGCTCGCTCATGATTTGAGGACGTCACAGGACCAGGCGTCTCAGAGGGTCGATATAACCCTACAGATGATTGATGAGTCACTTGGCTCTCTGAGATCCCGCGTCCAGGCGATGGAGGGGATTCTCCCCCCTCTTTCTCAGACCATGAGGGAGTTTAGGGAGCAGACGGAGCAGAGCCTGGAGCAGAGGAGAAAGGCCACCAGCGAGCAGACTATTCAGTTGAGCCAAGCCTTCAAGAAGTTGGGAGAGAAGGTTTCTGAGACCTTAGGGTTCATGAGCACCTGCACCCAGCCCTTCTTGGACGGTTACGCTCAGATCCGTTTCAGGCAGGCCCATGATCATGAGGCAGGACCCTCCACAGCTCCACCACCGCCTCCGGCCCGTCCACCTCCGCCAGGGACCGTGCATATATCGGATGACGAGGATCCCGATGAGCCCTCAGACTACACACCTCTCTGATCTTCAGGGAGTTATTTTTTGTATCTTTTGTATATTTTATATTTTGTATATGCACTGTACAAAAATGACATTTCTAGTGGAAAACGTTTGCTTCCTTATTGCGTGATCATTCGATTGTTAATTGCTTAATCACATCACAGAAAGTGTATGTTCTCATATCTACTTACATGTCGGTAAAAATGACAATATAAAAAATATAATGATAATCGATAACATCTCAATAAAAAAATGAATAAAAGATGAAACATGGCATAGCCAATAAAACAAAGGTCATGCCATCAATAGACAGGACAAAAGATGACCACTCAAACGTGAACTAACAAAATCTTTTATCTCACAGGTACAGGGAAATACCGGTCTGAGCACAGACATCGATTAAAAAGATCTCCTTTGAAACAAGGAAACCAGCGGAGTTTCCACACTCCAGATCGAAGCTGCAGTTGAAGAAACACTGCTCTTCACCAGATCGAGATTGTAGCCAGAGAGCGCTACATCTCACAGATCAAAGCTGCAGTGGAAGAAACACTGCTCTTCACCAGATCGAGATTGTAGCCAGAGAGCGCTACATCTCACAGATCGAAGCTGCAGTCGAAGAAACACTGCTCTTCACCAGATCGAGATTGTAGCCAGAGAGCGCTACATCTCACAGATCGAAGCCGCAGTTGAAGAAACACTGCTCTTCACCAGATCGAGATTGTAGCCAGAGAGCGCTACATCTCACAGATTGAAGCTGCAGTTGAAGAAACACTGCTCTTCACCAGATCGAGGTTGTAGCCAGAGAGTGCTACATCTCACAGATCGAAGCTGCAGTTGAAAAAACACTGCTCTTCACCAGATCGAGATTGTAGCCAGAGAGCGCTACATCTCACAGATCGAAGCTGCAGTTGAAGAAACACTGCTCTTCACCAGATCGAGATTGTAGCCAGAGAGCGCTACATCTCACAGATCGAAGCTGCAGTTGAAGAAACACTGCCCTTCACCAGATCGAGGTTGTAGCCAGAGAGTGCTACATCTCACAGATCGGAGCTGCAGTTGAAGAAACGCTGCTCTTCACCAGATCGAGATTGTAGCCAGAGAGTGCTGCATCTCACAGATCGGAGCTGTGGTCAAAGCATACCGCACCTCACCAGATCGAGGTCATGGCCAAAGCCTGCTGCACCTCACCAAATACCCACAGGTCGAGATAAGACCGAGGAGAGTATTTTCGAATCGCCGAGCGGATCGAGACAAAGTTCACCCGGCAGAAGGCACGGAGGGTGAAAAGCCGTCGCAGGTACGCTTCCTTTCTGACCTTTCTCTGAGTTTTGGCTTATCTAGGCGCTTGTGCACTAGTTTCCCCAAAACTGGGGGCAACTGTAAGCACCGTGTCCCAGAGCGGTCCGGATTAGAGGTTACCCTATGATGAAATCAGTGTCCAAGCCTGTATGGTAGGTTGGATTTAGAGGTTTTAGCCCCGCGTTCCATGAGAAGTGAGGTTTTTATCATTCCTGGGCCGAAGGAGAGAAAAACAGAGGTTTTTTCGAGTCAAAGGGCTTTTTGTCCTCCACAGACGGCCAGCCCGTCTATCGAGCCAGCTCGTCGCTTCGAGTCACCGACGGCTATAGGTATTCTTCCGACGCCCGCCTCTATACACCGACGCCCGTCGGTCGTGTCTGGCTATAAAAGCTCCGGATTTTCATTTGAAAAGGGTTGGGAAAAATTTTCAGAAGAGGAAACTCTGCCCAATTTCGAGCACATTTTCTCTCTCTTCCAAAAACATTTTTCTAAAAGAACTCTATTGAATCAAGGATCAAATCAATCAAAGGGAACTAAAAGCTAATTAGTTTTCTTTACATTTTGACTCCCAAATAGATTTTCTGAAGGATTGAAGGTGAAATATCTCATTTTCTCTCTTTAACCCTTCATCTTTTGCTTCTCGTGGAACGCGCGGGGCTCCAACCAATACAAGAATCTTACCTAAAGCAATTATCTGAGGGTAAATATTCCGGATTCTCTCTTCATATTATCTCATATTTATTTCCTATTTTGTGAAACTTGTGAATATTTTTCATTATTTCTTTTATTTTGACTCTCTTTTCTCCTTTTTGAGATAAAACACATTTTGACCTTGAAAAGTTATTTATTTCTCTCTCTATCTTTTCTATTTTTCTCGAGAATAGTGGTGACCGACGGGTCATCTTTATCACTGACGCCCGTCGGTCACCCACCTACAGACGCCCTTCCTTGAGTGACAAACGGACACCTCGGTTATCTTAACCGATGCCCGTCGGTCAGCTAAGGAAGGCCGTCGGTGGGTTCTGTCTCCTACCTTTTAATTTATCTTTTTATCCATTTCAAATCCTTTTGACTTCGTGTATGTTAATTTTATGTATATTAACATCTTTTAACTTTCTATGAGTGTATATTGAATATCTTGGATAATCCCGAGCTTGAGCGGCTGCCTACCATGCGTGGAGGATTTCGTCCGGTTTAGTTTTCTTAACACTTTTGACTTATTTCTCTCGCCTATTCACTCATTAATTATTTTATGCATATGAATAAGCTCTTTTTATCTCGTTGAATGTAAAAATAGATCAACGATTTGTACTCAAATATGTATGAGTTTCGTATAAAATGCAAAAGGGTCCAATGCCCTATTTTTATCCAATAAAGATCATCACAAATAAAATATCCCATTTTTTATAATGATGCATGCGAGGACTAAAGTCCTCAAAAATAAGCAATGCCCCGATTTATGTATGCCTCGCACATTTACAAAAGGGAGTTGTATTCTGCTCCTTGTATTATTGTAATTTATCGCTTTTGATATTTATATTGCTCATTTACCGCTTTCAAAATGTGAATAAATGTGCCTTTTAATTAACCGCATAGTGTGGAGAGAGAGCGAACAAATGATATTAAAATTTGATCATAGCTTAATTGAGGTAGAAATAGATGAGAAATTCCAGACCCAGCTCTGGTCTTTGGGCTCAAGAGGTTAGAGGTTATCCTCCAATATACTTCTTGGGTCACGAGGCTTTAGCGCTAACCCTAGGCTCCTTGGGGTGAGAGGTTCACCTTCTATGATCCCTCTGGCTGGCCCAAAATGGGTACCAAGCGCAGTCTTAGGCTCTCTGAGGCGAGAGAAACTTTCCCAATGTTCTATTGGGTGGCGACTCCATGATACCTCCTTGTTGCCCAACATAGACGCACCTATGATTCATCGCAAGCTGCCAACGGACCCGCAAATGCCCCGATCGCCCACATGTGGGCGGTCCGAAAGGGCGGCGCATTGGGATCCGGCGCGCGTCACATGTATTTTTCCTAAATAAAAATGGGACCAATGTCTCAATTTTCCCCATCCAAAATCATCACATAAAAATTATTTTATAATAAATATGCCTGTGAGGAACAATATCCTCATCATTAATGAATATCTCGATTTATGTATGGTTTGTACTTTATTTACAATGGAGGTTGTATTTCGCCCCTAGTTTTGTTGTATTATTATTTTCATGTACATAATTTTATTTACCCTTTTATTTATCGCTTTCCTTGAATGATCAAACTTGCGCTCTAATTACTGCATCGAAATGTATGAGAAAAGGGATGAAAACTTAAATTCAAAACTTAATTATAAAATAACCAAGGTATGAATAAATGAGAAGTCCCGAGCCATCTCTGGTCTTTGGGCTCAACGAGGCGAGAGGACCATTTCGATGTTTTATTGGAATGGGATCTCCAAGACACCTCTTGTGTCCCACTAAAAGACTCAATTTATAATCCTAGGCTCCATAGGGTTAGAGGGTCATTCCAATGTTCTATTGGGGTGAATGCCTCCAAGGCCCCTTTGGTTTGCCCAAAATGGATAAGATGCGCCGTCTTAGGCTCACTGAGGCGAGACGAACTTTTCCAATATTCTATTGGGTGGCGACTCTAAGAAACCTCCTTGTGGCCTAAAATAGACGCACTTGTAAATACCTTACAAGTTTCCAATGAACCTCTCCCGAGAGCCCTAAAAGCGGGCCTTCGAGAAGCACCGAGGTTCGGCGTGCATCACAGTCACACACCAAGACCCCAATGAATGGATTAGATTTTAATTAGGGTATTATGAAATTATATAAATATGGGTATTTATATTTAAATTTCGTAATGATATATAAATATATATTTACATATGATATTTCTTATTTTGAATAAGAAATATATATATATATATATATATATATATATATATTATTTTGAATAAGAGATAATATCCCTAATTTATATCTCTAGGATTTACATATATAAATATATATATGTTTAAGGAAAAAAGATTTCACGTTTTCTCCTAATTACATTTTCCTAAGAGAGGCTATTTTGAGAAACCCTAGCCGCCACTTGAAAAACCCTAGCTGCCATTTTCTTTTAAAAAGAAAAACACAGAAAAATCCAGTCGCACATGAAGGGAGCTAGTACCCCTACGATAATCTGTTCGTCGGTTCGTGCATATGGATACCGATAGAGGGTGTTCATGGTTGCAGCAGCTCCTACAATCCGATATAACTAATAGTTAGTTCATTTTTCAGCACACCAAAAGGTCGATATTCTTAATCCCTCCTTTTGAATCAATTGAAAATACATTGATCCTATTTGAGTTTCGATTTATATTTCGCTACATTTAATTTGAATTATTGTGATAAAACCCAACAGAGTATACTATGTACAGTGACGTTTCGGGTATTAGACTCGGTTGCATTTTATTGAAAGACACGAAGGTATTAGCTTATACGTCCAGACAATTGAAGCCCCATGAGCAACATTATCTGACGCATGACTTGGAATTGGCTACAGTGGTTTTTGCTCTTAAGATTTGGCATGATTATCTCTATGGGGAGACTTGCAAAATCTTCACCGACCATAAGAGTTTGAAGTATCTACTCATGCCGAAAGAGTTGAATTTTAGACAACGTCAGTGGTTAGAGCTATTCAAGGATTATGATTGTTTTGTGGATTATCACCTGGACAAAGCAAATGTGGCCACTGATGCCTTGAGTCGAAAGTTAGTTTTGGCTCTAGCATTTCAGCATGGTTCATGGAGATTTAATTCCGAGGGAGCTTTGGTTGCCTAGCTGAGAGCTAGGCCTAGTCTGAAGTAGCTGATTGTTGATGCTCAGATGAGGGATCCTAAATTACAGCATGCTCTACAAGTGTTTAAAAGTGGAGGTAAGACCAAGTATTCTGTGGGTAGTGAAGGGGTGCTAAGCTTTAGGAATTGTTTGTGTGTGCCTAACGACGGAGAAATGAAGAGAAAGTTGTTACAGGAGGCACACACTATAGCTTTTACTATGCACCCAGGAGGTGATAAAATGTGCCGAGATCTTAAGTAAGTCTATTGGTGGCTTGGTATGAAGAGGGATATTGTGGACTTTATTTCCAAGTGCCTCATCTGTTAGCAGGTAAAGGCAGAGCACCAAGTTCTGTCTGGGTTGCTCACTCCTTTGCTTATTCCTCAATGGAAGTGGGACAACGTCACTATGGATTTTGTGTCGGGTTTGTCCTTGACTTAGAGGAAGCATGACTCTGTATGGGTAATAGTCAATCAGCTTACCAAGTCAGCTCATTTCTTACCGATTCGAATCGATTATCCTATGGATAGGTTGGTAGAGATCTATGTCAATGAGATAGTTTGGCTTCATAGAGTTCCTCTATCCATTATGTCTGATCGGGATCCCAGGTTCACATCAAAGTTTTGGAATGAATTGCAATCAGCTCTAGGTACTCGATTGAATTTTAGTACTGCTTTCCATCCTCAGACCGACGGTTAGTCAGAGAGGGTTATTCAGATTCTAGAGGATATACTTTGGGGTTGTGTACTGGATTTCTCAGGCAGTTGGGACAGATATGTAGCATTGATGGAGTTCGTGTATAACAACAGTCATCAGATGAGTATCGGGATGGCCTCGTATGAGTCTCTTTATGGACGAAAATGTCAAACTCCAGTTTGTTGGACTGAATTGACTGAGCATTCTATTGTTGGTCTGGAATTGGTTAGGGATACTGAAGAAAAGATCAGGTTAGTTAAGCAAAATCTAAAAGCAGTAAGAGACCGACAAGGATCCTATGCTAATTTGAAGCAGAACGATATTCAGTATAAGGTCAGGGATAAAGCTTTTATGAAAGTGTCGCCTTGGCATAAAGTTCTCCATTTTGGAAAGAAGGGAAAGTTAAGTCAAAGGATCATAGGACCATATGAGATTTTTTAGTGGATTGGTCCAGTCGTGTCACAACCCAAAATGTACCCTAGAAAGATTTGTGCATATTGAGGATGAGTAGCGACCGAAGTTGTGCAAGTTCAAGTGTTTGTTATGTCAGATGGACAATTTAAGAATTTAAAAGAAAGTTCCGATAAGTGTGGCCAATGGTAAAAAAAATTGAGAAGTATGGAATTTGGATTTAATTAAAAGGATAAAAATTAGTTAAGTGGGCCAATGTGAAGGGTTAGTAAGATATAAGTGTCAATGCATGAGGTTATGAATGTTGAAGGATTAAAAAGAAGATTTGACAAAAAATATCTAGATTGGACAATGGTAATGTGACAAGTGGCAAGGGATAAGATGGAGTATAACAGAGGAGAGAGAGGGCAGAAAATCTGCTCTTCCCTTTCCTGTTCTCATGTTCTCTCCTCCTCCTCATCCTCTTCTTCTTCTTCTTCTTCTTGCTTCATGCCATTCACTCCTTTCGAAGATCAAAGACCAAGATTTTGATGATGAAGGTGATTGATTCAAGAGGAATAAATGAAGATTTGTCAAGGTAAAGTGAGTTCTAAGTTTTTAATTTCTCCTGTTCTTCTTGATTGTTAAAAATCCTAGATTTATGTTTTATGGATTTGTGTGTTTTGGTGAGGATTTTGGAAGAAAAAGATATTGGATGGGTTTTTGGAACAAGAAAGATTATCTAAGAAAGCTATTAGGAGCAAAGGAGATAAGGTATGGGAATTTAGGTTTTTGGTATATTATGTGATTGTGTGTTCTTATTGATTTTCTGTATTTATGAACTTAAGGATGTTTGAGTGTTATGAGTTTGGGATAATTTGTTCCAAGATGTTTTGATTGTGAGTTTGGAATCAAGGTAAGAGATTGAGTGGGTTTTTGCAGCAAATTACTAATTTTTTTATTAGGGATTTTGATGATATTAATAGCATGATTTAATTGTGCTTATGTGTATAAAAGTTGGGTTTTGTGTTAATTATGAGGTTTTGAATGAGCGATTTGTATTGTGTTGAAGTTTATTTTGAATGGGAAATTTTGGGTATGATTTTGAGAGAGAATTTCTACAGATTTTGATGAGGGACTGAAAATCACGACTCTGTCACGAGCGCGACACTAGTCGCGATCACGATAGAGATCATAGAGAAAGAGTGCACGAGACGTGCACATTGTGCACGAGTCGTGATGGTATCCTATCTCTCCTATGTCCACTTTTTTTCCTCTGTGGGTCGCTTTCATGGGTCGTGTCTCTGAGCATGACTTGTGATGGGTTCCCTTTTTCCCGCAGGCGAGTCTGGCCACTATCGCTAGCTCGATATCTTGTCTCGATCGCAACAGTCCCCTCTCTTTTTCAAAAAGTTTTTTAAAAAATCTTCTTCTTTGCATGGTTTCACTTATGTTATGCATATATGATTTAAAATGTAAACCATTCAATGTGTTTCCATGCATAGTAAATTACTGAAATATGAGAAATTAATCTACCATTATTGTGTTGAAAATGTATACATATGTAAAGAAATGTAAACTTATCTATTGAGTTTAAATGAATGCATGAAAATAATGGAATTATGAGTTGTTGTCTACCGTTATTATTTAATGATTGTATGTGTGTAAGAAATGTAAATTATGTGTCAAATTTAAATAAGTGCATAGTGCCCAATAATATAGTTATGTTCAGTATATTTATACAAATATTTTATCCATGAAATAATACATTATTAGTTTTTGAACATGATAAATGTAATTAGTATTTATGATATGCAAATGTAATATTGCATATATCTATGTGATCATAAAAGAATGATGTAAGTATTAATGGAATGGGTATATATGTGTAAAATGTTAAGAATTCAATAATGATATGGGAATTTAGCCTATATTAGTCGAGTCGTGGATAGATAGGCATGCCTATAGAGTTCTGTTAGCTGTAGCCCTCTATTCTGTTTAGACCCTGATTAGGTCCCTGTTTGGTTCCTCGCGAACCTCAATGTGTATGGATTTTGTTTAAGATCCCCAGTGTGAAAATATTTTGAATGAGAAAATATGATGTTGCTTTTCGAATCGTACCCACAGGTACCAGTTCCCCTGCTAACCCCCATCCAATCTGCAAGGTGTGTAGTACTCTCTGACTACAACATGAACTGTGAGATGCAGTATTCTCCGCCTACAATCTCAAGGTGAAGAGTAGTATTCTCTAACTGCAACTTCGGTTGGTGAAGTTCCCCTGCTAACCCCCATCCGATCTGCAAGGCGTGTCTGGTTGAGTATGATTTCAAAGGACATAACGCTTGGTCTGTCCATCCTTCAATGTGGTTGATGTCCATCCTTGGATCGATGTTAAGTAGTATTCCTATGTGTCAAAGAATTTTTGTTAATTCCTACGAAAGCTATCCTTGTTTAATAGGCTCAGAAACGGTTTTGTATGACCATTTATTGTTTATTGTTATTTTTGGTGCATCATCATTTTTTATGATTATGTAGTCATTTAGTTTTAATGTAAATAAAGAGAAAGTACTCAGTTCTCTTTAATATAAGTAAAGCACGAATAAAGATAGAAAGAGATAAAAAAACACGTAAATCTGATAGTAAATGTTTTTCACTAAAACTCTATTGTGTACAACGTATATACAACTGTGATAATAATGAACAAAATATATGTATAAAAAAATGTCATTCCAACTCCCTGAATGACTTCAATAGTGTATAATCTGTGAGCTCCTCCTCGGGGTCATCATCATCATCAGACAGATGTATCGGCTAAGGCTGAGCCTGAGGCTGAGACTGAGAGGTAGAAGGTCTGGCCCCAGAACTGGAAGGCTGGCTAGAAGGACCTGCTGGGTCCGGCTGCTGAGAGTCCCATACTCTAACCATGGGCCGGAATCTAGGAGGAACTGCCACTGGCACAGATTGAGGATGTGGTCTCTCATAACTCTGCTGCTGAAACTGTACCCGAGCGTATCCGTCTAGGAACGGCTGCGCGCACATTGTCATGAAGCATAGGGTGTCCGTGATCATCCCCCCTAACTCCTTGAAGGCTCTGCTCAACTGGTGGGTCTGCTCAGTAGAAGTGGTCCCCATACGATCTAGCCTCTGCTCTGTATGCTCTCGGAACCCTCAAATAGACTGGGCAAGGGGAGACGACCCCCTCCAATCCCTGGACTCTGGACCTGAGAGAGTCGAGTGACTCATCTATCATCTGAATAGTCACATCGATCCTCTAAGCTGCCTGGTCCTGGGACGTCCTCAACTCCTGCACGATATTCTCTATGAGTCTGGCTTGCTCCTGCCCCATGTTCTCTATAAGTCTGGCTTGCTCCCGGACCATGTGGTCAATGAGCCCGGCCTGTTCCTGGCCCAGGCGCTCAATGATCCTCGCCTGCTCCTGGATGATGGCCTGCTGCTGGTCCAGCCTCTCCTGGGTAAGTCTGTCTCTCTCTCTGCTCTGCTCATGGAGGACCCTGTCCCTCTCCTCCTGCCTGCGCTCAAATGCGGCAAACATGGAGACCATGAGCTGGGAGATGCCTAGCTGTGATGGCTGAGGCTGAATTGGCTCCGGAGTCTGCTCTGGTGACAGAGCTGTGGAGGTAGATGCCCCTGGGTCACCTCTGGAGTAGGGGTGGAACCTCTCTGATGGCCTGAGTATGGTTCGCTGTACCCTCGTAGCTGGAGGAGGAGTGGGGCTCTGCACCCTCGGTGCCGTAGGAGTGCTAAACAGATCATCCATAGTGAACTGCACCTCAAAGTCCGATGGAGTCCTGGGCTGCTCCTGCTCTGGCAATAGCCGTGGCTGCTCCTCCTGATAGCCCTGGTGCTGGGGAGGCTGCTCCTCTGGATACTCTGGATGTAGGGGCTGCTGCTCCTGCGGCTGTGGTGGTGCCTGCTCTGGCTGCTCCTGCGCTGGTGCTAGCGAAGGAAGTGCAAAGGCTCGTCGAGTCTCGTGTATGGTAAGGAGTCTGAATGCCTCAGGCTGCCCTGCTAGCTGCAACACTATCCCCATCTATACGGCGGCTGGTGTATCTACGTATATCCCCTCATCTAAGGCATTCCCAAGTCTGTCCAGGGCGACTCCCACTCCCAAGAGTAATCTGGTAATGACTCCGCCGATAATCACCACTGGGGCGGTCCCGCTGGAAACCCTGACCATGTTAGCCAATATCTCATGGCTAATATTGAGACGCTGGCCTGCCACCATGGCCCAGAGGCTCCAGATCTCCGCCGCATTAAGCGACCCTGGGTTACCAGCCCGTCCGAGGTACGAGCTAGAGAGCACTCTGTGCAAATACCGGAGTGCCTATGAAACCAACACGGTACTCTTTGCTGTATCGTGGTCGTACAGCACTCCGTGTAGGGCTATGGCTGCCCAATGGGCGTGTCTCACTGCTCGCTGGGGCACCATCACTCCGTGGGAGTCCCATGGCCTCCGCGAAACGCTGACGCGTGATACTGACCTGCTGACCATCAAACCAGAACTAAACTACCCCGGGCTCCGTATCAGACCTCTGGTATCCTTCGTAGCGCAGTGTGGCCAGAACCTATCGCACCGCCTCGGTATGTGTCTGGAAGGCGGGTGTCAAAAACTATGTCCAGCCCGCGCCCTCCAAGAGTGCGTCGATCTCCTCGGCCATCCCTAAGGCCTCTAGGAATCGCTTAGAAATAAAGCGACTGGCTCGGAACTCTACCTTAGCCAGTGCTCTATATCTCTGTGAGGACTCATGGTCAATCCAATCCAGAGCCCGTGGCTTGGGCTGGCCCTGCGAAATGCATCGTCGTGGAGGCATCTTGCAAGAGAAGAGTTATGCAATCAATTTAATATAATGGCCATAAAGAGTCCTGATTTCCGTGATAGGGCAAATCGGGCATCATCAAGACAATGATAGTCTGGCTCGAGAAGAAATACGACAAAAAAGATAAAGAAAATGGACAGCATCCTGGCAGGGATGTGCCCGACCTTCAACATAGTAAAAGGCAACAAAAATTCACACAGCAGTGGACAGGCCTCAGGCCCCAACAATCAAACATCATAAAAAAAATTTGGGCAGCACCCTGGCAAGGGCGTGCCTAACCCCCCACATTAAAAGCAAGAAAACAACAGGCCTCAGGCCCCAACAGCAGCACAATATTTATTAGTTTCACAACTAGCGCATGCATAAGAATTTCTCATTTCTAAGCAAGCATGCTTTATTAGGCAACAAAAAAAAAATATTCATGCAAAGTTGGTTAACAATTCAAATAAGGAAAAATGCCAGGATGATATTAAAGCTAATCATTAAACAGCGCCTAATATTAACTACTAAGGCAAAAGAAAGATCTATACTAACAGCAACTCAAAAAATTAAAATTTATTTATTTCAAGATTAAGAGAAGAATTAAAAAAAAGAAAGTAGTTACTAACCTGTAATTCGCAGGAATTTGATGAAAAAGTATAAAATATACTTCACTGGGCACCCGGTCACGTGAGGAGTGTAAAAATATAGGCAAAAAGGTGAAAAGATGAAGAAGAATACAAACAATGCAGTGAGGGATGGTTTGAAGTGAAGAAAACAAAGAGACAAAATTTCTAAAACTGTTTGTCCATCGGTCTCTGCACATATTTATAGTTTTCCTGACCGATGGGCTGGGCATCTCCAGGAGCGACCGACGGTCTACACGTCTATCGTTCCATATTTCCCCATTAAATGCGTAATAAATACATGTGATAAATGCAATGATGACGCATGCATCTGCTAGGTATACGACTTCCGACGTGTAGGCCGCCGCTACTGGGGAACGAGCATGCCGTCGGTGAAGCTCTGCTATAAATTTTGTCATTTCTCCTTGGAATTCGTGCCTTTTCTCTTATTTTAATCCTTTTCTATCTTCAATCTTTGATTTTTACAGGATGACTTCTCTTTTTCAAAAGATGTACCATATCTTAGATGACACCCACACCTGGGAAAATAACACCCTCTCTACTCTGTCCGGGCTGAAACACTTACGCAGAGCAAAAATAGACCACAACCTACTCTTAGCTGCAACCTATTTTTGGAATCCCTGCTTCCATGTTTTCAAGTTTACTTATCAAGAGTTGTGTTCCCTGCCCGAGGAGTTAGCTGCTATTACCAGAGCATGGTATCCTCCTAATGCTCTCCCCTACGTCCCCCACTGTGGTCTGATTCAGACTCGAGATATCGCTCTGTCTCTGGGCATAGCTCCTTTCGAGGCTACATGGTTGGTTCCACAGAGTCCTACCTTTTCCTTTGAGCCACTGGTTGAGGCTCTAGATAGATTTTATGATGTCCCTACATACCGAGTAAGCATTGTGTTCTTATTCTGTATGATGAGCCTCTTGACCATAGCTCCAGGGGACTTGGTTGGCGACCTTCGCCTGTTTGGGGTTCGCGATGACTTTCACCGCGGATTATCTCCCTTTCCCCTTGTTTTGGCTGACACCATTATAGGCTTGGATGCTGTATGCTCTGGATCCGCCACATCGTTCACCGGAAGCCCCTTATTACTCCAGGTACGTAATTATTTTAAAAGGTAGTGCGTCCCTTGTGGATTTTCACACTAGCTTTTCTTAGCGGGAAGTGCATCCTTTTGGATTTTCACACAACCCTATGCCTAATTTTTGCCTGAAGTAAACCCAACTTACTCCAGCGGCTTTTTTTTTTTTTAGATATGGCTACAGGAGAAGCTGAGGATGCTGTCAGAGCCACCTCTCTGAGTCATCGCACAATACTCGCCGAGACACTTCCTCCCGCGTCGACGATGGTATTCATTCGCAACTCCTGATGAAGGCATCGCTAGATTTGGTGAGCTATCGGATGATGACAACAGCTTCATATCTGTCTGGCTTCTTCTATCCCATGCAGTCATTGACGGATCATCAGGGTGTGTTCCCCTATACGGGCTTCATCAGGCCACTTTCTACATTACAGTTCGATGTGCTCGCCAGCTCGGGATGACCCAGGACGTAGTGAGAGTTCCGTTATCCTTACAGGGAGGAGCTTTTTCTGCTGCTTTTGCTTCTCGCTATCATGAGTTATGGAGCCAACATACCTCGATTCGGAGCTCATTCTGTGTCCTCTACCAGCAAATATAACAGATGGGTCCTCAGCCCGGAGTCTAACAACAGGACGCGAGGGCTCAAACATCTGGCCGGCGAGAGTAGCGGTAGGACCTAGTTCAGCTTATACATGTACACCCTTTGGGTATTATATTTCTTTTCAGAATAGAACTAAAAAAAATGATGGAAATGAAAAGAATAATTCTTATTTTATTTCACCAAATTGTGTACATTCCCACAGAATTTCAGCATACATGATGAATTTTCGACATTAACTGGACTGTGTACGCCGTATTAATTCATGAAACTAAAATTTGATAGCATCAAATCCTGTTACCAATCGGCCCTCTCGGGTTTTCTCGATCGGACATTTTCTCTCATACCTCTAATTTTTACATAGTATGCCTTTTTTCGGTTTTTACCCTGTCGAGGCGCCCAATTTTAGTAAAGCCGCCTTTTTTCGGTTTTCGACCCGTAGGGCATTTTATTCTCTTCTTTTTACTTTATTTTTAGTCTTTAGCCGTGGAACCTTTTGAGTCTGTCTATATTGATTGGTTCCTTAAATTCCTTGCCATCGCTATCCGATAGAATTGCATCTCCTTTAGACAACAACTTCTTGAGGATGAACGGCCCTTCTCAGGTTGGTCTAAACTTCCCTCGGATATCCGGTGTACCTGGTCTCATCTGCTTAAACACCAAGTCTCCCTCCTTCAGTGGATGCTTCTTAACCTTCTTCCCAAAGGACCGGTGTAAGCACCGTGTCCCGGAGCGGTCCGGATCAGAGGTTACCCTATGATGAAATTAATGTTCGAGCCTGTACGGGAGGCTGTATTTGGAGGTTTTAGTCCCGCGTTCCATGAGAAATGAGGTTTTTCTGCAATTCCTGGGCAGAGGGGGAGAAAACGGAAGTTCTTCGAGTCAAAAAGGCCTTTTTGTCCTCCACAGACGGCCAGCCCCTCTGTGGAGGCAGCCCATCGCTTCGAGTCACCGACGGCTCAGGGTATTTTCTGACGCCCGTTGGAAAGTCACCGCCCCTGTCAGGAGCCGCCTTGTTTCCCGGAGCACGCAACCGTTCCGACGCCCGTCGGTGGATGTGGCAGGGCCGTCGGAAGTGTCCTTGTGTCAGTAGGATTCTTCCGACGCCCGCCCCCATACACCGACGCCCGTCGGTCGTGTCTGGCTATATAAGGTCCGGATTTTCATTTGAAAAGGGTTGGAAAATTTTTCAGAAGAGGAAACTCTGCCAAAATTCAAGCACGTTTTCTCTCTCTTCCAAAAACACTTTTTTCTAAAGTACTTTATTGAATCAAGGATCAAATCAATCAAAGGAACTAAAAGCTAATTAGTTTTCTTTAGATTTTGACTCCAAAATCTATTTTCTAAAGGATTAAAGGTGAAATATCTCATTTTCTCCCTCTAATCTTTCACTGTTGTTTCTCGTGGAACGCGCGGGGATCTAACCGACACCAGAATCTCACCTGAAGTGATTATCTGAGGGTAAATATTCCGGATTCTCTCTCCATTTTCATCTCATATTTTTTATTTATTTATTTATTTATTCATTCTGTGAAATTTTTGAATACCTATCATTACTTTTCTTCATTTTGACTCCCTCATCTCCTTCTTGGATAAAACTTGCTTTTTGATCTCGAAAGGCCTTTTTTCCTTTCTATTTTCCGGAGACAGAGGTGACCGACGGGTCATCTTCATGACCGACGCCCGTCGGTCACCCACCTACAGACGCCCTTTTTGAGTGACAAACGGGCATATCGAATAACCAAACCGACGCCCGTCGGTCAACCAGGAAAGGCCGTCGGTGGGTTCTGCCTCCATTTTTTTTTATCATTTTTCATCTCTATTCAGTGATTTCTTATGTGTTAATTTTATGTATATTAACATCTCTTAACTTTTTGTGAGTGTATATTGGTCCTCTTGGATTATCCCGAGCTTGAGCGGCTGCCTACCATGCGTGGGGGATTTCGTCCGGTTTAGTTTTCTTAAACCTCTTGATTTATTTCTCTTGCCTATTCATTCATTGATCATTTTATGTGTAT
Source organism: Excoecaria cochinchinensis (assembly GCA_947683425.1). NCBI lineage: Eukaryota > Viridiplantae > Streptophyta > Magnoliopsida > Malpighiales > Euphorbiaceae > Excoecaria > Excoecaria cochinchinensis. The sequence continues at coordinate 5,818,346 of CANTUQ010000149.1, forward strand.
GAATAATCTCTTTTTTTATCCCGTTGAATGTAAAAATAGACCAACGATTTGTACTCAAATAAAAATGAGTTTTGTATAAAATGCAAAAGGGTCCAACACCCTATTTTTATCCAATAAAGATCATCACAAATTAATATCCCATTTTTTATAATGATGCATGCGAGGACCAAAGTCCTCAAGAATAAGTAATCCCCGATTTATGTATGCCTCGCACATTTACAAAAGGGAGTTGTATTATGCTCCTTGTATTATTGTAATTTACCGCTTTTATTATCTATTTGATCATTTATCGCTTTCAAAATGTGAATAAATGCGCTTTTTAATTAAACTGCATAGTGTGGAGAGAGAGCGAATTAATGATATTAAAATTTGATCATAAGCTAATTGAGGTAGAAATAGATGAGAAATCCCGGACCCAGCTCTGGTCTTTGGGCTCGAGAGGTTAGAGGTTATCCTCCAAAATACTTGGGTCACGAGGCTTTAGCGCTAATCCTAGGCCTCATGGCCCAATATGGATAAAATGCGCAAGTCTTAGGCTCTCCGAGGCGAGAGAAACTTTCCCAATGTTCTATTGGGTGGCGACTCCATGATACCTTCTTGTTGCCCAACATAGACGCACTTGCGATTCATCGCAAGCCGCCAACGGACCCGCGAATGCCCCGATCGCCCACGTGCGGGCGGCCGAACGGGCGGCGCATCGGGATCCGGCGCGCGTCACAGTGGCGACTCCACTGGGGACATTTATGGTTCGAGATTTCGATTTGAAAATACCTCTTTTAACATTTATGATTAAAATTTAATTCATAAATTCGCTTTCTCTCAAAATTTGCATTTGCATATCATTAGAGCCTTAGAATACGCTAGTTTGGTCCCTCTTCTAGCCCAGGTGCGTTCCTGAAGCACCTCCTCATTTTCACTCAATTTGGGGAAGTGTTAAGGATAATCACCAGCCCAAGCCACGTACCTCAATGGTATATCAAAATGGTGACCCGATCGGTCGCTACGCTCGTGATGAGCTAGACCCATCGGCAGGGATCATGCTTGGGTAGCCTCAAAGAAACATCTCCCTTGTCCAAAGCTCATGTAATGGCTGTAGTCACTTTCCACAGGTGAAATGAACCGTAATCTCATGCTTGTTGTATGGATCATCACGTATTGGATGAGTCCAAATATCTCGCTTGGTAACCTAGCCAAAGGCTATCATGCCCCGGTAGGGCCATGTCGAAATTTATGGAGCGTCCGAATACGTGACAATCATCATCCATCCGCTTGTACATTAGCATAGGAGTGTTATGCTGCCGGTTTTCCGCCGCGCACCACACGCGTCCATTGGGTTCCTCGTTGACCCTTGGGCTAATCCCACCTAGGAAAGAGACTGCACGACCACGTGTGTGGGAGAAATAAGGGTGGAAGGACCTACTTGCTTGCTTGTGCTCTGTAAATGTTGCATATCACGATCATGCATTATACCTACATTTCATGCATCATTCTAACTTTTGTCCCTGCAGCCATCATAGATCTGCCCAGGTGGACTAGATCACCAACCGGGCGACTGATCCGAGTTCTTACTCTTGAGCTGTCAGATAGAGAGGGTCTACCGGAGATTTTATCAGAAATCAGTGGTACAGTATCTCAGATGGCAAACTCGCCTAGGGGGGAAGATGCCACCAGGGCCATGATTGCGAAAGAAGTGGGCCGCCGTTTTGAGGAATTCGAGGGCATGATGATGAATATGTTAACCGCCTTGGCACAGCAGAACGCTCAGCCGAATGCTCCACAGAATCCTCCTCCTCCTCCAATGAGACAGAATGAGCCTGAAGAAGAAAGGGTTGAAAGGCGAGAGGAGCCCGTTAGGCCGCCGCCGATAGAGTTAAGATCAGTGGCTTCGGGAGAGCTGAGAAGAAGGCCAGTGCTAAGAATTGACGACGATAGAGATATCGAGGACGATAGGTTGAGCATGGCATCTGAGAAGGGGAAGGCGCCTCAGGCTGATGACTTTATTCTGAAGAAAATGGAAGAGAGATTTGAGGCTATGGCTCGTATGATAGGCAGAGCTCACGGGATGAATCCTGAGGATAGGGAGCTGGACGGAGAGGACCCGATCCCTTATAACTTCAAAATGCCGGATGTGCCGAAGTTTGATGGTACTTCTGATCCCACCGCACATGTAAAGCAATATTCTCTGGTCACGAAGGGGAGGTGGTGACTATCAAGGCGGCAAGGGAAAACCAGGTCTCGGCGCTAGAAATTGCCAATCAGCCATTCAGTGGCTTCCATGTGTCTATGATAAGGGGAGAGCACGGATCAGTAGATAGCCCGGCTGTGGTTAATATGTTGAAGAAGATGCACTATCTTCCCGGGGCTAGATTGGGCAGAAACTCCCAAGGATTGCAGACCGCGATCACCACTCGATGGCAGAAGAATCGGAAAGGTCTGGGGTACAGAGGTGGCTTCGGCAAGAAGAGAGTAGCGGGTAAGATCCCCCACATTTTGGAGAGCTTTGTGCCGGCATCCTCAGTTTGTGCGTATACTGGCGAAGATGAACCGCAATGGGTAGAGGGGAGGATTGTCCCTGGTTTCGAGATTTTCAATGATGTATATGACTGGCACGTCGGGTTCGTCAAGACTGCTAAAGACTTTTGGGATGAGGAAGTCATGACTCAGGGTATCACTTGGGACAAGTGCGAGCGTGAGGAGGTCGTTACTGAGAAGATGGTAGCTGCCAGGCTGGAAGGAAAAGAGAAGATAGTAGACTTAGGGCTGAAAATGGGGGATTTTAAGATTTCTTCCGACGTGCCTGAAGGGCCTCTGCTAAATCAGAAAGTTAGTGAGCAAGCTGCAACAGCATCAGCCTCGGGAGTGGTGGAAGAAGACTCTAGCCTAGATTTTCTTTTTATTCCATAACTCTTTTATGATGTAAATGATAACTATAATATTATCAATAAGATGAACAATTTCACTTATTTGTGCGATGTTTCTAATGATTTCAACATGCATGAACATGATCATATTCCATCAATTTTTGACATTGACTCCACTGGCACAACGCCTTTTAATCTTGGAACCTCGGAAAACCCGAGAGAAATTCTAATAGCATCAAATATAACTCCTGAGGAGAGAAAAAATTTTGAGAGAATAATAAGAAAACATGAAAAAGTCTTTGCCTGGACCTACGAGGACATGCCGGGGATTGACCGAGCTATAGCGGAGCATGCCATCCCGACTTACCCAGATTGCAAGCCTGTGAAGCAGAAGTTGAGAAGGCTAAGACCAGAATGGGCTGACAAGGTTAAGCAGGAAATTCGATAGTAGATTGAAGCTAAGTTCCTTGTGGAAGTCCAGTATCCTACATGGCTGGCAAATGTGGTTCCCGTGGCAGAGAAGAACGGAAAGGTCAGGGTGTGTGTGGATTATCGAGATCTTAACAAAGCCTGCCCTAAAGATGATTTTCCACTACCCCATATTGATGTATTGATAGACAGTGCCGCCAATTGCGCGATGTACAGTTTTGGGGACGGTTATGTGGGCTACAACCAGATCCTGAACAAGATAGCTGACCGGGTTAAAACTGCCTTTAGCACGGAGTGGGGCACCTATGCCTATCGGGTCATGCCTTTCGGCCTGAAAAATGCGGGGGCTACATACCAGAGGATGGCAACCAAGATCTTAAGTGACCTGTTCACAAAGAAGTGGAGGTGTATGTCGATGATATGATGGTCAAATCAGCCACCCGAGAGGGACACTTTGAAGCTCTAGAGAAGTTCTTCACCAGGATCGATAAGTATAATCTGCGACTTAATCCCAAGAAGTGCATTTTCGGGGTGACTTCAGGAAAGCTGTTGGGACATGTCGTCAGTCAAAGGGGGATAGAAATTGACCCCGACAAGGTGAAAGCTATCAGAGAGATGCCTGTGCCACAAAAGGAGAAAGATGTAAGGAGTTTCCTGGGCAAGCTGCAGTATGTTAGCCGATTTATTGCCAAGCTCACTTCGATATGCGAGCCTGTTTTCAAGCTGCTTAGAAAGAATCAGCCTGTGGTCTGGAACGAGGACTGCCAGAGAGCCTTTGATAATATCAGGGAGTATCTGTTAAATCCGCCAGTACTAAGGCCTCCGCAACCTGTTAAACCGCTTATTCTGTATCTGGCTGTGGAAGACGGTTCAGTGGGCGCCATGATGGCTCAAGAGGATGAATTTGGGGTAGAGTTTGCGATTTATTACCTCAGCAAGAAGTTCCTGACTTACGAAATAAAATATGCTGAAGTGGAGAAGATCTGCCTTGCAGTAATTTGGGCATCAAAGAAGCTGAGACATTACTTCCATTCATACAAGGTTCAGGCCGTAGCCAAGCAGAATCCTTTAAGATTTTTGCAGGAGGCACCATCTTTGCTTGGAAATATGTGGAGGTGGCTGCTCTTGCTACAAGAGTTTGATGTGCAATACATCACCCGCAAGACTATTAAGGGGCGAGCTGTAGCCGAATTTCTTGCTGAACATCCTATCCAAGGGGACACCCCCGAATTTACCTTTCCTGACGAGAGCATAGGCACGATTTCTGTTCAAGGATGGCAGTTGCATTTTGACGGGGCAGTGAATAACAAAGGAGCCGGAGTCGGAATCATCCTGACGACCCCAGACAATGAGAAGCTTCCTCTTGCTAAAAAGCTGAGATACAAGGCGACGAACAATGAAGCTGAGTATGAAGCGTGCACCTTCGGGTTAGAAGCTCTAGCTGTGTTAGGGCCAAGAAACGTAGAGGTATTTGGTGACTCGTCCTTGGTAATAAACCAGATCCGAGGTGAGTGGGCTGTTAAAGAAGAGCGACTGGTCCCCTATGTTCAATATCTGAAAGGGATGTGTGGGCAGTTTGAGACTTGCACTTTCCACTTTATGCCCAGAGATGAGAACCGTCTGGCTGATGCGTTGGCAACCTTAGTGTCAATGTGGGATAACCCTGAAGGAGTGGCCATGAAACCGGTGCTAATTTCGAGCTCTGATAAGCCTAGTTTTGAAACCGAGCCAGTGATGGAGGTCGAGGCATCAGATGGCAAGCCATGGTACTTTGATATCATGAATTACTTGGAAAGCAATAGATTTCCAGAAGCAGCCACTGAAAAAGACCAGAGGATGATACGCAAGTTATCTACTTAGTTCATATCCTTGGAAGGGGTGTTGTACAAAAGACGGTCAGATGGGATCCAGCTCAAGTGCTTGAATGAAAGAGAAGCGCGCAAGATAATGGAGGAAACCCATGCAGGGGTCTGTGGGGCCCACATGAATGGTTTGACCTTGGCCAAGAAGATCATGAGACAAGGCTTTTATTGGCTTACGATAGACACTAATTGTTCAAAGTATGTCAAACAATGTCAGTTTTGCCAACAATACGCAGATCTGAGACACCTGCCGGTATCAGAACTACATAACCTGACATCACCTTGGCCGTTTGCTGCTTGGGGGATAGATATCATTGGAGAAATTCGCCCTACGGCGTCTAATGGGCACAGATACATCATAGTCGCAATCGACTATTTCACCAAATGGGTCGAGGCAGAATCTTTCAAGAAAATTGACGCAAGGGACATGGCCAAATTCATAGAGAGGAATTTGATATGCAGATATGGCCTCCCTCATCACATAGTGTCTGATAATGGAGTGCAGTTCATGGGAGAAACCAGAAAACTTCTCGGGAAATATGGTGTTGAGCATCATAAATCCTCTCCCTACCGACCGCAAGCGAATGGAGCAGTAGAAGCCGCCAATAAGAATGTGAAGAAGATCTTGTCCAAGATGGTCCAAACCTACAAAGACTGGGCTGAAAAGTTACCCTTCGCCCTGTGGGGATACAGAACGACGGTAAGATCATCTACAGGCGCTACACCATTTTCCCTGGTATACGAAACAGAAGCAGTATTGCCAGTAGAGATATAACTTAAATCTCTAAGGGTGGTCATGGAGGCCCAAATCCCGGAAGCCGAATGGGCGCAGCAGAGGTTGCAGCATTTGAACTTACTGGATGAGAGTAGGCTGAAGGCTTATTATCATAATCAGATATACCAGAAGAGGTTGGCAAGAACTTTCGGAAAGAAAGTAAGGAAGCACCCGCTGAAAGAAGGGGACTTGGTGTTCAAGCAGATGAGGCCAGGGATACCAGACATCAGGGGGAAATTCAGACCTACCTGGGAAGGGCCGTATATCCTTAAGAAGCTGTTGTCCAAAGGGGCTGCAATCTTATCAGATAGCGATGGGAACGAATTCAAAGAGCTGATCAATGTCGACGGACTCAAAAGGTTCCACGGCTAAAGACCAAAATAAAAAGAAGAGAATAAAATGCCCCGCAAGTCGAAAACCGAAAAAAGGCGGCTATGCTAAAATTGGGCGCCTCGACAGGGTGAACACCGAAAAAAGGCATCCTGTGCAAAAATTAGAGGCATGAGAGAAAATGTCCGATCGTGAAAACCCGAGAGGGCCGATTGGTAACAGGAGTTGATGTTGTTAAAATTTAGTTTCATGCATTGATGGCGCGTAAGCAACTGAGTAAATGCCAAAACTGATCATGTATGCTGAAATTATATGGGAATGTACACAAAACTCGTGAAAAGGGATGAATATTATTCTTTTCACTTTTGTCATTTTCTAGTTCTGCATTAAAAAGAAATATAACACCCAAAGAAATACACATATAGGCTAGGCTAAGTCCTGCTGCTGCTCTCGCCGACCAGATGTTTGAGCCCTCGAGTCCTGTTATCAGAGGCTGGACTAAGGATCCACTTCTTGTACTCGTTAGTCGAAGATGCGGAATGATTACCGAACCTCGGGATAACGGTCTTCCTGGGTAGTCTACCCCACAGCTCATGATACCGAGAAGCAAACGCAGCCGAAAGATCTCCTCCTCGGAAGGACAGGGGAACCCTCACTATATCCTGGGTCGTCCCGAGATGCCGCGAACATCGAGAAGTGATGCAGAAGGTGGCCTGACGGAGGCCGCAGAGGGGAACACAACTCGATGACCCGTCGATGATTACATGAGACAGCGGGAGACAAGCTGATGTAAAACTGATATCGTCATCTGACAGCTCACCAAATCTGGTAATGCCTTGACCAGCCGTGGCACACCCATATAATCGCCGACGAGGCAAGAAATGGCTCGGCGAGTACTGCGGAGTGACTCGAGGGGGTGGCTCAGACAGCATCTTCAGTTTCTCTTGCAGCCAGATCTGAAAAAAATAAAATAAAATAAAAATAAAAAAAAAAGAGAGCCGCTGGAGTAAGTAGGGTTTACTTCAGGCAAAAATAAGGCACAGGGTTGTGTGAAAGTCCGAAAGGACGCACCTCCCGTTAAGAAAAGCTAGTGTGAAAATCCATAAGGGACGCACTACCTTTAAAATAATGACGTACCTGGAGTAATAAGGGGCTGCCGGCAAAGGTTGTAGTAGACCCAGAGCTCACAGCGTCCAAACCTAGGATGGTTTCGGCTAGGACAAGTGGTAGGGGTGACAGGCCCAGATGAAAGTCGCTCAAGATTCCAAGTAGACGAAAGTCACCTGTCAAACCTCCTGGAACAACAGTAAGGAAGTTCACCATGCAGAATAGGAACGTGATACTTACCCGATAGGTGGGGATGTCGGTGAACTGATCCAGAGCCTCGATCAGTGGCTCCAGAGAAAAGGAGGAACTCAGAGGAATCAGCTGGATGGTCTCGGAAGGAGGTATGCCCAGAGCTAGGGCTACGTCCCGGGTCTGAAGTAGGCCGCAGCGGGGGATGCAAGGCAGAGCGCTAGGAGGGAACCGAGCTCCCAGAATGGAAGCTAATTCTTCAGATAGAGGGCACAGTTCCTGGTAGGTGAATTGGAAGACGTGAAATCAGGGGTTCCAGAAATGGGTCGCCGCCAGGAGGAGGTTCTGGTCGATTCTCACCCGGCACAGGTATTTCAGCCCAGCCAGAGAGGAGAGGGCACCTTCTCCCCAAGTGTGTTTGTCGTCTAAGATACGGTACATCCTTTGGGCTAGAGGAGAAGACATTTTCGAGAAAGATAAAAGGCCCAAGGTGTTGGAAAATGAAGAGACAAGAAGAGCAAAATTTTGTAAGATTTTATAGGGAAGGGTCACCGACGGCCTACCCGCCCCTCTACAGAGACGGTCTGCCCGCCTCTCTACGGAGACGGCCTGACCGCCTCTCCACAGGGACGGCCTGCCCGTCGGAAGTCCACCGGGCAGATGCATGCGTCATCATTGCATTCATCACGCGCATTAAATCGCATTCATTGCGCGACAGACGGCCAGCCCGTCGGTCGCTTGTATAGACGCCCTGCCCGTCGGTCACAAAATTCTATATAAGGGCGAGTGACAGATGGTGCAAACGTTGCTGTCCCTTTCTTCTTCCTCTCTCAAGCGGTTTCTAAATGTTTTCTAGCGTTTTTTGAGGCTTTTCTTCTTATTTTTTTGCGATTTCTTCATTTTTTCGCATTATATACTCACCCGGTGCCCGAATATTTATATTTCTTCAGTTCCTACACTTCTCCGGATTACAAGTAAGTAAATAATTACTTTTTTTGATTTTTATTCAATTTATTTCTACATCCCTTCTTCTTTTAACTTTAAGAAGTTTTAGATGATTTTAGAATTTAGGGGGAATGCTGCCCATTTTTCTATATCGTTTTAGTGCAATTAAATCTGAACTTTTTGCATGATCACATAGAAGTAGAATTTTTCTATAATCTTGGTGCTTTAGAATTGCATCCTTTTAGCGCACCATTTTGTGCATAATTTGCTTTTGCGGCTTGAGGCCACTATTTTTGTACTGTTGGGGGCACACTCTTGCCGGGGTGCGCTCCATTTACATGCATTTAATATTGCTAGGGCCTGAGGCCTATTGTCTTGCTTTTTCATGCAGGAGGTTGGGCATATCCCTGCCGGGGTGCTGCCCAAATTTTTACCATTTATTCTAGAATTGAATATTTTTCATGTATAATGCATGCCTTGGGACTTAGAAAGCCCATTCTTATTCACTTTAATTATTTCCATGCTGATTGCACATTATTTTTGCCATGGTGTGTGTAAGGCATGTTAGGCTACTTCCTTAGACATGATGTTTGCTATTTTTATCTGTCATTACCTTTCTCTTTCTTATCTCACGATGGGCCGCCATTGCCCTGTTAAGGCCTAGATGGACCTTAGATTTTGGAAAATAAAACTGATAGTGCTTGTTTTGCCAAGTTTTCGCTATCTGATTCCTTCCCTTTAGTAGGATGCCTTCCAGACACAGAGCACCACAGGCCCAGCCCGAGCTTGTAGCTCCGGCTTGGATGGATGACGAGTCCGCTCAGAGGTACAGAGCGTTGGCTCAGGTAGAGTTTCGGGCCAGCCGTTTCGTATCTCGCCCTTTTCTAGAGGCCCTTGGGTTGGCCCCAGAGTTTGATCTACTTGCCGAGGGGGCTAGTTGGACAGAGTTTCTCCAGCCCGCCTTCCAGACATTTCCAGAGGCTACCCGCCAGGTCTTGGCCACTCTCCGCTACACAGGCTTTCAGAGTGCGGATACCGACCTGGGGGTGATTCAGTTTTTGTTTGATGGCGACCATGTCAGCATCACCAGGTAGAGGTTTGCTCAGGCCATGGGGCTCCCTATGGAGGAGGGGGTCGAGATCCCGCGGTGAGACGCGCCCATTGGGCGGCCATTGCCATACCAGGAGTGCTGTACGATCACGATACAGCGAAGAGCACCGTACTGGTGTCTCAGGCACTCCGGTATTTGCACAGAGTGCTTTCCAGCTCGTACCTCGGTCGAGCTGGTAATCCAGGGTCGCTTAATGCTGCCGAGATCTGGAGCCTCTGGGCTATGGTGGCAGGCCAGTGTCTCAACATTAGCCACGAGATCTTGGCCAACCTGACCAGAGTTGGCAGAGGGTCGACACCAGTGGTGATGGTAGGAGGGGTCATCACTCGATTATTGTTGAGATTGGGGTTTAACCCCGAGAGATTGAGAGGACCCTTGCCGGAGGGGATCCATGTAGACGCTGCAGCGGCAGTTCAGATGGGGATGATCTCCCCGATTTCTGGCCAGGCAGAGGCCTATAGGGTGTTGACTATCCACGAGACCCGGCAGATGTTCAACCTTCCACCCTTGGGGGCAGATCCTGATCACCCAGAGCACCAGGAGGAGCAGCCTCCACAGCCAGAGCCCGAGCCACAGCCTCAGCCTCCACAGACAGAGCCTCAGCCGGAGCACCGGCCTCCTCAGCCTCCTCAGCCACAGACAGTGCCTCCACCACAGCAACAGGACCCACCTAGGACCCCCTCGGACTTCGATTTTGAGATCACGATGGACGATCTCTTCGCCTCTTCACCGACATCTAGGGCCCCGACTCCAGCCCCATCGCCGAGCGCCAGGGTACATAGGCCTGCCCGCGAGCCCTCCGAGAGATACCATCCATACTCCCGGGGCGATCCAGGAGCATCCACTTCTTCGGCACCACCACCAGAGCCAGCACCACATCAGCCAGCTCAGCCGGACTACTTTCAGCTCCTCTCTTCTATGTTTATGGCCTTTGAGCGGCGACAGGATGAGAGGGATAGGGCCATTCACAAGAGGTTGGATCGCCAGCAGGCTGCTATTCAGGAGCAGTCTCAGTCGGTGGAGCGCCTATCCCGAGAGCAGGCGGGCTACATTGAGCATACAGCGAGGGAGCAGACTCGGGCCATGGATGCCTTTAGAGATGAGCAGACTCGAGTTCTGGAGGCCTTCAGAGGAAAGCAGATGAGGCTGGTTGAGCAGATTGCTCAGGGACAGAGGGAGTTGAGGCAGCAGCTCGCTCATGATGTGAGGACGTCACAGGACCAGGCGTCTCAGAGGGTCGATATGACCCTTCAGATGATTGATGAGTCACTTGACTCTCTGAGATCCCGCGTCCAGGCGATGGAGGGGATTCTCCCCCCTCTTTCTCAGACCATGAGGGAGTTTAGGGAGCAGAGAGAGCAAAGCCTAGAGCATAGGAGGATGGCCGCCGCTGAGCAAACCACTCAGCTGAGCCAAGCCTTCAAGAAGTTGGGGGACAAGATCTCTGAGACCTTAGGGTTTTTGGGCACCTGTACCCAGCCCTTCTTGGACGGCTATGCTCAGGTTCAGTTCAGGCGAGCCCATGATCACGAGGCAGGACCCTCTACAGCTCCGCCACCACCTCCGGCCCGTCCACCTCCGCTAGGGACCGTGCATATGTCGGATGATGAGGATCCCGATGAGCCCTCAGACTACACACCTCTCTGAGCTTCAGGGAGTTATTTTTGTATCTCTTGTATATTTTATATTTTGTATATGCACTGTACAAAAATGACATTTCTAGTGGAAAACTTTGCTTCCTTATTACATGATCACTTGATTGTTAATTGCTTAAATCACATCACAGAAAGTGTATATTCTCATATTTACTTATGTGTCGATAAAAATGACAATGAAAAAAATAATACGAAACAAACAACAAAAGAATGATAATCAATAACATCTCAATAAGAAAAAATGAACAAAGGGTGAAACATGGCATAGCAAATAAAGCAAAATCATGCCATCAATAGACAGGTCAAAAGATGGCCTCTCAAACATGAATTAACAAAATCTTTTATCTCACAGGTACAGAGAAATACCGATCTGAACACAGACATCGATTAAAAAAGATCTCCTTTGAAATAAGGAAACCAACGGAGTTTCCACACTCCAAGATCGAAGCTGCGGTTAGAGAAACACTGCTCTTCACCAGATCGAGATTGTAGCCAGAGAGTGCTGCATCTCACCAATCGAAGCTGCGGTTAGAGAAACACTGCTCTTCACCAGATCGAGATTGTAGCCAGAGAGTGCTGCATCTCACCCATCGAAGCTGCGGTTAGAGAAACACTGCTGTGACGCGCGCCGGATCCCGAGCGCCGCCCTTTCGGACCGCCCGCACGTGGGCGATCGGGGCATTTGCGGGTCCGTTGACATCTTGCGATAAATCGCAAGTGCGTCTATGTTGGGCAACAAGGAGGTATCATGGAGTCGCCACCCAATAGAACATTGGGAAAGTTACTCTCGCCTCGGAGAGCCTAAGACTGCGCTTGGTAACCATTTTTGGCCAGCCAGAGGGGTCTTGGAAGGTAAACCTCTCGCCCTAAGGAGCCTAGGATTAGCGCTAAAGTCTCGTGGCACAAAAAGGTGTCTTGGAGGGTAGACCTCTAGCCTTTTTGAGCCCAAAGACCAGAGCTGGGTCCGGGATTTCTCATCTATTTCTACCTCGATTATTTTATGATCAAATTTTAATACCATTGATTCGCTCTCTCTCTACACGATGCAATTAATTGAAAGGCGCATTTATTCACATTTTGAAAGCGGTAAATGAGCAAAATAAATATCGAAAGCGATAAATTACAATAATACAAGGAGCAGAATACAACTCCCTCTTGTAAATGTGCGAAGCATACATAAAACGGGTTATTCATTTAATAGTGAGAACATTGGTCCTCGCATGCATATTTATTATGAAACAATTTTGATGTGATGATTTATTTGGGTATGAAAAACTAGGACATTGGTCCCATTTTTATTTAGAAAAAAAATGTCAAGTTAATTAATAAAAATGTTTTTGTGATTTTCTTTCTAGCGAGCCTAAATAAATAATTTTACAAGAAAATTATATGGAAAAATTAAATAAAATATTACAAAAAGAGGAAAATAAACCTATGAACCAAATGAGCCTTTTTGGACCTCCCGATGTGCTCGCAAAAATGCCCAAGCGAAAAATGAGTTTAGACATAAAAAAAAACAAAATACAAATAAAATAATGTTAGTGATTAAATCAATTAAACATACAAAATAATGAATAACAAATTAAAATAAAATAAGATGATATGAAAAGAATGATAATGGAATAAAAAATATTAACAAACCAAAATAAAATGAGAAACATGGATTATATGTGATAAATGATTAAATGATGTGATGAAAATAAAATATGACATGTTAATTAATACATGTAAAAATATGCACATGATGAAAATAATGATGATAAGTGAAAAATAATGAATGAATAAATAAACAAATGATAATAAAATCATGTAACAATGATAAAAATTAGTAAACAAAGGAATGAAAATAATAATGATATATAACAAGGTTAATTGATATGTTCATAGTTAATACAAACTATTTACATGGCAAAAAGATTAGTTTAAATTAATTAATTATTCGCATATTAAAAATAATGAGGAATCAAAATAAATTATTTACATGTTAGGAATTAAAAAGACAATATTCACATGAATAAAAATCAAATCATATATATAAACAATTAAATGGAACAAATATAAGATGAATACAACAAATGAATAGATGAAAACAATAAATAAATCAATAAAAACAATAAAATATATATGAATAAATTAAATAAAAATAAAATAAAATAGAAATGGAGCCAAGAATATTTACCCTCAGAATATTGGATTTGATGAAGGAAAAGTGATGATTTTCCGGAAAATTGCTTGAAAGAATAATTCAGCAATAAAATTAATTCTCTTTGTTTATGGAGAAAAACAAAGGAATTGATTTGTATGCTTAAGATTAAAAAGAAATTGATGTCAAAATGATGATTAATTTCTTGTGTTTATGGAGCAAAAACAAAGAAATTAATTGGAATAATTAACAATTGAAAATTAATCTTTCAATTTCAACTAAACCTTATTAATTAAAAAGAGAAAATCTGAAATTTTGAAGAGAAAATAGAAGAGAGGAATTCTGATAAATTAGGTCTCAAAAATGTGGAGGCTCTCTTTTTTTTTTGATTCATCATAAAGTATTTAAAGAATAGAAAATGTTGCCCTAATTTAATTAAGGAAAACAAACCTAATTTTATTCAAATTCCTTTATTTTTGGGGATAAAATCAAGTTTTATTAATTAATAATCTATAAAAAATATTTTGGAATTTTATTTGAAGTCAAAAACCCTTAATTTTGGGATAAAAACGGATTTTTGGGTGAAAAAATCGGAAAAAAGGCTGAAAAAATGGAAAATAGGGTAACAGACCCTATACCGACGGCCAGGGAGCCGTCGCCAGAGGGACGCCGCCCGTCGCTATAGTGCGACGGGCACTCACGCGGCGAGCAGGCGCGATTCGCGCGCTGGCGCTCGCGCACGAGCGCTCCATGCGGCGCTCAGCGTGCGCGATGCTGCGCGCGCCTTTAGCGACGCGCAGCATCGGCGACGCTGAGCGTCGCCTTTGCGTCCGCAATGCGATGGGCGCCCAGGCGCCTGCGAGCTGGGCGCCAGCGCGCCTGCGCGCTGCCGCGCCCGACACCCGCGGTCCGAAAAATTTTTTTATTTTTTTTTATTTTTTCTATTTTTTTTTAAATTTTAAATTGACTAAAAACACCATAATTTTAAGCCCCCATTTTTCAAAATTAATTTTTTTTCAATATTTTTTCTATTTTCTAATTTTTCACTCTAAAATACAAATTTGACGAGAAAACCATCACTTTTAACCTTTTAAGCCTGTGAAGGCAATTATCATCATTGGGTAACTTCGATCTAGGCTGACTCAGGACCCGGTGTCTACAGTTGCCCCCAGTTTAGGGGAATCTAGTACACTAGTGTCTAGGTGAGCCTAAACTCAAAGAAGAAAAGGAAAGAGACGCGTACCTGAGTCGGCCGTCTTTCCTGCTTGATGGAATTGTAATGATAGTTGTTGCTGTCTTTTGGTTGTAGCTGGTAATGCTGTGGTCGTGCTAACCTCTTGTGGGTAGTGCCGCCATCGTGCTAACCGCTGTGAATTTTGGTAGTGCCGTGGTCGTGCCAACCTCTTGTGGGTTGTGCCGCCATCGTGCTAACCGCTGTGCATTGGTAGTGCCGTGGTCGTGCCAACCTCTTGTGGGTTGTGCCGCCATCGTGCTAACCGCTGTGAATTGGTAGTGCCGTGGTCGTGCTAACCTCTTGTGGGTAGTGCCGCCATCGCGCTAACCGCTGTGAATTTTGGTAGTGCCGTGGTCGTGCTAACCTCTTGTGGGTAGTGCCGCCATCGTGCTAACCGCTGTGAATTTTGGTAGTGCCGTGGTCGTGCTAACCTCTTGTGGGTAGTGCCGCCATCGTGCTAACCGCTGTGAATTGGTAGTGCCGTGGTCGTGCTAACCTCTTGTGGGTAGTGCCGCCATCGTGCTAACCGCTGTGAATTGGTAGTGACGTGGTCGTGCTAACCTCTTGTGGGTAGTGCCGCCATCGTGCTAACCGCTGTGAATTTTGGAACTGTGCTCCTTTAGATGTTTGGACTGGTGCCGTCACTCGGCTTTTGTTGGTGTTCCCCGCCGATTTCTCCTGCAAGATTATATGCATAGGAATATACAAGAAATCACGTGTGCATGATATGGAATGCAAATGCTTGCAACAATGTATAGACTGTGCCCTAGGTGGTCCATGATTCGCTGAGGTTGTAGCCTTCCTGCTCTACAATGCCCCCTGAAACCTGAGGATCGTCGGCAAGTTTTCTGAAAGAGACGTCCGGTATATATCCTTGCCCCGCTGGTCAATGATCATTTACCCGGGATTCTGTTTCATGTTCTGTATTGTAAGTTACTCGATTGAAAGAAGATCATCTGAAGTAACGCCGCCTTATCGCTCTAGGCATTGAACGTCATTGTTTTAAAGGTAGTGCGTCCCTTGTGGATTTTCACACTAGCTTTTCTTTGCGGGAAATGCGTCCCTTGTGGGATTTTCACACAACCCTTTGCCTAACTTTTGCCTGGAATGGACCCAACCCAATCCAGCGGCTTTTGTTTATTTTATATTTATTTTTTTTTTAGGGCATACTGCCTATTTCCAGGCTTTCACCCTGCCTTTTGGCCTAACTTTTGCTTAGAGAGCCAGTTACGGTTTTCATCTCTAACGGCCTTATTTGATTTGCTGCTCCCTGAGAAGTCTTCGATTTGCTGTTCCTTGAGAAGTCTTTGATTTGCTGCTCCCTGAGAAGTCTTTGATTTGCTGCTCCCTGAGAAGTCTTTGATTTGCTGCTCCCTGAGAAGTCTTTTGTTGATTGCCCCCTGAGAGGTCATCGGATGGTGCTTGGATTGATGATTAAGCTGGTATGTGGATTGATGATTTGATCGATGTCTGGATTGATGATTGAATTGAGGCTTGGATATATGTTTTGATCGATGTCATCACTCGACTTTGGCCGGTGTCCGCATCAAGCCTTTCTTTCTGCCAAAATAAGGAAACTAAACTATGCAAAAATGGTGAGCATGCAAGTGAAATGCATGAGTAATGCAGGAATGCAGGATAAAAATTCATCT
This sequence comes from Excoecaria cochinchinensis, assembly GCA_947683425.1. Classification (NCBI taxonomy): domain Eukaryota; kingdom Viridiplantae; phylum Streptophyta; class Magnoliopsida; order Malpighiales; family Euphorbiaceae; genus Excoecaria; species Excoecaria cochinchinensis. The sequence goes on from CANTUQ010000149.1 coordinate 5,834,639, forward strand.
ATGTGGACTTGAAGATGATAGCCGGGCTAGCTGCAATTTGCGATATAATTGATGCCTTTTGAGCTGCTTTTGAATTTCATGCCCTTTGGGATTGCGAGATTCTCACCTGGTACCTGTAGTCATTATTTGAAGGTAGTGCGTCCCTTGTGGATTTTCACACTAGCTTTTCTTAGTGGGAGATGCGCCCTTTGTGGATTTTCACATAACCCTGTGCCTTTTTTTTTTTTTTTTTTTTGCCTGAAATGGACCCAACCCAATCCAGCGGCTTTTCTCTTTCTTAATTTTTTTTTGAAGGACAGACTGCCTGTTTTCAGGTTTTCACCCTATCCTTTTGCCTAATTTTTGCTTAGAGCGCCAGTTACGGTTTTCACTCTAACGGCTTTCTTTGTTTTGTTTTGTTTTTTTTTATTTTTTTGTTTTGTTTTTTTTTTATGTCTAAACTCATTTTTCGCTTGGGCATTTTTGCGAGCACATCGGGAGGTCCAAAAAGGCTCATTTGGTTCATAGGTTTATTTTCCTCTTTTTGTAATATTTTATTTAATTTTTCCATATAATTTTCTTGTAAAATTATTTATTTAGGCTCGCTAGAAAGAAAATCACAAAAACATTTTTATTAATTAACTTGACATTTTTTTTCTAAATAAAAATGGGACCAATGTCCTAGTTTTTCATACCCAAATAAATCATCACATCAAAATTGTTTCATAATAAATATGCATGCGAGGACCAATGTTCTCACTATTAAATGAATAACCCGTTTTATGTATGCTTCGCACATTTACAAGAGGGAGTTGTATTCTGCTCCTTGTATTATTGTAATTTATCGCTTTCGATATTTATTTTGCTCATTTACCGCTTTCAAAATGTGAATAAATGCGCCTTTCAATTAATTGCATCATGTAGAGAGAGAGCGAATCAATGGTATTAAAATTTGATCATAAAATAATCGAGGTAGAAATAGATGAGAAATCCCAGACCCAGCTCTGGTCTTTGGGCTCAAAAAGGCTAGAGGTTTACCCTCCAAGACACCTTTTTGTGCCACGAGACTTTAGCGCTAATCCTAGGCTCCTTAGGGCGAGAGGTTTACCTTCCAAGACCCCTCTGGCTGGCCCAAAATGGATACCAAGCGCAGTCTTAGGCTCTCCGAGGCGAGAGTAACTTTCCCAATGTTCTATTGGGTGGCGACTCCATGATACCTCCTTGTTGCCCAACATAGACGCACTTGCGATTTATCGCAAGATGTCAACGGACCCGCAAATGCCCCGATCGCCCACGTGCGGGCGATCCGAAAGGGCGGCGCTCGGGATCCGGCTCGCGTCACAGTGGCGTCTCCGCTGGGGACGTTTATGGTTCGAGATTTCGATTCGAAAATACCTCTTTTAACATTTATGATTAAAATTTAATTCATAAATTCACCTTCTCTCAAATTTGCATTTGCATATCATTAGAGCCTTAGAATACGCTAGTTTGGTCCCTCTTTTAGCCCCGGTGCGTTCCTGAAGCACCTCCTCATTTTCACTCAATTTGGGGAAGTGTTAAGGATAATCACCAGCCCAAGCCACGTACCTTAATGGTATATCAAAATGGTGACCCGATCGGTCGTTACGCTCGTGATGAGCTAGACCCGTCGACAGGGATCATGCTTGGGTAGCCTTAAAGTAACATCTCCCTTGTCCAAAGCTCATATAATGGCCATAGCTACTTTCCACAGGTGATATGAACCCTAATTCCATGCTTGCTGTATGGATCCTCATGTATTGGGTGAGTCCAGATATCTCTCTTGGTAACCTAGCCAAAGGCTTCCATGCCCCGGTAGGGCCATGTCGAAATTTGTGGAACGTCTAAATACATGACGATCACTATCCATCCACTTGTACATTAGTATAGGAGTGTTACGATGTCGGTTTTTCACCGCACACCATACGCATCCATTGGGTTCCCCGCTAACCCATGGATTGGACCCACCTAGGAAAGAGACCGCATTACCTCGTGTGTGGGAGTAATAAGGTTGGAAGGCTTTACTTGCTTGCATGTGATTGTAAATGTTGCATAGCTCACTATCATGCATTGTATATGTCATTCATGCATCATCCTAACAATCTAATTTTTTTAGCCATTATAGATTCATCTAAGTGGACTAGAGGTTCCGACAGTCGGCTAGTAAGGACAAATTTGCTCTTTGAGTTGCTAGAATTTGTGTCTGACGGGGATTCTGAGCTACTCTCATCCCGTGAGTCCTCTCTAAAATTATCAATGGCAGAATTACCACAAGAGACTGGTGCGTTGACAATACAGGACCTAAATAAGAGGCTCGGCGATTTTGAAAGGAAGATGTTAACCATGATGGAAAATATCGCCTCTCAAGTAGCATCAAATTCCAAGCAACTGCCTACAACTGCTCTTCACCAGATCGAGATTGTAGCCAGAGAGTGCTGCATCTCACCCATCGAAGCTGCGGTTAGAGAAACACTGCACTTCAACAGATCGAGACTGTAGCCAAAGCATGCTGCATCTCACCGGATCGAGGTTGCAGCCAGAGAGTGCTGCATCTCCATGAGTACCTACCGGTCGAGAAAAGGCCGATGGGAATATCTTTGCATCACCGAGCGGATCGAGACAAGGTCCACCCGGCAAAAGGCACGGAGGGTGAAAAGTCGTCGCAGGTACGCTTCCTTTCCAACCTTTCTCTGAGTTTTGGCTTATCTAGGCGCTCGTGCACTAGTTTCCCCAAAACTGGGGGCAACTGTAAGCACCGTGTCCCGGAGCGGTCCAGATCAGAGGTTACCCTATGATGAAATCAATGTTCGAGCTTGTACGGGAGGCTATATTTGGAGGTTTTAGTCCCGCGTTCCATGAGAAATGAGGTTTTTCTGCAATTCCTGGGCAGAGGGGGAGAAAATGGAAGTTCTTCGAGTCAAAAAGGCTTTTTTGTCCTCCACAGACGGCCAGCCCGTCTGTGGAGACAGCCCGTCGCTTCGAGTCACCGACGGCTCAGGGTATTTTCCGACGCCCGTCGGAAAGTCACCGCCCCTGTCAGGAGCCGCCTTGTTTCCCGGAGCACTCAACCGTTCCGACGCCCGTCGGTGGATGTGGCAGGGCCGTCGGAAGTGTCCTTGTGTCAGTAGGATTCTTCCGACGCCCGCCCCCATACACCGACGCCCGTCGGTCGTGTCTGGCTATATAAGGTCCGGATTTTCATTTGAAAAGGGTTGGAAAATTTTTCAGAAGAGGAAACTCTGCCAAAATTCAAGCACGTTTTCTCTCTCTTCCAAAAACACTTTTTTCTAAAGAACTTTATTGAATCAAGGATCAAATCAATCAAAGGAACTAAAAGCTAATTAGTTTTCTTTAGATTTTTACTCCAAAATCGATTTTCTGAAGGATTAATGGTGAAATATCTCATTTTCTCCCTCTAATCTTTCACTGTTGTTTCTCGTGGAACGCGCGGGGATCTAACCGACACCAGAATCTCACCTGAAGTGATTATCTGAGGGTAAATATTCCGGATTCTCTCTCCATTTTCATCTCATATTTATTTTTTATTTATTTATTTATTCATTCTGTGAAATTTTTGAATACCTGTCATTACTTTTCTTCATTTTGACTCCCTCATCTACTTCTTGGATAAAACTTGCTTTTTGATCTCGAAAGGCCTTTTTTCCTTTCTGTTTTCCGGAGACAGAGGTGACCGACAGGTCATCTTCATGACCGACGCCTGTCGGTCACCCCTCCTACAGACGCCCTTTTTGAGTGACAAACGGGCATATCGAATAACCAAACCGACGCCCGTCGGTCAACCAGGAAAGGCCGTCGGTGGGTTCTGCCTCCATTTTTTTATCATTTTTCATCTCTATTCAGTCTCTTTGATTTCTTATGTGTTAATTTTATGTATATTAACATCTCTTAACTTTCTGTGAGTGTATATTGGTCCTCTTGGATTATCCCGAGCTTGAGCGGCTGCCTACCATGCGTGGGGGATTTCGTCCGGTTTAGTTTTCTTAAACCTCTTGATTTATTTCTCTCGCCTATTCATTCATTGATCATTTTATGTGTATGAATAATCTCTTTTTTTATCCCGTTGAATGTAAAAATAGACCAACGATTTGTACTCAAATAAAAATGAGTTTTATATAAAATGCAAAAGGGTCCAACACCCTATTTTTATCCAATAAAGATCATCACAAATTAATATCCCATTTTTGATAATGATGCATGCGAGGACAAAAGTCCTCAAGAATAAGCAATGCCCCGATTTATGTATGCCTCGCACATTTACAAAAGAGAGTTGTATTCCGCTCCTTGTATTATTGTAATTTACCGCTTTTATTATCTATTTGATCATTTATCGCTTTCAAAATATGAATAAATGCGCTTTTCAATTAAACTGCATAGTGTGGAGAGAGAGCGAATTAATGATATTAAAATTTGATCATAAGCTAATTGAGGTAGAAATAGATGAGAAATCCCGGACCCAGCTCTGGTCTTTGGGCTCGAGAGGTTAGAGGTTATCCTCCAAAATACTTCTTGGGTCACGAGGCTTTAGCGCTAATCCTAGGCCTCATGGCCCAATATGGATAAAATGCGCAAGTCTTAGGCTCTCCGAGGCAAGAGAAACTTTCCCAATGTTCTATTGGGTGGCGACTCCATGATACCTCCTTGTTGCCCAACATAGACGCACTTGCGATTCATCGCAAGCTGCCAACAGACCCGCGAATGCCCCGATCGCCCACGTGCGGGCGGCCGAACGGGCGGCGCATCGGGATCCGGCGCGCGTCACAACCGGGCTAGTCTCTTCTGATAGATCTGGTAATGGTAGTAGGCTTTCAATCTGCTCTCATCCAACAGGTTCAGATGTTGTAACCTTTGCTGTGCCCATTCAGCTTCCGGAATTTGAGCCTCCATGACTACCCTTAATGACCTGAGTTCTACCTCAACTGGCAGCATTGCATCTGTCCCATATGCCAGAGAATACGGCGTAGCACCCGTAGATGTTCGAACCATTGTCCTGTAACCCCACAGCGCGAAAGGTAGCTTTTCTGCCCAATCTTTATAGGTCTGGACCATTTTGGCTAGAATCTTCTTGATGTTCTTATTAGCGGCCTCTACTGCTCTATTGGCCTGTGGTCGGTATGGAGAAGACTTGTGGTGCTCAATCCCATACTTTTCGAGTAGCTTCCTTGTTTCTCCCATAAATTGGACTCCGTTATCAGACACGACATGATGCGAAAGACCGTATTCTGCAAATCAAATTCTTCTCAATAAACTTGGCCATATCCCGTGCTTCAATCTTTTTAAAGGACTCTGCCTCTACCCATTTAGTCAAGTAGTCGATGGCGACTATGATATATCTGTGTTCGTTAGATGCTGTAGAACGAATCTCCCCAATAATATCTATTCCCCAGGCTGCAAACGGCCAAGGCGATGTTAAGCTATATAGTTCTGACACAGGCAGGTGCCTCAAATTCGCATACTGCTGGCACTACTTTACATATTTCGAGCAATCATTATCCATGGTGAGCCAGTAAAATCCTTGCCTCATGATTTTCTTTGCTAGTGTCAACCCATTCATATGAGCTCCACACACACTTGCATGAGTTTCTTCCATCACCTTCCAGGCCTCCCTTTCATCCAAGCACCTGAGCTGAATACCGTCGGCCTGTCTCTTGTACAATGCTCCGTTTATGCATATGAACTGAGTGGACAGCTTACGGATCATTCTTTGGTCTTTTTCAGAAACTTCTTTCGGAAATTTCGCGCTTTTCAAATAATTCATGATATCAAAATACCACGGCTTTCCATCCGCTATCTCTATTTCCATTATCGGTTTGACCTCATAGCTAGGCCTCTCAGAACTCGAGATTAGAACTGGTTTCATGGCTACTCCTTCCGGATTATCCCACATTGACACTAGGGTTGCCAGTGCATCAGCCAACCGATTTTCATCCCTTGGCATGAAATGGAACGTACAAGTCTCAAACCGACTACATAGCTCCCTCATATATTCAACATATGGCATTAATCGCTCTTCCTTGATAGCCCACTCTCCCCGAACCTGGTTGATTACTAGGGATGAGTCTCCAAACACTTCCACATCCTTTGCCCCTAAGGCAATTAAGACTTCTAATCCAAAAGTGCATGCCTCATACTCAGCTTCGTTTTTAGTGGCCCTGTATCTCAATTTTTTGGCAAACGGGAGTTTTTCATCATCCGGGGTCGTCAAAATGATTCCTACTCCTGCCCCCTTATTGTTAACAGCCCCATCAAAGTGTAGTTGCCAACCTTGAATAGAGATTGCGGCTATGTTTTCATCAGGAAAGATGAATTCGAATGAATCGCCCTAAATGGGATAATCAGCCAGAAACTCGGCTACTGCCCTCCCTTTGTGAGTGATATACTCGATATCGAATTCTTCTAGCAACAGTAACCACCTTCCCATTTTCTCAAGCAAAGACGGTGCCTCCTACAAATACCTCAGAGGGTTCTGCTTCACCACTGCCTGTACTTTGTATGAATGGAAATAGTGTCTCAGCTTCTTGGATGCCCAAATTACGGCGAGGCAGATCTTTTCTACTTCTGCATATTTTACCTCATAAGCGAGGAACTTCTTGCTGAGATAATATACTGCAAATTCTACTCCGAACTCATCTTCCTAAGCCATTATGGCACCTATAGAGCCATCTTCCACTGCCAAATACAAAATGAGCGGTTTGACTGGTTGTGGTGGCCTCAGTACTGGTGGGTTCAGCAAATACTCTCTGATACTGTCGAAGGCCTTTTGGCAATCCTCGTTCCATACCATGGGCTGATTCTTTCTGAGCAACTTGAAGATTGGCTCACATATCGAGGTGAACTTTGCAATGAACCGGCTAACATATTGCAACTTGCCCAGGAAACTTCTCACATCTTTTTCCTTTTGCAGCACTGGCATTTCCCTAATAGCTTTCACCTTATCCGGGTCGATTTCGATCCCTCTTTGGCTGACCAGATGTCCCAACAGCTTTCCTGAAGTTACTCTGAAGATATACTTTTTGGGATTTAGCCGCAGGTTGTACTTATCTATTCTGGTGAAAAACTTCTTTAATGCTTCGAAGTGGCCCTCTCTGGTGGCTGACTTGACCATCATGTCATCTACCTATACTTCCACTTCTTTTTGGATCAAGTCACTCAAGATCTTCGTTGCCATTCTCTGGTAGGTAGCCCCTGCATTTTTCAAACCGAAAGGCATCACTCTATAAGCATATGTTCCCCACTCCGTGATGAAAGCCGTTTTGATCCGATCAATTATCTTATTGAGGATTTGATTGTAGCCCACATAACCGTCCCCAAAGCTATACATCGTGCAATTGGCGGCACTCTCTATCAATATATCAATATGGGGTAGCGAAAAATCATCCTTAGGACAAGCCTTGTTCAGATCTCGATAGTCCACGCATACCCTTACTTTTCCATTCTTTTTGGCCACAGGGACTACATTGGCCAGCCACGTGGGGTATTGTACTTCTACTAGAAACTAAGCTTCAATCTGTTGCCGAATCTCTTCTTTCACCTTGTCTGCCCATTCTGGCCTGAGCCTTCTCAGCTTCTGTTTCACAGGCTTGTGGTCTGGATAAGTCGGGATAGCGTGCTCTGCAACGTTCCGATCAATTCCCGGCATGTCCTCATAAGTCCAGGCAAAGACTTTTTCATATTTTTTTATTATTCTCTCAAATCTTTCTCTTTCATCAAGAGTTATGTTTGATGCTATCAAGATTTCTCTCGGATTTTCCGAGGTTCCAAGATTAAATGGAGTAGTATCAGTAGAAACAATATCAAATATGGATGGAATGTGATCATGATCATGCATATTGAAATTATCAGAAACATCGCATAAGTAAGCAAAATCGTTCATTCTATTAATAAAATTATAATTGTCATTTACATCACTAAAAACTCCAGGAATGAAAAGACAATCTAAACCGGCTTCTTCCTCATCTCCTGCTGGATCTACCAATGCCGACGGTTCTGTATCATCAAGGTTGATAAGAGGCTCTTCATCCACCTCTTGAGCAGCTTCTTCCATCTTTGCCTTCCCTTTGACATGAGCGGCCAACATAGCTTCGGTCACCACTTCCTCAGGCTCTTCCCTGTCCCAAATTGCTCTGCTAGCCAAGACCTCTTCATCCCAAAAGTCATCAGCTGGCTTGACCATCCCAATGTCCCAGTCATAAACATCGCTGAATACCTCAAATCCCGGCACAATCCTTCCATCGACCAGCTGAGGCTCGGCTTCCACGGTATAAGCACAAATTGCTTATGCTGGTACAAAACTTTCCCAAATGTGGGGGATCTCTTTCACCGACTTCACTCCTCTCTGCACTCCTCCTTTGTAGCCCAGGCCCTTTCTGTCTTTTTGACCCCTAGTAGTGATGACCTCAGGTATCCCCTGGGAATTCTTACCCAATCCAGCACCCGAAAGAAGTGACATCCTCTTCATCATAGCTAACACTTGAGGGCTTCCTTTCATTACCTCTTCTTCATTGATCATGGCCACGTGGAATCCACTAAAAGGCTGCCTTACTATCTCGAGTATTGACAATTGATTCTCTCTCGTAGCCTTGATGGTCACCACTTGCCCTTCATGAGGTATCTTGACCATCTAGTGAAGCGTAGAGGGAACACCTCCCAGCTTGTGAAACAACGGTCTCCCTAGCAATGCTGAAAAATTGTCCAGAATGGGTAGGACTACAAATTCTACCTCAGTTTCCACTGGCCCGGTTTTGACCACCGTCTTGAAAGTCCCTGAAGCATGCCGACGAGAGTTGTCATAAGCTGTGATCATCAAATCCGACTTGGCTAGCATATCTTTCGTCACTCCAAAGGCTGCCATGGCTACTTGCGGGCATACGTTGATTGATGACCCATCGTCCACCATTACACAAGAAGTGTGCTTTTGATGGATCTGAGCCCGAATGTACAAAGGGCGGTTGTGGTTACGGCCTTTCGCAGTTAAATCAGCATTTGTGAACACCACATTATCTCCAGCCCCTCCTTTCACCACTTCCAGCAGCTCAGTGGGCGAAATCGTTGTAGACACAGTCGTCATGCATAGAGCCTCTACCAATCTCTGCCTATGAGAGGGGGATTGCCTCAGTAGATCCCGAATGGAAATCTGAGCCGGCATTTTCTGCAACTGCTTAACTATCTGATCTCCTTCTGGCTCCTTTTCCTTCTCTTTCTGACCTCCCACTGGCTCTTGAGGCGCTGCCACATCCGGCACTACTCTCCCATTGCGGGTCACCGCCCCTACCTTCATTTTTCCTTTCTGCTTTTTTGCTTCCTCCTCCTCTAAACCCCATGGGTTAGGAAACTCAACAGCTTCATAATCATCACTTCCACTCTCACTAGTGGACCAGCAATCGATCACTGCAGCGGGCATTCCTTTTTCACTTACCTCATAGAGGCTCGTGACAGCAGTGTTCACATCGATGCCGTATAACTCATTCAAGACAAATTCTTCTGATAAACTGGATCCAATCATGACCACAGGTGGGGGCACCTTGTTATATCCAGCTTTCTTCTGGCCTTCCCTCTTCTCGGGGTCTATAATCTACTTTGAATCAATCAGGTCTTGAATTGCATGCCTCAAAGCTTTGTACCCATCTGTTAAATGACCCGTGTGCTAATGGAAGGCACAGTACTCATTATCCTTGTGACCCCGTATCCCTTGTGTCCTGGCAGGTCTAAAAGGCAATGGCTGTAACTTCCCTTCCTTCATCAGCCTCCTCAGAACCCATAATAAGGACCTCCCTAAGTTTGAAAAATGTCTTGTGGTTGTGTCAGCAATAGACACCTCAACCATTCTTCTGGTGCTACCGCTGGGACCTGTTGGCTTGCTTGCCCCCTGACTGGTGCTCCCCCTCTTGGCATAGTTATCACTATTTACTTTTTGGGCCAGGTACTCTACCTCCGCTTCAATGGCTATATCCTTCAAGGACTCTCAGTCTTTTAATCCCTTCATCTTCAACCCTTCTCTCAAGTATGGGCTTGCGTTCTTGTTGAATAATCTAATCTGGTCCTGAGTCTCCAGCTTCTTACTCATTTCCATCACTCTGTTCCTCCAGCGAGTTAAGTACTCATGGAAAATTCTCCAACCTTTTGTTGCAGCAATTCTAGATCTTTGAGGGTCACTGCCATCCTCGTGTTTTAATTATACTGCCTCAAAAATTCTTCCGTGAGCAAATCCCAGTCTTCTTTGGTTCTGCGGTCGAGGCTGTGATACAAATCTATAGCCGGACCAGTCAGACTTAAGCAAAAGTACTCCACCTTTTGTTTCTTTGTCAAGGTGGTCCCCTTCATGATCAATGAATATTGCTTCACATGGGCAGTTGGGTCGGAGGTGCCATCGAATTTGGGAACATCTGGCATTTTGAAATTGTATGGGATCGGATCCTCTCCTTCAAACTCTTTATCCTCAGGATTCATTCCTTGACCCCTACTCAACATTCGAGCCATTGCCTCGAGCTTCTCCTCCATTTTCTTCCACATGGTCTCTTCTGACTGGGGCGCCTTTCCCCTTTCTGACACAATACTTTCCTTCATCTCCATAGTAATCCTCTAACCTCAGAACCGGTCTTCTCCACTGAACCCCCAATGCTACTGACCTCAAATCTATCGGCGGTGGTCGGATCTCTTCCTGCCTCTCTTCTCTATCCTCCCCCTGTTCATTTTGTCTCATAAGAGGAGGAGGCGGGTTCTGTGGAGCAGTGTGCTGGGCCATCGCGGCCATCATATTCCTCATTGGGCCCTCAAATTCCTCAAACCTTCGGCCAACCTCTTCTGTAATCAAAGCCCTGGTGGAATCATTCTCCCTTGGTGTGTTAGCCATCTTTGATACGGCACAACTAGTCTCTGAATGGGTCTCTGAAGAGCTCTGCCTTTCTGGCAGCTCAGACACAGGATTTCAGATCAAACGTCCTGCAGGTCCTCTCGTCCACCTAGGAAGATCTATGACGGCTGCAGAGACAAGGAGTCAGAATGATGCATGAATGCAATGAAATGCATGATCGTGATATGCAACACCCACAAATCACATGCAAGCAGATAGGTCCTTCCACCCTTATTGATCCCACACAAGCGGTCATAGTCTCTTTCCTAGGCGAGATTAGTCCATGGGTCAATAGGGAACCCGATGGACACGCATGGTGCGCGGTAAAAAATCGGCGGCATAACACTCCTATCCTAATGCACAAGCGCATGGATAATGATCATCACATATTTAGGTAATCCAAATATATTGACATGACCCTACCGGGGCATGAAAGCCTTTGGCTAGGTAACCAAGCAAGACATTTGGACTCACCTAATACATAAGGACCCGTACAACAGGCACGGTATTACGGTTCATATCACCTAGGGGAAGTATCTATGGCCATTATATGAGCTTTAGTCAAGGGTGGTGTCACTTTACGTCTACCCAAACATGGTCCCTGCCAACGGGTCTAGCTCGTCGTGAGCGTAACGACCGATCGGGTCTCCATTTTATATACCAAATAGTACGAGGCTTGGGCTGGTGATTATCCTTAACACTTCCCTACATTGAGTGAACATAGGGTTGTGTTTCGGGAATGCACCGAGGTTTAGAAAGGACCAATCTAACGTAATCTAAGACTCTAATGGGATGTAATGCAAATTTGAGAAAAAGCGAATTTATAAACTAAAACTTAATTGTAAATTTTAATCAAGGTATTTTCAAATCAAAGTCTCGAACCAGTCCCCAGTGGAGTTGCCACTGTGACGCGCGCCGAACCCTGTGGGCGCCCATCGACCGCCCGCTTGAGGGCGATCGGGCAAAATGAGGGTCCGTTGACAACTTGCAACAAATTACAAGTGCGTCTATTTTGAGCAACAAGGAGGTTTCATGGAGTCGCCACCCAATAAAACATTGGAAAAGTTCCTCTCGCCTCAGAGAGTCTAAGACAATGCATGTTTCCATTTGGGCAAGCCAAAGGGGTCTTGGAGGCAATCACCCCAATAGAACATTGGGAATGACCCTCTAATCCTATGGAGCCTAGGATTTGCTAAGTCATTTGACACAAGAGGTGTATTGGAGGTCTCGTTCCAATGAGTGATCAGACAGACCTCTCGCCTCGTCGAGCCCAAAGACCAGAGCTGGGTTCGGGACTTCTCATCTATTTCTACCTTGATTAATTTTACGATTAAATTTTGAGTTTATTAGTTCGCTCTCTCCCCACGCGATGCAATATAATTAAAGGCGCATTTGTTCACATCAAAACCGTAATAAATAAATAAATAGATAAAATATAACAAAAAAGGACCATAAAGATAGATATAATAACACTAGGAGCGAAATACAACTCCCATTTGTAAAAGTGCGGTACATACATAAAACGGGGAATTCACTTATTTTGAGGACTTTGGTCCTCACATGTACTTATTATAAAAATGATTTTTTTACTGTGATGGTTTTTATTGGATGAAAAAAATAGGACATTGGATCCTCGAGTTTGTGAAAATCCCAATTTATATACTATAAAACATTTATCCATCTTTACATTAACGAGAAATAAAACAATTTATCGTATGTATAAAATAATTAACAAATAAATAAATAAATAAGAGATGAGGGATTAAACCTAACGGAGTCTTCCAAGCATGGCAAATCTCCCCTCGTTCATTTTGTCTCATAGGAATAAACAAAATCTCACAAAATAGTCAATGAATATTAATATACAAAAATCAAAACTTGAATAAATAAAATGTAGATAAATATTGCAACTCAAAAACTGAAATAATTAAATAAATAAAGGGATAAAAGACGATCAATGGAAAAGGGAAAGAAAAGATTTGAAAATCGAAAGAAAAAAATAAATAACAGAAAATGAATGAAAAACAAATAAATGGAGTTTGAGGAGCTGAAAACAAAACCTAGGGACAGCCACTAATGAGTGACCGACGGGCGTCCAATGGGGTGACCGACGGGTAATAACAACGTCATTTACGCGCCATCGCTCAACCGAACGACGGGCGTCGGTAAACTTATCACCGGTCGGTCACTACATGTTCTTAAAAAAACAGTAAAAACCAACCCTTTTCAAACAAAGTAATTTTTCTACCAAAAAATTCAAAAATAAATGCAAATAATGAAAATAAATTAAATCAGATAGGTGTCTAGAATATTTACCCTCAGATTTTACCTTTTAGGTTGGATTTTTGATGATTCGAATCCCGCATGCTTCACGAAAAATGTGTAAAAATCAAGAAAAGAAGAGTTTGGATATTTCTTTTCTTGGTTTTCACGAAATGCACAAATATTGGAATCAAAATTCTTAGAAACTAATCAATTTTAGCTCCTTTGAATTAATTTTGATTCACCAAAATCAAATTGGAATGGAGAAATCTTGAGATGAAAAAGAATGCTGGAAAATGGGTTTTTAGGTAGGAAAGTATGCAAATTCGTCCCACCCCAAAAATAGGTGAAAAAAAGTTTCTTATAGTTTTTGAATGACCGACGGTTGTCGAGAGTCTACCGACGGGCGTCGGTTGAATCCTATTTCCTGTTGGAAATAGGATTCAACTGACGGGCATCTGAAGCCGACTGACGGGCGTCGGTTAAATCCATTTTCCTACAGGAAATGGGATTCTACCGACGGGCGTCGGAGGACCATGACAGGTGTCGGGGCTCCCCATCGAGCGATGGGCATACAGCATTGGACGGGCTGGCCGCCGGTGGAGGTAAACTTCCTTTTTTACCCTAAAACTCCCAATTTTCTTTTTCTCTTTATCGCGAATAAAGAAAACATATTTCTCGTGAATCTAGAGGGCCAAAATCTCCGAATCTCAACCGTTCATTCGGACTCGGGCATCGATTTCTTCATCGGGTAATCTCTGATCTGGACTACCTCGGGACACGGTGCTTACACATGATCATTATTTAACATTAATTTCAAAAAATACAGGACCTCATCTAATCTCGGGATAGATCTTGGAAGCATCAAACTCCTGTTATCAACTCTCTCTCTCGAGTTTTGATGATTGAAAATTTTCTCTCTGCCCTTAATTTTTACCCAGGATGCTTTTTTTTCTAAAGCAAATTCTAGATACAATGTTGGGGACAAGATTCAACTCAAATGCATAAATGCACTTGTGGCTTCCCGCTGGAAGCTCAAGAAACACTATATGCCTCTTCCTACATACCAAACCTTATTAGAAGGTCATCTCCGCTAAGTGGATAAGTCTAAACCAAGAATCAAAAGGTCTTACTTCGGTTGTAACGTTAGGCTTAGGTAGATGGCTATCAAAGGAGGATCAGGTTGCTAGAGAAAAAATGGCCGCTCAACTCAATGGCGTACTATAAAGGTATTCTTGAATTTAGGTTTGATGATACTTTTAGCTCATCAAGCTCAGAACAACAATTAAATTAAAGTGATTGCCACAGAAAGTCATCAAGAGGTTACTATCTTGAGATCCACTTTTTCTTTCTTTTTCATCTTTCTTTTCATTTTTTTTCTTTTCTATCTTTTTCTTTTTTTCAATTTTCTCCTATCTTTTTTTTTTGTTTTCTTTTCTCGGGAGCTCATGTCTTTCGTGCATGACTAAACCCTCTTCCCAAAGTGTAAACTCATCCTTACTAAGGCAATTTTTGATAACCCCAAAGAATTGTTAAAATGTACATCCATTATTACTAGAGCGGCCATTCTTCTAAGGAGAGGTAAAAATCATTTTAGGCGATGGATAGTTTAAACATGTGTAACAACAAAATCGGTACGCATTTAGTATACCAGCATAAAGGCTCAACGGGCTAGCAAGTGATTGCGAAATAAAGGTAGAAAACAGTCATTTAGAGAGCTATACAAAGAAAGGCCGCCTAAATCATTTTCTAGGTTCCGTCTTATCTAGGGATCGCTTTGACGGGTAATCAGAAAGGTTCTAATGCTCTTAGTGAGTTTTCATCCAATCCCCTAATTGCAACTAGTTTTTTTTTGCTCCACTATTTATTTTATTTTTTTTAGCTCTCGTAATTTTTTTTCTCTCTTCAGGAGTTATATCAGATGCTATCAAGATTTTCTTTTGGTTTTCCAAAGTTCCGAGATTAAATGTAATCGTATTAATTGAATTAATATCCAAAAAATGAATGCATTGTGATCATGACAAACGAAATCATCAGAGACACTATACAAATACGCAAGATTGTTCATCTCATTGAAATTATAAATACTACAAATACTGTGATAAAAAGTGCTTTTGGAATAAAAAGCAACTAAAAAACATCATCTTTTCCTCCTATCACATTGATGGTGGGGGAACTGCATTATAGCCTGCCCTCTTCTTCTTGTCTCTCTTCTTAGGGTCAGTGATCTCCTTGGAATCAATAAGATCTTGAATTTTATTCCTCAGGGTCTTGCAATAATCTATTAGATGCCTGGTGTGCTGATGGTAAGCGCAGTAGTGATCCTCTCTATGCCCCAGCTTTCCTTGATTCATGGCTGGCCTGGGTGGCAATGGTCTCAGCTTGCCTTCCTTTGTCAATTTCTCTAACACCAAAGGCAAAGAGCGACCGAAATTGGAGTAGTACCTCTGAACCTATCCAACTTCAGTGGCTGAAACCTCGGCCGTCTTACCACTTCATTATTGCTGCTTCCTGCACTGCCCGACTTGTACCTTGATTGGTTGCCATAGCCTTTCCCAGCAAAGTTATTTTGGCTCGCTTTCTTTGCTAGGTAAGCCCCCTTAGCTTCTACAGCAATGTCCTTAAGCGACTCCCAGTCTTTGAGCCCCTTAAAGATGAGCAAGTCCCCCAAGTAAGGGCAAGAGTTCTTGATAAATAGCCTGATTTGGTCAGCAGTGTCAGGCTTTCTCTTCATCTCCATGACCCTACTTCTCCATCTTGTAAGGTATTTATGGAATGACTCATCATGCCTTTGTTGCAAAGCTTGAGATCCTTTAAGGTGACCTTTATTCTGGTGTTGCAGTCATACTGCTTCATGAACTCCTCAGTCAAAAGGTCCCAATCTTCCTTGGACCTCCTATCTAATCCATGGTACTAGTCTATAGCTGGACCCACTAGACTAAGGCAAAAATATTCCACCTTCTGTTTCTCGGTCAACCCTGTGCCTTTCATCACCAGGGCATACTGCTTAATATATGTAGATGGATCTGAAGTACCATCAAACTTCGGCAGCTCAGGCATTTTGAACCTTTGGGGCAACAGCTCTTCATCCCCCAAATCTCTATCTTCAGGGTTGATCCCCTTTCCGGCTGATAGCATGCGGGTAATTGCCTCAATTTGTTGCCTCATCCCTCTCATCGCCTCATCTTCTGCCCTGGGTGGTTTGGCCCCCACAAATTGAGGTGCTACTACCTCTTCATCTTCCTCCTCCATCATAAAATCATCATTGGGGTTGAGGATTATTGCCCTTCTTTGTTCAACAGGCACTGCAGCTATATGTTCATTAACAAGCTGGCGAGCAGCATTAACTACAATAGGGGCTTCTCTGCCAGCAGGTGGTTCAACTTGCCCCCCAGCATGAACCATCGAGGGCTGTAGCGCAACTGGTGGATGTGGAGCACCTGGTGGTTGTGGAGCAGGAGGATGAGCAATCCTATTAGCCATAGCGCCCATCATTTCTAACATTTTTCCCTCAAAATCCTCTAGTCTCCTTGCAAGGTCTTGAGTTGTGAAAGCTCCGATCTCCTCTGCCATTGGTGATTCTATGGATGACTCTCTGTTCATTGAAGGTGGCTCAGAATTCCAATCAGACACTAATTATGTCAATCCAAGAGGCAGATCTATCCTCACTAGCCGACCATCAGAACCTCTAGTCCACTTCGGTGAATATATGATGGCTGAAAGATTCAACTATTAGGATGATGTATGAATGATATATACAATGCATGATCGTGTTGATGCAGCATAGACAATCACATAGAAGTAGATAGATCATTCCAACCTTGTTGCTCCCACACACGAGGTAGTGTATTCTCTTTCCTAGGTGGGCTTGGTCCATGGGTCAACAGGGAACCCGATGAACGTGCACGATGCACGGTGAAAATCGGTAGCATAACATCTCTTGCCTAATGTACATACGTATGGGTGATCGACCATTATGTATTTAAACACTTCAACTAAATTAAGATGGGCTCACCAGGGCATGAAAGCATTCGATAAAAAACCATTTAATTTGGTTGATTTTGTTCAATATATAATGGCCCACATAGCAAGCATTGCATTAAGGAGCATATCACCTAGGGGAAGTATCTATTGCCATTACATGAGCTTTAGTCAAGGGTGATGATACTTTAGGGCTACCCAAGCATGGTCCCTGCCAACGGGTCTAGCTCATCACAAGTATAACGACCGATTGGGTCTCCATTTGATATACCATAAGGTATGAGGCTTGGGCTGGTGATTATCCATAAAACGTCCCCATATTGAGTGAACATAGGGTCATGCTTTGGGAATTCACCGGGGTTAAGAAAAGGACCAAACTAGCATAATTCTAAGGCTCTAGCATGGATGTAATGCAATTTCGAAAAGTAATAAATTTTTTAAATTAAAACTCAATTATATGTTTTAACCAAGGTACTTTCGAATTAAAGTATCTTATGTCACCAGTGGAGTCGCCACTGTGACATGTACCGAACCCCGTGGAGGCCCCGAAGACCCGCTTTTAAGGGCTTTCAGGATGAGGTTCACGGAAACTTGTAAGCGAAATTGCAAGGGTGTCTATTTCGGGGCAACAAGGAGATTTTATGGAGTCGCCACCCAGTAGAACATTGGGAAAGTTCATCTAGCCTTAGTGAGCCTAAGACAGCACAGTTATATCCAACATAGGCAAACCAACTGTGTCTTGGAGGCTTCCATCCTAACAGTAGGATGGCCCTCTCGCCTCGCGCTTGGGCAATCCAGAGGTGTCTTGGAGGTTCCACCTAATAGAACATTAGGATAGTCCTCTTGCCTCATGGCGCCTAGGACTGTGCAACTTTGAGCCTTTTGGGACACAGGAGGTGTCTTGAAAGCCCCATCCCAATAGAACATTAAGATTGCCCTCTCTCCTCGTTAAGCCCAAAGACCAGAGATGGTTCGGGACTTCTCATTTATTCATACCTTGGTTAAATTACAATTGAGTTTTGAATTTAAAATTTCATCCCTTTTCTCATACGTTTTGATGCAATAATTAATCACATAATAAAACGGTAAATTAAAATAAGGGTAAATAAAATAGATTACAATAAAACTAGGGGCGGAATACAACCCCCATTGTAAAATGAAATATAAATCATACATAAAATGAGGTATTTATTATTGACGAGAACATTGGTCCTCACATGCATAGTTAAAGAAAATGATTTTAAAGTGACAATTTATTTGGGATGAAAAACTAGGACATTGGTCCCATTTTGTTAGAAAAAATCCCAATTTATTAATATAAAACTTTATGCGGCTTTTTAATTAACGTGCATGAAAATAAACAAACTTTCATATTAAATAATAAAATCAAATAAAATTAAAATAATACTAAAAATGCTAAAAAATACATCCAACGAAAATGGTGTCTTCAAACTTTCATGGGCTCCCACTCGGCATTGAAATGACTCATACATAAAAATAATTATTCACGTAAAAAAAACAAATGAAAGTGATGTGAGTAATGAAAATGAGTTAAACATGTAACATGTAAAAAATAAATTAAAATAAATAAAATGCATCATGCACCAAATTAAATAGATGACATAATAAAAAAAATATAACTTAACACATGAACAATTCAACATGCATAAAAAGCATAAATGATAAAAATAATAACAATAATAAAATTTAACATGCATGAAAATATGAAAATAATAATGATGATGACAACAATAACAAATTATAATAATAAACAAAACTAATAAAAATAATAATAATGATAGTAGTATTGATAAATAATAACTAATAATAACACTAATCACAATAATAATAATAATAATAATAATAATAATAATAATAATAATAATAATAATAATAATGATAATGATAATAATAATAATAATAATAATAATAATAATAATAATAATAATAATAATAATAATAATAATAATAATAATAATAATAATAATAACAACAACAACAACAACATCAAAGAATATGAACAATCCAATTAAACGTGCAAGAATAAAATGAAGAAATAAAATAAGCCAATCATGTTAATACATGTTAAATGATAATACTAACAATAACAATAATATATGAACAAAAATAATGACAATAATAACAATATGAACAATTAAATAAGAAAAATAATTAATAATATGAACAATTAAATAGGAACACAAAAATAAAGGAACTAAAAAGATAGATCTAAGAGAATTTACATGTTAGCTAACTAATTGTAAACAAAAATTATAAATTAAAAATAAATTAAAATTCGAGCCACGAAAGCTTACCCTCAAAATTGGATGTGATGAATGAAGTTGGATGATATATTTCCTTGCTTTGATTTAGAAAAATAAAATATAAAACAAAATTTTATCCCAAGAACAAATAATTGATTTATTTGTCTTAAGGAAAAAAATTATGAAAAATAAGAAGTAAATTCCAAAGAACAAATAATTAATTTATTTGTCTTAAGAATTAACTTAATAAAATCAACTTAGAACACTTGGAGCATTTTTTTAGAAGAAGAAGAAAAAAGAAGAAGAAGAAGAAGAGAGAAAACAATATTTTTCTAAAGAAAAATCCCCCCTAATTCTCTCTCTAAAAATGATTTTATACTCCCCAAAATAATTCAGACATTTAATGGAAAAATTAAAATTATTTAATTGTCATTAACATAAAAAAACTGAAGAATTTGAAGAGTTGGAAAATAAAAGGTTTTAGAATTAAATTCCACAAAAAAATGAGTGAAAAGCCCAAAAAATAGCAAAAAGGGCCCAAGGGCTGTTCTAGGGCGAATCCAAGCGTAGGGGCAAGGGATGCCTGTCGGCGCACCCGACGGGCATCACTGCGCGAGCGACTCATAGGCCGTCGCTCGCGCGCTGGGGCGCTGCCGCACCCCCCACACTCGCAAATTTATTTATTTTTTTTTTAAAAGAAATTCCTAAAACACAATAATTTCAAAACGTACCCTTTTTGTCTCAAAATAATTTTTTAAAACATTTTTCAAATATAATGAGTAAATACATTTTTATTTATTCCTAATAAATCAAACCGACAAGGCAATCATCACTTCCAACCTTCATTTTTACCTATAAACAAGCACACTTAATTTCATCATTGGGTAATCTTGATCTGCGCTGACTCGAGACCCGGTGTCTACAGGCTTTTTCTGGACACCTATGTGCAAATGCGCGGTATCTCCGGATGCCTATGTGTTTTGTTTAATTAACCAATATCTGTGAAATGGAAAATGATAAAGCAATCAACGTTGCTCTAACGAATGTGTATAAATGAATATTGACTGTCCAAGAATTCATATGTGGATAGTGCCTGTTATAAATATGTTTAAAGTTAAGAGTATGATTGTCTGTATGAAGTCTATTTAAAGAATAATTGAAATAATTGATATGCATGTTTTCTATAGTTGAATAATCAATAAATGAATCCTATGAATATATTCGTTTACATGTTTGAGTTGTGAACACAGGTATGTTAGGTAATTGCTTGTCTTCTGAACCTTTAGCTTGGTTAACCATTGTAAGTATATCGGTAAGGAATTCTAGTGTATTATTTGTTGGTTCTCGATGAATACCTTAATTGTATATTGATTAATAGTTAAAGGCAAATAAGGTGATATGCATGATAAATAACTGGACTTAGGAAGTGGGTTAGGATAAAGCCTGGGGCATGTATGTATGCAAAGTTTTCTATAGAACTACGTGGTTCTGATTCCCAACCACGGGATACGTAGGAAGCTTGGAATAATTATTTCGAGCCCGAACCAAATCTGAGTATTGAATTGTTTTTCTTAGTTTTGAACAAGTAATGGTTTGATTAAATGAAAGGTTTTGATTTAAGTATAGATAGTATAATTTGTATAATTTTGAAATATTAGTAATAAGGTGATTTCCTAAACTTTATATTTCGATCCTTAAAATGTTTTTCGAGAATTTATGAAGTGTAACTATCTATAGGCCCTTAAGTGATTTAAAGTATATGATAAGTTATGTATAATGTGTTTTGACTAGAAAGTAAAAAAGTATTTATATTATGGTTTATAATACGCAAATGTGTGTGAAATGACTTAAGTTTTAGTAGCAAAATAATGATATTCATTGTAATAACTTAACCGACACTACTTTACATTTATGTATATATATATTGGTTGGCATGTGTCTGCCTCGGTAACCACTGTGAGTGGTTGCCCATTATTTGTTTAGCCCGACTAAGCGTTATCGCTTAGCATGGTTGTTTTTTCGTGCAGGTTAGAAGATCAAAGTAGCGCAGCGGTCCGCCGAGTCTTTAGCCAACGAGTCTGTAAAAGTTATAGGAAGTGTTATTGATTTTGGGATGTAATTAATTTTTATTTATTAGCATTTATAATAAGTTGTAATAATCTTTAGTGCGAATGATGGTGTGTGTGAGATAAGTTTAGGATGTATGTGGTTGAGGTTCTAGATGTTAGAAATTTTATTATTCCATCTTCTATTTTGCTAAGTAAGTGTCTCATCCGGTAGCACCCTTCGCTCATCGTAGCTCTCTGTCCTTTGTTATGCTACGTGTGGGAGTTGGGGGTGTTACAATTAGTGGTATCGGAGCTATGGTTTAGTCGGTTTTGGTTAACTAGGTGTTTTGAAGTGTGTCTGTATAGTTTAGCATTGGCCAAAGCGGATGACCTTTTCCTTTAGATATGTTTTGGGAAGGGAAACCTTCCGATTTGATAAAGTGTTTAGCTAAGTGTTGGCTCAGTAGATCACAATCTACTTGCCTTGAATTGTTATTGGTGTGTGTGATTTAGAATGTGTTTGTTAGATGAGATAATAAGGTTCTGTTTGGATTCTGTTTTGATATTATGCGGTTAAGGAGAAGGTTTTGTAGAAGTTCTTGAAGTGTATTGATATGTGGTTGCGTTTTGAGAATAGATATTTTGGTGTTTCGAAATGAGGAGTATTGGGATTTTGTATGGTTATGGTAATGCTCTGTATGCCTGTCAGCTATCTCCAGAACATTATTTCAACGTGAGCATATTAAACCATGGGGATGGGAAAAGTAATTCATTATAGCATCAATTGCATTTCCGCATCATCTTGCATACATGAACCATCGCATCCTCATTGCATCATCATCCCTTTTGATGACACGTGAGAAACATTTGCATATGCATTTGAACAGAGAGAAAGCTGATAGGGTGTACGTTGAGTATTTGATATTGAGATTAAGTGTGTGAATTATGAGCATCGCAATGGTCAAGGAAAATGTACTATATGTATAGTCAGAAGTGAGTAGAAAGAGTATTTTGGAATCTTGTACCAATGAATGTGAAAGGATTTTGGAGCAAGATATGAGTATCGCTAGTAAGGAAAGTAGTACATACGACAGATGTTTTTGAAGTATTAAGGAATTGTGTAGCAAATGTTATAAGTTAAATGGTTTATGTGTGAGGTGTATGTGCTTTGTTTCTGATGGGTGGTTAAAGTAATGACTTTTCGGATGAATGTGATGGATTTGAATGTAAAATAGTGAGAAGAGAAGTATGAGATTTATTTAATTCAATTCTATGAGTTTGAGTTTAGTTATGGACAAGAAGAAGTTATGATTTGTATAGCTATCTAGAACTAAAGGAAGTGTTTTGAGAGTATAGTAACGAGAATAAGCAATAGCAAGTAAGTATACTAAAATAAAAGTGAACTGGAACAAGTGAAATGTATATATTATAAGTGTAGAACGTAAGTGTTATATGATGATATGGAAATGATCAGTGTACATGATAGTGAATTAGAGTATAGTTCTGGATTTTTTCTGATGTAAGTGAATTTCAAGGACGAAATTCTTTTAGGAGGGAAGAATTATAACAACCCAAAATGTACCCTAGAAGGATTTGTGCATATTGAGGATGAGTAGCGACTGAAGTTGTGCAAGTTGAAGTGTTTGGTATGTCAGACAGACAATTTAAGAATTTAAGAGAAAGTTCCGATAAGTGTGGCCAATAAAAAAAATTGTGAAGTACGGAATTTGGATTTAATTGAAAGGATAAAAATTAGTTAAGTGGGCCAATATGAAGGGTTAGTAAGAGATAAGTGTCAATGCATGAGGTTATGAAAGTTAAAGGATTAAAAAGAGGATTTGACCAAAAATATCTAGATTGGACAAATGGGAATGTGACAAGTGGTAAGGGGTAAGATGGAGTATAAAAGAGGAGAGAGAAGGAGAGAAAGGGCAGAAAATCTGCCCTTCCCTTTCCCGTTCTCATGTTCTCTCCTCCTCCTCCTCCTCTTCTTCTTCTTCTTCTTCTTCTTCTTCTTGATTCATGCCATTCACACCCTTTGAAGATCAAAGACCAAGTTTTTTATGATGAAGGTGATTGACTCAAGAGGATTAAGTGAAGATTTGTCAAGGTAAAGTGAGTTCTAAGTTTTGGATTTCCCTTATTCTTCTTGATTTGTTAAAAACCCTAGATTTAAGTTTTGTGCATTTGTGTGTTTCGGTGAGGATTTTGGAAGAGAAAGATCTTGGATGGGTTTTTGGAACAAGAAAGATTATCTAACGAAGCTATTAGGAGCAAAGGAGATAAGGTATGGGAATTTAGGTTTTTGGTATATTATATTATTATGTGTTCTTGTTTATTTTCTGTATTTATGAACTTAAAGATGTTTGAGTGTTATGCGTTTTGGATAATTTGTGCCTAGATGTTTTGATTGTGAGTTTGGAATCAAGGTAAGTGATTGAGTGAGTTTTTGCAGCAAATTATTGATTTTGTTATTAGGGATTTTGATGATGTTAATAGCATGATTTAATTGTGTTTATATGTATAAAAGTTGGGTTTGTGTTAATTATAAGATTTTGAATGAGAAATTTGTATTGTGTTGAAGTTTGTTTTGAATGGGAAATTTTGGGTATGATTTTGAGTGAGAATTTCTGCAGATTATGATGAGGGACTGGAAATCACGACTCTGCCGCGAGCTCAACACTGGTTGCGATCACGATAGAGATCGTAGAGGAAGAGTGCACGAGACGTGCACATTGTGCACAAGACGAGCATTATAACACCCCATTCCCATACGTAGGAGAACCCATCCGCAAGGGAGTGAGAACCCGTATGAGAAAGGGTGTCACCAAATAGAACGGTACAAAACATTCATTCACATAATATAAACATACATAAGAATAGCGGAAATTAAAACTTTAAAACCAAACTGATCATTCATTGATGGAATAATAAGATTCAATACATAACTGTTCTGATACCAGCATAATTACAACTTTCAGAGATACATAGTAGAAGCTGAACAAAAGACTATATACAAAGAGAGATCACTATTACAAAAAGAATCATAATACAAAAAGAAGCTAAGTTCTATTAATAATTCCACTGTGTTGGCTTGACTGGCGGCGACTCTCCCAAAAGCTATACACCTTCCGCACCTACACGGGTGAAAACACCGTGCTAAGCGATAACGCTTAGTGGGGAAACAAACAACAATAGTATGGATGGCCATTCACAATGGTCATTAAGGCAAAAAACATACGTAATGGTATACTGAATATCATAAGATATAATTACAAACGAATCACATTCATAACCATTCAGAGGTTCATAATCATATTCATATAATAACTGATTCATATGCTCATAAATAGAGTCATTCAGATTCACAAACTTAAAATCATACTCATTCGGATGCACATTCTCATAAGCATAACAGAACAAATCATAACACCTGCTAACTCATAGTAGTGGATAACAAGTGAATGCATGGCGGTACCTTACGGGTGCGAATCGAACGCATGGCGGTACCATACGGGTATAAATCGGAAAACAATATCATATTTTCTCATTTCAAAACATTTTACAAAGGAATCTTAAACAAGATCCGTACACATTGAATTTCGCGAGGAACTAAACGGGGACCTGATCAGGGTCCAGAACATAACAGAGGGCTGCAGCTATAGAATTCTTTTAGGCATACCTAACTATCCACTAGACTGACTCTTGCAGGGCATGCATAACTCATCAACTCACATTTATATAATTCATATAATTATCCATGCATAACACAAATCATGCTCAAAGCATAACATATAATTCATCATGAAGAAATCATAGTAGTACACATATAAAATCATATTTATTCCCATATAGTAGTAAAAACCCATGAAGAAATTATACAAAAGTCAGTTTAGAAGAAAGGGGCAAAATCGGAAAATCAAGGCAAAGAGGGGTCACTATCGCGATCGCGACAGTGGTCGGATGGCCTTGTGCGAGGGAAGGGGCAAAGCGTGCGTGCGAGTCGTGCTGCACCAGCACGAGACAACCTTCACGACTCATGAAAGTTGTTCACGACTCGTGAATTGGGTTCATGACTCGTGAACCTTGTTCACAACTCATGAACATGATTAATGTCTCGTGAATCCCTCATTTCCCCCTGCCGACGCGTGATTTTGCTACACCACTAGCGCATGCCAAAGCTTCACCAGTCATGCTGCCAATTCACGAGTCAGACACATGAAAAACTAGAATTCACCATTCTATCACGCTCGCGACAGCATCGCGATTTCCATTTTCCCAGCCAAACGCAGAAAAACCCAGATTTCCAACAACAAAACCATTTTGACTCAAAATCAAACCAAACTTCATCTTACCTTCCAATAAGCCTTCCACCATCACAAATAACATAAAGCACAACTTAAATTAACCATTAACACAAACAAAATCATGTATTAACAAAATCAAGCTTCTTAAGAACACAAACCCATAAATTTTACAGTAAAGTTCATCAAACTTCAAATTTGCTCAATACTTCAGCATTCATGCATTATAACTCAAATCAATTGAATACCCATAACATTAACACTATCATAAACCTCATCAAACATCAAATTTCCAGAAATCTCATGTAAGGGAACAAATCACAAATGAACATAAAAAACAATCAAATTCCCAAACCTGATATTCCTATGCTCCAAATCAATGAGCACCACTCCCAATAGCCTTCTCGTTTCCCTTGGGATCATGAGGTGGCTCAACTAATCAAGAACACCCAACATTCAAACAAACACAAAACCCTAAATTAAAACACAATCTAACCAAAATCAAGAACAAGAGAAGAAGATGAAGAAGATGAAAAAGAAACACACAACACTTACCAATCAAAGATCATGGAATGATCAATTTCCACCACAAAGCACTTGGATCCAAGCTAGGGCACACAAATGAAGAGAAAAGAGGAAGAAGGAGTGAAGAGAAGAGGAGGAAACGGGAACAGCAACAAGAATGGTTGTCTCCTTTTTCTCTCTCTTCTATTTATACCTCCTTTCAAAATGCTCTAGCCATATATCACCCTTTGGTTGGTGGAACTTGACCACTCACACTCAACAAACACACATGATACTACATAAAAGACTAACCCACATAATTCACACACTACAACCATATGCACAAGCACACACTAACACAACCCAAAACACATACACCCTACTAACATATATGCAATCACACTTTATTAAAGCCCATAAAACATCCATTTTGCCCAAAATACCCTTACAGATGCCAAAACTCTCACACATGCACACATACACTTGGTAATCATGGCTCAAACTACTAGGGGGAGAATGGGGGTGTTACAACTCTCCCCTACTAACAAGAATTTCATCCTCGAAATTCTCACCTAAACTGAACAACTGTGGATACTGAATCCTCATCGTTGCCTCTGGTTCCCAAGTCGCTTCCTCAACTCCATGATATTGCCAAAGAACCTCGACCAGAGGGACTTGCTTGCTTCTCAACTGTCTCACTTCCCGAGCTAGAATAGCCTTCGGCTCTTCATCATAGGAGTAATCCGGCTGAATCCGAACATCTTGAACTGACAACACATGCAACGGATTCGATCTATAACGATGAAGCATGGAGACATGGAAGACGTCATGCATCTTAGCCAACTCCATCGGTAAAGCCAACCTATAGGCTACCAGACCAACTCTCTCCAAAATCTCAAAATGCCCAATGAACCGTGGACTAAGTTTACCTTTCTTGCCAAACTGCAATACTTTCCTCCAAGGTGAAACCTTAAGGAAAACTTTGTCCCCGATCTCAAACCGAATATCCTTTCTCTTTAGATTGGCATAGGACCTCTGCCTATCCTTAGCCACCTTCAGATTTCGCTGCACAACTCCGATCTTCTCTTATGTATCCCTAATCATCTCTGGCCTAATGAAAGATCGCTCGGTTAACTCTGTCCAATAAATTGGATTCCTACACGGTCGACCATATAAAGCCTCAAATGCTGACATCCCAATACTAGACTAAAAACTGTTGTTGTAGGCAAACTACGTAAGTCGCGCATACTGATCCCAATGGCTAGAAAAATCCAAAACACAAGCCCGAAGCATATCCTCTAAAATCTGGATAACTCGCTCGGACTGACTGTCTGTCTGAGGATGAAATACTGTGCTGAAATTCAACTTGGTACCCAAAGCTCTCTGCAATTCTTTCAAAAATATAGATGTGAACCTTGGATCCCGATCTGAAACTATCGACAATGGCACACCATGAAATCGAACCACCTCATCCACATACACACTGGCCAACTTATCCATCAAGTAATCCACTCTAACTGGCACAAAATGAGCTAACTTCGTAAGCCGATCCACAATAACCCAAACCGAATCATGCTTCCTTTGAGTCACTGGCAAACCCGATACAAAGTCCATGGCGATATCATCCCATTTCCACTGAGGAATGTATAAAGGAGTGAGCAATCCCGAAGGGACTTGATGCTCAGCCTTTACCTGCTGACACGTCAAACACTTCGCCATGAATTCCATAATATCTCTCTTTATCCCAGACCACCCGTAGAACTGCTTCATATCCCAATACATCTTCTCACTACTAGGATGCATAGTAAAGACCGTAGTTTATGCCTCACTCAAAAGCTTCTTCCTTAACTCATCATTCTCGGGCACACAAAAATGATCCCTATACATAAGCACCCCATCCAAAACCAAAAACTCAGACTGCTTACCCTGCTGAACCTCTTGCAAAACCCGCTGCAATCTCAAATCATCCTTCTAAGCAACCACAATCGACTGTCTCAAAGTTGGTTGCACTCTCAATTAGGCAACTAAAGCCCCATCTGAATTAAATCTCCATCTGAACCACCTCAAGAACAAAGCCAAAATCGACTTTCGACTCAAAGCATCCGGGACTACATTGGCTTTACTCGGATGGTAATCCACAATGTAGTCATAGTCCTTGAACAACTCTAACCATCGGCGCGGTCTCATGTTCAACTCTTTCTGCGTGAGGAGATATTTCAAACTCTTGTGGTCCGTGAAGATCCTACACTTCTCCCCATACACATAATGCCGCCAAATCTTCAAAGTAAAGATCATAGCCGCCAATTCCAAATCATGCATTGGATAGTTCATCTCATGAGGTTTCAACTAACGAGACGCATAAGCCACTACTTTACCCTCTTGCATCAACACACAACCGGCCGATACCCGAAGCATCACTGTACATTACAAACTCCTTACTCGAGGTGGGTTAAGTCAGTACATGAGCTTCAACTAGCAAACTCTTCAACCTCTCAAAGCACAGCTGGCACTTATCCGACCACTCAAATCTGACTCCTTTCCTCAATAATCTTGTCATAGGAGCAGCAATGATCAGAAAACCCTTCACAAATCGACTGTAGTAGCCCCCAAACCAAGGAAGCTTCTCACTTCAGGAACATTCCTAGGCATTTTCTAGTCCACGATCACCTCAATCTTAGCTGGATCCACTTGGATACCCTTAGCTGACACAATATGACCCAAGAAAGACACCTCTCGAAGCCAAAAGTCACACTTACTAAGCTTCGCAAACAAATGGTGCTCCCTCAAAACTTACAATACTAACCGAAGATGCTCATCATGCTCATTCTCATCCTTCGAGTAAATAAAAATATTGTCTATAAACACTACTACAAATCGATCAAGATATGGCCTAAACACTCGGTTTATCAAATCCATAAAAGCCGCAGTTGCATTGGTCAAACCAAATGACATCACAAGAAACTTATAGTGGCCATACCGCATCCGAAATGCAGTCTTAACCACATCCGCATCCTGAACTCAAAGTTGATAATATCCCAACCAAAGATCAATCTTGGAGAAGACACCAGCCCCTCTAAGCTGATCAAACAAATCCTTGACTCTAGACAAGGGATACTCGTTCTTCACTGTGACCTTGTTAATCTTCCTATAATCGATACACATCCTCAAAGAACCATCTTTCTTCTTAACAAACAAAATCGGGGCTCCCCATGGAGATATGCTGGGTCGAATAAACCCCTTATCCAATAGCTCTTGTAGCTGAGTTTTAAGTTCTCTCAACTCTATAGGAGCTATTCGATAAGGTGGTTTCAAAATGGGCAAAGTACTCGAAAAAATCTCTATGGACAACTCCACTTCTCTCTCGGGAGGCAACCTAGGCAATTCACTCGGAAACACATCGCTAAACTCCTTAACAACTGGGATATCCTCAATCTCAACCTGATCATCCTTAGAATCCAATACAACTACTAAGAATGCCTCACATCCTTTCCTCATAAACCTCTTAGCTTGCATGGGGAAAATCACATTACTCAAAGAACTCGAACCCGAACCCAAACCCTTAACTACTACTGAAGACTGATCTCTATCTCGCAACATAACTACCTTTCTATGACAATCCTCTATGGCCCGGTTCTTACTCAACCAATCCATACCCAGAATCAGATCAAACTCTCGAAATGGCAACTCAATCAAATCAGCAGAAAACTCAACACCCTGAACCAAAAGAGGACAATTCCTATGCACTCTACACACATTGACACTATGCCCTAAATGACTGGTCAAACAAACCTCATAATCTAACTGATCAACATCATGCAACTTATCAAATAACTTACTCATGCACAAATATGAGTGTGTGGAACCAGGGTCAATTAGAGCATATAACTCAGTCTCAAAGAGTAGGAACTTGCCAGTAATCACAATCGAGGCATCTTGCTCATCCCGAGCTCTCATGGCATAAGCTCTAATAGGAACCGTCAAGGGACGATTAATAGACTCCGATGGAGCTCCCTCTCTATGCCAACCACCTCGACCGCTACCACGATGGTGTAACATCCCAAAAATGGCCTAGTAGAAATTGCATGTTTAATTGGAGGTATAAAAAGGGTAATTTGGTAATTGGTAAATGATTGGGATTTATGTTAGGAATGATAATAGTTTATAGAGGGTAAGGTGGTCTTTGAGTAAGTGGCTAGAGGACAAAAGAGAAAGAAAGTCAAAGAAGCAAAATGAGGTCCAGTAGTATTGTGACAAGTGGATAAGTGGGTGAGTACATTAATGGGGATTTGAAAGGAAGAAGAGAGAGGGAGAGCAGGATTTGGGTTTGCTTCCAGTGGAAGCCATAGCTGCTCTTCTTTGTTTCACTCTCACATTCTCTCTCTCTCTCTCTCTTCCTCTACTTCTCCATTTCTGCTCTCAAGCTTTGCATGTGGGTGTTCTTCAAGAGTTGAGCTAGGGTTTGAGATCAAGAGTTGTCCAAGAGGTAAGTGGCTGTTGTTTTATGGCTTGATTCTTCTTCCTCTTCTTCTTCACGGGCTTGGTTTGAGATTATATGGTTTGTTCTTGGGTTTAAAGTTTGATTGGCATGGGTTAGTTGAGCTGTTATTTTTGTTAGTTTATGTAAGAATCTGAAGAAAGGAGAAAGAGTAAAGGAAAAGAAAAGATTGGATTTTGAAGCTAGCGGGTTGGACTCTATTTCCAGGTTTAGGAGCTTTGTGTTTGGATGTGTATGTTCGAGAGTGGTTGTCCATTTCTCTTTGGATCTTGGGTTGATACGTGATTATTTGTCATTTGTGTGTTTTGATACATATAAAAGTATGTGTTTATAGATATATGTATATGAGTTGAGGTAATAGAGTTCAAATGCTTTGCATGTCTAATTTGAATAAACGTACATGAACATGAGATGAAATTATGGGTTTTTGCAACCACAATATATGTTGTTTTGATTTGTGTAATTTGGGTGTTGTTGTTGTTGTAAGCATGATTGGAGCACACTGGAGTTATATTTTTATATGATTTTGCATGTCATATGATTCTGAGTAAAATGGGTTTTGATTTTGTTAAGATCTAAGTTTTTGCGATTTCTACTGGGAATTGGAAAACGCGATACTGTCGTGAGCGTAATGCTTGTTGCGATCGCGACAGAATTGTGTAGTTCATCCTCTGGCGCAGTGCGCTAAGATGATTCTCCCGAGTCGTGAGGCAGCACGACTCGGCAGTGGTGCCTTGCATCTTCACTAGTCGTGAAGCCTCTTCACAAGTCGTGACGATGGCTCACAACACGTGAAGATTTGGGTGGCATCGTCACGAGTTATGACAGCATGCACGACTCGCAACTGGCCTCTTTTCCTTGGCTACTGTCGCGAGCACGACAATGATGCCTCTCCTGCCCTATTTTGAAAATGAGTTTCAAGGTTCTTTTTACATGGGTTTTCACTACATGACAAATGATTTGTCTCATTTGGATTAGTAAATGATAAATGATACGTTAGGATATGATTTGCATATGATTTATATGTATATGAATTATGATGATTTATATGTCTTCAAAATTGATCAATATACATGTATATATGAAATTATACGATTATACTTTGTTATATGATAATAGTACTAGAACATGATTGAGTAGTTATTTGAGCCTGATAGTCATAGTTAGTGGATGGATAAGCACTTATCAAGGGTCAGGGTGTGAGTGCAACTGCTATATGTTATATGTTACATGCGGGCCCTATTTGGGTCTTTGATTCGGCCCCGTTTGGGTCATATAAGATGTTTGAGACCTCAGTCTACGGTATACTTTCGGGTATACATGATCATAAAATGTTTTGAGACCCATGTCTCCATATGCTTGGATACTGTGTCCTATCGGTAACATTAGTACCCGTATCCACTAGTGTAGTGAGTAATCAGGCTGTGATATGTTTTAATGTTATGGAAATGAATATATGTTACATGCATATGTATATGCGATATAACAAGATGAAATGTAATACTTGTATTTGGATATGAATGACTATATGTTTATAGCGTGAAGATGCATATGAATATTGACTACTTGAATTTAAATGATTAATTCCTCTAACTTATGATTATGCATATGATGAATACTTGTTATAAGCATAAGTAGTATACATTTATATGCTTTTGTTATTATTAAGCTTGTATATACTGTTATTGTGAGTATTTGTATATGCAAGTTTTGTTCCTCCCCACTAAGCGTTATCGCTTAGCATGGGCTCTTTTCCCGTGTAGGTGGCAGGTTTATTTTGGAGTCGAACATCTGCAAGTCGGCCACTAGAAGTCTATAATTAGAGTTATTTTTGTCTTTCGCTGTTTTTGTTTATGGAGTTTGATTTTGGAAAAGTAATTTTGTAAAGGATGATTTTGTACATGTATATGTTAAATGTTTACAAATCCCTTTTGTAAAACTATATGATTATATATATATATATATATATATATATATATATATATATATATATATATATGGATTTGTTATCTTTATGATCATATGTGCTTGCTTTTAGCATGCTTGAGTATATGTATATGTGTTTGTGCGTGTGGCGCTCCGGTGTCCTTCCAACAAGGATAACGGGGTGTGACAGTTTTTTGTATCAGAGCATCAGTTTAGTCTGTTCTTGTTCTATGTGATTGTTTGAGTGTAGAGTCTTTGCATGAGAGTCTGTCTAGAGCTGTTGCCTAATGCAGATATTGTTTTGTGTAGTGTCTAGATGGAGTCCGATCCTAGTGAGTATATGGGAGACACGATGGAAAGTGCTAACCCGGTCAGACAGGATAGGCCTACATGTGAGCGTACACCAACGGAAGGTTAGGGTTTTGGTTTAGAGAATCTGGCACTAACACAAGGCTTGGTTCAGTTGGTAGAAAAACTGACTGCTCCTAAGGCTCCTTCTAAGCTTTTGAGAAAAAGGGGAGCAGAGGAGTTTAAATGGAACCTCTTTGGACCAATCAGACGTGGCAGAATTCTGGTTAGAAGGGATTGATCAGATTTTACAAGAGATAGGTTGCCCTCCGAATCAACGAGTTGTGTGTGCCATACCACTTTTACAAGGGTCAGCATATGATTGGTGGAAGCTTGTGCTTCTCAATCCACAGAGACTGGCTGAATTGACATGGGAATTTTTCGTGCAAGAATTTGAGCAGAAATATGTTACCAAGGCCTATCGGGAGGCAAAGTGGAAGGAATTTATAAGTCTAAAGCAAAGGAACTTGTCGGTTAGCGAATATGAGAAAGAGTTCGGTCCTTTGAGCAAGTATATGCCTACTGCATTGTTGACTGAGAATTTCAAGTGTCAACACTTTCAGGATGGGTTAAGAGAAGTGATAAGAGGTCTATTGTCGGCCATGGCAGTTATGCAACCGGTTGGATACTATCAGTTAGTGGCAGTGACAATTAAGTTAGAAGAATCTGAGATGATAAAGCAGAGGATAGAACAGAAGAGGAGAGCCCCGGATAGTTGCGCTGTCAGTGACAAGAAGTCTAAAGGTGCTCTGATTGGACAAGTGACTAGAGGGACTGCTCAAGTGCCTTCTGAGGTGGGAAGTGTAGCACCGCTTGCTAGTAAGGGAAGTAGAGCACCAGAATGTGAATATTGCCAAAGGTACCATTGGGGTACATGCAATAAGATCACAGGAGCGTGCTTTAAGTGTGGGAGCATGGAGCATCGGTTTGCTAATTGTCCCGACCGGAGGGAGAACAAGAGCCAACAAGAGAGTAGAGCTAGTACAGGAAAATCGAATGTAACAAGAAGCAATAGGGATAGAAGTAGAGCTCCTTAGGCGCCATCAAAAATCGTGCATCGGATCCCAATAGAAGGAGAATATGTTCCTTCAAGAGTCTACGCGATGATTAGAGAGGATATTCCAGTGACCGCAGGTCCTTCTGGTAAGTGTTAATATGCTAAGTTTTTATATGAGTTCGGTTTTGGTATTTGGAATGTAAGTGCTTAGCGGGAAATTTCGAGGACGAAATTTCTTAAGGAGGAGGGAGTTGTAACATCCCAAAAATGGCCTAGTAGAAATTGCATATTTAATTGGAGGTATAAAAAGGGTAATTTCGTAATTGGTAAGTGATTGGGATTTATGGTAGGAATTATAAGAGTTTATAGAGGGTAAGGTGGTCTTTGAGTAAGTGGCTAGAGGACAAAAGAGAAAGAAAGTCAAAGAACGAAAATGAGGTCCAATAGTATTGTGACAAGTGGATAAGTGGGTGAGTGCATTAATGGGGATTTCAAAGGAACAAGAGAGAGGGAGAGCAGGATTTGCGTTTGCTTCCCGTGGAAGCCACAACTGCTCTTCTTTCTTTCACTCTCATGTTCTCTCTCTCTCTCACTTCCTCTACTTCTCCATTTCTGCTCTCAAGCTTTGCATGTGGGTGTTCTTCAAGAGTTGAGCTAGGGTTTGAGATCAAGAGTTGTCCAAGAGGTAAGTGGCTGTTGTTTTATGGCTTGATTCTTCTTCTTCTTCTTCTTCTTCTTCACGGGTTTTGTTTGAGACTATATGGTTTGTTCTTGGGTTTAAAGTTTTATTGGCATGGGTTAATTGAGCTGTTGATTTGGTTGGTTTGTGCAAGAATCTGAAGAAAGGAGAAAGAGTAAAGGAAAAGAAAAGATTGGATTTTGAAGCTAGCGGGTTGAACTCCATTTCCAGGTTTGGGAGCTTTGTGTTTGGATGTGTATGTTTGAGAGTGGTTGTCCATTTCTCTTTAGATCTTGGGTTGATACATAATTATTTGTCATTTGTGTGTTTTGATACATATAAAAGTATGTGTTTATAGATATGTGCATATGAGTTGAGATGATAGAGTTAAAATGCTTTGCATGTCCAATTTCAATAAACGTTCATGAACATGAGATAAAATTATGGGTTTTTGTAACCTCAATATATGTTGTTTTGATTTGTGTAATTTGTGTGTTATTGTTGTTATAATCATGATTGGAGAGCACTGGATGTATGTTTTTATTTGATTTTGCATGTCATATGATTTTGGGTAAAATGGTTTTTGATTTTGTTAAGCTCTGAGTTTTTGCGATTTCTGCTGAGAATTGGAAAACGCGATACTGTCGCTAGTGCGACGCTTATCGCGATAGCGACAGAATTGCGTAGTTCATCCTCTTCTGCAGTGCGCTGAGATGATTCATCCGAGTCGTGAGGGGGCAGCACAACTCGACAGTGGTGCCTGGCATCTTCATGAGTCGTGAAGATGGCTCACGATAAGTGAAGATTTGGGTGGGATGGATACGAGTCGTGTAACACCCCAATACCCCCATTGGAAGGGTACCGGAGTGCTACGACGGAACACGACGATGAACACATATATATATATACACTTGCGCATAAGTGGAAGCATACAATAAAGCGATAAAACATAAACAAACTAAAACATAATACATATATACTACAAATTATACATAATCCGAATATTACATATACAAAAAAATATTTGGGAGCAGAACAAAAATAAAACTCTTCTAACTCCTATGTGGCCGAACTGCAGACGTGTGACTCGAACGGAACCCAAAACCTGCCACCTACACGGGAAAAGAACCCGTGCTAAGCGATAACGCTTAGTGGAGAGGAACAAAAACAAAGAACACTATACAGTAAAATCATGCAAATACACACACACACACACATATATATATATATATATATATATATAAGCATCCACAGACTGGAATCTTTAAAATAATAGAAGATAAAGATACACAGCACATAATTAACAAATTTAAGCAATTAACAAACATCAAGATACACAATCCACTATACTAACTGAAGTCACTCAAAGCGACACAATACTTTACTAGGCAAAACTTAGCACCTCGAAAACAGTCTGAATTTCATTTGCTGTGGATATGATAACGTTTCGTGATAGGGGATACTGCGAACAGTATCAAAAGTGAGAGACCGAAGCCTCAATCACACACTACACTGAATTTTATCAAAAGTAAGGGAGACCGAAGTCTCAAAACATTTTCGCTATCGGAATGGCCATCTCGGAGGTCGGTCGCATGACCCAAATGGGGTCGACAGAACAGCTGCATTCAAACCCTTTATAAGCATGCTTATCTATCCACTACAATGACACTTCAGGCTCAACTCACTCACTCTAGACACAACACTAGACAAGACCAACCCATAAGTCAAAACTCTAATCATAGCAATAATCACTACTCAAGGTATACAAGAATCAGGAAAGAAAACACTATCATAGCATAGTTATACACAGAAATAGAACAATTAACATACACCTATACAAGACACAAAATATAACCCATGCAAGAGTGAGAAACCGTGCAAAGAGGAACAAGGAGAAACAATTCAGAAAAAATAGGGTAGGCAGGAAAGGCTTCTGTCGCGCTCGCGACAGAGTGCAGGGTACCCCATCGCGTGCTAACGATAGCGCATGCTCGCTACAAAGCACAGCTCAGCAAAAGCATACAAATTCGAGCTCTATCGCGCTCGCGACAAATTTCGCACTCGCGACAAAGACCAGGCACTCATATATACTGAGCTCTGTCGCGCTCGCAACAGAGACTGTACTCCCCATCGCGTTGGGGCTCGGCCTACCGAGCTCTCTATCGCGCTCACGACAGAGGGCTCCTTAGCTACAAAAAGGCTATTCCGCACTCTATCGCGCTCGTGACAATCATCGCGCTCACGACAGAGCCTAAATTTGCCGAGAACTCAGCATTCTACACATCTCTTCAAGCCTAACAATTTCAAAACTACTCTTCATGCAATAGTGCTTACCTCATAACTCAAATGCATACCAAGACATGCTCATAAACCACAATCCACTCAATTTAAACTAACTCAAACAATAAATTCAAGTGAGAATCAAAGGAATGTAAAAACAAGAACATCAAACTCAGAATTTTCCCTAACACTTACAATCTCACTAGCAAAACTGACATACATACAACCCAATTGCTAGCATGCATTGCTAACAAAAATACCCATACTAACTCATACAAAACACACAAGATTCTATGAAATAAAACACAACACGCACACATGATCCGAAAGAGAAAGCAAGCAGACAAAGCTCCCAAACCTCTTGTAGTTCAAAACCTAGCTGATCTTCAACCTTGAACCTTCTCCTTGCCTTTGCTTTTCTTCTTGCCACTCAATTCTTGCACAAACCCAACCAAAAACACACTTCAATCAAACCCAAAAATTCTTCCAAACTAGAAAACAAAGACGAAGAAAAAGAAGATGAGGAAGCCCAAAGCAAACCCAAGCACTTACCTTTACAAAACCCAACTCTAACTCAGAAATCCAACTGCAAATCTTGAAGAAATCACACAAGGAATGAGTTGAGAGCAGAAATTGAAGAAAGGAAAGAGAGGAGAGAACGGGAAAGTGAAGGGAGAGGGGAAAAGTGATAGCTTCCACGGGAAGCTTCCCTAAAATCTGCCCTCCTTTACCTCTCTCTTCCTTTTTCCATAAATGCTCACCCACTACCATGCCATGTGTCACTCTCCAAGGCTACCAAGTGTCACTCCATCTTGACTAAACTTCTCAAG
The DNA here is from genome assembly GCA_947683425.1 of Excoecaria cochinchinensis. Taxonomy (NCBI): domain Eukaryota; kingdom Viridiplantae; phylum Streptophyta; class Magnoliopsida; order Malpighiales; family Euphorbiaceae; genus Excoecaria; species Excoecaria cochinchinensis. The sequence continues at coordinate 5,872,421 of CANTUQ010000149.1, forward strand.
GCACCATACACATATCCTACTCAATCACCTCTTATATGAACACTTTAATCCTTGGTACTATACTCATAATCCACTAGATAACTTTTCACTAAATACTTTAAAATTAATTTTACACTTAAGTCCTTTATATCCAAATTCCTCATGCACCAATTACCAAATCACCCTTAATTTCTCGACTTAGCACGCAAATTCCGACTAGGCCCAACTTGGGTTATTACAAGTCATGAGCAAGGATCATGACTCGTGCCCTCTTTCCTTGTGGGCAGACACGAGTCGTGAGCGAGGATCACGACTCATGCCCTCCCCCTCTTGTGAGGCGATATCGTCACGAGTCGCCACAACATGCGCGACTCGCCTCTTTTCCTCGGCTCCTGTCGCGAGCGCGACAGTGATGCCTCTCCAGCCCTGTTTTGAAAATGAGTTTCAAGATTCTTTTTACATGGGTTTTCACTACATGACAAATGATTTGTCTCATATGGATTATTACATAATAAATGATGTGTTAGGATATGATTCGCATATGATTTATATGTATATGAATTATGATGATTTATATGTCTTCAAAATTGATCAATATACATGTATACATGAAATTATGCGATTATACTTGATCTTATTCTCTGTTATATGATAATAGTACTAGAACATGATTGAGTTGTTATTTGACCTAATAGTCATAGTTAGTGGATGGATAAGCGCTTATCAAGGGTCAGGGTGTGAGTGCAGCTGCTATATGTTATATGTTAGATGCAGGCCCCATTTAGGTCATTGATTCGGCCCCTTTTGGGTTATATAAGATGTTTGAGACCTCAATCTCCTGTATACTTTCGGGAATACATGATTATAAAATGTTTTGAGACCCATGTCTCTATATACTTTGATATTGTGTCCTATCAGTATCATTAGTACCCGTATCCACTAGTGTAGTGAGTAATCAGGCTGTGATATGTTTCAATGTTATGGAAATGAATATATATTACATGTATATGTATATGCGATGTGACAAGATGAAATGTAATACTTGTATTTGGATATGAATGACTATATGTTTATAGTGAGAAGATGCATATGAATATTGACTACTCGAATTTAAATGACTAATTCCTCTAACTTATGATTATGCATATGATGAATACTTGTTATAAGCATAAGTAGTATACGTTTATATGCTTTTGTTATTGTTAAGCTTGTATATACTATTATTGCAAGTATTTATATTTGCATGTTTTGTTCCTCCCTACTAAGCGTTATCGCTTAGCACGGGCTCTTTTCCCGTGTAGGTGGCATGTTTATTTTGGAGTCGGATATCTACAAGTCGGCCACTAGAAGTCTATAATTGGAGTTATTTTGTCTTCCGCTGTTTTTGTTTATGCAGTTTGATTTTGGAAATGTAATTTTGTAAAGGATGATTTTGTACATATATATGTTAAATGTTTACAAATCCCTTTTGTAAAACTATATGATTATATATATATATATATATATATATATATATATATATATATATATATATATATATATAAATATGGATTTTTTATCTTTATGATCATATGTGCTTGCTTTTAGCATGCTTGAGTATATGTTTATGTGTTTGTGCGTGTGGCGCTCTGGTGTCCTTCGAACGGGGATAACGGGTTGTGACAACTGGCTTGTGGAGCACTAGATCCAACCCTGCTAGCCTCACACTGGTGACTAGAAGCCTCACTAAACCTCGGACAATTAGCCATGTAGTGATCAATGCTCCCACATCGGAAACAACCACCCGTGAGCCACCTACACTCACCCCGATGGCGCTTATTGTAGTGCGACCACTCAGGTAATAAATGGGTCCTCAAACTATAACCACCTCTGCCTGCACTAGAACCCATGGCAGAACGTTGCCTTCTTCCTCTCAAAGCAGGACCTAAAGAAGACTCATCATGCGGGTTCCTTGACCTCTTACCCGAAGATGATGATGATCCACCACGAGGGGGATTCCTTCTATGAGCCCTCTCTCTCAAAACTGACTCAGATCTCTCATCCCGCACTGCCGCTTGCACTATCTGGTAGTACCCAATACCTGGACAACTCATCAAAGAAATAATCATGGCTCTCAGTGACTCATTCAAACCTGTCTCAAAATGCCGACACTGAAACTCTTCAGTCAGAACACCTTCTGGAGCAAACTTAGAAAGACGGTTGAATTCTTTCTCAAACTCTGATACTGACATAGCCCTCTACTTTAAACTCAGGAACTGTGCCCACTTAGCATCCCTATACTCCCCAGTCACATACTTATCTATAAACTCCCTCTCGGGTCAGGGAACTGGGGATGCCTACAGACCAACTTCCACCAATCGTAGGCGGATCCGTGAAGTAATGCCACAACACTCTCAACTTGCCTGTCTGGAGGACACCTAGTCTCCTTAAACACTCATTCCACTTTCTGAATCCATTTCTCAGCAAGCTCAGACTCATCCAGACTGGTCCCATAGAAATCCTCTGCGCCAGCTCTCCTCATACTCTCTAAAGGGGCTCTCCGAGCGGTCACCCTATCCAAGACTTGAGCCATGTCCTGAGAAATCTTCAACATTGTCTCGAAGGACATGGTTACAGCCTCAGGCTGAACCCTATGTGTTTGAGTTGAAACAGACACTAAAGGATCTACAGCTTGGGGATTCACACTTTTACCTGACCCCTCAAGCGACCCACGAACAGAATCAAAATCCATCTAAAAGAAAGACAAAGACAATAGCATCAGCCAACACAGTCCTAATCATATGTCTACACATAACAATCACCTAAAAAATGCCTAAACCGGGGCTCTGATACCAAAAACTGTAACACCCCATTCCCATACGTAGGAGAACCCATCCGCAAGGGAGTGAGAACCCGTATGAGAGAGGGTGTCACCAAATAGAACGGTACAAAATATTCATTCACATAATATAAACATACATAAGAATAGCGAAAATTAAAATTTAAAACCAAACTGATCATTCATTGATGGAATAATAAGATTCAATACATAACTCTTCTTATACCAGCATAATTACAACTTTCAGAGATACATAGCGAAAGCTAAACAAAAGATTATATACAAAGAGAGATCACTATTACAAAAGAATCATAATACAAAAAGAAGCTAAGTTCTATCAACAATCCCACTACCTTGGCTTGACTGGCGGCGACTCTCCCAAAAGCTATACACCTTCCGCACCTGCACGGGTGAAAACACCGTGCTAGGTGATAACGCTTAGTGGGGAAACAAACAACAATAGTATGGATGGCCATTCACAATGGTCGTCAAGGTAAAACACATACGTAATAGCATACTGAATATCATAAGATATAATCACAAATGAATCACATGCATAACCATTCAGAGGTTCATAATCATATTCATATGTTAAGTGATTCATATGCTCATAAATAGAGTCATGCAGATTCACAGACTTATAATCATACTCATTCGGATTAACTTTCTCATAAGCATAACAAAATAACTCATAACACCTGCTGACTCATAGCAGTGGATAACGAGTGAATGAATGGCGGTACCTTACGGGTACGAATCGAACGGATGGCAGTACCTTACGGGTACGAATTGGAAAACAATATCATATTTTCTCATTTTAAAACATTTTACAAAGGGGATCTTAAACAAGATCTGTACACATTGAAGTTCGCGAGGAACTAAACGAGGACCTGATCAGGGTTCAAAACATAACAGTGGGCTGCAGCTATATAACTCTTTTAGGCATACCTAACTATCCACTAAACAGACTCTTGCAGGTCATGCATAACTCATCAAGTCACATTTATATAATTCGTATAATTATCCATGCATAATACAAATCATCCTCAAAGCATAACATATAATTCATTATGAAGAAATCATAGTAGTACACATATATAAGCATATTTATTCCCATACAGTAGTAAAAACCCATAAAGAAATGATACAAAAGTCATTTTAGAAGAAAGGGGCAAAATCAGAAAAACAAGGCAAAGAGGGGTCACTGTCGTGATCGCAACCCGTGTCGCGCTCGCGACAGTGGCCGGATGGCCTTGCGCAAGGGAAGGGGCAAAGTGTGCGTGCAAGTCGTGCTGTGCCAGCACGAGACAACCTTCACGACTCGTGAAGGTTTTTCACGACTCATGAAGGTCTTTCACGACTTGTGAACATTTTTCACGACTCGTGAAGGTTTTTCATGACTCGTGAACCTTGTTCATGACATGATTCACGTCTCATGAATCCCTCATTTCCCCCTGCCGTTGCGTGATTTTGCTGCACTACTCACGCATGCCAAAGATTCACGAGTCTTGCTGCCAATTCACGAGTCGGACGCCTCAAAACCAACAGAGCAGTTAATGCAAAAAACTAGAATTCACCATTCTGTCACACTCGTGACAGCATCGCGATTTCCATTTTCCCAGCCAAACGCAGAAAAACCCAGATTTCCAATAACAAAACCATTTTGACCCAAAATCAAACCAAACTTCATCTTACCTTCAAATAAGCCTTCCACCATCACAAATAACATGAAGCACAACTTAAATTAACCATTAACACAAACAAAATCATGCATTAATAAAATCAAGCTTCTCAAGAACATAAACCCAGAAATTTTATAGTAAAGTTCATCAAACTTCAAATTTGCTCAATACTTCAACATTCATGGATTATAACTCAAATCAATAGAATACCCATAACGTTAACAATATCATAAACCTCATCAAACATCAAATTTCCAGAAATCTCATGCAAGGGCACAAATCACAAATGAACATAAAAAACAATCAAATTCCCAAACCTGATATTCCTATGCTCCAAATCAATGAACACCACTCCCATTAGCCTTCTCCTTTCCCTTGGGATCACGAGGAGGCTCAACTAATCAAGAACACCCAACATTTAAACAAACACAAAACCCTAAATTAAAACACAATCTAACAAAAATCAAGAACAAGAGAAGATGATCAAGAAGATGAAAAAGAAACCCACAACAATTACCAATCAAAGGTCAAGGAATGATCAATTTCCACCAAAAAGTAATTGGATCCAAGCTAGGGCACACAAATGAAGAGAAGGAGTGAAGAGAAGAGGAGGAAATGGGAACAACAACTAGAATGGATGTCTCCTTTTTCTCTCTCTTCTATTTATACCTCCTTTCAAAATGCTCTCGCCACATGTCACCCTTTGGTTGGTAGAACTTGATCACTCACACCCAACAAACACACATGACACTACACATAAGACTAACCCACATAATTCACACACTACATCCATATGCACAAGCACACACTAACACAACCCAAAACAAATACACCCTACTAACATATATGCAACCACACTCTATTAAAGCACACAAAACATGCATTTTGCCCAAAATACCATTAACACATGCCAAAACTCTCACAAATGCAGACATACACATGGCAATCATGGCTCAAACTACTAGGGGGAGAATGAAGTATTACAGGCACGTTGTGCATGAGACGTGCACTTGTGTATGAGATGTGCACGTTGTGCACGAGTCGTACAGTTGGTGCATGAGTCGTGAACCTTGTGCAGGAGTTGTGATGGTATCCTCTCCCTCCTATGTCTGCTTGTTTTCCTCTATGGTTCACCTTCATGGGTTGTGTCTCTGAACACGACTCATATGGGTTCCCTTTTTCCTGCAGGCGAGTCTGGCCACTATCGCGAGCGCGACATCTTATTGCGATCGCGATAGTCCCCTCTCTGTTTTAAAAAGTTTTTGGAAAAATCTTCTTCTTTGTATGATTTCACTTGTGTTATGCATATATGATTTAAAATGTGAACCATTTAATGTGTTTCCACGCATAGTAAATTACTGAAATATGAGAAATTAATCTATTTGTATTGTGTTGAAAATGTATATATATGTAAAGGAATGTAAACTTATATGTTAAGTTTAAATGAATGCATGATAATAATGGAATTATGAGTTGTTGTCTACCGTTATTATTTAATGATTTTATGTTTGTAAGAAATGTGAATTATGTGTCAAATTTAAATAAGTGCATAGTGCCTAATAATATAGCTATGTTCAGTATGTTTATACGAATATTTTATCTATGAAATAATACACGATTAGTTTTTGAACATGATAAATGTAATTAGTATATATGATATGCAAATGTAATATTGCATATATCTATGTGATCATAAAAGAATGATGTAAGTATTAATGAAATGGGTATATATGTGTTAAATGTTAAGAATTCAAAAATGGTATGGGAATTTAGCCTATGTTAGTCGAGTCATGGATAGATAGGCATGCTTATAGAGTTATGTTAGCTGCAACCCTCTGTTCTGTTTGGACCCTGATCAGGTCCCCGTTTGGTTCCTCGCAAACCTCAATGTGTATAGATCTTGTTTAAGATCCTTAATGTGAAAATGTTTTGAATGAGAAAATATGATGTTGCTTTTCGAATCGTACCCACTGGTACCGCCATGCGTTCACTCGCTTATTCACCCCTCTGACTTAGCAGGCAATTAAATGAATAAAAGAGTGTGAATAACTTGATAAGTTTTGTGATGGTGTGCAAAGAGATATGTGAATAAAGTATTGGAAAGTGTTTGTTCATGTGATGAGCTTGTGCTCTAAGCACTCCTCTGTTCTAGGCCCTTTATGGACACCTATGTGCAAATGTGCGGTATCTCCGGATGCCTATGTGTTTTGTATAATCAACCAATATCTGTGAAATGGAAAATGATAAATCAATCAATGTTGCTCTAACGAATGTGTACAAATGAATATTGACTGTCCAAGAATTCATATGTGGATAGTGCATGTTATAAATCTGTTTAAAGTTAAGAGTATGATTGTCTATGTGAAGTCTATGTAATGAATAATTGAAATAATTGATATGCATGTTTTCTATAGTTGAATAATCAATAAATGAATCCTATGAATATATTCGTTTACATGTTTGCGTTGAGAACACAGGTATGTTAGGTAATTGCTTGTCTTCTGAACCTTTATATTGGATGACCAATGTAAGTATATCGGTAAGGAATTCTGGCATATTATATGTTGGTTCTCGATGAATACGTTAATTGTATATTGATTAATAGTTAAAGGGAAATAAGGTGATATGCATGATAAATAACTGAACTTAGGAAGTGAGATAGGATAAAGCCTAGAGCATGTATGTATGCAAAGTTTTCTGTAGAACTACGTGGTTCTGATTCCCAACCACGGGATACGTAGGAAGCTTGGAATAATTATTTCGAGCTCGAACCAAATCTGAGTATTGAAATGTTTTGCTTAGGTTTGAACAAGTAACGGTTTGATTAACATAAAGGTTTTGATTTAAGTATAGATAGTATAATTTGTATGATTTTGAAATATTAGTAATAACGGGATTTCCTAAACTTTATATTTCGATCCTTAAAACGTATTTCGGGAATTTATGAAGTGTAACTATCTATAGGCCCTTAAGTGATTTAAAGTATATGATAAGTTATGTATAATGTGTTTTGACTAAAAAGTAAACAAGTATTTATGATTATGGTTTATAATATGCAAATGTGTGTGAAATGACTTAAGTTTCAGTAGCAAAATAATGATATTCGTTGTAATAACTTAGCCGACACTCCTTTATGTTTATGTATATATATATTGGTTGGCATGTGTCTGCCTCAGTAACCACTGTGAGTGGCTGCCCATTATTTGTTTAGCCTGACTAAGAATTATTGCTTAGCACAGTTATTTTTTCGTGCAGGTTAGAAGATCAGAGTAGCGCAGCGGTCCGCCGAGTCTTTGGCCAACGAGCCAGTAAAAGTTATAGGAAGTGTTATTGATTTTGGGATGTAATTAAGTTTTATTTATTAGCATTTGTAACAAGTTGAAATAATCTTTAGTGCAAATGATGGTGTGTGTGAGATAAGTTTAAGATGTATGTGGTTGAGGTTCTAGATGTTAGAAATTTTATTATTCCATCTTCTATTTTGCTAAGTAAGTGTCTCGTTCGTTAGCACCATTCACTCATCATAGCTCTCTGTCCTTCGTTATGCTTCGTGTGGGAGTTGGGGTGTTATAAGTCGCCTACTGGCTAGCATTGCCATAGAAGTTAGCTTAGATGCATGATGAATTCCACGTGTCAATGTTACGTCAGTATAGATCAGATGCATCTCACGTACTGTAGGTTCAAGATTTGCAAGGTCAGTCAAACTTCTCCTATGATGAAGAACCCAAGATTATTTTTGCTCGGGAAGTGAGACAGCTCCGAAACAAGCAGATTCTATTGGTTAAAGTATTGTGGCAACACCATAGGGTTGAAGAAGCTATTGGGAACCAGAGTCAGCCATGAGATCTCAGTATCCATAATTATTCAGTTAAGGTGATAATTTCAAGGATGAAATTATTTTAAGGAAGGGAGAGTTGTATCGCCCCAATTTTCACCCTAGTAGTTTTGAGCTTACCTATGTGTGGTCTTAGTGTGGTTGTGGTGTGTTTTATGTTTGTGTGGGTGTGAGTTAGGGTGTAAGGGTGCATATGCATGATAATGTTAAGTGTGTGACTTAAGTTGTGTTGTGGGGAAAAGAAGAAGGATTGGAAGGAAATTGGCCAAACCCACCATTGGATCTTGACACTTGGATGGTGAAGATGAAGGAAAGAGAAAAGAAGAGTTTGAATAAGGGAAAGAGAGAGGAAACGTGAGGGACAGCTTATTGCCCCTATTCTCGTTCCAGCCCTTTCTTCCTCTTCGTCTTCTTCTTCTTCTTCTTCTTCTTCTTCTTCTCCTCCTCCTCTTCTCTTCTCTTCCTTTCTTGCTTTTTGATCATCTCCTTAAGCTTGTAAATTCTGATGTGGTTTTAGCAAATTCTAGATTTTGGGTAAGTGTTTAGCTTCTTCTTCTGCTTCTTCTTCTTCTTCTTCTTCTTCTTCTTCTCTTCTTCTTTGGGTTTACATTTGTTGGTTTTGCAAGTGGTAGTGCGGTGGATTGAAGTTCTAGGAGCTAAGGAGCCTAAGGTTTGGGAATTGTGTGAAATTGAATGATTTTGATTTTGGAATTTTGTTATGAATTTTGGAAATTGTGGTATTAGACTTGTTTATAGTGAATGAATGATGTGGGTTTTGACTATTTTTGGGTGGATTTGAAAGGGAAGTTACATATTGAGGGATAGATTAAATTTATGTGGCTTTTAGAGGAAAATTCTGGGTTTTTGAATTTTTGGTGTTCAAATTGCTTCTTTTGCATTTTTGATTAATTCTTTAAGTGAAAAACTTAGGTAATATTGTGGGTAATGTGTTTTGGTTGTTGATTTATGTTTGGATTGAAGTAATTTTGAATGTTGGTTTGATTTTGGAAGGTTTTAGGTTATGGAGAAGAGCACAGGTCGGCAGCAGGAGCAGGAAGCTCGACTCAGTCGCGAGTGCGACCTCTGTCATGATCATGATAGAGCTCGGGTATTCGAGCTTCTACTGTTGAGGGTCTCTATCGAGAGCACAAAAGAAAGCTCGGTAGCCGAGCATCTACCAGGCTGATCGCTGTCGCTGGTGCATCTTCGGTCGCGAGGGGGACAGAAAGCTCGATCGCGAGCAGCCCCAATGTGTTCTAGACCCTGATTAGGTCACCGTTTGGGTCCTCGCAATCCTTATAAGTTGGATCTTGTTTAAGATCCCCCAATGTGAAAATATTTTTGAATTAAATGAAAAAAGTTTCTTTTGTTTGTACCCACGGGTAATAATGCGTTCACTCATTGTCCGCTACTTTGAGTTTGCAGGCATTCTTATGAAAATTGATAGGGATGTGAAATAATATGATTTGTCATTATTGGTGCAATATGAATGTTTGAATCTTATAAGTATATGATGATTGTAAATTTTTTATGTAAGCCTATTATGCTTATATATATGTGTGTGCCATATGTATGTGTATTGCCTTAACATCCACTGTTAGTGGTCGTTCATCTTTTGGTTTTCCCCACTAAGCGTTATCGCTTAGCATGGGTTTTTATCTTTTCAGGTGTGGAAGCAGTAGAACTTTTTGGGAGTTTCGATCCACAGCAGCCTAGGCCAACACAATAGGAGGGCTTTTGCTAAAGGCTTAGTAGTTTTTGGTATTTAGTAATTCCTGATTTATAGTTTTTGGTTTGTAACCATTTTTGTGTTATGTAAGCTCTCAGTTTTGTATTTATGTATAGTGATATTGTAACAGTGTTGTAATGTAAATATTTTGATATATCTGTGAATGAGATTTGATTAATTCAGCTTGGGCTCAATTGTGTTGCTCGTTGAATGTATGGTTTTTTTTAGATTTTATGGTTTTCGATCCTTTTATTATGTATGTCTATTCTTCAGTTATGATTGGTATGCTTAGTTCGGTGTGGTAACAACTCTTATCTATGCGGGCACTCACTCCTCCATGCAGGTGAGCTCCCACACGTATAGATAAGGGGTGTTACAAATCTAGTAAGGGAAAAAGTTATTACAAAAAACCCCTTTACGGATCGCCGATAATAACCTACTAGCCCTTCGAGACTTCTTACTTCTGTTACATTTCAAGGTGCTCTCCAATCCACAATAGCTTCAATCTTCACAGGATCGACTCTAATACCTTCAGCAGATACAATATGGCCCAGAAATGAAACCTCCCTAAGCAAAAAATCACATTTACTTAACTTAGCATAGAGCTACTTTTCCCGCAAAATCTATAACACAATCCATAGATGTTGTTCATGCTCCTGTTTATTCTTAGAATACACCAGGATATCATCAATAAACACAACCACGAACTGGTCCAAGTAAGGTCGGAATATTCTATTCATCAAGTCCATAAATGCTATAGGTGCATTAGTCAACCCAAATGGCATTACTAGAAACTCATAATGACCATATTGGGTTCTAAATGTAGTTTTAGAAACATCTTCATCTTTTACCCGAAATTGATAATATCCGGACCACAAATCAATCTTGGAAAAGATACATGCTCCCTTTAACTGATTAAACAGGTCATCAATTCGAGGCAAAGGATACTTATTTTTTGCAGTCACCTTATTAATTTTCTGGTAATCAATACACATCCGAAGAGTACTATCTTTCTTTTTCCCAAATAAGACCGGTGCACCTCAAAGAGAAACACTGAATTTAATAAATTCTTAATCCAGGAGTTCCTATAGTTGAACTTTTGATTTTTTTAATTCAGTTGGAGCCATTTTGCAGGGTGCCCTAGAGATAGAAGCTGTGTAATGACCCGAAATTCACCCTAATAGTATTCTGGCTTAGTTAGGGTAATTGGACAAGTTTTATTTGGGATTTCTAATTTTGGACCTAAGTGTAATTGGAAATGAGGACCTAATTGTATGAAATAAATAAGTTAGGTGATTAAAGTGTAGTTGTGCATGATTAAGTTAAAGAAGGATTAATTGGTGTTAACTGGGATTAGTTTAACCTAATATAAGGTGAGTGGAATCCATGTGTTGAGAGTTGGCTTTGCCAACTCATCAAGTACATGCAATTTATAGCATTTGAGAGGAAGATTTTGGTCTCATTTTGCATGCTCTTGTCCGGCCATTTCTCCATCTCTGCCCTCTCTCTTTTTGTTTTTCATTCTCTTCTTCTTCTTTTCCTTCTTCATCATCTATAGTCTTAAGTCCAGGAAGTTTCTATAGACTCGTTAAGCTGATTCTTAAGTTAAGTTGAGTTCTTGAAGTTAAGATAAGTAATTGTGGTTGTTATTCTTCTTCTTTCTTATTCTTTTCTGAATTGAATTTGTATTGATTCCCTTGTTTCAATTTCGGGAATTGGATTTTGTTTGTAGTGATCGAAATAAGAAAAGAAAAAGGAAAGGAGAAGGTTGGTGAGCCCAGTGCCAAGTGAGCACATTGGAGCATAGGAGATTAAGGTTTGGGAAACTATGAACTTTGTGTGCTAGATTGATAGTAGAGAAACTTTGAAATGCATGTTTGTGTTATGAGCTCAATTGAATTGAGAATGTGTATTTTTGTTATGTGATGAATTGAATTGATGCCATGAGCTGATTAAGCTAAAATCATTGCATTTAAATACTTTTATTAAATTTACTATTCCATTAATTTCACTTTTACCCTTAATTACCATATAATTAAAATTATACTTTTATTTACTAGTATTTCTTATTTATTATCTTTAACTTAATTACTCAATTAACTCATCAATTAATCAGATAATTAAACATTAATACGTATTACACACTAATTACGGTTTAATTCTTTCATTCTAACTCTTATTTCCTTAATTATATTTTTACCCTTAATACTTTTCCTTGGTTTCCAGTTTTACCCTTATATTTTTCATTAATTACATCAATGTCCTCACTTTTCACTCAATACCATTTATGTCCCCACTTTTACACTAATTTCACTTGTGTCCCTTCTTTTACACTAATTCCACTTATGTCCCTTCTTTTACACTAATTACTATTTTACCCTTAGTTATTCTTTATTTACATTTTTAACCTCACTTAAACTTATTTTCCACTTTTACTGTAACACCCCCAACTCCCACACGTAGCATTTCGAAGGGTAAAGAGCTACGGTGAGCAGAAGGTGCCACCAGACAAGGACACAAATGGCAATGCCAAAATCAGAGTAATAAAATTTCTAAAATCATAACCTCAAGACATGCACATGCTAAACTTATCTCACACACACCATTATTCGCACTAAAGATTATTACATCTCATTACAAATGCTAAATAAATAAACTTAATTACAAACCGACAATCAATAAAAACATTCTATAACTTCTACCGACTCGTTGGCCAAAGTCATAAAGAACTACTGCGCGACTTTGATCTCCTAACCTGCACGGACAAACAACCGTGCTAAGCGATAACGGTTAGTCGGGCGAAACAAATAATGGGCAGCCACTCACAGTGGTTGCCGAGGCAAACACATGTAAATCAATATATATATATATATATACATAAACATAAAGTACACCGGTTAAATCTATCATAAATTCATATTCTTTTTCTCATACAAAACTTAAACATTTTCCTATATACATTTGTTTACATACCATAGCCAGAATTTACATTATTACCTAAGTAATTTACAATGACATTATGCGTACTCATTGTTTGCTTAATTCATTTAATTAACTATGTGAATAGTTATACCCCCCTAGGTTACCAAAGATACATTTGCTAGCGGGGCAAAATAAGTCATATCGATTCCCATTATTACTAACATTTTCAAAATCATGCAGATTACAGTATTAGTACCTACATTAGAACATTCCATTATTCAAAGCTCAACAAAACATTTAGATTTTTAGATTTGGTTCGGGCTTGAAATAAATATTCCAAGCTTCCTGCGTATCCTTATGGTCGGGAATCGGAACCACGTAGTTCTACATAAAACCTTTACGCTTAATTAATCAAATTAACTCTAAGTCCTTTCTTAAATTCTGTTATCTATTTCATGCTTACAACTTTATTTCCTCTTTACTATTACACAATATGAAATCATCATGTCCATCAAAAATTAACAAACATTACACAAAGATTTCCTTACCGATATACTTACATTGGTCATCCAAGCTAAAGTTCAGAAGACAAGCAATTACAAAACATACCTGTGTTCTCAATTCAAACATATAAACGAATTTATGTATACATAGAATTCATTCATTGATTATTCAACTATAGAAAACATGCATATCACTTACTTCAATTATTCTTTACAAAAACTTCATACAGATAAGCATACTCTTAACTCTTGAACAGATTAATAACATGCATTAACCCTATATGATCTCTTATGCAATTAGGACTTATGCATACATGCCTATCAGAACAAACAGTACTGGTTACTTCTCTTCTCATTTAACAGATATTGCCTTATTAAACAAAACACATAGGTACCCGAAGGTACTGTACTTTTCCACATGAGTGTCCATAAAGGATCCAGAACAGAGGAGTGCATAGAGCACAAGTCAACTAGCATTAATCACAAATGCATCAAATGCTTATTCACATAATCAATTTATAAATCATCACAGAGCTTATCAACTAATTCACATTATTTCACTCTTTAATTGTCTGGTAAGTCATAGGGGTGGATAAGCGAGTGAACACATGGCGGTACCTTACGGGGTACGAATCGAACTGAACGCATGGCAGTACCTTACGAGTACGAATCGAACTAAACGCATGGTGGTACCTTATGGGTACAAATCGAAAAGCAACATCACATTTTCTAATTCAAAAACATTTTACACAGGGGATCTTAAACAAGATCCTTACTCATTGAGGTAAGCTATGAACCAAACGGGGACCTGATCAAGGTCCAAATAGAATATAGGGCTGCAGCTAACATAACTCTATAAGCATGCCTATCTATCCACGACTTGACTAACGCAGGCTAAATTTCCATATTATTATTTTTGGATTCGTCTCATTTCCACATACATACACCTATCACCAATACGCATAACATTCTTTCACTTTTATTAGGCACATGCATTCATTTACGTATAAACATCTCATATGAACATATTAAACACATTTATGTTATTAGATATCATGTCCATATTTAGTCTCAACAATTACTTTACCATTATCGGATTCATTTAGACTAACGGATAATTTCACATTTCGTTACACACGTACATTTACAACATAATCATGGTCGATCAAATTCTTATATTTCAAAAATTACTATGTATGGGAAATACATCAATAATTCACATTTCCACTCATAGATGCATAACATAGGTGAAAAATTATGCAAAGAAAAAGTTCCTCAAAAACAGTTTCCAGGCGAAGAGGAAACTGTCGCGATCGAAAAAATCCATGAAAAAGGAGATTTGAAACCCATTTTCAGAAAACAAAGCACTTCAGAAAAATAGGGCAGGCTGGGGTCACTGTCACGATGGCGACCAGTGTCGCGCTCGCGACAGTGGCAAGAAGGTATTGCGTGAAGGAAGGGGCAAGGACGCGAGTCGTGCGGTGCCAGCACGAGTCCTGAATAACCTTCACGACACGTGAAGGTTGTTCACGAGTCATGAACCTGGTTCACGACTCGTGAACCTAGTTTACGACTCGTGAACATGATTCACGACTCGTTAATCTGATTCATGACCCGTGAATCTCAGCTCCCTCTATCGACATGTTATTTGCTGCACCACTTGCGCCTTCCAAGGATTCACGAGTCGTGCTGCAAGCTCACGAGTCGGAAGCCTCTCAGTCAACAGTGCAAATCCATCGTGAAAATTGGATTTCACGATTCTGTCGCGCTCGCGACAGCATCGCGACTTCCATTTTCCAGCCAAAAGCAAGAAAAACCTACACTTCCAAAATCAAACCCATTTTTACCCAAATCATACCAAACTTCATCTTACCTTCAAATAAACCTTCCATGCATCACAAATAACCTAAAACACAACTTTTCTAACAATTATCACAATCAAATCATAGATTTACATAATCAAGATTCCAAAAGTAACAAACCCAGAAAAATTATAGTAAAGTTCATTAATCCTCATTTATGCTCTAATAGATCAATAATCATGCATCTCAACTGAAATCAACTAAAACCCATAACATATATACTAACATAGGCCCTATTAAACATCAAATTTTCCGGAAAATCATACAAAGGCACAAAATCACAAATGTACATCAAAATCAATCAATTCCCAAACCTGTAATTCCTATGCTCCAAATCAATGAGTACCACTCCCACTGGCCTTCTCCTTTCCCTTGGGATCACGAGGAGGCTCAACCAACAAGAACACCCAAAATTCATACAAACACAAAACCCTAAATTAAAACACATTCTAACAAAATGAAGAACAAGGGATGAAGAAGAAGAAGAAGAAGAAGAAGAAGAAGATACCCACTAACAACTTACCAATCAAAGCTTAGGAGATGGTCAATTTTCACCACAAAATGCTTGGATCCAAGCTAGGGCACACATATGAAGAGAAAAGAGGAAGAAGAAGTGAAGAGAAGAGGAGGAAATGGGGAAAGCAACAAGAATGTTGTCCCCTTTTTCTCTCTCTTCTATTTATACCTCCTTCCTAAATCCCTAGCCACATGTCACTCTATGGTTGGTGGAACTTGACCACTTACACCCAACAAACACACACGATACTACACACAAGACTAACCCTCATAATTCACACACTACTTCCATATGAACATGCACACACTACTAAAACCCAAATACTCACATCCTAATATAATACATGCGGCCACACTATAATAAAGCCCACAAAATATGCATTTTGCCAAAAATACCCTTAACACATGCCAAAACACTCACACAAGCACACATATACATGGCAAACATGGCTCAAACTATTAGGGGAAAATCGGGGTGTGACAACTCTCCCCAACTAACAAAAGTTTCGTCCTCAAAATTCACATACATCGGAAAACCCGAAGACCAAACTTCAATTACTATCATTCTCATTGTTCATTTCCATATCATCATATAACACTTATGCTCCACACTTATAACACATACATTTCACTTATTCCAATATACCTTGCTTATAACATACTCGCCTGCTTTCAATTATTCTCATCACTATACTTTCAAATCACTTCTTTTAAATCCGAATGGCTATAGAAATCATAACTTTCTCTTGTCCATAACTAAACCCAAACTCATAAAACTAACTTAATTTAATCCTCATAATTCTTCTCTCATAATCTTACATCTAGGTCAATCTTATTCATCAAAACAATCATTACTTTAACCACCAATCAGAAACCACAGTACATACAGCTCACATATATCAACCACTTAACTTACAACATCTTACTACACAATTCCTCAATATTTAAAAAAAAACCATCCGGTACACATGCTATTTTTCCTTGCTAACGATACTCGTATCTTACCCTCAAAAATCCTTTCATATTCATTGGTACAAGATTCCAAAATACTCTTTCTATTCCGCTTTAACTACACACAAAGTACACTCTCCTTAACAATTGCTATGCCCATAAATCACATACTTAGTCTTAATATCAAATACTCCATGTACACCCTGTCAGCTTTCTCTCCGTCAAAACACATTCACAAATGCTTCTTTTGTGTGTTCAAGGGATGATAATGCAATGAGGATGCGATGGTTCATGTATGCAAGATGATGCAGAAATGCAACTGATGCTATAATAATGCACTTTTCCCATCCCCATGGTTTAATATGCTTATTTTCAATTAAATTTTCTGGAGATAGCTGACAGGCATACCAAGCAAAACCATAATCTTACAAAATTAACATACTCTTCCATCTCAAAATACCAAAACATCTATTCTTCCAAGGCAACCACATATCACTACACTTCAAAAACTTCTACAAACCTTCTCTTTAACCACATAGAATCAAACAAAATTCCTAACAGAATCCCTGATAACTCGTCTAGCAAACACATTCCAGATTGCACATATAGATAACAATTCAAGGCACGTAGATTGTGACCTACCGAGCCAACACTTAACTAAACACTTTATCAAATCGGAAGGTTTTCCCTTCCCAAAACATATCTAAAGGACAAGGTCGTCCGCTTTAGCCAATACTAAACTATACAGACACACTTCAAAACACCTAGTTAACCAGAACCAACTAAACCGGAGCTCTGATACCAAATTGAAACACCCCTAACTCCCACACGTAGCATTTTTAAGGGTGAAGAGCTACGATGAACAGAAGGTACCATCAGACAAGGACACAGATGGCAATGCCATAATCAGAGTAATAAAATTTTTAAAATCATAACCTCAAGACATGCACATCCTAAACTTATCTCACACACACCATTATTCGCACTAAAGATTATTACATCTCATTATAAATGCTAAATAAATAAATTTAATTACAAACTGATAATCAATAAAAACATTCTATAACTTCTACCGACTCATTGGCCAAAGTCACAAAGAACCGCTGCGCGACTCTGATCTCCTAACCTGCACGAACAAACAAGCGTGCTAAGCGATAACGGTTAGTTGGGCGAAACAAATAATGGGCAGCAACTGATAGTGGTTGCCGAGGAAAACACATGTAAATCAATATATATATACAAACATAAATAAAAAAGTACATCGTTAAAGCTATTATAAATTCATATTCTTTTTCCCATACAAAACTTAAACATTTTCCTATATGCATTTGTTTACATACCATAGCCAGAATTTACATTATTACCTAAGTAATTTACAATGACATTGTGCATACTCATTGTTTGCTTAATTCTTTTAATTAACTATGTGAATAGTTATACCCCTCCCCCCCAGGTTACCAAAGATACATTTGCTAGCGAGGCAAAATAAGTCATATCGATTCCCATTATTACTAACATTTCCAAAATCATGCAGATTACAGTATTAGTACTTACATTAGAACATTCCATTGTTCAAAGCTAGACAAAACATTTAGATATTCAGATTTGGTTCGGGCTTGAAATAAATATTCAAAGCTTCCTATGTATCCCTATGGTCAGGAATCAAAACCACGTAGTTCTACAGAAAACCTTTACGCTTAATTAATCAAATTAACTCTAAGTCCTTTCTTAAATTCGGTTATCTATTTCATGCTTACCACTTTATTTCCTCTTTTTTATTACACAATATGAAATCATCATGTCCATCAAAAGTTAAAAAACATTACACAAAGATTTCCTTACCGATATACTTACATTAGTCATCCAAGCTAAAATTCTGAAGATAAACAAATACATAACATACCTATGTTCTCAATTCAAACATGTAAACGAATATATATATACATAGAATTCATTCATTGATTATTCAACTATAGAAAACATGCATATCACTTACTTCAATTATTCTTTACAAAAACTTAATACAGATAAGCATACTCTTAACTCTTGGACAGATTAATAACATGCATTATCCCCATATCATCTCTTATGCAATTAGGACTTATGCATACATGCCTATCAGAACAAACATCACTGGTTACTTCTCTTATCATTTGACAGATATTGCCTTATTACACAAAACACATAGGTACCCGAAGGTACCATACTTTTCCACATGAGTGTCGATAAAGGATCCAGAACAGAGGAGTGCATAGAGCACAAGTCAATTGGCATTAATCATTAATGCATCAAATGCTTATTCACAAAATCAATTTATAAATCATCACAGATCTTATCAACTAATTCACATTATTTCACTCTTTAATTGCTTGCTAAGTCATGGGGGTGGATAAGCGAGTGAACACATGGCGGTACCTTACGGGTACGAATCGAACTAAACGCATGGCGGTACCTTACGGGTACGAATCAAAAAGCAACATCACATTTTCTCATTCAAAAACATTTTAGAGATGGTATCTTAAACAAGATCCTTACACATTGAGGTTCGCAAGGAACCAAATGGGGACCGGATTAGGGTCCAAACAGAATAGAGGGCTACAGCTGACAGAACTCAATAGGTATGCCTATCTATCCATGACTCGACTAACGTAGGCTAAATTTCCACATTATTATTATTGAATTCGTCTCATTTCCACATACATACACCTTCCACCAATACGAATAACATTCTTTCACTTTTATTAGGCACAAGCATTCATTTACGTATAAACATCTCATATCAACATATTAAACACATTTATGTTATTAGATATCATGTCCATATTTAGTCTCAACAATTACTTTACCGTTATCGGATTCATTTAGACTAACGGATAATTTCACATTTCGTTACGCACGTACATTTACAACATAATCACGGTCGATCAAATTCTTATATTTCAATAATTTCTATGCATGGGAAATACATCAATAATTCACATTTCCACTCATAGATGCATAACATAGGTGAAAAACTATGCAAAGAAGAAGTTCCTCAAAAACAGTTTCCAGGCGAAGAGGAAACTATCGCGATCGGAAAAATCCATGAAAAAGGAGATTTGAAACCCATTTTCAGAAAATAGAGCACTTCAGAAAAATAGGACAGGCTGGGGTCACTGTCGTGATCGCAACCAGTGATGCACTCGCGATAGTGGCCAGAAGGCCTTGCGCGAGGGAAGGGGCAAGGACACGAGTCGTGCGATGCCAGGACGAGTCCTGAACAACCTTCAAAACTCGTGAAGGTTGTTCACGACTCGTGAACCTGGTTCACGACTCTTGAACGTGATTCACGACTCGTGAATCTGATTCATGGCCCGTGAATCTCAGCTCCCACTGCTGACACGTGATTTGTTGCACCACTTGTGCCTGCCAAGGCTTCACAAGTCCTGCTGCAAGCTCACAAGTCGGAAGCCTCTCACTCAACAGTGCAAATCTATCATGAAAATTGGATTTCATGATTCTGTCGTGCACGTTAGGATGTAGCGCTCGCGACAGCATCGCGACTTCCATTTTCCAGCCAAACGCAAGAAAAACCCAGATTTCCAAAATCAAACCCATTTTGACCCAAATCAAACCAAACGTCATCTTACCTTCAAAAAAACCTTCCATGCATCACAAACAACATAAAACACAACTTTTCTAACAATTATCACAATCAACTCATAGATTTACATAATCAAGATTCCAAAAGTAACAAACCCAGAAAAATTACAATAAAGTTCATCAATCCTCATTTATGCTCTAATAGATCAATAATCATGTATCTCAACTTAAACCAACTAAAACCCATAACATATATACTAACATAAGCCCCATTAAACATCAAATTTTCCAAAAAATCATGCAAAGGCACAAAATCACAAATGTACATCAAAATCAATCAATTCCTAAAGCTGTAATTCCTATGCTCCAAATCAATGAGCACCACTCCCACTAGCCTTCTCCTTTCCCTTGGGATCACGAGGAGGCTCAACCAACAAGAACACCCAAAATTCATACAAATACAAAACCCTAAATTAAAACACATTCTAACAAAATCAAAAACAATGGATGAAGAAGAAGAAGAAGAAGAAACCCACTAACAACTTACCAATCAAAGCTTAGGAGATGATAAATTTTCACCCCAAAACGCTTGGATCCAAGTTAGGGCACACATTTGAAGAGAAAAGAGGAAGAAGAAATGAAGAGAAGAGGAGGAAACGGGAAAAGCAACAAGAATGCTGTCCCCTTTTTCTCTCTCTTCTATTTATAACACCTTCCTAAATCCCTAGCCACATGTCACTCTATGGTTAGTGGAACTTGACCACTCACACCCAACAAACACACATGATACTACACACAAGACTAACCCTCATAATTCACACACTACTTCCATATGAACATGCACACACTACTAAAACCCAAATACTCACATCCTAATATAATACATGCGCCCACACTATAATAAAGCCCACAAAATATGCATTTTGCCCAAAATACCCTTAACACATGCCAAAACGCTCACACAAGCACACATATACATGGCAAATATGGCTCAAACTATTAGGGGGAAATCGAGGTGTGACATTTTCCCCTTAATAACTTCTTTAATTTCCAAAATACCCTTTTTACTTCAAATCTCCACTTTTAACCTTATAATTTCTTAAAATTACAATTAGGTCCCTACTTTATCACTTTATCACAAAATTACCATTTAAACCTCATGTTTTTGCAAAATTACCATATTACCCTTACTTTTACACTTTTTACCTAACTTTTACACTTTTTTCCAACTTTATATAAAGTCATCATTTAGTCCCTATATTTTCACTTAATTACATAAATACCCTTTTTAATTACACTTTTCACCTATTTGACACTATTTTTAACCATTAAACACATAATTATAATTTTGCCCTCAAACTTTCTATTTCTATCATTTTAATCCTATTTTCCCTTAATTTCTTATTTATCACTATCTTATTCACTTTAATTACATAATTACCAAAATGCACCTATATTATTATCAAAATTATGATATTGCCCTTTTTTTCACTTTAGTTATAATTATGCCATTATCTAATTATAATTCCACAATTATTTACTTTTCATTTTATAATATATATTAATTAATCCACTAATCACTCATTTTTATGGTAAATTACATTTTAGCCCCTGTGACGCGCGCCGGACCCCGGGGGTGCCCATCGACCGCCCGCTTGAGGGCGATCGGGCAAAATGAGGGTCCGTTGACAACTTGTAACAAATTATAAGTGCGTCTATTTTGGGCAACAAGGAGGTTTCATGGAGTCGCCACCCAATAAAACATTGGGAAAGTTCCTCTCACCTTGGAGAGCCTAAGACAGCGTATATTTCCATTTTGGGCAAGCCAAGGGGGTCTTGGAGGCAATCACCCCAATAGACCATTGGAAATGACCCTCTAACCCTATGGAGCCTAGGATTTATTAAGTCATTTCACACAAGAGGTGTCTTGGAGGTCTCGTTCCAATGAGTGTTCGGACAGACCTCTCGCCTCGTTGAGCCCAAAGACCAGAGCTGGGTTCGGGACTTCTCATCTATTTTTACCTTGATTACTTTTACAATTAAATTCTGAGTTTATTAGTTCATTCTCTCCACACATGATGCAATATAATTAAAGGCGCACTTACTCATATCAAAAGAATAATAAATAAATTAAATGTAACAAAAAAAGACTATAAAGATAAATACAATAACACTAGGAGCGGAAAACAACTCCGATTTGTAAAAGTGTGGTACATACATAAAACGGAAAATTCATTTATTTTGAGGACTTTCGTCCTCACATGCACTTATTATAAAAATGATCTTTTATTGTGATGGTTTTTTATTAGATGAAAAAATAGGACATTGGATACTCAAGTTTGTGAAAATCCCAATTTTATTTACTATAAAACATTTATCCATTTTTACATTAATGAGAAATAAAACAATTTATCGCATGCATAAAATAATTAATAAATAAATGAACGAATGAAATAAATAAATAAATAAGAGATGAGGGATTAAACCAAACGGAGTCCTCCAAGCATGGCAAATCTCCCCTCAAGTTCAAAGCATCCAAGGAAGAAACAAAATCTCACAACATAATCAATGAATATTAATATAAAAAAAATCAGAACATGAATAAATATAATGTAAATAAATATTACAACTCAAAAATTGAAATAAATAAATAAAGAAATAAAGAACGATTCAGCAGAAAAGGGAAAGAAAGATTTGAAAATCGAAGGAAAATAAATAACAAAAAATGAAAAAGTTAAAAAAAATAAAAGTAATTTGAAAAGCTGAAAACAAGACCCGGGGACGGCCACTAATGAATGATCGACGGGCATCGGTGAACTTATCGCCCGTCGGTCACTACTGTTCTTAAAAACAATAGTAAAAACTAACCTTTTTCAAATAAAATAATTTTTCTACCACAAAATTCAGAATAAATGCAAATAATAAAAATAAACTAAATGAAATAGGTTTCAAGAATATTTACCCTCGGATTTTACCTTTTTAGGTTGGATTTTTGGTGATTCGAATCTCGCACACTTCACAAAAAATGGGTAAAATCAAGAAAAGAAGAATTTGGATTTTTTCTTTCTTGGTTTTCATGAAAAATGCACGAATGTTGGAATCAAAATTATTAGAAACTAATCAATTTTAGCTCATTTGAATTAATTTTGATGAACAAAAATCAAAGTAGATTGGAGAAATCTTGGGATGAAAAAGAATGCTGGAAAATTGGTTTTTTAGGTAGAAAAGTATGCAAATTCCTCCAACCCAAAAAATAGGTGAAAAAAGGCTTCTTATAGTTTTTGAATGAACGAAGGCCGTCGAAAATCTACCGACGGGCATCTGAAGCCCACCGACGGGTGTCGGTTAAATCCATTTTCCTATAGGAAATGGGATTCTATCGACAGGCATCGGAGGACCACGGACGGGTGTCGAGGCTCCCCATCGAGCGATGGGCATAGTGTGATAGATGGGCCGGCCGCCGATGGAGGTAAACTTCCTTTTTTTACCCTAAAATTCCCAATTTTCTTTTTCTCTTTGTTGCGAATAAAGAAAACATATTTCTCGTGAATCTAGAGGGCCAAAATCTCCGAATCTCAACCGTTCATTCGGACTCGGGCATCGATTTCTTCATCGAGTAATCTCTGATCTGGACTAACTCAGGAGACGGTTCTTACAGTTGCTCCCAATTTTGGGGAAACTAGTGCACAAGGGCCTAGATGAGCCAAAATTCAGAGAAAGAAAGAAAACAAAAGGAAGAATAGCATACCTGTAGCAATCCTTACCTTCCGCGTTCTTAGCCGGGTAGACCTCATCTCGATGTGCTCAGGGGAGAGTGAGTTTGATATAGGTGCCCATACCAGTCTCGTCTCGAACTATAAGGTGTCGGTGAGATGCAGCGTTCTCTAGCTACAACCTCGCAGTGAAGAGCAGTGTTTGCTAACTACAGCTTCGATTGGTGAGAAGCGGTGTTTGTCAACCAGAGTCTCGATGTGAAGAGCAGTGTTTGCTAACTGCAGCTTTGATTGGTAAGAAGCGGTGTTTTCTAACCACAGTCTCGATATGAAGAGCAGTGTTTGCCAATCGCAGCATCGATTGGTGAGAAGCGGTGTTTGTCAACTAGAGTCTCGATGTGAAGAGCAGTGTTTGCCAACTGCAGCTTCGATTGGTGAGAAGCGGTGTTTGTCAACCAGAGTCTCGATGTGAAGAGCAGTGTTTGCCAACTGTAGCTTCGATTGGTGAGAAGCGGTGTTTGTCAACCAGAGTCTCGATGTGAAGAGCAGTGTTTGCCAACTGGAGCTTCGATTGGTGAGAAGCGGTGTTTTCTAACCATAGTCCCGATGTGAAGAGCAGTGTTTGCCAACTGCAGCTTCGATTTGTGAGAAGCGGTGTTTGTCAACCAGAGTCTCGATCTTAAGAGCAGTGTTTGTCAACTGCAGCTTCGATTGGTGAGAAGCGGTATTTATCAACCAGAGTCTCGATGTCAAGAGCAGTGTTTGCCAACTACAGCTTCGATTGGTTAGAAGCGGTGTTTGTCAACCAGAGTCTCGATGTGAAGAGCAGTGTTTGCCAACTGCAGCTTCGATTAGTGAGAAGCGGTGTTTGTCAACTAGAGTCTCGCTGTGAAGAGCCGTGTTTGCCAACTGCAGCTTCGATTGGTGAGAAGTGGTGTTTTCTAACCGCAGTCTTGATGTGAAGAGAAGTGTTTGCCAACTGCAGCTTCAATTGGTGAGAAGCGGTGTTTGTCAACAAGAGTCTCGATGTGAAGAGTAGTGTTTTCCAACTGCAGCTTCGATTGGTCAGAAGCGGTGTTTGTCAACCAGAGTCTCGATGTGAAGAGCAGTGTTTGCCAACTACAGCTTCGATTGGAGAGAAGCGGTGTTTGTCAACCAGATTCTCGATGTGAAGAGCAATGTTTGCCAACTGTAGCTTCGATTGGTGAGAAGCGGTGTTTTCTAACCACAGTCTCGATGTGAAGAGCAGTGTTTGCCAACTGCAGCTTCAATTGGTGAGAAACGGTGTTTGTCAACCAGAGTCTCGATGTGAAGAGCAGTGTTTGCTAACTGCAGCTTCGATTGGTGAGAAGCGGTGTTTGTCAACTAGAGTCTCGTTGTGAAGAGCAGTGTTTGCCAACTACAGCTTCGATTGGTGAGAAGCGGTGTTTTCTAACCAGAGTCTCGATGTGAAGTTCTCTTGCTAACCCCCATCCATCCGATCTGCAAGGTACATAGCGCTCTCTGGCCACAGCGTGAACTGTGAGATGCATTACTCTCTGACTACAATCTCGAGGTGAAGAGCAGTGTTCTCTAACTGCAACTTCGATTGGTAAGAAGCTCCCCTGCTAACCCCCATTAGATCTGCAAGGCGTGTCTGGTTGAGTATGACTTTAAAGGACATAACGCTTGGTCTGTCCATCCTTCAATGTTATTGATGTCCATCCTTGGCTCGATGTTAAATAATATTCCTGTGTGTCAAAGAATTTTTGTTAATTCCTACGAAAGCTATCCCTGTTTAATAGGCTCATAAACGGTTTTGTATTACCATTTATTGTTTATTGTTATTTTCGGTGCATCATCATTTTTTATGATTATATAGTCATTTAGTTTTAATGTAAATAAACAGAAAGTACTCAGCTATCTTCAATATAAGTAAAGCACATATAAAGATAGAAAGAGATAAAAAAAATGTAAATCTGATAGCAAATGTTTGTCACTGAAACTCAATTTTGTACAACGTATATACAACTGTGATAATAATAAACAAAATATATAAAAAATTGTCGTCCAAACTCCCTGAATGACTACAATGGCGGATAATCTGTGAGCTCCTCCTCGGGGTCATCATCATCATCAGACAAATGTATTGGCTGAGGCTGAGGCTGAGGCGGAGGCTGACAGGTAGAAGGTCCGGCCCTAGAAGCGGAAGGCTGGCTAGAAGGACCTGCTTGGTCCGGCTGCTGAGAGTCCCATACTCTAACCATGGGCCAGAACCTAGGAGGAACTGCCACTGGCACAGATAAAGGTTGTGGTCTCTCAGAACTCTGCTGCTGAAACTGGACCCGAGCGTATCCATCCAGGAAGGGCTATACACACGCTGTCATGAAGCGCAGGGTATCTGTGATCATCCCCCCTAGCTCCTTGAAGGCTCTGTTGAACTGGCGGGTCTGCTCAATAGAAGCGGTCCCCATACGATCTAGCCTCTGCTCTGTATGCTCCCGGAACCCTCGAATAGACTGGGCAAGGGGAGAGACGACCCCCTCCAATCCCTGGACTCTGGACCTGAGAGAGTCGAGTGACTCATCTATCATCTGAAGAGTCACGTCGATCCTCTGAGCCGCCTGGTCCTGGGATGTCCTCAACTCCTGTCTGAGCTGCTCTCTAGGCCCCTCCTGCTCCCGCGCGATATGCTCTATGAGTCTGGCCTGCTCCTACCCCATACTCTCTATAAGTTTGGCCTGCTCCCGGACCATTTGGTCAATGAGCTCGGCCTGCTCCTGGCCCAGGCGCTCAATGATCCTCGCCTGCTCCTGGATGATGGCCTGTTACTTGTCCAGTCTCTCCTGGGTATGTTCGTCTCCCTCTCTGCTCTGCTCATGTAGCACCCTGTTCCTCTCCTCCTGCCTACGCTCAAATGCTACAAACATGGAGAGCATGAGTTGGGAGATGCCTGGCTGTGATGGCTCAGGCTGAACTGGCTCTGGAGTCTGCTCTGGTGGCGGAGCTGTGGACGTAGATGTCCCCGAGTCGCCTCTGGCGTAATCTGGTAATGACTCCGCCGATAATCACCACTGGGCTGTCCCCCTGGAAACCCTGACCATGTTAGCCAATATGTCATGGCTAACATTGAGACGCTGGCCTGCCACCATGGCCCAGAGGCTCCAGATCTCCGCCGCATTAAGCAACCCTGGGTTACCAGCCCGTCCGAGGTACGAGATAGAGAGCACTCTGTGCAAGTACCGGAGTGCCTGTGAAACCAACACGGTACTCTTTGCTATATCGTGGTCATACAGCACTCCGGGTAGGGCTATGGCCGCCCAATGGGTGCGTCTCACTGCTCGCTGGGGTACCATCACTCCGTCACCCCATGGGAGTCCCATGGCCTCCGCAAAATGCTGACGCGTGATATAGACCTACTGACCATCAAATAAAAATTGAACTACCCCAGGCTCCGTATCAGACCTCTGGTATCCTCCGTAGCGCAGTGTGGCCAGAACCTGTCACACAGCCTCGGGATGTGTCTGGAAGGCGGGTGTCAAAAACTCCGTCCAGCCTGCACCCTCCAAGAGTGCGTCGATCTACTCGGCCATCCCTAAGGCCTCTAGGAATGACCTAGAAATAAAGCAACTGGCTCAGAACTCTACCTGAGCCAGTGCTCTATATCTCTGTGCGGACTCACGGTCCATCCAATCCGGAGCCTATGGCTCGGGCTGGCCCTGCGGAACGCGTCATCGTGGAGGCATCCTGCAAGAGAAGAGTTATGAAATTAATTTAATATAATGGCCATAAATAGCCCTGATTTCTAAGATAGGGCAAATAGGGCATCATCCAGACAATGATGGTCTAGCTCGAGAAGAAACACAAGAAAAATAAAGATAATAATAATAAAAAATGAATGGGTAGCATCAGGGATGTGCCCGACTTTCTACATAAAAAAAAGGCAACAAAAATTCACACAGCAATGGACAGGCCTCAGGCCCCATCAATCGAACATCATAATAAATTAAAAATTTGGGCAGCACCCTGGCAAGGGCGTGCCCAACCCCCTGCATTAAAAACAAGAAAACAACGGGCCTCAAGCCCTAACAGCAGCACAATATTTATTGGTTTCACAACTAGCACATGCATAAGAATTTCTCATTTCTAAGCAAGCATGCTTTATTAGGCAAGAAAAAAAATTCATGCAAAGTTGGTTAATAATCCAAATAATAAAAAAAATGCTAGAATGATATTAAAGCTAATTATTAAACAATGTCTAATATTAACTACTAAGGCAAAAAAAAAAATAAAAGAACTATACTAATAGCAACTCAGAAAGTTAAGATTTATTTATTTCAAGATTAAGAAAGAAATAAGGAAGTAGTTTCTAACCTGTAATTCGTAGAAATTTGGTGAAAAAGTATAAAATATACTTCACTGGGCGCCTGGTCACATGAGGAGTGTAAAAATGCAGGCAACCAGGTGAAAATATGAAGAATGAAGAAAATATGCAAAAAACGCAGTGAGGGACGGTTTGAAGTGAAAAATAAAGAGACAAAATCCTGAAAACTGTTTGTCCGTCGGTCTCTGCACATATTTATAGTTTTCATGACCGACGGGCTGGGCGTCTCCAGGAGCGACCGAAGGGCTACCCATCTGTCGTTCTATATTTTCCCATTAAATGCGTAATAAATGCGCGTGATAAATGTAATGATGATGCATGCATCTGCCAGGTGGATGACTTCCGACGTGCAGGCCTTCGCTACTGAGGCACGAGTAGGCCGTCTGTGAAGCTCTGCTATAAATTTTATCATTTTTCCTTGGAATTAGTGCCTTTTCTCTTATTTTAACCCTTTTCTATCTTCAATCTTTGATTTTTAAAGGATGACTTCTCCTCTTTTTCAAAAGATGTACCGCATCTTAGATGACACCCACACCTGGGAAAATAACATCCTTGCTACTCTGTCTGGGCTGAAACACTTACACAGAGCCAAAATAGACCACAACCTACTCTTAGCTGCAACCTATTTTTTGAATCCCCGATTCCATGTTTTCAAGTTTACTTATCAGGAGTTGTGCCCCCTGCCCGAGGAGCTAGCTACTAATATCGGAGCAAGGTATCCTCCTAATGCTCTCCCCTGCGTCCCCCACTGTGGTCTGATTCAGACTTGGGATATCGCTCTTTCTCTGGGCATAGCTCCTTTCGAGGCTGCACAGTTGGTTCCACAGAATCCTACCTTTCCCTTGGAGCCACTGGTCGAGGCTCTGGACAGATTTTTTGATGTCCCTACATACCGGGTAAGCATTGTGTTCTTATTCTGTATGATGAGCCTCTTGACCGTAGCTCCAGGGGACTTGGTTGGCGACCTTCGCCTATTTAGGGTTCTAGATGACTTTCACCGCGGATTATCTCCCTTTCCCCTTATTCTGGCTGAGACCATTCTAGGCTTGGATGCTATATGTAACACCCCGCCATCCCCGTTGGAAGGATACCGGAGTGCCACGCGGGCAAACACATATAATCATATACATTTACACATGTATAAATAAATAAAAGAAAACCAAATGAGATTTAAAGAAACTTTTAATCATTTGATCAGAAAATTCCTGTAACATATATATATCAAGTCCTTATACATATATCATATTTATATCGTTTTTACAAAAAGGGCTCGTAAGCATTACATATACAAAAATATACTTGTTTCTTTACAAAAGATTCATTTTGCTATACACAAGCCATGTACAAAAATAATTACAGCGGAAGACTTCAAAAAATATAACAACTTCATCCAAAAAGACTCCTAGTGGCCGACCTGCAGATATCCGACTCTGAACTGCACTCGCCACCTGCACGGGAAAAGAGCCCGTGCTAAGCGATAACGCTTAGTGGGGAGGAACAAAAACAAAATAACAATATACAATATAGTATCTCATCACATTTAAAATATTTTCAATACAAGTAATTAACAAATACAAACATACTTTTCTACATTACACCGATATAGGATATACAAGAATTCATGTGCAACATATACCTTTAATCATGTCAATAAACATCCCAACATATACATCACACATAAACATGTAGCCTGATTAGTCTAAAGTATTCTCTAGAAGTGGATGCGGTCAATTGGATACTGATAGAACACAATATCCCAAGCATATAGAGACATGAGTCTCAAACATGTAATTTTCATATAGAGACCGAGGTCTCGCTTTATTTCCATATAGATCCTAACAGGATCAAAACAAGGATCCCAACGGACCTGCATATAACATTTTTATCATATAGCAGCTGCACACACACACTGACCTAAGTAAGCGCTTACTTATCCACTACTATGACTTATACAGGCTCAAATGACACAACTCAGTAATTCATATACCAAATCATGAGAATTTCATATTATATTAGCCTATAATTCATGTATACTTGTATACTGATCACATTCAAAACATTTAAACATATAAATATCAATACTGAAAGTAATAAGGACATATAGCTCACATTGAATTAATCCATGTCAAATAAATTATTAATCATGTATTCAAAACCCAATATTATTCAATTATTAACTAAAATTCAGATTTTAAAAATAATTAGTCGTTATGCAGGGTAAAACCCTTGAAATCATAAGTTTTAAACCTTGCTTTTAAGAAAACAGGCAGCTGGAGGAAGGCTGGTCACGTCGTGACCTTCAGTCACGTCGTGACTCCAACTTCACGCGAGCGCCAGGCAATCTCGTGACGCAGGCTTCACGCGAGCGCCAAGCAAGAACAGCAGGCAGTCACGGCGTGACCAACAGTCACGTCTCGTGACGCCTGAGAGGGAAAGAAGAGAGGTCACGAGATGAAATCTCGTGACACGCAGGAAGAGGGCGAAGTTGCGTGGCGTGATGCTCCATCACGTCGCGCGACTCCCCAAGGGAAGGGGATCACGGCGTGATGCCCCATCACGTCGCGTGACCTTCTTCAGGGAAGAGGGTCACGGCGTGATGCTCCATCACGTCACGTGATCTTCTTCTCACACTTCTTCTTCTTCTCAAAGCCAATTTTCATAAACCCAGAAAACGTGAAAAACCAGAAGATTGCAAAAACAGAGTACAATCAAAACTCAAACCCCAATTTGTGCAAATCAATTTTTCAGGCAACAATGATGCAAATACGTACCTTTAGGTCTTCTGAGCACAATCAAAGAAATTTTCACTCACATTATTCACATTATCATGTATTTACAGTAACAAACAGAGAGTCACAAACAACCCAGAATTTCACACTCAAAACCATGCATGTTCATCTCATTTACATACTTTTCTACAGAAATCATATATATACACATCACATTACTCATGCAATTGACGATCAGATGCATATAACTAACATTAACAATACAACAGCAATTAGGATCCAAAGAGGAGAAAGGACAGACACTCCCAAACCTGTATGAAGCTCAAAAACAACGACCACTGTATTCCTTCTTCAATCAACCACCTTATCTTTTCCCTTCTCCTTTCTTTTATCCACAGAGACTTGCAAACAAATAAACCACATTCAATAACCCAAGAACAGATCCTCTATAAACCCACATGAGAAAAGAACCCCACGAAAATTAACAGTACTTACCTTCTGTAGCTTCAAAACTCAAAACCCAAGCTCTCAAAACAGATGCTCATACACATGCAAATGGAAATAAACAGCAAATGGAGAGGGAGAAAATGGCTAACGTGAGAGAGTGCAAAAGAGGAAGAACCTCATCAGTTTTGTTTTTTCCAAGAACCAAAGAAGTTCAAACTCCTCTTTTCCCTCACCCACGCACACTCACCTCTTCCACTTGGCACACATGCACAATGACACAAATCACTTACTCCAATTTACCAATTGCTCCATGCCAAATTACCTTTTACTCACCAAAATAAAATCTACCATTTAATTACTTTATTAATACTTGCAATTTAATCCTCCTTTCCACTTGAATATTACCCAATTAGCCTTAATTGTCCAATTAAAATCACTAATTCCAATTAGGCCACTTATGGGGTGTGACAACTCACCCCTCCTTAAGAAAATTTCGTCCTCGAAATTTCCTTGCTTACTGAATACAACTCAAATACCAAAACCGAAAGAACAAAACTGAACATGTAAACACTTACCCGAAGGACCCGCTGCACCCGTCGCATCTCTAGCAATCATTGCATAACCTCTATACTGATTATGATCCTCAGTAGCACCAGGTCGCTGCACTGTTTCTGATGGTGCTCTCGGAGCTCGACTTCCTTCACGATTGCTTTGGATAACATTGGATTTTCGGCTTTCTTGTTGATTCTGGTTCTCTTGTCGACTAGGGCAAAAGGCAAATCGATGTTCCATGCTTCCACATTTGAAACAAGCGCCGGTA